>JAUMJM010000005.1:60130000-61377500 GCA_033558235.1 Neomorphus geoffroyi | reverse complement strand
GTTCAATAGCCATATATGACATGTATTAGAGATTTTTTCACTCGGGAATTCAATATTTGGGTTTGATTTAGTTTGTGTAATTATCTCAGATACTTCTGAGATCATATATCTATTGTGTTGGACAGAATTAGAAATAACAGCTGTGATTTTGTGCTCATTTGCACATGCACAACCCACACAGTGTTGTTCCTAGTGATAGCAGCCTAATGGTGGTTTTATAGATTTATTGGTGAGATGAGGCAACACTTTTTATGGCTGTCATTTTTCCAGGATTAACAGCCAATCCTCCAGTCCTTTGTGGCAGTTAAGGAGTTAAGGGAAATATGGATCTGCATCCAACTGAAAATCCTAATTCCCATGGACACTTCAACTTCAGTGGTGAATGCTATTTGTAGTTAAGATTAAATTAATTTCACTGGAGATGATTGTATGAATAATAGCAGAGGGACAAAAAGTTGTAGACATTTTGCCCAATATTTTCTTTTACTGAAAAATGGATCTTAAAGGTCAGAAAATAAAATATGAAAACCCCATAAATTTGCGATGCGTGATGTTACAGGGAAGGAAAAGTATGATATAGTTAATCCACTTTAAAAAAGTGATATCTCTGCCATGAGTTCTGTCTCTGTAAGAGCATTATGTCAGCTACCTTTGGTCCATGAATACCATGTTGAGATTTTAAGGTTTAGAAAGATCACCCAAAAATCTAAAATAAGATCCTTCAAACTTTTTATTGAATAATTTTGCCTGCTATTTGAATCTTTGATTAAAACATATATTCTAAATACCCACCCCCCATCTTCTTGTGAATGGATGGCATCGTGGTTCTTTTCATGCATGATAAATCACACTTTTGTTAAAAATAACTGTCTTGAATCTGGTGTGAAATTATTTAGCCATCATTCATAACACCCATTTGCACTAGACCAAAATTTCCTTTTTTATCAATTATTTTCTCATCTTACAGATATTTAGAAACAGTAATTGGGTCACTGTGCTATCTTCTCCTCAATAACTGTCTCATTTTGTCAAATCTTTGTCTTTCAAACTGTACTGTGGCCTTTACAGCCACTGGGTTTATTTGTTTTCCTGTAGTTCTCTTGCATTTTGCGTTTGTTCTTTATGGACTGTAGAGCTGAGAATAGCAAGCCCATATCACTCTTAGTACTGCCACTGTAAAGTAATCTTCTTGCCACTTCTCCTTATGGAAACACAACCACCATTCTAACATATTTTTGTGTTGAACAATGTGACTTCTGTGACTTTAAGATCATTGCACAAACTCTGCTGCTCAAGACTCCAGAGTCTATCCTTCAGTTCTTAAAAATTTTACTAGCTAAGCATTATTAGTTTTGCTCCTATAACTTTACCATTTCCACTGTTTACCTGCATAATACTCCAATATGTTCAGCTTAGCAAGTGATTCAGGTTGTTTTGTATCACTGATCAGTCCTTAATATTATTTACAATTCATTGTGTCCTCCACAAATTTCATAAATAGTAATTTTGTGTTTCTGACTCTTGCTACATCAGTGAGAGCTGAGCATGCAGAAAAACACAGTCTATGAAGAACATGAATTGCAATGATTCATTTGTATAGCACTATAACACTCCTTTGTTATTTCCTGCTGCTGATTTGCCAGCTTTTATAGTTCAGAGTTTTGTCCTGAAATCAGTAATGGAATGTAAAATGCATTTCACAAGCAAAGGCTGATTTTATTTCAGTCCAAATCCATCATTTATATATCCACTAAATTCTACCAGCACACCATCTGGTAAGGAGACAACAAGGGTGAATTACACATAATGCAATTATGGTGTGAAAACACAGTCGCTTGTGTTATTCATTAGATTGTATTTCTAAAATACTTAGTAAAGATTAGAATGTCAACTAATAATACTTTTCAGTATGCCTATCAAAATATCTCTACGCATTTTACAGTATATAGATAGATCTCTTAGGAACGTGATTTAGTATTCACTGCAACCATAAAAGATTGACAAAACCAGAAAGTCTTTTGAGAATCATTCCTGAAAAGTATCTTCCTAACCTCCTTTCTTGCTTCCCTCTCTTACTCTTGTGCTCTTTGTTGGTTTTAATTTTAATCGATTAATTTTAATGATGTATCTACTAAGATTAGCCCTAACATAAGATGCTATGTAAAACATAGATGGTATGATTTTATACAGACTTGACAAAGTCTAAGGTTCATAACTGAAAAGAAATTATTTGAAGGTGTTGATCAAAACATCTTGGGGTTCATAGTGCTTATGATGGGTGCTGTAATTTGCAGCATTGTATTTTACTTCATGTCCTTCAGTAATCAAATATTAATACACACAGATACTTGTACAGTTTATGCTGGTACACTTGTTATTTTGCTCTTCACACTTTAAAACATACCTTGTGAAATTTTTTTGTTGTTATTCCAAACAGAATTTTCCCATGGGGTATTGAAAAGTTATGAATAGCTATATACTTAGTTTTCATTTATGTATTATTCTATATTCTGAACAGAAACACAGTTCTGATGTGCAGCTATGCTGTTATTCTTAAAAAAACATGTATGTCTGGTTTTGTCATATACATCCTGTGTTTATCATTAGCAAATACTAGCTGCAAGTCAACTAAAGCACAATGACTGCTGCTCAGTAGGACCTTCAGCAGCATCATTATGCAAACCATTCTAAGTATTTTGCCTGTTGCACTGACAGTGTGCAGATATTTGCCAGTAACAGAGCAAAAGAGACTGACTGGGTCACAAAAGTGACCAAAACATGGGACATCTATATATTTCCTCATATTTATTTAATTTGAGTACAACAGTGTATGGAGTAAATTTATGTATATTATGTAAAACTTATTAATGGATTTATTAGTTTTTTTCTATGGGTGCAAGTCTGTTTGTACAAGCTTACCTCCAGTTAAATATGATAGGGAAGTTCTACACTCCACAATCCATATTTATTCAAACCTGTAATCTAAATTGTATTTCTGCTATATATAAAAAAAATGCTTACTCTAAGGGCACATATTTTGTTAGGCTAATGTGAAGTACAGAAAAGTTAGGTTTTATGAATTAAACTATAAACATGCAGGGATTTTATGCAGTGATAAATAACATTACTCTAAATATTTAGTAGAAGGACTCATAGTTAATATCTGTTTCAGCGTTTTCATTTGTGAGGGAACGGATTTCCTCGCTAAAAGAGGCTGGAATATTGCACATCGTTTTACGCTTTTATGTATGAGGCTTATGAGTGAGATTCTGACAAAGAATCTGGTTTGTTTTTTCTTGCTTCTGCCCAGTACTGAGAACAAAAACATTAGATGTAACTAAAAAATAAATAATGAGAAAGCATATTGGCTCAGGACTTTTGGTGGCTTAATAATTATATAATTATTTTTAATAAAATTAATTTACCTGGATGTATAAGGGAATCAGTGGAGTTGTGGCAAGGAGGGAAAAAGAGGTGTACATGCTGAGCACTGTGAGTCTGGATACTAGGTTGATCACCTGGTTTGATTTAAATAAAATTTTGCAAGTTGTTGAGAGGTGACTTGCTTTCTTTTTGTGTACAAGGTCCTTTTAGACTAAACAGACAGTGACTGGTATCAGAGTTTACTAAACTGATGATGAGTTATAAGTACTGGCAACATTTCTGATGTTGCTTATTTGCATTTGAACAAGTCATCTTTGGCTTCTATAGTTAGCCCTTTTCGTACAGATCCAATTCATATCCTCAAATGAGGGACACTTGCTTTGAAGCAGAGTAAGTGACAATTGCACTATGAATTCAAGGGTGGAAGAAGTGACTGTTGATTTTGGCCCTTTCGTACTAAAAACCTATATGTACCAGTCCTCTGCAATTCTTTCAGGGGACACAGAGCAATCAGCAGAGAAGAGTGAACCTGAATATATCCTGAGAGTTATAATTGCTATTGTTAAGAAAATCTCAATACATCATTGGATATATTGACAAAAATACAAATTTGTGGGATTTTTCTTCATATGATACTGTATACAGACAATATAGAGAGCTTTCTTATAAATAAAAATAGAATACTTCTAGCGAAGAAAGTCTTTGGATCCATGACTGATTTTTTTCTTCCCTCAGAAGTCTGAAGGCCTAAACTACTGTAATAGTCTTTTCCTATTGGATTCACAGAAGATACGAAGGTGCCATAGAAAAAGTAATTGGACTTAATGCTATAGAATTATTGACTCTAGTAAGAAAATGTTTGATTTTTCAAAAAATGGATGTCTCGTTTGAATAGAAAATGAGTTGTTTGGAAGTGGGATTTCTATGTGTCCATATTGCTTGCAGAATAATTGAAGTTGATATATTTCTTAAAATTCATATCACCAAATGTAAATGAAAGATGCATGATAGAATTCATTATCTTGGCTACAGAAAAGACTTTTTTTTCTCTTGGTGTTTTTCCTTAAGCTTGATGCAAATGTGTTAATGAAAGGTCAGTATGGAAATTCTGTTTTTCAGCTTCAGCTGGAAACGTCACAATTGTGACCCTGTTTGGGTGTATAAGTTCCAGATCCACCCTTTCCTTCCTGTCCTTTCCGTCCTTTCCCCCACCGTTTTTGTTTGTTTGTTTGTTTGTTTGTTTCAGTGCACATAAAGCATTAAGAGCATTAAGAGCAAAAATCCAGCCTTTCTGTGCTTCCAGCAGATGCTACTTGCAGAGTCCAATTGTGTTTGCAGGGGTAAGCTGTTCACTACCTTAGTTTCAACCTTTTTCCATCTTGCTAACTCCAGGTAAACCTAGCTGTTAATCTTGGACAGGGTGGTGATCTGGGTGAAGTGGAGGCCTTTTCCTATCACAGTTGAACCCAAACTGCCAACTTTCTTCATAGCAGCATTCAAAGAACCAGCATTAACTTAAAGTTGCTGTTGGTCTGGGAACAACGTTGTACGTTGCTGGCACAGCTGCCAAAAAATTTTCACACTAGTACCCTGACTTATCCTGTCCCGTTTCATTTTTATGCATGCATTTTGCCTTCAGTTTTTGAGGAGTGATTTTTCACTCAGTCTTTCAGAAAACTACTCTACTTAGCAACAGTAAATAAGCCAGATGATGAACAAAGCTAAAGTTATTGCACACGTTTCATCATTGCTTCCATGCCTCTTAACAGAGTTTGATGGGTAAAGCTAAGAATATATTTACTTAATGTGAGCTGTAAGTCAATTCAGATATGAATGTTGAGATATTAAGCACAGCCTGATCCCTTATGAGCTGTGGAGTTTTGATAGCTGACTCAGGGTTTAGACTATTTAGCATCAGCAAAAGCCTAATATTTACAGCAGAGCTGACATGAAAAGATTCCAACCAGGGATTTCATCAGCTTGGTATTTAAATGTCTGGTACCCACTTGTACCAAGGCCTATGGCAAGAAAAAGAATTCATCACAGAGTCAGCTTTAGAACCCATTTCATATTCAGTCACAGCATATGTCATCATTTATGGAAAAATCAAGAGACTTTGAAGGATGTATTTTGGGGTTTGCAAGTAGAATCTGTTAAAAACAACTACATTCACCTATAGAATGTGAAAGAATGACATTTTTTTTTTAAAGGAGAGTCTCCTGTCCAAACTATGACAAACTAGAAGAAAATGTTGGGTACCAAGAATTCTAGGCCTCAGATTTCTGAAGTCTGTGGTTAGAATTTGGCGTTTTATGATTTTACAGTCCTATTGTATTTAGACATCTATTGCTTCACATGGACTCTAATGGAGGGAGCAGAGATCAGCTAACCAGGCATGTGAGTTTGCTTGGTTGGTTTTTAAAAGCTGTAAAGTGTGATATAGAGCCAGAAAAAATTAAAATCCATTAAACTCCTAAGCACTCAAAGGCTTTCTTGTAACTACAAATGATCATTGAAATACAAGAGAAAAAGCAAGAAGACAAGCAGATTGATATGGGACAGAGACCTTCCTAAGAAGCAACCCAGTGAATAAGAGGCTGTAGAGCCTTAAAGGAGTTACCCTGGAGAAGAAGGCAGCACCTTGGCAGATGGGAAAGAGGAAAGTGAGCTCTGTTGTGGAATCAAATACTTGTTGTGGAGAGATATATCAGAGCATTTTGCTCTTCTGGAAATGTAACCAGTGAAGTAAGGATGTGAAAACAGGAAACCTGCAGTCCCTGACACAACAGGTCAGAGGAGCAGCAATTTTACTGCACAGTTTAGGTCGTGATATTATAAATAAATTCTGAAACTTTTCCAAAGAATTTTGGCCCTTAGAGCTCTGAGTGACATCATTTATTTGGTTTTGTGATTTCTTCTTAGAGATTTCATGCAATTATTTTATCTAGAAGTCATGTAAACTCTGAGGGTGGGATTTCCCTTACCTAACTTCAGACAAATCCAACATAGAAATCTACACCTGTACTACTCACCTGGAACTTTTTGTAGTCAGCAAAGACAGCTACACGTTTCCAGGAAGGGATACTGCTGTTTTAAATCTGTTTGAAATGTCTACCATAGGATGAGATGATGTCTAAACCTCACCGACATTATTCACTGCATGCTGTGAAGTATCTCATGCATACTGATAATTGTTATTTATCATTTCTCCCACTTTAGTGAAGGCGTTACATTAGTAGTCTCAGACTCAGGGGTTGTTCTTGAGAATTTTTTTGCTGTTCTCTCAGGCAGAAGTATTCTCACAGCAGTTTGTGCTGTCCTCAAGTGTGTGGAAGTCTGAGAGGACAGCATGAGTGAAAAGGATTAAATTAGACTAGCAAACATATATGTATACACACACAGAGCCTTGCTGTGGATAACTAATTTATTCACTTCAAAACTTTAGAGAGCTAATTCAAAGAATAGTTTTACGGTATAAACTTCCAGCAGAACTATTTATTTCCCAGAAGGTAGTGATATCAGATTATTTCTAGGCAGGGAAGCAATTGCTTGAACTTGTAATTTTGTTGGCAAGGAAAGACTGGCAAAGACAAGGTTTGCTGTCACTAAACAAATTCTTCCACATCTTCTTGGTTTGGTGACCAGAAAGGAAGCACCTATAGTATGTGCTGCAGGTTTAGCTATGACACCATCTGCTACATTTCTTACTCAAATATGTAAACAAATTGGAAGTCCAGGGTACCCTGTGCAGCAAAAGAATTTGGGTTTTGAGAACAGATACAGATAACAGATGACACACATTTTCATCTCCCCTTTCTACATTCATATCACGCACATATGTCAATTGCTTTCCCACTCTAGAGTCTGTAAGTATCAAGGTATCAGGGTGCTAGTAGAGGAGTTGGTATAAAGTGACAGGATATGCTTGGGATGTGACACCCTTCTACAAAATACCTGGGGATAGGATGTACCAGGACACAGACTAGAAAGGAGTAGCTTGCCAGAAAACAGCCTTTGTAAACAGTGAGCCCTTGTTCCGGGGTAGTTTTCTCACCTGTTTTCGGTTTTAGTGATGGACTTCTGGATAAACAACGGATCTAACTGTAACTCAACAAATGGCAAGACACGCTTTGAACAAAAAAAGATAACTTGGGTATTCTAAAAATCCATAAAAAGCAAGCAAACAAAACCAACACAAAAACCAAAAGCCAAGAAAAAGGCCTTCCAAATCCTCAAGCCTCACATACACTGAAACATGGCATTTGTTATATCCTCTTTCATCAGTTAAAGAATAATAGAACAATAAAAAGCATCACAGTTTAAATAACCTATACAAGCTCTGTGAATCTCTGGTCCTATAGAGGTACTTAGAAAACTCTCTTAATACAATATTTGCTTAGCAAGGTAAGAGCTGAGACTTAGAGAAGACTTTTCCATTTGTATGGTATTATCCTCAGAATAACCGTCTGAATTTTTGCACAGAGACATTTTTCAACACTCGGTCACTGTGAAAAGTGCTGAGATGCAACTGGCATTTGTTTGTCTCGAGAATAAGATTGCAAAGGCTAGGACAACCTTTTTTTCTTTAATCTTTGTGATCAAAGGTGAAAGTCCTATTTTATAAATGTGAACTGAAACCTGGTATATTCCAAAGAAACAATTTACATCTTCAGTGTTTTTAATAATGCCAAAAGGCAGGTCAGACTAGCAAGAGGCAGAGCATGCACTATGTGAGATCATAGGTGGAAAGATTATAAAATGAATACTCAAGAAAGACCTCTAGGAGGTGTGCAGTGGGGCAAAGTGAAAACCTCAGGGAGAAATCAAATGATTTTTCGGTGTGCGATTTAAAAAGTTGCACAAACTATCTGACTCAGACCTTTCAAAGCTTCAGTAGCATGGCACATTTCCAAAGTACACTGCTGCAAATATGTGTATGACAGGTCTTCTTGATCCATTTAGGCTGGGTTTTGTGTTTTATAAAATGATAAGCCTCCTACCAGGTTTAACCTCTGGGTTCACCTGTTCAGGTTTGAAAGGACAGTGTTGTTCAGGAGATGATTTGGAGCAACTGGTTTTGCTGTAAGTCAGGTAGGGAAGAAAAGGAGAAAAGTTTTTAAAATGCATGTGAAATACTGCCTGCTTATTCACACATTTTGTGACACTCAGCAAGAACCTGGTAGTCTCTCTTCTGTCTTGGTAAAACATATGAGTGAAATGGTTTAGTGAAGTCTATTTAGATTGTGGGATTTGGTACAAAATTTACTATGCTTCATTCACAAGGACAATCTTGTGAATTATTAACATAAATGAGAGAACTTAAGGGTCACTATCAGCATTAATGAGCAAAATATATTATGTGAAGTTTTATGCTTGCTTATGGCTTGTCTTTTATTATTCATCGATTTGCAGTCTATGGTAATTCACAATTCGTCTGCCAACCATTAGAGTGAATTAGTCATATTCTGTTGCACACATATTATTTCTGTTTACAACACTTGCTTGCAATATAAAGGAGAATATTGTACAGTCTATTGTCTGGTATGTGCCTTTACTATGCACATTACTAGAAAAAATGATAAGTGTAAAAGTTGTGGATATACTTTAGCATCTGTCCTGAGTATTGTTTTCATTTTATGAGCCTTAAGGGAAAATCTGTTTGAGGGTTGCCTTTGAATTTACTTTCACAGCTAGAAGAAAGGAGATACAGAGAAAGTAATGAATCCAACTATCAAAAGGGAAAATTTGGTAAAGTTCTGTTATACTTTCTTTAAGACAATTAACTAACCTTTATAGGTGTTGAAAAAAGGCAATCTACATAAGCTGCTCCAACTAATATTTTTTATAAAAACTGAAGATTTGTATTCATTACTTGACTTAATATACTGCCTTTTGTAATTGCATATTTTATAGTTTTTAGTTTTTTTCATCTGCTTTTTCAATATTCTTGTAAATTTGTACAAACTGGAGGAAATTGTACTGTAGTGTAGATTTCAAACTTCCTGTTAAGTTACACAAAGGTATTTTCTGTTTCACTTAGACCTCATTGGGACTAATGAGGTACAACAGTTAGCATTACAACTCCAGTCCAGCTCAGCACTTAAGTTCTTGTTTATCCTGAAGCGTAAGATTAGAGTAACGAAATTGAAATTTTGCACATCTTATGTGCTTTATTTGATTAATGTTTAAACAAATAAACTTCTATTCCAGTAACTCTGTGAGCTACTTCTAGAGCCTGGGCATCATGTACATTTTATGACGTCATGTTTTACAGCAACATGACCTCAGATTTGCAGTTATCATTTTTATTACAAATAATCCTCTGTGCGTGTGTGTATTAAATAGCATATGCTATTAAATAGCAGATGTCTGATGCAAGCTTACATGAAAGCTCCCAGTACATGTAATTGTCAAGCACACCCTCACAGAGCTTCATAGCAGAGGGAGAGCTGTTGTACTCCAGATTCTAATCTGATCCCCTACAGTGGTGCGCACAGTGGAGTCTTTATTGCTGTGAAGGAGTTTCACAGTACTCTGAGCACAAAATTGTCTGGATGGGGATAGGTCTGCCTCCCCCTTTGGCAGGAACCTCTTGTGGACTTAAAGAACATATTTTTCTTTTTTCTTATTTTTAATTAACTTCATAACACCTGCTGAACACCCAGGGAGTATAAAGGAAGAGAAATAAGGAAAACATAGCCTTGTGAGCTAGACCAAAAGGAAAGAGGGTTGTCTGTACCCGTTGCACACTGACCAGTCAAAATACCTAACTATTTACAATTAGTATGTCATTAGTGACAATTAGTATGAACTGTGGCTGCCAACTCTTAGTTAGAAGTTACTAGCTCTGAGTAAACACAATTTACTTTGAACTGGTAGCTGATCTTTTGCATTTCAAAATTGACTTTATGTATTTTATTCAAAAATTATGGCATAATAAATACTGCAACCCTTTGTCACAAAATTCATAAAACCTTAGCACGAATTTTCAAATGAAAATTGAAGTTACAGCTCCTTCAGGTAGGTCTTTTCAGCACTTGGTCAGCTGTTCTGCCTGTTGATCCCAACAACAACATACAGCCCAGTAAGAAGGAAATTAAATTTTAAATATTGAGTCCCTATAGAGAATGTCTCCTTGTGGCTCCCTTAATCAAAATATGCTCCATGTCAGAGAGGAAATTAAATCAAGGTGGCCAAATTCCCTCTCTTCTCTCCCCCTCCATGAATAAGTAAGCCAGAACTGCACTGATTTATTGAGGAAAAGAGTACTTTTCAAGGGGTAAAAAGTGCATTTGGAACAAATGCACAGTGTACCTGTAAAGCAGAGCAGAAGACTATTTCTATTCCTGGACAACTCAACCGTAGTAGAAAGTCTCATTGCAGTATTACCAAGGGTGTCATCAATATCCCACGTGTAGGGAGATAGATGGTCTCCTTTAAAATGTGTTCAAGGACATGAGCCTAACCAGGTGAGCTAACACATTTGGCAAGAAAGACACAGACAGCAACCGATTAAAGAATGTTTTCTGACACTTGTGGGGCTTAGTGCATAAAATACAAGGTGCTTTGAATGCCCCTTGTCCTTGAAGGTAGCTTGGACACTCAACACCAGCTGAGGGAGGGCGACAATTCACAGGGAGGTACCAGCATGGCTCATGCATGAGAAGGCAAAGAGGCTGGGAGTCGCCTGCTTTGCAGGATGCCTACCAGCTAACTGATTCAAACATAAACTGAAGTTCCAGAGCAGACCTCTATCTGGATGGTTTCAGACTCCTCCAAAATTTTACCTCAGGCTGATAACCACCAGCTGTGTATTAAGCTCTTGTGGATTTTTTTACCCTTTCATCATTTCCAAGAAGAAAAAGAAGAAAACCTTCAACACTTAGAGCAATGTTTTCAAACTAATTTTGTAAAGAAGACTCTGATAGGAAAACAAAAAAAATTTTGGGTGCTTAATAGAAAGGCCTAGTGGGAGATGTTTGATGCCATATAGGGGAATGAAGCACACAAGTCCTGCCTGTTTTCTGCAGGACTTAGTAAGTTAGTTGTCATCTGTGTCTCCAGGGTTCAGGCCTTAGTATTTTAATTTGGAATCCAGTTTACAGTTAAAATAACTCAAATTCAAGGTAGGTTTTTATCCAACACATTCAAAAAGCTTAGTTTGAAAGTTGTGGCACCTTTTATCTATGTTCTGTCCAAACCCATCATTCAAACTAAATTTAACAGGTTTTATTCTCTAGCTTTGAGTGTACACAGGAGAACAAGGAGATGTGTCTGTAGATAGGATTAGAAGACTAGAGATAGGATTTCTTTAAAAAATAACCAGTCCATGGGCTGGGAGCTGATAACTGGGAACCCCGCTTTGTTTAGCTCATTCAACAGAGTCTGAGCTGGAAGAGGGCAATGGGCAAACACTAGGCTAACGTCTCACAATTAAAACACCACCTAGTGAATCAATAATGAAGCATATGTCTCCCTGTCAAAATAAAATCATTTACGAAACATTATCTTCAGATAGTATGTGCTGTACAGCTCGTGACTCACAAAGTTTGTGATTCAATGACCTATATGGATCTTGCTATTGTTAGATTGCTAGCTCCAGTTTCTTTTAAGTGCCAGTCTAACAATGTGACTGATTAGGAGAATGAAGACTTATCAAAATAAAGCTATAAAAGGACTACATTTTGTATGTTTGTTTTGAAATGCAGACTAAAGTGTAGATCTGGGTGTTAGCTCAGCACAGAGATGTGCAATCAAGTGGTATTTTGCCCAGCAGCATGGAAAGTGTTCTTTATCCTCACCACTGCATATTAGACATGCATCCATACTACTGAACCACACTTTGAAAGTATTCTTTTCTAGAAGCAATTTAGAGATTAAAAGAAAGGGCATCTAACACCTGTGTTTGTAAGATGACTAGGAAAAGCCTAATTTACTTTCCTACCTCCTGTGTGAGGAAGGGCAAAAGCCCTCAGATTTGGAATTCTCAGGGCACTTAAAATGACGACAGGGTGATGGAAGAGGAAAAATGTATCTGTTACAGATGTGTGCATGCATATACACGTATGTTTTTCCTTGCTTGTCCTAGTCTTACACAGGAATTGGTAAGATATGACATGGTTGCTGCCAGTACAACAGAACTTCAAAGCTGCCGTGTATTGCTGCCTGCTTATGTAAAGCTAGGTCAGCCTCTCTACACATTTCTCAAAAATAATGCATTGTATTTCTCAGTTATTGGAAGAATTGTCTGTGTCTTCACCAACTGCATGTCTTGTCCTCAGGATTTTTGCTTGTGTGGGTGTTGCTTTACAGTAAATTAACTTGATTGGGTAAGAAAATAGTGTCAATATGTTAACTCACACTTCTGTGCAGAGATGATTGTTTGGATAATTTTGTGTCAGGAAATTTTTAATTACGTTACTGTCAGCAGGCTCACCTTCTGTCACATGGCTCACCACGTTCAGTTAATGTTCATGTTTAGTCTATGTTCATTTCCTAGTCCCATCAATAATCACAAGAGAGCTGAATCAAATCTTGGAGACTTTTGCCTCACTCTTCTACCTGAAAATGGAGCCCAGACATTTTCCTGACACTGAAGAGGTGCCTAAAGTATGTGAGATGAGTCTCATCAAAAAAGAGTGGCCAGTGGTTCGAGGGTGGTGATTCTCCCCCTCTACTCAGTTCTTGCGAGACCTCATCTGGGGTACTGTGTCCAGTTCTGGAATCCTCAACATAAGAAAGATATGGAACTGTTGGAATGGGCCCAGAGGAAGGCTATGAAGATGATCAGAGGGCTGGAGCCCCTCTGCTATGAGGACAAGTTGAGAGAGTTGAGCTTGTTCAGCCTGGAGAAGAGAAGGCCCTAGAGAGACTGCCTTCCAGTGCCTGAAGGGGCTACAGGAAAGCTGGGGAGGGACATTTTAGAAAGGCGAGTAGTGATAGGACAAGAGGGAATGGCTTTAAATTGGGAGGGGGAAGATTTAGATTAGACATTAGGAAGAAATTCTTCATGCTGAGAGTGGTGAGGCACTGGCACAGGTTGCCCAGGGAAGCTGTGGATGCCCCCTCCCTGGAGGTGTTCAAGGCCAGGTTGGATGGGGCCTTGAGCAGCCTGGGCTGGTGGGAGGTGTCCCTGCCCACGGGAGGGGGTTGGAACTGGGTGATCTTTAAGACCCCTTCCAACCCAAACCATTCTATGATGCTATGATTCATTCACAGAGGGTACAATACAAAAGGCAGGTTTAAGTATGCGCTGTCTTGCCAACAGGTTGCAGCATCTAGAGTGCTGACAGTAGACCTGCGAGCATTGATGGATGACCTGAACAGCTGCAGTAACAAAATTTCTTATTGTATACTTCTCAAGAGGGTGGCTAGATTTCATGAGACAGACTCACAAACTTAAAAAAAGAAAATTATACTTGCATTGTTGAAGAGACGTATAAGAAGTCACTCAAATTTCTTCATTAGAGTTCCTTGCAGTTCTCCATTTCTCCTGAAACAGGAGTAGACAAGGACAGTGATCAAAATAAACAAATTTCTTTCTTATTTTCCTTGTTTAATTTCCTAGTGGGGATGTGGTAACACTAAATAACAGACCCAGGTTTTCTGTGAAGGACCACAAAGGTCATCTTTCTTTCATTGTTGTGGAATATAAAGATGCACTTGCTGCAACATTCTGTACAGACAGTAGGTTGTCATTACTGCTTACAGACCTAATCACATCTCCTCTGAACTTACCTTCACATTTTGTATAGGAATACATTTTATGTTTATTTAACGTAAGTGTATTTGAGCAGAGGTGAAGGAGCTGAAGAGAGATTTTACACCAAATTGAACTCAGATGTGCTGTATTCACAGAAGGCATAGCAAAACAGGTGATCACAGGTTAACAGATCTTCATACAACAGCAGATACACGATTGCAATTCATGTGTGCTTTATATTTCCCCTGCAAAACAGGATGTAAAATATGCAAGCGTAGCTTCTTCAGTGAAAGCTAGTTGACTTAGCTCAAATTACTTTTCTTTTTCTGCCTTCAATGTACATGTTAGTGGAGAGTTGCAGGAGATCAGCAGATGCATATTAAATTCTTATCCTGTGGTAATGCTTGTGTATTTGAGCTCTTGATTGTTACTTGATATCCCAGCAAGCTAATGTTTTCTTCTCTGATAGGCCTGACTGGACTGTTTCTAAAATTGGCAGCTGTCATTGACTTGAATGGGTTTAAAATTCAAGCTAAAAATATCTCTTTATGTAAATAAGCAACATATTTTATATTCTCAGCCAGTATCCTCTAGCAAATTTTGAATGTTTGTGAACAACCCGTCATTATATCTTAAAAAAAAAATCTCAACATTTGTTTGTTTATATAACATTTGTTTTAACTCTGTGAATTGTTTATGCTTGGTGGAAGCTGATTGCAAAGTCCTAATGATTTTGTATTATTTTGGGGACATCTATGACAGTGCTGATTCTTAATTCCTCTTTACTTGCACTCACAAGTCACTCCACATTTGTCTTCCTTAGAACAGGGCTACAATTATTAATCTTGATCCGATATCTGATGCTTGTATTTGAAAGCAGCAGAATCTCCAGGGCTATCATTATGGGCATATGAGTCACATCCCATGTTAAAGTTTTTCGTTTGTCCCACTTGCTGTGGATAACATTTGCAGTAAGATTTTCCATATAATGATAATACCTGCATGGTGTTCTCCATGAGCAAAATATTGTACAAATATTAACTAACTAACCCTTGCATGACCTATATACTGTGAGTAAATGTATTATAATCCTCAGAGGTGAGGGAAAGAAAGAGTGGGAAAAAAAGAATAGCTCTCCTCTCTTCATCTGTAAAAAGCAAGTCAGGTTTTCCCTCCTCTTTCAGATTTACATAAGGTGCTTCCCTTGGACTGTGCAACAATAATTTTTTTTTCCATTTCTGTTGACTTGCACCTTGTCTTGTCCTTTTTTTTAACAGGGAAAACAACTGAAGGAAGAAAGCAATGCATGGGCACCTTCTGACATGGCTGCGTTCAGACCAGGAGCATTCATCTACGTGTCTGTAGCACTGTGCCTGTCCACACCTATGTAGTTCTGTCCCTGCAAAAATGTTTTTGCTCCAGGTTACACGGGTTTGAAGTGTTTCCTCAAGGTTTTGCACCATTTTGTAGGCAACCTTTTTTAAGTACACTCCTGGATCCAAATATTGGAAGGAAAAGAAATAACAATAATAATTCATTTGAATTCATTTTGGCTGCTGAAACAAGTCTATGATTACTTAAAAATGGAAATAATTAGTTATATGTAAAACTGTACCAAGTCCCCTTCAGGTGCTAGAAGTACTCTGGATATAAAATGAATTCTTCTGATTTTCACAAGGTGAGTTCCTGTCTTCTGTAAATACATCTTATCTGCAGTAAAGGTGTCCTGCTGCAAGGCTCAGTGAGTAACTCCAGGTCCAACATATCAGGAGGACAGTTTTTATGTTTTTTTATCACAGGACTTGAGAGACATTGATATTCCTTGCATCTTGGTTGGATGTGGGATTATGGGTAAAATTCAAAGCCCTTCAGTTGCTGCAGCTTAAAGTCTTTCCTACTGGTCAATGCAATGTAAACACAAGGAAGATAGGACATGTGAATAGAAGCATAGAAATAATTATGATTGCTCGTGTGCTTAAAATAAGTGTGCTCTGATAGTCACAGTGCAATGGCTGAGTTACATGAAGGTCAGAGAGTGGAGAACGGCATTTCTAATGCATGGATTTCTCTGTTTTCTTGTTCTGAGTGTAACAGGCTGCAGTCTGTAGTCACTGAAAATGAGCAAAATGACTGCTCCACAAGGCAGAGATGCTTGGCCAGGGATTGCCGTTATTTATGTATCTATGCCAAGCACAGAAAAATATCAAGGAGTTGTTATGTGATATATTTTAAGTGATCAACAAGACAGATGCTGCAGTCATGCAACTCCTACAAGTACTTATGATCAATCAGCTCTCCAACATGCAGGCTTTTAATTACAAGGGAAAGCACATGTAGATCAGCAAGGCTTGGTCGTATTTTCCGGACTTGTTAGATTTTCCATTCATCTTAGGCTCTTTTTTTTTCATTACGATGTGCGGGACCTTTGTCTCTGTATCCTATCCTCCTCCCATTGAAATCAAGTCATTGTTTTTCGGATGTTGAGTGGATTATTGAATGATGCCTCAGCTACAGCTTTTTCCTTCCTTTCCTGATGAGGCCTTTCATGCTCTGTAAACACGTTGGTACTATCATGGCCTATATGACTATCTTGGTTCTAAAATAGAGAAAACAAATATAACCTATCCACACACTTATTATTAGCTTAGCATTTTCATTTAAATATGAAGATTAACATTTCATATGTTTCCCAGTCTTTTGCAGTGGATCTGCTCCAGAAAGTGCCAGCTAGAAGAGTGGCAACAGGAAAAGATGACTCATTTTTCCTTGAAAATAGTAATATCAAATGATTGCACCACTGGTCCTAATTTAAATCAGGATTATGACAGTAAGGCAAGTAGTGCTGAATTATTGTGAGTATTTCTGCTGTTAGTTCGTTAGTGTTTTCAGCCAAAGGGACATGATATTTGTGTTCTTTCACTGAAATACAGAGAAGACTTTTAAAAAAAGGGAGTTCTGTTAGCATGTGCTTTGAATGTTGAAGGCATATCAGCCAAAGCCTATGGGATGACATTTGCTGTGCAAAATACAAGTAAAAAAATCTGCTCACCAGCTACCCTCCAGGCTTACACGCTCTAAGAAGTACCTATGATTTTTATGGAGAGTTTCACAATTATGGATTTAAGCCAATAAATAAATGATCTAACTGAAGACAACATCTGTAAAGCTCTATCTGAGCAAGTAAGTAGTGATAATGTCTTGTTTCTTAACACAAATGCAAATGCTAGACTTGACCAACAAAATATTGCCTCATTATTTGAAAGAATCTACCCTCTTGCAAAGCCATGCCCTCTGTCAAAAAAGCATAACCTTATCATTTGTTGTAGAGGTGGATGTAAATGTAGAAATCTGTCATTCTTGTCTTAGAGACAGCTGTTGTATTTGTGATCCAGGATGCCACATTTAACTGTTCTCCTTCTTTGCTCCTCCCCTGCCTTTTGGTTGTGTGGGGCAGAGGCAGCAAGTAGGCACCACTGCAGCTGTTGTTAGTGACATTAATTCTCCCCATGCAGTTGTTCCAGGGCTGCCTTGGGAAGAGTTTGAAATATATTTGTGACAGCAAGTAAGTGTTATGGTCCTCTAAACCACAGAATTAAGTAAGTGGATTTAAAGCAGATGGCTTAAATACTTTACCGGGTACTGTGATGAAAGGAAATGCCTTGGCAGATCCGTAGGGCTGCCCCGGAGATTGGCATGCTGAGGTATTACTGGTGCTGCAGCTTCCTAGGACCTGAAATTTTACATCTTTACACATATTTGGGTAGTTTTAGAATTCTGAAGGTTTGACAGTGAATACTATGAGTAGAGACAGTGGGAGAATCAGCTCCTAATCCAACAGTGATCCTGATCATTGATGCTGGTGGGTTGTAAATGGCAGAGAAGACCTTTGTAAGGCAGACACTTATCTCACTTGCTGCAAAAATTGAGAGCTGCATGTTAAATGAGGTTGGAGACAAATTGAAGAGAGAAGTTTGTCACTTTTGTAAAGGGTTGCATGCTGCCCAAGAGAGCTGCTGCTTCTCCCTATCTGCATCACAGAATTAGCACAATGATGCCTGTCAGATCAGTAGATCTTACTTAACGTTAAGATGTTAAAAGTTATACTTGTCACGTAGGCTCCCTCTTTAGTAAGTGGAGAGAGACCCCCCATGAAGATAATTATTTGTTCCAGATGTGCAGGTGTAAAGCAAGAATAATATCACCTAATGTCATTGGAGTGCTCTGAAGGCTATTTTGGGGGGGAGGGCGCTGGAGAGAGGCTTCCATACAGCTCTCATAAGCTACATATATAACCAATAGGAAAGATGACAATTTAGTCTCAGATCCCGATTTTGCAAGGGGGTTTAGGGCACAGGCTGAATTACAGCAGTAAAAAGAAATCATAAAACAACCCTTTGGATAATTATCACTTTTTTTGTACATGAAATGAAATAGGGCTCTCACGGCGAATAAAGGTGTACATGACTAGGTACTCATCATCATGCGTGCACACAGAAAGGTTTAATTGGAATTACATAGAAAACAGCAGTTCTGTTATTTCCATGCACATAAAGAGTAATTTTGCAACCTTAGTATTTCTCTTACTCCATTTTTAAATGTGAATATGTTAATTTTTTTCACTGCCCACGTGTTTAGGAAGACTTTAATATCAAGGGCTACAGGCAGCAGTATGTGAGTTGTAACAACTGATTTAGTGGCTGATTTAACCATGTCAGAAGTTGAAACTGGTGCCAGACTTTGAGTGTGGAAGTTAAACACAGAGAAAAAAGAGTGAGTGAGAAATAGGCATAAATATCTGGAATAAAGTGTTCTACCAGAAAGTGACAAAAATTGCTAGTAGATATGTAAACCTGAAAGGGTGACGGGCAACAAACTTGGAAAATATGAGAGACATTAGGCAAACATCAGCTCTCTCATTAAACCTAGTGCTGGTGGAGTTTTTCTCATGCTACCAATTTAAGCTTCAAGAAACAAAGCCAGAGTTACTTCATAACCTAGAAAAATCAGGGTTCTATGAAACTTGCTGTTGCTTTAGAATTTTCCTATTAAAGTGACATAAAATGCTGTTACATCATTTTAACAAAATGAATGAATGTTGCCCAAATTTAGTTTCAATACTTGTCACCAACTTCTTCAGTAAATTGTAGAAAAGGGAAATGATATTTTCTAAAATATCTGATACAATGAGAGGCTGGCAACTGTGTTTCTGAATGAACCCTGCCCTTCAGTTCCTGAGTGTGGCCATGAACAAGACATTTTACATTTGGACAACAACTGGAAATTCAGCTTCTCCCCTCTAGGAAAGGTCTGTGGAAAAAGAGGAGCATGTCTTTATATACCTTTTTTGTGTTCATTTTGTTCATTGGTTTGAAGTGCCCGGAAGATCTAATCCTACTGCTGGGTCTTTGCAGGAAAATCAGTGAGCTTGTGGGATCAATGGTACTGGTAGCAATCAGTGGAGCTATGTGTGGTCTGTAGGCTTCTGCACAAGTCTATTACCTGATACAGAACTGAAATTAGCCTGTGATTTGTCTTTTCTGTGAAGAAGTTTTCTGTTTGTTATTGCCTCACGTTCAGGTATTCATCTGGTCTTGATGAAGGGCATTGCTAATGCGAGTTGTCTCACTGCATGCCAGTTATTTCAGTGTTTACAAATAGAATTGGACAGTTTGCTTTGAAAATGATTCCTAGTGTTTTCCTCTGGAGCCTTCAGTGATGATAGAAAGGAGCTTGTGTGTCTTCAAAGTTCACTACAGCGTAGTATGAGCCTCTTCTGTCAGACTGGTAGGGTCAGTCACGAGAGAGTAGGCATGTACACTGGACGTATTGCACATACACATGGGACCAGCGTAATGGATGGTTAACTTATCTTTGGGGTTTTTTTTGTAGCATAATCATTTCATCTAGTTACAGCCCCAGGATGTTTGCTTCCCATTAACTCCAGAGAATATTATTCACTACAATGATTTTTAACCTCAGTTCCACCATTGCTCAACAAGGTTCCCCCCTTAAAAAAAAAAAATGGATTTCAACAATAACAAGTACCACAATGAATTTTTAAGAGGGGATGTCTGATTATAGTGAAAGCAAATGATCTGAAAAGTGGACATAATCCCAAGATAGCTCGTATAGATTAATACTAATCCTGCTAAGATCACGTGTCTTTTCCTTATGTGATGTCGGTAGCTCTCATGGTGTATTATTTCCAACTGAATTCATGTCTGCTGGAGGTCCTAACTTCTTGTCCATGGAGCAAGATTGTGTAAACCTTTTTCCATTAAAGGTCTTCAGTATCAGGAAAAAGGTCACTTTGCCATAATTTTTCATTTAAAATAGACAGAGGATGTTTCTATTTTGTGCATAACGCTGAAATTAATCCACGCACGCCCAGCAGGTGGTGATGCTATTGCTGAATACTTCACTTTCACGGTGACATCACTAGTTTTCCTCTGTGTGTCCCCACTGATCGCTGCAGGCAGGCATATTGACATTGTGCAGCTGGACAAGCACTCCCTCTTCACTGCTCAAAAAATATAGCCTAGACTGTACAGTATAGAGATGGTATCAGTCATTCCCAGTTTTATGCAACATACATGCCAAATACTGTCTCAATCTATATTTCAAATGGCTATGCTGGCATCCCGGTCCTTGTTGCAAAGCCCACTGTTATCTTTCCAGTGATCAAAACTGAGTTTAGATTGAGCCCATGTTGAATGACTCTTACAGCCTTAGAGTGGCACACTTCATTTATTTGATTAAAAAATCTGGTTTATGTTACTCTTAATTGTTCCATGTTTGTAATTTGTACCAAGCAGTCTTGTAGTTTTAGCTTCATCTGTCACAGATGAATTTTTCGTGTAGTGATTCATTGAGACTTGGTGTAATAGCCTTGTCCACCATTTAGTTTTAGATTTTTTTTCCTTTTTTTCAGTTTTTTTTCCTGCTATTTCTTTAAGACTCAGTGAATTCCGGAAATTGCACTATGTGATGCTTTTTGAGTCTGTCAGCTCTCTATACATTTTCCCCTCATTGCAGTAAAAATACTCGCTATCATTTTTCTTTAGTTAAAAAATATGATTTTAAAAGATTAGTTGAACCAACAAGGCTTTTCACATTTATTTAAATAAAGTCCCTTCTTCATACCAAACAGACATTTAAATACCTTTCTGGAGGCTAGGTTTGGTTTTTTTGAGGGTTGGCTTTAGTATTTTTTTTCTCTCCATTGGTCTAAACCACAGTGATTTTTCTAGGAACAAATAGGAAACCTTTCAGCCCCTTCTAATCAGCCCCAACTATATTTCCTATCCATGTTGCCAAATAACGTATTCCCTGCCGCACAGCACAGAATAAGAGAAATGCATTCAAATTTTTTTAGCAACGACTTTCTAAATACTACAAACTGGTATCACATAGTTGTTTCTTTTCTCTCCCAAACAGCTCTTCCGAGAGCTGCTCTGTTTCCATTAGGAGAACTGGTACTACAGAAAATTAAGGTGCAATGGCTCATCTCCTACTCTAAGCAGTTTTATTGAACAAGAACAAATAAGGGCTCTGTGTGGTTTCAGAGGTTTCTGTACATTACAAACAATGCATCTTTACATTGCTAATTGAAATACCCAGATAAATCTGGGAGCAAACAGCACATCTGTCTATCAGTCCTCCAGATCAGCTCTGCCAACATTCCAGTCATGTCAGGTCTAATTTCAATAGAGTAGAAAGTTTCATCTTTTTTTTAATGTGAATCGAAGACTAGCCATTCAGCTTTTGCTATTTATTGAATCCTTCAGCTTTGTTCTGTACCACAACTATGTTTCATGCTGAATCAAATTAGTTTTTATGCTTGAAAACAGATAAATAAAATTCTAATTTAAGAAATTATTTCAAGGGAAATGAAGTTTAGAGAGAGCTAAAAAACCAATCTATCAAAAGCCAACTTCTTGAATAAAACTAGGGGCCAGATAAAATTTAGATGAAATGCAAATTATAAAGACAGCTCCTTGCTGAATCAGGCAAGTGTCCAATTCACTGTTTCCATGAAACATGGTGCTGTGTTCACTTGTCACAGACAATTTGTAAACTCCAGCAGATCTCCTGCTTAGTTCTACCATTGCTCCAGCAGATACTACATATTTGCTGTGGTTTTTGTATCTCACTTACAGAAATTAACACAGCTTGCAGGCTGGTAGGAAAAAAAATCCCTGGGGAGCTGTAAGTTTGTACTCTCTCTCGGGCAGATGAGTCAGATTCCACCACCTTTCTCCTCCAGCACAGGCTCTTGGAAGCAAACCCTTTTGTTCACACCTGCTCAATGGGACATCTCTGTGTGAAACATCTTTAAAGAAATTGATATGGAGATGCAAATAGGAAATAAAAACTCATTTCACTAAGACAATTCTAGTCCACAATTTACTTTGTTTCAGTAGCCACTGAGCTAATAATTACTGAATTCTGTAATAGTATATTTTGGGACCTTATGATGGTCCCACTTAGCTCTTGCACAGTTCATCTCTTCTTGCAAAAGCTGATTCTCATGGTTTGTTCTGTTTTTGAATGTAGTCTGATAATTGAGAAACGTAAGACTAAACCCTAACAAAATGCCTGCAATGAAGTTTGCAATAGCTATTCAGTCATGCCAGAGCACCTGAAAATGATCTGCCGTTCACTTTTTCCTTTCATATGGACGTCATTATCATTTGCAGCATTTAATTGCAACACTGTGCTTAATACATTCATTGATATATTTCTTCTTGTATTGTAAATGCAAGTCTCAAGTAAGTCCATTCAGTTCCTCGCAATTCCCGAGCCAGAGGCAAAGTGCTGCAGAACAGCTTCTGACCTTTCTGGAGTGGATTGGCCACTGTGCACTTCTTGGCTTGGGTCTCCTCTGGAACCCAAACAGAGCATTTAAGAAGTAAATGTTAAATTTCTTGTTATTTTTCAGCTCAAGTGCCAGAAGTAATGTCAGGGGTTTTTTTCTAGCCTTCCAGAATAGTGTTGCTGGTTATAGGGGCGCAATGCTAGTTATATGGTGACAACATATTGATAGACTATTGTGTAAGTTATAGGTGGGTTGAAAGTCGACAAGAGAGTCCCTGCACATGTGATGTGAAAGTGTTCAGAGTTTTTGATGTTAGCAAAACTGTAGTCAAGTCTAATCTGATGAAACCCACTTCCCAACAGGTACGTGTTACAGAGGGCTCTAATTTCTTTCTCCTGCAGCAAGGGGTACAGTGGTTGTCCTATCAGCAGAGATGCACTGTTTGGCTACCCAGTGCTACCAAATATGGGTGTCTCATGGGAAAGGTTCAAAGGTCATTGGGAGAAGGAGATGGGCAGACAGACTGCACAAGTCTTGATTTTCTAGGAAACCCTGGGAAAATGCTAGCAATTGTTACTAAATCCTCTTTTTCCCCATCAGTCAATCTATTTATATGTTTATTGACTTTACGTGCAAAATATCCATAGGATCCTATCAAAACTGTACCCATTCATTGCAAAGAACATCATGACATTTAGGTGTGCTATAGACATGGGTTACACCAAAAGATACGTCTTCGCTGGGCACTGATATACCAGGAGATGTTTAAATGTCTCTGATTCTGTTCTGTGTTCCCATCGTCATGGTGTCATGTATTTTCTCCTATCAGTCATCAGTTTCAGAGCCACCTCTTGCACCTTATCTCCTGTCTGGAGTATAACCCCTGCAAGAATACCAAATGCAAAAATGTTTTATTTTGCATCAGTGGCAATGACCTGCTCCTTTTGCTTTGTATTGAAAAGACCTGTGGACTCTTGCCAACTCCTGGGGTTCAGAATTCCTCCCACAGCACCTTCATCCTGCTGAAGTCAAGAGGGGAAGGAAAGCAGCTGCCCACTCTGCCACACAGCCATAAAGTAGAAGGCACAGCTTATTTTTGAAACATTCCCTACTTATACAGGCTCTTCCTCTATGTCCTCTGTCTTTTCACACTTTGCATTTTACTTGAATTTTGTTTTCTAACCTTGTGCTTGTGTCCCCCGCTCCCAGAGTCTCCTGGCCTGTATGAATGCAATCTGACTAGAAATTGTATATTCCTTCCCAGGGGAAACATACAGAATTTCTTATTTAAAATTGCCTGGTGCATGGCTGCAAAAATCTTCCATTGTCATTTCACATTCTAGGAAAGAACACAGGAAGGACAGGTTCTGCAGGGTTTGCTCTCTGTTTGTTGCAAAGGGGCTAAGGGAATATTTTTGTCAGCCATCCACACTAGGTGGTATTTTTTTGCTGCAATGCTAGGCACAGAATTCATTAATTAATTTCTGTGTTCAATCATTAGACAGGTGCTTCCAAATTTTTGGCTTGGGATTTGACAATGCATGGGAACACTTGATTAATTTTATTAAAATCATATGTTTTGTAATGAGGCAATATATGTGTGATATTGCCTTACATTTTGACCGCCTCAGCCTGAAACAGGCATTCGAGTCCTTTATATTGCACTAACTTGGCAGTTTCAATTTCAGCTGGATCAGGTATAAGTAACAAAGTTCATTTCCTCAAATTAGACTGAGCATATGATAGGGATTTGTGCTAGATTCAGCCTGGGTCTGGGGGACAGGATGTTTCTGGTCTACTATAAAGACTGCTGAGACCAACATACTTTCTTGGCATTTTTTTGAAAAAGTTTCAACTCAGAGAGTTATGTTCTACTGGCTTGGCTCTTCTTATTGCATTTTTTTTTTTCATTTTGGTCTGTTTCTGTACACCCTACAGTTCAACTTACTCTCACGGAAATATGCCCTTCTTAGCACTCTAGAAATAGGAAGGCTTTGGCTGTAGAATATTGATGTGATGTGATGCAGAATGGAATCAGATGTTGTGCTTTGGATATCTTCAATAGAGCTTGTCAGCAATTCATTTAACAACTCTTATTTCCTTTTTGTTTTTTCTCCCCCCAACCCTAAAATCTCCAAACTCATTTAAAAACAGATATGGTGGTAATGAGTAGCCTGGCTGTAAACATTTTGCAAGGAATTTTTAAAATCTCCAGCACCATATTTGACTATTTTGATCCAGAAAACTTAATTTGGGGGATCATAGTGACAATTCTGGGTTTTTTTTCCAAAAGCATTTCAAGAGCTAACTGAAAAGTAAGACAATAAGATTAAGCAAACACCCTGATTCTAATAACTCAGAAACTCAAGCGACTCAAGTTGACTTGTTTTTTTTTTCATTGTTGGAGTTGTTAGTTATATTTTTACGCTGTGTCTTGACACCTTGACACAGAGCAGAAAAAAATTTTAAAATATCAAAAATTCTTGTGATGCAAGGAAAACACTTCCTCCTGGTCCCAGGCTTGTATGTAATAGATTTTATTAGACAATATTTCATCCTAAACTATCACTAAGAAATCACTCAAACCTTTTCAGCTCCTTAGTGACCCCCTTCAGAATTTTTTGATCACCAAGAGCAAATGGAATTAATTATGAGCCTTGTGTACATGTGTTTTTGAGTAATTGTACAATAATTCAACCTTAGTCCTGGACTAAACCAGTGAAAGTATAATCACAGAATCTCCTTACAAAATAAAAGCAATACTAGGAATTAAGACTAACCAAAGCTGGATGTGGAGCTTATTTTGTGCAAAAACCAAATGAAAATTAGCAAATGAGTCTTTGAAAACTCATCCTGTGATACAAAGCCCAGGCTTGCTCAAGCTTGCTCAGGCTTGCTCAGGCATTAGAACTAGCCTTGCAGGTAGAAGCTCGTAAGTACTGTGGACATCATAGAGCGTAAGCTACATATGTCCTTCTCCTGCACAGTGCAGCCTTCTTCTGCACATTTCTTCTCACAGTGACAGAAAAGTGACTGCCTGTGACCAGAGTTACATATTTATATGCAGAAATTTAGCAGGATCTTACATAGTGCCCTTAAGTCAGCTGTGCAGCAGATTTGGGGGCACTAACATGAGATTACTGTCTCTAAGAGGTTCAAAGTGCCCCAAAAGGTATCTGCTGACAGTTTCAGATACCCTCGCACATCGCTGTGCCTAAGTACTGCAGGGATATGATGTGGAGATAGAGCTGGAGGATGAGTGAGGAAGCAATTTACCTGGAGACCAATCTCATGTTTACTAAGTATTGAGGGTAAGAAACCTACAGCTCCGTAATGAAAAAAAAAATACCCCATTAACTTTGCTGCCAGAGGAAATGAAATAGAAATTCAACTGTAGGTGCTTTTTAAATAAATATGTAATTCAAACTTCAACAAGTGCAGCTGAATAGAGTAACCTCAACAGAATCTACCCACTCTTTTCTAGGCTTTTTGATTCATTGGACATGTGGGAATATGCACGTGTGAGTGTAAGGGGACTGGAGGCCCTTATGTGAGGAGATCCTCTTGGCAGCCAGCATCCTTCTTTGGGAAGGGATCCAAGACAAATTCTTGATGCACTCTTAGGGATTAATAAACCAGAGCAAAATGGGAACCATTAGATGGGATACAGATACAGTGGACTGCTCTGAGTGATGAATTACTGATTATCCTCATAGCATGGCAGGCGACTGTGGAGAGACTTCTCTTGAAAAGTTTATGAATCTCAATGTGCTTTGGAGTGATGGTGGTCTGCTGCTGCCTGCAGAAGTCACTGAAGTGGCCACAGCCCATAGCACAATCCTGCACAGGGAACATCATTACGATATTGTCTCAGCAGCTATCCAGATGAGCTAGCAAATGGAGATGTTTGAGTGGAAAAATATATTTGCCTTTCCTCCCCTTATATTATGTTGACACATCCAGGAGATAGTGCCAGAGAGAAATAGAAAGACATGACTCTGAAGAAGGAGAAGCAGGCTGATTTGGCCTGTGCTGGGCCGAATTATCCCATTGAGCTCCAAGTAAGAGTAGCTCAATGGGATAAATGACACCAGTAGCTTAGGTGCCTCTTCACAACACCACTATACACACCATGGACACATTTTTTATCTTCTGCACTCTCTAACAATTCCTTCCATTACACACTGTATAGAGTTCGATATCTGTCCAGCACGGTACTTCTAGCTACAGTGGTACTTAGGGTACTTAGTTGGTGTGGTGTGTAAGGGATGCCAGCTCTGGGAAGCAGAACAACCTTCTTAAGCATGAAACACCAGAAGAGGTGCAGGACTGAGAGGGCTGTAGTCCCCCTGACCATTTCAGTTGCCTGAAACAGCATGCTTGCTCCTCTCCACACCACAGCTGCACCTAAATTTCTGCACTGTCCCAAGAATATTCTCCTACCAAACTGCTCTCACCTGAATGGGAAAAAAAAATAAAAAAAAGATAGCATGACTACTGGCTGAGGCTTGAGGCCAGGAACCCAGCAAGGACTGCCTGCTGCACACCGGGTGAGGACTTTGGTTCTGTGTCCAAACAGAAGTGTTGCCCATTGAACCAAGCACAGACCACTCTGCTGCTGTGGAAGGAAACAACAGTGAGAGGAATGAAGCTTGTACAAGTCACTTTTTAGCTGGTAGCATAGGAACTGGCTCTGGTTTCCACAGAAATGGACCAAGCCACTTCCAACAGGACCACAATAGCTGTTTCCAGCCTTTTGCACTATATCCTTATATAGTTCTGGAGCTGCTCTAACCTACCTGCCCCCTGCCTCCTCCCCTGTCATTTCAGATGAAACTGATGTTTTACAGCATTATTTCTTCTAAGGCAACTGTGTTCCGGGATGGCACATTGTATTGCCAGTGTGTGAAGGAATTAGGGGTGAAGAATGGTCGGTCTGCTTTTTAAGGGGCAGGACTGACAGCAATCTTTTCTTCTTTTGTATTGGCACACAACCAATTGTTTACTGTTAGAAATAAGAGCCTGTCCTACACCTGATTCAAGATGAGACTAAGAACTAGGTCTCTTTTTGTGGTTACATGGAGACCTATGAGGGATTTCAGGGTTCATAGGCTAGTAATATTACTTTGCTTTGTCTTCCTTCATAAGCTTTTGTTTGAATAAGAAATATTACCTCGAGCCAGTGATCTAAAGAGCTTGAACCAGACTTGTAGCCTCCTCCTCCTCCAGTGTCTGGGAGAGAAATGTGTCCATAGGCTTGCAGGATCACAATATGGGCAAGACTGCTTCACCAGGCTACAGCAACAGAATAACTTATGCAAAGGGTGCCTCCAGCGAGAAAGGTTGTCCAAAGCATGAGCACCATTGCATGCAGTCCTCTAGTTTGTATCTTGCTTTATGGCCACTGTGCTGGGCACATGTGATCTGTGAGTCACAGATCAAGATACAGGGAGCCCGAATGGGAGAAGGATCAGGGAACTGCATGGCTTGTAGACCCATGTGTCTTGGCAGAGAACTGTGCAGCATCTGGCAGATGCCTCTTGCACAGTGGAAACTGTGGGTAATGGAGACAGAATGGTTAGCCCATGGAAAAGGTTGCAGAATTTGCCTGCTTCAAATATAAAATATGCACTCCTCTTAAAATTTTCTGGTTGTCAAAATGTTATATTCTTGCTCATCTAAAATGACCCCTTTATCTTGAATATGGATCTTTTCTCATTAGAAAATTATCATCCAAGGCTGTTAGCATTTCTAGATATTTTGCTTGTCATAAGTCAAATATTGCAAACGTCCTATTGACCTGGCAGAGGAGAGTACTAGCCTAATTGGGACATAAATGCAGGTGGATTTAATAAGGAGGCACATTAGTAGTCTAGCCATTCACTGTCATCACCTGATTTTTCTAGTCTGGGTAGAGTCTGTGGCTGTGGCTTTCCCTGCAACTACCCAGATTTCAGGTGCAGAGGCTCTGGCCATATTCTGGGCATGGAAGTAACATAACCCACATAGATGAAGGAGATGTTTGCACCACAAAACTGCAAGCAGTCCTGCTGTCATATAGCCAGGGTCAAACAGCATATATCCTGGCTGTAGAGTCCCTTTGACTGACAACCAAAAGTCACCTGCTCTCATTTATTCTGCAACATGGCTAGATACTCAACTGCACTGAAACAGAATAATTCCATCTGTGGTAAATGCACTGGGACTTAGTTTTACATTTTATGCATTTTAATGGCTTTGCCACAGCATGTCTTAGGCTTAAACCCACCAGTTCCTATACATTTGAAAAGGGAGGTAGGACATGCAGACCTTTGACACCAGACTTGCTCATTTGTCACATACATATGGCTTGTATATGCTCTTATCTTTTCAGTCAAGGAGTGTCTTAAGCAGTCTGCATCTCATGTTAATATTCATTCACAGTGAAATGGAGGGATGGTTCATTTGTGAGAAAAGGAAGCTTTTTTCTCTGAGTCTGTGCCTCTTTTGAGTTACACTATATATTTCTTAATGGCTCATGTATAAAGGGCTTTGTTGCCACCTGGCAGTCAGATATGGACACAAATGCTGCCCCACAACTGCAATATCACAGAGGTACAACTAAATTTGAAGGGACTGAGAGAAGATGAGAGCCTGCAGAGGGATCATATAGAACTAACCATAGCTATAGTGCTATCAGGGTACTCATACTCTCTAAGATGCTTGAACTAGTGAGTTTTGTGCCTTGAATTCAGTGCTCAAGGAATGAAAAGTTTCTGTGCTTTTAAACTCTTATACCTGCAAGTCTACTGCCTGTCTGTTTACTGACACAGATTTATGCTGCTGGGGAGCAGATAATGCCGCAGAATGCAATAATAGAATTTGGTTTTGTTTACTGACTTTCATACTCTGAAGTGCTCTGAGCAACCTCCTCAAATGGCAAGTTAAATGTTAACAGTTCAATGTGTTGCACAGTTCCTTGGGTGAATTAACCCCTATAGTATTATTCCCCCTGCAATCTTGCAGCCTACCCTCTGCTTGGGGCTCTGTACGCTTTCAGCCATGCTTCACTGGTAGCTTTTTTTCAGAGCCTTGCTGGCAATAACCTTTCCCTTGTGGGACTCATGCTGTCACCTTCATGGTATGAGACTCAAAGGCCTTGCAAGCCCAGATACTGCTGTTACAGTGGGCCTTCATGGGAACCACTGTGTGCCATCAACTATGGGCTCAGCTAGTAAAGCTTTGGAGTATAAGCCTGTCTCAGCAGCGTGTGTGCAAAAAATGCCTAAGAACTCAATAGTTCATACTTAAATTTGTGTGTTAGAGCATTGCCAGCAGAAGAGAGCACCTATTGGGCCAGGGTATTAAAGATGACCAATCATTTTAAACAATCCTTCTTCTTCCCCCGCTTTCCCTTGAATTTCTGCCCAATACACAAATCACTTATCAGAAACCCAGCAATGCACTCCATCAGAAGCAAGTTGCATTTTTTTTGATTAGCCTGATTTCTGAAGTAAATGAGTCTGATATGACCCATCTGTCAGTCAAGCCCCCTCATACCTTTTAAACTGCTGGGCAAGTTGATATGCAAGTTGTTAAGATAGCTAAAATTTTGTAACTTTACTAAAAAAGTTTCAGCATGTGTCAGAGAGACCTGATCTTTTGTCCTGTTATGGCACAACTCAGCATTTCTGCACTGTTAATCTATTAGCTGTTGTTAATCTATTAGCTGCTAACAGATGTTCATGGTAGGCAAAATAATTTTAACTCACTGACAATATCTTGAACAATTGCTCGTACTTGTGCCACCCACAGTTCTGGCATCCCTAGATGGAAGGAAGACAGGGAGTACCAGAATGAAGGTCTATGGCAATAACCAGGAGAAGAAAGACACATCTCCAGGAAATGGATTAGATTAGTTCTGCTTTACGTGAAAAGATTTAGAAAGTGGGATTCACCGTAAGTTCTGAAATTGGTCTTTGAGTCCACTCTTATGAAGCCTAGATTGTTCCTAATTGCAGATTGTCTTAATGAGCCATCTCCCCTTATCTTCTACTCCACCAGGGAAAAAACCCCCTAGTGTTCAGGTGTGTAATTCTCATATCCATCTTATCTTTAGTTGGCAACCTCAGCTGTTCTCACTCATTTAAATCTTCGGCAAGCTTGAAATAGTAATTAATGCACTGTATTACCATATCTGTTAAGTTGTTTCTGGCAATATTTGACAAGTTCTCCTTGCCAATCTTGTTGTTTTGGATTGCGTGATAGTGATGTATGCTCAGATCGGGCTGTGACTGGGGAGTTATTTCTTGATAAATCTTGTGACTCTCTTTTCCTGATTATTGCATTTTAAGCTGTGTTTATGACAGACTGTCTGACATATTAGACATAATAAAGAGGCTAATAAACAGTATTATTAAAATCCATATAGAAGGTAGGTCAAAACACTGAGAAGAAAGAAAACACTGTTAATTATAGATGGAAGGCTGGCTTCTGAAAGTGCTGGAGGGTTTGTTTTAAGGATGTTTATCTCCAGTAGGTTAGGAAAAGTCAAAAGAGCACTTCCTTTTCAACAAATATGTATGAAATAAATTTGGAAAGAAGCATCCATTATATTCCTTTATCGAGTTATCAAGATAAATGAGATGCCAGAAACTCAGCTATTATCTTCAGTGACGTGATGCTTTTCTGTTTTCTAGTTTTATTTCCTTCCCTAAGTTTTCTCTTTCCCTCCAAGCCAAAATGATTTTTCCTTTCCTGTGCTCAGCTGAAAGTAAATGAGTCTTTAAATGGTTTTTCAGTTCTTACTGATCCTTGCTACTTCATAGTTTTGTAATCAAAAAAATCTCTCAAGTGTAAAGGAACATAGTCTTCCAAAGAAGCTCCACATGCTCACTTAGGAGAATATGTTATCTTTTTATATAATTTACTTTCCCTGTCAGTTATAAGATATATTAGACCTTTAGGAATTCTTAATAGGCTAAAAGTGTTCTTTCACGGTCATGTAATAGTGAGTAATGGTTTGAGCCTGTAGAACTTAATTTTATTTTAATTAGCGTAGATCATCCCCAGGTATGTGATAGTGGACATTCATAGAAAAATAATTATTCCACATTTTAGAAGTAATTGCACTTCAGTATCTCTGCAACAAGAAGTCTAGCCTTTCCATAAATGGATCATCCAGAGGTGCCTTCCTCTAAACATAAGATGCACTTGATTGTTTTCCATCAAGCTAGGGAACAGCTTAACTATAAAGCTCTTGCAACCAGCACCCACCCATGGATGCACACAATTCCATAGGGATCCTTGTGAGGGTTCTTGTGTATTGCATATAAAACCAACAGGCATCGCCTGTAGAAATACCTGTAATGAACTCTCTGTTTTGGAAACAACATGAAGATTCCAGGACAGAGGCAGTACTGCTTTGTGTAAATAGGTGCTCTACCCATAACCCAGTACTTCTTAGATTGTGTCAAAGACAAAGACAAAGCGAAGGACATGGATCTCTGCCACAACTTAACCTCTTGCTGAACAGTTTGAGGGAAGACTATTCAATACTTATGGGATAATTTGCAATGGTTAGAAGCCAGCAGGCAGTACACAGATTGTGGAAAGCTCTGAAAGGTCGTGTAGGATGAACGGAGAAATCCTAGAATTGGTTTTGGAATCAGTTTACAATCTCTTTGCTGGTCCCCATAAAACTGAAGAAAGTAGAACTTCATTTTGCTCCTCGAGCCAGCCAGAAACAAAAGTGTACAGAAACTATAGTGCATTGCAGATTAGTGGCAACTACTGCCACTCAATGTAGCAGCAGTTTTTTGTACCTGCCAACAACTGCATGCACTGTCTGGTGGGAAGAAGTGTACAGAGCTGACAGCGGGGCGTGGCTCTCACTCCTCTCCTGTTTTGTCCTGCTGATATGAAAGTTGTAGATTCTCAGTCATTTGAAATTCAAGGAATTTGACTTCTCTGTGGCAGTTCTTGCCTGATCTATATCTTCCTACTGCATTAAGGATCCCAGACAGATTTGTTCCACCGTCTGCTATTTCTCCGTACTGTGCAGATGTCAAACAGGCCTGTTTGTCAAGTCTCCTATTGTGAGCATGAGATCCTTTAGCACCTGTCTCCTCAGAGTTGCCTACTGCCGTGCCACGTCTCACACATTAGTGCTGCTGCTGCTACTACCTTTCCTTCTGTTAGGGCTCCTCTACACACTCTGGACCAACAGCACTGCATTTTGTTCCCCAGCTGCAGTGCACAAGGACAGGAGGAGTTATTGCACTGTGCTCCATACATTGTTATGCTTCCCTCCAGCAGCCAAACCCTGTGGACTTCCTTGCTCATATAGCAGGCGTGATCTCCCATTGCATGATTGGATATCTCCCAGCCTGGGGCCCCATTTGTGAATCTCACATTTTAGGATTGCACTGGCCTGAGGGGTCTGTAGAAGGAGCAAGTGTGCCTGTGGGAATGGTGGCATTAGGTGGCATTTGTAGCATGTAAACCTGAAAAGCCTTCAGGAGAGGACATTTGAGAATGCAAACAAATTGTGTCTTGAGCCCCACTCATAAGTACGTTAACATCTACTTTAAGTTGTTTGGTCTGGTATACATCTTGAGGAGAAAAGAAGCAATCTGCCTTTCCCTCTATTTGACTTCCATGATTGAAGAGGAAGCTGAAGAATGAAGGGGTTTTTTTTGATAGCAGAGATCTATGCATACCAACAAGTTGAAAACTGAGGAGTGGCATGGGATAGGCACTAAGGTGCTGGTGGGCTGAGACCACTGTTTATGGCTGGAGAGATCTCCCTGCCTTGACTTTCACTGAGATGAGAGCAGGGATGCAATCTCGAGTCATTGACTATGTTCTGCATGGAGAGTCAAGAAAGGCTGAATGGGCATTGTTGTGATGGAGAGGTGAAAAAGAACGAGTATCTCCACAGGTGTCTTGAGTTGCCCTTGAAGGGCAGTATCCAAACTGGCCATAAAAAGATTCATTATAATTTTTTAGAACTGACTGTTTATACAATTCATATGTTTGCATTGTTTGAGACCAGGGTCAGATCACATATTTTTAAACTTTCCTTCTTACCTCTGAAATGTAAATGCATTTCTTTATTTGCGGAGTAATTTACTTTGGTCCACAAAGGTATTTTCAAAAGGATCCAAACACTGAATTTAAGTACTCATTTTTCCTTTAGCCTTGTAAGTTATACTCCCAAAGAGAGGGGCCAGGATCCTTGAAAGGTATTTATGTATCTAATGATGCGTTAGAAAAATATGCCACATGGAGCTACTGAGGTCAGGTTGACTGCGAAATATTGAGAAACTGTACAAGTACACCTCTTGGGCTATGAATATTGTATATTCTTCAGAATTATATTTTGCTTGCAGTTTATGGCATTGGTGCTTTTACTTTTGATTAAACTGCACACGTATCTGTGAATTTGCAGTGGATGTACTTTGCATTTTAAGGAATAAAATTTCTTACCCTTCTACAGTGGTTTGATTTTGTATTTATATCAGGTAATTTTTTTTTTTCACAGAGGGATTAGAAAGCAGTCACTTCTGTTCTTTTTTTTTCCCTAGTAGGTGTTTGGGTGTAAAAAAAACACTAATTACATTTCTTATTAGCTAATTTGTACTGCAATTTAATCTCACTGAGTTTGTAAATGGTGCTGTTATGTCTGAGAGTATTTGTGTTACTTATGCATTTTTCAGCACTTCAACAGAAAGTAATATAAGTATAGGAGTTAACAAACTGTTAATCTTAACATACATCGAGTCTTACTTCACATTTTTTTCTCATGTAAATGATTATAAAGTAGCACGTAATGATTGTCCTACTTAGATGCAGTAGGAAGTATAGCATTGCACTTCATTTTTGGATCCGACTATACAGAACAATATTACTTCACCAAGGTCATATGGATACAGACCCTCTTTGTTTTAGTAAGCAAATGAAGCTCACTCTTTGTTTGAAAAAAATAAAGAATATAGCATTGATAAAAGCCTGATATTGCTGGAAATCTGCTGAGAATAGTATAGTTCCTTATGCAAGTAAATTGGTGTTATTAGTGGAGGAGGAACCATTCAATGTTATTCGAGTTGTTTAATACTTCCCACATAAAAGCATATATTTAATTCTTATCTATGTAGTGAACTTAAGTTTCTCTGGGATGAAACTTTTCCAGACATGTGATATGCCTTAGGTGGATAATTCTAAAGGAAAAAGAAGACTTTAAATCAATTCACTTATCTTCCATAACAAGCTCAAGGAAATAATGTGGTTTTCTCTCCATTTGATAAACTTTCCTTGAAGTAAACCTTCACTTCATGTACCTGGAACTTGAACATAGATTTAGCAAGACGTATTATTTTGTAATTTCATGTCTATGAGCATGTTCCAGCTGAGAGGTAAACTGAGCAGGATCTCTCCTGAAACTACAGCTTCAGAGACCTGCAGGCTACTTAGGGGTCCATGCTTCTTCACAGAGAGAAGGCAGATGCTCTCAGTGTCTCTGCTATGGAATCTAGGACATAGAACCTGTTTTCCACTGCTGAAAACAGATTAAAATGCAATGGGAAGAACTACAGAAATTGAAGAAAGAGCCTGGAAAGGAAGCCCAGTGGATGATATCAGGACTGAGCAGCCACAGAGTTGCTTAGGCAAGTGTCTTGGAATGGAGGCAGGCATGGGAAGTGAGTAAGAGGAGATGACTAGGGATCCTTGATGGCACAATTCATGGGATTGCGGTACAAACCATTAGCAGGATAGTAAAAATAATGAAAATTTCCAGATACACTTTCCTATGACATGAAAGAAAACACTGCAGATGATTGTACTGTTGTGATGTGGACCACTGAAGCTTCTTGCGTAGACTGAATTATCTCAGCTACCACTGAAGTTCACTGACTGTCTAAATCATCTCACACTGCTCTGGAATCACTGTTTCTTGGTCACTAGATGTCTCTGTGATTAACTTTGTTTTTAACAAAATTATTTTGCCCTGATTGAGAGTAGAGGTCCACTCAATTGTCTGCAAATAGGTGAAATGAAAATCACAATAAGGCTTCTACAATTTAACTCACTGTCCCAGCCAAACTCTTGTGGAAAATGCTCCTTTTCCTACTCTCTTCTTCTTCTAATGTTATATTCAGTGAATTCTGAGCCTCAGCAAGACTGATATCAGTCATTACAACAATTTATATTTTGCTGCAGAATCCCATGGAGGTATACCTGATCAAGCTTCGTAAATTAAGTCTTCTTACATGGTCCAGTCAATTTTCATAGGAGCAACCCAAAACTTTCCTGTTCACTATTTGCTTCTTGCTTTGAAATTGTATCTTTATCTATGAACTATCATTTTCAGATAGTTCATATATTTGTCTCCTTTTTATTTAGTTGACATCAGCTGACATATGGATTTTTTTAGACTTGTAAGGGGCTTTTGCAAGTGTGTTCACTTATGTTAGGTAAAACAAGGGGTGAGATAACAATTGTGTATGAGGATGCTGAAGACTCTAAGATTCACTGTGAAGTACTTCCATAATTCTTGCAGAAGTCAGCAATGTATCAGAAGGAAATCTACTTTCCTATGTTGATGTTTGGAGAGCTAATTTCAGAATAAGTAAGTCAGCCTCAGCCTACTAATTTTCCTAATTTTTTTGAGAGAGTTGAAAGATGATCTCTGAAAAGAGAGGAAGATTATTGTATTGAGATTTAGCTCCAATACCATGAATTACTTGTTTAAGAACCAGATTAAATTATCAAAGGTCAAACCAAATTTTAAATTTAAATTATAAATCAACAAGAAAAAAAATTAGATTATTGAAATCTTACAGCAGTGTTACTCTGGCAAAAATTAACGGAAAATGGAAAACCAAACAGAATGATTAAAACATGCTGATGGATCCACAAAACAGAAGCAAAGAATATTAAATTAGTTTCCTAAAATATTAAATTATGACACTAAATTAAAAATACTCTGGTGACAGATATGCTTACCTCTGTACTACATTATTACCATCTTTTAATTTTGATCAATTATTTTATCTTGTCAATTGTATTAAATCCTGCCGTGAGTAAAGAATTTCTCAGGATACATGCAGAGTTTTGCTTGTTTGTTCATTTTTAAAAGAATCCGTGACAGCTTAACCTTAAATGGGATACACTAGGGGCAGGTGGATCCAGAGTTGACCGGCAACTACCTATGGAGTCCACCCTGCTGCTGGAAATCTCATGCAGAGTATCTGACGGTAAGGGTCTACTGGAGGACATATATTAGCACAGTTAATGGCATTTACAGCCCTGCTAACTTTTCAAGAGAAATTTCCTCAACAAAAATTATGATGAAGACATTGCTTCAAAGGATTGATGTCTGCATTCAAATTATTTGTTTTCTTCCTACTTACTGTCTCCTTATCTGTTTAGACTTCGGGTTCTCTGGGATAGGTACTGTTTCTTGAAACTATTGGAACAAGGTTACTGTTTTGAACTAAAGTGTCTAGGCATTAGTACCAATAAGTGGTGAAACGACAATGATGACTTCATTACCATAGCAACAAAAGAAGTGATGATGTTAGTCACAACCATAATGGTACCACTAATGGCAAGAAATTTAAGAGAAGTGAAGAGCTGCTGGAAGAAATGAAGGAGAAAGAGACAGCCTGGAGTTCGCTTATGAGATTGCCTAGAGACTGGGAATGAGGAGAGGACAGGGAACAGAAACCCTAAGATCTGATTGCAAAATGTATTTATGCATGCTCAACTGTATTGCTGGCCAGAATATTATGACAACCCATTTTTAATATAGTATGTGTCCTAGTAATTGCGTCAATGGGAATGATGCAGAATGGACTTAATTTTCATGCGTCCACATGTAATAGATTATGGCAAACATTAAACAAACACGTGGCATCTAGGCTCAGGATGATTCAATTACCAAAGTATAGGCATGTAATGTAGTTTGAGACACCGCAGGATATCTGAGGCATTCACATGAATGGCAGAAAAGATAGAAGAGCTGCAGGAAAGACATTCAGGCAGGACAGGACAGGCAACCCCAGCTGTCACTGGACACCTAGGTTACACAAGTGTTTCACATTACAGGTACCCAGTGGAGTCCTGCTGTCTAGGCTGCGTGTAGGGACAGCTGCAGGTGATGATCCAACCAATCTGTCTGATACACCTGTTTGACAATGGGATGAGTTGCCCTGTGGCAGTGTCTACCTTTCTGTTGGCTTTGGAAAGAACAAGTAGCCTAACATCTAGACATTAAACAAGTTAGAAGATAACTTCCTATAGATGATAGACAGGCTTAGCCACAGAAAAAGGCAGAACATGCTTGCTTGAGAATGTTAAGGAAACATTTGAAAACTTCCCCTGTGAAAAGTTATATCAGGGAGAAAATACTGAGAAGGTTTTCTATAGTATCATTCTTCATTTTTAATATGCAATTTTCAAACAGGATATACATGAGGGCTTCCCGAGCTGATCACTCTTTAAAGGCAGTAAAGTGGAATTAGGGAGGACTTTTTCTGTATATTCCACTGGGAGGCAAGAAAATGTTGAAGCATGTTAAAGAAATAGGCTGATATGAATGGAGAAAAAATTATTTAGGTTCTTTATTCCCTGTGGGAATACACTGAGAAGCCTGTGGCTACCTTTGAGGTATATTTAATCAGGTAGATCCTTTGAGGCTAATTCTATTTGACAACAGTGAAGAACTGAGCCAACTAGTCTCAGAAATTACTCACTGTTTATGCTTTCTACCAGAATGCAAATATTTATGTTCTGGTAAGGTCTTTGTCATTGCAAAGGCTGCATACTTTCTATAGTGTATTCATAAAGGGGAAGTTTCCTCATGAAGAAACCACCCAAAGGCTGTCAAAGACATGCTGTATCTTCTCTACAGCTTATTTTCTATCGACTCTTGTTGTGTAAGCATCTTAAATTAGAACTGTTTCTTTTATCAGCACAGATTGGATGTGTCATGAAATAACTGAATCCCAGCTGAGTGGTCCCAGCATGGAGCATTTATGCAGTTCTTCAGAAGCAGGTGAGATTTGGATCTGCATGGACTCAATACCTGCCTTGTCAGCATCCATTTTCTGGAGAAAAAGATTTCTTGGATCACAGGGATTGCATGGCTGCTTCACAACAGATAATAAGAGTGATGTGATTAGCAATGAATGCAATTCATCATTTTTAGATATCCGATTACACCGGATATCCATTTTTTCAATTAATGGAAATAGTTTTTATGACAACCTACATGCACAAATATTTCTCATGTTGGAGCTTGCTTCGACAAATGACGTATTTTTTCATTCAGACTGATTTAGTCTTGGGTCAGTACGGGGAAAATGTACCTGGAACAATGGAAAAAAATAGCAAACTGTTTTTTTCGTTGCCTCATGTAAACATTTGATAGGACCTCCATGCCTGTACAAGTACTTTTGAAAAATCAGTTTTAATATATACATCTAGGTTTTTAATCGTACTTTGAAGCTGTAAGTTTTGAATTGTCTTTGTCTTTTGCCTTTTTATTAGATTTGTAATAACTAGTAGAATTTCACTTTTTGTATAAATTGTTTTACTGTTTAGTTTTATTGTCCGTGATAGTGAAATCGTGGTAAAGACTGATAAACACTGAAAAAGCTGATAAACATTGAACATGTACTATCTATCTGGTAACATTTTCTAGTAAATTTGACAAGTCGCAAAAGCTAAGCAAACTACATTTCTTAATTAGGAAATATATTTTAAATTTAGTGAGATTCTTAAATCACACCCATATTTTTAAAAATCCCATGTATGCAAACCTAAAAACCTAATTTTAGAGTTGTCATTTTGAAACTGATAGTCTGTGTGTATTAAAAAGTCTAGTCACTCTATTGAAAGCCTAATCATTTCAGTTTTTCACAGTGACAGATTCTATGCCATTAAAAGGGTTCAATGGGCAACTAGATATTTTTCTTTAATTCACATATTCCTCCATAATCTTAAATTCTAGTAAAGTAGTAGCATACATGACTAAATCTATATATTACATTAAGAGTTTCTAGGGCAACAGCCTTAATTTTAGTATTCTGGTTTCTGCCTGTACTAATACTGGGACACTACCATGCGAGACCTTTCTGGTAGTGGCATTAAAATAAAAATATAGGTTTGTAACACAAACATTTTAGCCTAAGGTCACAACAGATCAAATATTCCATTTACCTCTATAGGCTCTACATGACCTAGGTGAGTGGTGAACACAGAACAATAAAAAAATTCCTAAGTTGTTTCGCATTTCAAGATGCTGCTCTACAAGGAAGGACTACAGGTCAGCAAGCAAGGCACAACAGTCTCTTTTCAGCATCTTCCAGTGCTTTGTGGCGACTCCCCCTGCTTTGGGACTTGCTGTGAGTGTGAGCAACACCTCCTTACTATGGGCTGTGGACTGTACAGACCTAAAAGCTTCATGTTCTAGAGAGGGCGTGTGAATGTGCTGGAGACAATGAGGGAGATGATTGAAAATGTAAATGAGCTGGAGAGCAAGAAGAGGTGGTTTATAAATTTATTCTGGAAAATTTTGCAAACACAGAATGTTTTAGTGCAGGTTGTTTTGAAATTAAGTCCTCAAATGCCTTATTTTGTAGAGAGTTTTTTGAGGGTCTTTCTCCTCCTTCTAGTTTTGATTTTTGTTGAGCCTGGTGTTCATATATTGCACGCTTGGAGGAATTAGTTACTACTGACATTGTAACCAGGCTTAAGCCTGTTGCTACAAATGAGGTGGTGACCAATGTAAAAGGAAGTGAAGAAAACATTCAGGTGCTGCTGTATTTCAAAATGTTACAGAAGTCTATCTGGGGAAGGGAAATAAAAAGAGGAATTTGTCATGGTTTCTAAAAGGATTGTCTCAACTGTTTAAGAAAGGTGTGCAGCTCAGACTCAGTACATTCAAGTCCAGAAAGGTCTACTAGAGCACAGCAAGGGCTGTCTGCTCCTGAAGGGCTAAACTGACCCCAGTGCCAGCCATGCCTTCACCAAAAGGCACTGTCCTGCAGGGTCTGAGCTGAACAGGCAAAACCGAGGGGCAATGGGGTCCATTTACCACTCTTAATTCAGTGAGGGTATGAACCAAGGCCAAGTGTCCATTCTGGGGGTACAGTAAGGTGATAGGACCAGCGTCAGAGCCAAGGCCAGGTCTGGAGACAAGGCAATGATGTGAGGCCAAAGTTCACCCAGGGGACAGGATCAGAGATGGAGGGCAGGACAAACTGCAATGTCTGTCCCAAGGATCCATCCAGGAGATGAACTTCCGCAGTATAGAGCTGAGGTCCTGAGGTCCACCCAAGAGGCAGAGCTGGGAGTATCCACTGTGGCACGTGCAGGACAAGTGGGTGATCAGGCCCAGCCAACATGGGTTCACCAAAGGCAGGTCCTGCCAGACCACTCTGATCTCCTTCTATGACAAAGTTACCCATTTAATGGACGAAGAAAAGGCTGAGCATGTGGTGTACCTGGACTTCAGTAAAGCTTTTGACATCGTCTCTCACAGTACTCTGCTGGAGAAACTGGCTGCCATCGACGTGGACAGGCACAGCCTCTGCTGGGTTAAAACCTGGCTGGATGGCCGGGCCCAAAGGGTTGTGGTAAATGGAAGTAAATCCAGTTGGAAACCGGTCACGGGCAGTGTCCCCCACGGTTCAGTGCTGGGTCCAGTCTTGTTTAACATCTTTATCAATGATCTCGATGAAGGCATCGAGTGCACCCTTAGCAAGTTTGCAGACGACACCAAGCTGGGTGCAAGTGTGGATCTGCTTGAAGGAAGGGAGGCTCTACAGAGGGATCTGCACAGGCTGGATCGATGGGCTGAGACCAACGGGATGAGGTTCAACAAGGCCAAGTGCAGAGTCCTCCATTTGGGTCACAACAACCCCATGCAGCGTTACAGGCTTGGGGAGGAGTGGCTGGAGAGCTGCCTGGCAGAGAAGGACCTGGGGGTGTTGGTTGACAGCCGGCTGAACATGAGCCAGCAGTGTGCCCAGGTGGCCAAGAGGACCAATGGCATCTTGGCCTGTATCAGACACAGCGTGGCCAGCAGGAGCAGGGAGGTGATTGTGCCCCTGTACTCAGCACTGGTGAGGCCATACCTCAAGTACCGTGTTCGGTTTTGGGACCCTTGCTAGAAGAAGGACATTGAGGGGCTGGAGTGCGTCTAGAGAAGGGCAACGAGACTGGTGAGGGGGACTGGAGAGCAAGTCCTATGAGGAGCAGCTGAGGGAGTTGAAGTTGTTCAGCCTGGAGAAAAGGAGGCTGAGGGAGGCTCATCACTGTCTACAACTGCCCGAAAGGAGGTTGTGATGGGGTGGGTGCTGGTCTCTTCTCACAGCTGACAAGCGATAGGACAAAAGGTAATGGCCACAAGTTGCATCAGGGGAGGTTTAGACTAGACATTAGGGTGTCATGCATTGGAACAGGCTGCCCAGGGAGATAGTCAAGTTGCCATCCCTGGACATGTTTAAAAGATGGGTAGATGAGTTTCTAAGGGACATGTTTTAGTAAAGGGACAGGTATGATTGGACTCAATGATCTCAGAAGTCTTTTCCAACCAAATGATTCTATGATTGCTGGGAAAGACACTGATTTCTCTAGGCTGAAATGAAATGGGGCTTCTGGGCCTGTAGGTGGGCGTCCTGGGTAAGGTTAACTGTCAGGCCTGCTGGGGTACTCAGGTCCGAGACAATGTCATATGGAGAAGACATCTTGCAGTGTGGTTCTTTGCATAACTAGCGAACTCTGTTCTTTTACTAATGGACTTCCTTGGCAGCTCTTTTACCCTCTGATTTGACTGATTTTTAATGTTGTTGATCTATGCTGCAAAAGATCAGTTAGTGCATAATGATTGTCAGACACCACTCCATACACTTATCAGACAATATTATTAAAATTGAAGGAAGTAGTTGGAGACGAACAAGCAGATTTACTATATAAATGAAGTAGAGTTAATTAATCTCAAATATTTAGAGTGTATCAAGATAAGAATTTACAACATTCAAAGATGTAAACAATTCATTTTTGTCAAATTCCCCAGGACTGACCATGACGTTGAATGAAGCCTTGTTGGTTGCGGTAGAGTCTGAAGATGCTTTTGACTCTAGAAATGAGACTTTTTTAATATCACAATTACTATAACAATATAGATTTATATTAATTTTAATTTTATTCCAAGCCTTGTGGTTACTCCTAGATACTTCTTGCAAACGTTATCATTTTCAGGACTGAGTATTAGGAAAAGGAAGAATGTTATCTCATCTGCCTGTCCATGTTCCAATGAGAGTCAGCAGGAATCTCAGAAAAGCCCAGACCTGGCCTTTTGTAAGTATACTGGAATTAAGATACCACAGAACACTCGTTTTTTCTAGAAGTGATAATTGAAGTGATGCGATGGACTACAGTTTGAGAGCTCTACCCTGTGGATTTTGGTGGGAATTGGTTTGACTTAATAGAGAGCAAAGAATTTGAACAGACCTAAGGCTAGAAGAAGGATGGTGGCTTAGCAGCTTTCCCTCTTCCTTCTTGCTCTTAGCCATGCTATGAAGTGAAAGTTTGTCTCCTTTCCCCCTTTTCAGACTTCCGCTAGCACTTGTATTCTGAGTCTCAGTTTGGTGTTCACCTCATTTACGCCACACTTGAGATAGTCATGGCTCAAATCCAGAAGTAGTTTCATTTTTTTTTCCTGCTCATAACAAATGGACATAAACTGTGCCGATTTCAGTTTGATGAGCTCTAGATAGCAACTCAATAAGCTAGAGGTGCAGGGTTAGCAAAACCCAGACAAGCAGAGCTTTCGCAACAGCTTAATACCTTAAATTGTATCAATTTATTAACTTGATGCCACAGTTCATCTTTGTGTGATGTAGAATTGATGTGTTTAACATCATAATTTCTGAGTTTACTTTTGTTTGCCTAGGTATGGAAGGGATATCTACTGTAATTTGTTTTTTCCGTTAGAAGTCTCTTTCTTCAGGTGAAGACCTATGATGAGGGAGGATAGTAAGAAAGTTTTACTTTCTTTACTTCTGTTCATCTAAAATTACATTTCCAGATAAAACTAGATATTTTGCTCTATGGTGCATAAGAAAGGATTTAATCTTCTTTAGAATTCTCTCTCATTTTTCTCCTATCTCCTATAAATAATGCGCTCTATTTCTTCCTAGTTTATTTCTTAATTTACACCATTTGTATATAAATACGCAAAAAGACAAATGTTTACTTAGAATTTCAGCTTTTGTCAGAATTTCTTGTGTTTTCATAGTTTTTAATTACAGAACAAATCCATCCTGTTCCCCCTCACCTCTAGATCTGAAAAATATGCATTCCTATTCTTGCTAAGTTCTGCTATACTGCGCACAGGAATATTGGCAGGATGAGAAATATGTATTTCAGGTTGTCAGTGAATCTGAGAACCTTTACAAGGAAGTCTTGGGGGAAGGGAGCTGGTTCTTAAATTTGCAGTTTCTGGTGAGTGGTTTAAAGTAGTTTTATTAATAACTGCAGACTTTTTAATAAGGTGACAGCTGGTAGAATAATTTAATGGACAAGCTTGAAAGCTTTTTTCTTCTTCTCCTTCCAGAAACAAACTGTTCAAACTGAAATAAACACTAGTGGGTACAGAATCACACATTTCTGAGATGCTAATGTGGGTTTTTCAATTTACATATTCAATTAGGAATTGCTAAGTAGGCATTTTAACTGTTGCCTTTACACTCAGTGCTGTAGTCCTGAAATACCTTGGACAGCTCAGGATATTGCACACTGCTTCCCACTGCACGGCCAGGAGCGTGAAGATAAATTGGCTCAGCTGAGGAGGGCAAGGTTTCTAATTACTAAAATTTCACTCCAAGTTGGAGTTTAGTGGGTTTTTTACCCCTGAAGCAAATGGAAAGCGCTGATTTCATAGATGGAGAAACCTGAGTAGTCCTATAAAGGTTCAGGCTCAGCTTCATAGACTAACTGAAAAACTAACACTACATTCTGATACAATGAAATAAAATAAACAGTGCTTTTCAAAGTGAATAGCCTGCTGTGCTTTCTAATGAGAAAGTAGAATCTACAATAGTATTAAATCACATACAATAAATGAATATGAGTCTTAACCCTCTTCCTTTCTGGGACACTAATTTAGCAATGGATTTAGGCATGTGTTTATTTCCATTCTTGTTAGTTAAGTGCTTGTAGCACTGGAGTTGATAGGACTGAACTTTGTTTATAAAGCTAAGTGTGAGTCTTGATGAAAAGTGTTGGATAGCCTTACTGAGGTCCTGGGCAATCCAGAGCTGAGGATCTGTGCAACAGACAGGGCCTAGTGATAATCAATATTGGGTCAAAATGTTATGCTTTGAGTATAACAGCCAAATAATTGTGTTTTCTTCAAACTAGTATGAAAAATAGGAACACTCATTGAGGCAGAAGACAGAAAGGAAAGGGTGTATATCCACCGGGCTTCAGCAGTACTGGAGGACTCCTCGAATGTGCTCTGTAAAGTCAGTGAAAGGGAAAACAGGGTGGCTGGAGAGCACGGACGTTGCCCTCAATTGGCAAATGCAAAAAGTAAGTGAAATGTATCTTGCAGATACGATGCCCTGGTCACTCAACCCTAAATATCCACTATAGCCAAGACTGATACTCACTGGATGCCCTGGCTGACAAATTACATGACACAGGACTGCAGCTTCTACCATTAACAACAAAAGGATGAGGAGTCCATGTCCTGCTTGGAGAAAAACACGTTTATGTCAGTGGGAGTCCTGGATTTAAGCTGAGAGGGGGTGGCAGACCCAGTGTTCTCTTCTGGAAATTATAATATGTAATAATCTAACTCACAAAGGACGTCTGCTTCCTCCATGCACTGGGACAAAAGAGAAGTCAGCATTTTATATTTCAAGAAATACTCTGTGGGGCCACTGAATTATACTACAGGAAAGTGCACTATCAATCTAGGCTTACTGAACCACCCTCTGAAGGCTTTTAGAAACACCTGACTCTGTTTTTCCAAGATCACATAAGCATCTAATTTAGATAGTCTGAATCACCCTGGTGGGGTATGAAACCTAAATTTTAGGTGCTGCAATGCTACACTTAGATGTCTAAAAGGAGAAGTCTGAATACAGCTCTCAGTATCTAATGTGTGGGTTAGACACAAAACTCTATCAAGTTCCAAATTACAGTGTGAAGTTAATTTCAGGCTCCCATCACTTCAGACTAATTAGTGCAAATCAAATTTCATGCTTGTCAGCTGGAGAGAGTAGTGCAAAATATCCCACATTGGGATTTGTTTGAATACCTTTTCTGCAAGAGATCATGCAAGGCATAGTCTTGGCTGTAGAGACTGGTCAGAATTCTTCCAAGTGCTACAGCAAGTAGATGAGGAGAGGAATACACTCCTGGCTTAACCTGGACTTCCTGATGTCTAAATAGGCTCTGTGGCTCTTTCATTTGAGTGACAATCATTTACATCTTATTCTGTGCAGGACTGGGACAGCCAGGGAGATATCCTCAGCTTATGTTCAGTGTCATTGCACAGCAGTGAAAACTTGCAAAGGTATAATGTGGTATGTCCTATGATACCCATGAGTAATGATGAGTTGGTGTCTCCCTTGACTTCACTGGAGCTGGAGAAGTTTTCTATTCATCGGATTAACTCACCAGCAAATGTTTTAATCACTCAGTTTAATTGCTAGACTGTAGCTACCCAGTGCAAGTCCCTATCCCTTCAGGAAGCTACAGTACTGCAAACTCTGAAATAGAAGTCAGTTATTTTTTCCTTGCCTAGGGAGCACAAGAGCTGATTGTGACAAACATGCTATCCTAAAGAAACGTAAGTATGCACAGAAGAAGAAGGAAACAATCTCTGAACATGGAGGTTACAGCTCTTTTGTGAGTGAGAGGGTGGTTTTTTTTCAGGTAGCTATTTTCTCACATGAAGAAGAGAACACACAGGTTTTCATAACCTTAGTGAGATAAACAGAGTACCAGAAAGTCCCTGGGAGATTTTCTCCAAACCTCATAAACCATGTGTGCATCTGGAGTTCTCAGGTAGAAGTGGTCCAAGAAGGACTCAGCTGTATCAACTGGGCTGACTGAGAGCATCTTGCAGAAATTGTGCCAAGCAGAGCAGGAGTCATCACACTCAGAGACAGCAAAGAAATATGATGACTAAAAGGCTGAGCTGATGATAGATGTGCCAGGCAGCGAAGAGTCTTGGGGTTCTGCTAGGAACTCACCACTACCATGTCTTTGTCAAGGTCCTGCTCTGAACTTCTCTCTTTGCCTGTCTCCACTGAATGAGATAGGTACAGTTCCTATCACCTCATGTGCACATAGATGTAAGTGCACATGCATGCAATATCTATAGCCTCTCTTTTCCTTTACGTTAGTAAGCATTGCTTTGAGAGTGAGAATTGGACAGTGAGAAAAGCAGTACAGAGGTTTGTCCTTATACAGTAGTTAATTGTAGAGAGCTCTGATTTTATGAATGTTGGCATCTCTAACTGAAAAAGAACAGAAAAATCTAGGACACAAGGGAAATCTGGGCTGGGTATTAACTATTACTAGTACACAAATGCACAAGTATAAATGAGGAAGCCTGCATAGAGGGAGATCAGTTTGTGTGAGGGACATATTTGCACAATATTTTTGTCTCTATTACGGTATTCCTCCTTATATTCTGACTTTTGGGGACTAAAATGGAGAAGGTGGTAGAGAACAAGAATAATTCTCAATAATCTGTGACAACTGAGCTTACGTGGTCTTGAATATAACAAAAAATACACACGCCACAGCCTGGGCTAGCAAGGAAGGAGGGGGAAGCAGAGGAACGGGCAGGATCAGGCCAGTGATGGACTGCCTTGGTGCTGAATTGGAGTGGTTGGTGCCCTGGTGGATGCCGGGGGTCTGCAGCTCCTGGCTCCATGTACATTGCCTCTGAATGTTCACTCTAACACCACCCCTTCACTCTGTGCTCAGGGTTGCCTCTGGTTTCCCCCAGGGTGGGTGCTGGCTATGGGGAAGAGGGGCAGAGGGAGAAGGAGGTCAAGACCTGCTTGCAGATAATCGTGTTTTGGTCATCTATCTAAGATCTCCAAGGCAGGACTTGGCTTTTATACCCTCTGCCCCCAAACACTAAGCAAAACTGGTGAATGCCCCACTTGCTGCAGTTATGTTATTTGCAAGATGCAGCTTTTTCAAAAGCCAGAGAAAGGGGTAGTGTGCTGCCTGGCTCCTCTCTCTCTGCTGGCATCTTTATGCTGTCTTTGCAGGTGGCCTTGGTTACTCCAACTCAGTCCTGTTATTGTCTAATATTTCTTCTGTAATATTGTCTCTGTCCTTGCATTGGAAGTGATAGTTTGAGGGAAGGAGAATTTATGCCTAAAAGGTTTTTTTCTGCTGTCTAGGTAATAAAAATAACAATAATGATGATGATGGTAATGACAATAACTCTCTGCAAACTACACCTTGCTTTCAAAAGGACAGTGAATTTAAAGGTATTTTGTTGCTAGTCTCTACTTTTCCTGAAAACTGTAGGATGCAGTGTTGATGTGAAAATGTCATTGCATGTTATTAAGGGAGAACTGAATTATGGCAGTGACAATTAAGAGAACCTGAAAATGTGTCTGTTAAACTCTGGTTTACACTTCACATTTGAGTGAACAACTCTCAAGGGTTTTCTCTGAGCAAAGTAATTACATTTGTGTCTAACTTTAAGGTCATGCTTAAAGTTATAAACTTAAAAGAAAGCTTGTGCTCAACAGATTTGATTGTTTGGCATTCAGAAGAAGCTTTATTTGAATTATTTGAACCTGAAGTTTCATCCTTTGCTTTTTTTTTAGTATATACAATCATTTTTATTAGCCTACACTGTTAAAATCCTTGCACCGTTCCTCACTGCTACAGTACTTGGATGCTTTCCTTAGTTCCTTCTGACTGTCTTCTTTGTGTAGTACTTTGGTAGAAAATTGTTAAATAAACAGTTTTTGAAGGTCTGCCTGGTTTTGAATGAAAGGTGGAAGAAATATGCCACATCTTCACCCTTATGAAAGAAATGACATCGAGTTGGGGAAGCAGAATTTCTTACCAAAAGCTTCATTGGCACCTTACAGGATAACTTGGAGATGCTGAATGCAGATGACAGATTATTCCTTTACAGAGGGGACCAAGATTTTTAATTTGACCAACATTTCAATGGGAAGCCAGAGGATATGCCCAAAGCAGCTCGTCAGGAGAGAATCAACAGAATGCTGTGCTAGCTGGGAATGCACAAAAGCAAGCCTCTTGCTCCGGTGCTGGGACAGTGGTGCAAATGGACAGAAACAAAGCCTGTACTGCTAGGTTACACCATTGTATAGACTAGTGAAGCAAGGTCTGTTCACCAGTGGACTCTGCTCAATGAGGAGTCTGGAAGCAGTTCCTCATGGATATGTGTCCTCATCCATCCTTTTTTTTTCCTGCAAACTGTGATGAGCTCTTGAGAGGCGATGTGATCCAGAGAGGTGTGTTGTAAGCAGTTGTTACAGTAGTCACGGTTCTCTCACTGTACTTTCTGTGCAATGAAAAGCTTTGATGGTCTGTTCTGAGGGCATTGGGGGCTTTTTTTTCACCACATATAATGTTTTTATCTTTGAGGGAAAGCAACACTCAGTAGTTCTTCGTTGTGTCAGTGAACATGCCATCACCAGGCAATACTATAATTTATAGATTTTATAATTTTACAATGCACTGTGAAATTAAGCTTTAGAGGAAATTTACTGTGTTCATTCTTAGCATATTGTATTAGGTCCAAAATTAGATTGCCAACAGGAATAATTCTATCACTTCACTTTACAATCAGGGCAGCATTTTTGTAGCACTTCATTAAAAAATGTCTAACATACTGGTTGTCCATTATTTCATTTTCAGGTTTTGCTTGCCTAGAAGCCAATAAGGAAGCAGTTCCCACGCCCCAGAGAGATGGAGGGCCAACTCTAAGAACCACGAGTGTTTGGATCCTGCAGCTCCAAACTTGTTTTGTATTGAAGATGCAAAGAGGCTATAATCAGTCTGTCAGAGTGCAGTGGTGATACCAGAGAGGCTGTATAACAACTTGGACAGCTATTTGAGTACCTTTCTTCCCTCTGTAACTTTTTGTAAGATCCTACAAAAAAAATGACTTCATAGGTGGGACAGAATGTAGACTGAACTTCGAAATGTACTCTCATTGCAATGTCTACCTAACTAAAACTTACCAGAAGACTACCTTTCATCCTCTGTGTTTCTTGGCCAAGAGTCTTTCAATAGCATTTGATGGATAATATGTTTGCGTGAGCGCCATACAAAGGACAGGTTATGTGACATTTACTTTGAACTGAAAAACCAGAAGGTTTTTAATCTTGATTGTCCAGAAGTATTAATAAACTAATTATGTTCTAAATCACCTGTGTAACAATTGAGCTTAAAAGTTACAAATAAGTGATCGCTTTATCTGTCTTTTCTGTTGCATGATCCATGAAAGCCTCTGTTTGATAAACAGTACAGCTGTTACTAATGTAATGAATATAAATAGGAGTGAGAAGGATGACAAGACAATATATTTGCTTGCACGCTAATGAAAATAGACTGTGTGGGTTTCTTAGGAGAGAGTGAGAGTGAAATAAAGCCTTCTCCATACACAACATCTAAACTTTAAAACTTGCAAAGATGTAAATGGCAGCTGCTTGCTGGCTATGCCAATAGTCTGTGGATGATTGCGTGCTAGCAGAAGACATGCTGTCACAGCTGATTTATGTCTGCGTTTTCTGGCCAAGAATCTAGAATGCATATTATAAATCAGTATCTGGTAATGTGTTAGACTGATGAAGGGACTGTGCTTTTGAGTATATTTGGACAGAGATGGATAGAAGCACATAGAAAGCCAAAAACATTGTTCTCGTGCAGAGGTATAAATGTATAAATGTATATTTATCTAAAATGGGAAACTGATGGAATGGCTCCAGGTTTACACCAGAGTAATTGGGAGTATAATGTATCCCAGAAGCATTTCAATTATTGGATCAGCTTTTCTCGTGGATGGGATTGGAGACAGTAGTGGGGGCTGGGCGACAGTCAAAGGAAAGCAACCAACATTGCTTTGGGCTGCTTTCAAACTATATTGAGATTATTGTGTATATTACTCAAAATATTTCCACCTGGGATAAACCCTTAAAATAAACTGTGTTTTCCTAGATGGCCAGAAGATGACAACGGTCAGACATGTAATTTAATGGAAAAGCATGTTGATAGGGAAGGGTGAAGACTGAATTTAAGTATATCAGTACTTTGGAAAAATCTAGGCTTTCATTTTGGTTCAGGTCTTATAGTTTTAAAAATCTCCTCTTTTGGATTCTTGGGGCAGGATTATTATGGTCAAGGCAATAGATCACAAAGAATTTTTTAAGCTCTGCAAAGCAAATAAATGTAGCCACTGGGATCACTAGCATGAGTATCAGCCTACCTCCTCAGAAAAGAAAGGGGAATAGCCTTGGGAAAGAAGCACACGTCCCAGGCTCACAAAGCCAGATAGGGAGTTCGCATTTCAACATCTGACTGTCTTGGTAGCTGGAAGGTTCTTGCCATCGAGGAATCAAAGCACCTACAGACACTTTTGCTGATTGACAGTGCTCTAAAATTAGGCTGTGCTTCAGTCATTAGGAGCTATTTAAAAGTCAGACTTTTTAAGTGTTCCTTACCTAGGCACATAGGCTAAATTTGGCACGACTTGTTCCTTCACCTCTTTTTTTGTGTGTGTACCTTACAACAACAATAACATGATAATAAGAAACCTAAAAGTTATGCATCTACAGCAATTGCTTAAGAGCCAAGAGCTGGCTGGTTGTCAGGGCAACAGTGAGAACATGCTGAGCGATACCCGAAGAAAAGCTTTGCTGACTCTTGCTTTGCTTCTTTTTAACAGGTAGTTGATGCTCAAGTTAATTTTCAGGCATTATTTAAAATATTTTGCAGACCTTATTGTCTAAAAATCTGAAAAGAGACATTAAAATTTCCTTTTTTTTAAATATTTCTTCCTTCCTCTTCACTGTATGAATACGGAATTGTGTTATTTATTGCGTTCACTCTGTATCTCATTCTAAACATCAAAGAGGCTTTTTGCAAGTCTTCCTTTGGAGATAATTTCTTTCAGACACTACTGCAGGCCTAGAGCTGGGCAAACTGAGTGCCAGTCCTAAGAAGCTGTTTGCTCTTGGTGTCAGGCATTACAGCATTGCAGTGCTGCTGCGTGGGAGCTAGAGGGGAAAGCCAGGGATTTTGGTCCTGCTTGTTGTGAACAGAGGGGAAGGAATGTGAGGTGAAAGAGGCGGAAGATCTCTAAGGCAGAGGTATGCTGGCTGCAGGCAGCAAAGGAGAGGGCAGCGGTTCTCCCTATTTCAGCACCATCCTCCATGCAGCCCTCAAAAGCACGGTGTGCCCATGGGGAGCATAAGTCACCTTCAGCATCATAAGGTGTGCATGTCAGAGTGGTGCAGTACCACTGGCTGATCAGGAAATTTTCTTCACTGTGACTAGAAGGACCTTAAATGAATACTTAAAACTGAAATGACATTTATGTGAGGGATGGAAACATGAGGCAGTCTTTGGCTGTTGTACAGTACTGTTGGACAGTAATGCACATGCTATGTCTCTGAAGGCAAAGTTGTTTTAAATGTTGACATACCATTCCAGGTAGTATTACCTGTGAACCTACTTTGCTCAGTGTCTCCAGTTTGTGACTGTTAACTTTATAAAATTGCATTGGAGTTTTGACATGCTAATATCAGCAAGAAATCATGCTATGTACCGCATCCATCTCCTTGTGTGAAGCTTCAGTCTAAGGGGCAGCATGAACCTCAGAGACAGTAACCAGGCAGCTTCTCTGTTACCAATGAGAAATACAGGAGATACTGCTTTTATAAGCTGTACAGCTGGTACCCTGGCCCCAGAGCAGCTGCAACTAATATTATCATCATTCCTAAGTGTTCATAGAGCAGAAGTGATGCCGTATGAGGAGAAATGCTCCCTAGCTCTTCCTCCTGGAGAATGCAGCATTCCCCAATGGTAAGCTTTCTGATCCAATTTGCTTCTCCACCTGGGCCTCAGGACTCCTGTCTGGGTTTCTGCTTCAACCTTAACTCTGCCTCTCTCTGTTTTGCTTTGGACCCCTATTTTTTTGAGATCTAGTCACAGTGATCCTAATATCCATCCCATCAAGGATCTTAGCTCTTCTGAGCGGGCATCCTGCAAGACAGAAGACCTTTCTGTCCTGGAAAGAATAGAACTGAATGAAGAACATAAACAAAGGAGAAAGCTTTCACTAAAGTGATATATGAAGTATTTTTAAAAGATTTATATTTTTATGTCACCTTACTTTGTTTAAGAAATGTCTGGGCATGTTTTTAAAATATATTTTCTCCTCTCTTCCCTGGTTCTTCTCAAGAGCAGTGTGAGTGGGAGTGTTGAATGGATTTGCTCTCACTTTAGGGGAAAAGTGTTACATCTTTAAAGAGGGCTGTTTTTCTCCAGAAAGGTTGATCGGTCATTGAAGTTAAACTAATGCTAGTGAAAACCAAACTGTAAAGACTCTGACTGTAATTTTCCTAAGGTGTATTAATAGATCTGGCGAAAGAAATTACAGTCAACATTGCACTTTTGGTGCTAATATTTGTCCTGTTACATGTCTAGAAAGTTAGGTTAAATACATAGTGGTTTTCTGTCATCTGTAATTGTTTTAAATGGAGGAGTGAGCAGACATTGAAACAAGTGTTGAAAATAGACTTATAATAATTTTTGCCGCAAACATTTTGAACGAAGCCCATGCCTAGTTACCCCAACATTTCTTACAAGTAGGATACCGTTCTCATGTACTCATAACTAGATTCCTGGATTGTGGTTAAGTGTACATGATGGAAGGGACTCTTGGCTTGTGCTTTAGTAAGTCACCTATTAAAAATAAAATCTTTTAGAAATCTATGACATCATCTTACATAGCTTAAAAATGCTAGAAATTGCTCTAGTAACCTTCAAACCTAGGTTTGAATCTTTGTTTCTTTTTTATTTCTACCCGTGACTCATGAGTGCTTGCTGGGATGTGGGAGTATGGAAGTACATTATTCTCCAAAGTTCATATGTTCTGCAGCAGCTTACTGAGAAGAATTGCTTGGCTTGACTTTGTCCTTTGCTTCCTCGCATGACTTCCACAGCTCTTAGGGACAAAAGTTTCAATATGGGTGACCATCTGGTGTTAGAAAGTCAGTTTCAGGGGAATGAAGTGCTATTTCACATAGCCCTGACAAGATTCTATATTGTACCAGAGTCAGACTAACTTATGGCATACAGTACTTTCGCTTCACTCTCCCATGCTGAGTGTGTGCTGAGTGGGAAGAAATGGCCAATTATTTACTAACAAAGTTAATGTCTAGCCTGAATAAAGCTCGTGTTAGCATTTCTCTGGCCCAGTGTTTGCAAGAATCAGTCACAAAAGGCATTGTTTTCACACGGGGCTGGTTGTCACAAAAAGATGAATAAGATGGCATGTACACACTCTGTGACTCAGCTGTCAAAATTTTATCTTTTGTGTATACAAGAAACATTATTTGTTTAATGAAGCTAATAAGCACACATCAGAAAGCTTATATTTCTCCCAGAGATAAGTAAAACAGTATGTATAATATACACTACAGAAGGTGGTTTCTCTAAAAATCCATGTACGGTAGAAATAGTTCTATAAGAGCATGCTGGATAGCAAAAGAAATGCCAGCTGTGCTGGTTGCATCCAGACCCTGAATCCAGATGTAGCTTTACAGGAGCTGTACAAAAAACTGTTTATAGACCAAGGAAACGGACCTGGAGACATTTACAAGGAGCAGTAAGAAGAGGAATGCCCATCTCTTCACCATTAAATATTTTACTGTAGCTATTAAGTTTTCATCAATGATCCTCCACTGTGTCTGAATTTTTTTTATACTAGGAAGAGCATGGTAAAATCAGGAGACTGTCATGTTCACTGAGAAAAGACACTGGAAGCCAGCCACTGCCCCTGAGAAAGCAAGGCAGAACTGCCAGGGAACATGGAAGCCCCATGCTTTTGGCTGCTCTTGCATTCCCCCTGAGTCTGGGAGAGGCACCATGGCTCCTTGCACTGCAAATGTGGAGAGATGAGCAGGATGACATTCGTGGCTGTCAACATAGACTACCAACAACCCGAAGTAGTCAATAACAAAAGCTTAATAAAAAGATGTCTCAAACCTGAGACACAGATGTCTCGATCAGCACTGCTATGAGATCCAGTTATCTCCTGGCTCTGAAAGGTAAGTCCAAATGCTTTTTGTCTCGAGAACAAAGCAGAACCATGACTGTCCTGGAAGCGATAGTGATGGGTGTAATGCCACTGCAGTGCACAGAGAATGCAGCCAGGAAAGAGGAGCACTGGGTGCTTTCTATGCCCTAAGGGATTCAGACTTCCAACTCCTCACTTGGAGCAGTCCCAGACCACAAGGCACGTTAAGTGGAAAGAAATTCTTCCTTTATTTGAAGCTATTACACCTGACAAAGGAGAACAATGAACTCACTGAATCAGTAAAGCATGCCTTGGACCCGTGCTTTCCTTCAGGCTGGGCAGAGCTGCTGTACACATCTAGTATATATTTGATGTGTATACATAGATAACAGCTACAGATTCCACTGTCAGTGTCACTTCTGGTCTATTATTGCAATGCTCCAGTATTGATGTGCTAATGATGTTCTATCCCTGGTAATTAAAACCTAAACTGTTTTGCCTCTAATGTTGTGTCCTTTTCTAACTTGTTTTTTTAATTTCTCTTTAGGAAGCACTCCAACAGTGGGTGTCCCTGTCTTTAAGAGCAAATAGTTTTGTATTTTAATTGCTTTCTGTTTGAATTGCGTTCATCATCACAAGCATCACATATAGATATGTGGGTTTATAGGTAGCCACAGTGATTTTTCTGTTTAGTATTGCACTGCTTTGAACAATTTAGATAAAAAAATAAGGAAACAAGCGGTATTAAATTGTACCTCACTGCACAGATAATGCCAATGGACTGATCTAGAGTTCTTCAGTATGTAGAAGACAAAATACTGAAATCTGGAACACTGAAATCAGATTATGAATTCGGATTTTACATCCTAGGCCACAAAATAATAATAATTATTATAAATTTCACATGAGATGGCCACAGGAATTTGAAAGTCAACACATTTTGGAAAAGATCTACCTAGACTTATCTTGCTAGTGTGAAGTTTACTAACACATGGGAGAAGTAGGTAAGTGTCTGCAGAAGTGTTTGTGAGCTGGCTGTGACTGCACTAACTGACGATTTCACTAATACCGATAAATTTATGACCAGGAAGTCTCTGCCTGACTCTGCCTCAGCTTCTGAAAAACTCTTGTAAGCGTTTAAAAAGAACTGATCAATAGCATCTTTTCCCTCATTTCATTTGTCCTGTGCCAAGCTGCAAGCTAATGTTAATTCAAACTGGTCTCGTGCAGCAGTGGACAGTGAGTCAGCTTTGGGAATGGGGAGGGTAGGTGAAGGGACAATGTGTTAACAGAGGAGAAAAACATATACCAACCCAAATATATGTATATACATGTATGGGGATGCAGACTGAAATTTTTTTATTCCTAGAGATGGTGTCAATAACCTCACATGGAAGAGTCAACTCATATCTAAGAGCAAATGCTGTGCAGCGGCAGAATTGGTGATGTAGAAAAATTAAGGAAGATGTACACTAAATTTTTACAGACCAGAGACAAAAAAGAGTAAGTTGGTGGAAAGTAAGCTATGACAGTTTGGAAAGAAACATCAAAGGTCAGCCAAGCTATTGTGTGCGATAGTACCGTGGGGTGGAATGGAGCTCGCTTACTGATCCAAAGCTAAGAACAAGTACTGCAAGGCAAGCAAAGTGTGACTCCCAGTATGAACAGCAGCATAAAATTTAGAGAAGACAGTTTGTTTATTTGAACCTTTCTGTCTGAGTATACCGAACAAACCTCACTGGATAATCAGAAAACTGGTCCACATCCTAATGGTTTGGAAATGACATTTTTAATGAGTTGAGTGTTCCCCAGAAACTTGATTAGCTGTCTTATAAGAGTGCAGTGGGTTGTATGTATTAGGAATAGACTTTCTGGTGATACAAATACTCATGTATTTTAAGGAACTAGGATTTGTTCGTATCAGTACATTTTGCTTTTCTAATTCCATGAAGTAGACCTGGGATCAAAAAAAATGCATAGCAGCCAGTGTTTCATTCTGCTTAGAGTGTTTTTTGGGCTCCATGCTCACATATTTTGAAATAAACTAGCTGCAGTTTTATTGTAAAGTAGAATCCCATTAAGGAAGACTAATTAATTCACCTTTTAATCAGGATGCACAGAAGAATATTGTTTATCAGTTCACTACCAGGAACTGTTTTGGCACCTTAATAAGTTTACCAAGCAGCTTGGATGTGAGGTGGAGAGATGTTTTTAGTTTATCTTCTTGTAACATCATAATAGCTTATGCCTACTCCCTATGGAAAAATAATGCAATGCTGTGGCCTCATTTTAGTCTTTTCACTTTTGATTGTTCTGCTTATTTTACGTGACCAACTGATGACCTGTTAACATATTATACTAGTTCCATTCTAATGATCAAAATCTCAGCAAACTTTCTCAGCATTTTCCATTAGTGAAATGATAATAGAAATTAATTCACTCACAGTCTGCAGTAGTATTCTTGCTTTTTTAAAAGTAAAAAAGCATGCACAGCCATAACGTTAGAAAAATAAAATCTGATCACGAGCCTCCACTCCCACTCATTTCATAAGACTTTCTCTTCAAAATATTCTTTTACTCTCCATCAAAATGTTATTTATTGTCTGCAGACATGGTTATTATACATTTCATATATAATGCCTCCACTCACAGGGGTTTAAGCTGTCAGCTAGGGGTTTCAAATATCAAGTAGGAATATATGAAGCTAATGACATTAACACTATACTGGTTTAATAGAAGTTGCATTAAAAGTTTTGAGATGTAAAGCTGTATCAAATACCTTAATATGCACTGAATAGAAACAGTAAATATCTTTTAAACCTACTGTTTTTATAAACCAAAAGACCTCTTATTTAGCAAACTACAATGGTTTGCCTGGTGACTTCTAGTATTTAATAATGTTCAAACAACCTTTTTTCTCCCAAGACTATTACGTAAACTACCAGACATCTGTTTCTTAGGTGTGTTCAAAAGAATACTAGGCACTTTTCTTGGCCTGAATTTTAGGTTGTTCACTGCCTCTTGAAAGTGGGGCATTCTGGCTTGAATATTTAAATATTGATGTAAGAATTGAGCAGGTGTGAGTATTTCAGGTTTTGGAAGCGTTTTCGTCAAATGTGTGAAAAACTGGGACATTTTCAGGCATGCACTGTTTCAGAAATCACATGTGTTCATCAGCCTATGTCATGTCTAGTCCAGAAAGGAATTTGGGGGATAAAAGACAGGAGGCAAAAGGATACAAAGAGCAAGATACACCTCTTCCTTCCAACTTATCCCAAAGGAAGGGCTCAGACTACCACCCGGGAAGTATAGCATCTACTCTAGAGCATATATGGTAGAAAAGAAAGTTGACCCCAGTTACTCTTCATCCCACAACCACTGATTAGCTGGCCCTTCTCAGAAAATCTTCTCTCTTGTCTCTTTCCCAAATGACTTGAAGAAGCGTGGTTTTAATCTGCTGCAGAATAAGGCTTGAATATACACGTATTTCTCAAAGGAAGAACAAATACCTTTATGCCCAACTATAGGTAGTGGGATATTCCTAGAACGCAAGTTTGAAAGCTTTCCCTGAAGGAAGGAAACCAAATCAAAGGAATGAAGGGACTTAGTTTTGGATGTTGCTTGTCTTTTGCAAAGTGAGAGAGATAAATGTGCGGAAGTGAGTACAAGCTAAAGCTGAACTTACTCACTCTGGATCACTTTGAAAGAAGCCTGTCTTTCTCCAGTAACTCCAGACTGGCCTGAGAAGACTAGACATCAAGGATAGGTACCTATAGTTAGGTACAATGAACACTCCCCAACACACCTGTTGTTATTTCCCAATGCATTTAAAGGTGGTATTTTAAGCTTCCTGGCCACATCAGCTACTGTATAGAAATCTGCAAAATAAATGCCATCAGATTTGATAGAGAATTTCATTTTAGTGAAGTCCTCTCTTTATAAAAGGATAGTACCATATGGCTCAGCATATCAGATCTAAGCTATATTAGCTTCTATAAGCTTCTGCTGTTGATGAACACCACACAGTCTTAGTCTAACTAAGGAACAGGATTTTGTTCTGAAAGAATTTGCCTAGATACTTGACTAACACTAATTTTCTTAGAAATGGTAAGAGTCACGGTTAGTTGTCAAGAAGTAAGCTCAGATTTTAGTAAAAAGACTATTCTCTGTGTTCAGAAAACCCCAAACAAATCCAAACTCCTGCGGATGCATTTTTCTGAATTTGGCATCCATCATTCCTTGATTACTATGAATAAGCAAGGAGGAAATTATTAATTCTTGAATTAAATATGGTCACAAAACCACTAGTTATCTCCTAAGCACATGCTGCTGTTTTGTTACACTTAATTGATAATGATCATCATTATATTTTATTAGATATAGTAAGATCTTTTATCCTGATTAAAATGGGGATCCATTTTCTGATTCAACACAGTGTTTTTCATGTTGATTCTGCATTTTTTGTATTTTTATTATTGAATATAGAGCTAAAACAAAATAGGAAATTAATTTAAAGACTGCATGCCCAATAATCAAGCTGTACTGGGGTGTTCCTTGATCCTTTTCTTATGCTGAGAGCTCTTTAAAATGATCTGTAGAAGAGAGGAATGGTTTTATTCACCATTACCCCTGCTCCAGAAATCAACAGCAAACATACTTGATTCCCTTGGTGAGTGTGCCCTGCTCCATTTGATCACTCCAATTGTTCACCACGACAACAGCACAACCCGGACACACAGAGAGGGAGGAGGTCTGATGGGTCACCCATCACATGAATAACATCAGGAGGTCTGTTGCCACTGGTGCCTGCTACTGTGAGCTGAGGGGATGGGTGCAGGTTGCTGGAATGAGTACTGATGAATCTGGAGGAGAGAGATCAAAAAGGGCACCTACCTACCCTCTCATCTATAGAAAATCAAAGTAAATATGGTTGACATTGAAGGATGTGCTGCTTCTGCCTGGACTAGGTGAGGACAGAGTGTGCAGAAAAAGCTGGATAGAACCTATATGGGAAAGAAGGAGCAGGGACAGGAATGCTTGGGCAGGGGGGAAGAGGCATTTGGTGTGAGGGGGATGTTTAAATTCAAGGACTTTCGATCTGCCAACATTTGCACATTTTCAGCTTGTTACCTTTGAACACGTTTCAGGAACCTCCAGAGCCTGAGACCTTGAGCTTGGATGTTGTATTTCCTCTTGCCTTCTGTTTGATCTTGGTGACATCTGCCCAGCAGTGCCCTACAGCAGAGCTGTGTGCACACTGCTGAAGTCTTCCATCCAGCTGAACTCCATTCTTTAGAGAGCAGGAGAAATGGTGCCTAAGGAGAGGAAAGTGGGGATACTGGTGCCTGTTGCCTGTCCTTTCCTCCAGTCACAAACTTTTGTACATAAATAAAGAAGCATGCTTTGTGAAACTGACCATCACACAACACCATTTTCTTGATTGTGTTACCACATTCAGAGGATGCCACCATTTTGATGGACAGTTTCAGCCTGCAGAGTGTGCAGTGGTTCTGTGGAAACCAGGCAGCTTGTGCTCTCTGCAGCGTTTATGGTACAGGACGTTGCGTTTCACTGCCAGCAATCTGATACCTATGTCCTCTCACTGCTGAGCACACGCATAGTCAGCCAGATTTCCTTCCATGGTCAGAGTCTATCTGCAAGAGTGCTCCTGCTCTTTTGAAGCATATAGATTTTTTCTCTTAAGTATTCTTAAGAATTAAACATGCCATAGCCAACCAGTGTGTCCACTTAAGCTTTCAGGCAGTGCTAGTACTCTAGTTTTCACACATTAGATTTCTGTAGGACCTTTTATGCTTTGGTTTCCTCTGTGTATATAGTGTTCATCTCATGGTTTCTAATGAGGATTTGATAGAGATGAAAATTTGCAAGTGGGTGTACGTTGTATACTTCAGCTGCAAACCTTAGCCCAGCAAAGATCCTAATGTGCTGTTATGTCTGAACCACGCACATACATGCACGAGAAACAGCCGAGCCAAGACTCGAAGAGCTGCAGTTAGTGAACTCCTCCCTGCAGGAGAACGAAGATTTCAGAACAGATTGTCACCAGCATATATACGACTGGTAATCTTGTTCCAAAATCTTCTTCTGTTGGCAGTTCTGGAAATTTGAGCTATAAAACCATTGGCAAAGCTTAGGCTTCACTTTAAACTGTTGTCTGTTAGTTTATTACTTCAGTTGAGATACAGCTGCTGAGTGCATGAGCATGCCTGGATGGTATGAACCAGTGTTCAAGGTAGTTAAGCAGCTTGCATGGTGCACTTGACTTTGCATTTGTCTGTTTCCCACCATTTATTTGCTGCTCACAGCAACCTTCAGGTCCTGAGTTTCTGGATGCCTTTTGTCATTCTGTCTTGTACCTATACTGCACACTGGGGGTGAAACAAGTTCATCCAGAAGGACTAGGTAACTTTTCTCCTCTATGAGCTGCAGAGATGTTCAACTAGGATCAAATAAGACAAAACAGTAGAAGTCTAGAGAAGGTCTGCAGATGGAGTCCTGAACTAAGGACAGGAATAACATCTAACGCAGCTGGGGGTATAATGCAGCTGGTTCTATGCTGTGGTGGTGCCAGCTCATGAATTTCTAGGAGAGGGGCTGCTGCTTCTCTGCAGGTCCTGGACCGACAGAAGGACCTGATTGACCAACCACGCCCAGCAGAAGGTGAAGCCATGGCCCTGCTGACCATCTGTATGCTCACACCTCCTAGCAGGACCTGTATTTATAGAGACTGCCTTGGAAGGCACCAGTCCCCTGGCTTCATATATATGTCATGTCCTTTTCCTTATGCAGGAGGAACATGTGGGTGCCTTCCTTCTGATGCCATCCCTTCTACCTTTCAGCCTGTGGGACCTTGCAGGTGAAGCCCATCTGGTGATACTGCCAAGGAGGGCTGAGTGCTTGGGCTGACTGCCACTGCGCACTCTTCACTTTCAAGAACAATTGGCTCCCTTTGCTCTTCCTTCCCCTCTGCACATTTCATCCTAACATTTAACTTAACATTAGAAAGCTGCTCAGAAGCTATGATGATGAGCATGGTTCAGAAGTGCTGGCAATACATCCATACTACTTTGTGATTTTGTTTTCCCTGAATACTAGAGAACTGTGAAGTTGCCAAAGGCATGGGCTATTGACTGGGTGTCTTTGGAACACCGTGTCTATGAATCAGAGAATTCCTATTTCAAACTTGGATATTAGTGTTGTGAATGTGGCTGCTACCTACTAATTCCCTACCTCCCTACAGCACCACGCTTTGTCACAGTGGGACGTTGCATTAATCACTGCTGTATTTCACCTGGAGCCTCATTTAATAGTGTTTTGTTGAATAAGTCAGAAAGCAGAACCCAGGTAGCTTTCCAATTACAAAATGTCTAAACGACATGCATGCTAGCTTAGCTAGTGTGCACTTCCTTTCCTTTCTTCCTTTTTTTTTTTTTTTTTTCTAGCATGGCATTTGGATTTTTCACAGCATTTAGTTTGCCTTCGTCAAGAAAGATGCTAATTGTCAATAATCATTGCTTGTCCACATGGATGAACAGGCAGAACCACACTGTATGCTGCTGGGGAGCCTGTGGGTTTGGCAAGGAAAATGCTAGGCATCCCTTACTGAGGAAAGAAGAGATCATGTTGCTGCAATATTTGGCTTGCTTTCTTTCATTTATCTGAAATGTCTGAAATGTTTACTGAGCGTAGCTATTATCTGTCATGGAGGCTGGAACTAGTTCATTTTCATCTCTTAACTCTCTTTCTTGCAATTCTCTGCTGCTAGCTCTGTCTCAGGTATTACACCACCAGGAAAACAAATTATTGTTCACAGGTTCTATTAGACTTCAGATTTTGTTTGGTGGTTTTCATGGTTGGCTCTATCACAATACAGGCAGCGTGAATTTCACTGATCGCAACAGACTCTAGGTTTCCTTTGTAATATTATTTGAAAGAAACAGCAGATTTTTGGGTAGCGAAAACACTTCAGTGTGTCCTGGAAGACAATTACTTCTGTGAGAAATAGTGGAAAATGAGACCTGAAATTTTTTAGACACAGGAATACTTTGGGAATTACAGGGCATTTGGGGTCAGAGTCTCTGCTGCAGCTGAGGTCTGCTGGGGCTGGGGTTGCCAGGAAGCCAATTATGAAGGATTTGTGTCTAGTTGCAGCAGCCTGTGGACTGCTCTAACCTGAGCTCAGCTGGCTTTGCTTCCCTAGGGAGAGCACGCCTGCTCTACATAGTGCCAACACACGTGTGCTGCCCATCCTCCTTCTCACCTTGCTGTTCCCAGCTATGTGGAGGGAGCTTAAAGAAACAGAGAGAAGGAGGAACTCTTTTTGCCAGATCAAAGTGGTTTCTGGCTCTGTGTTTGCCACTGAGAGGCACGCAAATCTTCCATATGCGTCTTACATAGTCCATTGGGACTACACTTACATTGTCTTGGGCAATTTTGGGTTTAATTCCTGAGACCTCTGTGACTCTCAACATCTATAACCACAGTTTTTATGGGCTCAGCTGGAAGCCGTGCTCAGCCCCAGACCTCCCTGTGCGTAGGCAGCTTGGCTGAAGAACCCATGGGCTTTCTTTTGATAAAGGTTAGAGTGAAAGCATCAAGGCCGTAAGAATGACTGAAGAACATGGATTTAGGCATACATTTAAGATCCATGTACAGTTTCTAAGAAGAACCCATCTGGTCTAAATGTCCAGTTCCTTGGCATCACAGCAAACATCCTGATGAAGTAATTTGTGTGATATATCATGGTTCCTAGCTGATCTTATTTGTGGATTTAGCTCTAATTAAATGGCCTCTTGGTAGATAAATAACAGCATCAATATCCATACCTTGCTTTGAAATAAAGATTGAGTAACAGCAGAAGCAGCTATTCTTGTATAATGCAGGGTTACAGTAAAGCAATGCACTTCTAAAGAAAGAATACAACAAAGAAGTAGAAGGGTATTTGAAAAAAATTAAAAATACAGATTATGCAGGTAAAAAAGAACTCCAATGTTTTGGACAAGCCCAATTTCAAAGAATATATAGTAATCTACAGGGAAGTGTTATTAACATTTAGAATTCACGGATGATACTTCAAAAGTCAATTGCATGAATACTGCACATCATGATATTTCCATGTTGTAATTGAGAGTTTGATTGATTGTTGCAGGTGGACAACATGACTGAAAAAGTGCTGCTGTAAGACTAGGGCCTCTTCTGCTCTCTAGACTGTTTTTCTGGCTTTGCTTCCTGCCTGTTTTGAAATTGTAGGTTTTGATTTTGTTTAATTGCTGGTTTTAGACCTTCACCCCCCTCTTCATGAATAAAAGTACTTTGCATGGCTTTCTGGAGTACCTAGATATAAGGAAGAATGAAGGAACTCTAAAAGTGATTCAGGGGAGACCAGGAGCTTCTCAGATGGCACAGAAGGCTGTACAAAAGTTGAAGGGAAAAGACAGACCCAGTAGTGAAGATGGTGGGGAAAAAAAATTCTTTGAATACTATAGAAATAAAACACTGGTATAGCTTTTACAGTTCTGAATTTATATTATCCTTTAATGTTTGTTCGAGTTAGTTTAGACTATTCAGTTTAGGTACACCTTAATGATAGTTCTTTATGCATCGTTAATGTTTTCTTTGCTATACATTGATATTTGTTTTGTACAAATACAGTGAAAATGGTGCAGCCCTGAGGAGGTGAATGCACTTGCGTAGCTGTAGTGAGTGACTACAGTAGTTAGACAGGTATATATACTTCCTTTCTGATGTAAACCTATTGTCAGCACAAGGACTGTAGGCATGAAGTTCATTTATGTAGGATGAAATTTCTACAAAAGCTGAATGTTGGGTCACACAAGGAAAATCAGATCACTTTATCAACTTGATAATACATGTACTGCTTTGTTTCCTTAATTTAAACACAGAGAGCAGGCATTCAAAATTATTTGACAGTGTATATGAAATGCTGAATTACTGAGGGACTTGAACCTACTCAGGTAGGACGCTGTCTTCTTTCTAAATGCCAGTCTGCTCAGAGAGAAATACGCAGTTGTGCAGACACACAGCATCAAGTTCATGGATTTCTTAAGTTTTGAGGATGTGTCATTCAGCTCCTGTGCAAACCTTCTGTTAAAGACTCAGTTTCACCTTTCCTTTGTTAGTTTTGCTCTGGTGTTCAGCCTATTTGTCAGCTTCCTGGGGTAAGCTAATCTCAAAGTGTGCTGTTTGTGGGATTTCATCTTTCAAGTTTGACTAAACTATCCACAGTAGTAAGTTTTAGAAATCCTGAGCATTTTCCAGTTCTGGCAATGCAGATACTTCAGAGAAAACATGTTCAGCTTTCGTCTAGGTTTCAGTTCAAAAGAGCTCTCTGGGCTTGGTTCTGTTTGGCTTTACTGTAGGAGAGCATGATGTTTTCTCCCTCTCACTTGCTCCTGGGACAGGACTAGGTCAAGCAGGTGGAAAGTAGTATATTTCCGTTTCATCTTCCTCACTAGATACACATGTATATGCCTCTGTATCTATCTGATATACCAAATCAAGATATGGTCCTTGGCTGAAAAAAGGGAGCACAATTTCCAAGGGACTAAATAGACCTCATAAAAAATCTGGCACATCCACTGAACTTGGCATTCCCTGTTGCCCAAGCCCTCTGCCTGGTTTAACAGCTTGATTTTAAGAGGAAACATATCGGGTCTCTTTCTGCCAGTGGCAGCAGCACGCATCTCTGCTGTTGATCCACCCCGCTGATGGCCACAGGAGCCGGTTTAAGCTAGCTGTTTCCTCATGACGCTTTAGCTGCAGAGATGAGTCCCATGCTTGGAGAAGCCTTTAGTTTTCTTTAATTAGTGTACTGCCAGCTGTGGAGTGGTTAACAGTGTTGGTCTGTTAAGGTGCTGAGCCTTGAAAGAAAATAAACCAGTCCTCTGCACACAGCTCTTGTGAGTACTGTAAGAGAAGATCTCTCTCCTTTTTTCTGTCATTGCGGCTTGCTGCAGTGGGTTGTTGTTTTTCAATAAAAGCTGCGTCTCTATGTGTTATCTGCTTGCTGTGTTGTGTACTATGCAGTTCTTCCACAGTACCATATTTATCTGGGTGATTCAGGCTGCTTTTAAGTAAATTACTCAGTCCTACTGTGGTCTTTCTGTTTAGGAAATGAAATAAATAAATTGATATTTTAACTGTCTGCTCAAGACAAATAAAGACTTTCTGGGTTTGTAGCATGTAGGTTTAAGGTCTGTCCATCCTAGAATATCTTATGCAAACCATACACTTGCACCGAAACTAGAGCCTGTCCCCGGAATAAATCTGGGCCTGTGCCATGTTTGTTCTGGCGTCTCCAGAAGACTGTGGATTTAGGGGAATCCTAACCCTTTGCACCCAACTTCCACAGAAACTCTGCACCAGCAGTACCATATCCTCTTGCTTCTTTACTCTGCTTTGATGATACAAAACAGACACACAGCTAAAAAACCCAGATCCTTCAAAAAAGGAATTTGGAGGTTAGCAAGTAACTATGACACTGATGGAAAACAACCTACAGTCCAGCTGCCTTAAGGTCAGTGGGAATATCATCTTAGTCTACTTTCAGCTTTCCCTACATCTATGCTAAGAAGCTAAGACTTTACAACTATACATCGAGTCAAGTGAACACCAACTGATGTTTGAAATTGACTCAAGTGCCTTCATATTTTTTCCCCTGAAGGCTAGTAGAAAATGTGTTCGTAGTCCCCAGGGAATGCAAGATGTTAGGACTTATCCATCTTCTAAATATTCAAAAACATAGGAAAATTGAAAAGTTGTCTATATGCAAATAGTTTCTGTATGTGGCTTCTGTTCTTCACCCCATATTTGATTTCACAGGAGTCTTCTTGTTTGAACAAGACCTTAATGAAAATCTACATTGTCAGTGCAAGGGCTTATGCACATACTTAATTGAGTTGGCCGTGGTATGTGAGTGGTTTACAGACATCCATAAGCTGCGCCTCTTGAGTATCTTTTCTCTGCAGGATAAAGAGTTTGTTTCCACAACCACAGGGAATGGTTTTAATTACACCTGGGGATTCCAGACGCAGGAAGATTTTCTGTGAGTCTTCTTAAGATCATTATTGTTGGTGGGATTTATCTTGCCCAATTGCAAGGTAGGTGTCTCATGTACGGCAATTATCTGGGTTTCTTCCATGAGAGAGAAATTGGCATTTCCAAAGGGATTTCCTCTCAGCTTTATATGAAAAACAGATTAAATGAATCTCACTTTAAAGATATTTCTACCTGTATAATGACCAGAGAAAGAATCTAGATGACTTTAGACACAGCTAGGCTAGACACTACGGACTGACTGGACTGGATAGGAGACCTTTTATTTTGAGACATGTTTGTGCTCAGGTGTGATTTGTGCAGGTGCATTTCCTAACCCTGAAACTGGAGATGATACTAGAGCTATTTCTTATTGACCCAAGAGCTCTGGTTGCCTTTGTCTCATCAACTATGCAAAGCAGCACCTCAGAGCAAGGTCCGAGCTAGTCTGGGGCTGCGAGAACTGGGGCATTGCCCTGGAAGCTCTGACAGACATAGTAGGCTGGAAGGGCTCAATTTTAATTTCAAGTAGATTGGAGCTTTCCTTCTGTGTGAGCTGGGGGTAGAAGATGCACTGAGTTTTAGGACAATGTTGATTGTAACACCTTGCTCAGCTGCTGTTTAAAATCCTATTTTAAAATATTGACAGATGAGCTTTTCTGCCACTCCCCCTCCTCATCATGTATTTATAGTCAGATGAAATACCGAACTTCTAATTCTCTTTCTGGGACTCTATAAATTTCTGTGTCATTTCCTATTTGTGGACTTACCTTTAGTTTTCCAGGAACAGTAACAGTTTTCCAGGGCAACAGGAAACACTGAGCTCAGCCTTTCTAGGAAAACAGGCTTACCTCTGCACAGAAAACAAGCTATATTAGAGAAACCCCTGTTTCATTTCTCACAGCAGCAATTGCAGGAATTTTAGTCTGGGGCTTGTGGAAGGGTAGAATGTTCCTAGCTTGACTTTGAAGTTTCTTTTACTAAAGTGTTTGGATTTGTGTGCTTAGGGTTTTTTTTGTACAGAAAATGAAGGAAGAAAAAACCACACTCTCCACTGGGAAAACTAGCAAATTTGAAATGGGGCCAATGAAAGATAACAACCATGGAAGCCTGCAATACAGTTTAATTGTCTTAATTTTCAGATGATTATGCATATTTCTTTAAATAGTTCTCCCTCCACCTAAAATTATTCTCTTTTCTTTCTTGGAACTTGCCAGAAATAAAAAGTAAGAAAACAATTGTAATCCTGAACTTTCTTAAGCTGTTCAAATCCAGATCTGTTGTCTAGGGAATCACCTCATTTCCTCCTGAAGTCTTTTACATTGCATCCAAGCCTTCTGGTCTAGTGTGAGAATTTAGTCACAAGTTATTTCAGAGCTATCTAGCTTAGAACCTGGTAATTTATAAGACTTCAACAGAAAGTCACACTTGACTGAAATGGTAGTTCAATAATAACATAACCCCATCTACCTTTCCCTTTCTAGGCACAGGGGACAGAGCAGAGGAAGGACTGGGGGAGAAAATCTACTGCAGAGGCCGCAAGCTTGAACCAACACAGCCAAGAAGGTGGGTGGTCTTTGGACAATTCATGTCTTTCTTCTCCCACTGTTCTAGTCCTATTTCGCTCTTCAGACAGATGCAGGTCTCGGACACTGCTGCCCTGGAAAAAGCTGCTAAACACCAGGGTGAGTCTGAAATCCCCTGTGTTTCACAAACAGCTTCCCCTCTCCAAGCATATTAATTTGTCTGTGTGTTTTACCAAAAAAAAAGCATGACTGCAGCTTTTTGTTTCATGTTGCATGGTGTTCATTTTGACATCTGAACTGAGTGACATGCTCATAAAAAAATCAACCCTGATTGTTTGATCAATCATCTGTCTATAGGAGATTGTGCATGGTAACTTATCCCCTGGGACTTGTCCATGCTTATGTACAAGTTAGGTCAATAAATTTCAGTAGATCAGAAAAAGATTACAGAACACGAGGGAAAATTACTTTTGATTGCACTTCCTATTTTTGCTTTATTGTACATTGCTTGCTTGATGAGGCTAGTTGCCCTTAAAATGAACTCTAAATTCATTTTACTTGAACATTGGAGCAGCTTGTATATCAGTAATCTGAGCAGCAATTTCACTATGGCATCTCTTACACGGTTGCTCTTACACGAGCTGGTACCATCTCCAACAATCTGTTCCTTTTCTTAGCACAGAGTATCCCTCGATTATAGGGATTTTCTCCCCTAGGGGCCAGAAACTGTAGACTGTCTTCAAGACAACATGTGATTTTGCACGAGCACACACACAGAGACTGTGAAAAGAACAGCAATCCAAATATTCATTTGGTTAACACTGAACCTGTTTCTTAGTTGGCTGCTGAAGGGTGATGGATTGCACCCTGGCAGTGGGCAGGGGTGCTGCGGCAAGTGCACCACAGCTTCAGTTAGCAGAATGGCTGAAGGATTTGTTTCTTTGAAAGGGGACTTTGAGAGATTTATGTTACAAGACATAGGTAGTAGAAAACAGTTCGATTAATATTAGAAATCCATTCAACTTTTGCTGACTGTCTCCAAGATTTGTAGAGTTTAGAGGTGTATTGGCTTTATATGACAGGTTCTGGTAGCAAGGGGGGCTGCAGAAATGGTTTCTGTGAAAAGAGGCCAGGGCTGCTCTGTGCCTGACAGCCAGTTCCAGGTGGCTCCAAAACAGAACCATCACTGGCCAAAACTGAACCCATCAGCCAAGCTAGTGGCACCTCTGCAAAAATGCATTTAAGAAAGGGTAGAAAGCCTGGTGTGACAATTGTATGAGAAAGGAGTGAATTAAAAATGGTGTGAGAGGCAATCCTGCAGCACCAAGGGCAGAGAAGAAGGAAGGTGAGTAGAAGAGCATCTGGGTGGGTTGCAGGCAGCTGGACAATGTCAACTACCACAACAGGTGATCGTTCTGCCTGTAAATACCTTTCCAATGTTCTTGTGTAACTGATGAGTTCAGACTTGTCTTTTCTTCCATTTGTTAAGATTTCCCTACTTTCATCCCCAGAAGCTATGCAAAATCTGTAAGACTCCTCTTGCCAAATGTATTTCAGTCTGCCAAACAACTTGAAGAAAATTAATCCCCTACAACTCCCCTTCTCAGAGTCTGTATATGGTTACACTCCTTTGGAATCGTGCATGTAAAGATATTTACTATATTAATCTAGGGATCAAATCTGATTTTTAACAGAATGAATCCTTTGTGCTCATAATAAAGTCGTGTCTGTGAGACAGAAGGATTCCCTTCAGTAAGCTGCTCTTGAATTTTTTTTTTTCATTTCATACTTAATTGCTGTTGGTCCTTTTGTGGAGATAGAAAATAATAGAAATAATCTCAACATCTCAGAAGTCAACTTCAGAGATGCTCTTGTTAATTAATGCTGTCATTTTTGTTTATTATATGCTGAGGTGAAGTTTTAAGGCAGGAACCTGAGCAATGCAAAGTCTCTGAATGACAGTGAAAATGAAATTGTGAACTACACTGTTCCCACCACATATCTGGATGGAGAGTTCAGTTTCCTGATTGGCAACCTGAGGTTCAGCATTGCTCATGGTTTAGCTAAGGATCACCTTTCAGAGCATTTATGATTTTGGATCAAATGTGGAAGTGGAGGGAAATAGCAGGATTCACAGGCATATCCTGAGTAACATTAAACTCACTGCAGGAAAGAGATGGAGTTTCTCAAAGAAGTGATGATAAAAAAATACAGGAGATAGATTTTAGGAACCGAGGAGCAAATGAGAAAGAGAATTGTGTGAGTGGTAAAGGCTTGCAATAATTTACTGAGCTAATCTTCTTTACATCTGCTAATGTAAATTTGAAGGAAAACCTGCTTGATCTCTAATATTGTCATTTCTGCTTCAACTCTACCTTAAGTGAACACACGCAGTCATAGCAGTAGGGTGAAAAGATGGAATAAATGCTAATCACCCCTCATGCAACATGCAGCCCTTGTCCCGTGGGCCCCATTTCAAAGGCAGTTTAGGATATGATGCAGCCTGGACAGAACCCAGAGTGATTCTCCTGATTCTCATGGGGTTCAGATACTTTGTGTGAACTTCTGCCACTCCCTTGCTTGCTAGCAGAGATTTGTTGCAGTTGTAAACAGCTTAAACTGGCTTTGAATCCAGAAGTCACGCTCCTTTGCTCTTCTCAACCTCTAAAATTTCTGCCTGGGAAAATGACAGGAGTGCCTCTTCTCTTCCTCTGCTGCTTCCTTCTTAGCAGTGCAGTCTTGCTCTTTCTTCCATGCCTGCTCCCTTATTCTCTTAACAAACTGCCAAGAAAAAGCCATGTACTCCCAATTCTGCCTCTAAACTGCCTGGCTGCTCTGATTGTAGGTGATTGCTCTAGGGCAGGACAAGCCCAGAGAGCTCTGGAAGGATATCCATAGTCTCTGTTATACATCTGATTAAAGCAATTCAGCATCTTGGCAGCAAAGCAGCCAAAAAAAGACCCTTCCCACTTGCTGGCTAGGACTTCTCTCAGCATCCTTGCTCCCAGGAATAATTCAAAGACCTAATCTGTGAGTTGTGAATTATATAATTCGTGGCAAAATTCCCGCTGGATGATAGATGTGCACTGATACAAAATGTCACTACTGTGATAGACATCAGAAACAGTCATGAAGAAATGGACACAAAGGATGAAGAACAAGAGAGTTATGATTAATTGGAAACTTGTTGTCAGAGTGAAAATGTTCATGCAGTGATAACTTATAATAACTTCCTTGAATCATCTTTGGGCTCTGAAGGTGGTTGGAACTCAATGAGATCTCTGTGGAAGGACAATACGTTACCAGGACAACAGAGTTGGTAGGAAATGCCACAGGGTGTCTGTGTCCTAGTCTCAGTCCTGCTGTTTACTTGCTGTGTGTTCTTGGGTGAGTTATTTCTCTTCCATACTTTCTTAATATATAAATCATCGAGGACTGAATTTACCTCATTTGTAAAACTCTGAGTTTTATGAATATCTAATGCTATATATGAGTGCTACATTTCTTGACACTCACACTATTGTCTCTATTTCAGTGGGGGAATTTTAGGTGGGAAGGAATTTGGGTGACAAGATATTAATCTCTGTTTTATTTTTCCTTCTTTTTTTCATCCTTTCTAGATATGTATTCATCTCTAATAGCAGAATGTGGAAGAAAACAGAGAGTAAAAATTCAAGCAGAGCTTCTGTGGAATTGAGACTTTCCAGACAGCCCTGAAGTTACTTACTTGTTTTCTAGCTTCAGTACATCTGAAAAGGTAATAAAACCGAAGGACTGGTCACAACATGCAGTGCTAACATGTGATAAAGCTGAGTATGACTTCTCACGGTACAACGGTTCCCAGCTGCGTATCTCACAACAAGAATGACAACTGTTCCTCCTAATGAAACCATATCTTGAAAGCAAACTGTTTTCTAAGACATTATCCTTAGAAATGGCCTATAGAATCAGAGAAATGGAGCTCTGGCATTTTGAAGAAATCAAGAGTGATCCTAAGAATCGACAGGAAGATGGCCATGGGCTTCGATGAAATGTTCCCACATGATGTTTTGTAACTTTGGCAGCATGTTCTGTCAATAGGGACGGCACATCAAAATCTTACCAGTGCTTTCCAACACAAAGATTTATTATTTTAGCTAGACTGTAATCAAAAAAAGAGGGGGAAAAAAGGGAAAAGCCCAAAACCTACTGCAATGAAAAGGGGAGATAAGGTAGCAGAGTTATGAAGTGCTCTTACCTCCTCTTATTTGATCAGAACTTGTTTTTCCCCAACTACACTCATGATTTCACTGCAAAAGTTTCACCTCAGTTTTGCAGTTTGTTTGGGCATAGCGGGCCACACAAATCATCCCACAGCAGGCTGCACACAGTCCTTGCTTGTATGGAGAAGTGTTCCCAGAAAAGTGTCAGCGTTGTGCTAAGAGTTAGGAGTTTCAGGCTCCCATGTTCTGTTTTGCCTTTACTGATTTATCTGTTCCTTGCTCAACCTGCGGTGCTTTCCTGCTGGTGTTGACATCAGCAGATGCTGTCAAACGTCTAGAAGAAATCAGAAAAGCTCAAAGCCTCTGAGCTCACAGATTTTGTGACTAGGAAAATACTGTATTCATAGTAATTTTTCTTTATCTTCGGGTCAAAATGCTAAATTACCTTTGGGAAAAATACGCATTTTTTAAGCATTTCACTCTGTGCACCAGTTTCAGACAGATGGTGACATTTTCCTTCATTATACTTCTAATTTTTCTAAGGAATTGACTACCCAAGTAAAAAAGTCAAACCAATTACAGTGGGCTTGGGGCATAATTTTTTCTTACAAAAGAATATACCTGAACCCTCCTGACATATTTTTTATTTAGAAGAAATATGCATATGAATGAAGACATTCTTATGCTTTTAACTGTATCAAATCAGCATTACCATTACAATAGAGATCCCCCCAGAAGAAAGCAGGGTTTTTAAAGCAAATATTCTTTGGGCAATGATGTTAGTGATATATTAGCACAGAGTAGACTTGCCAGGATTTCAAACTCAGATAGCCCCTCAAGGTTGTAAACTCAATGGATGTATTTTTCTCTTCACACCTAAGCCATTGAATCTCTGCTAGAGGCAGTAAAATTGATGAAAAAACTTCACATTAAGCTGACAGAATAATCTTCCCCTCAAGGAATGTGAGCCTGTGGGAAGGAATAATAACGTGCTCCACACCTGTTGTGACCCTAAGATTGCAACTGGAAAATGACTAACTGCTTCGTGAGCTTTGTCCCCTCTGCACTTGAAAACGCGGGTGACTCGTGATTGAAGAAATTGCAGGAGCACACCCTCACTTGTGTGAGAGGTGCTGGTCAGGTGAGGGTCGTACTTAAGTACAGGGTTGTGCTGGACATCCCAAGGGCTTGTGCTAACCACAGAATGGAGGTGTACAAAGAGCTGCCTGAGGGGACAGGATCTGCCAGAGGCACATGAGAAACTTAAACATAAGGCCCCGAGGCTTCCAACCTGATGTTTCAGCAATCCATGGTGCTTCACTAGGCAGTCACTTGGCACCTGAGGTTTGTGTAGTATTTGCCCCTTATCACAATATTCTTGTTGTCACTCTCACTGCAATCTGCATGAAGAAAGAGTCTGGGGTATCAGGCTTCTTGCGTAGTACATGAACCTCACAGCAATGGAAAGCCATGATATCAAATGGCTTTCATCCAAAATTACAGTTCAATAGTTTATAACCTGTGCCCACCCAACCATGACCACGGTGTTATATTTTTGCATCTATATTGCTTCCTTGCCCTTCTAGCTAAACTGATCTTGATTATGTCATGCAGTAGTCATGAGTAAATTTACAACTTAAACTCTTGTCTGATTAACATTATTATGGCATCTGCACTATTCCTCGAGTTCAGTTAATTAGGGGTTGTTGGTCCGTCTGGTTCTCACTTATCTCTATGGGTATGATGTATCAATTTGTTATTGTTATATACACCTTAAAGGTATCTTCCATTGGAAAGCAAGCTGATCTACTCTCTGCCACATTTTCCCAAATACAGTAGGTGCAGTGATTCCAGAAAACTGCTGCAGAAACAGATGAATTCTCTAGACACAAATCTGTCTATCTTTCACCAGCTATTGTGCTGACGTCTGTTGTTTCTTCTGGTGCATTTCCCTCAAAAAATGTCAGAAGTTTTGTTCTCTCACTTAGGAACTGTCCAGTGAGGGAATTAGGGTGAGTGATTTAGGACCTGGATCAAAATACATCAAATAGGATGGGATATGTATGCATATATGCACAAATATGTGTATGTGTATATATACGTATCTATAATCACTTTAACATCAGAACACTTTGACTCCGCTAAGAAGGATTGCTATTGAAGAGCAGTTCTGTGCAGCAGCACTGGGGCTTTGTTTCTATCTCTTGGTGTTACTCTGCCTTGACAGGTAATTTTAATGAGTCTATTTCAAGTTTCTTTGCATCAGCTTCTCTTCTATTAGTCTAGGTGTACTTCACTGGTATCCAAACTATATAAATAATGTGGTAGAGGAGAGGGGCAAGTGCACAGTGTTTTGGTTTCCCTAAGAGTATTCATCGAAACATATTTATTTTGCTCCAGGATAATCCTATCCCTCAGTCACAGCAAAGCAGCAAAACTTTGACAAATCCAGTTAACTAAAGCAAGGCTCCTTAGCCTTCCTGGTGCAGTGAACAGATGAGTTGTTGCAGACAGTTTCAATGAGCTACGCTGGTTGCTCACACATCAGTTTGGCCATTTGTTAAAAGTTTAAGACAACACAGGTTCTGATGAAGCTGTAGTACAGGAGACATGGAGAAGTCTGTTACACAACACTGGTCACAGCCCAAATTATATAGTTTGCACACATTATAATACAGTTCACAGATGGAATTTTGCAGTGTCAATAAATACGTTGTTTTGCTAGTCTTTGACCTGATGGATTAGCCCATAAATATGACAAATCTCAACAATTTGCTATCAGCACTGAAAAGATTGCTCTAATCAGGAAGCACACCTGGAAATAAGTGTGTTAACGTACTGAGAGAACAAAGTCTCTGTCACCAGGTCATTTACAGCAGGACCATTGTTTTGAAGGGATGTTTGAAAGCAAGGCCCTCCGATGTCACTAGAGTCTGCGGCGCTTCTTTTATGGTATCCTGGAGTGGAAATTGATGTAGGCTAATGAAATATTCGCACAATTTTAATTGCTAAATGCTAGAATTATGTTTTATGAGCCGTGTAAATCCAGGAGGGTTAGATAACGCCGCGAGAGTCGGAGATGTTTGCAGGACGGAGATGCCATCTAGTGGAAACGGCTGCTGAACCTCCCTGCAAGAAAGAGGAGAACGTCCTCGCACCTCACACAGCGCCGCGGACAATCAGCCACCGTCCTCTTCCCAACGGAGCCGGAAGAAATGCATCCCTAGAATGGGGACAAACGGTGACATCGGATTAGATCCAAAAGTGCCAAAGCCTTTAATAGCACGGGAACAAACTTTGAAGGTCAGGAGCATTATGTAGATATTTAATTTTTATTCTTAATCCACAGCTATGAATGAAGGGATTATAATACGCTTAAAACTCCTTGATGAAATCAGATGTTTGGAGAACAGAACGTGAGTTGTTAGCTCCTGCGATCACTTTGCAGATGTGTAATTTAAAAATGAAAAATATCACTCACACATTAAGTCAGTTCCATTTTTCCTTCTTTTTGCCTGTTGCTGCACTCCTCTCATCTATAAATAGCTACTCAAGTGCCTGGTCCCAAAGCAGTGCTAGAGTAGCACTTCTTATTTTTAGCAAAAGCCTGATCATTCTGTCCACCACGAGCTTAAATGTGCTGACTTCAGTTGCAGAAGGACCTGGATGTGGATGAACAGGCCTGGCTCTGCTGTTTTACACAAGAAGCAGATCTCCAGACTCCTTGTGTTAGACTTCTTCTGTGAGGCTGTTACACTGCAAACTTTCCATTTCTACTGGACTCCACCTTCCAACACTCTGTAGAGAGGGCCTTGATACTAAAACCCAAGGTTATAGATCCTACTTGTGGGAGGCAGAAACTAAAAACACTGACAGCACTTTCTGTCTTCAGAATGGCAAAATCTCTTGTACAACCTGGCTCTTATGTGCTCAGGCTGATCAAATCTCTGTCTCTGTAGTTGAATATATTTTGATGATGGAAGACCTCCTCAGCTCCTTGGAGTTCCATCTGTGCTAAAGAAATTGTACAAAAGTAATCTATTGCTGCTCACACTAGAACCTCTCCATTGTGATAAAGCCACAGCTTCTGAGACAAGTGAACTGCTGCCCCCATGGTTGCAGTAGAGTGTTGATGTTACATTTGATGCTCCAGATGTCTGCTAAGCACAAATAAAAAGCCCCATGAGATAAGATGGTGGTTGCACCCAAAGGTGTGTTTGCTGTCATCTTCCGTAGCTGAGCCAATATTACCAATGCTACAAGCAAAACTCCAGAAAACGACTGCATCACAGAAGGACATTTGACTGACATGAGTTGTAAGACACATAAGAAATATTTATCTATTAGTATGAGGGAGACTGAAAAATATTATGGGTAATAAGAACTGTTGTGCTAGGTGAGTCTCCTGCAGCAGTAGGGAAAATTACTTCTGTCCCACTGGCTCAAGCGACAAAGTCATTGTCAACACCAGTTGAAAAGAAAATAGTTAGGAGATATTCAAAGCCAGAAGAAAGGAGGGGTTTCTGATCCTTGATAGTAGCAGGTTGTTTTCCAAGAGCAGATAGACATAGATTTTTTTTTTTCCTGTTCTCAGTTAAGAGCTTTGTTTTGCTCAGTGCCTGCTGCTGTTCATTCTGCAGCAGAATCCTTCTGTGTTAGAGTTATTATTTAATACTTTACTCTTCATCTGGATAGTGAGGGCTTCTTCTCTCAGCCTGCTTCGTTTGCTTTTCCAATTATACAGCTCTTCTTTATTCGTTCCGTGGCTATTTATTTTGGTCTTTCTTCTTCCTTCTCTACTGAAAGCAGATCAATGCTTGGCTTGGCCCTAAACTTGCCAAGGTGTTTTTCAGGTCATCTATTTTAGAATTGGTCATCAGCATTTAGTGTAAAGAGGGCAAAAAACCCCTAACAAGGCAAAAAAAAAAGGATTTTGGCTTTTTTTTTCTCTTCTCTGGAAACGTTAGAGTACAAATATAAGGGAGAAATTTTCATTATTATTATTTTTATTACTCTAAAAATATAGCTGTCAAGTCTGAGCTGATGGTGATGCATAAACGAAAAAGAAAAAAAGACCTCAGTTTGCAAAATATCTGCAAACCCAAAACATTCTGCAGAGTAAGTTATGTGTATGATTCTGTCCAGTACATCCAGCTGGGTGAATAACTAGGTGGAAGAACTGCCATGAGCCATTGCTTTGAGTCCTTAGCAAAATACCCTAAGCAAAGTAGTAGTAATAGTTACAATACCCATAAGACACTGGTGAACTCTCCATCTAAACAGGCTACTTCGGACCAGAAGCTACACATGGATGCTGAATTTTTCATGAATATGGAGGTTTTCAGCAACAGCTGCTTTGCTTCTATCGCACTGCACTCCATACTAACGCTAACATAGACCAATACCCTTCATCCTGGTCCCTCATCCATTTTTATACCAACAGCTGATTCGCTAAGGTTTGTTTTATAGTCACTGTGGCTTATATAAACTTCAAAACCAAATTCCTTTTCTCAGTCTCACAGCTTGCTCTCTTAACTTGCCTTTGAATCTTTCTCCTAGAGGTGAACAGTGCTATCTAAGCACTCCGAGTAGATTGTCTTACCTTACGGATTTTGTTTTGATACAAGTGACCTTTCCTGTCTGACAAGAGCTCTGTCAGTGGTTACAGCATCAGTTCATCTCCTGCCAGCCCTGGAGTAGCAAGCAAAACAGCAGCTGGGTGATGCACACAATATTTTCATTCTCAATCTGTTTCATGTACATAAATAAGCCGGGAAGAAAACATCGTAAAATGATTTTATTTTTCAGATAGAAAGGCAATTTGTAATGAGCAGAGGAATGAGGAGGGAAGGGAATGTGAGATTTTGTTGAGAAAACCTGAAGTTTTCCTTCGCTTGCTTCAGATTTGCTAATAGAACTATCACAGTCCTGTCACCAAATGCCATTGGCTTCAAAACCATGTTCTGTTTCCTGCAACTAAGGCATAAAAATAATTTTTAAACTTGGACACTGCTGTCTCCATGTGGATGTGTGGCTGATGAAGCCTGCTGCCTTCTTAATTTCTGCCTCTGGTTAGCCCTTACTGTTCTTGCTGAGTGCAGTGCAAGTGCACAGGTGTAATTCAAGGTGGAAGGAAACAGTGGCAGTCCCTTATTTGGGGTCCAAAAACTTTTCAAGGCTCTACTTCATATAGTTGTGTACAAGGTCACCGAAGTGCATTGGCATGACCTGGTGTTAGGTGGGGCTGCTTCAGGGCTGTATCCTGACCTCAGGCAAGCTGCAATGAGAAGTAATTGTTCTTAATCTTGCAGTCCTGTTGGTACTTCTGTACCCTTTTTGACCACTGCAGGGTGTATTTGTGCATAAAAGATGTATGTCATGTATTTCTATGTGATTTTTCTTCAATAAATTCTTAACAATGGATGCAAGAAATAATGTTATCCTTCAGCTATTAGACAATGCAGAAGGAGGGAGCATTTATGTAAATGGTGAGCCCTTCAGCCTCCACATGATTTGACTAAAAAGGTAAGAAAAAAAGTAATTTTTACTAAAATAAGAAATTTTTAGCTCTCTACAAGATTACACAGACTTTTACACTTGCTGTAGAGAAATGAATTAGTAGCTATCTTTTATAATAAAAATAAGAGGAGTATTTAATTCATCTGACTTGCTCTGACTCCTACTGAGCCAGCAGAGCTAAGGAGGAGGACACTGGGAGATCCAGTTGTTGCTTTCATTTCCCTGTTCATTTCTGCATAAACCATGGCATTTTTGGCACAATTTACTGTGTCAAAAATGAAATGGCAGTGCTTTAAGATCCTCTCCTCACCAGAAGTCTTCAGGAGCATTAGTCCTATAGCTGTTAAATAGGAATTTCTCTAGATCTTACCCGGTGTTTGAAGGTGTTAATGAAACCTCACCTCTGTATGAATATTTACATGTTGGATTATAAGTCCTTCATGATAAAATATGCCACCCTTTTTCTGCAACTGTATGGAAGTCTGTCCCGATAAGAGACACAGTAGATTCCTGGATTTATTGTTGAATGGCTTGTTCCAAATCCCAGTAAACAAATGGAAATGTAAGCTGGGAACCATACTTCCGGGACCATGGCAGACCCAGGTAGTTAATTACTCAGTCTCTGCTGGGTAAGGAGGAGGGACAGTCATTTTAAACACAACTTAGCTGTTACGGCATGGATGGCCAACTAGCCAGTTTTGCAGATTGCACAGTGAAATAACACCAGAAGCTGCTAAGGCGAGTTGGGTATTTCTCTTTTTCTCTTTATTTATACTGAAGAGTCAAAGATGTTTGGTATGCTGCAGCATGTAAAATTCATTTCCAGTTACAATAGGCTTCTAGCCAAAATCTGATCTTTCATATAAAGCATAAATAATTGAAAGGAAATTACACTAGGTGTTCAAGATAAAAAAGAGTCAGAAAACAATCCCTTTGAATCCAGTTTGAGTGTCACTCCTACTATGTATTTATCTCTCTTTGCAAACCTTTCTGTGACATTAAATTTGTGGGGTGAATTTTATTTAGATTACTAACTATGGTTTTTTTTATAGAGGCTACATCTCTACCAGTAAATTAAACAGTGTCAGGAAACATTCACAGCTGCTGTAAATTTTTATCCTGATCAGTATAACTTTTAGTCTCAGGCAGATAGGACTCTCCCAAATGTCTCTTACTCCTTGTTTGGGAGTTAGCATTTCTCAGAGACAGTTCCCAATAAATATTTTGCATGCAGCTGAGTTGACAAAGAGGCTGAGAGTTCATTAGTACAAATGTGGCTGTTCCTTTCCTTTTAGCCCCGGTGCCAAACAACTGTCCTGGGCACTTTGAATTTTTCAGCACAGATGTAGCAAGGGTTTTGCATATACATATGTTCACCTTCTGGGAATAAAAGGCAGTATGATTGTTAACTTAAAATCCCACATTTACTACCAAATATGGGCAATTTTTGAACAAAGTTATTCCGTGTAGAATTATACTTGCCATTCAACTTCACATATGAAGGTGAAGACTTCTTTGTTCATCAGAGTGAGTTGACATCAGCTTCTCTGCCCTGTGCATTTGCTTAATCCATTTCGATACAAAGCAGGCTGTGTGCCGCCATCTGTATAGGCAAACTGCATGCCTCAATGGAAATGTTTCCCTGAGGAACCAAGCAATGAGGAACACGAGACAGGAGGTGTTTTCCTGCACAATGCCCAAACCTTTCCTTCCTGCTAATGCAAGAAATCACTTTATGCACTAGGGTTTCTTGGAGAACAGTAGCTGCTTAATGTATCTTTGATCTCTTCAGTCAGTCAGTTACAAACATAGACCTTTCCAGGAGTAGGAATCTCCACCTTTCAGTCATATATATTTCACTTTTTCTCTCTCCTGTAGGCTGCTAGTGCTCTGGGCATTTTAAGCTAAGAGAAAGATTAAATTGGGCTGAGCCTTTACTTAAGCATAGCCTGTGTTTGATTTGACTGCAGTGCAAGTGAAGGCATGCCTACCTCCTCAAAGGATCAAACTCTTAGCGTGGGAACTTGGGCAAGGCACTTGTTTCTCTGTGTTTAGTCAGCTATGACCAGACTGATGCCTGTTGCATGGCTCTTAAAAACATGGGTGTCTACTGCAGAACATACTTCAGTTAGCTGCACAGCTTTTGCATGTAGGCTGAAAATAAGGGTATTCAGAGGATTGTAATACTTGTTTGCAAACCTAGAGCCAATCTATCAGAGCATTCATCCAAAAGTCTGTGATTTTAACATCAATTAATTGAGAAATAATGAATAAGCAACAAACAAGAGACAGTCTCACTGCATAGCTAGAAATAATCTGTTATCAATGCAAAGTGGATTTGGGAGCAGCACCATAAATATACTGGACCAGATCATTAGATTAGAGATGGTTCTTTACAGAACAATGCCGAGGGCTGAATATTCAATGGTTCTGTTTACATTCCTCCTTTCAGAAGTTTATGATTCATTTTGGAGCAAAATGGATTATTCTTACTCTTAGAGCAACACAAATCACAATGGTAGTTTGCTATCTGGGACTGTTACCCTTTGTGTGAAGATATATAATTGAGAGCAGGGGGATTAGCATCCTTTTAAAAAGTATAGTCAGCTTGCTTTTATGAATCTTCTGTTAAATCTATCCCTTTCCCCATTTCTGTCTCACAGAGGAGAAGCTGGACATTCTCTGTCTTTGTCTGTCTTTGAGTTCTCTAGACTGCTTTCTATGTGCAATACCTGTCCTGATCTTTGCAAACCATATAAATCTCTAAGTTCAATTTGTACAAGGTAGGTCCATCCCACGTAACTCTTGTCAGCCACCAGGTAAGCATCTAGACTAGGCTGGTAAACTCCTGCTCAAGTAGATGTCTGAATTAGATGGAGTGGCTTGCCCCTTGGAGTTCCCTGTCCGCATTGCCTGATGAATCCCACCATGGTACGGACTGTGAGGGGAAATGGGTGGCTCTCCTTGCTTGCTGTTTGCTCAGATGGTGATACATGCCCATACTTTGCCTTTCCAAAGTGTCTATGAAGCTGTCTGATCTCCAGAGATAGTGAGAAACAGTATTGTACTCTGTAAACAAAGACTCAATGCTCAGCCTCTTTGAAAACTATGTGTATAATGTGCTGAATCCCATTTTTAAGATTGTTAGGTTCCTGGCACGTGAAACCAAAGGTGAGCTCTAAAAGTAATGAGACCATAAAAAGAAGCACATGCTTCAGAAATGCTGGACTTAACCTCTGTTTGTTCCCTCCATCTACAGCTGTCAGATAGCTAAATTGGAGTTTGTCAAGTGTTTTGAAATCCTGAATATGCGTGCTATAGCCAAGCATTTTTTTCTTCATTCTCACATATCTTTAGATTTCTACTAATTATCTTCCTGTCTGTTAGCTGCCAACTGCTGGCCCCTGTGCTGGTAACTATACTAACTGGGTTATATGCCTCAGCTTAGCAAGCTTTCTCGTTTGCAGCTGATGTGCCTCATACAAAATGTATCGTTCTAGTCCTAATACCAGAAGATGTAATCAGGAGTTGGTGTAGGAGGGATTTAGCATGGTTGGAGCTGTGCATGTAGGGAGGGGCAGCCAGAATACCTGTTTAACTCCTGATTTATTTCACTCTGGTCAAGCTCCTTATTAAAAGGAATAAATACAATGTGTAAGAGGTCAGCCTGCTGTTGAACTGCTCCTTGGAGAGAAAGTTTGGACTTCTCCTTGAGGTAACAGCAAGCTTGACAAAAGCAGGATTATTTTGGGTGTCCTGAGGTTTGTAGTTGTATACCCTTGCACATGAGATACAGGACTTGGGCCAGAAGTATTTTTATTTCCACATCTTTATGGTTGCCTGCTGAGTAGAATAAGTTAGATATAGGTTTCTGAGTTTTTGCAACTGAACATGAGCTGGAATATTAATAATTCTCATTTCTGGAATTTGTTTGACAAGAAAGTGAAACTGAAACCCATCTGTTTAGGGACATACCAACACGAACTTAAAAACAGAAGAAGAATCGAGTTAGCAACCCAAGGTGTGCTCATATGACTTTCCAGGGCCATTGCAGTGATCTCTGTTTCAGTGGTCCCAGAGCTCTGCCTAGGTTCTGCCATCTCTGTGTCAGGATTTCCTTAAGAAGTAAAATGAGGTTACACAAGCCCTAGATTGGTGTGTGAGGCTGGTATTTCCACCTGTCACCATTAATGAAGTTAAAAAAAATTCAAGGTTTGTTCTGGCTATATAAGTCCCTGGCAGTTCAGGAATGTATGGCCTCTAAAACCCTCCTTCATCCTCCAAAATGTGATGTAAATGCAACATCTCAATGCTGTCTGCTTCCAATAATCTGAGAAAAAAACATAACTCTTACCAAGGAATTTTAATAGTTTCATTCCTGGCCATAATCTGAATCTATAATTGAGTGAAAATGATTGTTTTCAACTGATTGTAAGAATCATCAATCTATGAAAGTACCATTCAGTACAGTAACTTAGAGTGATTGCTTCCCAGCAATGAAAGCTTGATTTATTTATATTCATATTTTTTTAATATCAGAGATAGCCAGCTTTCATAAGAAGTCTCACTTTGTAGTCACTATGATATTCATTTCAAAACCAAACTCTCTGGGTTTTTGACTTTGAAATCCAGAAACTATAGCAGCACAGCCTCACTGATCAGTCTAGAATTGCTTGCTTGTTAAAAGCAGCATTTAAAATAACAAAATACCCTACTGTTTCTCTGATTTCCAATGAATTATTTACACTTCTTTAGACAATGCAGGAGATTAAGTGGAAACCTTAAGTAATGAGTATTATTCATCGTCTAAAGCTGAAATAATCTCCTTGAATATTTGCTACCCAGGCTGTGATTTAGCAAGTCATTCAAGGATGTTGTTAACATTTAAACATGCAAGAAAGAATTAGCTTATTGACTGAAGTCCTCACTAATACTGGGCTTCATACAAGAAAAACTATTGAAGAACTCCATCTAGTTTTCATTAAGGAAAACCACAATATTATTTTCAATCCAATTTATATATATATAATAGCAGAAGAATGACCAAAATTAGGATGTTCCTTCATCATCCAGGGAAATCATAATTTGTACATCATTCAGATACAGTTGTTTCTAAAACAGTTCAAAGAAGTCTAGCTATAGGTCTTGATTAAACAGTGACGGGAAACCCAGACATAAAAGGTGAGAAAATACTGGGAAGGGAATTAAAACTTAAACATTTTGCAGTAAAAAATTTTGAACAGGTGTTCAGTGCATAGAAATAAGCATTTGATAACCGCTTAAATGAGTGAAAGCAGCTTCCTTATTAAAGAGAAATTTATTGCTAAAATCAATATATTTTCTTAGAAGTGACAGTTCACTGGGCAGCAGAGCAATCACTTTTCCTAGTGTACAGACCATAAACAAAGGGAACACATCTGAAGCTGTGACCCTGGCCCTAAACCTTGTCCCCCTCCCAGTATCATTTATCTGTCCTTTACTGATTTCAGGAAGTGGTAACATTTGTTAAATAGATTAACACATTAGTCAGAACACGCCACTACCAGACATGCTCTAGGATAAATATTGATTCACTCAACATCCAGAAGATGGCATAGATGTAGCAAGCCTGGTGTGGAGAAGCCTTTAAAGGACATTAATGCCATTGTGTGGGAGGTAAAAAAAAAGAGGGAAAACCTCCACATAACTTCACTTGTACTCCACGGGGCTACCCCAGCAAATATCAATACACAGAGAAAAGGAACAGAGTAACCAGTTTGTGAGGAAAAGTGTAAGGATCTCGACTTATAGAGCTATGGACAATGCCAGGGAGGGGATGGAGCCTCTTGTGAAGGCTGGAGCCTACATAAAAAACAAGGGGTAGCAATGTGACTGGGAGAGGCTGAGAGAGCCAGAAGGGGCTGAAGCAAAATTTAGGTTGTCTGTAAGGAGAACACAGTGATAGGAAGGTCTGTCAATGACTTCTCATGAAAAAGGCTTTGAAAGGGAAAGCCATTTCTTTGGATGTTATTAATATGTTATGAATGTGGTTTATTGTAATGTTTTTATTAGATGTTAAATTGGATATTATTGTGTGCTGCTATTATATTTTTTTGCGTTGACAAAGGGATGGAACAGGTGTATGTTTTTAGTGTTTCTAGTGTCTGTTACACGGAAAAGTAAAAAAAAATTAAATTCAAGTGACTCTTCTAGTACTTTATCAATGCAGAACTAGCACATATACAAACAGTCTCTGATTGAAAGAGCTTTCAGTATAAAATGTAGTTGTAGGCAGTATGTAACTGAGAGCTTAATATCATAGCCTGTCACATACCAAAGCTGAAAGCAGTGGTGATGACAACTTAAAGATGGTGAAAGACACTGCTGAATCCTAAGACTTCCTAAAGTCCTGCAAAGGTGTTGCTTTCTGCCATTGCAATGTCTGTTCTCATATCAACAGGAAGCTTATGCTGTAACTCGGGTGAGAAGGGTCTGGAATTCAAAATTCAGTATGGAAATTCTGCTTGTTGCAACATGGTCCATTGAGTAGCTCTTACACTCATGAGAAATATCCCATTGACAGAGCCATCTTGGACAAAGGGATCTGTGAAGACACATCAAGAAGCAAACAGTTTGAAAGTCGCAGCAATTATTGATATGGTTGAATGCAAATCCATGTTTTGCAAACTGTGGTAAGAATTAACCTGAATCACAGGGGAAAGGTGCTGTTTCATCAAGTCTTGCATCATCTTCTGTATGGGGTCAGGACTGGACATCCCACCTCTGTGGTCCTTGGGTTGAGAAATTATTCAAAAAGCTTGAAAAATAACAAAGATATAACTCTCCCTTCTCTAGGAAGCAGAAAACGACTTCTGTCTCCCATGTTTTTTATGTATAACCACAAGCGTAGCTCTTTGATTTGTGTAACAACAGGAGAAAGAAATAAGTGAATGGGAGATGGTTTAGTGGTAAGAGACTGGACTATATTCTGGGAAACTGCTTTGTCCTCTGATGCCAGCATTGAGTAGGAAGAAGGACAAGTCACACAGGATTGGAGTCATACAACAGGAAAAGTACCATAGCCTAGGTTGCCCCTAAACACTCTCTTCTTTGAATCTTGCTCTTGGAAATGATGACATTTCTTACAAAAATGTTCCCTTGGTGCTTAAAGGTCCTATGCAGTCTTGATAGGTCAGGGCACTTATCCCATGGTTAAGCTCTGGTGACATTTACAGGAACGGTGTTTCCCAACTCATCTCACCTGTTATCTGACAGACATTCCTACTACACCCCTTTCAATATTGGGCTCCAGCCAAAACCTGGCTGCCCGGAAGGGCTTGTTTTGCAGCCAATACCTCAAGGTCAACCACAATGAAACATTTCATTTGGGATGGTCTGCTGGGAAATTAGAAAACATCAGGAGAATTAAGCTTTCCCCACAGAAATGTGATGTTAGCAGAAAATTACCAACCAGCTTTACTGATACACGGTATCAAAGACACTGAGACCTCAATCTTGATTATGACCTCTAGCACTTTCTGTGATAAATAATTAAAATAACTTCTTCATGAAAGAGGAGCCAGTCTAGTTTAAGGTGAAAACCAAAATTCCTGTGAAAATTAAAAAAGAAAGAAGAAAGCAGATGGATCAGTTTCTTCTCCTGTCTTTTAGTAGTAAACTTCCTGCTCTGAAATATGATTTTCTTCTTGGTGACTCGAACCTCACCTTAAAGCACAATAGTGGTATCTTCCAAAAATCACAATATAATTTTCAAACTGGGATACCAGTGTCATACTCCCCTTCCAAAATCGAAGTGCATGCTATTCTGCTTTATCATTAATACTGAAGGTTTCAGTATGGGATCAGTCTATTTGTTAGTGATGCTGCTTGTTGTTACTGAACAGATTATAGTTTGTGAGCTGAGAAAAAAGAATTGTTTATAATTAGTTGCAAAACCTGTTTCTATATTCAGAAGGCATAAATGCAGTATTTGTTTCATGGAAGAGGAAACGAATTTCCACTTCTTTGTCCAAATGGCAAGAGTTGGCAGTTCTTGAGATAATTAACCACAAGTAATGAAAAAATCCTTCTAATTCTGAGATTATATTGTATTATACTTCTTGCTTTTTTGTTGCTTTGTCCAGAATTCTTATGTATAAAAGACTTTAGTTCATTGTCTTGGAGCTTGGATAACACTAAGTGCCAGTAAGTTGGTTTAAAGACATAATTATGAAATAAATCTTAATTAATGGCTGTGTTCCATCAATAGTTTCTTCCATGTAAATATAGCTGGCCTTATAAATATTTTGGGCTCATATATAGCATTCTCTGGCACATTCTGGTCTAGACCTACTGCTATGACTTCGCTTCGGTGTTCACAGCTTGTTTAACTGAAAGGACCACAGCTCCCTCTCCCACATTTACAACTTTTTTACTCTAATGTTTGTTGACTGGCTTGTTATATTAAAGTTTCATCATAATTAGATGTCAGTTTAGAGTTCTCCTTAAACATGCCTTCAGCCAACCTATGGATAAATTGCACCTCCACAAAGCCATTCAGGTAGATCTGACATGAGCGAGGTAGGACTCATGCGGACAAAAAGAAGCACATTTGCTCTACTCCTCACGGACAACAATACAGCTGATTCGGGCTAGCTTGAACATGGCCAATTTGAGTTAACCTGATGAAAAACTATCTATAAGATAAGGCAAAGTTACAGTCTCTGTCTAGCTGGATCTGCCTGGCTCTGCCTTTGAGTAAAGGGATGATGATCTGTTGAGTAATAAGAAAAAGAAACCTTGAGGAAAAAATTAAAGCCAGCTTTTTCCACGGCCTCTGAAAGAAGTTATCAAAGTCAGCGCTAAATGTCAGCAAAGTGATGTCAGCACCACTGCTAATACAGTTACCATTGAACTCTAAACCCTGACAGCTTTCAGTTTCTGCAATGGCTAGAACACATGGAGAAATAAATGGAAAAACAAGGCAATGGGATCAGTTTCAGACAGAGTGTTGGCTGTATGGGTCCCCCATCTTCCAGTAAGGTAAAAGATAATCTAGTCAGCCTTTTCTCCCCCTCCTTAGAGACAGATTTAGCACAAAAAAGTGCAATTATGGGTTCCTGAGTCCAGTACCACATCCCTCTGTGGTTTCACTGTGTGAGGAGATGTGCCATTAATCAGGAGCTCCAGCATGTTTGGTTGTCCAACCATTAATACCTAGTTCCATGCTGATTGTTGGAGCTGCAAGGGTAAACTTGTTGAAGCTTGGACAGCACTTTGCACAGCAAATAAATATCCCTGTTATCCACTATCTTTGTGAAAATGAAAATAACTGTGCCAGCAGATAGCTGTTTTGTAACATATTTTTTTGCTGAGTTTGTACGCCTCAGTCCTCAGTTAGTTAATCACAAGTCACCAGCAGACTGATTTTTTTATTAACAAAGTACTTATTTTTGGCTTTCTGCCTTTCTGTAGACTAGGCTTTTCTATCTGAAATGACTCCTTACAAAGTTCTACACACTTGCTTTGTAAATTTCTTTTCTTTTGGTTTGTGTTTTAAATTATCTGTTGCTTGTAAGGTTTTCCAGTAAGCAGTGTATGCATAAAGTTTGATGCTAATTTCTCCTCAAACATAGGATCTGAATTTTAACTTGCCTGCAATTTAAAGACAACCTCCTTCTCAAGCAGTCTTCAAGATTAAAACAGTGTTAACTTGATGCAGAGTTTTAAAATGTATGCACCTTTCCAATCATCTAATTCAGAGATGGCTTGGTGTATTTTAAACTTTGGAAAAACATAAGAATTTAATGTTTACTGCTTGCCAAAATGCTGCACATACTCTCCTGAGAGCAAGTGGAATGCTGATCACCCCTTAAAGTAATTTTTTGTTATAAATCAAACCACTGTCTCTCCTTTTCTAAATAAAGAAGGAATCACCAAAATTCATTCATTTCAAGTGGAATGGTTGGAATCGCAAAATAAGTGCCCTGCAAGCTTACGTACATAGCTGAGGAGTCAGCAGCTAGGGAAGGCAGGTGGCTGAACCAATGAGACTGCAACCCCAAAGGCTAACAAGAGATGGAAAGCCCAGAGATCACCCCAGGAGTTCAAAAGGGTAATTGTCTGACCAAAATGGTTGCACTGGGAAAGGACTATTAGAGGGTATTTCTACTTGTATGGACGTTTTAGATCAGCTCAGGAGCAGGCTGCTGAGGGTGATCTGCCTGGCATCCCTGCTTACCCTGCTTTTGTAAGGAACAGAGTGAACAAACCGGAATGGTTCTGCATGGTGCCAGCCTGGGAGGTGTGCTTTGGGCATGCAGTCACTGCTGGCACCCACTCTGCAGACCCAGGCTAAGTATAGTTTGAAGCAAAACTCACTGACTACGTAGTCAGGGGCCATCAGGCATGGACTGTATAGAGATATTGATCTTCTCCTGTTGGGCCTGTCAACTTGCACAGCTCGCTCTGATGCAATTTCAGCTGCAAGGATGCTGAACTACAGTGAGAAAGAAGGGAATCAGGTGGGCTGTGGGGGGAAAGTTGGAACTAGATGAGTCCCTGTGCATGGGCTCAGTGTACAGAGGACCTGAGCAGTGCTGGAACTGAACCCTGCCCCTCCTGTTTGTAGCACGCACTGTTGGGTCTCTAACCTAATGCTGCATTTAGAGCTTTGCTAGGGAAAGCGTTTATCCCCAAGCCTGATCTGAACATGCTACATCTCTTGTCAACTTGTGCCCTTATGACTCTGTGTTGCATCCTTTGTCTCCACTTCTCAAGGGCTCTGATGTCATATCAGAGTTGTATTTCTTTACAGGACATTATCATTTTTGGAGTCATAAATACCTCATTCTGTATAGATAGCAGTAACAAGCAGTTATTCCATCTAAATCTATGGTTGTACCACACAAAGATAAACAAAAGTAGAACAAATTAGCCATAGACACCAGGTCAATTAGAGAAATTGATGCCACAGTTAAACTAAGTAAAATAAAGCTACAGGCAGGTCAAGCTGTAGTTTAAGCTGAGTAAGACCAAGAAGCCTCAGTTCTGAGGTTTTGCACCCTCAGTACTGAGCTTACAGCCTATGACAAGCAATGCCAATACTGTAGTACAGGACTATATGGTTACAGTTCAGGGAGTGAGGTTTGTTCAGGTCCTCTTAGAAGTTTTCAGCACAATCCAAGCTCAAAGGTTTGAAAGAAAAAAATTCCCCAAAGGCAGTAGATACACAATCATCTTCTTTCTCTCATGCAGCAATAGGAAGAGGCAGGATATATTATTCACTAATGTGTCGGTCTGGTGGTTTCCTTCAACACAAAGAAAACAGAGGTTTTTGAAGCTTATTGAAGCAGCATGCTGAAAGTAAGAGAAGGGTTTCAGTAGCCTCTATCTCGTGAAATCCTACTAGCCTTTAGCTTACAAGTGTCACTGAGAGCATGCAGGGATTGTGCTGAGCAGCCTCAAGCTCTTTAGACCCAGCACACAGATCAGGTTACTCATCTCACATCTTTACTACAAAGTCTGTTCTCAGGTGTCATCAGCCAACTGCCCGCTGTATCTTTTACTTCCCATTCCTACCAACAGGATCTGAGTACCACAAATATCTACCCAACAGGCTTTTCTTGAATTCCTATGTGCACCTCTGACATATTCAAATGAGTTTTTTTTCTACAGCACTGGAAGTCCAGATATGGATAAAGATATAAGGACGTATTGAAGTCCATGTATTTAGCAAGAATTTAGGCATATATTTTCCAGCCTTGTGATACTGTGATACCGTGATATTTCTATGGAATTAGTGTCAGTGGAGAGGGTCACAAGCTTCTATGCCTTGTTGAACAAGGCAATACACTAAGTGCACATGAAATACCTGCTCAAATTTGATTCTGAATCAGGTTCTTAATAGGTTGAAAATCTAAAGCTCAGCCTTGAGCTTTTCTTTCTACAGGAAACCCCTTTGGCAGGAGTGAGATGAATCATGCTTCCCTGAGTGCAATTGTGCTTATTGCAGTCGAATGATATAAAAATCACCAGTCATCAGGGCACAGTTTGCTTCTGGTTAAATCAGTAATAGTTGTAAATGATTATTCTTATCCAGAGAGTCACACTAAAATAGAACAGAATCTGGTCCAAATTCAGCTTCTTTGGGAAAAAAAATAAAGGGGAGAGAGGGCTGGGAGCTTAACTTACGGACTACAAAGGCCAAGGCATGAACTATGGCTGAAGACACGCTGCCAGAAGAGTACCTAGCCTTCATATGCTTCTCCAGTCCCAGGAATTGGGGTTACCCTTCAGAAAAATAATGTTGAAAATCTGCTTCTTAACTGTTAAGAAGGAATTGATGGAAACTAGAATGGGGCTGCAGAATCTGTGGGTTCTGAGTAATAAAATGCTTCTGACTGGCATTGGGAGTCAAGAATATTAGTTATTTTTGTTCTCAAGGCATATTTTGATACAGCAAGTGTATGTGACAGAATTGAGATTAAAATGTAATGGACTTGGATAGTATTAAATGTGTTAATATGGAAGGTGGGTTGAATTTTGAATGGCAAAAGCCACTGTATTTAATTAGGGTCCTATGTATCTATATATGCAGTTTTAAATACATAAATTTTTGTCCCTTCAAATAGATAATAGAAGAGGTAACATAACTGCATTGCAAAATTTATTTTTAACCTGGCAATGATGATTTTCACTTAATGAATTAATGCACTGTGTAAGGTTTTCTTATATTGTCCTGTTTCTTCCCAAATTAAGTGTTATATCAGGAGTGACTGAGTAAGTGTTGTGTGCCTATACAGTAAATTATCAGAAGGCTGTTAAGTTCTGTGCTCAGACATGGCATAAGGGCAATCAGGTCCTTATAGGGCTCTTTCTTCAGTGCTTTTTAGCAATTACACACTGAGAAAGGGGAAGTAACCTTCAAGCAGAAACTGAATTTAAGAATACTTCAAGATCTGTAGTGCAATCAAGTTAAGGAAAGCATTTTGAGCGTGCATAACTATTACCTAGGGAAGAAAGCTCCTGAAGCAGTATTGCAGATTGCAGGAAAATTTAAACATCTGTAAAATGTACACTTTAAGTGGAAATGAAAAGAATCCAAACCTATGAAAACGTCCAGTCAAACCAACCAGACAACTTTATCTGATCTTCCTCTGGTGCTGCCTTAGGCAAGAAAACAGAACCCCCAGGCAACTTTATCCAGCCATCACTAAAAAGTCTTGTTTCATTAGTTACAGTCTAGCATCAGTACTGCAGCCCAGGGAAAGCATCCCCTGGGGAAAGGCATTGGGCTCTTCTAAGGTTTTCTGGCCTGTGTTTTCATTCTGAGTCTCCAACAACTTGTCTTCATTAAAGGTAACCGAATCATTTATTTCATCAGGGTCTGCTCAGGTCACCTGAGGTTTCTTCATATTGCCTTGGCACACATATGTGGATGTAGTAGCCGTATCCTGGGATGTGACTGGTAGAAGGAGCTGAAGCGCAGCTCCTGTCCAACACTCTCTCTTTGGAGGTAGACAGCTATTGTTGCAAACAGAGGGAAAAGACATCTTTGCTCCACAAAGACCTTCCTCCCTGCTTTTCACAGTCCACAGCTTTACTGGCCTCTCCAGCTTTTCAGTGAGCCAAATTCACTGCTTTCCTATTTAGCTTCTAGATTAGGGTCTCAGTCAGCTACCTTCTCTCTGTTCCCTACTGCCAGCTTCCTCTCTCTCCAGGATACCATTGACTTAATCCTCTCTTAGTTTCTATTACCTTCCATAAAAGAAAAGGATCATGGGTTGCATTTGTCCCACTCACCTACTCATAGTGGCCAACACTGGCATTGAGATTAGAACTTGGAATTGATTGTTGAGCTAAAGAGGACCCACAAGCCTTGAATTTCTTACAAGTTACCTCCTGGAAAATGGTGCATAACTGAAAATGTCCTAAGGGGTTTCTGCTCTGAAAGCCCACCACGGATCAGGACTGCAGAACCCCTAAAGCAACAGTGCCTTGGAGGTAAATAAAACATGGGAAGTTTATAATAAAAAACCCACAAAATTCTCTTTGCTTTCCATATACTGAGGAGAAAAAAAAAAGAGAAAAAAAAAAATTTCTCTCTACCTTGTTTTAAATGTCCCAGTGTGTGAACACATCAGTTACTCCAGGCACAAGTTAAAAGAGGGATTGAAAATACAAACTCTATAATGGATGTCTAGACTCAGAAACACTCCCAACACCTTACTATTACTTCCCATGTATGAGAACAAGATGGGTATGTCCAAATTCATTCAGCAGCACATTCCTCCACATTTTCTCTTATTTGTTTTACTCCAGACAAACGAAGCTCTCTAGTCACTTTACAGACATATAATTAGTCAGTTCCCTTCCCTTTAAAACATTTTACATAGAGGTGTCACAACAGGCGTAGGACTGAGGCATGACTTTTATAGAAAGAAAAAAAAAGATTGACCACAAGGAGCAAATTAAAGTAATAGTTAAAAAATGAACTGCTAATTCAACCACATCTTCAATGGAAAATTCATATTACAATGAAAACACCAGCATATTTTCTTCTCCTTTGTGAGTTTTACTTGGAACGTCACCACAGCTTCAAAACTGGATGAAACGCAAAGAGTCTTGGAGTGAGAATTTTTAGCATCTGTTTTGCTATGGCAGCACTACAAGGAAAAAAGCCCCTTGTGTTTAAAGATATCTGAGGATGTTTGGCTCAGTTTTCTGACCTTGGGCTTGGTGTTGACACTGAGAAAATCTGATCACTATGGACTAATTTATTTTTTCTTAGTGCAAACTATACTTCTACACTTTCTTATTATTTCTGGTATTATTTGAGACACATTTCCAGGACTTTGGTATGACAGTCAGACCATGCTTTGCAAAAGGTTGCAGGATGTATACTTTGAAAGCTGTCAAATTAAATAAAAATTACACTAGAGTTTAAACTGGCCATTGTATTCCACAACTCCCTTGCCTCATGCTAACTTGTTCTGAGAGAAAGGCCTGACTCAGCACTTTCTGCTATTGCGGCGCTCGCTCACCACTGAATTGAAAGGCCATTCATTCGATCCCTATGATAATGGACAGATCCCGATGGCTTGATTCGTGCAGCCATGTCAGTGTATGAGCCACCAAACAGAATCTGTCCCCATGCATTTATAAGAAGCTGATTAGATCCTCAGTTAACCTCTGGACCTCTAATTGCCAAAGAAGGATGTGGGAACTGTTAGGGCAATTACTTAAGGATGGGAATTCATCCCATGATTACTTAAGAACTGACTGAGTGTACATTTTCACGATTTTGCTCACCAGGAATGGTTAAAAAGTATCCAGAATACAGTTCACGCATAATAGGAAACTTACTGGTGTGTTAAACTTTGTGGAAGATGATCTTGAACCAAAGGTTTAATAGCACAGTGGTTCCCACTGCACTGCATACAGCTTCTGTACTTGCAGATTGCAGGTCATCTGACAAATAAGTGCTGACTCTTGGCCCTTGCGATTGCAGAAGTGATTTGACACACGCTTTCAGTTGTAAGTTTTACCATTGGCATAATGTCTTCCAAATTATGAGCACTGTTTTTTTCTCTTTTGAAAAGAGAATGTAGTTTTACCTGTAAAAATATTACAAGGTTTTGGTAGTCTTTCCTCCTCTTTGGAGGACTTTGCCTGCTAGACTGTTGCACTGGCACTGAGTTTTAGCTGTCACGAGAAGCAGAAGAATTTTGTAATGGCCACTGCAGTTAATAGATTCATCAGAGTGTCTTTACGCTAGATCTATAGTCTCATTAAATTCAGTTTTAGCTGAAAATAATTGCTCAGTGACAGTGACAAGGAGAATACAATCAAATAAAAAGTTTTATTTGATAAATGAGTGGAGTCAGAAATTGATTTTATATCCATCCAGTCTATGGAAAAAGCAATGTCTGTTGTTCAAATAAAAATAGGAAAGGATTCATTTCTTCATGTGTAAAATCCATATTGATCAGCTGAGCCTCACTAACCATTCATGAATCAGACTATCACAAAATAAGTTTCAGAAAATCATTTCTCTTCCCCAGTACAGGTACATTATCAAAATAAGTTATTTTTGAAGTGACTGGGATGGATGTAAATACTAGTTTAGTGATCCATATACTGAACTAGGCTTATAAGTCCAGTTTAGAGTACCTCATTAGACACACAGCTCTGCTTTTGCACATGGCCAATATATTCCTGCTGTGACCAGCTAAGCCCTGAGTTCCTGAATAGACTGGTGGCAGACTAGGCAATTTCTTTACCTATTCTGCCACAAAGTTAATGTTCAGGTCAGTGTGTTTTGAGGACATTTATGACACCTTGACAGAATCAGACTCCTTCACAAGATGGGCCTATGATGCTTTATTTTAATATACGATGCTTTTCAACATCTAGGTTCTGCAAGAGGGAGGAACACAGATTCAACACACAACCTGTTTCTGCGTGGTCTGGGATTAGTCTTGAGGTAAGCCTTAGGGACTGAGTAGAGGTGTTCAGGTATCCCACTTCCTGGGGAGAATATAACTCATCTGAGAGCTGAGTACAAACCACAGGAACCATCTCCAACCACTGCAAAACTTGGCCTAGTTCCCATAAAAGAAGTATGTGATTAAGAGGTCCGCAAAAGAGTACTTCCAAGTGCCTGTGTTGCCAAGGGTTACGTTTTGGGTGCCCCCATAAGCGCATGCTTGCATGCTGTCCAGTAAACCAGTGGTAAAGCAATAGGACAAAGTAGGAAGCCCTTATCTCCAACTGGATTGCAGCAATTTCTCAGGCCACTCAGGTGTGACTCCAGTAAGGGATGTAGATAGCACCAGACTTCCAAATTTTAGGCGCTTGGATCGAGACCAATGTGAAAGACCAGAGAGTCCTACTCTCTCCTGTTTCTTTAGCCTTGGTTCACCAGAGAGTGTGCAAGAATGTGCTTATGGGGGCTTTTCTAAACTGTCTAACATCAGTAACAAGCGTGATCTCAGAGTTTTGGCTATACACAGAAAACCAGGTGCATATCTGCAAATTAAAACTAGCCAAATGACCTGCTTGAAGAAAGTAGCTCTCTTTTACAACCGTTTTCCAAGGACAATGCAAGGTAGATCTTGCCCTGTCTTACATTATGAGAAGTAAGAACGTGAGACACTTTTCACATCTCTGCCCATTCAGAGAGTTTTCACAGAACTCAGGTGAAACAGTGACTGAGCCGTTTAAGTCCTATGCAGAAGATTTAACAGAAGGGCCACAAGGATCAGTTGATGGGGATGCGTTGTGGTGTGAGAATCTGCCACCACCTTCTCCATATACCCCACCACTGCTCTAACCTGGTCTCCTATACATAGTGTTGCCAGGATGACCATGACATCTTGCTTGCATCTGCATGAAAGAGACATCAAAAGTACCAGAGGAGGCAGAAGGAGATGAAAACCTATATAAACATGTAGTGCATGAAATTCTGTAGTTGTTTTGCTTTGACTTTAATCTTAGCTCATTCTTCCACTTACATCTCCCCAACCACGTCTGAAGTTTGCTTTGCTGCCAAACCATCTTTGTTGTAATCAGCGTACAGCAATGTAGACACTGATACACTTTCATATACATATTCTATGTGATGTAACTTGAGGCATAAAATCTTGAAACTTTAACAAATTCCAAAATTTTTTGGCCCTGGCAGACCACAAACTGCTTGCCTCTCTTTCATAAGAGTAGTCTATTTCAGTAGATCTAAGAAGTTGCAAAGATCATCCCTTGCTTAACTTCAGTACCTGAAAATCACAGGCATTTATCAAGTTTTCAAGATTATTGTACTATGCACATTGTTGTGTTTCTGTAGAACTGTAAACACTGATCAGGTGGTTCCAACAAAAGGATCAGTTTATACCTCCGAGGCAGCAGGGGCAGCTTGAACTATTGGGCTACCCTAAAACAAAGGTAAGTGTTTGTCTAGGTTCTGCTAATGAGATAGCAAGAATATATTACATATTTTTTGGAAGCCAGCAAGATCGGAGACAATGTGCTGGAACTGCTTTATTTCGGCAGCTCTGTATAGAGTTTTATTCCTGTGTGCATGTGTGTATGCAAGTCCATGTTGGGAGTTATTCCATTGTATTAAAGTTATATATGTTGGATATAGACAAAGATTGCATAGAAATGTAAATAACAGTGGAAAGAAAAAAGCTAGAAAAGCTGTGTGTGTTCTACAGGAGTAAAAGCGAGCCTCAGGGCTTTTTTCCTCCTTACTATCATTTCTGTGGTAAATTTCTGTTGGTCCATTTAATTTTCAGTACTCATAAGAAATGCCAATGGGATATTTCCCTAATCCAGATGGATCAAAAAGAAAGTGATATGATGTATTTGGAATTTTAATATCAAGGATAAAAACACTAAAGCTTTACAAAGAATCAACATCATACATAGCCTGTGCTTTACATATTTAATTTATCTGCTTAGTACAGAGGCAGCATCTATTTTCAGAGATGCTGCTTCTTTTTTTTTCACCCTAATTCAGCAGCTGGGATAAATAAGATAGTAGTCAAAAACCAAATTAACAGTTTGAGGGCCACAAGTCTGCGGCAATGAGGGGAAAGGAGGACCACTAAGGGGGACAGTGACAGAAAGAATTGTAACTTCCAGATGTCCTGATAACAACTCCCAGGCACACGATCTCTTACTGTGGTATGTATTACACTTTACATTAGACCGGTCTATCTCAGACAAGTTTCTTGCAGTGCTGCTGATTCTTCTGTTATCCCTTTCCTCACACACTGCTGCAGAGAGGAGACAAGTGAAGGAGAACTTCTTCTGAAACCACTACACTGAACCCACACTGATGCTGGCAGCTTCTGACGAGACACGGGCCACAGTGTTGCGATAGGAATAAACCTGCCTCTCTTTAACTCTGTAACTGGAGATCCAAGCATTTTGGCCTCAAGTCACGTTCTTAAGCTTCTCCCTGATTCCAGCCTCCAAAATACCAAAGCATAAATTCTCTGCTCTCTTCTTTGCTCTCCAGCTCACCACCTCAACCTTCTCCAGCAGCTGAGAGCGAGAAAGCTCCAAGAGTCGTCAGGAACGGGTCTGACTAGAAGAAACAACAGAGCCTCAGTAACCAGTGGGGCAGAGGAGAGGTGAGATGAGCTGCTCAGTCCTCAGCAACTGACTGCCGACACACTCAGGAGACGCTATCGAGAAGAGGAACCACTGTGTACTGAGGAAGAGGAGGAGGGACAAGTAATAAATGGACTGGTGTGGAAAGGTATTTGTTGGTGCATGGCTGAGTGGAGTGAGGGGCTGGCATGACTGACAATAAAGAATAGTGTAACAAGTTTAAATTGGCTTTGTTCTAATGAAGAATATTAATTGGCTTTCTAATTATCTCAATCGAAATATTCAAGCTTGTACCATACCAGGTTGCTCTGACTAGAAACAGGGCTCTATCATAGCTTGGATAACCGAGTCTTTCTGTTTAAATATCCTTTCTAGCATTGCATTTTCTGTTTAGATCTGAGCCTTTCTTACACTGAGGTCTCTCTGCCACAGAGATGTGAAAAGAACTGAGCTGAATTTAGAATAATTTCCAGAATATTTTTTGTTTCTTTCTCTCAATGGCTGTGCCCTACTGAAGAGCATTTTTTGCTGATTTTCATCTTAGGGAAAGCTATTTACTTCAAGAATGGCACACTGAAGTGGAATTAAAGTGTCTAATTCCTTTACTCCCAGTTGCCCTACCCTTTGCAATACTTAATACGGCACCCACAGTATAAGTGCATCCCAGAGCAGCGCAGCTTGATCCCCAGAGAGAAGATCACTCTGCAAGGAGCTAGAACATTTTGGATGAGAAGCACTGCAAATGGAAGGTGATAGTGCTGATAAGTATTGACTATTTTGTAGTTATGCATCGCAGGAGTCGGAGATGACTGAATGATCTTAGAGATGGTAGTAGTAGTAATAGCTTTGCACAAAGAGGTCACTCAAAGATAAAGTGACAGTTAATTCAAAACAGAATTTCAGACTTCGCTTTGCCTTTTTCCCCCTCTTTGAAGGAAACGAGAGGTGACACAATTGGATTAGATACATATTTTAGGCTTTTTCAGAAATGAGGATATTATTTACTGAGAAGATTGTAATAGTTCCAAGTTGATAAATGCAGTACGTTGGTTTTGGCATGCATATAAATTCTTAAAACAAATACTATTTACCAGAAATTTTGTAGAAGCTGCTTTGGACTCTTGACAGTCTGTTAGGTAAATGAGGGCTTTGTAGTACTATAGTAAAATGTACATTTTTACAGAAGCTTTGCAAAATTTGGCAAGGCGACCCAGCCCAATGCTCTTTATTCTATAAAAAAAGCTCTTGTGATGAATTTTTTAGGGCTCAATTGCCAAAGTCCACAAAACTTGGCCTTCTCTTAGCATGATAGTAAGACAATGAGGGAGATAAAGATGTACTTTGGCAAATGTGTCAGGAACAGAGATACAAAAATGAGGAAGTGTCTGAAGTGAGGTAGTTCCAGAAACCCTGGAGTAGCAAAAGACCCCTTCCTTCTCCCACATCATGGTATCTAGGATCACAGGAGGTGAAGGTGATTCTCTATGCCAAGGGAAGTGTGAAAACTCACTTCCAGAAAGTATCTCTGTTCCTGTATGCACAGATGCACACAAAACACACATGCCATTTAGTATGAGTGTGTGTATACAAATTCAGGTTTTGTTTACAAACAGGTACTTATCTCAATGCAGATTTAGATATAGACTACAATTATTTTAATTTAATTTGTTTTCATTTCAAAAGTTGCTGGCAATGGGTACTGTTGAGCTCTTTTGAGGTGGACCACTTCTCTCAGTCCTCTCTTTCTAGCAACTGGCTGGTTTCATCTTTGCTAGAGCTCTGTGAAAAGTTTTATTTGCTGTGGAGCTACAAGTCAGGAAAGATTCACCTGCTTTGGAGTGTGTGCCCAAAACCAGAACTGGCAGGACATCTTGTAATGTGTTGCATCCAAATACTGTCTTGCCAATGCTGGAATTAAATTGTCTCACTCACTTTTGATAGCTCCAGATTCCTGGAGGTTCAGCTTATTGGAAATCCAGAATCCTTTCCATGGCCCGGACCTGAGGAACAAGCTCCAGAAAAAACCAGTGTGGCTCACTGCATTCTTCTGGACAGAGTAGGTGCCTTTTTGGCCAGCCTACTTTATCTAGCAAGAAGGAGAGCCATGTCAGGACCCACCGTGTGGCCAGAACCAGATGTTGCCCTCTTGCTGTCCAAAACAAATGGTTTCTATCATCCAGGTGGGAACTCGGGTCTGTCCCCTGAGACACTTACCTGTGAGGCTCTGTGAGCTGCTTGCCTGTATTCTGTATCAACCCCCCTACCCCTCCACCACTTAGCTCTGTAGTATCTTACCCACGTTATTCAGGGGAAACCTTATGGTTTCGATCAAGATGATAGAATGCTTTCCTGCTTCTGTTCATCTGTGAAAAGTACCTCAAAACTTCTGTGTTCAAGTACAGGACTTCGTAAAAGGACAGACCTTGGAGGCAGTCCTCTAAGGTGGGTTTTGGTGAATTTTCAGGCTACTGACTTGCAAGGATGAAAAAATCTTGCTACAGATCGCTGGGATATGTTCAAGGAAGTGATACAAAACAAAGTGAAGGAAGTTATTGGAAGGTACGCATAGTTAACAACAGTCTAGACAAGCAATAAAACAAGGCAATATGGGGAAAATGTAAACAAGCCAAAGCTGAAGTGAAACAAAAGAAGTAAAAGTATCTTGCAGAAAATTGAGCAAATTGCTCTGAGGCTGAACAAGCAGGGAAAGATCCAAGGGAAGATCAAGAAAACAAGGCAAAAGAGCAGTGTGCTAAAGGTTAATTTCTGTGGAAATGCAGTTGGGTCCTTAATACCAACAATTAGGGTGAAAAAAGAGTGGTGAACCACATACCACAAAGGTGAAGTAAATATGGAGGAAATACTTTGAAACATGCTTAGCCAGCTTTAGAAGCTTGCAATGCAAACACAGTAGACAAACTTGAAGGGGCTTAGTTTCTTCATTAAAAACTCTGTTTCAAGAAAGAGTTAAAAGCAAATGTTGGCAAAGAATAAATAAATAGCACAGCTGGACTTTTAGGGGCTGGAGGAACAAATTCTGCCAAAGCAGAAAAAGAATCTGAAAAGGTATATTGGAACAAGTGGAGGTTCAAGGTAGCTGAATAAAGAAAATAGCTGGAAGAACCCTGAGGAAAAGAGTTCCTTTCATTCCAAGCAATCCAGAGGTATAAGTTCATTGTCCTGATGAAATCAATTGGCAACAGGCTGCAGTTAGCTGCAGAGTAGGGGGAAGAGACAGTGTGACTTTAAATCAGGGTATGTTGCAGTGATCAAGGTATCAGTACTCCAGCAGTACGTGGAAAAGGATGGAGAGCGGAGGCACTCCATTGTGACTCCACTGTCACTGTTTCTGATGGATTTATCGTGGCATTCAGCTGAGGTATGTTATGGGAAGTAGAGGAGACACAGGGAGCGCCACATAAATGCGCTGATAAAAGCTGTGCTTGACCTGCAAAACAGTGCCATAAGGGTTTATGTGGGTTAAACAATTGCTCCATATAAAAAATCAGTGAACAACGGAACACTGAATTTACCATCATGCTTTTTGCTTTTAATCAGGTATTACAAATACTAGATGTATTAGAGAACAAAGCCACTAATGACCAGATGCTAAGGTCCATATGCAGATGCAATTGGATATCTGACAGACATACTTAGCACACAAAACTGGAGGAATCACTTAACAATAATTGTCATGTAGATGAATTAGCTTCAGCTAGGAAAAGGAAGTTGTAAAAGAAGCAGATTATTTTGTGCACCTTGTAAACTTCATCTTTGCTAGGCATTGTGTTGTGTTTATAATTAAAAGCATTGCTTTAAAATGTTCTATTTAATATATAATACAAATGTATCGAGACAGTGCAGGAACAGTGGTTTTATAGACTGAACAATGTAGTCAAGGAAAGTAGATAAACAGGCACTCAAAGACTGAAGTTGGAACAATAGCAGATGTAAAGTGAAATCATATGAAGACAAATGAGAAAACTGGAAGGAACGTAGGAGGTGAAATCAAGGCATGGGAACGACTGAACCTGAAAAGATTATGATGGTGGGAATACTGCAGAAATCAAACAGATAACAGAATGCTAGAGATAGTCATACAAATACAGCCAAGGTCAGTTCAACAAGGAACAGACTGAACAGGTTGATCTGAATCGGTTCAGCTAAGTAGGCTGGCTCCCTATGCAGGGATGTGGCCGAACTGGACTCAGTGGAGAAACAAGTACCCAGGTAGGGATAAGCAGCAATGCTGCTCTGTTCCCAGTGTCTGATGAAAGCCTGGGAGATTCAGAGAAAGAAGGCATTTAGAAAGATCAGTCGCTCTTGCCTGTAGGAGTTTTGATATATAATTTAAGGTTTGTGTAACTTGTCTTTTGTCTCCTGTACAGCGATGTGGTGTTTTATTGAAGTCATCCTACCTGTTTCTAGAAAGCCTGTTTCAGATTTTTATGCATTTTCTGCATTAAAATTTGTGACTGAAATCCCTGTAAGACCAAACCATGGGAATTGAACTTAGAGCTGAACATTAATCGACTGTTCAGTAGTATTAAAAATCATATTGCAAACAAATTTTCTCTGCCTACAACTTGGCACCAAATGAAACTGTAATCTGGAAGGTGTGCATCCTCAGAGACTAGATCTACCGAAACAAACACATTTGTACTCACAGAGACCTTAGGACAGCTCTAGTCTTTATTGTGGCCTGTGGTGGTACTGGCTTTTCCTGTCTGTACAGTACCTTTCAGACATATTTTCCATGAATGATAAAATCAGAAGAATGGGGGAGGGGTGGCAGTGGGGGTAGGGGTGAGGGGGGTATATGAGACCACCTGAGTTCTGTGTCCTAATATTAGACATGAGGCTTTGTTTTGTAATTGTTTTTTGACTTTGAGTTCTGCTCATGCATGTCCTAATGCATAGACTTTGGTCTTTAAAGCCACGAAAGAGCATTTTCAAGCATGTGCACCTGTAGTTCAGCATTCATATCCATCTTTTAGGGCTCCTTCAAATGTTCTGCTTTTAAAAATTGCAGACCATCTAATGCCCTTGGCACTGATTTCCCCAGCCTTTTAGGAAACCAGTTAACTTATGGCAATGGATGGGAATGTGCACCCTTTTACTTCTTAATGAGAAAATCAAATATCCCACCTAAGAGACACTCAAAAAGACAAAACTAGATCTCCTGTCACATGGCTTTTGTTGTCATGTCTTGAAGACCATATTTAAAACCACTTGTCAATAACTCTCTGTAACCAAAGAGTTACTGATATAAAAGAGTAGTATCAGCAACCGTCATTAAAGGAGACTCCTGCTCGGTTCAGTATCTCCCAGTTAAATCTGTCTTATCTACCTGCTGCCATTTGCAAACCTAAACAGTCCTTGCAAATATTAAAATCAGGAGAGATCTGATTTGGTTTTCAGGCTTTTAATTTTCTTCTTTACATGTTGACTGGTAGAATCTGTTATAGCAGTTGCTATACAATCTGCCTCAGGTAAGCCATTCTGATCATGGCCAAAAAGTAATAGCTGTGGTCCCTGAAAATATTTTGCTCAGACTTTCTGAAAGAATTCACCTTTGGGGCAATGAGCAAGCATGGAAAAATGCAGCCTCAAAGGTCAGCATTTTGCAATGCTTATGGCATATGAAAATAAGAGGTTGCAATGGAAATTATGGCGCAATAACAGTGACAATGGGTGTAGCCAGCATCCCTGTGCCGTCTTCTTGTCACGAAACAATAATTTTCTTCTCCTTTAATATCATAACTATATTTTACTTCCTCTTAAGCTTCATTGAGTAGATAAATGATGATAAATCTGCTTTCTACAAAATTTGATCTTTAAGTTGGACCATTTCAGAACTGTCTGGACAGAAGTTTGCACTTTGCTTTTGGAAGATCGTTTTCCTAATCTTTTTGTAGTAGGAATGCCATGATCTATGTTGGCAATAGTAAGCCTGAGGATAGTCTTTGTATGTACACCCTGTGCTGCAGACTCTGTTTCCTTCCCTTTATTACCCTCTTTTTGTGTGCTTTCAGCGGTGTCGTATGCTCTGTCAACCTCAGTAGTTGTCTGTAGACTCACTTCATAATCCTTATTGATAAAGTATGGCAAAACCACACATTTCAGTTCCTTTCATTCAAGCCAGACGTTATTTTCCAGGAAGATACTTTTAAAATATACAAAGGTACTCATTTAATTTGTTCTGCCTTTTTAGTACCACTTACTGGGTGGCCATCCAGTCTGGGCATCTGAAACTGGTAGTCGTAATGCCTCATTTTTGTCCCACATAGTCACAGGCTTGTACATCTCAAAAAAATTTAGTAAAGAAAGTCCAGAATGGTTATTTTCATAGGGCCTTTATTGCTGTTTATGAAAATAACTTTCCAAGTAAAATAATCTATTATTTCTCAAACTACTCCAAAGCAGGGCTCTACTAAAATAGCAGTGAGTTTTAAAGGTAAGAAAAAAACTGTCCTATCTGATGGAGACTGCTAAGAAATGTGTCTGAGAATCACAGACTGTGGTTTCTTGAGGGAGAACTCAGAGTGGACACTCCCAGATTCAGCAACCCCAATAAACTGAAATCTTACTGGGAGAGATTTCCCTTCTTCTTGCTGTCCTCTGAAGTGTGCCATTGAAGATATGTTGTCACATATAGCTAGGAGGTATTGACTATGCAAGTTTCTCTTTGGTTGAGGAATGTACTTTGCGCCACAGAAAACACATAAACAGAAGGAGGGATCCAGTGGCTGAGAAACTGGGGCTTTACAGCATTTCCCAGAAGGATTTCTGGTTATCAGGGCAGCTCTAACTAGTGAAATTCATGCTGCCTAGACCATGGCTTGAGGAGAAACCACAAGAACATCAGGGGCACCAACAGGTCAAGTGGAGGAAAATGCTAGATCAGAGAAACCTGCCTCTCTTTCTTGGGATTAGTGGATCTCATATCTGGCTGCTTTCAGCCCTGCTTCTCCTAACATGCCCTGGAGCACCTCTTCTGGGTCATAACCCTTGGCCATTTCTTAGGCCAGATATCCCGCTTATAGCTGAGACCAGTTTTCAAGATTGATTCCTGCAGAACATTGTTCTCCATGCCTGTGGATTTGATCCTACTGCAACAAAACCAATGTTATGTTAGAGCTATGACCCGAGTGACCCAGAAAGCTATCTGCTCTTGCTGTCATAAGAATAAGCATGAAAGTGCTACAAGGAGCATCTTTGTCTGCTAGGGTGTCACCAGCAATGTGAACAGATCATCCCCATGAAGAGATTTATGCATCCTGCTGGCTCATGTTGTGGCAGACTGAGTGTATACCCACCACAGAGTTTCAGAAAGCAAAGACATGTGGCCCAGTTCCAGGAATCTGGGGTGAATTTTGGCTGGTTTGGACATTTTGACCAGATTGGTAGGGGAAGGGAAATTAAAATCCCTCTTGCATCTGAAACCCATTGTAATTTTCACCCTGGTGTGGAAGGTCAGCTTGGATTTGGATTCCTGCTTGCAAATCTGGGCTAGAACCAAAACCTGAGGATGTTCATTTCCAAAGCCAGGGAGAAGGCAGCCAAACATGCCTGGAAATGAGCAGCTTTTCTCAGGGCGCTGTTTTTCTCCAGAGCTTTCTGCCACTTGGTAATCCTTTTTACATCTTGAGTAGTAACATGTCAGTACTTCTGTCAGCAAGAAGCAAAACCTCTAGGCAGGAGCTTAAATTTGAAAGCTGAGGTTTGCCATCAAAGTTCTTTCAGACCTAGCAGGACAGCAGCTTTGCTGAGGCCATGAAAACTAGAGCCATTTGGATGAAAACCAACTACCTTCTATAATGTGAATAGATAAGACACATCTCAGCAACTGCAATCTTCACAAAGCCAAATCACTTGTGATGAAGTTGAAGGTTTTGAAAGCATGAACTGCTGTTGTAACAGGATTTCCACAAAGGGCACTGCTGGCTTCATTGAGAACACAGCTGGACCCTTCTCAGCCAGCTCCTTCTGTGTGAAGCTCATCAAGCAGAATAAAATCCCATTCAAATTATATGATTTTCACGTGTGCAGGTATCCCTTAAGAAGGACAGTGTCAGCCACAACATACCGTGATGGAAAGAAAACATAGAGGAGGGCTTGTATACAAACCACCTCTTAAACCATAGCAGGCAAGGTAATGTGCTGTGAATTCCTTGGTGTGGCTGCTGTTGCAATATCAACAAAGAGGTGACAAAGGAAAGAAAATGTAAAAATGTGTATCAACCATCCTAAGAGCACGCATATGCAGTGGGAGTATGGTTTCTCATTTCTATGGAGGGCGAATATTCATGTGCCCATTGACATTCGTGTACTTGGAGAACTGCATTTCCTACAGCACCTTCAGTCAAATCCTTTACCTAATTTGATGGGTTATGCGAGTTTTTTCCTTTTCAGTTCTTTATTTATCAAGGACTTCATCAATAAGAAGCAGATGAATGGTTTCATTTACTGTTTAGATGAATAATCTAATGCACAGGGGAAAACAAAGAAAAATAGGAGAGTATTTTAAAACAACTAAATAAAACATACAGTAAAGAAGGTGCAAAGTCACAAGAGTTTCTCTCCTATTTAACAAAAATCATTTGGGGATTAAATACCTTGAATGTTTCACATTCAAGTGTTCTGGTTTGCAAAGTATATATTTCTATTTCCATATGAGAATGTCGGCAAAACTTTAGCCACAAGGGGATCTTCTAGTAAGCAATAAATAGGAAAATAAATTTTAGGTTCGTTTCTTCCTTTTACAATCAAATTCTTTCATGTGCACAGCAATGTGAAGTTTTTTACCTTTTAAACCAATATAATTTCAATACTGAAGATGTCTCATACTGAATGACAGGGCATAATTCAAATAATACTTGACAAAATGGTATTTGGGCTTAGTTTTGCATTGTGTGTAATATTTTGTTATTGTTAATATGAAGTGGATGGTTTCTTTTGCATTGATTTTATAATATTCCCTTTCAAATCAAGACACGCTTTGGAGTAATAAGTCCATGGAAAACAGCATTCCTACCAGCTTTTCACTAACACTTCTACTAACTGAAAGTCTTGCTATTATTGATGCAATTTTTCAAAAGCCTGCAGTAAAACCAGGAAAAATACCTTGCATAGATTAAGGTGGAAAGCCAGCTGGTACACGCAGGAAATATTAAGTTCTAGCAGTTTAATACTGAAATATAAAAACAATGTTTGGGCTGCAGGACTGAAATGGCTGCAGAATGCAGAGCACTGTGAATCATGGCAGAATAGTTCTGGCCTCCAGCCAGCAGAATTAAACTCTTTGCCAACTTGCTTTGACTCGGAGGGTACACTAGAAATAAATGCACTATTACAAGAGATAAATTTATGTGCTTTTCCTTCCCTTCTTTACTGTATTTGTCTAGAAACGCTTCTAAGCTTTGACTATACCATTATCCCAATGTTCCAGAGGGAGCCTGAGTCCTCAGGGGCTATGTATGCAACAGCGTTCAGACACCAGTGTGATTTCTGTGGGAGCTCTGCTCCCCAGTACTTCTGACAATCTGGGCAAAAGTAGACACAGTTCAGCTTGACACATATTTAGGCGCATAGAAGTACAAATAGGTGTCTAGCAGCTCTCAGGTGACAATGTCTGCCCAGGACATCTTGAACTTATTTTGTGCAAGGTCCATTTCTAGTCTTATGTCTGGTTTTTCTTTGTATCCTGTGTCTGATTTTTAACTCATGAATTTGTGGTTCACTGGAAGAGAGAAAGGAGGTAAATCTTGAAGTGTCATTGTGGCTTTTCCCCACTCCCACTGTGAAAATTCTCATGAGCTGAAGGTCACTCTCCACGTGAGAAGCCCAAAACAATTTTTCAGTAAAAGAAGAACTGACTTTCAGATCAAGGATAAAGTGTTTCTTGCTAAGAGCCGTGATCACCTGAGGGCTCTCTGCTAAACAGATGAATGGAAAAATGTGTTCAAGAAAAAAGGTATTAACATTTTCAAGTCAAGCATGCAAAGCTGGGAAATGCCCATGCAACATAAGTTCTTCCCTCTGCTTTGTGGGTCTGTAGTCTGGAATGGGATAGGGATCCACAAAGCATTAGCAAAATAGCACAGGAATTAAAAACTGAACTCTAGTGTATTTGCACAGTGTGAAATGCACCGTTCAGGGCAAATGCTTGTAATTACGCTCTCCAAACAACTCCTCACATTACAGCTGATTTCACAGGCACTGTGTGGACAGAGGTGCTGATTTGGGGGATGTGTGGGACTAGCACATTAGAATATTTATATTCAGTTATGGTTTGGGCAGTTTCCCAAACTTTGCCAGAAGAAGGAAGAGGAAAGTGCTAATTGGACATTTTTAATAATGTATAATTCAGTTACAGCAGAACATAATTGAATTGGATAAAGAATTTCTAGTATAGGTACTTTGTCCCATGGCATTATAGAGGGCTCTGCAAACAGAAGAGTGTTTATATATATATACGCATATATATATATATATAATGAAAACTGATAGGAGCTGTTGTCATCTCCCTCACAATATATATAGAGAAAGAGATGCCAGTGCAACAGGTTCATGGATTGGGGGAACAATTCAAGTCGTGTGAAATTCTTTAGTCTCTGGCAAAGTGAAAAAAAGTCACATCTAACTGTTGTCGTTTTCAATGTAAAACAGCTGCTGTCTACTGGCACTGCCTGAATGCCTACATACCTGATCACTTGACAGCAGAATTCCAGCCTCTAGTTTCCTATGGTTGCATATCACAACATTCTTCAAGTCTGTAATGACATTTCAATATCTGTTTACCAATGCAGTTGAGGAAGGAGGAGATTTTCCTTTTGCTAATATGTTCTCTGTGAATTTGGGGTGGGCGGAATTTTGTTAGTAAACCACTCGTCCCGTGTGTCGGTCTTCTCTTTCCCCCAAGGAAAAGGCAATGAAGTTAATCTGGTTGGACCATGTGATACCCCTACAGGTGATGCCGAGCTACAGGTGTATTGGACTAGCTTGCTGAGATATGTAATTCCTGAAAGTAGTATCCCTGAGAATATGGATGTGGAACAATGATATCCAAGGGCTATCACATTAGCCTTTCTAGTGCTGCACTGACTTCCCTTTTGGTGCTGCTGTTTGCATTCAGTTCTGCAAATCCCATTAAATACCAAGAGCAGTACCAACGACAGTGTACAGGCTTTACAGACAGCAAATCTCCATCCTCACTGTATTCTATGTAACCAATTTTCCACAACTCAAATTGACCCTATCTGTGTTTTCTGCATCTAGGAAACAAGAGCAGAAAGGCACTGAAGCAAAATCAGAATAAGTCATCAAAGGAAAAGAGTGTTGTGGCTAAACAGATTGGAAACTTTGGTGGTCAGGGATTTCAGCTGCGTCCATGGCTGCTTCAGTTCAGTGTGTTACAACCATAGTATGAATTTATTTCAGATGAGATTCAGCCTCCCTTTTGCCAAGAGGAAAGGGATAATCGATGTTGACGTTTTATTCTTCTTACTCTTTTCTTAGCATTATACAACCACTTGTAACCTTATTTATTTAGGCAATAAGGCCTTTAAGGGACTTTGATCAGCCTGGCTAAAGTTTCTTCAAAGATTAACTGACGTTCTTTAAAGTACATCAGTTTCCTCTTAAGCAGGTATTTGCTTACCACGTAAGTGGGTGTCGAGTGCTATGTAGTTATGAAGTTTGCCGGGTTCAGCTGTAGATTTCCTTAAGACATACTGCTGACATCACTGAGTCTCCTCTCGGACTATTTTTTTTTCTCTCTCTCTCTTTCCCCCTCCCTTCTTCTCCTCCCTCCCTCTTTCCAGATTCTTTATTCAGGTAATTCCAACTCAGACTTATTCCAACTTGTTTTTGACTGACAATGAGGGAAGAGAAACTCTGAGAGTTGTATTTTTTTGTTATTTTTCTGGGTTTGGTTTTGGTTTTTTTTAACCATACACATATGCGTTATTGAAAAGACTTGAAACCTTTTATAAATTAGATTGTTTGACTTGTCATGACGAAAACATCTCATAAGGAATCTGAACATTGCTCTTTTACAGGTAAGAGGTACCTCATTTGTCAAAAATGCATACATGCTTAACAGTGTTTTGGAAACTGCGCGGAACTGAGAGTTAATAAGTAGGTTATTTTTCTATTTTTCTATTATTTTGGTAATTTAAGGATTTAGAAACTCTAAAAGAAAAATGTTTATAAGATTGTGCCTTCTTGTAAACTTTGAGATACAGACAGTTTAACAATGATAAAGAAAAAGCTGTCATGGTTTGGTCCTTCCACTGATGCAAGTTACTAAATGTGAAGTTTGTAATGTATGTGGCTGATATTTTTTTATGTTGGGGAGGGTGGCAGATACTGTTCCTATCTTTGTAAATGTTTGTCTGCCAGAGACTTTTTCTTATAGAAATACCTAGTGATTTTCAGGGTCTTAGAATCATACATTTCAGTCAGCTCTTAGTTTTTTTTCAATGCAGAAATCAATTTCATTGACATAGTGGGAGAACTTGCTTAGAACTTTATCCAGTCCCTGTTATCTGTCTGTATAAGAAAAGATTATGTAAGGTTTCTGTGGTAGGTATAAAGAATGTAAACATGTCTGATTTGGAAAATATTAAGCATTTTCTTCCAACTTTCACATGTGTCTTCATATTACTTGTTTACAACAAGTTTGGCTTATTCTCAATAATCACAGTCTGAGCCTGTGATGCAAATTCCCCTCTACTCAGTGCATCTTGGTTTTGCCTCCCTTTTTATTTTCACATAGGGATCATGTCGTAGAGAGATTTACAGATAAGTTCCTTTTTTCTCCATGACGTGCTGGCCATAAAAGGAACAAGGCTGACTTTCCTTTGTGAAGCAGGAGCACCTACATTACTTTTTAACTTGCCTTTGGCTGTATTGTAATGAGAGGCATTTCTAGGGTCTTTCTGGTCACAGTACCTGTGTGCCTATCTGCCAAGCCTTTTTAATGTGTTCTCCTGGGATATTATTACCTGTGATTCCTTCTTTTAAAATTGAGGGATAAAGGTGGCAATTTACTGTTACAGAAATGTCTTCTTTAATTGTTTGGCTGTAAAATGTCATTATGCTCTCTGCACTCTCTAATAATCAGCTTATAGGAAGGCAGAAACAAGTCTGGAATGAAGCATAGTGCTGGTTGTATAGTAGAAACTGGCATTGCTTTTGTAAAGCAAAGTGTAGACAAGACCAAAAACTTCCCCAAGAATTTCGTGCCAGTAAATGAGGCATGGCCTAGAAACAAAAACAGCAGCAGATGACTTGGGCTTCAGTCTTCCAAAATACATACAGTACTTCAGTCCTGTTACTTTTTATAGAATTTCAAATGAAAACTAATAGTTCTTTTTTATACTGGCTGCTCATGCAATGAAACAAACAAGCCATCAGCCCACAACCCTGTTTGGACCTGAAAGTACCGTTTGCCCAGATTTCATTAAAGTCAGGAATATTATTCCCTCCTCCTATCCTTTTTCTCTCTCCTAAGACACAGTTCACACAGACAGACTGTATTCTTTGGGAACAGGTAGAGACCAAAGCTGTGAAGTACGATGTGGTACTCTTGCAAGGGGCCAAGAGAAACAGAAACTTAACTGTTTTGCATGCTGAACCTCAGAACATTCTGAAATAAATTTTGATTCACTATATTTCCAGGAAAAACAAAGCAGGTTATGGGATGTTTTGGGGGTTTGTTTTGGGGGGGGGGGTGTTTGGTTTTTTTTTTTAGTGGAAAGAAAAGTCTTTACCTTACTGTCTATATTGCATATATGAAAATGAGGAAAAATATTTGTTAGAGTATTGAACAGTTAAAATCAACCTTTGTGGTCCAAATGAATTCACTAAATGTTAAATATTGAAAGCTATCTTCTTGCTGAGCTGTCCTTAGTTCCTTGGGATGAGAGAACGTTGATGATGTTCTTGAATGAGTTACTACAGGCTTGAGGATCATTTTAGCACTCAATGTGTTTGTATCATGAGTCTGGTAAATAGCTTGGGATTAAGCATGTTCATGCTCTTGAAGTAAACAGGGCACAGCTGGAAAAAGTAACTCCCTTCTATTGAATTGAAAAGTTTGCTCATTCTATGACTATCTAGCCTGAATTGTGTGAAATGCACATGGAGAACAGCCAAAAACAGTGGACACATTGCAAATTAGGCTGGAAGAAGGAAGAAAAATGGGCAAGTAAGAATATTTCCCTCCTCCTAAGCATATGAAGTCTTCTTTGTATGTCTAGCACATTCTGAGGTTCACAGCAAGTTAGAGGTCATAGTCAGACAGAAGGGAGCAAGCAACAACATGAACGCTGTGAATATTAACATCCTTTACTGGACAAAATAAATGTTCCGACTTAAAGAGGGCAGGCATATGTTTTAGGATAACACATCTAAAGTAATTTTTACCTATTGGGGAGAAAAGTATTTGGCAGAGCTCTTCACAAACCTTGCGCTGCCTTTGGTGAAAGGTTGAAATTGAACTGCTGGGATAAAGGTTGGACCAAGAATGTATCTCAGAAAGTACTGTTGTGTTGCGCAGATTCCCTATGTATGCAGAACAGCCTTGGGGATATTGCAATCTTTTAGTCACCAAGACTTAAGAATCCTCTCCTTGCAGAGGAGATCTGGCTCACTTAGCAAGTGTTAGTGGTTGGCATTTGATCATTTTGATGTAGACGCTGTTACTTGCAAAGCCTCTTCCCTCTGTGCACTGTGTCTGCTGAGTTAAGAGAGCTGGATGTCTTCCTGTTGCCTCCTAGGAGAGCTTCTTGATTAAGAAATGTCTTTCTTCTACTTGGTTCAAAGTAGGCCCTGCAATTTGACCTTCAGGTCATACTGCATTTTACTTGGCTTTTAAGGTAAAGGGGAGGTCTGAAGCTTGGTGCATTTTAAAATGACAGGGCTCCTTTCTGGTTTGTTTTTCTCATGGAGATTGTCAGCTAGGTTTGTCCAAGCTTAGAGAGCCTTGGTAAGCCACCTTCTCTTTTTAAATCAAAAGTGATAAAGTAAAATAAATTTTTACTGGAACAATAGCGTGGCCTGATTAGATTAATTTAATCACCGTTGATTTAACTGTGGTGATTCACTCTTGGTTAGATCAGTGCTTGCAGGATACCTTTCTGGTTTTACATTATGAACTTTTCCTTATCTACAATTAGCACTTTTGCATTGACACAATATGATAAAAATGTTTATCTGTTTAATAAATTACTGTATATCCGTAAGGAAGAAACAGTACACCTACTTAGATGACCTGAAAGGCGTATTCTTAGCATGAGCTGATGAAGAGAAAAGGGAAAAACATATTATGATCAAAGTTCCCCTTTCTCAAATTACATAGCTGGATACAAACATACAATAGAATAGATTTTCACAACATTTTGACTGGTAAATGAATTCTTCCTGCTTAGGTGATTTTTATTTCAGTCAATATTTTTTCAAGGAAAATGTCAACTAAAAAAACAGGTTTTGGAATTTTTCTGACCTGATGTGTAAAAACCTCCCTAATTGCCCCCCTTGTTTTCTGCTCAGTAATGATCCCAACTCAAAGCTGCCTACACTTACCCCTGGAAACTTCCATGCCAGTTATCTCACCTGAACCCCCTCTGGCCTTTCACCCAAGCAAACAGGCTTCAGTTTCCTCCTGCCTTATCCAGAAATAGTTTCTTGAAAGTTTCCTTCCTCAAACACTTAAAACAGCAAACCTATCAATAGTACCCTCTCTCCACAATAAACAACCAAACTACAACTCTGTGTACTGCAGCAGCGGATAAAATGACAGGGAAGAGCAGCAAAGATGTGCTTTCTGTGACTTTCACAGCATTTGGACAAGACTGGTCTTCATTCACACACCAAAGCTGTATCAGCATATGGGGAAAAGTGAGTGATACAGAGCACTTGCAATTCTGATTAATTTTCTTAGGCAAATGACATAACATTTTCCCAACAATCCAAAAACGTAGGATGAAAAAAAGAACAATGTTTAAGACAACATTTTATTTTATTACCATATTGAGTTTCATTTAACTGGCATGCTTGGTGGTCTCTGTGGTAGTTTGTCTGTTGACTGTTCCCAGCTTATTGGGTTTAGATTACAACTACTCTTTCCGTAAGACTAGGCAGAAAGTCAGTTATTACAAGAGATTCCATCTGTGAGTTATAAATTAACATAGCAAACATCACATCATGGGTGCTGGCCATCGATATGTCCATTGTCTGCTGTGAAGTGTGCTAAGTAAAAGGAGCTGAAAGCATCTGTCAAGGTACAGAAAGAGTCAAAGACTGAAATGGCCTACAGTGTAAAAAACTTCCACAAAACTAGAGGTGAATGAACACAACTCAGGCAGGTGTGGGAAAGCTAACAATGCTGGTTTTATCTATATATAATGGACAAACAAAAGGTTTCAGGTCTGATTCTTATTCACACATTCACACTGCTATGGGAAATGTAGAGGCCAGAAGCGGTTCTTCAGCTGGTGGCATTATACCATGAGCTCCAAGTTAAGGTCTGTTTGGCTTCATCTGTGACAACAAATTTCAACAAGTGAAGCTGATAGACTTATGTTGTATTTCAGTTAGCTTTGCAGAGGTGTACATGTCTATCATACTACCAGGAATCCTAATAATATATCTTATTTTTACTCATTTCCCTACTCTCCTTGAGATAATTATGCCAACACAATTAAGGCTACAAGCCAAGTAAAAACATCATGGATGAGGAAGATTTTTGCGACACAAGCATGATGGATCTATATTTTTGTAAGGCGCTTTTGTGGTTGTAGTGTATATATTGATGACATAGACAAGCAAACTGACCTGTGGTAGGGAATGTCATAGGAAAGAACATGTAAAGCGGAACAGACGGATCCTGTATCTTTAGATTCCTATATAGCTTGTTTTTACATAAGAACCTTGAACATGTTCTTCAGTGCATAATTTACATTTTTTTATGATAACTGTATGTGTGATAGAAAAGGGTACAGTATGTTGTGTAATCTTACATTGGATTCCAGAGTGCACAGCATTTTCTGTTATTTGGCCTGAAAGGCTTCACCAGTATGAGTCAGAATGATGTGTATTTATCATAGAATCATATAATGGTTTGGATTGGAAGGCACCTTAAAGCCCACTCACTTCCAACCCCCTTGCCATGGGCAGGGACACCTCCCACCAGCCCAGACTGCTCAAGGCCCCATCCAACCTGGCCTTGAACACTTCCAGGGAGGGGGCATCCACAGCTTCCATGGGCAACCTGTGCCAGTGCCTCATCACTCTCAGAGTGAAGAACTTCTTTTCAATGTCTAATCTAAATCTTCCCCCTCCCAATTTAAAGCCATTCCCACTTGTCCTATCACTAGTTGTCCTCATAAAAGGTCCCTCCCCAGCTTTCTTGTAGGCCCCCTTCTGGTACTGGAAGGCAGCTATAAAGTCTCCCTAGAGCCTTCTCTTCTCTAGGCTGAACAAGCCCAACTCTTTCAGCCTGTCCTCATAGCAGAGGTGTTCCAGCTCTCTGATCATCTTCATAGCCTTCCTCTGGGCCCATTCCAACAGTTACATATACTTCTTACGTATGGGATTCCAGAACTGGACACAGTACTCTAGGTGGGGTCTCACGAGAATGGAGTAGAGGGAGGAGAATCACCTCACTTGAACTGCTGGCTACGCTTCTTTTGATGCAGCGTAGGACACAGTTGGCCTTCTGGGTTGCAAGCACACACTGCTGGCTCATGTCAAGCTTCTCATCAATCAGCACCCTCAAGTACTTTTCTGCAGGGCTGCTCTCGATCACATCGTCCCTCATCCTGTATTGAAACTGTGGATTGCCCCAACCCATGTGTAGGATCTTGCACTTGGTCTTGTTGAATCTCATGATGCTCACACAGACCCACTACTCCAGCTTGTTCAGGTCCCTCTGGATGATATCTCATCCTTCTGGCATGACCACTGCCCCACTCAGTTTGGTGTCACCTGCAAACTTGCTGAGAGTACACTCGATCTTGCTGTGTATATCAGTGCAAATATTCAACAGCACTGGTCCTAGTACGGACCCCTAAGGGACACCGCTTGTCATGGATCGCCATCTGGAACTCAAGCTGTTGACCACTACTCTCTTAACGTGACCATCCAATTCCTTATTCACCAAGCAGTCCACTCATCAAATCCATATCCCTCCAATTTAGAGAGAAGAGTGTTGTGGGGGACCGTATCAAAGGCTTTACAGAAGTCCGGATAGATGACATCCACTGCTTTTCCCATGTCCACTGATGCAGCTGTTCCATCATAGAAAGCCACTAGGTTGGTCAGGCAGGACTTGCCCTTGATGAAGCCATGCTGGCTGTCTCAATTCACCTTCCTATCCTCCATGTGCTTTAGCATAGCTTCTAGGAGGATCTGTTCCATGATCTTCCCAGGCACAGAGGTGAGACTGACAGGTCTGTAGTTCCCAGGGTCATTCTTTCTACTCTTTTTAAAAATAAGCACAATGTTGCCCTTCTTCCAGTCACAAGGAACTTCCCCTGACTGCCATGACTTTTCAGATATTATGGAGAGTGGTTTGCCGTCCACATCAGCCAATTCCCTCAGGTCTCTGGGATGCAGTTCATCAGATCTCATAGATTTATGTATGTTCAGGTTCCTCAGGTGGTCACAAATCTGATCTTTCCTTACATTGGGAGGGGATATACCCCCTCATCCCCATCGTATTGTTCATTGACCCTGGAGGGGTGAAGAGAGTGGTTCCCAGTGAAGACTGAAGCAAAAATATTGTTGCGTACCTCAGCCTTCTCTGAGGTCACCATTTTCATTCATCAGTAGGGGTATGTTTTCTTTAACCTTCCTTTTCTGATTGACATTCCAACTTAAAATACACTCATGTACTGCATAATTTACATGTGTAAGCCTCATGCTTCCAGAAAGAGTGGGAATGTTTCATATGCACTGAAACAGTTAATTTCCATAAAAGCACCTCTCAGAAATACTGATCTTGCTCTGCAAGTGCAAGGAAAAGATAAATCTCAGCTGTCTAAAAGTTAAAGGTCCGGTCTCAGCTCATCAGGCACTGCAAGGAAATGAGCACCTCCAGGAATTAGGGGAAGAAGAGGCAGACTCATTGTGTGGAGGTGTCCAGCTCTCTACATTGACTCTGGTACCTTAGAAGACTAGGTCAGACTAGACAGAAACCTTTCAGAGAACTAATGTGAATAGAGAGTAATTTCAACCTACACAATCCAACAATTTGCCTTACAATGTGTGTACCTCTAGTAATGTCTCCGTTTGGTAGATGCTTGACAGTCCAGTCAGAACTACTGCCTCATACTGAGGTTTCCAAATGTCTGGTGTTCCCAGGAAAATTTTAAGAAAAGTATATCTCCAAATTTCTTTCAGACAAAACTCACTGTTATATAAAGAAGCATCATTCAACGTATCCCAAGCGTGTAGTAGGCAGAGCCATACTGGAAAACAAACGTCTCCAAGAAAACAAATCACTTATCATCAATGCTGATTCTTAGCATAGCTTAGGCTATCATAAAAAGTTATTTCTTACAGTACTGTACATCACACTTCGCAGCAACATACTTTGCAGTCAGATGAAAGAAGAGTAAAACTTTAGATCTACTCTAAATGATTTCAGATCTAACAGTAAGTAAGGCATGATGCAACACAAAGGAGGAACTTACTAGGAGAACATAGTGATGAACAGATCTTTGTTGAAATTGTAATATGTCTTGAAATGGGTGTATTTTCAGGATTTGGTTGGAAGCTGGTGAAAAGGGGAATTTCTTATGTGTCAAATGGGAAGCTATTGTGGAATGGAATAAGAGAAGTCTAAAAGGGAGCAAAAATTTGCAAGGAATAGTTGTTGATCGGAAAGAGGAATAAGATGCCAATGAACAGCAAAAGAAAGAAGAGCTATAAGGGTCTCGGCAGCGGGTGTGGAACAGTTAGGCTGTGAGATTTACAAGTACGAAGCAATGAAAGAGATACTTGCATTAATGAAGGGAAAATTATTGTCAAAATAAGAAAAAGGAAATAAGATTTTTACTCAGCAAATTTGAGTGATTTGGCTATGGAACAGATAAGATGGACCATAAGCAAGAGCCATGTAAGGAATTGGTTAATTAACATACTGAAATACTGGACCTGAAGAGAATGGTGGACTTTGGAGGTGCTGTGACATTGAGCTGCCTACAGACAAGGTCTGAACCATACAGCAGCTAGAGCAGATGGAGCGCTTTCAGAAAGGACATGTCCTTTGAGGAAATACTGAGTTTGGTGCTGTGTCACCAGAGCAGTGAATGAGGGGTTTTCTGCATTGCTATTAAGCTGTCATCTGACTGGTGGAGTCACAGTCTTAGGGACTTTCAGCCATGGCAGTATCTTAACCCCATCTGAAATATGCTACTGCAATTTGATGTATTCATAAGGCCGCTTAGCTACTTTTTGCAAACTTTATTAATTGTCTACCAAATATTAATTGCGCACTAAAATAACATAAAACCAGCACTAAGATAGCATATAAATATTTACTAGATCTAGTTACACATTTCCCATCAAATGTGTTTTTCAATGAAAACGCAGGATATAGTAAATTGAATATTACAGGAAAAGTACAGAGGGTTAGATTTAAAAAAAAAAAAAGAATCTTCCAGTGAAAGAATGATCTCTTATGTAAGATGTAGGTGATTTCCTCTTACCCCAGTTATTCTTTATGCCCGGACTTCTCAACCAGAGTGATGTTTCAAGCCTTATAACAAGGCAAGAGAAAGTAATTGGGGAATGTTGGCATTTTTTGTTCTCATAAATCAGTCTGCTTGGAAACATCAAAGTGACTTCTGAAATTCACGGCACCTGTAAATCTTACAAAAAGAAAGGTAGAAGTTGATGGACATTTTAGAATTTTATAAATAGTTTGTGGTATTCTGAATGTAGTCAGAAAGTGTTCTCAGCTGAACATGAACAATGTTCTATTCAGTCTAATTACCTCAGTGATCAAAGCTAGACCTTCCCAAGTTCCCAACTGTAAAAGATTGTGAAGCTTTTGAGATGACATGGAATCATAAAGGAACAGTCATAAAGATAAGGCATGTGTAAATAAACAAGAAAAATAACCTCCTTTGAGTACAAGGAAATGCAGTAACTTTGAAAACCAGCATGAGTCTTTTTTTTGTGTTTCGGCACATTATCACTGCTGCTTTTCAGACCGTTGTAGAGTAGCACCACAAACCTTTTATGAAGGGTCCCAAGAAACTACAGGACAAAGAATAATTACTAATGAATCACACAATTATGTCCCCAGATCACAACAACATTGCTTCTGCTGTGTTATCCTAAGAGGAACAGTGGTTCCCTGCACAAGCTTCACTTGTCACTGAACCAGTTGGGAAACTTGGGTGGTTTTTACAGTTACAGAAGGCTTATGGGCAAAAGCCTTATGGGCTGAAAATTCAGATTTAGGTCAGATGAAAGATATAATGAATTCATGTGAACAAGATAGATCAACTTAGATGGAAAAAGTCTGAAAACAATTTTGAAAAGTAAAAAAAATTCATTTTGACTTTGTGGAAGCAAGATGTTGTAAACTGTCACTTCAAGCAAGGTTTTATTCCTCACCTAATTCAAATTAAACATACAGCCTCTCCCATATAAAAGTCAAAGCAAAAGGAAAGGTTTAGTTTTGGTTTGAACAAACATCGTCTTCAGTCTAGAATGACTTTTTTTCTTTTTCCAGAAAAGTTGAAACATTTTTTTTTTTTCATTTTTGTGTTTGTTTTGATATTTTTGGTTTGGCAAGAAAATCAAAAAATATTGATGTGCACCAGTACATTCATGCTATTTCCTCTCTTTCAGAAGCCACAGTCTCTGCAGCAGACTGAGGGGTCTGTGTCATGGAAACTGGCAGGGACTGAGTAATTTTGGGAAAGCAGTGAAGAAAACAAATATTCTTTTACCTCTGATTCTTTGGGAGTTTATCTGGAAGAAACACAATCCTGGGCTGTGTAACCTCCCAGTCAAGAAAATTGGGAAACAGGTTTTTCTTAAAAAATCCGTATTGTTTATGCAAATTTTTTGCTATATAAGAATGACAATAAGGTTCTGTATATTAATAACATTTTTAATGGAAAGAATAAATAAGTAAACAAGCATATTTTCATTTCATATTTTCACAATGCAGGCATACAAAACAGCCCACATGTTTAATCCATGGGCTAATTTCAGCTTAACTTGGCAGGTGAACAGAGGCTTCAGAAATTATGTTCCAACAAGCTTCATGAAAGTAGGTGGCTTTGTAAACCAGACTTTATTAATCCCTTCACTGAGAAGAGGAAATCAAGGGGTCCAGCCTTAACCAGACATCAGAGAATCCCCACGGAGGTGAGAGCAGTGGAAAAGGTTTTGCACAGAACTTGCATGTTGTTACGGCCCTGGGCTTCCCCCTGAGGATGCAAAAGCAGCAGGGAACAGGGCTTTGCTGGCTCCTTCCCCATAGCCTGGCAGCTCCTGCCACCCCATGAGCTACAACAGCAGCCCTTGTAGGAGGGAAGGCGTGGAAAGGTGGAAGTTCTGCAGCCTTTCCTCTGCCAGGCTGCTGTGGGTGACAAGAGGAGTCCTTTCTCTACCGCCTTTCACCAAGATAATCCTGAAATATCTGTTAAAGGGAGTGTAGAAAGACAGGTCTGAAAATTATCATTTCTATTTAAAACTCCCCAATGTTTCTCATCATTAAGCTTTGATTTTTTTCATCCCTCCCATAAAATATCAATGGATTCAAGAGTGTTACTGAAGTACGTCATATGAACAGAATGGAAACACGTACCAGCCTACAACTTATGTTACTTTTACATTGTAATTTAATTTTTAAATTTCCCTATTACTCCACAAATACAACTCTGAGTCCCAAGCAAGCAGCTAGGCTCAGACCTCGTGTACCTCCACCCATGGGCAAAACAGAGGAATCCTATGGACATCACTGGGATTCTTTTCTGTTTCTGCTCTGAAATACCAGGTATAACTAAATTCCTCTGGAGGATTTTCCTCCCTCTCCTCTACACATTCTCACTCTCCTCCCCTCAAAATGTGTAGAAGTGGAAAAAGGATATTTTTCCATTCATTGCATGGAGAGTATGAAAGCTTGGCACACAAATGAGCTATGTACTGGAATTTGGGTGGGTCTAGGAAAAAGTACAGACTTCAGTGGAAAACATATATGGGTGTGTGTGTATGTGTGAGAAAAATCCTTTTAAACCTTAAATTAACAACATCCATGGATTGGTCAGGAAAAAAAGAGAAAACTGCCCTGAAATAAAACTCTTGGGCAGTACTGAGAATAAGTAATCCTACACCAACATGGAAGTGTCACAAATATTTTTAGTTTGTCCCTGACCACTTCAAAAAGGCGAGTGACAGGCTCTAGTTTATACACTGCACAACATTTTACTGGTTTATATGACCCTTGTAACCATTACTGTCCCCCCCCATCCCCCTCCCGAGAGCTGTGACCACCTTCTGCAAAGCCAATGAGGAGGCAGCGCTTGGCTAGGTGTAGTGGCAGGGCCAGGGATGGGGATAGGGATGGAGACATGGTGCATGAGCTCCAGGGTGACAGCGGTGGTCTCCCAGTGACTGTGTTGTGACTGGGCAGTGCTTTGGCAAATCTCAAGGAGAGACTCAATCGGGAAAGGACTTTGCTCCGAGACCACAGCCAGAGTTTATGGTTATTGGTCACTGTAGATGTGTCTGAGACTTGCTGTTTGAGAAAATTATTTTGTGTCAAGATCTAGAGACTTTATTAAGGATAATAATGTCACAAAGGGAAACATATGTAAAAGAAGATGCATTCACAACTGACTCTAGATAGATTACAATCTCCCACATTGATACTCAGCATTCACAATTGCTTGTACTTTACAGAATAGATAATGCATTTACTTAAGAAAACACATACACCATAAAGAAATATTTTCAATATAAAAAATTTCTATTTGAGTGTACATATATGTTTGCCAGTGGAATATCACGTGCCTTGATTTTATTGGACACTATTAAATTTTCTTTCCAGTATTTAAAATTTATAATGATTTCTCTTTGTTAAGTATCTACCAAATATTTGTTTGAGATCACGTAGAACTTGCGCTCTGTTTATCAGACTTAGACAATCGAGGGAAATGGGTGCTTGGTGCAATTTGAAATATTTGTAATGCAGAGAAAATGGAGTAGGAATGAACAATTTTGAAGCTATTGTGTCCTTCAAAGAGAATACTGGTCACACGATGTAATTCACAATAAACTAATTAATTATCAAAAAATAAGTAAGTAATCTATATATGCCTCTGTTGTGCTGATAGCATCATCTGTGCTTTTCCCTAAGAAAGACATCCAATTTAAAAATAATTAGATTTGGTTGAGGGAAGTGGATACTTCATCTCACAGGCTGTGTTTTGCTACCATGAAGGAAGAGTGACTTTCTGAAAACATTTTCCACAGTAGGAACTTGTTCACACAGGTAGGGCAATCCTTCACATCCAAATAACTTCCTGAGAAAATAGGCTTGTAATGGGTTTTAAGATGAAAACATGACAAATCCATCCTTCTGTCTTGGAAATGTGCTTTGTATTGTAGTATTGCAAATATCATAAGACCAAATACACCCGTATGTCCTGGCCATGCAGAGAATCCATAAATTGGGCTTCGTTACCAGGTTCTCTGCATTTATTGTTACTCTGTCTAGACGAAGCCGCACAAAACAGCTACACCATACAGGTAAGAGAGACCCAGAAACTGCCACAGAGGAGAAGTTTTATTACTTTAACAAGGTCTATCTTCAAGCTTGGTCAAGGTATACTATGTCCCCAGTTAGGCCTGATTCTGTCCACATTAGATACGAGATGAACAAAAAGTTACCAGTATACAGATCTTTAAATAAATTTTCTTTTCCCCTTGACAATTGCCTTTCTTTTTGCATCCCTAGCAATATTTTCAATAGTATTGAGGTTTTCATATGTTTAAGAGGCACAGAATTTATTTTGGTGGAAAATCCTTTTCATAGACTGTTATTTCAGTTTTGAGGTTTAGTGACTGCACAGAGATGGAAAACTATAAACATGTTTATTTCAGCAATGTTTGTGAATGTGTACCTACAGTGGGATGTCTACGGGGTACTAAGGTCAGTCCTCCATCAATGTAAAATCTCCTGGTGTGGCCTAATGGACTGCTGTGATTTACGGAAATGCAGCTTTCATATGGAGAGAGCACATTAAAAAACCTGCCACAGCAGAAGCCTGATGCCCTGCAGGGAGCCTCACCTCACAGCCACACCTACACTGAGCTGTGAGAGACCTGGTGTGCAATGACTAATTATAAAACAAAACCCAACTTGACTGGAATACAGTGTATGCATCATGCAATGAATTGGCATCGCCAGTGATAATTAAAAAGGCTGCAGAGTCACTGCATGTATTTGTACTGTACGATTGACACACAGGTAGGAGCGAATGCCCTTGCTTATCAGAGTGAGACAAGACTGGTGCTGGGACCTTGTGTCCAATGTTGCATTTGAGGCTCGGGGTATCTGTAATCCAAGAAAGGAGAGAGATGCATAAACCCCTCTAAATGATTTGAAATATCCTACTGCTGCGTGATAAATACATTTCATGTGCCAGCTGGTAGCTGAGAAACAGGCAGAAGTGGCCCTGGGGAAGGCAGACTGCAGACATTTTAGCAGCTTTTGTGAACTACCAGCAAAGCGCTAACTTTTCTCCCTGCCTCTTGCGTAACTATGACTAGGCACATTACTATTCATTTTCAGCCACCTGCTGACAATTCAAATTAAAAATCTGAAGTATCTGTTTTTTGTTTTGTTTGCTTGTTTGTTTTTAAAAGAAACCAGATTTTTATTGGACCGAGAAATAAATTCGGAGAAGAAAGCAAACAAACAAGAAAAGAAACCAGACAAGCTTTTTGTCACACTAACCCTTCTTCAGGTCTGAAACAAAAGCAGCAAATTTCAAACCAACTACAACCTGGCAAATCAGTTGCTCTGAGTTTACCTTTATTACTATTATTCAGTGGTAGAATAGGTGTCTGCCAGCTTGTGAAGTGACGAGTGAGTACTGGGGAGATTAAAAACAAGTTACTGTCCTTTACGTTCTGTGACAGAAGGGAAAACAAGGACACAGTCAACCCACGGTGAGTAAGGAATGACACTCCCAGCAAACTTAAGCAGCAGCTCATTCTGGTATATTTGTTCTCTGCACTGACCTGGGAGGAGACCTCCCTTCCCTATGAACTATGTCAGACAATTTGAGCAGCAGATGGGTTCAGACCCATTATTTTCTATATTGTTATAAAAGCCACCACCATGTGACTAAAATACTAGAAGGAAACACAGTCGTACCTTGGTTGTGTACAGAAACGTGAAACTGTCTTGACACATGAATTCATGCAATCCAGTTATAGCCAGGTGATTTTTACCAGGTAGTATATAAACAAGGCTAAAGAGAGGTAAAATATACCTCTGGGCAAACAGCTCAACCACCTTGAGCCACAGCCCTGAAATCAGAGGAAAGAACGGCACATCCTCTTTGAGTGCCCTTGCCCAGCTGGTGCTCTTGTGGGAGCTGGGCTCCAGCAAGGTGGCCAGCCCTCTTGTCAGGATGGGAAAGACAGTGGCAGCTGTGCGAAAGCATGCTCTCACAGCAGCTGGAGCAGCTGGATGGCAAAGGGCCCATTCCCAAAAAAGGAATTAAGTACTTAAGTAGGACTTAGGTAAGCCTTAGCTGACTAAGTGAAAAACTATGTTGCAGAAAACACCTGCACAGCTTTTGGGTTGTGCTGAAAGTGCTCAACTTGTACAAATATCTCCATTTCTGACCCTCATTTTGCTGGACAACCAACAGCTCTGCACTTGGGCATGCCACAAAGCACCTTGTAAGACACAAAGTTGAGTAGTTCATCTTGTATCTAAGCAAGAAGATTCAGAAATGGGGCATTCTTGGCTTATCTTCAACCTTCACCCAGCATATCCTCTTCTTAACTTCTTCACCAAGTTTTGTGGCTGCTGCTACTTGTGTTCCCAAATCTGACCATCAAAGGAGGTAAAGGTGAGGTTCCTCCTAATGTCTGAAGCAATTTGTTCCCACATTTCTAATGTTGCAGGGTGGTTCACTAATCAAGAATAGGGGACATGAGGAAGAGAGGCTCTGCACTTCTGAATGAAACTACATCACTGTATGGATGAGGATTTGTAAGGCCAGAAAGCAAGGGGGCATCGACATTACCCTATGGCCAAGCTGTTAGAGTGCTCAGTTGGTCATGGGGAGTGTGAGCTTCAGTTTCTGCACCAAGAATTTCTTATGTGTTTACACTCTGGTATCCTGAAGGAAAAGACACCAAAACTCTCTTACCATGGATGCAGAAACATCTCAAAACATATATTCTTGGTTTTAATTTTGTTTTGATTGACACAATAAGTAAACAAATGAATAAAAGAATGTGTTTGCTTGTGACCAATCTTCAGGTAAACTTCAGCCGAAGGGGTTGAAGCCTTGCAAAATTTGAAACCATTGAAAACAGTCATATAATGGAGAAGTCAGGAGTAGGTGCTGTGAACCTACAGTAAGATACTCACAGAACATAAAACAGTGTGCAGTCTTGTGAAAAACAACTCTGTTGCTACATACTTCTCCATTGGTGTTGCAAGCACAATTAGTTTGGATCTTCTGATTCACAGAGAATGAGAAAGAGGAGAGGGATGGGATATTAAGCAAAATGCGGTAAAACAGGATAACAAGAGTTAACCTCATGGAAAAGAGAAATATGTCATAAGAAGGAAAGGCAGGATGTAGGTACTGAAAGCTCCCAAAGACATTCTAGAAATAAAGAGTGAAGAATTAGTGGCAGCAACTGTAAAACAGGATGACAGTAGCTGTTAAGCTCTCCAAAGGTCTAGTCCTGGCCTAGCTAACATCAACAGGGACAGGACATCACTCCTGTCCTCCCTTAGCTCAGTTCCTTCTCTGTGGTGTTCCTGAAACATTTGCTTGTGCTAGAGGTCTACTGTGAGTTGTCAGCAATCTTTCTAATGCAGGTCAAAGATGTAAATGAAAGTGGAGGTACAGGGTATGAGCTTGACAAGCATAAGTCAACAATAGCGTCCCTTTCAGCTTTGCACAGTAGTTCTAGAATTCAGATCTCCAGAAACACAAAGCACAAGCTCTCAAGGGTCTGTTTAAACACAAAGCACAAGCTCTCAAGGGTCTGTTTAAACTTGCTGATGTAGAAAAAGCCAGGTAAGGTTTGCACAGCAAGATCAAGGAAAGGGTTAATGGATGGGAAAAAAATCACAGGAGAGGCAGGTTTTCAGTGCTCAACTGTGCTAATGAAGTGTTTGAAACTGAATTTGAAGCAACAATACGCCAGCAAGGGAGATATTCAAAAGTATTGAATACTGCACGGTGAAGAAAAGCCATTTGTGAAAATAAAAGAGCAGAACAGGTTCCTGGGGAACCTTTCTCTCTTTCCAACAGCATTGTACAAACCATATTACCAAACACAGAGAGTTTCACAAACTGATCAGTTTACTTACTTCTTTCTGAAAGAAGACTTTGGTGTAGGTGAAGGTTCCTGGACTGAAGGCTCTGCATGGCCAAGTCTGCTGTTCTTCCACAGAGCACAGGGCAGGTTTTTGAAAGGACAGATGACTCCCAGTGAATTAACTGTCTAGATGCTAGCTGTATGTACTTTTCTCCACTTGGAGGCCTGACTCAGAGACCTGTGAAATCATTGGGACCTTCCTCATTAAACTCAGTGAGCTTTGAGTTATCTTTTGCCTTCTCTGTGCCTGCTTGGCTCTTTTCCTTTTTGATTGCATCTGTGTAGTTTCCAATGGAAAGGCTCATCTATGTAAGTCAATAGTTGCTGCGACGCCTTACATCCTGCCCTTGGAAAGAACAAGATTCCTGTACAAACCCCCTTCAGCAACAATGCACCATGAGACTTCTTCAGCTTGAATTTAATATCCATGGCCAGATGTCAAGCAGGCAGCCTAGAACTCAAATAGATTTGAGTTTTCACTTTCTTAACACTGGTCTGTAAATGGTTGTTGCCCTGGCCCTACCGTGAGTGATGGAAACCATGCCGCTAGCTCCCCCACTGCACTTCTTACCCTCACCTCCTGTGCAGCCAGTTCTGCAGCCTCCAGGAACTACCCTGCCTGCAGACATGGCTAGGCCTGTGTTTTCACCTGCTCCTGGGGAAAGTCACCATTCACTGGGTTGCTCCGTGCTGATGGGTGGCTCTACAGAGGGGTGGGGAGCTAAAGGCACAGCTTTGGGAAGTGATTTTGCCTTGAGGAAGCATTTACAAAAATAAAAATAAAACAAAAGAAATTGTTGTTGGTTTTCAGAGGCAGCATCTTTCACAATTTGGCTGCGTATCACCACTCTCAGTGCTGATCAGATCTAGTGCTGAAGGACTCTTTTATGACGTCTACGATAGCAGTGCCCAGCTGTATGACTGCATTCTGCAGCTGGTGGCATAGGTGAAGTATCCTTTTGTGACCACTGCTTCCCTCCCTCTACCTCTGCTCTCTCCTTTTGTATTCCATAACTTAGCTACAGAGGAAGATTTTGCCAGTTATGACCTAGCATAACCTGGTGCACAGTTCAAAGGAAGCAGGGTGTTCATGCTAGGCAGAGCACTGAGAATTCAGAAGGGACTTTTATAACCTACTGAACCACATCAGAACTACGAAAGATCTAAAGATTACATAGTTCTTTTCAATATTTTCTTTCTTCATCCCTACTTCTTTTTTAATGCCAAACCTGCTAATTGTTTATGTTGGTTGATAAAACACTTCAGCTTTTGCTCCTGTATCAGAGTGGCAGTGAAGCATGCAGGAGCATTTACTCAAGTGGCGAAACATTTCTGATTTGAGAAAGAGCAAACAACTGAGGCCATTCGAACAAGTCATGCTCCTGTATGCTTTAATCATTTGTTTCAGCCGAAAGAGATCTTGCACAAGCAAGCCTGGCTTCGTTCAACAAGAACATTTTTGCATGTATGCAAGCTGGCTTTGACTTCTTGATAAAGTAGTCTCCGAAAGTAGTGTTAATATGCTTGTTATATCCGTGGCTGTGGGAATTACCTCAATATCAAGGTATTCGTAGTTGGTGGTTTGGTGTGTAGCTCTATCTTTATTGACTTTGTCTGCACTAAACTTCCTTACTAGATGGTGCTCTGATGGGGAGCCTCCTTTGGCTCTTCCAAAGGACTGGTGAGGAAAGGAGATAATTTATAAGACATTAGAGTGCTAAACAAGTCTGAGACAATTTCATTTTATTCCTTCTTGAAATACCTGTTCTTTAGTTTACTTTTATTTGCAGCTACAGTTTCAGTAGTGTCTTTATACAGTAATAAAAAATCCTTTATCAGTGTAAAACCAGTTAACTAATGGACAATAAAAGTACTTTTCATTTAAAAATAGGTACTGCTATTATTATTCAGGCTTCTTTGCATATATTGAGTTGCTGTGGTAGGCATGATTTCTGAGAAGGAAAGGAGTCAAAACCACATAACCCAAAATCTGGCTGAGGTGCTGGGGATGGTTGTCAGGGCGCAGAGGATCTGACGTGCTTATATAAGATATAAGATGGGAAATAGAAATGTAGGTGTAATAACATGGGTTTTATACCTACAGAACTATTTATTGTGGGTTATTGTACTGGTCACTTCACTCAGGAAGCAGTGGGGAAGTGGAGGGTAGGGGACAACCCTCCTCTGAAGCATGGGTTTGTTCCCCTGTTGGTTTCTTCAGGGTTTGTTTGCCCACATGGCTGCTGTTGGCTGCTGCCAGCAATTAGGGAGGAGAGCAGAGGCAGTGCTGCTCAGAGGCTGTGACTGATTCTTTATTCCCGTACCAGCATGGCAGAGAAGAAGGGAAGTACTTCTGCAGGGAAAGGAAACCAAAATGAATTTCCCTGGAGAGGAAAAGAGCACTAGAGGAATTCAGGATCACAGAGGAAAAAGTCATGCAAAAGAAAAAAATAGGAAGCAAATCAACACAAAAAATACCCTAACACCAAAAAAAGCACCAGAAATTGGCTGGTATCCATTTCAGGAAATCACTGTAAAGCTGAGTAACTTTGTCACACAGAGAAAACACAAATCAAAGGAGGACACGAAAGATGACATGGGAGCTCTGATACAGCCTCTTTCATCTATGGCAGACTTGGAAACTAACATCTGTGCCATGCTGACCTCATATATGGAGATAAACTTTACACATAGGGAAAAGTATTAAACATACAGTAAGAAACAGCTTTGGTTGTTTGTTGAAATACAGTCTGGAAATGTTGCCTAGGGTTGCAGCACAGCTTTACTTCTCAAATTAAGCCTGAAATGGCAAATTTTGCAGCTGTCCCTCTGTTGGAATAGCCCAACCACAATTTGCCTTGCAACTACATTCCTACCTCCTGCCTTGTGGGGGGAAATTCTTCAGTCTATCTGAGATGTTAGGTGTCCTCCAGATCTGGAAACGTGTCAGGCTGTATCGGGATTTTCTCTGTTCAGGGCTCCCAGACAAGGAAAACCAACTTATTTCAAGATAGAGTGGAGAAAGAGGCAAAAACTCTTACCAGGCCCTTTTGCAAGATGAAACTGCGGACCCAGCTGGTGCTGCAAATGAACAGAGCTGTGTGTGTGTACCAGGCCTGGCATATGAAGGAAGTATCAGCTCCTCAGTGCGTATCAGAGCTGCTCTGCACAGCATGCCAAATGCACCCCAAACATACAAGATTTATTACCCATACAGCAACCACTTGTGCAGAAGCAAGTGCTGTTGGGGCATGGTAGAGCCATGATAAGTGTGGTGTACTGAGTGTCCATGTTCCCCTTGCCTTGAGCCACCCGAGACCCTGACCAGATAAGTCTGCTCTTCTCCAAGACTGTGAGCCCCGTCCCTGCCCTACTAGCTCAAGCCCACCAGCTGTAGCACTGAGGAGGGAAGGTGGAGCCTTGGCTGTCTCCATCCTCCATCCTCGTGGCCTCCAGAGGAGGAGGAGCCAGCAGCCCTGGGGAGCTGCTCCCAGGAGCAGGCATCCAGGTAGGCTAAGCAGGGGGATGGGAAGGGGACATGTCCCAGATGCTGGATTGGAAAGGCTAGCTCTTTCCTGGCCTAGCAACTCCTGGCAGGGAAATTTCTTCTGACAATGTAGAGTTTGAACCTGGAAGTAATGGCTAAGAGGAAATTTGCTTGAGAGGAAGAAGCATACTTATTTCAGGAAAGATTTTTGCATACATTTTATATCCCTGGCTTATCCAGGGTGAGGCTCTGTGTGTGGAATGGAACCTCTTTACTAAGCAATGTGCACTTTCCTGAGAGGTTTTCCATTAGAGGTTGCATGTGTTTACTGTGCATGGCAGTAGTGCTTGGTTTTGAGTTTGCATAAAGAGTAGCTGCATGTACGATCCTTCCCACCCCGACCCTACCCACCTCCCCTCCCCCCCCCCCCCCCCATTTCCTCCCGTTGTTCTTTTTCAGATCAGTTGAAGTTTTTTTCCTGTTTATTATCCGGACATACTATGCATTGTGTGTTGATTTGACTGTCACACGAGGAATCTCCTACTGGGATCATCGATGTGTTCCTTTCTTTTATACATATATATATATATACACACACACACACACATATGTATGTGTGTGTGTATGGCAAAGGCTTCTAGACTTCTAGATTACTGAAAAGAAATGTTGATGATTAAACCAAAACTGCAGTGAGCTACAGGTGTTAATGGGAGTTAAGCTTAATTACCCTTTCCCAGAAAACTTGCAACAACGTGATGGGTATAGTCATAAGCAAAAATTCTCCTTAATTGACATAACAGGAAAGGTACTTCAGTGGGTGATTATGCTGATGTCCTGGACTGGCACATGTGTGTACCACAAATATATCTTGTACTTCCTGCAAAATTCTTTTAAGTAGCTATAAGGAAGACTTAAGGCTCTTTTTTGAGGAAAACAATGGAACAAAACAATGCTTTTTGTACGACCTGCCAAAGCACAAAGGATGCAGGGGATGTTTTTTTTCTTTGTTGTTTTTGTCAGCAGGAAGTTTTGTTTTTGGAAACGACTATAACATGCACTGTCCTTGCTCTACGTAATCCTTGTCTGGTCCTGCAAGCTGGGTCTTGTTACTTGCTTCATCAAACTGGCACAGCCACTGTTCTGCTTCACTCTGCGGGCTTTGTTCAGTCCTGAGTGTCAGCACACTTACTCTCCATCCGGACTGATGCACAGTAAACAAACTTCAGGAGTCGGGTGGTCCAATGACAGCTGGGTTCGCTCAGGTCAGGGCCCACTGCTAGAATGCTGACTTTGTGAATTGTCTCCTTTTTTCTCCCTTAGACAGCTTAAAGCTGGAGTGCTGTATAGTGCAAACAGCTCCAAAGTGTTTTCAGGTGCAAATATGCCCTTCTAAAAACTCGACTTTGATGTGTTCAGGTCTGCTTTGTTTCCCTCTAGATGAGTTGTAGGTTTGTAACAAAGAGCGAGATCCGATTGAGTAAATCACTTGTGGAAGTTAATTGTTCACAGTGAAAGCTGGTCTGGCTCATTTTGCCTCCGTCGCAGGAAGAGATAGAGGTGCTGTTCTGGATCTGCATTCTAAACGAAGCATTGACGGGACTTTAATTTTGATCAGATGTCTCTCTTCAGGGCATTAAAGAAAACCTGCTCAGTAATCAAAAAGAGCCTCTTCTCTAGAGAAACGTAAGGAAAAAAATTTAATGCTTTTTACAGAAATAAAGTACTAATATAAATGTCAGCTTGGTCAGACTTCTTTTGCAGGCTATCATAAAAGAAACCTACTTCTTCATATTTGGCAGACACCAGAATCAAAGGATGATTTTTTTTTCCGGGTAAAAGAGAATATAAATTATTTTAATGTGAGATATTGTATGATGGTAATTTGTATTCCAACTGCTTTTATTCACTGCTACTTTGTTTAGATTATGTTTGTGCCTTCTCTCCATCAACATTTTCACATGTTTTCAAAATTAGTTATGTGCTTTGATTCCATTAAGTAACCGTGTTCTTTGATTCTCTCCTTAGGACTGAAGCAGTGAGAATGGAAACCACCAAGATTAATATGTCTCGTGTCCCACTGGTTAATGGAGGCATTGACACTGCCATGCTCAAGGCACACAAACCCCGTGTGATGTCCAAAAGCGGTCACAGCAATGTGCGGATAGACAAAGTCGATGGTATTTACCTACTCTACCTTCAAGATTTGTGGACTACAGTTATAGACATGAAGTGGAGGTACAAACTGACCTTATTTGCTGCTACTTTTGTTATGACCTGGTTCCTCTTTGGAGTTATCTACTATGCCATTGCATTCCTTCATGGCGATTTAGAAATAAACAAGCTCACCCCAATGCGTGAGCCATGTGTCAAGAATGTAGACTCTCTGACTGGGGCATTCCTCTTCTCACTGGAGTCACAGACGACCATTGGCTATGGATTTCGTTTCATTACAGAGGAGTGTCCTCATGCCATTTTCTTACTTGTAGCCCAACTGGTCATCACCACCTTGATTGAAATCTTCATCACAGGTACCTTTCTGGCCAAAATTGCAAGACCTAAAAAAAGGGCAGAGACTATTAAGTTCAGCCACTGTGCTGTAATTACTAAGCACAATGGAGAACTTTGTCTGGTGATTAGAGTAGCGAATATGAGGAAGAGCCTTCTTATACAGTGTCAGCTATCTGGAAAGCTTCTTCAGACATATGAAACCAAAGAAGGAGAGCGGATCCTGCTGAATCAAGCCAGTGTCAAGTTCAATGTTGACTCCTCTTCAGAGAGTCCATTTCTCATTTTGCCTTTAACCTTCTACCATATTTTGGATGAAAGCAGCCCTTTGAGAGATCTCACACCTCAAAATCTCAAAGAGAAGGACTTCGAGCTTGTGGTGCTCCTGAACGCTACGGTGGAGTCTACCAGTGCTGTCTGTCAAAGCAGGACTTCCTACATCCCTGAAGAGATCCACTGGGGCTACGAATTTGTGCCTGTGGTTTCTCTATCTCCAAATGGAAAGTATGTTGCTGATTTCAGTCAGTTTGAGAAGATTAGAAGAAGCACAGATTCCAGTTTTTATAGTATGGACTCTGAAAAACAAAAATTAGAGGAGAAATACAGGCAGGAGGACCAAAGAGAGAGGGAACTCAGAACAATGTTGTTACAGCAGAGCAATGTTTGATTGAAGGGACAAACTATTCTGATTAATCTTTCTTGCAAACTGAAAAAACGTACTTTCTGTGCCGTATGTCTGCTATGAAACAAGCAGTGAAGTCCTTTTCAGCAAATAGCTTTGATGTAGAGTAAACCTATCTATTTTTTTGGCTGAGCTGTTAATCAAAGATTTTGTAGTTAGTCAGGATTTCTTTGTTCATGATATTGACTTAGCAATTTCGGATTTGTGTTAAGTCTCTGCCTTATACCACCACTAAAAGCAGACTCACCACTTTCCATTTAGAAAGTGAAACTGGATGCACTGTGCTGATTCTTTCAAATATTTATTTCATATGGTTTTACTGTGAACATGCATTTGCAGAGACAGCACACAGTACTGCTAGAAGAAAATATGCTTTTAAAAAAAATATATATTTAAAATGTGTATTCTTGCACCAGGTATTGCCTTCACGGATACTCCTGGCACTGAAAGTAAATTGATTGGAGAGACATGTGGTTAGATGTGGGAAGAGCCTGCAGGGATGGGATAACTCCTTAAATCCTGAAGAAGAATGACAGAATAGTCATGCTGGGTGATAAGGAAGGGAGCTTGCTACTCAGAGCTTGGTTTTTGATCACTTACTTTTTTAACCTTGTTAATGCCTGATTTATATGTGATAGCAAAAAGGGGAGATGAGGGCAAGGTACATGGAATCATAACAGTAATCAACTAAGGTTAAAGCTGGCTTTGAGACACCAGGTTTTTATGCAATGTAAATAGTTTGTAATAGCATAATAACAATATATTTCTACAGATTACTTGCTTTGCTATGGACCACATTTAATTCTGGTTTAAAAAAAGCTGTATAATGTCTGTGGACAATATTTACTTTTTCTGGCAGCCATTAAGGACAAGCATTCCTTTCACCAATTTCATTTTTGGTCTATTAAAACCATTCCATTAATAAAGGAATTTAATTTAGGCAGTTCCTGATCTCTTTGTGGCACCAGGAGAGTCTGTGGTACTTCAGAGATGCTGAAAGAGCTGAGTGCTTAGCATAGGCAGTTACATCCAGCACGCAACCTGTGGACTTAGTAGATCACTGAAATAGTCAGCTTGTGGATAGTTAATCAGGTAACAGTGGAGTCCACGTAGTATGCCTATTACACATATGTCAGTGTTTTAGTGGGACTTAGAAATTGTTCCTGACTCATATCACTTTGGCAGCTTTCTGAGTTCTAGAGATTTTGCTCCTCTGAAGCTCTGGAGCTGAAAAGCTGGATTAAGTATGAGCTTTGGGTCTATGGGCCAGGTCTTGGCCTGAGAGCCAACAAGGCCTGCAGTGATGAAAGTAACTTACTGTTACTGTGCTTAGCTTCCCGGCACTGTGTGGCCTAGTGGAATGCAGTCTGCAAACTGCCATACAATGTTCTATAAAATAAATTAATCTAACTTTGTGCCTAAAGCGGGACACAGCAAGCTGAGCACAGAGATGCCTGTGGCACCGAGAGTGAATGTCAACAAGAAGGGAGCACACACTGCAGGAGGTGGGGTGAGGGTCATAATAGAGGTCATGAGAGGCTTAAAACTACTCTTTTATGTAAGTGGTTAGCTTTCCTGTGTTAGAAGCTAAGTACTGGTCTGAAAAGAGAGACTTAATTCAAGAATGTTTCCTACCCACTGCAACAAAAGGAAGCTTTCTAAACCTAAAATTGCAGGGCCTGCCTAGCATTTTTCGTAAGAATTTCCAGGTGGTACTATGCTCTGTTGCCATACAGGTTTTCTTTTGCAACCACATATAGAGGATGTTAATATTTAAATCATTGATAGTTTACTGTTTTCCTTCGTTTTGTCTGATCTCTTATTTCATTGCATGGAAGCGAGTATGCTCCATGATTTTTTGCAGCCACTTTGTAGACCTGAGGTTCATGTCCCACAGCTCAAAGAATACAGCTTTGGGATTATGAGGGGAAAGTGCATAGCTGTCTTAACTCCTCTTCTGCCAAGTCTTAGCCTCCGTGTTTTGATAATCAAAATACACTCAAATTCTTTCTTATCTGAGTAAGTGCTCAGATCATTCCTAAAGTCATTGCCTGAGCTATGTATTGACTCTCAAACAGCTTTACCAACAGTAAGTGAGCTTTCTTCTCCAAAGATACCTGATGATAAATTTGATCTTCTTACTCCCATCCCCCTCCCGTCCCTAGAAAAAGAGACATTTCAATTTGTATCTTTCAGGTGAGTGTTCCTTCCATTTCAATAAACTTGTTGTTATTGCATTTCCTTGTTTGTATATAAAGAAATCCCAGTGCATTGAGCCCTGTAGGGTACACACATGCCAAGTCCCAGTGGGCCTGTGTATTTCTTGAGTGTCAGATCTAGGAAGTCCTGTAGGTTCCCAGCTGCAATAATATACTTCCACAGAGACTTTCGTGGCAGCCATTTAGGAGCCTAGACCAGGCTGCTCCAGGCTTTGACAGCTGCTGAGCAGTAATTTTTTAGTATCTTCACTTTAGGAGCTAAGGAAGCAGGTAGAGACTTAACGTTCCTGTGTACACCAACCTGTTATGCCCAGCTGCTATGTTCACTAGGCCATTCCAGTCACTAGGTTATCTGAAAGAAAAAACATCATAAGAAGAAAATGTTGGAAAGAAAAAAAAGCATCACAGAAATTATATTCTCTGAGCTTTCGGTCCTACAATTCCTTAAAAAAAGAAAGGAAAACAAAACAAAAACATTAGAAATCTTTGGCAAAGTCGAAACAAATCTTTATCAGGTAGTGAGAGACTGTACAGTAGTATTATATACATGCATTAGTATAATACATAATGCACTACGATTCATTCATTCCAGCTTCAGAGAACAGTCTTACTTGGCAATGTGCGATAGTTTTCCTTCCTGATTTTGTGCAAGCATAACTTCCATTGCTTTATCTGCAAACTAAGAAGAGTAGAAGTGGCTTTGGGGTAGCATGCTTAGCTGCGAAGTACTGAGCAGCAGTGGAATGTGGTTCTAGTATGAAACACCAGCAAACCTCTCACTGCTTGTGGAAAGATCTTCTGGTTGTGTAAACAGTAATTGTGATTTACCTCACCTGAGGACTGACAGGGTGGAGAACTAGAAAGCAAAACTTCCACGCCCCTCCCAAAGCCGACTTGCCCGTGAGTAAGGATTGCCTGGCCCACATGATCATTGAGGGTGTGAGAGCCTTCTTGTCCGCTTGTCCCAAGGGCGTTGGGGCAGAGCATCAACAGCTCCAGCAGGTCAGGTCCCTACACAGCCAGCAGCAGAACCTTTTCACTCCTCTCCCCACTCCAAAAATGGAAGATACCACTTTGGGAACAACTGATTTGGATGATTGTAATAGTTTCTAAAATGCACTAACTTTATGAATTAATTGAAATTAAATCTAAATCTAAACTTTCATAGACTAAAGAAAGTGGTGGAGCCCTATGTTCCTATATACACAAAGTGCATGTCCATCAAGTGTAATAAATCCTCCATTCCAGTCACTAGATTGTTCAGAAGAAAATTTTCATGCTGAATTAAAATTTAGTGAGGATTATGACATATTTATCTATTTTTTTAATTCATGAGTTATTAGTGAGCAGAACATGTTTAAAGTTGTTTTAATTCTTTGGATTTGTACAGCACGCAGCTGAATGGGAACTTTTTTTCTGTTCATAGACTGCTTCTGAACTATCTGCTTTGGCTTCAATACTTCATTCTTCTTTTTTCCTCTTTTTTTAATTTTTTTTTTCTGTGGAGGTAGGTGATCAATGAAATGAAAATCCTGCTTCATCTTTGGAATGACTTAAGAAGGGGAGAAATGAACCTCTGGACTGCAGACTGACTGTGCCAGGGTCAGATCCACCATCCTTCACAAATGTTTCACATCATCTTCCGAACTGATGACAACATTTGTGGAAAGCCAAGAATTTGACAGGGGAACATAGTGGTCTCCAGAAACTCATGCTTCTCTAATTTTCTGAATAGAGATAGGAGGGCAAATGGCTATTAGATCTAAAAGATACTGGGAGAGAGGATGTTGAATGGAAAAACAGAGAGGAAAAAAACCCCAATCATGCACAGTCATACTCATCCGTATGACTGAACATTGCCAATTCTATAGGATGCCAGGTTAAAAAATTCCACAGCCCTCTCAATTTGCTGAGATGACTCAGAGGACTGGAAAAAGTGAATGCAAATTCTATATTTGAACAAATGTTCCTGATGACTTCTGAACGTATTTGCTCAGCGTTAGTTTGATGACAGCCTAATCCTGCAAGAGAACAGGTAAGACTCTGTGATGAGTCTGTCAAACTGAGAGAATCTTACAAAAGCACAGTGTATGCTCTAGCTCTTTCTTATTCATTGCTAATACACTGTTTGGCTGCAAAGCGGTCTTGTCCTAGTCATCCTCGTGTTATTGGGATTACATGAGTAAAGGAAGGCTCCCCTGACTTGTCTGCTCAGCCTTCAACAGATACTCTGCAAATATTAGATATCAGAACAGAGCCCTCTTTAATGCAATAGGTACTGGTTGAACATCCTGTATCTAAATGGCTTGAAAGACCTTTTGGAGCATTTCCAGGACGTCACAGATAGATACCCTCAGCAGAGACTGTTCAGAGCTGCCTTGCCCTGCCTTAGCACGGAGTACACACAGCAGAACAATATAATTCCACAAGTATCACAACATACTAATGCTTTTTCTGTCTCCTCTTATCAATAAATTTCACAGCAGTCACTGTGCACCTTACCATATAGCATGACAACTAGATTCATTCCTTCTTTACTATCCTCTGTAAATATTTATCCAGATAAAATATGACATGACTGACATTAGTGACACTGAGAGGAGGAAAGTGTTTAAGGATATAGGATTTATGACTCTGACAGACATTTTGCCATGAATCTTTCACAGCTGACAAAGACTGTACTGCTCTACCTGCCTGCTCCTCTCCTTTGCCCAAGATCAGCATCCTCAGCACAAACAAGAGAATAGGGCATTGCCTGGCACTACCAAGGCTCCAGCTGAGATTCAAATGTGTGGCAGGCTCTGATGAACCCAAAATTGGTGCTAAGACCCTGAACTGTGGAGGTGCAAGACATGTTCTGTTCTGCTGACTTTCATGCAGAACAAAAGTGTTAATGAGAGCAGCAACATAAATCTTTGTCCACCCTCACTGTACGTTGACTCCAGCCTAACCTCAAAGCAAAATGCAGTGAGTCTGAATTGCTATACATTAGAAAGGGCTGAGGTGTCTGAGGAAAAGTCTTAACAGAGGTCAAATGGCTCCAGTACTCACTAATGGCTTTTTCAGTACAAACCGTTCACCTCCCATAGACTTTTTTAAATGTCTTTTCCCTTCTACTGCTTATATTAAGCATCTAATTATCTAACGTTGGTTAGGATCATGATTTATTTATCTTTCCTTTGCAACAAAGATATATACTTGAATCATAAGCAGAGTAAGATTTCATTTAACAACTGTGGTTGAACAATAATTGTCAAGTTAGGGAACTGTTATTCATTCTTTACCCAATGAAATTGGTAAAATGGTCTGTGAAATGTACCCTTCACTGTGCTCCAAAATAAGAAATACATCAAAATAAATACCAAAGTCCAGGATCTGGAATGAATTAGGTGATTCATACTAAATACCCAATCCTGCTAGTTATTGAAAAAAAAAGCCAGACTATTATTTTCAGAAAAAAAAGTATTATAAATGGTAGACTAAGGTTGGGAAGAACAGTATACACCAGTATAGCCTATGGAAGATGCTTTTTGTAAGTCAGGATGTAAAGCTGCAGATGTATAGCTGCTTTCCTGTGAGAAACAATGTTTTAGGCAATGTTTATGTCCCAAAGCATGTCTAACTAATATAGGTGTAACAGAATCACTCATTTCAGTCTTGGTGCAGTACAATTAAGCACCCGGGGAAGATCAGAATGGAGTATAAGTGTAATTCCCAATGAGATCTCTATGTTTTTCCCCCTTCCCTCGAATACCTTCTCTTAAGTTGTAGCACTTCAAAACCGAGACTTGCTCTCCTCTTCATATAAATTGCACTTAAAAATAAGGCAAGTTGTTTTTTTTTTCTAGAAAGTTGTCCTAAATCCATATTTTGACTCATATCCAGGTGAATATGATAGCTCATCTTTTCTCCTTCAGGCAAAGTCTTTGAAAGTTAGAACAGACACTCAAAACTTATATTTTGAAAACTAGAAATAGTTGGGTCTTATAAATGAAGAAAGTTTACTCAGCTTGAAACGTCTATTAGTGAAACACTAATTGGTTTATCATGGCAATTTTATTTATCTAACTTCACAATCCTGGGTCAATCTTTAGTTCTGAGTAGAAATAAACAAGTTTTATTAATTCCCTGATAGACTTCTACCATTCCCCAGTTCTACACAAAAATGAGAGCTTCTCTGTACATGACATTACTCTAGCACAATCATTTAACACCAAGTTACAACCCCAGTTTGAAGTGATAGTACACGTGCACACTGTAAGACTGGAATGTGGGTGTATTTCCCTTCATCAACATCACTGATTTTCATGACTGATTCCATCAGAAATAAAAAAGAAATGATTGCATTGCCACATGACTAACCCCATTTTATCACCCTTCCACTTTAAATTCATAGGTTCTCTTATTCCAGCTGCATTTATTCGTATGTGCAGACAAGTCTCAGACGGAGAGGAATGGCTCCAGTTTCTCTTGTGGAAGTGGTCCTTCCCAGGAATTTTTTCTGGGTGTTAATGTCACTGAAATCCAGAAGCCAAATTCTTGGCTTTACAGTTCCGCTTTCTGCAGCAACTTGGTGTTGCAAAGAGACTGTAAAGCTGAACCAAGAATCCAGCTGAACCTTTTCTCTGGCACAAAGAGAAGCATCATCAAGACCAGACTATTTCCATTGGAAATACGAGCCTCTTTTTGTTCAAGAAATGAATGTGCTGTAATGAAATTTTATAACCCCCATAACGAGCCCATTATCAAGATTGTGACAAAACATGAAAAAGCTTTAAACTTCCAGTAGTTTCACGCTAGCCCAGAAGAACTGCAGCCAGCTCTAATTCTGTTTTGTGATGAATAGTTGGTGTCAGATACGGATTTGTTTAAAAATTATATATTACAACCATACATTTGGCTTTTTTTCTGCAATTTGAACTTAGGCTTCATTGCTAATCCATGTTCAGTGACTGAACCGGTATTTCACAAATCTGTCTGTGGACTTTCATATTCTAAAAGTGTCTATTTTAAACCTGTGATCTGATACCATCATCCTATTACCAACTATCTATCTCATACCTTATTGATAAGTAATATAACCCTACCTGCTTTGTTTTTGCTTCTTTTTAGATTAGGAGATTCTTTAGTGGAAGTGGTCAACATTAAAGCAGTCAAAATGCTTTTCTGTCATTCCTTTTCGTAGCTGGGAAGCTGTGGTACAGAATAACACGACAGCAAAGGTAAAACAGCAGGTCTAAACTGGAGGTGTCAATATTAGATGTCAAAGCTGGAGACCTGAGTTTTAGTTCAGTGCAATCACAATTAGACCACATTAGGTGTGCAAACCTTTTTAATATATTTGATGTTACCTGAGAAGTGGTATGTGTCAGATTTTCTATCTCATTCTCCTGTCATTCAGAAGACAGTTCAAATTGACACTGATATTTGTCTATTGAGATAAACATCACTGTTACTGGCATAATTTTTGTTCTCCTCTTCAGTTTTATTGGTGAGCCCATGTTGCCATTCCTGCCTGTTAGTACAGCCTCTCGTTATTTTTCTATATGTCTGCTCAGTCTTTCTCTGTCCTCAGCCTCCTTCTCTCACAAACATGTGTTGTGCTGAGACAGAGAAACAAAAATCCATTTGCTCCCTCAACCTGTCAATAGGAAAGACGGATTTCTGTTGCTGAGACCTGCAGCTTGGTCTCTGGACCCAGGATGGGGCTGACTGAGAGCTATTCAGGTGATGCATCATGAACTTGTCCCAGTATGCCATCTGAGGCACTCCACCAAGTCACTGGGAAGCAGAGCCTATGAAGAGTTTCATGTTTCCTTGGACTTTCTCTACACTTTAGTTTTGTAATTATGAGAGTCACTGCATTGCTTACATGTACCTTCTCTACCCACGTTGGACAGTACTTGAGAAAAGAAAGCTCTGCAACTTAATACTCCTACCTGGTAGTTAAAATGCTTGATCTTGCTCTCTGTCATCCTTCTCTTTCCTAACTTCTGCTAGAGAGCTTTCTTGGGAGAATTGTGTTTGTAGTTAGCTTTAGAGAAGAGACAGCTGGTGCAGGGCAAGAATATGTTAGCTTATAACCACATCTTTTGCAATGAAGCTTCATCTAAAATAGCTTCAATTTTCAGGCAGTTACTGAGTGATTTGAGGGGGTGGTGGAATAACACGTTAGAAGGAAATAAACTGCAAACTGAGCGGCTGGGCACTCAGTGGAAATATTCTAACTGTGAAGAGACCAGCTTCAAATGCAAGTTTGGGTTACAGAAATAGAGTATTTTCTGCAAGGGATGCCTTTGCAGTCCAAGTCCCAGGTCAGGATGTGTCACGACACCGAATATGTATGTACATGGTTATTTGCAGTATAACTAATTCACTTGCTGGCAAAACACATCGTACACCAGACATTATCTAAAGTCTTTTGAAGTCAATGGCTCTTTCCACGGACTTCAAATGATTCTGGATTCACACTGCAGTGGTGACAACTCAAGCTTATCAGTGAAACAATTGATGACAGCTCCATTGAAGCCTATGTGACTACGTTTGCTTGTGACAACAGTGAATCTGGCCTATAAACTTTGCTCTGTAGCAATCAGAAGTTGTATAATGCATTCAGTGGTTCAGAAGGTAATAAAATTTTCATGGCCACCAGCATACCAACCATGTTATATATCCAATTACATTTTAACTATATGAAATAGTTCTTTTCCACAATCATTTATTTAAATGTTTCCTCTTTGTTGTTGCTGTTGAAGCAGTCATGGTTTGCCCACTCCCCTTATCTAAAATTGTACTTAATGTTTAAGCCTTCCTTTTCACACAGTGGCGATATAATGCAATTTCTTATACAATTTTGTGTCCAATTTTCATTTACTACACTGCTGATAGAGGAGAAACAAAATCACGACTTGTAAAAGAGCAAAGGGGATACAACTGTGGACATTACTAGTTTTAGTAAATGGATTGGTAATTCGGAACTGACTCAATACTGGCCATTTTCAGCTCAGGCATTTGAATTCAGAGGAGACCTTCAAAGTATAGCATTTTGTCTTTTCTTCGTCATAAATCCCTTGCTCAGTGATTCTTGCAAGCAAGTCATGCTGTCTGTCATGGAAACATTTGTGAACACCAGATCACGCAGACAAAAATAATATATAGGAGAGCATTATGGTGGCAGGCCTTCCCTCCCCTTTCTGTTGTTTTATTTAAGTCCACGGATTGATTGCTTGTTTTATTGGATTTGTTCATATTATCAACCTGATGAATGACTATCATCTGTGGACTGTGGCAAATGAAATGCTCCACGGATTTTCATCCTTATTTGACCAGATGGATAAATAGTCTTAATCCAAATAACAGATGTAAAGTAGGGTGTAGCTTTTTATGAACACATAAAACACATCTGAAAAAATATACATTGTACATTGGTAAGGGGAGGCAGTGAATGTAATCAGGCCCCAAGAGCACTTATGAGCCTTATGTTAACATCAGTCTGGGCAGGAGGAGTTTTGTGATAGTGCAGAAAAATGGCACTTAAAGGGAAGCAATGAAATATTGCCCCATTTCATTCTTTTTGTTCATTTGTCCTTATGGGCACCACCAGTAATGAAGTAGAAGGAAAAGCCCTACTAAAAAAGTTTATTGCATCTGCCTCCTTCTTCCGTTTGGAGAAACCCTGTAAATAGTTAAACTGGCATTTGGCACATCTAGGAGAGCTGTGGTGGAGGAAGGAACAAGTTAGTGATGGGTGGAAATCTCTGATAACGCAAAAAAAAAGGTAGCCCAATTACTTTTCATAAACATAATCACCAGTAAGCTGGTAACAATTTAACAGCAGTGTAAGGAGCTGTGTTAGGGTGATTAGGCTTAATTAATAGAGTCGTTTATCAGAAAGAAATGATTCAGTCTGGTGATTTCTCATTCATGTCTTCGTGGAGGGGAAGGTGCACTTTCCAGCATGGCTTTGCATAATTTCCTCTACTTCCTGTTGTTTGTGCAAGAGTAAGACCTGGATTGTGTCCTGGGTATTGTACTGCCTGGAACAGAGCTCACTGGAACATCAGAATGATAAATGCCTATCTTTCAAAAATGAAAATGCTTTCAACCTATTAAAAGTCTTCACAACTGCATTAGTAGTAATATCAGTGTATCCTGGAAAGGTTTTAGGTCTAGGAGGTTCATAATTCTCACACTTCACCTCTGTGGTGAATCATGCTGTCAGCATCTCTGTCATCCATAAGGTAGGCACCTACATGGACAACATACCATGAAGTAGATACGTGCAACAGTCACTTTTTCAGGAGCACAAAGTATAGGAATAAATAGGTGGGAATGGTTCAGCCATTGTACTGAATATCAAGTGTAATTTAAAGAATCCTGTTAAGATGGACATGGTATCCCTGAATACAGGTTGAGATAGAAGTAGTGACATAAACTTCCCTGCATTCTCCTGCTGGCATATGTCATAGGTGTGATGTAAGCCCTATAAGCACATTTTGGCCTGCATGATCTGGTGTCTAGGTGGACATGAGCGATCTTGCTGCTGGCCTCTCCATTTTACACACAGCGATGGCATTAAACAGACAGCTCAAGCCTTCACCCCTACAACTACCATCAGTTCTCTTCTAGTCTTCTTATTTTGCTCCAAGGGCAGGCATTACATCACACTGGCTTTGACAACAGCAGAAATTAGTTTTGGGGCTGAAAGAAGCTCTCACAAGCCTTTCTAATAGCAGTTTGATGAGACTAGAGAAGTCTCATTTTCTTAAGAAAAGCCCCTCGAGCACAGAGCGGCACTGGGAAATATTTTTCGTGCCAGTGACGAGTCAGTTGGAATTTCTAATCTGCAGCTTCCCCACAGCTGCGCGCATCCCTCCAAAATGGGTCTGTCTTGAGGTATTTATAACGTGTCTGTCACCAAGGTAGCCAAGCACCACATGGAAACGCAGCACCCAGGTTTGCAGCTGATGCAGTTTGTCATCGTCTCGTCCCTCTCCCAGGTTCCCCACTCTGGCATGCTTCCCATGGTGTTTGCTGCAAAAGAGCTGGTTACAAACATTTGCTCCTTCGAAAGCTCCCTCATGAGAATGGTGCACAAACTTGGCACCTGCTGCCCTGTATTGCAGCATCCCCTGCACAGTTAAAGGCTTTTAGACAGTGCTTTCATTTTTCTGTTCAAGAGTTTGGGTTAGTATGCAACAGAATTCAGATACTACAGCTAACAGCCAAATTTAGTTGAATAGTATTTACACTAGCTCTCCATACACTTTCTGAATTAACTTTCAGTGTCTAAATCTACTGAGACTGTCAGGTGAATACAGCACAATCACAAACTACTGTAGAGCATTGCACTTGCTCCTACAAAGCCATGAACTATTTTGCTTTCTAATCTCTTTTTTGACTATTTCTGAAGGTACTTCAACCTGAACTATCTAATAGCCTGATCAGCCATTTTCTTTTCTTTTTGTCTGCAGTTTTCATCCCTTCCTTTACTCGTAGGAGAGTAATCTTATCTGAAAGATAAGTTTATGCTCTTCAAAGTAAATATGCAGCTTGGAGTGCTAGTAAAATATCTGTAAAGTAGCTGATAAAGGAAGATCATTCCCAAGAAGTTCTGGTCTGATCCAGATCTGAAGCCAAGGTAAAGACCTGAAGCTCCAGGAAGCAGCCAAGGAATTCAGATGCTTGAGCTATCTAGTTAGAATACGTCTGAAACAGTTGCTAGGCAAATTCACCCAGTGCTTCCCAAACCAGCTCCACCACTAGGTTTTGTACACACTTGCACATCTGAAGTCTGACATTTTTACAGAATGTGTTTGTGAAAAAACACTCTCAATGGCATTTAGGGTTCAGACACCTGAGAATTCATGGGGTAACAAGCATTCCTGATCAGTGAGGTAACCCTGTACCCATCCAACCAGTCACTTAGCTCACCTATTAAGGCTCAGGTATGAGGACTTAGTAAGTTTCAGTGGCTGAGCAAGCCTTTTTTTGTGAGGCCCCTGAACAGGAAAGAGTTTTTACCCATTTCAAATAGTCCATTTTACTTTGGTGGATACTCATAGAGCAAGTTCTTCTAGAGGCAGATGATCCAAAGGATGGGAATCTCAGACAGAAATTGCTGACACTCCCTTTCTTTTTTCCTCCCATGGTTTTAAACCCAGAGAAAACAGGTCTGCATTATGCCAGCAGCAGCCCACCTTGTGCTCCCTGCTAGGTCTACCTCTTGCACATTTGCTGAATTCTCTAGTTACAGAACATCACAGAAGCAGACCCAGATTCTGCCATGATTTCCCATGTTTTCCCTAGAGAGCGGCCCCATTGCCTTCCAAGGCATTACCCATAAAGCAAACAACTCCTTCCACTCATCTGACCCTCAAATAGTCATGTTACGTGCTTGCTTTGCCCACATGCTGCTCCACAGAGACTATCGCAAACCATGGAAAATTCCAAAATTTGCCTTTGGAATTCCTGTGTGTTTTGAACAGGGGAAGGGGCTGGGTCTACACCCAGATTAAGTTTAAATTTGGTTTGTGGCTCAAAGCTGACCCAGGACTAGAGTTCATGTTCATAACTGAGGAGTGGAAAACTCATGTATTCGCCTCATAAGGATTCTTAGCAAAACAGCTGCTATCCTTGGATTTGAGGCACCCATGAAGCAGAACAGGACACTGAGTATCCCCTCAGCACCCACTTATTTCTGTACTATGACCAGAAGACCTAGTCATTAAGCCCTAAAAACAGACAGTGAGAGCCTTATGATTGTCTAATTCTTACGCTAAACTTTATCTACTGAAACAGGTTTGCTTATGGGGATCAAAGCCCTGGGTATTTGAAAGATATTGTGACTTCTAGCTTCCATGTGATACCTAGACTATGCCTAGAGTTGGAGTTCTTTCTAATCTAATTGGAGAGGAGTGTACTGCTATGGTTTATGGAGGTGAGCAGGCTTACTGCACTGGCCAGGGCATTAGGATTGGGCTAAGGGGACTTGTGCCAGCTGGTAGATTTGTATTGTAAATATACATCGCTGCTTTCTCTTTGAACTTGATTCTGCACTAGTGAGGCTTAATAGAGGATGCTTACCATCAGAGTTTTTTAGTCACTTCTAGGAGACCTCCTTCCCCTATATCTTAAAACACTATGTCTGACAATAGACTAAAAAAGAAGATGGGATCTTCAAGACTACATAGGGCGACAGCTCTCTTGGCTTATAGAAGAAATGCTCTTTTGGACAGGAACAACACAACCTGCCCACTGACCAGCAGCATCAGATGAAATATGCGTCATATTATCCTAGTTGATGTGCTCCAACATTGCAAGAAATACTCCATTTGCTCTTTTATCAGTGCAGCACACAGCACCAGTTTTCCATTCATTCCATTGCTAATTCAAAAGGGGAAAAAGCCAAACCTTTCACTTTTCCAGTGTTTGTTAAAGCACAAGCATTTTATTTGGATACTCTGAGAACATAACAGTTTAAAGTCTTAAACGAGATTCCTGTGCAGCCAAAGATATCCAGTCAGAAACCACAAATCAGGCCACTAGAGATCTTAAGACCGGGATAAACATCATGAGACCTTAAAACCCAGGAAAATATGGACGTTTTCTTTATTTTTTTCTTTCTTATTGTTTATCTCTTTCTCTCTTTTGTCCTCTCTCCTTCTCTTTCTTCCTCTTTCCTTCTCTTTCTCTCCTCACCCCCATTTCTCTCTCCCCCCTATTTCTCTCTCCCTCTCCACCTCTCTCCCTTCTTCCAGCATTACATTTTAAAACTTTTCTCTAGATGACTAGAAGCAGACAAACCAGTTTTTCAGTGGTCATTGAGATTCAGCTGTAACTACCTGACTCTAGGATATGGAGTTTTTAGAAAAACTTAAATACCAGAGGACCTAGTACTGTTGCAGGAAACTGCTACACTTACCCGCCATAGGAGCTCCAGATAACCAAGAGGTCTAGCAAAGTTTTCACTGGCACAGAAGCTCAGCTCTATGCCATTTATTGACCTTCTCTGGTGACATCAATTTCATGGCTACTTTTATCACTACATATTGCCTGTATCAGAGAAATACTTACAGGCCCTGGCTAGGCCATGCTCAAGGTACTCACACACACTCTGAGAAACAGCCATTAACCACAGAAGCTACAGTCTTAAGGGACAAGATGAACAAAGAGAGGAAGAAATGAAAGATTATCTTTCCCTTCCCCCTTCACAGACAGATGCTGTGGCATGGCAAGATGGAGTGACTTTCCCCACGCTATCTCAGGAAGTCCGTGGCAGAGCTCAAAAGTGAACCTAGACACTGATTTCCAGGCAACTGTCTTGTTTGTAAAGCCTTCTTTTCAACCAAAAGCAGAAGGAATGCAAGCAGTAACACTCAGACAGCAACCTGAGGTGACCTGCCACCAGATGAGCTGTCATCAGACTCTGTTCTGCCTCCCCCCAGCCACTGCCTGCACAGGAAAATCACCTGGGGCAGTCAGGGTCCCTGTTGGGGCAGGGAAGTCCCTTGCCTGAGCATCCACAGGTGCTGAAGGACATGTTTCTGCAGCACGTACCCTGGCAGGTGAGCTGTGACCTGAGGGTGAGTTCAGGACTTGTCCTGACACACAGCATGCGGAGGCACCACCGGTGCCGATTAGCAATGTGAACTGCAGTGCTCAGTCACCCTCATCCTCCCAAGGTCCCCTTGCACTCTTTGAGGCGATGGCCGACTGCTGGCTCTCAGGTGGCTTGTTTTGGTCCAAGAGGAAAGAAAAACATGAACAGCTTCACTCACTGTAGCATGACAGGAACAAAGGAACAAAGTACACTGTTCTTGAAAGTCAACACATTACTGAGAAATATCTCAAAGATGGCAGGAATATTAGTTTGATTTTAAAAAAATGGTTTGCTGCTAAACTTCCTGTGTTTTAAGGAATCGGTCTTACCTTATCAGAATGCAGGCTAGGGGTGCTGAATCACTTTCCACATAACTGGAAAACTATCTGATATAAATAAATTTTATGATTCTCAACTACATATTGTTAGGTAATAACTTAATGACTTTATGAATGTTATTAAGAGAAGTTGTATAAACTGTATCAGGGTCCAGGAATAGTTATTGTATATTTTAATTTAAAGGAGTCTGTGGAAAACATGAACCGACCAGTTGTCTGGGTAAGGTGATTTAAGGTTTTATCAAAAGATAGTAAGCAATGCTGTAAGTAAGCAAGTCTGTCTCTAGGGCATTGAAAATTATATATTGGTAAATACTGAGATCAAAAGGAGATTCCAGAATTAAAAACCCTTGCAAGGTAAGAGGATGGTTAACACAAGCAAGTGACAGGTTTGCTTTTGCAAAGAAAGAAGATGGCATGGGACTCTCCAGGAGTAGGAAAGGTTCAAGCCTTAGGAAGGGGCTAGAATCAGGTTTTCTGCTTTTTCTTTTCTCTGAAGTGGTTTTGATTTAAATAAAAGTCATTGGCTCTGCTGTCTGTGCCTGTTGTTGAGCCTAGTGGGACTGAAGTAAGAGTGGCTGACAAACAAGCCCCCTGGCCAGAGCAACGTGGGCAGCGCTGAAAGGGCATCAAACTGCAGCTGGCAGCACCTTGAGGACCTGGGGGAACATGGGGCCCAGGGAGATGCCTTCCCCAGCCCAGGGTGCAGGAAAGGGGTTCAGAGAGCATGTGGAGAACCACGTGCTGATCCTCTGGGTTAAGGAGGTTGTTCATTTGCTAACTCTGGCAGCAACAAGGCTGTAGCTGTACTGAAAAATATTCCTCTTCCAGGTGCATCTCATATGCCAAAACATGCTTCCTGTTGCCCTGCACCCCAACGTGGCCCTGCTGCTGCCATGGCAGCTCCAGGGGCTGTGCTGCTTCCTGTCGACACAACAGTTAGGTGTAGGCCTCTGCAGCTGCATGGCTTCACTGCCCCTCTCCTCACCACCACCCGAGCAGGAGCTGCTGCCATTACCAGTAGCTAGGCTCTGTGTCTTGAAGGAAGAGAGAAGGTTTGTTGTTTACTTTGGAAGGCACTTACACACCCTTTTGTTATTGCATGTCACACACAAAGGACAGTCTTTGTCAGTTTTTCTCTGATCCCTACTCAGATATTTTTCCAGGGCTGATACCAATCTTCCTGGCTGCAAATGCAGGTACCCTTTCCTTCCTGCCCTGCTCTCTCCTTTCCCATGGTGACCCAAGTAAAATAAATTATTTACAAAAGACTTCGTCTTTGCAGCATTGTTCAATTTAGTAAGAGATCTCCTGCTTAAAGGCCAAATCGTATTTTTCTATGGATGCATTCTCTGGACTTCGACAGGAGCTACAATAATATAACCTATTTCTACTATGTAAATGGGCAGATAGTTTAAAAGTGTGTTTTGAGTCTTCTAGAAAGGCTCTATAGGAGTGGGCATAGGGCAGCTGATGGAGGGCAACACATCTTTCTTGTATACATGAAGAAAATTTTTCTGATCCAGGGCACCCTGAGCCTTGTCTGAAATGCCCCATAAAGGAGTGTAAACATACAGCCTGCTTTTGTTTGGGGGTTTGGGGGGTTTGTTTTGGGCTTTTGGGGCGGTTTTTTCCTCACCTGTGGTGAAGGTGGCACTACTCAGCTGTGCAGGCTTTGAGGACCTAGTGTAGATCACACACCATGCCAGGCTGAGTTCTGGGGGCACCATTTCTGTGATGTTTCATGTGTTTCGAAGTCCGATTTGGCCCAGGAAAACAGTGAAAAACAAGTGCCTCTGCAGCAATTTGGTGATGTGTTCTAGACTTCCAGTATCACAGAGACTTTGATGTTCTGTTTTCCCACTCAACGGGAGGATAACTACACCACATACACCCACCATTTCCCTTTCTGTTCTCACAAAGCCCTGACGTTTCCCAGAGGAGTGTTAGGCCAACAAAAGATGCCAGATTGCTGTCTGTTTTTCTTTAACATTTGCATTTTATTTAACAGATCTTTGAGGTGTTCCCAATGATGGATAAGCATCGTTGTCCTCCAGACCAGATGGACGGGTATAACCAGGGAAAAAGCCCGTTTCTGACCCAATGACAAAGTGGAGGATGAAGGCAGTGCTGGTTGGCCAAGGGCAGTGGTTGGAAGAGTTTGTAGCTCTACTGCAGCCACTTGGGGCTCAAGCTGCAGAACCACAGCAAATCCATTTAGCCTGTAGCTTCAAGGAGCTCCCAGGCCCTCCATATTTGTTAAGTAATGAACAATGGTACCAGTAAACAACACTTTTGTTCAATTCCTATTGTCTAGGAACTATCATTGTTTTCTGATGCGGCCATTTGCACTCCCTTGGCTTCCTCACTTACGTAGCCCACAGCAAAACCATAAAGCAGTCAGCCCGTGGGAACATTAACTGCAAGAGAAAGCTGTGGCAGTTCCCCTTTGCGATACTAGCTGCCACAGACACGCCGCAGGCCTGAGCGTGGCATTTCTGAAGGACTGCTTCAAGCTTTGATGTGGAGAATGACTTCTCTGCCACCAATTACTTCTCCACATAAATTTAACGTTCTTCTGTTTGGAAGAAAACATTGCTTTGGAACTTGGACTTGGACCATGAAATCATCTGCCCACAGGAACTATGGGCTATCTCAGCCCTTGTCACCCTTTAATACACACAGACAGGAACAAGGTTATTAAAGTGTATCCTAAAAACCCCAAAAGCACTGAATCAAAACACAACATTGCACAAGTAATTTTTCCTCTCGGAAAGGAAAACCAAACCACATGCACCATATATTAATCATGTGATTTAATGTACCCCTGGATTCATGTACAGCTCTTGGGAGGATAAAGCACTATAATACTATGGATAGTAGAATAACCTGGGCAATGCTATTCCTGGAATTCACAAGGCCATTTCCATTAAGCTGAAGTAGAGGATGGATGAGATGCACAGAGAGACATTTCTGGTGGGTTTTCCTTTTTTTTTTCTCTCTGGAGTGGAACTGAAACTTTGGTCAACAGGAAAAGCTAAATTAGAGGACTGCAGAGGGCATGGATAAGAAGCAAATCTCACACGCGCAGAGGCACAGACACACACCCAGACAGAATAAAAAAAAAATGGAATTTTTGAAGCAGAAGTTAAAAAAAATTCCCACCAGGCTCGTGACTCCCCTGAGGCTCAGTGTAGCATGGGCATTGGCAGGACAGAGGGCTCAGGGATGATAACTTCCTGCTCCTCCACGGCAACAGGATGAGAGTCCCAGCATGGCCCTGTGCATGCCCCGCACTTGGATAATGTCACTGCTGCAGCCTCTGAGCCCTCCCATTTCCTTTGACAAATAAACACCTCTGCTTCCTTTTGATTCTCCCAACAGATATTTGGTGACAAAGCTTCTCAGTTTCCTCAGGAGAGATTAAGAGAAGTCTAGGTTTTTCCCAGTTGCGCAAATCTCCCTAGTTATAGCCTTGACGTACATCAAGAAATTATTTCCTCTTTCATCAGTAAATCTTTGTACAAACCTCCCCTGGTTCCTGAGCTAGCAGGGAAGACAGTGTTGGATTTACCAACTCACAGCACACTACAGGCCAATGCAGCCACATCAGTGACTAAATGTAAGCAGCAGGAGGGCATTTCTTAGTATTTAACCCATTCACACTCTTGATTGTTCAACAGGAATTCATTACCGTCCACCTTCACTCACCTCTACTCCCTCCTCCGAAAGGGTTTGACAGCAAAGTCATTGCCTAGGTCTTTGCCATACTGAACCTAGAATGCTGTGCCAGTAAAGCCACTTACATGGTGACAGACAAGTGTGCAAGCATGATTTTTTTTTCCAGAAGTTAGACAAGGTACTGGCAGCAATCTGCTAGTAGAAATCACTGTAACTCAGTACCTCTCTTCCCTTCAGCTCCACAGATCATGCAGTCCTTGTGCAAGGAGATAGTTTAGCATCTCTTTTCCCTCTCTTTACAGGCAGTGATGTGCATGTCAGCTCTGTAATCATTGCTCTCTTTTCAGCATGCTCACCTTTGGTATAGGATTCAGGCTTCCAGGATGCGACTCTGCTACAACAACGGCATTACTGGATTAGGCATCTGTAGTTTTCTTTTTGGCCTCTCACTGTGTTGCAGAGTGAAAGAAGGACTCCACTTTATGAATAGCAAGGACAGGATGCTGTGCAATTTTTAGCCTTTTGTGTATTGAATCCAAGCTCTGCACAATGGCATGTTTCAGAGCTAACAGTCCCTCAGGAGGGAAACACACCGGAGGAAGCATTTCCTGCTGTGGGCAGTTGACAACTGCTGTTGAAAAAGGGCTTCTTGAGTGATAGAGAGAAGGCTATTTTGGGGAAATTTTGGTAACACAATTTTACTCTTCTTGTCAACAGCATCAGTGGTTACCATAACACAAGTAAAGTAACAGATCAAAGGGAAAAGATGATGGGAGTTAAGGCTATGGTGTGTCCGACCATGCACACACAGGTATATCCAGTCAGCCCTTGTCATCCTCAGGTAGGGCCAGCTGCCCCTCACCTGACAATCGTATTTTATGAGCAAGGATGGGAGATGATAAGCACAGAAATGTCACAAATCCTTTTGTATATAATACCATGCATGGACTATGTCTCTAGAGGGCTATGAGAGCTGGGGGGTTGCAGTGACAATGCAGAAGAAAGAGTATGGGGTGAAGTCAAGCTATTTTGGTGGTATGGTCAGGCCTGAGCAGAACAGGGATTTCATGAGCCATATTTTCTGCAATAAGGCAAGGACAAGTGGGAATATAAGGGTCAAGATTAGGACAACTCTGGTGAAGTTGTGAAAAGACAGGACTGTTTCAGCAGGTAGTGAGGGACTAAGAGGAAGAAACAACCAAAGGGAGTCAAAGTCATCTGCTGGCACATCTTGGCTTGACAGTAACATCACTTGTTTTGGAGAAGAAATTTGAAATAAAGGTCATAAAAATACAAAAAAAAGATCACTTTGGACAATCACACAGTTTCCATAAGTGGAAATGGGTGAAACTATTTTTAACGAAAGGGTTTAAATCAGAAATATGTCTGGTTTTATTGACCAAATATTTTGGTGAATTCCCATCAAACTTGTTAAACTATTTCAACAAGAAAGGGGTGGCAAGACAAGGGTTAACCATCAAAATATTTAACTTTGAGATTCTCAAACAGAAATATTTGGTTTTCCACTTAGAAACTGAGTGTAGCTTTCCAAAATATATCTCTGTATAAATTTATCTTTATGATTAAGGCAAGTAAGTAAATGTTTATCTCTGTTGTCATTTATTTGCAGTTTGGGGCAGCTTTACTGGAGATGCAAAAGGAGGTTGCAGAGCTCCTGCTCAAGCTGCCTGGCATGTCATGCACCACATACTATCGGACAGCTGCACAGTCTTCTTTTGTATATCCATCCCCTGGCATCGTGACTGTCATCACTCGTCACAGCTTCAGCTGACACAATGAACTTGACAACACAGATGAGCTCGTCCTTTGTGTTGCTGCTTGATCTCGTCCGTGACTACTCCAGCATGTCCCTCATATTAGACTGCTTTTCCCACTGTATATAATTTCCTTGTAGTGCTATTACTTAAGCAAGACTGGTTGTCTTTTCTCGTTTTCTTTGTAACACTTCCTGTATTGTAAAAGGGGTGTACAGCCTTGGGGGGGGGGAAAAAGGCAGCAAGCTGAATGTTTACTTCATTGCTGGTCAAGAGTTGGCTGCTGTAGAAATATTGGCTGAAGGCAATGGTGTAAAACATAGTCCCTTCTATGAGAGTGCCAGAAAACCAGGGGGCAGGTGGCAGTTCTTGAACAATAGTCAATTAAGTTTTCTAGGCAAATATTTGCTCATATGTCCAGACAATAATGTCTCGTGGAAATGTGTTTGCACAATGTCCTTGACAAAGGCTTGTCTATTAACCTGAACACAATCGGGTACAGCTCTGGAACAGTGTTTAATACATAAACTTCTCAGTTCAACGAAAAGCAAATCATCATACATTGAGCTCTGAAGACAACAATCACCCCAAAGTACCTTCATACGAGGGAAAAAAGAGTGCATTGTGAAGGTAATTAACTTTTAACCAATAAAATCATCCAGTGTTAATGTGTGTGCTGGGTTCTGTGACTCAGTTCCTACAATTTCACTGTGCTTCCAGAATAGACTTGTCCTGATCAGTCTAAAATGGAGTTTCAAAAGCCCCAGTAGGGTGACCACACTGTGCTGTGTCACCACAAGTGAGCTTTGTCCATGCCCAGTGCTCCTGGGAGCCCAGCTGTTATCTCAACACAATGTTGCCTCCAAGCTCACGTGCTGAGATGCTGGTGAGTAGGTGGCTTTGCTTGGCACGTGGCTTCCCACTGCCCCATGCACGAGCAGGGGATGAGCCCGCCTGAGAGTTATTGAGGATCATTGTTGTTGTTCCTCAACCTGGATGTGGGTGGAAACTCTGAAGCAGGAGCCCCCCCATTACAGCGCAGCAGCATCTTCCCGTGGGGAGCCAGTGCCATTGATGCCAGCTCTCTTGGGGACAATGGGGAATGGGGACAACGGGGAATGGGGACAGAAGAGCCTCATTTTTAGGGCACAAAGGAAATTTTGTTTGGCATATGGTGTGTAACAGCGCACCGCTGTATTGCTAGCACTCATAATACTCAGCAAATAATAGTTTATCCAAATAGTGCCCAAACTTGGAGTAGGGCCTGCTGAGGTGGAGTTGTGAACCAGACCTTAGACAAAGTTTAGCTGAATTTTCTGTATTTCTCTCTGGTTTTGGGGTCACACAAAATGAATGGTCTTTAACAGGGATTCCAGTTAGAAGCACATGGGAATTGTTAATTGGGTTGTAAATAATCATTCACAAGCTGCTCCTTCTCTCTATCGTGAATTCCATAATATGTACCAGTATTTTTTGAATGTTTTGGCTGAAAACGTTCCAGCCTCCACTTTGCACACCACATGTTCACCTCATCTTAATGGTGATTCATTATCCATGAGGTATGTGAGTCACCTCAGGGATGTGGGTTTGTTTCTTATTCCCTGACTGACAGATGGACACTTAAACAGGGATGAACATAGAATTTGGTATAGACAGTAAACAAATAAAGGAACCAAAGAGAAACAAGCACACATTTGTGCTAAAAATGATGGAGGCAAAAGAATTCTTTTAGTTCTGCCTTGATTTTAATGAAAAGTTAAGAACTTGTTCCCCTGGTGTGAAGTTGGAGAAGCTGGATGAAACTGCATAATTTTCCTAATGAAGGAGGTCAGGTAAGATAAGCAATTGACCACTGCTGACCTCAAAATTGAATCTAGAAGTCACAGCAAACTAAACTTGTCTTGTTTGTTCATAAAAAATATTCCTGAGCCAATTGTTTAGTTTTGTCCCTGTTGATGAATGATAAAAATAATCTCAAATTCCCACTGCAGAATTCCTGACATTGAAATCATTGAAATCATGCTTGTAATCTTTTTTATTTTTTTTTATTTTGGTCATTATCTTATGCCTCTTTCCCTCCCCAAGCTTATTTTTTTCCTGCGTGATTTCAATACCTCTTTTTCCATAAGCTTTAAAAGCCTATTCTGGGCAGTTAAACTTAGGTTTACTTCCCGAGTACCACAGAAAGAAACATTTAAGGAACAACAGTTATTGCAGGTTGTGCTGAAAGCTTTGTCTATTTATTGTAATGCTTCTTATTTCCTTTCTTTTTGGTTCTTCATAAGCTGTAAAGCAATGCCTCAACTGGAGGCACCTTTTCCTCTCTCATGATGTCCCAATTTTGACTATTAATGCATATAACTGAAGAAGAGGCTAATCAATATGTAAGTATCAAACACCTGGACAGGCATAAATTGCACGCAGAATATTTCTTGCTGTAGTGGGAGAGTGACCAAAACTGCTGAAGTGGTTGAAGATGGAGAGTTCAGCACAGTAGGATTTCATGTGCCTAATCACAAGGGAAATCCTCCTAGAAGTTATTCTTATCACCCCCACTATGTTGCTGACATGTATGTTGATGGAAAAAAAAAAATCATCTATTCAGAACAGGAAAACATCATGCCTTGAAACAACCATACTCAAAGACTTCTGAAGAAATAACTGAGGTATATTGTCTGTTAATCATCGCTCTCTAGCAGACACATTTAACAGCATGACTACAAAAATCAGGGCGTATACAAAAGCAAAAAATATTCATTCCCCTGGGCCAAAAGCTGCTTTCTGTTACACCCAAGAAACCACATTAAAGCCTCCTGCTTACAAGGTGCCAAGCCGTTCTCAAAGCACAGAATCCCATTTGCTGCCGTTGACATCAGCAAGCAGAGCAGGCAGCATGGCACCCTGTGGCAGCTCAGCACTTGCTAGATGAAGCATCGATGCCCTGATAGGGTAACGCACGTGCACACATGCCAACTTCTGCACCCATGGTAAGCCCTGCCAGTGTCAGTATGAGCTGGACTTCTGCTTATGGGCTGCAGGGAAACAGGCTGTGCAGCAGAGCTAGACTCAATCTGGTGCCTGTTTTGGTGCTAGAGGTTAGCTCCTGTCCTCTTGGGGATTATTAATTCTGGTAATTAGCTTTGCTTTTTCTGCGATTTCTGGGCACTTATGCTGTTCTTGAAAGAGAGTGAAAAGAGAAGTGAACTGGAGTTAGAGCATGTTGGCACAACTGCGAACAGCTGAGAACCTCTCTGCGTCCTGACTCAAAATCACACAGCTCCTTCAGACTCCGCTGCCTCTTGAGCAGAGGTTAGCAAACATGCATGGTCCTGCCTAACCCCAGGGATGGGTCTGAAATGTGCTCAAAACAGTATCTCCAGCAATGAGGGGATTGCTCTAAACCATCACTCCATCTAGTGTCAGGACATTTTAAAACACTCAGTTCTCCTGTGCATGCATGTTTTATTGTATCCTAAATAATAGATTCTTCCACGTCGCACATTCCTACAATCGGGATGCGCTTTGTAAAATCTTTTTTTATGTAGTTCTTATTATTGGTTGTTCAGGGGTTTGTTTTGTCCCAGGGTCTCCTGAGTTTACAAAAGACAGGAAAGTGCTGCCTTCCAGAAAGGCTATAAGGTGAATCCAGTCCAGTCCGGTGCTGTTCTGTATTGCCACTTTACTATTTCATTAGTAGTTGTGCTATAGCGGTGCATGGCAATTTGCAGACCACTGAACACACTAGCTTTCTACCCAAAGACTTGCGTAGCAAAACCGTATTGCTAAGCACGACAAAACTAATGAGTAATGAAATATGCAGGACATAAAGATCATACTTTGCAGTGCTAAAACAGGGTAATGCTCACGGACAGTAACATGCTCATATGACACCCCCAAGCTTATGTACTTAGGAGAACCTTGCAAGAACTTCACCTGCTCCAGGTCTGCCATGCAGAAAGTACATGGGTAAGTTCAAGGGTAAGTGCAGTCTTCAGATTGCTTTTCACCCCAGTGTTTTTAATCATGCTTTAGTGGCAGCAACATGCAAAGGAAAAAAGCATCTTTATGGCTGCTAGCAATAGGAATGGCTCTATGCCAAAGCGTGGTCCAAAATAGTGGAAGTACATGGGAATCAAACATCTGTCTTTCAGGAGACACCAGTATTTGCAAAACAAAAGATCTTCTTGCAGGAAGTGTTACTGTTGGACTTGCTAATGAATAATACCTGCTTGGGCAATCGTTGGACCCAATGGTTCTTGGAGGCTGTTGAGCTGCCCAGGAAGGTGAGCTGCTTTGACAAGGTGCTCCCTTCATTTTTAAATGCACAGAGAGAGCACTTTCAGCTCTGAAGTTCCGTTTTCCTTAGAAACTGTTCATCTGCATGCTTGAACTTCTATCATTTTCTTTAATGAAAAGAAAAATCCCAGCAATTCAGGTGATAGCTCTATTAGAGACATTAATGTACACAAAAAGTCCATTATCTTGGAATGGGGATTGGTTTTGAGGCTAAAAACTATTGCTTTACTGACAGATAAAAAGATTTCTTCAATATGTTATAAAAATTGCAAGGAAAAATAATTTCACCAGAAATTATTTTCATTAGTTTTATTCTTTTAATAATGAAAAGATTTCTATAATTGTCATTATGTAGAACCATTTGGATTCAAAATAACCTGAAAATGTGATCTAAAATACCGGACAGACTCTATTCACAGGTTTATGGGTTATGTTGCTCAAATGAAAAAATAATTAACATAACAGTAAAAAGGCTAATGATGTCAATTTTACCACAGCAGATAATGTCTGCATACAAAAAGATTCCAATATCGTATATTTTTCTCATTGCCTTAGAAATAAGCCACAGGATGTATATGGAGGGATATTTTCGTCCTGCTAAAAGATGTCCCCTCCTGCTATGTAGTCTCAGCAGGGGAGAAATCGTTTTTCACTCTGTTTTTGTTTCCCTTTGACCTAGAGTCAAAGGTCTACCCTGAGGAGGTCATGGCTGCTTGCGCCCTCGGTTATTTGGGGCGAGACGTGGGGACAACAGTAAACGGCCCTGGTGGCTTTTTTCACAGATGTAAAAATATTCAGGGTGCTGAGTGGTTCACTTTTGGTGAATCCTAGTGCCATCTTTTGGGGGAAATAGGAATATGCCTTGGCCGGCAAATATGCCCTGACACATACCAGGAGAGCAGCTCTGCTGCCAGTCCCTGGCTCCCAGAGGAACGGGACATCACTGGGACTGACGCGTGTGCAGGGCAGGGCTGGAGATGGAGGGTCACCTGGGTCACTTAGTATTACAGCAGCTGGAGGAGACACACCAGGGCTAATTTTTATGAGCAGGACCATGTTCCCTGGCCAGGTAGGACAGTGTGGCATCCAACAATGACAAGGGGAGACCCTGGCCAGCACTGCAGCAGGGGTGAGCACTGGCCTGGGGGCCACTTGTCCTTGGGGTGAGCACACTGTCACCCACACCATAGGGAACTGCTTATGGGATGGGAAATAGTCAAGCTCTTGTCAGAAGGAGCAGCAGGATTGCACCTGCAGGGCAGTGCAGTAGCAGTGTAAAGTCAGGCTGGGGCACCAAAAGCGGGACAGCAACGTCTGTGGTACCTTCCCAGCCCACACTGCCATTATCTTCCACTCATACACCTCTGTTTCTCCTTCATGGCCCTGGGGACCAGGCTTAGCGTCCTATTCCAAGCAGGTCAAGGAGCATAGCCCAGACATTCAAACAGAAACTTCAGGAAGCATCTGAAATACAGAGGGCATTGAAAACTGTCCTGTGCCTTCAGTAATCCCCGGCCATCCAGCTGCATCCCAGAAGGAAACTGATGAGGGGAGAGAGCAGAGACTGTGACCCATGTCACAAAGCATTGCCATCAAAAAGCTGAAAGCTGGTTATAAACCACTTTGTGAAACCCTGCAGATAACTCAATACTCAGAGTACTTGTGTGGGAATGAAGGGACTATGGGGACACTTTACCAGGGAGCATTAGGGGCACGGAAACTGCACACACACGTACGCACATCCTTCCACTAGCACCTGAGGGAAGATCTGATCGGTGCCTGAGGGTGCCCACTGACTCCCACTGCAGCTGCAGGGAGAGGGGGAACAGGGACATGTGACAGTCACACGGGGCTGCCAAGTACATCATTGGCTGCAAGAACTCCAGCCCCACAGGTTCATACCCCGAGATGAACCCAACCATCAGAGGAGTGCAGTGGCCATGCAGGAAGAGAAAGCAGGAGGTTTTGACTTGGCATCCTTCTGCCCCAGCATCCCTTGGCTGCTCTGGCAGCCTATGAAGCTTTCACCCGCAGCCCAGAGATACCGAACGCTGGGGCTGCTGGCATGACCACAGCAGTGGGCTTGGTCCTGGGCTGGCAGCATGCTTCATTCACTGCTCTTCAGGAACAGAGCCAGAAGAGCCCAGCCCCAGTGGTCCAAACCCGGGCATGCTGCTGCTGCCAGCAACACATGGGTTTCTAATTCACTTACCAATTCCTGTATTTTTTTAAAAACAGATCTGTTATTTTTCTTGCTGAAGAGAAGAATGCCCAGTGCCTTGCACACTCACAGCTCTGTGAGCAACCTTGCCTGTAGGGACTGATCAGTCAGGTTGTCCAGCTGCCACTTGTGCCATGGTTTCTGGACCTCAAAGCCTGAACTAAGGGAGAGGAGGAGTTGCAGGAGCAGACCCAGTCTGTCACTGTGTCACATGAGGGAGGGTGAAAGCGGAGGCATGAAGTATTCGCAGGCTAAGCCCAGCATGCATGCCTTACTTACTTCAACAGTCAAGCAAACCATACCACTCCTCAAAAATGTTCAGGCCATCTCTTTCTGCATGAAGTATGGGGGACTAAGCCCAGGAATCTCCAGGGGTCTAATTATAAAGCTAATTGCATAAACCATGCAAGTTCCAGCAGGTGTATGGGAAGCACTGCTCCTTCCCCAGAAGCCTGTCAATTCTCCATAAGGTTCACCATTGATCACAATCCTGCCCAGATCTCTTGGTGGGCAGGCAATGCCTCAAGCACCCAGACCTTCCTTAGTGTCTCATATTGCATTATTATTCAGGAAATTGTTAACACTTTCGCAGTCTGTGAGTGCTTCTCCCTAGAGTTGCTCAGTAGCCTTGAAATAGGTGATTTCCCAGACACTTGTTGGCTGTTACTACCCTGAAAGTCATAAAAGGCCCCAGCAGCCCCACAGAATTTGTTAGAAAACGCACAGGCATTTTTCATAGACATCCAAGAGCCGTAAGGCCTCTATTTCCATCTGTGGGAGAGCTTGCCTGGGGACAGGTCACATTTGCACATAAACTTGCAGGTGTCGGACCAAGACTGTAGGCATCAACGTCAAGGGTACTCAAACACAATCCTAGATTTACATCATTGTCCAGCTCTTTTTTTTTTCAAGATCACCCCAAGTTCCACCATGGGGACATAAAGTTATCAATCACAGTTTTGAAAAGTGCTCTGGTGAACTATTTTTTTTTATAATGAGTATTTTTCATGGTGGCTGCCTTTGCTGGAGGGTGAGTTGCCTCCAGTGCTGTGCACTCGTCTTCAAGTTCTTCTGAACGAATGTGATGTTGCCAAAAGACAAAGCACCATGGCAGGTTTTCTGGAACATCTGAGAGACTGACCAGCACAAATCCTGTTGCAAGTCTATCAGATTTGGGCACCTAAGGTACCTGGGGTCTTTTGGAAATGTTATCATCAGTCAAATAACTACATTTTGCCAGGTATTCTAAGTAAGGTTGCTCTACCTCTTACAGTTTCTCTACTTTTACATCATTTTGTGCCAAAACTGCAGAAAAAAAGGCATGTTAGACCCCAGTGGTTCTCTGTAACATAATTACAATTTCAGTAACACTCACCAGACATCTTTGAGAAATAGATGACTGAACCACAAACCAAATGTCTCAGCTTTTAGCCAAAGCAGGAACATGGAAATGCCACAGTAACAAGGAGCACCTAACATGTCTCGGCTCAAGAGCTATTCCAGTAGTTACCGCAGAATATCAAAAATATTAAAGTAGTGACTGGTTTCCCACCTCATAGACTCCTATGCTGAAACCTTTCACGATGATCTGCATCTAGTAGGAAGAGTAGAATATATTGAATTTGACACATAGCAGGAGACACGCACTGTATGCATGAAACTAATGGGGTTTGGTATACAATTAAAATAACAGTGAACAAAGCCATTTATAGAGTGCTAAGCCAGCATTTTATACAACTTATGGCAAAACAATAGAGATGTATTGTCTGATGTTTTTATACAGTTTGGAATGGTTTATTATATAATATACATTTGGCATTGCAATACATTTAATTGTAGAGGTAACTGGTTAAAGAAATGAAAAATGCTGCTTAACTCATTTTGCATAGCACTCATCAGTGTTTGGAACTGGATATTACACTCCCAGTGCAAATTGCCAGCATTGGCAAGACTATTTTACAGCTGTTCACTGTACAGTCAACATTGTAGTGAAGTTGTGACATGAAAAGTTTGTGGAAATTGTAATGAAATATCAGCTGGAAATATACTAAAGTGGTAAGTGTAGAAAGAAAATTGAAGTATAACATTTACAAACTCCACTGTTTCCTCAGCTTCAGGCGGCTTCAGTTATTACTTTAGCTCAGATGTGCTAACTTGCCTCCTCCTACTGAATTGCACACCACAGTTCCTCTCCAGCATCTCTGGGTTCAGTACTTTGAGTTAAACCTGACCTTACATTCTTTTTAAGCCTTTTTTGTTTTCTTGAACCTCTAAACTCCCCGGGGTCTATAGTCTCCTTTCCTTCTACTTTCACCTCTCTGATAACTTCCTGAAATGGAAAATGTTGAACTAGTGTTAGTAAAAAATACAGCCTCTTCCAACATTTATTAGTCTTGTGTATTTAAACAATATCTGTTAGTCATAATCTGTATTTACCATAGCCAGCATGATAAGATCTGACTGAATTATTTGAATGCCATTCTCATTCCAGGAAACTGAAATATATCAATGTACTAGACCAGTGTTTCTGGGAACTAGACAGCATGAGGTGATTTTTCAACCATAAACAAATGAATATTTTGATGTTCACTTTTTTTTACCTTTCCCTTGTATTTTGGCTACAGTAATGCAGGTGAACATACTTCCCCCCCAAAATGCAAAAGTGAAAAGGGACATTTTCAATGGTCAGTGCTGTTGCAGATGTACTGGAGAGCTTCACAAGCCCTTCGGACCTTACCCAGGAGTCTGCAGGAAGGTGGTCTTTGAAGTGCTATGTCATCCCTGGCAGTTCTGCACTACTGTTTCAGGTGGCCAAAGGGTCTACATGAATGGTTTGCTGATACAAATCGTAATTAGTTTTGCAGAAATGTACGAAAGAATTGAGTAGAGACATGTCTAAAACTTAAAATTTGTCTTTCATATCCTCTTAGGACTGCTTTGAAGCGTAAACGGAGTATGGCCCAGGTGCCCATGCCTATTCTAAGAACGCTGTATCCGTTTTCTGCAGAGCAGCTTTCAAGTTTCCAGTGGAGAAGAATGATATCTTCATAATGAAGAAAACTGGAAATGTGTAGGCACATTTTTGGCAATGTTATTCATGATTATCTAATATTAAGCACCAACACACTTCTGGGTGCTCTGTGGATGTGCATTTTCTGCCTGAGGCATCTTTCAGCCTGGCCAGGACACAGAAAGCACAGAGCCAAAACAAACATGACACAGTCAGCCAAGATGAACTAACTGGTGGAATCAGTGCAGCCAGATCACAACAAGAGTTTGGAAAAACCTTTCCAGTGGTCTCTTGGTGGGGAGATCTGAGGAAGGGAGGTTTTTTAGTTAATGAGAAACACAATGCTCCAAATGAAGAAGAACATGGGAGTCCATTCAGAGTTAAAGGGGTAAAGGGTCTTTTACCTGCTCAAAGAAGACTTTTCAGCTAGGTGAGGTTACAAAAACATTAACTGCTTGACTGGGGATAGACGCGTAGACTCCAGTAGGAAGGAGGCAGCAGTCAGAGAAGTCATAGATGGGAACAGTTTCAACAGCAGGAGACTTCAGGCCTGCTCATGCGTAGAGGCAGTGCACACACACATGAAAAAAGGTCCATAAAGAATTATCAGAGAAGAACAAGAGGGATAGATTTGTAAAGTGAAATACATCCAAGCTAGGCTAATATCCAGGCAAAGGGAGTGTGATAACAAACTACAAATATTTAGAAAACTATAAACATTGAGGCAGGCTAGGAACTCTGGAGAGTGATGCATGGGGACTGTAATCATAAGAAACTGCAAAATATAAAACTAGCAGGAAAACAAAAAACCCCCCCTTTGATAATGAGATGCATTAGCCTCTGTGTTAAGGGAATATGTAGAAATACCCTGGAACTGAGATATTTTCTAATGAGAAGAGGTTTAAGAAAACATCAGTAATTATACAACAGAAAGTATTTCTGTAATAGTGAGAAGGGTGGACAGGGTTTCCCAATCAGATTTTCTCACTACTTCTTATGGGATTGTGCACAGAAGATTATTCTGCCCCTTATTCTTTTATAAAAAATATATGGCCAAAGATTCTGGTACACAACACAAGAAACCTTCTGAGCCTGATTTTGAGAAGTCCTCGTTCCAGTGATTTAAAAGTATATCTCAGAGCAATTCCTAGCCTAAGTAGCCTGGCTGCTTTATTTAATTTTCTTGAAAATATTGTTCTTAAGCAATGATGGCAATTGGCCAATTTTGAACAATTTTCCACATTCCAGTTGGCCTAATATCCTCATTAACTAGCTCACCAAGCGGTCCCCATTATTCAAGCAAAGTTCTTGCAAAGTCTCAGCAGTCAAAGCCTTGAAAGAGTGGTCCCACGACCCAAGGGGCAGTGGTGGAGCCAAACAACTTTGGAGGCTGCAGCTGAAGCCTGACAAAAAAAACAGGGAGCCAGGGCAGCTTCCTGAGTGGCCTCATGTGCTTCCTGAAAATTATGTGGGCTACCCAGAATTCATTTTTGTATTTTCTCTTGCTGAAATCCTAGTGTGATCCACTCACTTAGTCTGCATGGAGGTGAAGACGTAACCAGAAGGTAAGCAGCATGAGACGGTGCATAGCTAAGAGCTTCATGCCTTGACCAGGTGTGTGTATAGGCAGTGGTCATTATGGGGGGAGGGCCACAGTGCTGATTAATCAAAGGGAAGGCTTCAGGGACTCTTTAGCCATTGCTTCCCTCAGTGTAATGCCAAGTGTTGGAGGGTGGCCTCCTATGAACACTAAGGGCTGAAAGCACTTAGCCAAACTCTGATAAGGAACAGCCCAACACAGGGAGGGATGTGACGACTCTAGTGAGGGCTAAGAAAGAAATAACTTTACCAAGAAAGAACAAGAGAGCTCTGGGGTTTTTTCCACTAGGCATTTCTGCCACGTAACTAGGTTACTTGTCACTCATGAAAGAGGTTGTCTTGCTGGTAGTTAGCAAGGTCCCAGTCAAGTCCAAGGACTAGCCACCATTCAATATGCGCCTCCATGTACCTGATCTCCTTAATGTAGATCCCAAAGGCAGACAGGATCTGCAGTGATGATATCCCAAGGCTCTGTCCACTGAGCAGATATTGAACTAAGCACTTGTGTTGCACAGGGATTTTTTCAGGATACTTTTAAAATTGGCAAGAGTTAACTGAATCCTTCGGATGGCTTAAGTGCCATTCTGACTTACCCATGATTTAGGTAAGCAGAGACTATTCTCATAGACATTCCCTTGATGTTTCCAAAACTTCAGACAATGGTGCAGAAAAAAATTATAGGATCATTAAGCATATAATATAAGGTGTGGTGGAGTTTTTTTACCTTTCTTTAATGCATCTGTAATTAAAAACTTATTTTAAAATTAGCTCTTAGCTGGAGTAAGAAACAGTCTGAGGAAGAAGAGTTTGCAGAAGGAAGTCTGAATCACTGATGATCCCTGTGTTTCTGAAGGCAGTTTAAAAAGCATGTGGCTTTTGAGGTACCCATTGTGGAGTCCTCAGAATGCAGAAAGCGTGGGGAACGAAGGAGTTCAATATAGTTGGTGCTGTGCTGTCCTACTCTGTCAATCTTCTCTTAAAGAGTCACAATACAAGTGTTGTAAAATACATCCTTCAAGGGCGTTTTTTTACAAACTCACTAAAACCAATTTAATATTGAGGGAAATACCTTCATCGAGAACGGTGGACTTTGAGCTTCCTAGTTTTACCTTTAAAACTTTTCTCACCATCATTTCCCATGTTACAGTGTAGCTTCTCAGATAGACATGTATTTCTTGATGAAAGAGAAGCACTCATATATCTCTAAATTTCAGGAAAAATGAAGCTTCTGCTTTCAGAGCAGTGCTCAGAGTGCTGTAATAAGATACGAGACTTGACTGCTACCTGACTGTAAAAGAAGTCCTAATTTAAACAAAGGGGCAAAGATATCAAAATCTTTGATATTGTGCAAATGTGGACTTGGTAGGGTCATGTTTTCCATGCATAGAGGTGCTTAAATGGCAAACAGACAGCATGTTCAACAGAGGTCCTGGGTTCTTATGGCTCAGCGTCATGTGAATGTCTCTCATGGTATAGATGCAGAGTTGCTCGGATGCTCTAAGCAATTTGGCTGTGTTGGGCTCAGTCCTTGTCATGGTCTGAACTGGGAACCAGTCCCTAAAACTCTGGCCTCACTCCAGTCTTCCTGGCTCCCAGCAGCAGGGCCAGACTGGGTAGCAGGCAGTTAGTACCAGAGACACTACCGTGAGTCCACTGTCTGTTTTGCTGTTGGCAGTGCTGTGGGATGCTGGGCTGGTCCTTGTCCTCCAACAGGAAGACCCTGTACTGTGTCTGCTGCATCTGGCATAGGGTGGCTATGCAAGTAGCAGAGATGCTCATCCCAATACAGTAGCAGTAGGATCTCTCCATTCTTCACTTTCTTTTTCATCCTCAGGGCTGCAAAAATCCAAGTTTTCCAAGGTGCATTGAGCTGATTCTAGGGAAAGGTGTAGCTGTTAAGACAGCTGTCCTGGACTGATTCACCAGTGAACTTACCCATGGTCTACTGTAGGATTTTACTCTTCATCATGAGGGGTCTCCATCACGCCATCTGCTGTGACTCCATCCACGTCCCAGGATTTGGACCCTTTTTTTTAATGCTCCCCTTGCACATGATAGCAGCCAGGCAACACAATCTGGAAATCCTGCAGGCAGCTCTGTAAGCACTGGGGATGCTTTGGAGGCCTCCAGGCATGTCCTTGCCAATGTAAACAAAGATGTTTGCTTTATCTGGATTTTTAAGTGTTTAATTAAAAGGTGGTTCAACAATACACTTACTGATTTTTGAGTTGGAAACAAACATGAAGCAGATAGCAAGCATCTGTAGATGTATTTTCACTGAAAGGCAAACTATTATTCTTATAGTCAGCAAGTAGTTGTGCCTGCCATAACCTTCTAAAATAGTGAGTGACTAACCTTTTCCAGGAGTTCAGCTTTTCTAACCTTTCCATGAGGTTTTTTAGTTTTTAAGAGATACAGACATGCAGTGCTTATTTCCCAAGCGATCGCAGGGCTTATGATACCACTGCTCAAGTCTCAAAGATTAGTAATATAATCCTACGCTTATAATCTGCCACCGAGACACCCATAACACAGAAGCTGGGCAAGTCTCCCACTGCACGGCACCGATTAATGCTCCACAAAACAGATATGCAGAACATTTGCTATAAAACCTGAAAGCACACTCATTTTGTCTGAAAAAGAGACAAAAGAACAGAAAAAAAGAGGGAAACAGTTGGAGGTCTGAGCTGCCTTGGGTCTCTGCAATAAACACAGCCTGCTGCAGAGAACCACTTATAAATGTCAGTGCCGATTTTCCAGACCAGTTCATCATGTGGTGTTGCAAAAAAATGGAATCATGCCATTAGGAACTCGATGTAGTTTTGGGGCCCATGGTACAGCCTCTGAATCTAGAACAGAAAGAAAACAATTTGCCTTTTGTAAACAGCCAGGATGGACTACAATGGCAAATTAACAAGCTACCATTACACTACATTCTAAAGTGAGGAATAATGGAAGTTATTAATTATTCACTTTATTTACTAATAATGATACAGTATGTATTAATAGCAAGGGGCACGGTAATTCAACATACGATTCAGTACGAAAATACATCCCAGGCTGAGATTATGCTGCATAATGTGATGGCAACAAAAGATAATCTCTGGGTATCAGTATTCTTCTTTATAAGCCTCCTTTAGACTTAATTTTTAATCTTCACCATGAAGTTGTCAAAGAACTGGGCATGGTTGCAATCTCTGGGAAAAAAGAAGTTCGGGACAAGAATGACAAGACACTGTTAAAGAAGATCTGCAAGTATTTTAGCAGAATTGTCTGGAAAAGAAGATAAAAAGCACCTGTCCGATTTGAACTTAGGCTAAGCATTGCTATTCAGTGCTAGATTTTCACAATGGCCAGATTTCACAAAACAAAATTTTTACAGGGTGAGTAGCAGATCTGATAGGCGTGTCAGGCACTAAAAATGCAAATGCAAACTACAGTGTCAATCTGAATTGCCATGCTAGGCCAAGCTTATTTTATTACATACATTCTGCATTCTAAGTACTAATATGTTCATAATGTAAACATTAAGCATACAGAGTTAAAATTCAAGGCCACAATATTTTTGATTGTCCCTTTTTTGTGTCTTTGGTTGGCCGAGATCAACTCGTAGTGTATAAATGCATAAGTTATATAATAATTATATAAAAAGGAAAAAATAACATTGACTTGTATACTTCATTCTGACAAACGCACAGCGTTCGCGACTCGACAAAGAAAAACTGGTGCCCGTCTAAAAAAATACTTAGATGATTTCTGATTTTGGCAGTCAGGGGCTGTCTCTTGCTTTAACCAATAGAAAACAAACTCCCTTAAGAATGATGAGGTTCTAACTGGTAACTTTTAAATATCAAACACAATTCCAGTTTTACTTTTTTAAAAAAGAGATGCATATTGTGATTTCTGAATTCTTCTACTTTTCCCTTTTTTCCACCTTTTTATTACTATAAAATCAAGACTGTTCGTCCTGTAATACTGGGAATGGTATGATATGGAGTAATACATTTCACAAGTCCAAACAAGTGTTTCTTCATAGTCCCAACACTACTAAGTTTTCAGTCTATTCAGTCTCTACTGGTAAAGAAGTTTCTTTTCTCCCATTCTCATCACCTTTGTCCTCCTCTTTCTCCTTTCTGCTTTCTCTGTCAAGTGCAGGCCTCTGATCTACAATCATACACTTGCCCTTCCACACATTCTCATTTCCAATGTTTGGCTCAGGGTTCCTGTAATACTGTCAAGGAATCTTAAAGTTTGGGTTGTCTTCACAGTTTGAGTAGCTGATAACAATCTGATGAATGGAACACATTTGATTTTAAGTAAAACAATGCTGCATATTCCAAATCAGCTTCAATGATAAACCAGTCTCTTCTGTTGATATGTTCTTATTGTTTAAATACAGGTAGGTTTTTTTCCTCTTTTTTCCCTGCCCCCCATCTTTTGTAATGTTTCATAGATTGTATGTTAGGTCACTATAGACTTATCCTTATGTTGCTGTAGTATAGTCCCAGTTTTGCACTAGCAAGATATCAAACTTTACATATAAGCTTATCAACCTTTTAAGACCACTAGCTTTCGCAGGTTTTTTTATAATTTCATGCTTTTACCTACAATAGTCTATTGCTGTTTGGTCCACAGAGTCGATGCCCATATACATTACATTTTAGTATCTTAATACTTCTTGAATATCTCTTGTAAATCCCTACTACAAAGTCTTTTTGACACCTATTTTTAATGTTTTTTTTCCCAGCCAAACCTTCACTTGTCTGTTTAGGCACTTTTAATTCGTGTACTCCAATAGAGTTCATTGTAATTCATCAGGGACTGTAACCCAGCAAGAAGTGTCTTTGCTTTTTCTGGTGCTTCTTTTTTTCCTCACTTAGTAGTAGGTGCCAAGATGAGAAGGCATATGAGCAGCTGGCAGCCTGGTATTGGGGTAGATACCTCCAGTTGGTGAATTCCAGTACGGATTAGGGGCAGCGAAAAAGCTAGACGATGTTACGGGCAAAGCAGGGGGGTGGGGAGCTACAAAGTTCATCTTCTGAGGGTGTGCATGATAGGAGCTCATGTAGGGGAGGTCTGACGGGTATTTGTACATGGATGACTCCGGTGGGTGAGGCTGGAGAGCCTGAGCGATTCCGTGGAAATCAAATTTGTAGGCGTAGCGCTTACCATGAACCTTAGTCATAATATTTTTATCATAGTAGTAGCGAAGTGCACGGCTGAGTTTGTCATAGTTCATGTTAGGCTTGCTTTTCCGCTCCCCCCAGCGCCGAGCCACTTCGTCAGGGTCAGTCATCTTGAACTCCCCATTGGTGCCCTCCCAGGTGATGCAGTTGGAGTTGGAGCTGTCTGAGAGAAGCTCCAGCAGGAACTGCCATAGCTGTATCTGCCCACTCCCTGTGGGAGAAATGAAATAGAATATCAGGACTAGCGATCAGTAATGTTAAGACATCAGATCTTCCAGGCTCTCACATAGGACCCTATTAGGAAATGCTGCAATGTTGGTTCCTACTTCTTACTTTTGACTACTCCCCTTTCTCCCAGCCCTGTCTCATGAAATCCTAAAAAGCAGAGATAATGGTAATGTGTCATGTTTTCCCTCATCCGAGTGGCAGAAAGCCATTGCATGGAGATTTAATAGTTACCTAATGTCATTCAGTGTAGACAATTGATGGGGAAATAATACAGTACTCATTTAGGAAACTAATCTCTAAAGTTCAGGGCAAACAGCTTTCACTTGCGTAACATTTTGCTTGTTCTCACAGCATTATGTTGCAACTAAATGTTCTCTGCTATGGAATAAGCCTACACAAAATGGAGAAGTTTAGAGAAAGCTGGGCTCATGCCAAACCATATCATCCATTTGCAGCATTTGGGGAAATACAGAACGGAAACTTATTAGCTTGCTGTTGCACTGCATACAACCACAGGGCAAAACATTTGCAAGAACAGTGAAAAGGTCCATAAAATACATTCTCGTTATTATACTGTATCAAATGAGTTTAAATGACTATTGAAGTTAAGACTTCAAATGTTGGGTTTTTTCTCACTCCTCTGCCAATTTAATCTTAATTAGTCTGCCATTAACTTTGCATTCGTGTGTTGCCCAGAGTTACAGGAACAAAATTTGACCATTTTAGGCAATTGAGAGTAGATTTCAAAGGGCCTTGCCACTGATATTCATGTTAAAAGCTTAGCATTTCTTAATAAAGCAGCACTGAAATGATGCAAAATACAGCTGAAGCAGCTTGCAAGGCAATCTGTTTCACAAGCACAATGTCAGCAGAATTTGCCAACCAGTTTGTATGTGCTAACTTCTTAAGTACATCTCTGACCAGGAATCGGCTGGGTTTCTCTTTTTTTTTTTTCCAAACCAGATATGTGGGTATTATAAACAAGCTTTTCCTTAGAAAGCTTATACTAGCAAATTATAATATCAGCTAGAGTAGCATCTGAAATCCATTAGCAGTTTATACTTCAGTGCAACTGAAACCCATATTCGTTTAAATTATATTTATCTAAACTGTCCTTAATGAATTTCTTCTGTTCTTTTAACATGCATTAAGTAAACAAACAAACAAAGGAATCCATGGTATGAGCAAGGCATGCAAGTTTTGATACACGAAACATAACAAGAGGATTAGTCTTTGAAAATTCAATAAACAGTTCAGCACTGGACAAAACACAATTTTTGAATAAGCAATCCAACATATGTTCTAACATAAACACTTGCCTTCCAAATGTAATATATAGTCCTATGAAAATAAATGGTTGCTGTCAATTTCATTTTAATGAGAGAGTAATTCCACTAATTTATAAACACACAAAACATGTTAAAGAACAGTAATGATGCTGTGTAGGAATTCCATATCCAAATGTTAAAAAAGTGTCCCAAGTCAGATCATGTTAGTGTCTTCCACAGGAATGAAGGCTACCAAATAGATGCCTGACAAAATCACAAAAGCAAAGGTTTGCAAACAAATTAAGGGGAGGTAGACTCCTTCTTCCAATTAAGATCAGTGTCACCTGGAAACCCACTGCCTTAGGCCATTTGGAAAACCCTTTTCTTAACACTTACTTCATTGCTTTCCTATGCCATACAAAAATGTTTAGAAAGTAAGTTGATCTAGAACTGTGCTTGATGTCAATTGGAATAAAGTAAAAGCAAATGAATCAGTATTTTGGCAATTTCATGCCTTGAAAAGCCATACGATCATTGTAAGATGGTTTGGTGGGTTGTGTAGACCTGCAATGTGGAACCAGGAACCCTGAGCCCTGTGGCTGCTAAAGCAAGGGAAATAGGAAGTGGCACATACAATGTCAATTCATTGTGGCAGATTATGATGTTGATTACGGTGGTGTACGGCCTGCAGACTCAGGACAACAACAGTGAAATCTGCACAGTTCACAATCAGTGTTACCAACTCACCAAGAAGACTAGCTAAAACATGCTACAAGCCTCAGTTCACAATACACCCTGTTGCCTTCCTGTTAAAGCGAGAGAACATTTTTGAGGTTTCTAACACAGTTATTCTTTACAAATAGATAATTCTTTCCTGGTTTTTCTTATAGATTTTTTGCTGGTTTGGGTTTTGTATTTCTCAAGGTCTGCATGGCATTCTATTATGGACTAACAGGATCTGGGACACATCTGATGCAGATCAGTAAGAGACCCATGCTTTTCTGGAGCAGTACCTGAAGGTCAGATAGGATATCTTACAGCATTTAACAAACTCCTGATATTCAGGCAACTGAAGTGAACTCGATATGAGGAGTTCATAGAATCATTTGGCTGGAAAGGACCTTCGAGATCAAGTTCAACTGTACCTATCCACTACTAAACCATATGTCTGAGCACCTTGTCTACTCAGGGATGGTGAGTAAACCACTTCCCTGGGCATTGAGTGCCCGATAACCCTTTCAGTGAAGAAATTTTTCTTGATATCTAATCTGAACCTCACCTGGCGCAACTTGAAGCCATTTCCTCTCATCCTATCACTTGTTACTTGTGAGAAGAGACCAGCACCCACTTTGCTACAAGCTCCTTTCAGGGAGTTGTAGACAGTGACAAGGTCTTCCCTCAGCCTCCTTTTCTCCAGGATAAACAACCCTAGCTCCCTCAGCTGCTCCTCATAAGACCTGTTCTCCAGCCCCTTCATCAGCTTCATTGTCCTGTTCTGCACATGCTGCAGCATCTCAATGTCCTTCCTGTAGTTAGAGGCCCAAAACTGAACATGGTCTTCAAGGTGTGGCCTCACCAACGCTGAGTACAACAGAAGGATGACTTCTCTAGTCCTGCTGGCCACACTATTTCTGACACAACACAGGATGCCACTGGCCTTCTTGGCCACCTGTGCACATGTTGCACATGTTATACTGTTGACCAACATCCCCACGTCCTTTTCCACCAGGTAGCTTTCCAGCCACTCTTCTCCAAGCCTGTAGCATTGTATGGAGTTGTTGAGACCCAAGTCCAGGACTCTGCACTTGCCCTTGTTGAACTTCATCCCGTTGGTCTCAGCCCATCGATCCAGCCTGTCCAGATCCCTCTGTAGAGCCTCTCTACTGTCAAGCAGATCAACACTTCCGTCCATTTAAGTGTAATCTGCAAACCTGCTGAGGGTATACACAATCCCTTTGTCCAGATCATTGATAAAGATGTTAAACAGAACTAGCCAGAATACTGAGGCCTGAGGAACACGACTTGTGACTGGCCTCCAAATGGATTTAACTCTATTTATCACCACTCTTCGGGCCTGGCCATCCAGCCAGTTTTTAGTTCAGCAGAGAGTGTGCCTGTTCAGGCCATTGGCAGCTGGTTTCTCAAGCAGAATGCTATGGAAAACAGTGTCAAAGGCTTTACTAAAGTCCAGGTATTTGATGAGGTATTTGACTGGCTGCATGTAACTATGTACTCTAGAATATTTGAATAGCTCTCTACGGAGAGATGAATATCATAGAAAAAAAGACAGCAGGCTCATATGTAGATGCCTACATTAAGATACATGACTTTATGTGTCTTAGTGACCTCAGTACACCCTTATGTAATTTAGAAATCTAATCCTGCAACACATCAGCTCCCACAGAGTCATACTGAAGAGTGGTAAAATTGGTCACGTCACCTTCCAGGACTGGCCTTAAAGTTGAAGTGAGGACACTAGTAGTGAAGAGAAATTCTCCTAAATCAGCAAAATCCCTTCTCACCTGGATTTGCAAGTCGGCTGCTGGTTGGTCCAAGAATCTGGTATGGATCTACAAAATTGTGGAAGAAAAATGAAAAATCATTTAACAGTCATGCAAAATATTTTAGATGTTGTTTTTTGACCTTATAATGGACAACGTGTACCACCTGATGGGACAGCAGGTCTAACACTGGGGAAAGAGGTTCCTTTCTCTATAGGGCAATATTTCATGCTTTCCCTTAAAATTGACTGTGCAAGTGAACAATTGCAAGGATACACATTTGCCTTTTGTATTTTATTAGTGTATACAACCACTTACTCAGATACACTGCAAATTTGGCCCAGAAGTATTCCAATTCCTACTTAAATAAAGTATGCATACATGCAGGCACCTCTTAGTACTATTGACTCTTGCAGTGTGCCAGGGCCCACAGGCACACACAGGTAATACAGTGAGAGTCCCCCCTTCAAAGCACAATGACACCCTCTCTTGTGAGGCCACATTTGTTTTCCCCACACCCCTGCTAATTCTTTGTGTGCCTAAAAAGCCTCCAGAAGAGGGCTGAGAGTGCATGGTTAAACACAGGCTATGCAGCTGGATTTACTCTTCTCTGTCATGGGAGTCCAGTGATGGATCCCCTATTTTAACCTTGAACCTAGGGTTTTCAGAAGAGACTGTGTCAGCCGAACAACACCCATAGCATCTCAAAGTTTTCCTCAAGGGATTCCCCCTGGAAGTGAAAACTTATTTTAGCCTCAACTTAAGTACAACAGGAAAAAAGGAACGCTGTGACAGAAGTACAAAAGCCAAAGCAACGGGCTACAAGGACACCCTGAAGCCCCTCAGTGAATGACCCTGTCGCTGGGCTGCCTCGTCTCCAGGCAGCTGCTCTCTAACGGCTGCCAGTTTTACAGCCAAGAGGATAATCAGGTTACATTCCTTATATATTTAAATAATCTGTGCAACTCACACAGCCATTAAACAGTCCTAAGAACTTATATAAATCATCAGTATATTTCTTGAAAGATTCTCATGGTTGGAAGGCCAGATTAGATAAAACGCTCTTTGGGCAAAAAGCAGTACAATGCTTCCCAGGCAGCATGCATATGAGTTAATGAGACGTAGTCATGCACACAGTCTTATTTAGCTATAACAAAAAACAGAATAATGATTTGAAATCCATGTGATAAAAACAGGCTCAGAGTCTTCTGAGCTAAGAATATCCTCCAAATCTCTTTTATTTCCTACTTCTACCCTTTTGTTGTTAACAATAACTGACTCAGTATCTCTGTAGTGCTTTCTAGCTACCTGTCCAAAACACAGCTGAATTCACAATAAGGGTAATCCATGGTCCTACCCCATGGATTAGCTGCTTTGAATACACAAAATTCACCCATTTTGCAAAAACACTAGTCTATAAACCCATAAACTTCTACTTTCGCCTCAGTTTCCAATAGATGGAGAATCCCTTTAATTTTGTTGTTTAATTTCAGGAGCCGAATTCAAATAGGTTTCTGTATGCTGTAATCCATTTTCTTACTGCTAGAATTTCAACTGCTGTGGAATATATAGTATTTTGACACCCTCACTTTACATCCATCTACCTAAACCGTACATAGGTACTTTGTTTAACAGCTTTTTTCACTCTGCAAGGTTGTCACTGCCAGTAAACATAACGAAAAGCAATCTTCAATTGCCATGGGAGCCCTCATCTTGGATCCAGTTGTAGAGCCAACTCATACATGCCTGAGGATTTAGTGGTCACCAGCTGGAGATGTCATTAGTGGTCTGAATCAGATGTTGCAATTTGTTTCTGGTTGGTAGGTGAGAGCCGTCCTTCTCATCATGTTCAATAAACCTCATCACACCCCGGCATAATTCAAACAAAATGACACCCACCTAACTGAGGACGTTGGTCTTCCGTTTTGGGAACTGTTGAGGATGATGGCTGAGTAGCTGAAAATGGAAAAAAGCATGGTCACCAAACCTGTGATAGGTCACAGGCCTGGGACTTCTACAGCTCAACACTCAAAGATGGCCACAATAGGATTTAGCTTTATGAGACTATATGGACATGGACCTGATGAAGCCTGAGTTCAATGAAGAATGTGGCTGCCCCAGTGCTTGCAGCCAGTATTTCCTATACACAGCTAACAGGCTTTCCAATCCAGGCACACACAAAAACCTTGAATGCTGAGGAAGCTCCTATCAGTTCACTTCAGAGTCTATCAAGGTTGCACCACACGTGCATTAATGCTACAAGCTAGATGCAGGCAGATGTTTTTTACCTTTTGGCTGAGGACTGGGGTGGGTGTGACTCGTCCATGCTGATCTCCTGGCTTGCTCATAAGGCAGATCTGTGAAGGAAAAATACACTGATTCATGCAGATATGGCATAAAGCACTTATGTCCATAAGGGGTACAGTTCTACCAGACCCAATGCATTGGAAAACTTACTGAAATAGAAAGGTTACTCCTTGTTAAAATCTTAATCATCTTTATTGTCTCTAAAAATAACAGTACCATATTGCCTTCTGCATCGCTCTTTAGAGATGCCTATTATTTTTAGATGTCTGACCTGCACTGAAGTAGTTGGTATGTAGAGAGTCTACCATTTCCAGAGGCTCAGAGTACACCTCTGGTCCCCCTTCCTCAGCCCAGGACACCAAGGAATGGCACACACTGCACTTTATAGACAATTTATGCTAGCGACTTGCAGATAACATCCCCCAAGAGGTCAGAGCTCAGATTAAGCATAAACTGTGTACCATTCTCTCCCAATCTCAGAATGTAACAGTATTTGAAGAAGACAGATACTAGTTGATTTAATGTGCCATTCTTTGTTTGTCTGTGGCTGTCGTCTCTTGAGACTGATCAAACCTTATAGGCTAAATTTGAGAGTTTGCTTTTGTGCCACCTGGTCATAGACGGAGATGTGTGAAGAAAAAGTCTTGGTTTTATTTGCTGAGATTCCTCTAAATGTTTGTGTTTGCACCAGCTCTCATTGCCATTGTGCTCTTTATTTTGCTCTCCCTGGGATATTAATGCTTATGCTTGCAAGAGCTCTCTTTCTCAGACGCACCCTCTGGTCATCACTCAGAATCCAATATTTTGGGATAACTGATTGCTGAACTTTGCCAATCTCACTTGCTTCTCTTCTACTAGGCATTTCAAATTCTTAATTCTTTTTCCTTTACCTTCCTTTCCACACTCCAGTATCCTCAAAGATCTTCAGAAACATAACATGTGAAAACAGTGAACATGCTTAAATGTTACACATATATATAAATACATATTGTATTTCTTTCAAGGAGTGGATAGCTTTTTTCCTGCTTCATCTATTTAAATATTTCTTTCTGCTTCTCGGGACAAGCTCCTTAATTACATGTATCCAAATTTTCATTTGCCTTTCTTTCATTTACTAATTACTTCTATTTCATTTAAATGATTTAGCATATAAAAATGAAGAAATCAAAATGTAGAAGCTTTCTTTATAAAGTATATGTAAGAAATTGAAACATTTGGTTTACCCTTTGAAACCTTTTGCAGTTGCCTGTGCTTATCTATGGCTAGCTTTAACACATTAGCTAAAACTGCTGCCAAAATCAGAGGATTATGTAGGCTGTCCAGGATCTCTGGAAGGTAGCAGTACCCACCTGGTAGAACCAAGTTGATGCATGTGATCTGATCCTTACAGTCCTTGTAGCTGTTTTTAGAAATGATGTTTGGAAGTGAAATCAGTTAGGAAGTAAAGAAACAGTCACAGACTGGCTCTGTGCAAAACAGATCTATCTCTGTCCATTTGATAGAATCATAGAATCATAAGGCTGAAAGAGAACTCTGAGATCATCGAGTCCAACCATACCTGTCTTCCCACTAAACCATGTCCCTAAGGAACTCATCCACCCGTCTTTTAAATACCCCCAGGGATGGTGACTCCACCACCTCCCTGGGCAGCCTGTTCCAGTCCCTAACCACCAAGCATTATATGCAGAAGTATGAAACAGAAATTCACTACCAAATTGCCTTTAATTTCTTTAGTCTGTTTGGCTTGAGGAGCAGACTGGCAGTACTAGATCTCCACCTCCATGACAGCCCTGCCAGTGAGATTCTGGTGACTTAAGAAACCTTTCTTTTCCTGCAGTTCTTTCATTCCCAACCCACAAACACTAAAGACAAGTAGGGGCAAAAGATTACACAGAAGATATATGATTCTCATTAGGCTGTGCAACACCTCCCACAGTTCCTCTCCTCTCCTCTCCTCTCCTCTCCTCTCCTCTCCTCTCCTCTCCTCTCCTCTCCTCTCCTCTCCTCTCCTCTCCTCTCCTCTCCTCTCCTCTCCTCTCCTCTCCTCTCCTCTCCTCTCCTCTCCTTCTCCCACAGGTCTCCAAATTATTAGACATCTGTACTCTGAGAGGGCTGTGTGATGTTGTGTGTTTGTACTTGGTGGCACTTGCAGCCTTAAAATATACTGGGTACAAATTTAGTACTGTGAGAAAACAGTTTTGCCTTTTAACTCAACACATCATAAGATGGTTTTCTGACTACGCCCTCTTCATTAAAAGCCCTTCTGGAAATAGCACAAAATCCCAACTTCATTCTTAGCTCAGTATTGTGCCTTGATAAACATGTTGCTATTCTAGATAAGCAGATCTGCTCTTGTTTGTGAGATACAACATGTCCTTATCTTGGACAGATCTCTGATGGGAATGCTCCTGTTTGATGAGACATTTAGACAAAGCCATATTAGGCCTCCCTGAGCTCCTGAGAGCTTCCTTGTATTACTTTCAGCTTGCTGAAACCTCATATTCTGTTGTAAAGGTGACTGAAGAAATACGCCTTTGTCATTACAGTTCATTACGAGCCGTGCTTACTTCCTGTTTTCTATTGTGGTGTCCTAACAATGGCAATGGTTAATTACTTTCTCCAGAATTGCATCCCAGGATTTGGCTAATTCCCATATATTGTTATTTATGCCCCCCTCCTCATTTTTGACCTTTTTCATGTCATCAAGTGATCATCCCCAGGGTCTGCTATTGCTCTCACGTGAACGTTGCTTTGTTATGGAAAAGCTTCTTTGCAGTCTAGTTGAAATGTGACATTTGAGTGAAGGAAAACCATGGAATAAACCTGAATTTCTGAAAAAAACCCTTTTTTTTCTTTCTGAATGAAAATTCTGACTTTAAGGGGTTTTTTTGTCAGCTCTCAATTGTAAAAGACAAAATAAAATGATACTTTCAAAACCACAGGATAGTTCGCTATAGGAAATGTTTAGTTAGGATGCAGCAGTTTACATAGAAGAATAGAGACACCTTATATTCAAACTACAACTACCACAAGGAATTGTGTCAACCCAGGAAGTCACTTTTGATGTTGACATAAAGCATTTTCTTTTGTAAGTGTAATTGTAAAAGCGATATGGATAAAAAATTATTAAATTAAGGACTTCACCATGTCTGATATGTGTTTTTTTAAGAACATTTTACTTCAGAAAAAAATAGTATTTTATTTTTCCATCACAAGTTAGGATGAAACAAATATTGAAATCATAGAATTTCTCATACAATTAAAAAAATACATTTTTTTTCATTCAAGTCCAGTGGAAACCTACCCATAAAAAAATATTCTTTGCCTGAAATCTTTTCAGTTGACATGGTTATTTCTTGCAGAACACCCAGATCCCTCAGGTGTTACATTACATGTTCATTTTCCTTGGAAACTACTGAAAGCTTCTGGTATACAATTTTACATTGTGCAGTTGCTCACTGCTTCTATAGCTACGATTTGTCTCCTCATCCATATACATGTCCATATTCCTTTGTGTCATTCAAAGTTCCTGGGTCCTACAATAACCTGTGACCACTAGGGCTACAGCCTGCTTTAATGTTTCGTGAAAATGTCTCACTTTAAAAAGAAATATCCTTTCCTCTAATACTGGACTAAGCAGCTACTCCGTGCCACTCTTTATTTTGATAGTTATATCATGTTTCCTCATCCCCAGGCCCTAAGTTGAACAATTTCAAACATTTATATCTTTCAACACACTTGAAAGATTTTCCACATTCCCATGGCTTGCTCTAAGTGCCTTCTAATTCTTCAAAAAGCCTTTTTGATAAGGGGTGATTCACACAGCTTTCCATAAAAGGCCACACTGCTGATTTATTTAATGGCACAGTCAGGTTTCTCATATGATCCTCCACTGTGTTTCTTCATTTGTTTACTTTTTTTTCATGTTGGCTAACTACTGCAGAAGTGGCTTTCGCTGTACCGTAAATAAAGATGTTTATGTTAAGTTGTTTTATGAGAGAATGCATCTTCTCACAAGAGCTCAGTCAATTCAATTGTATATCCCTTCACAACACCTGGATGTGTGTCTTTGAATCAGCAATAGCTTTCCTTTAAATTTAATGTTTTGCTGCAACTCTTCTTGATGTCTCATAGTACTCTGTGCTTACTAAAAGAAAAGCAAATGCCCAGATTAGGCATTTTTCCAGTATCTTTAGAGATGAAGAGTGAAGTAAAGAAAATTTTTAGCTTCATAGCATTGTCCTTATCTTCTTTAATTATTCCCTTTATCCTTTCGCAAAACAGCACACCCACAACACTTTCACGGGTTTCAAACTTTTGAGCAATAAGGATTTTCTTATGTTTTGATTTTACTTATTTAGCCTTTTCAACTCACAATTGGATGTTGTGGGGTTTATTTGCCTCAAAAATAAATAGAAAATAGGTAGCAGGAGGAACACATATCCTGCATTTTTAGAGTACTGTTTCCCAATATATTTCAAATAGCATTACAAAGGAGGGTATTCTTGCCTCATTTTACAGAGAACTGAAGCACGTTGAAAAGTGGCTGTGCTGGGGCAAAGCAAGACAGCCAGTGAACAGAGTGGAGGTCTTCTGATTCTCTGTTGCTTTAAACACTAGACAGCATTGCTTCAAAGACAGAGGTATGTGGAGGGAACAGACATGAAACTGATCTATTTAATCATCTCGCTCTACACAATGATTATACACACACATACATATAAAACATATGTATATAATATGTGTGTGTATTCAAAATCTAGCATAATGGTTATGAAAGGAGAGCTGAAGGAGAAGAAGAAAGAGATCCTTCAGGAGATGAAATGAGTAAGATCACAGCATACAAAAGGTGGTCATTGTTCATACCTGTCCTGGTTGTGATTCTTTGTGTTGCTTCTGGATAAACTGATGTATTTGGAAAAATAAAAGTGGCACCTCCTGAAGAGAAAGAAGAAAACATAACACCTAAAGATTCATTTTCACAGTCCACTGATACTTTCCCTCTCGTAGTGTGTCTGAATGATAAATAACCAATTTCTGTATTAGAATTCTTATACACATAAGTTAATTGTGATAGGCTTTGCACCTGTATAAATCCATTCAAATTACTGGACAAAAGCCTGTGCAAAATCCGTGTTAAGGGGGGAGACAGTCAAGCTCAGGAAATCCCTTATACCTTTGCCACAATCACCATCATCTACACAGGTGGTTTCATATCTTCTGAAATAAAACTTATTTGTCTTCTCTTCATCAGTGCACACACTTTCCAAACAGGTTCATATTTTCAACAGACTGCAGGCCTGAGTCAAAGTCTATTGGCATCTGTGGGAATCTTCTTACAGACATTGGAAAGCTTTGGGTCAGACCCTCAGAAATTTCACAGTGAAAAAATTGAAAAATACTGAGCATGATATAGAAAATGACAGAAGAAGAACTTGTTTCTAGCTCTTCTGGGGTCCTCTGAAAATCCTACTCTACAGTTTTTATGCCACCAGAAGAACTGATTTTCCTTATGCTGATGACCAGGATGATATTATTCACACTCCCAATGGCAAAAATGCAGACAAACTCATTTGGTGAAATGAATTTCAAAATATTATTGTCAGTGCACACATATAGAAAAAGATAACACATAGAACCGTTGAACAACACTTGGGACAAGTATGTGTGGAAACCACTTCACAAATTAGAATCTGGAAAGCCAGAGATGAAAAAGACTATCGAGTCCTTCTGTATTTAAAAGTGGCTTATTCCAAACCCCATCAAGGTCAATTGAAAAAAATTTGTTGTTTTTGGTGGAGTTTGCAGCAGTCCTACAGGATTTTATTTCAAGATCTCTCAGGAAGAGATCTTCTAATCTAGTTAATTTTACCAGGAAACTCACTGGTCTTTACCACAGTGAAAAACTAAAGAAACATGAAAAAGGCATCACAATCCAAGGTTTTCTTTTTAATTTGCATTATCCTTTGTATTATCTTTTTCATTTCTCATAAAGAATTGTTATTTCTGGTCACTGCAGGTAACTAATACCCTCAGGCATGATCATGCAATATTCCAAACATCTTTAATCACTATGTATACCACACTATATGTACAATTCCATGCCCGCCTCTGTTGCACAACTGCTAGAGCAAGATAAAATTTATTCTGAATTATTTTTATAAATATTTTAAGTCACATCCTGAAAAACATATGGTTTTGAGGCATGAATTGTATCATTCTCCTTCCTACACTCAATATTTTTTCTGGGTCAAATTAACAGAAGGGTGAATATTAACAAAAATTATTTTACATTCAGATCAGACTTAGTGGAGATTACAACATCACACTTCATGGAATTTCCAGCTCAAGTCCCATATAGCTGACAAATGAGATGAGCTAACTGCCTAAATAGCAATTTAATTGAATTATATGATATATACTGCTTGGGAGGGGAGACAGTCCCCATTTACCAGATTCTACAGCACTTAGGCAAGTTCTGTAGCACTCCTGAGCTCCACCAACCTTCTAAGGATCCATGGAGTAGATCTGACAGTACAATGAGATAGAATGAGAAAAAAAAGTTCTCAGAGACAAAATCCCCGAGCCTGTGGTTTATCACGTGTCAGGGACCCAATGTTCTCGTAGAACACAAGAAATTATCAGTAAGGAGACCATTTTTGTAGCATCTGGCCATGCGTGACCTCACCTTTTTTCTGTGTGTCTGTGCATAAAACTCACACAGAGCAAGCAGAGGATACGCCTGTCTCCCTCCTGATTTACCATTTCCATTTTTAGCAATCAACCCATAAAAAGGAATCTGCGCTTTTAGAAGATGACCTATAGCAACGGGAGCAGTGCCAGCATTACCTGTGTTTCTAGCATGCATTAACCGTGGAGAGTTTTGTAAGGCCTTATCAACATCATCTGAAGTCAAATGTGGAAGAGGAGCTACAAAACAAAACAAAAAGCAACACCAAAATGAAAAAAAAATTGTGAATTATCTTTTTAAACCACATTTTCCCTAACAGGATTGTTTGAATGCGAGTCTACCAACAGTCATTTCCAGTCTGCAGCTTGGAGGGAGGTGTGTGTGCTACAGCTTGAACAATATTATGAATGTATAAAATTTCTGACTGATTATTGACAGTGTGCGTGTGGAGAAGACTGCACCGCACTGGTGTTGCAATGCTTGTTGCTCTTTTCTATAAAAACTGTGTTCAGTTTAACGTCTTTAAACTAGGCAAACCTGCAAAATTTCCTCAAGTTTAGATGAAAGTCCTCAAGCCAGGAATTCACTAGCCTCTTCTTTCCCTTTGAAATACTAGCCATGCACTACAACTAATCTGCATTTGGACTTCAGGATCTGCTCCTTTTTTCCATGAATTTACAGAACTTTTATTCAATTTGGTGGTCTTCCTGATCCTACTCAGAGTAGAGCAAACTGCTGACAGTCCTTAGAATCATGCCTGGAATTCACTTTATGAATCAATGTTTGCACTCTTGCATAACTCTCTTATCATTTAAATGGAAAGAACTGAGTATGTGACCAGAAAAAACATTAGCACTGAATCCCATATGATTTTCTTCCTACATCATGATGATGAATATGTTGGGTTTCAATTTGATTTTCCTCTGAGTTGGACAAGTAGAAATATACCTTACTTTTTTCTTTGATGAACGTGTGAAAGCCAACTGAAATTAACGGGAATCGTTCCACCAAAATCAAGAGGCTTTGGATCAGGCTCCCTACTGTGTTCTTAGGAACAGCCACATTCGCAACAGACATTTGAAAACCCAGCTAAATGTACCCACACCATTAAATCTAAAACTCATATCAACCACAGATTGATTGTAGCCACTACCATAATGACAGAAAACTAGCTTACTCTCTCTGAGGTAGTGTAGGTGTGACAGGAGGATATCTGCATTATAGCTTGGGGTGAGTCTCTGAAAGTCGTCTTTCGTCATTTTACACAGCTCCTTCCCGTCGATGTTCTGGAACAACAAGATATCCACATCCGGGAGACCATACTCCTTCACCGCCCATTCCAGCCACTGGCGTACATGGTCTGTGCTCCATAATGTGGGATCTGGTGGTATCACGAAGCATAAAATTAGGCAAAAAGGGAAAAGACATGCATTGGACCAGTACAAAATAAATGTAGAACACGATCAGACCAGAGAGACCTGTTTATGGACTTGGAGATACATGAGGAAATAATTCGGCCTGTTTGTGCAAAGGAGAAGAATTGTCGGTGAAAAAGTATTAGGGAAGATCTGTGTGCTCTGATTAACAGCGATCACTCTGCTGTTGAGAGCCTCTTCCCATTTAATAGTTTTGTCTTGCTATTTTTATGCATTATTATCCATAGATTAATAGAGTGTCCTGTCCTCATGCGGAGAATATTCTTCAGGAAAGTGTTTAAGAGAGCCCACTAACAACACTGAGACTTGTATCTGAACAATCTTTAATGGTCTCTGTTGAATTTCTATCTTTATTCAAGCGAAACTTCCACTAAAGTCAGAAGTTCTGTTTCTTCAGAATAGACAGTAAGCACTGAGATTTAGCTGCTTATTTAATAAATTAGAGTGGTCACACTAAAATATTCTGAAAATATTTGAAAATATTCTCCACTGCCTTTCCTAAACTGCTGTGTTGGTACTGGTATACATCACTAAACCTGCGTGGATTTTTACTTACTACCTGAAGTACTGGCAAAACCATCTGGTAAATAAACAAGAACTAGTCCATTTTTTTTTAGCAAAACATAAGGCCAAATACCTTGTGGTTTTAAAGGAATCCTTGATTTTAACTTAAACTTCTTTTCTGCATCTAAACTATTCCTTCACTATTTTTCTTCCATTCTCATTTCCCCTATTCTGGAGTTACATTAAGCACCCATCAATGTGAAGGTGCCCAAGGACCTGCAGTGCATATCCCCATAATGGAAGACAGCTCATGCCATGAAGAATTTATACTTTTTAAAGAGAAAATATTAAAGACAAGGGGAAACAGACTCCTTGAGAGTTTGTGCCTTCCAAACTGAATGACTCTGTGATATCCTGAAGTCTGCAAATGGAGTACACAGAGGTCAAATAGCTGTAGTCTACCACATGAAAGTCTGTGGAAGGGCTGGGACTTGAATGACAGCCTAAATAGCTTTTCTGTGGCTTAACTTCAGTGCCATTCTGTCTCTTTTGACTGTTGTTCAGGCTGGTCTGAAAGAGGTGGGGACCTCTTTCCATAGGCTAGGAACTATTCAGAGTATGTCATGCTGTTGTTCACTCCCAATCCTTCATCCTTTAGTGCCTCCCCATTTCTGACGATTCTCGGCATTTTAATCCCTTGCAAGTCAGAATATTTAATCTTCTGGAGCTTCAGAGGGCTCCTCTGTTCTCCGAAGTGCACCAAAAACCACTTAAAAGAATCCCTCCATCTGGTAAGAAGCATGTAGCAAACTAGAGGGATGCAAGTCTTGTGGTAAATCTAGGGTCTGGATCAGGTTGCACACCTATGGCAGAGAACTCCCAACAGTCACCATCCCTGGAGGTGTTTAAGGAGAGATTGGTTGGGTCATAGGTTGGACTCGATGATCTCAAAGGTCTTTTCCAACCTTATGATACTGTGATACTGTTATACTGTGATTCAGTTTGGTTTGAACTAAACAACCAAGCACCAGGAAGTTTACCAAAACATCTTTATTATGCCTATATTTTTAAAATGTTTTTAGAGAGTTAACACATCTGGAAATGTGAATTTTGCTTTTTTTATTCCTAAATACTGGCACGAGCTGCACGCTGCCTCTGCGATAGTCAAACAAAAGCAAGTGATTTTTACCCATACATTTCTTCTAGGGATCTCAAAATAGCAAGACTGTGACCGTGACCATCTTGTTCCTTGAATGCCACTCAAATCCACCTCAAAATCCACCTCCAGGAATACATCGATAAAAAAAGATCTTGCTGAGCTAACCATGCTAAGGATTACTAAAAGACTGAAAAAAGTGCCAACCACCAAGAAGACAAATGTTTTAGAAGAACATTCATATGTTGTGAATTTCAGTGTGGTCCGCTTGCAGTTGGCAGGACACTTCAGTATTCAGTGTACCACTCCGCAGTGTTTCAGAACAGAACTGTCAATACCATTGCAGAGGATACTGCAACATACTTGTCCACACATATCTTGACAAATAACTGAAACAATCACAGCTTGCAAAATTGGCCACAGTTAGTACTCTTGCATATCTTAGCAACTGAAAAACTGTAAGAATATTAAGCAACATAGTAGTAGAAGAAATGTTTCAGATAAGCACAACTCTGCTGGAGAGGAACTATCAGCAAAATATGCCCCTCTGTTTACAGATTGCAGGTGTTGCGTCTATGCTGTGTATATACAGTGGAGTATGAACACCCACATATGTCACGATGGTCTAATGCTTGGACTTCAGAAATAGACATGCTAATCATTTTGCAAACCAAGGCTACAAACGTGCCAGCAGAGGTTTGTTTGGAGGATACAGCACACAGAGATGAATGCCTTCTTGTTCAATTAACTGTTCTACAACCAAGCTTGCCAAGACTCACCAAGAATTTCTTAATTGTTCTCTTATATTGCAGTGGAGTTGTCCGTTTGCTTACTGAAATCTACACTGCCCAAACTCAGGGGATAAGCTAGATAAATGCTTTTCATGCACTGTTTGATCTCCCAGAAGTTACTGTGTTCTTAGCATGCTGAGGGCTGGACTATATTTGGTATTTGCAGGGATACCAAGTGGCACAGGAATCCTTTTCTCGCTCCCAAACACTCTGCATCCTGCTAGTCCATGGTGTTAAGAAATCAAAATAGCTCTTCATTTTGTTCACTTTAGGGTGAAATACTCCAAAAGGAGCTAGAGGAGTCAGATAAGATCTGAGTACCTGTAATCATTGAGTTATGCTGCTGAAATGTGAATAACAGATTGCAGGAGGTGGCTTCACTATTCCATTTCTGAGCTCATTCTCTTAGCAACCTTGTGAAATTACAGCTCTTCTCCTGATCACCTGTATCACATTGTCACTTTCCTCCAAATCTTCTTAAATAATGTTAGTAGATTTAGGGGAAAATGCGGGGTTTTTTTTGAAATTTTTGTGTAGAGGGTCTAACCTGCTGGCACAATGACTCTTCGCTCATTGGTAGTCATATTTGGGGGTGGAACGTGCTTCTCTTCCATGTAGTTTCCATAGTTCATCCCAACATTGTCTGAGCCGCTAACAATTTTCCCTCCTTTTGCCACGCTGCAGTCATCAGGGGAATTCCTAGACAGAGAAGAGAGGTGTGCTTCTATTATTATTCCAGTCCCCAGTAACATCCTCAAAAAAGAATCATGCCAAATGAAACGGAAAAAAATGAGACTCAAGCACCAAGTGTTGGCCTGCCACTGGAAAACTCAGTACCTACCACTCAATGACTGCTGATTTCTTCAGTTGCCTCAGAAAACGACCTATCTACATGGACCATATATTTATTTTTATTTCCAACAGATCAGGCTCTTATATGTCTCCAAACATATAAACACTAACAATTTCTATCCAGAGATCTGGCTAGAATGTAGGCTTCTTCATGAGCTTGCTGATCTGCAAGCAGTTGCACTTTTCTCTCCAAACTTCTCACAGACAAATCAGGTGACACAGAGATGCACTTAATGCAAATTATGTAAGGGAGAACTATTACTAGTTGTCATTGCCCAAGCCTTGGATAAGGGTTGTCCAAGGCTTGGACGGCTTCCTATCTCCACCGCTGTCATTGTTCTATGTACGCCATGCTCAGTGGCACCCTATGCCATGCAATGTAGACACGTGTATGTATGGCCTACAGAAGAGGCACATATGCCAAAGCCATGATTCAAAATACCACATGCATGACTGGAAAAACCTTTCAGCTCCTGACTAGCACAGTCTCCACGGTACTGTAGCCAAGCAATGGAAATCTGCAGAGGATCTGCAACCAGACACTTCTTTAATTTTGGCTTTGCTTTCTGAACAGAGTCTTTAGGTTTAACATCCCACAGGGGGTTCCTTAATGGCATTTTAATTGCATCACAGTTTTCCTTCTGGCAGACACAGACATATTTGTCCTTTAATTTAATGTCTACAACGTGTTTCATCAGAGAGAGAAAAATTGTTACAAAAATCAAAATAAAGAACAGAACCATGGGGAATACCTTTAAATATAAAGGAACTCGCACAGGAAGGAGAGTGTTAGTTGGATTTCGGTTTCTTTAGTGATACTACATTACTAACGAGTTTTCTTTTAGTCCTGCCGTTTAACTCTTGAAACTGCACTAGCAGTGAGTCAGATTGCTTTGCTTCATTTCGGTTCCTTGCAAACCAACTAATTCGCAGTCCAGAGAACTGAGAGACTCTCCAAGGACTCACACTCCTGCCAGAGTGTTTCAGGATCTGCACCCCATGCCCAAAATATGTTTTACCCAGAGCCCCTTGTTCTCCCCAGCTCTGAAATCCCAGTTCTTGTTGCAAGGATTGGGCATCAATGTCATTGTACACCCATCAACGTCTGGTACACAGGTGCTTTCCTGGAAGAGCTTTGCTATTGTCTGAGGACAAAAGAGGAAAAATAATACACAGTTTGGACCACTGTCTGCTCAACATACGTCAAAAGATTGTGGCAAGTATTTTATCCAATGCCCAATCTATGCAATGCTAAAACATTAGTTTTTTCTATTTACCTTTAACAAATACAAATGGTATATATGACTCTGCATATTAAATCATGTATATTTAGAAAAATCATCCAATTCCTGCCCTTACACCTTTGCAGATGCCCATCATGACTCCCAAGGTCAGTTACGTTAAAAAGACAAGAGAACCATTTGTCCCATTTACTGAATTTTTAAAGAAGTTGGGGGGAAACAGAAAGTTAGCAGCATCCTTTGGCCTAACTGGCACAGTTACTTCATTTTGTTTTTCTGTGAAAAGAAACTTGGGATATAGGAACATCAAAGCCTTGCTGCTGACGTGAAATATTACATCAGGATTAGCTTACACCAACTCTATGGGCAATCATGCATTAAAAACACTCTTGTAAACACTGAACAATAAATTACATGAAAAATCCCGTAGTAGCACACAGCTTTTGGAAATTTGACAGGGCTTCTGAACTGCTTTTCTGATCTGAATATAAACAGACAGAGATGAGGAAGAAGATCATAAATAAGTCATAACTTTTGATTAAAATCCAGAAGCAGATGGTCAGGGGGTTTGTCCTGTTAGCCTACTGGATGGACAAGCAAATCCCCAGTTCAGCGAATCTTCCAAGACCATCCTTAACTTCAAGGACGTAAGCAGCTCCATGGGAGCTAACAGGACTACTCAGGTAATTCAGACTGAGTGTGTGCTTATGTGTAGCACTGAACCAAGGCTTAATTCAAACGGCTGGAATGGACTTTTACGATATAGAAAGCAAAACTGAAAAAGCAAGCAGACACTAGAAAACTGTATTTTTAGTGCCCAAAACAACAAGAGAGTGATTGTCTACAAAGGCTTTTTGGGGGGACTTTCAGTAAGTCTGCTTTATTTCTGAACCACCAGGGAAACAGAGCAGTGAACAGCAGCGTTCAGAAAGTGAGCCCAGTGTAAAGGGTGCAGCTTAGCAGTGATTCATCCTCAGCTTCCAGTACGAAATGAAACCAGAGATGTTTTTCTTCACAGTGGCATGTTATTTTTACTCTTTGTAAAGTTACACCTGGAATTTACAAAAAAGAAAAAAAGTGGAAAGGCTACAATCATGCTATCCAAGAGAACTGTGTCCAGTCCTGAGCTGATTCAGCTCTGATTGCCGATAAATGTCTGTTGAAGAAAGTATTTCTCCATGAGTCCTTGGACCTGGAAGCCTCGCCTTTATTCAGGGTTACTTAGAATCAAGTCGATTTGATGGTTAAATTTAGCATCCTTGCCTACTGAAGCTGACTGGAGTTTTGCCAGTCAATGATTCTGATAAAAGGAGATATAGGTTCATGAATAAGTGTATGAAACACATTTTTTCCTTTTCACTCTGCTACTGTTTTCCGCGTGTGACGTAAAACACCTGTGTTGTGTTAAAATGCAAGGTGTCAGAAAAGCACAGATTAGGAATCAGCAAAATTCTATCTGATCTTTATGACGTTCCCATAGTATAAACTCCTCTATTTAATATTTCTGAATTTCAGAGGGAAATAAATGATAAAATCATATTCTCCAATTATCTAATTATCTTTATAATTTCATTTAATAACCACAGCTTGGGGAACTTCCTTACAGAGATCATTTACAGAAAGTGAGTCTCAGGGGAGTAGGGAGATGTAAGGATATCTTTGAGGAGTTTTCCATGCATGGTCCCAATCCAGCCTGTGGCTGGTCAGGTCAGAGGACATGCTGAGCTACCAGGAACTTTTCTTCTGCAAGGCTCTGGTAAACAAACCATGTTATTGTCCTACAGGATACAGATCCCTCTCCTCACTCCTCCTCTCCTATTTCACAATGCCAGTGATCTGAGAAAGAGGCACACGGCCCCAGCAGGGCTGCAATGTCCCCACCCTTTTCCCTATGTACAAGGGGGAGAGCTGTGCAAAACCAGCTCCCTCAGATAATTTGGATGAATATATATAAATTTATATTTAGCCAAAATGACATCATGTAAAGGTCAGCTCACACTGAGCGTATTGTAACGCATGCTTAGGCTCATCTCCATTCACTGCAACTATTCAAGCTGCAGTGAATTTCATCAGAGCTTTCCCACAAAAATGGCTTGTCGTTGAAAAAGTGGCTTATGAACTAAAAACCAAAACTTGCCTGAAGTGCATTGCTGTTCCTTAAAGCACATCTGACATACTTTAGCCCACAATATTGATTCAAAGATTTATATAGCTGCAGCCCTAAACTCTCTTCCCTGCTCCTCTCTACACCCTCTTCCACTTTGTGAATCAGTGGGATTCACATCTCCTTAGCCCTGCCACAGTAGTGGCATGGGAAGAGGGATCCTGTGGATCCCTCTTTGGATTCCCCTTTGGTGGCAATCACTAGGGACAGCCTGACCCTCCTTCGTGAGGAGCCCACATTCTTCAGCTGCCAAAGCAGGAGATTGGATGCAATAGCAGACAAGGGCTGTTCCACTGCCACTAGCACTGTTCCCCATGGCCACAAAGTGAGACTCTGAAAAGCTCTTTCAGTGGTGATATGAGAGGCCTCAACGCTTACTTTGGCAGAGCCTGGTTTCCACCATGCACGTTCATCATCCAGCACTACAGCTGGATGCAGCCGCCCGGCTTCTGCTGTGCAGACACCAGGCCAAGCCCTGCAAGCACACCAAGCCCTCTGCTCCTGTGCAGGCACCTGCCCTTAAATCTGCTGTGTGAGCACCACCACACTCAACCTGCTGAAAGGAAAACAGAGGTTTTATTTTCCCTTCTGAGGCTCCTTGTGAAAGTACTGCAAAATTCCCTGCAGAGGCTTCTGGCATAGCAGAGGCATTCAAATGCCAGAAAATACACGTCGGTCAAAATACCCCTGGGATGCTCACACAGGCTGTCACGCAGCTGTTTAGCAAACTAGGGTGGGCAACTGCTTCCCCAGCAAGTAAGTAAATAAACGGGTGAGTGGGTAAGTAACTCAGTGCTTAGCTATAACTTGAGTCACTCCCTCACCATGTGGGGCAGCTTTGTCAAGGCGATGCTCGCCCTCAGGAAAGGGGATGACCAGGGTGGGAGCAAGCTTCTGAGGTCTGTGGAAGGGAGAAAAGCCCCTCGGGAATTGTGCTGCTGGCTAAAGCTAGCTTAAGGTGATGCTGAGGCCACGGTGACAGTCTGTTTATCTTTGCTATAAAGTAAGTGTCAAAAGCAATCCTAAGAAGACAAAGGAAAAACCCCACAAAACTGAAGTCTTCACTGCACCATGCGGTCATGGAACTGCATGGCTTCATGCAGGGCTACACAGGGACAACCAAAATGGCTTTCAACAGCCCCAACAGACCTGGGCCACAGAGAGGCCAGGATTGAGGCAGGTCCATACTAACACACCACGCAGCATCAAAACCAGGGACATATACCACTGTGTGGGCTGCCCTGGGCTCGGCAGATGCTCAGGGTTGCATTGGGCTGGCCCAGAGGATGGCACATAGAGGAGCCACTCGTCCCTTCCTTCAGTGAAAGGAGAAAGGAAACACCACATGCCAACAGATGCAATGTTGTTGGCTTTCTATAAGCAAAACAAAAGATGCTTGTTTATTAAGTTGTATATGCAGCAGCCTTTCATTTTCAATCAAACAATAACTTTTGCTAATTGAAGCAATCTTCTTTTTTTTATTGTGCTTTTGCTTAACTTTTCCCAGCTATCTGGCAGTTCACAGCTGCTTCAAGCCTTAAGGCCATCGTGGCAAATTAAGGCAGTCAGCGTCTGGCTCACTAGAGGCTAGTCAAGTTATAAATATTACCAGGCTGGCTCTTTGTGTTCACAGTATGGGGAAACAGCTGGTTTAAGTTTGACTGCACGTTGTCATTTCTCCATTAGTGCAAACACTTCAATATTTCTTATGTGTGAGGTTGGAGTGAAGAAAGGGAAAGAAGGGAAGGGGGTCACTAAAAGCCAAAGCTAAGAAATGATGTTCTGTATATACATAATTTACAATTAGATTGCTGCCTGGAAGAAGGCTGAAGTCTGACATGATGACAGCTAGGCCAATGCCACAAAGACTTCCCAGTTGGCCTATAACTTTCAGGACCTATTTTCTCTTGTTTTTCTTTTATTATTTTTATAGAAATTCTATTATAATGGTAATGGATTACATTTCTCAAATTGTATTTCATTTCAAGAGCTTGTAAGACTGTTGTATTTGTGGTTTCATAAAATATGAAATACCGGGAGACAGGGCCCTTCCCAAACCACATATGCCTTCTTTTGTGGGCAAGGATCATACAGAAAGTTAGCAAAGTAAGGGCATACCAGGCATAAATCGAAGTGACATCTTGTATGGAAACCATAACCCCCTGTGTCTGTGGAATGTCTACTGATTTTCCTGATCAGCACTTTTGGGCTGTGAGGCCGATGGGTGTGAAATGGTAGTCAATGATTAATTACTTTTCTTTTTCTTACTCACCTTCTGCATTGTCTTAAAATGTTATTCCCAAGCCTAAAATACCGAACACGCTCACTGATACTACCCTGATCAAAATAAAACACCTACTAATGAAGGGGGAGACGAGAAGACTCATCCCCAAACGTGTTGGGTTGAAGACAACCTACCTACTGACAGTGCCTGTGCCATGCCAGCCTAAGGGAACACCACAATCACCACTCTAGACACAGTAAATACTGTACTGGAAATAAAGCAGTAATGATAGCAATAGTCATAAATAATGACAGTGATCATAACTCTTGTGGGATCCTATGTCATTATTTGAAGACTAATTTTATATTTCACTATCCACATGAGAGCTTTCAGTTGCTTAGCACTTTTGAAATTCTGGCTGTTCTCATCTCCCTCTAACTCCTGGAGCTAAGCACACAATTTAAGCAGCATGGTCAATCCAAATGTAACCATGCCAATTATGAATGAACCCATTGTCCCAGAGTGGAATGTATCTCAGTTAGCACCTGTTAGTCCAGTACCCCCAAAACCCTTCAAAAAAGTAGGTATAGTAGCGGTGTGTTGGATTTGTTTTTATGCTTGGCAACACATTTGCCTCATGAACAGAGCCAAACCATGCAGACACACACACACACGCTAATGTTGAGCTGGTTGATTTTCACAGCAAAGAAGAACCTCTTGAAGTAGTCACACATAAAGCCCTACATAGAGAAGATCCTCAATTTGCAGGTTTTCCAGTTTGGCAGGCAGCCACTCCACCAACCATTCAGTCACTGGGAAAAAAGATTATCACTGTGAGATAACTAACACCACGTCTTTTTTACCCAAGATCAAAGTTACTTTATATAGACATCTCCAATAAATGCATTAGGAAAGTCATCCTCTTGAGACAGATCTCCCAGCTTTGCTGTGGACTGACATATGGGCTGACTCAAGCCCTGCTGGAGACAGAGGAGAGAGCCTCATTGACTGCTTCGGATTTTGGCCCATGCTTGTTGTTCAGTCTGAGCTGAGGTTTACCAAAAATACCAGTGCTGCATGCCAGTGGTACACCATCAGATGTGGAAGGGATGGCACTGAGCCTCAGCCGCAGAGTTGTGCTCCAGCGATGGAAAAAACCATGCCCTTGGAAAACAAGTGATGTCAGGGTGATTACTGCAGACCAACTCCGTTTCTCCATGTGTTGGATGCAAGCAAGGTGTACAAACTCTCTAACTAGATCCACCACTATCATACCATAGACTGAAGCATAATGGAGAGGTGGTTCATCTATAACAGCTTACATCTCATCAGCCTGGACCCTAGGACCATAATGGTCCTGTTGTGGTGGCAATACAGAGCTCTTATATGGATGAATGCACCCTCCTTAGTGGCTGAGCACATCAGATAGCACATGGCCAGACTGTGCAAGCTCCCTCAAGCGCTATCATTCAAATTTGCTGGCCTGTATAGCACAAAAGAGCTACCATGTATGAGACTTTCTATCAAAGAGAAAATAAAAAACCCTCAAAAACTTGAGGTCTCTCAGAACTCTGAAAAGTCCTCCTGTGTTAGAGATACACTCAACCCAGCTAGTACAGAATCTCTGATGAAAATTTAGAACAGTAACATGCAAAGAAAAATGGTATTTCCCAAAAGAGCCAGCACAAAAGAAATATTAAGTGATAATTTAATTCTCAAATGGTTTTGGAGCAACAATTCGTAGCGCTTAAAACAACATTTTGCAAATGATTAAATCTTAATGACAGCTAATTATTTCTGGCATTTCTTTCAAACTTCTGTATCAGCCAAGCTAATGTTGGAAAACTTCTGCTGTGCTTTCACTGCAGCTACTTCCAAAATGCTTTTTCAATGAAATCATCACGCTACTCACGGCAAGTGAAATTTATCTGTGGTCTGAATGAGACGCTGCATTCCACTTCAGCCTCCCTTAAAAAGACTGATTAGCCATCAGTAAATGTAGGTCTTCCATGTTACCTTTGTATAGTGCTACTCATGGGCAAGGTGGAGTCCCACGCATGAGTGTATTCAGAGACCACTGAGCGTGCACTTAAATGTTGTTTAAGCAGTACCCAGGGCCTCCTGAGAGCATTTCCATAGGAGTAAATTTCACCCTGAATGCATAACATGAATTGCATTCATTCATTGTAATATAATTTCTCATACTTAATTTGATAAAATATGTAAAGAACAATAAACACAAAATAAGTAACAGTATAACATATGCAGTCTCCAGATTTATTTTATAGTGCTTTACTATAACATGGTGAACGTTTTGGTCTAATTCAAGAGCAATAAATATCAGGAATAATATTATTACATTCAGATGAAAGATTGACTATATGGTGGCACAGAAGGTCTCACTAGATTTACGTACCTGGAAGAAATATGAGGGCTGTACCAACATAATGGATTTGAAGAAACTTGATTTTGATACTGCCTGTGACAGTCTGCATTATATATGCACCAGCAGCAAGGTAAATGACAGCTTTAATTTAAACTTTTCTTGCTTTATTTAATTTAAGATAGACTCTTGGGCTATATTTTCTGGTGCTGTGCAGCAAGACTTGGGTTTAAAAATACTATTATTGTTAAATAAAACTGTGTAGCTAATCCCTCTGCAGCAGACAGAAAAGAACCCTTTAATTTCATTCTAATGTTATTTCTTCAGTATTCACAGGAATGGCAGTTTCAAGACTGCTATGTTTTGATATTTAATGTAGGGCATTTAAAGCTAAAGTATAACTGAGGAGAGTCCTATCAGAGTAAGTACATTTCTACTTTTAGTGGGTACATAATTGTTGATGTATAAGAGGTTTAGCATGCTCCTAAAATTTTATACCCCCTTCCAGATGACAGAATATATGGCCAGGAAGCAGCTTAACACGGTAATAAGAGAGAGACGGACAGAAAAAAATCATAAAGGTTACTATTCTTCGCTTATCACTTTGTGGGAGCTGGCGCCCTGATTTGCATCCTCTTTACACAGTATTATTCAGCCCCAGGCTCCCCTGTAGGAACAAAACTACAGAGGATGCTCTGGAGATCCTAGAGGTAGCACCTCTGATGGTGTGGCTGTGGTATGTTAGAGTCCTTTGGGACAGCCCATAGTCTAAAATGGGTGTAAACAGAGAAGGTACAGTTTTACTAAAAACAGAAAGCGGCCCCAAGCTATATAGGTACTGCATGTGTTAAATTTTAACATATGAATCATTTTTAAGAACTGAGCATTTCATTCAAGGAAACAGTTTTATGGACTGCAAATAAGGTGAGTGAGGAAGGCTTCTGCACAAAAGAAAACGCAAAGAAGCCTTCAGAATGGCAAGGTACCACTAATCTGCACATATAAAATGTGGCTGATACTTTGTATGTGACGAACAGCAGCTAACCTGTCAGGACACCAGTGAAACACTGGCATACAAATGGCAAAGGCACAAAGGGCCTTCAGGAAGGAAAAAATGGGTTTCAGATTTGTAAGAGATATGTATATCACACTGACTTCCGTATTGACAGTACTAATCAATACATCAGAATATTTGTTATAATCATTTAGCAATAGTATTTTGCTGTTAAGTAATTCCACTTTATGCAAGGCTTGAGTCATACGTACTATTTTCTATGGTTGGAAGGAATATCACATACCAGGACTCATTAGAATTCCCAAAGTATTAAAACTATTTATTATGTGCACACACGTATATGAGTTTCAGAAATGCCACAACATATTTATACTTGTTTTGTGGTAACATTAGTTCTCCCTTCACAGTGTAATATCTATTCACAGTGTATATCATTCACAGTGTATATCTATTTTTTTAGGCATGTGTTAGGCCTTATAAGATACTAGTTTTCTGATTTTTGTGCTAAGTATAAGCATACAATATATGTATGAGTTTTCTTTTGCACTGGTAATCTATCCTTATCTTTGGTAGTCTATAAATGATTTTTCTTGATTTATTTTTCAGCATAATGCCATGTCCTAGGAATTTCAACTATGCATTGCCCTGTCAATAGGGGAGGCTGACAAATCCAAGTTTAATAAACAAAACCCTGTGTCCAATGCTGCAAGTTATTTTTAATTCAATATAGCAAGAATTACATGTCTTCCCATTTCATTTTCAGCCACAACGTGTCCTTTAGAAAACCAGCGTTCTGATTAAAAAGATTTTGCAGTTAAGAGCAGTACCTGTGCAGCCTCTCCTGGTAGTGTAGCCCATGTGCCAGCTCACATGCTGGTTGATATTGGGAAAGAACGGCCACTGCTGAGCTTTTCACTTTCTAATGACAGCCACATTAAGCACCTGAGTGATGCTTCTCAGAGAGAAATGAAGAAATTATTCTTCATGCGCTGCTCAGTTGATTTGCACTGAACTCCAAGTCCTAATGATTGAGTAGGTAGACCTAAAGCTAATTTTTAGAGAGGAGTTAGACCAAATTTCTTCTTTTCATCTCTTTACTTCTATAATGGTGGTAAAAGTGATCAGGATGGTACAAAAGCATGTCACTGGGCTTCCAGATGCCTTGGCTACTCCTGAGTGCCACCTCTATAAAAATAAACAGTTCTGCTAAAAAAGCATGAATCAAAATTACACCTCATGACTAATCAAAAAAGATTGATTTAAAGACAATTCCCCTATTGTTCGGATTATATATCCTTGCAAAAGTAGATACCTTGTTCTGCTATTACAGAGCAAATCATATGTACAACCATCTTATGCAGGTACTGCAGAGACCAGGATATATCTGAAAGGCAAACCTCTTTTTGCAAAGAGTAACTCAGGCAGCCTAAATCAGCAGCCATTTCCTGCCTATTGGTAGTACAGGTAGCCTAGGTATCACCCCAAGTCACTCAGTGCATGCACATACTGATAGAAAATAGCATAAAGGAAGGAGAAACCATAAGCGTTATGGAGATATGTCCAAACAGCATGTTTAATTCAGAGCTTCTGAATGTTTATCCATCCCTGGAAAGTATTCTGAGTTCATGTATACAAGGTGAACATACCTTAGATTTGAGAGATATGGACAGCTAGACCCCAATCTGAGTGCACGCTCCTATCCACCAGGCTGTAAAATACGCTGAACTTGAACCCACCCTGTTCTGCCTGCTCAAGTTGAGTTGCCAGGCAGGCAGTAAAACATGAACTATGGGTTCAGGCGAGAGCTGGGGAGCCTAACTGGAGCCCTGCAGCTGGGTCGCTCTGCTCTGGTGTCTCTGCTGCGGTTCCCCGCTCCCTCAGTTACTTCTGTTTTTATTCGGTGGTGCCACAGCAAACACACCGAGCACAAGATTTCTCTCAGCCGCACACCCAAACACACATCCATCCACAACAGCACTTTCAGGCCTCTTGGACAGCAAGACAAGACCCAGTTGCCTCCCCAGGCACCCCGCAATAGCAGGGGTGCCTCAGGATGCCTAGCCCTCTCTGAACCAAGGCAGCACTTGCTTTTAGTTCCTGGAGCTGTCTGTGTCCCCAAATCAGGGCTCTTGCCAGGCTCTGCTGGTTTGGGGCATGTTGTGTGTGACAGCACATTTTCTACTTCATGCTCTCACCCACGGTTTATACAACTCTACGTGGAGGCCCAATTCAACTCATCTGACTATGGGCACATATTTTGGACTCAGTAAGGGTCCTGATATCCTAATTTGGAGTATAATTCTTAGCAGGGCTGTTAGCAACCAATATATGGGAAAAGTTCTCTGCGAATAAAGACAGTATTACTGTCTACTGTTTTTTCCTTAAACCATCATAACAACACAAAAATACCTGTGATTCACAAACTGAGCTCTAACATTCAGGGTAGTTATGTATTTCAGGAATCAAAGACAGCAAATTCAGAATTCTGGTTAGATTATTTTAAGAAAGTGTTTGACTAACAATTTGCAATGTATCCATATCCTCTAGACTCTTCCTTAAGATCTGGGAGTATGTCAAAGTAGAAATCTGTGTAACGCTAGTTATTTATAGCATTACAAATTATTATCACTAATCTCAGTAACAATTAACACGAATTATCTGCTGTAGCGCACTTCATGGAATTTACAATAAGGAAAACTGTGATCAGTTCTCTTACAGAGATGTCAGAACAAATACTTAGAGGTAATTTCAGGAAGAAAGTGAGACTAGTTTTTAATCAATACTCCATTTGTGATTATATCTGTGCATTTGCTTAGGACAAAAAAGGAAAAAAAACCCTCCTTGAAAGTGGTTCCGAGTAAGGTCTGAATAAATAGGCTTAAAAAAAACCCTCTCCTAATTCTCTGTAATTTTAGTCCACCAATTATTTCTATGTATCTCAAATCTTTGACTATTCACTGGAAATTCTCATTTGACTTCAGCATGATTTCAGTCCTTACCACTGAAAAATGTAAGTGTGATAAGCTGTCAGACCACTTTGCCCTACTGGTGGTACTCATCACATTAGTACAGCAAGTGTGAACAGTAACCGCAGTGTCCATGGCTGAGGTTTTTCTAAACAATCGACGCTGTGAGGTGAGATTGGTAGGCAGGTGTTTGTGACAGAGAGATGTAAAACATAGTCTTCATTGGTACTTCACCAACAATTGTAAGCAACTGACTTTCTGGACCTCTGCCCTTCAGCAACACCAAAGAAGAAATGTTTTGATAGTCAAGCAGTTAAACAGGAAAGCACTTGTTTGGATAGTTTCCTTAAAAAAAAAAAATCTTCATTGTGCTTTTTCAGATGGAAGAAATCCCATAGAGTGCTCCTATGCTTGGGAGAGCTACCAGTCAATATTCACAGATCCACTGCATTACTCTGTCAGCTTAATTGATACAATTCTCCTTCATAGTTACGTTAATAAGAAAAAATCCTTAGACTACAGTTAATGCTGTGGCTATTGTGTGTTTTGCTAAGTAGTTTCTTTTCCTGTTCCTTTCTACTCCCCTGCTTGCCTCCATACTTATGGTGTTTCTTCAGTGTGAGTAATTCTTAAATTCAACTCCACGGTTAGGCTTTCTGGCGCTATGTTTACCGTAAATATAAAAGTGAAGATCAATAGTTCATTCATTTTGCCATCACAATAACATACTTCCTATGCTTCTCTGTTTGGTTATATTTAGAACAAAAGCAACTGCCCTAATGACTGTATTTTAGCAACTTGACATTGAGTGTTAGATCACATATGCCACACCTTTAGGTGGAACAATGGTGCTATCCCAGACTACAGCAAACTCACATTTTGTTAACCTTAATATATGCTTTTCCACCTAGAGTGTAACGCAAATTCACATCCAAAATAATCCACAGTTAGAGAAAACACAACAAGGTATTGCCCATGGTCATGAGAAGCTTGTGTCTGTAGCACCATTTGAGATCCTCCGTAACACCTGAAAGGGGCTGGCCAGTGAGACCCACAAAGTACAGGAGACCTGTAGGCTTCTGGAACATTATCTGGTGGCCAGGTAGGATATCTTGGGGCATCTAAAATGGCGTTAGATTCACAAGTTTAGACAACTGAGTTATACCCATCAAAAGAAAAAGTGTACTTGAACCACGGTAAGACTGGCCTTATTACCTTGACCCGTTAACTTGGTTTGGGTTACACTCCATCTTGATGGTGACTCTTGCTGGGGGCTGTGACAACCAGTCTTGCTGGGGGACACGTGGACTCATCTTTGATGTCTGTCCATATTCACTGGAGGAGGAGGCCGTCATCTCTGTCTTGGCAAGGTGGGGCGATCCGTAGGCACACTCGAACAAGGACTGGTCTTCACTCACCACTGATAATGCTTCCTGCAAACCAGAGATGAGAAGTCAGCATGACCATATTTCAGAGCAGATATTACAATATCAACCAAGCAAAAACGGGCTTGTCCCTCTCACAAGAAGATGAACAGCCAGTCACATGCTTAAATGCTCATTACATTTTTAGGACATCATCGCTGTTGGCAGAGGTGAGGACTCACGGTGCTCAACACGCTGTCTGCATGTGGCAGGAGGACAGCTCCTCCCCTGGGAAAATCTTCCCACCAGTGACTGAGAAGATGCATAAACACACACTACCAAATGCTTAGGAAGTGCTGGGAGGGAGGAGAGGGCAAGAAAGGCAGCAAAACTTGGGCGTCTTGTGTCCCAGGTAAGGATGCATAAGGCCAGAACTGCTGGGGGTGTAAGCAAGCTGCCATTGCTGCTTGCACTGCCACTGAAAGAAGTGACCAAAAGCCATCCTCGCTGACTCACTGGGAGCTCCTCTTCCTTCCTCTGGGACCGAGGCCAAGTCCCTTCTGGACAGAGAGCTGAGACACAGCTGGGCAGAACCTCTGATCCAGGAACTCTGCTCTTTACGCCAGCATCCGCCCCCACCTTCAGTGCAGGTGTGCGTCTTGAGCTCTGAGAGGATGCCATGAGCCCACCAGCCCACGAGCGGTCTCTGTCTCATGGCAGCCCTTCCCGGTGGGCTGGCCAGCCAGGCCTCCTACTCCAGTGCTGTCAGAAGGGCCTCTCTGGCTGCCTTCTGTGGCTGTGGCAGCAGTCTGGTTATGGCCTTTGGGGGCGGTAGGGTTCACCAGGGCACTTGGTGGCAGGGCAGCTGCCATCACAGATGGCTGGAGATCAGCCAGATGCTAGAGGGAGAAAAGGCCACCTTCTCTCCCCACATCCATGCATTCGCATTGGCACCAATTCCTTCCTTGTGTTATCTGGAGTCGACTTGTGGACAGGTGGTGGTGCCCAGGCCTGGCTCCGGCAGGCAGCCTTCTTCCTGGGCACCTTGGGAAGCTGCAGAAGGGCTGATGCTGCTCAAGTGACTCGTCCTGCCCAAGCTGAAGCTCCCTGGCCATGGGAGCCAGTCTGGGCTCCCATCCTCGTTCTCGCCCTAAGCACAGTCCAAGCTTGGGAGGCTTCTCCTCTAAAACCAACCCTCCGAGGAAAGTCTCCCATCTCCAGGGGATACTTAATGTGAACACAAGGCATCGGGATGTAAATGGACAGTAATCTGAAGTGCAGCTCCCTCCTCCCACTCCACCACCCCCTTCCCTCCCATGCGTCCCCTGACAGCAACCCGGGAGCAAGCCCCAGCACTGCTCTGGTGGAGGAGGTTCAGTGTGCAGCATTCCAAGTGACAGCAGCCGTGGAGGCAGCCAGCTGGCGCTGGCTGGAACCACGAGGGCCAGGGATGGGGGTGCAGGGATCTGAGGAGAGCTGGGGCTGGATTCGGGACTGGGTGCTCTCCCTGCAATGCACCCTCATGAGGCAGCGTGTGTGGGCCCATGCCACCACTAGTTCTGCTGCTGATGGATGACGGGAGGACAATAAAACTACGTGGTCCTGTCGGTGGAGGAAGACATAGCGGAGAGAAGAGAGAGAAAAGAGCCAGAGAGATGGGAGTTCTCCAGCATTGGAAACCCAGACAGCTGCCTGCGGGCTCCTACCTTCCCCATCTGCTGGAAGGGGGCTTTGCACAAGCAACTGCAGTCGCTTGCTGCCCTAAAAATCAGCAGTTGTATTTGCTCATTTTAAGGGGGTATACATTTATCATTCTTTCTATTCACTTGGTTTGTGTGCCCTTGGGGTGCATTCAGATAATATTCATAGTTTTCTCTGCAACCACATGGGCTGAAACAGGATCTCAAGCATGCCTCCAAATGTTATGAGACTCTGGAGTGAATCACTAACGCTAACTCTTGACCACAGGCCAGAACACAAAATTCAGACAGTGATCTTCACCATTTCATTACTGCTATTCAGAGTCGTTTAAGTGTAAAGGTCACCAAGCTCTCATCGACACTAACTCCCCAGTTCGCACCTCTGCTTTGCACACTCTTCCCCTAGTCTGCACCCAGCTACGATATTGCTGCTTCTTGAGTCCCTCGAGGTGTGAATGTGATTCTGGAAGACAAAAGGGATGCCAGAATAACACCTCTCCTTTTTACCATGCCTCTCGGACTCCTGTGGGTCTCTGGCCTGCCCAGTTGCACTAAGAACTGCTGCCACTGGTGGTCTGAAGATTTTCTGATGAGTTGTTTCTAGGAAAGCCTGTAGATGGCTCCTGCTTTACAAGGAAGTGCATGGGGAAGTGGCTGCTGGTCCCTTGCTCCTGAAAGATTGCTTCCTGGCTACACTGTGCTGAGAGACAGCATGGGGACTTGATTTGCTTGCACGGTGAAGTAGTAGGTAAAATAGAACTAAAGAACGAAAATGTTAAACTGGAAGGATAATAAAAAACTCTTTCTCAACAGTTTATGAGTTTTTCATGAAGATATGTATATACGTATACGTATACGTATACGTATACATATACATATACATATACATACTGACAGCCTGGCCAGGCAACCACAATGCATCCTGCACCTGAGACTTTTTACTGCACAGTTCCCTCTTCTCTGACCCACTGTAGAGCTGATACATGAGCCATGTATGAAACGTTAATTTTGGAAGAGCTAGCTCCAGTTAATATGTGAAAGTGTGAATTATACAGGAGAAAATTCACACTTAGCCTAAAGAAGAGGAGGCTCAGGAGAGACCTTATAGCTCTCTACAACTACCTAAAAGGAGGCTGTAGTCAGGCAGGGGTTGGTCTCTTCTCTCAGGTGACCAGTGACAGAACAAGAGGTCACGGTCTCAAGGTTCACCAGGGGAGGTTTAGGCTTGACATTAGGAAGAAGTTCTTTACTGAGAGGGTGATATTGGAATGCGCTGGCCGGGGAGGTGGTGGAGTCACCGTCCCTGGAGGTGTTTAAGGAGAGATTGGATGAGGCTCTTACTGACATGGTGTAGTTGCCAAGTAGGAGTAGGTGTAGGTGTTGGGTCATAGGTTGGACTCAATGATCTCAGAGGTCTTTTCCAACCTTATGATACTGTGATACTTGTGATACTGTGTAAAACAGATAGAAGATTGCAAATGCAACAGGCAGAATGTTATTTTAGTATGTAAATAATTTACTAATAGAACTTTTCAAAACAGGCATCAAACACCATATAATGGATCTATTTCTCATCCTCCTCCACACAAGTAAACCAAGTAAAGTTATTCTAGTTCCTATTAACCCGACTTTATCTAATGTATTTATTTAGTATTATTTAGGGTAAATATAAATGTGAACAGACAACAATGCCCTCCAGTTTTTCTGTTTATTGGCATTATTAATGACAGTAAATATTGCTTGTGCTCTGGATGCCTACTACGTTGCATAAAGAGGGAAAGTACCCCCATTTTAACTTCCTAAGGAGGACAGCAAATGCTGGAAATATGAGTCCAATTAATAAGGGTTGTGTGAATATCTAAAAGACTATGGCAAAACCAAGACAAACATAAATGAACCCAAGAAACAGACTCAGACGTCACATTTCAGGACAAAATGCCTGGTTATTTTAATGGACAAAACTGCTTCAATTTGCTAGCTAGAGTTTTGTTCTGATATAACAGCAAACATTCACCTGTACTCCATCCTGCTAGTTATGAGTTAGTGCCTGGTGACAGATTTGTAAAGGCTCTGTAAGAATAATTGAGTTTCTGCCAACTTTGCATTCTGTTGGGTCAGTCTTTATGTGAAAAGCTTATTAATGAGTATTCTATGACAGAGAGTACCTCTGATATTTTACTCCAAGTCCTCACTGATCTTTGCTGGCTTGTCTTGAAGGACAGATGTGTATCACCTCTGCTTTGAGCATATTACACCATCTAAGCTTTTGCATCATTTTGACAAGTCAGCATAACTACACAACAGTCCAAACCAGAATTAGCCCTGCTTCCTCCTCAACTCCTTAGCCATCTTTTTTCTTCTTACACATAAGTGACATTGACATTTCAGTGTGGGAAACATGGAAACTATGTTTAACATCTGTTCTGCTACTCCTCCCATCAGCTGGGACTCAGGCAGTCATACTGACTGTCCTCTCTTTCAAATGCAGCCAGGACCATCGATTTCAATTTACCAGCAATAGCAGCCACGTGGTCTGGCCACATACAAAGGTAGACAAATGTAGACAAAACTCCTAACACTGATAATGACTGGAAAAGTTTTTTGACATATGTATGGCAGTTCTATTTCTAGTAAATACTTTTCATTACTCATTTACATGTTAATCTTTTTTCCTCATCCATATAAATGCTGTTTATGGAGCAGTTTGGCAATATCAAGCAATAAGTGGGATAAAGCAAGGCAAACATTAATAAATATAAAATAGATGCATTATAATGCTCCTTTCAGTCTTGCCAAGTTTTGTACCTTTATTGTATAGTTTTAGTAGAGGATCAGTCATCTTCCTGGAATTTGCATTGCAATAACATATTATCATGACATCTCAAAAACGAAGCCTTTCATTTCTATTAATCAGTGTCTGGGATAATGTAATGTGAAGTAAGAAATATACAGTGTTTACAGTGGCAGGTGGGAAAGATTTTTCAGGCAAGTTTGTGAAGTAGAGCCGTTGGAAATATTATCTGGGGTCAATATTGGATATGGATTTCCTTTATTTCATCTCCCTTTCTCCACATACTTCCTCTCATGACATCACGCTCAAAAACATAAAAATCTGTTCCTTCATTAAGATTTTTTTATGCAAACCCTGGTTTCTCATTTGGATTTTCTGTACTACTAATAAAAAACCAAAATGTCTTCTCTATTTGATTTTGACTTATACTTCACTGATAAGTCACAAAAAAAACCTCAACAGACTGACAAATTTGTAGAACAATAGTTACAGTAATGCCTTACGGCATAAAGTCATTAGGACAAAGGTGTTTATTTAATCAAATGCAAGATTACTTGGCCTGAAAACATGGAGTTACAGGAAACGTGACTGAAGTAGTTCCCATAATGAGAAGTTTATGCAAGCTGACTCTTTTTTATAAGCAATGTCAGGAACTAAGGACAAAGATTTTTTTCCTGAAGCTCGATCAAACTTAAGAAATGGTTAAAGAAGACAACGAGGTGTGCAGTTGTCTAGCATAATTTTCTTGTGTTGAGGGTTAATGGGGAAAAAATATTGCAGCAGGATTTTAAAAGTTTGGAGGCCATTCTAACCTGGCGATGCTTTTTCTCAAGTTAATTCTGATTAGGGAACATGCTGGCTTAGGCACGAAATACATTTGTGCACAGTCCCTCCATGTCATCAACTCAGTTTCCACTTTAGACATGACATCATTTCCACTCATACAGCAATCTAACTGGTTTATGTCTCCAGGTATTACACTCATTCTATGTATGTATATCTCAAAATATTCAGCTCTGTTTTTCTTTTTAATTTCTTCCAATATTTCCACGGTTTATTGCTCAATCCTTGTAACAGAAAAGATTTGGTAGATCTTTCTTATCCCCACTGGATGCCCAAAATCTATCAAGTGATTTCTGGCTCAAAAAAGTACTTAAAGAACTTTGAAAGCCAGGAACTTACTGGCCACTGCTGTTGAAATCCTAGCAGTCAATAGCACCTGAGAATGATGAAAAACATTGGCCACAAACCAGTAGTACACTGGGCAAGAAATACACATAAAGAGGAAGGTGTATGAGGGGACGCAAATACAGCAACAACCCTCATTGTATGTTCAGAGATGCTGCAGACAGTAAAATACATTTATTGCTTGTAGAGTCATCTTGTGGAACCAGCGTTCCCACACTCCAAAACAAACCTGTCACCTTGACTATGACGGAGTAACACTGCAATGGAGAACTTTTAATTAGCTTTACCGTATATCATTGAATTTATGTAATCTATTTCTGACACCAGTTTTATGGTATTTTTCCTCATTAATGTAAACAACTTTCACTTCTCTAATTTGATTTCAGGATAATACATATATATGCACAAGTTTAGACATCCCAGCAGCCACAATCCATTCAGACACAGACTGCTTCCTACCACTTGTCATATATCTAGAGTTGGTTGGAAAAATAATTGTCCATTCTAAAAGGAATTCTGACATATTGGGACTTATTTTCATTTTTAAATAGACAAAAAGCTGTTACACAAAACTTACACCAATACATTTATTAAAAGGATGACGTGTAGCACAATGGCGTGTGTTTTGCAGATGTTATGACATTCTAATAAGCAGTTATTTTGGAGAGGACCTGCATTTTCCGATGGAAGATTGTTCTGATTAAGACCATGCAATTAACTCTATTAAGTGTTTCCATACTTTTCTGCACTCAGTATCCCTTCTATACTTGATAGCATTTCTTATTGAAATTGTGTGCAATTCAGTGACATACAATTGCGACTGAAACAACATGGGAAAGTGTGCAAGATTGCTCACAGTACGGGCCTTGGTACAGCCACTCCAGACTTCACTGAGTCACTCTTCTCGCTTGCTAGTCTTCTATTCTTCTTCTGACTACACCTTCTGATGCTCTAGGAAGGTGTTTATCTGGAGTGAAGATCTAATTTCAAACGGGCTGGGAATGTTACTTCCCTGCTGGAACACAAAGCACACGTGAGGCTGGACACCAGAACCTCACAGAGTGGCAGGCAGTCTTCTAATATGAAACTCCACTCCGCTCACATCTGCAACAGGCATCACTGCACAACAAAGCAAGCTGTGGTTGAACTGCTTAAAGAGCTTTTAGCCTGAATTTGAAGTCCTGCTTTAAAGCCAAGTCTGTGAGCCTTGGATTCATTGCACCCAGCAATAATTGGTGAAACAAGAGACAAATGACTGATGTTCTAGTCTTTATATAGTTTATTAATCATGATGCTTTTACAACTCTATTCTGACCATTTGCAAAAGAGGTGGTTTTGCAAGATATTCAATATGGTGTGTGGAACATATTCGAAAAGGTTACTACTTTAAATGCAGTCACCTGAGTCGGGAATTGCAGCACACATCTGGAATACGTTTTCCTTCTAAATCTCCGAGTCTTGGATTCATTAGGTCAGACAAAAATCCACATATTATATTCATGAGAGAGTTCAGGAACAACAAAAAGTCTTGGCAAGTACAAGATAGGAAAGACAGATGTTGTCCTCACCTCCACCCATGAGAATCTTATTGCCAGCTCTGCTAACACCCTCCACCTACTTGCAAAGAACACTTGGATAGTCTGTGGTAATCCAAACACTAGCCCAGTGCTGCCACTTATCTGATATCTTCACCTCTTGCTGAGAAAAATACAAAGGATGTTTGGAAGCAAAGGAGAGCCACTACCGCATTCCCACTTGAAAAAAGGAATAATCAAGCATCTATCAAAATGATGTTATGAAATTGCAGGCTAGATTGATTTCTGGGAAACAAAAGCAGATGTTTAAGAACAGATCCTGCAGACCTCTTTGTGTAAATCATTCTCCTGGCTTCACAAGGACTAGTAAGTGAACAGAGACCTCATAGCTAAGCACAAAGTTTCAACACTTTGCATGTTAATGAACAAATTCTGAAACATTATATATTCAAATGTAGACTGTGCTTTATCACCATTTCTAATATAGAGATTGTCATTACTGAAATGCCAGCAAATTCTATTTTTGTTCAAGCTATTTTTGTCACCTCCTTTCATCATATTTGTAGCAGTAGGCATACAAATGCAAGTCTCCAAATTCTTCATAAAACAAGAAAAAAATTACTTTTCCACTATTGTAGACAGGGAAGCTTTGGTAAGACTGACTAAAACTGGGTCTCGGCTCAGAAAATATATGTCCCTCATGCCAAGCTCCACGACATATTTGGGAATACACCGCATCTCACACACTATAATTATCACGTTGAGTAGAGCTGATGAACCACTAACTTCCAGAGACTGGTAAGTGTCCATGAGCATCTGATTTGAAGACCTGCCATTTCACAATCAATTATTTCATCCTCACTCTTTATCTGACAGTAAAACACAAATGAATGGTTTATCTCCAAACCAAGAGTTAAGAAATGGAAATAGGAAACTTTTTCATATATGCCACATGCCCTGGACACCACCAAAGCAAAGCAGAAAGCTTTTTCAAAGGTAGTGATGAAAGCTTCCATCCTGCATCCATTTCAGTACACATTTAATGCTTGAGTGACTTCAAGAGGGGTATGCCTGGATGCAGCTCTGCCCATGCGCAACCACTGAAGAACCACACCAGGCTTCTGAATGAAAGTGGACCTCAAAATTCACAAGACTGTATAAAAAACCCCTAGGGAATAAAGCAGACAATCTGGTGCTATACAGTGATGAGTGGTTCCCCTTTTTTTTTCTGCACAGAGTGCTGGTAAACTACTTAAAAGCTGAGGCAATGCCAGGTTTTATCTATCGGAGTAGCAGATGAATGAACAGGGTTAGGTGACTGCAGGGCTAAAGCAGCACAATCAGCTGGGCTCAGAATACGTATTCCTGAATGATTATGTCGACCTTAATTCACTAGTGCTAAAAAAAATACAATTGTATCCTGCAGATTGTATATTGTATGTGCATTTTTAAAGAAACTGTAGCTTTGTATGCTTATTTTAGCACTGCTATCCATATAAAGAGCTGTAACACTGAAGTTTGAATGACTATTTTTTCAGTCAGTACAATAGACTTTTCTTCCTTTTCATTTTGATAGTATTGTCATGAACTCTGAAAGCTTGAAGTTTTTTCCTCCTTCATGCTTGACTGTTAACTTCTAAGGCTTCAAAATGCCTAGAAAACTGAGAAAACTTGGATATGAAACTCCTTTTCACTTCTGCATCTGTCCTAGGCTAGCCAGTTGCTTCTGCCTTGCTTTGCCAGGGTAGGAGTTTATCAGTCTGAAAGAGAAGCCAACCTTCTACTTTGTTAAAAAATATAAACATCTGGGGTTTTTTTTAGCAATCTTTCAAGCAAAGATTTGTTTGGCAAAACAGGTGGCAGTTTTGTAAAGCAGTCCATAGCCCAGTCGGAAGTGAACTAAGGCTGTATGCCACACATGTTATGAACTATGATAATTTTCCCAAAATGATATTGAGAAAGAGTATTGTGACCAAAACAGCTGCCCAAAACAAAACAGTAGGCATGCAATCCTATCCCCTTCGTGTTTCCTCTTAAAATGTTTGGCACCATGGATAGGCCCAACAGTCTGAATGGGCTATCTTCAAGAATTATTGTATGTTTACTGAAGCTAATGATCAGTGCAGAACAAAAGGCTTGGCTTGAACACAGTAACTGCCCTGGTACTCTATTTTGGCAATTTTATCGAGAAAATTCTTAGCATAAAGATACCACATGTTTTTTTTCTGCTTTATTCAAAAGATCTGTCCAGTTTTATCAACAATGTAACATTGGCAGCTCTTTTTTCTACTGTTTAGCCAAAACTACAAGATTATACACTACTTTTATACTAAGTTTGATATTTGTTAACTGTAGTGGGTTTACCCACCACATATATATTTGCAAATATAATTATATATGCCCATTATATATGCACATATGTACACACAAATTTTTAGATAATTCCATCCTCTGAAAAAATGTTAAAGTAAAATTAATTCAAGCATTAAAATACTTTTCTCTAAGGCATTTTATGTAGCAAAGACAAACTCATCAGCAAAGTGATGAAAAATGTATAGGAAGGAATATAGAGACATTTACAGTCATTCCATTGATGAAAGAACTAAATATCAGGGGTAAAACTGAAAAGAGTATCCAAATTAGTTTCCTTTCCAACGAACCATTGGTTTTTATGAATGCCTAACAGCATTAGGGAAATAACACTTGGATGATGGCCATGAACTTGAACTTCTGGGTGACCCATCACTTCCCCGTACTGCCTCTGTGCGTGGTATCTGTGCACGTGCGCAGAGATGTGTGTGTGTGTGTGCAAGTGGTTGTGATGAATAGGCCACTCACTTTCTAGTTGGAAAGACTGTAGGTTACAAAGGATTTTATCTCCAAATGTAATATTAGCTAGCTTAAAGAAACCAAAGGGGGGGGGAAAGGTGGCCACTGGGCGTGTTACCCATTAAATCTGGCTAGTTCCCTCAAACCAGCAGCCAGGCACGGCAATCAGCTGAGTGGGGCAACTGTTCTCGAGCAACTACAGAGCTGCTTTCCTGGAGCTCAGCTTCCTCCTCAGGGACACCCTGGAGCACGAGAACCTCACGCCTGCTGCATCAGGCTGACAAGGTCGCAGATGCTCCCCTATTTTCACCTTTATACACATAAAATTCTCACCTTCCTATTTAGAAAGTTTTTATTATATTCAACATTTATGAAAGTCATTTCCTTGCTTGACAGCTTTTGCAAACATCGCTTAGGCCACCTTTATTTGTGAGGATGTTTTTATTGACATCCAAATGTATTTCTCTTGATATTTTTGATTAACTCCTCTGCATTAGGTAACTGGAATTAACATGTAAATGGCTATTGCTTCTTAAAAATTCACCACATTAAGAATGGTCCACATTCTTGCATAACATTGTAACAGGAAGTCCTTTGTTTATATTATTTTCCCTTCCTTTTCCTTAGCCACCTTTTAATCTGGATCTTCCATGTACACATTGAATATACACATATATATCATTATACACGTCTCATGGTATTCTCCATTTTACAAGCATATGGATTATTGCTTAGATGGGTAATATTTCTAAATTCAGAATGAACTTTCCAAGCATGCCCACTGTGTATGTAAAATATGACTTCCTGTCACGATAACCTTTAGAGTGTATAGCATAACATGCTTTCCTATAATTGTTTATAATTAATATCTTGACTCATAGTTCAGCAAGTTATTTTAGTAATTTGTGACAAAACATTACTAATGAAATTAATATGGGGTCAAATGTCACAATATTAAAGTCATTTCTCTGTGTGCAAACATATGAGAGTGCTTAGTAAAATAGCAATAAAGTTAAATGCATGCTTATGTTTAATATGTTTAAGTGCATTTAACCTGCTCTGCTGAACAAGTATAAAGTAAGAATATTGTTGTTTTAGCTCAAATATGAACTGAGAAATTAGTCAAAGAAAGAGCCTGGTAAGGTTTTAGATATATTGCAGTTGGAGACATAGCCAAACCAACAGATCAGAAGAAAAATGTTGTTTCACAACTATTACAGACAAAGGCTGGAGTGAATGTTCTTTGTTTGTCCCTAAACAAACTGAAACAGAACAACAGCAACAAGAAACCTCATATACACAAAAAGATTTGCTCCAGAAAAAATTAATCACAATTACAGCCGTGGTTTTACTTTTAAATTGAGTTCTTATTACTTTATTTAAGCAATGTCTTTCTAAACAAAATTAGCAAGTCAAAATTACAGAATTTAAACTTTATTTTAGAAAAATTTCAACTTTTTTCCATTTCTTTTTCCATTTTTTCAGAGAAATGCCTCACAAATTCAACCTTTAGCTTTGCACAACTTGGCTCTGTGATCATGTTTTCTGCTGAATTTAGTATGCAGCAGAAATAGGTTATGGCTCATTTTTAATTGTAGGTGTGAAAAAGAAAAGTAACACGTGTGTGGAGATCTTTGATGATGCAACAAGAAAAATCCTGCATTTTTTCCCTGCAGCAGTATCTCTTCTGAACTAATGATTGCCAACATTATCACTTCTACTAAAGCCATGCTCTGATATCAACTGAACCTTTCAGTGACATCAACATTACCTCCAGAAGGACAAAAAGACCACCTGTTCCCATTGATGAAAGCAAACTGAGAAAGTCAATGCAAATAAAGACATTCTCAAGTTCAGAACTCTGAGACAGGCATTTACCACAGCAATAGAAACCATGAAATTCCTTTCCCCCACACCTTGCTAATAAGACCAAGTGTCTACTAATCGCTACTGTATGAAATAAAGTTGTGCAGGTGCAAAGTTTAAGACATGCTAAAAGAAAATATTTTTATTTACTTTCCTTCAGACTGTATTGAAAAATTACCCCTGAAATGTTTTCATATACTGTATGCTATGCCTTCAAACATACAGGAGAGGTATGTGGCAGAGGTATGCAGGCTGTTTCTCTTATTGTTTCCCCAAACAAACCCATTTCCTACAAGCTGTTCCATATCTTGTGTGCCACGTCCAGCTTCCCAGAAAAACAGCAGCAAAACAAAGTGTGATCTCAAAACAACCCGTTTCCACAGAACAATGTGCCATACCAAGGAGAGAGAGAGCTAAAGGGAGGAGGGCTGGGGAGAGGGGAAAGAGAGAGAGGGAGAGAATCTGGTTTGATGCTGCCAAGGGACATAAAGAAAAAAGGAAGGAGGAACTTTTAAAAGTCACAGGGAGGAAGAGCTGTGTAACAGTAAATATGCAAAAGGCAAGCTGCCAACTATTTCAAAGGATTTGAGGTTTCAAAATCATTGAGAATGCTAACTGATTTGTACTCTGGGTTTTGAGCTTCCAGGAACACCTTTATATGTCTGAAAGCCAGAAAATACCATATTTTTTTATGGACTACTCAAGCCATACTTAGTCATAATTTCAAATTGAATCAGTAAGGAATGTAAACAGACACCATTTATGTATCTCTACAATCCAGTAAAATGAAAGCATGGACTAAATAAGGCAAAATGATACATGTTGTTCTATAAGAAGGGAATACCAGAAGATCATGTTTACTTAGTTCCTGGCTGACCTGAGCAACCTCTGAAGTTCCCAATATTCAGCAAACCAAGAAAACCCACGCACTGAACCCCTTTAGGTATAACGTGTATCGCTCATTAAGACACGTATGATAAAAGTCAATGATAAATGTCACCATGCCATTTTTGAATCCCGTTTCCATATTGGCTTGTCAAGGATATAAAAGCAGAAAAAAAGGAACAAGAGTGAGCTAGGAAAAAAAAATATTTTAGCTTTCTGTCCATTATACAAGTAAGAAAGAACCATTTGTAGAATCAACACCACAACTGGAAAGCTTTTTGCCAAATTCAAGAATCCGACCAACTTCAAAATTTTGGGGTAAGGTGACACTGCTTTTGCAGTGGAAAAAAATGTGGTTCCTTTCTTATTTCTGTTGATAAAAGATGCAAAACCACAGACTTCTCAATCACTTACAATTAAAATCCACAGTCCAAATCACCCCCATGTGCCAGCATGACCTGGGCATTAACATGAAAGGTGTACTCTACAGAGAATGAGATAAGGGGCAACACCTACGTCATGATGGGCTGACTTCCTACTGTGGACTTCATAACTGCCAAGGTACTGCAGCAAAAGGACCTCTCAAATGTCTAGTAGTATTTATTAAGCAAGAATATTATGCAGCACTAGATGCAAGAAAGAAAATACTGAGGAAGAGGGAAGGGAGAGCAAAGAGCTATTCAGCACAGTCTGGAGCAAGACCAGCTAAAACCTACAAATGACAGATCCCTGTTCAGGGTCCTTCCAGAGCCACTTTCTCTGGCTCGGCTCTAGCTAATCTCTCTTTGTATCAATGTCATGGAGGCAAGGGGGAAACTGGAGGGATGTCTCCACTTTTCAATGTCCTTTGACTGCCCAGGACCATCCCTGTACATCGCAGTGGGGAGAATATGCAGTAAACGCAATGTCAGGTACTGAGAGTGCCTCCATGCATTCTCTTGTCAGCCCTGAACCCTCTCTGCTGTAGGTAGCCGTGCACAGTGAGAAGAAATACCTCTGCAGGCTCCTGCTCGGGCAAATTCCCTAATGAAGCACATCCCACCAAAAGAAAGATGGCTCTCATTCCTCGTGTGCAGAATCCTCCTGCCCTATTGCAACATTAGGACTTGGCTTTCGACAATGTCAGGAGCTGCCAACAGCTGAGGTAAGCCAAAGGCGACAGCGAGTTGAAAAGAGCACTGGAGAGGAGAGGAGGAAAGTGGGCTTTTCATGTTTTCTTTTCCCTCTGAGAGCCTGACAGACTGTGGACTGGGATTTGATCATGGAAAGTCTTAAGAGTTTTCTTAATATATCATTCAGTTCACCTGGAAAGCATCCAGCTATTGAGGCTTTTGTAGTTGTGGGTGTTCAATACATTTGCAAGTCAAGCAAGTAATTACAATGCACACATACATGTAGGTGCCCAGCCTCAGGTATCCCTGTTTGAATTAGACACATTTACAAAGCATGAATTTCTCAAGACACCAGTTCTGCAGCCAGCCAAATACAAACTGAGTATTTCAGACACTAATTATACCAAAACAAAAATTATTGTTAAACGCGAATTAATTTTGCTCCATGTTGACTCCTATGAACTTCTTTTAAGTATTTAAAAGCTGTCTTATTAGATACTCCCACTAAAACTGAAATCTGAACCAGATCTTTAGAAACCAACTCTTTGTAAGAATATGGAAAACAGATCTAAAGTTTCAGGAAGATTTTTTTCTTCCTCATGTTGAGTATTTCATCACTGACCGGGCATGTTTTAAAGCTGTTTAAAAAGCCCTCTGAAGCTTCAGATTTCAGTCATGACTGTGGAGAAAATGTTTGCTAGAAACATTTAAAATTCCTGCCACATCTTCCTGTATTATATTTTTTCTACAAATACGCTTTGTATGTTGAGGTCACTAAATATTGCACTTGTCACATGCAGAAATATTTCTTTTAATCTGTTATTTGAAAATTCAGCTCTTATTTATGCAAGTATGAAGGTCTGGAGTGCCTGATTCTCTATTTCTAGTAAAAACCCTGAAGATATTTTTCTAACTTGTAGAATATTTTTCAGGTGTCAATGAAACCATCAATGCTTGCAATGAAAACTACACCACTAATTCTAAAACTTAGTAGTTAAGAATGTTGCATTCTACACTGATCTTTTAAATGAGCGCTTCTACTGATACAAATAGAACTATTTGCAAATAAGAGCTAATGGCCTTTAATTTCTAGATAGTTCTCAAAGCACTAGAACAACTTCAGCATTAACTGAGCTTCAGCAAATAAAATTATAGCAGCTGAGTAGTACAATATCTCATTTCATGCCAGATTAAAAGTGCAGATAGTTTAGTAACCACACCAATTCTGTGCAAAACAGAAAAGCTTAGAAAACCACAACTAAAGTGTTTCAGATGGGAACCTGAAAAAGCCCAGATGTTTCTGAAAATACATAGTGATTATTTGAAGTCACACTTTGGATTTGTGGATAAAACTATAAAGCTTCCCTTCTAGACCTCGGCCCAATCATTACCTATCAGATCATGGGTGTACAAAACTTACTGTGATTCGTTGATGCTACATAACTCTCTCTTCCCACTAGGCTTAAAACATGGGAATTTAAAAAGGCAAAATGTCCTGTAATTAGCCAGTAGTAACAGGATTAATTAGGAGGTTACTGATTATACATACGGGAGAGTTTTGGACTTTTTACCACCTTTATTTTCATTAGAAGGAAAAATTTTCCCATATGAGCAAGCTACTCTTACACACAGTTCAACAAAGACGTAAATCTGCAGTCAGGTGAACTATGTTTCTATTGGAAAGGAGTGCAAGATGTTTGTGTGAAGATGCAGCAGTGTGAAACCAACTCTGTCCATCAGAAACATGTTTAGAAGTTGAGTACAACAAAGTAATTAAACTTCCTCCGTCACCTAGAAGACGATGGAATTGGCATTTGATATTTAGTGGACATGTTGGATAACAGACTGGCTAGATATCAACATGTTCATACTACAGCAAATGCAGAAGATACAGCTTAGAAAAACACAGTGGCTGATTTAATACATTTTTCATGCTAGGTCTGCTAGAGCTTTTTGGCAGTAGGACAAACTAGGGAATTGCAGCACATTTTCTTTCTCAAGCCAGCTGAGTTTACAAATATTCTTCCAGGAATTTCTGATATGCTATGCTAAGCCTTTTGCTAAATGACCTGCCCCACAAACACTACATGTGATAAGGAGAAAGCATTCACATGTTGAACCGAGGACTCTTCCTTGTATCACAGTATCACAAGGTTGGAAAAGGCCTTTGAGATCATTGAGTCCAACCTATAACCCAACACCAACACCAACACCAACACCAACTCATCATCTAGACCATGGCACTAAGTGCCTCATCCAATCTCCTTTTAAACACCTCCAGAGATGGTGACTCCACCACCTCCCCAGGCAGCGCATTCCAATGGCCAATCACCCTCTCAGTAAAGAATTTTTCCCTAATATCGAGCCTAAACCTCCCCTGATGAAGCTTGAGACCGTGTCCTCTTGTTCTGTCACCGGTCACCTAAGAGACCAACTCCTGCCTCACTACAACCTCCCTTTAGGTAGTTGTAGAGAGCAATAAGGTCTCCCCTGAGCCTCCTCTTCTTCAGGCTAAACAATCCCACCTCCCTCAGTTGCTCCTCATAGGGCTTGTGCTCCAGCCCCTTCACCATCTTCGTTGCTCTCCTCTGGACACACTCCAGCATCTCGACATCTTTCTTAAACTGGGGTTACTTCCACAGCTGTGCTGAGATCACCACAGCCATAACATCCCTCAGACCAGAGAGACAACCTGCTCTGCCATTTGCTAACTGCAAGGCAGGTAGGGAAGTGCTGGTCTTTAACCTGACACAATGTGCCTGGAAAGTAAGGCACTTCCTCGTTGCAAAGGGCAGCACATCCACTCTGGCAGTGGTGATCTCCCAGAGGATGGCAGCAGCCTTTGCACAGCATCTCTGCCAGGCTGCAGATGAAGAGCACAACAGAGCTCCTTGCTTGCGCACAGCCTTATTTAATAAAAGAAGGTCAGAGGCTTTGCACAAAAAAAGAGTCATATACAACTGCTCACCGTTCTGTAAAAGCAAACATAATTTTTTAGTTTGTACTTTGGGCTTGAGAATCTCTGTGCATTTGCCTAATTTGCAGGAAAAAATCAGGAAATCTTGGTGTTTTCTGTAGGACTTCTTTGCTTGCAAAGTAAGCCTTTTTTTGGAATTTTGAGCCTCTCTTCTCCTTTGCTTGGCCACATTCTCATTCATTTACACAAGTCTGGTGATCATTCATGGTTTCTGAAGTACTGCAGATTACAGCTTATACTCACTGTCATGAAAATTCAGAGTATAAGGACTTTGTTTCTCTTTTCTCCTCGTGTTCCTTGTATACTAAGCTGATGGTTTCAAAAGTCTAAAACTTTGTCCTCCTTAGGATACTTCAGAACTTGAAGTAACTCCGTGACAGATTTTGTTCTCCAGCCTTTCACTTTGGTTTTTTTTTCAGCACTGACTAGCACTGATTACTACTGGTTTGGTTGCTTATGTTTGTAAATTACTTTTAAGCAAATTGCATTGTTCCTGTTTCTGCTCAGCATCTAGTTTCAGTGTCATTATCAAACTTACAATTTTTATTTTTAGTATCATCCCAATCCTACTTACTTTATCTTACCTAACTAATATTTTAAGAGTTAATTCTGAGAATTTATCAGGCTTCCTTTTCAACAATGGTAGTTTCATGATCTTACTGAACCTTGGGTACCTTTGAACCTAAATTCTAGAGTCAGTTGGAAACCTAAGACTGTAAGGTTTTATTTCAACTAAAAATTGTGATTTTAAAAGTTTAAAAGGAAGATAAGATGAACGATATAACATACATTATACCCTGAAATTCCATGATTTTAAGATCATGTCATCATCTCCTGAATTTTGAATATTTTTTACTGACAAAATTTTAACATTCCTTACTGTTAGCTTAATTTCAATATTGTGTCCCATTGCTCTCTACCTCCACCTTGAAACTTTAATATAGAACCTTTTTCAACATTTTCCCTCATCTTTTTATTCAACCTTCTGAATTTCTCTGAGTCTACCTCTTTAATTAAGGAAAGTAACACAAAAGAAGTTAGGAAAAAGAGGAAGACAATGCCTCAGGGCTCACAGACACCCCATTTAATGCTGACCTTTCTCAAGCAACCTACCAGCCCCCTTGATTGATTTTCTCCAGTGTCATTAAAAAAGCCTTCAAGCCCCCTAAATTGCAATATTTGGAGAGAAAATTGCTACTAAGACATATAGAGATGTATTATCTTTGCTTGTAATATTGCAAACATTGAATATTAAAAAAAAATTAGCTGAAGCTTTTGTCAGTTACTATATAGAAAATACATTTCTCCAATAGGTTAGATTGCCAGCTTTATTTCTTACAGTTTTTAGGACTGAGACTATATATCAGACATTTAATGGCAACAATGTATCTGAATCCTACCTTACAAACTAGAAACATGATCAGAAATGTGTTTGACTCATTATTTGCATTAATTAAAAAGCATTATCATAAAATTCAAGGTTACTGAGTGCAACAGACCCTTAGACAATGTATTTGTTTTATGTGAAATCTACCTCTGCGCATAGGATGAAGTCAAGATCTAAGCAGTACTAACACCACATGCATCCCCCTATGAAGCAGGTAAGCAATGTCCAGGTGGTGTCTGTAATTCTTCTGCAGTCTCTCTACCCTACGATCAGTTCAGCCCTGTTACATGAAGTGTTCAAAATTTTTAAGGTGCACCTTTAAAATAGGGAGTACATAAAAGCAATGCATTTTGGGTGTGCCAACTGGCTTTTAAGCCTTTAAGGTAGATTCTTTAGTACTAGAGAGTCTTCTGTAATGAAAAGTGAAGACTTCAAGTTTTCATATAGTTTAAGAAACTGTCCTTTAAAAGAACAACTAAATATCACAAGATTCTTGATAAAAATTGTGAGAGTTGGCAAGAATTGCATTCTCCAAGAAGCAGCTAAGACTGACAGATTCTGAGGCAGAGCAAAACCTCTATGAAAGTGGAAAACAGAACTATGAAGGCCCAAGCTCAGAAGAGAAATGTATTTGGAATTGAATTTATCCTGTTCTGGGTTCTAAAAGGTTAGATTAAATAAGTGATGTGGGGAAAAAAAGAGTGAATTTGAACACAACTAAGATTTAACATTCACGCTAATTGGAAAGGATTTGGGCACCATTATGGAGAAAGAATTTATGCAGAATGAGTTAAAGGTCAATAATTTACACATATATTTTATAGATGGTGCTTTACCTCAAAATACTTTTAGCATCTATTTAAATGTGAATTTTTTTTAAAAAAAGCGTTGTAGTTGGCTCAATCTGCAATACACTTGCCTGCCAAGCAGCTTTGCAATTCATAGTTCATTGTTATCCCATTTTGAACCTTTGAAACTAAAGCTTCACATCTTAAGCAAGAAAACAAAAATGCAAAAGCATTGTAAGAGTAGCAATGGTTGTAGCAATTTTTTGTCTGAAACCATGTCATTGATACCATGAGGATAAAAACCTTACACAATACCATCAAATGAAAGGTCTGAAAAGTTTAGAAGGGAAGGGTTACTACTTTGCAAATTAAAACCAGTGTCTGTTTCTGTATATTAAAGGTGGGAGGGAAAATACAGAAGTTTAGCAAAACTGCAGTTTTCTAGCATTTCGGCTGACTAAAAGTACAGATTGGGAGGAAGGTACAAGAAAGAAGAGTATGGCAAAGACACTTTTCTCAAATTAATCTCCTATGTGACTATCTTTCTTCAACTTTTAAGTACATTATTTTACTAAACAAAGTCTTTTCCTAGGAAAAAATTTCTAATCAATTTCAATTTTCTTTACCTTTTCTGGAAAGATAATATTGACTAAGTAGGGCCTTTTTTCACATTGGTGAAAGCAGGTAAGTACGTAACAACACCTTCCAACTGTGAGTAAGCATTCCCTTTTCAAAACACCATTCAATGTTTCACTGAGCAGAAACGGGGAAGTCTCAAGATGATTAGCACCTTGGAAAAGCAACATCCTTATTCAGGGCTCTAAATAGAGATGTAAAAACCTAATCCAAGGGATGTGTGGTTTTCTTTTCAAAAATTGCAACATCGTGCATTTGAAGACTTTCTGCTAAACTTGTCTCCTTTGACACAAAGCATCAACGATTTAGTTCGGATTGTAAAGATTAACTATGCACTTGTCCTATCCAGGAACCAGTCATTAGATTAGAACTAGAACCAGAACTAGAACCAGTAGTGGCTCTAAATGCATATTCCTGAAGAGTATGACAACGAGAGGTTAAATTCCTGCCTACCTTTCATTTCAGCTTTATAACTGTAGTGACTACATTGCTTTAAACTTGTACATTTTAAATCAAAGGAAATTTTATTTTTAATGTCATCGGTACTTAATAAAACCCTAAGAATTCAGCAGTCAAGGCATTAGCCTACTCTGATGATTAAAAGAAAAGAAAGAAAATTGAGAAGTTGATAGAAGCTTGTACATTATCTTCTAACGAAAATTATTTTCAAGATAATTTCTTAGTTTTTCTAACTTTTTGTAAAACCTATTAAAAAAGGTAGTTTCAGTGAAGATCTTCAGTGAAACACTTACAGGAGAATAACTGTTTCTCAACCAATATTACCATCAACGCACCCAAAATTATACTTTTCACTATGTAGGAACCCCATGCGTCGGAACAAGGATACTTTTTTCTGTGTTATCTATCAGACAAGGACAACAATCTGTCTTTCTGTGTCCTTTTCCTATATTTTCCCTCCAAGTTAGAAGAAATAACATGACTTTCTGATATCTTCCTGGACATAAGTCTCCTTAATATTTAATCTGTCTAATGCAGATTAAATATGCAGACAGTTTTGTCTTTACAGGTGTATAAAATGTGCTGGATTTGTCTTATTAGTTCGACAAAAAGAAAGTGGGGTCTGTCACATCACCACTGCAGGGCACAGCATGATGAAGCACGTTTGCACACTCTTAATCTAAACCATCAATGGAACAACTCGAATGCTTTTAGTTCAGCACATATCTGTATGGTTTGATGGCTTGCATCCACAAAGACCATTCAATGAATTCTGTGCTGCCTACGACCCTCCACAGAGCTTGATTTTTTGGCTGGAGCAACCCCTGCCTTGATTCAAAGTTCACTGAAGTAAATGGAGAGACTCAGCACCGCCAACAGGATCACGCTGATCCAGAGCCAGAACAGGAAACTCTGAGGAAACATAAGAGCTACCCTGTTGGTTGCCTTGAATATTTGTTTAGTGTTTTGGAATTTACTGACTAAAGCTGCACGGAAGAAACTTGGCAGCCAGAGACTTTTGCCCAGTTGTGTTATTTTGGTGGTATCAGAACTCCTGAAATAAACCCAAAACTCCAAGCGAGACTTTTGTGTTCATGACATAGACTTCTTGAACTCACTCAATCCAACTGTTCAGGATCACACTGAACTGGCAGATGTACTGCAGTCTTGGCTAGCAAGGCAATATTACGATAAGAACACGATGTGCCCATTTATCCTCTCACTTTACATCCATCCTATACCTCTGTAACACACTGGATACAGTGGATCCACTCCTGATTTACTGCAGCTTAGAGAAACAGGAAAATTCAACAGACAAAACTCCCAAAGTTTGAATTTCTTCAACTGACCACCATAATATATTTCTTCTCACTGAAACAAGCACTAACTGAAGCATCCGCGTCCATCAACCAGTTGCCTAGACAGAAGCATAGTCCCAGGTTCCAGATCTCACGAGTGTCTATTTTGTTGGCTAAAATTTTCAGCAAAAAGAAATCTTTGGAACTAAAACAGTATCACATTTAGAAGAGAATGGACGTGAAAAAGGAGCCCACAGATGATTTGGCTGGAGTTTGTGGTCGTTAAGAGGGTTAATACAAATGTTCCTGATTGTTTCTGTTGTTTATGAATCTCGACCTTCAGAACAGCACTGAAATGTGCTGTCTCCTAAAGATGTTCCCTACCGATATGACACACGCTTTGCATTGTTTCACTGAACACCAGCATTAATGTCCCAGAGGTAACCCACCCTTCTTTTAACGGCTGGTGACAGGTCCAATGGCTGAGCAAAAATCAGTTGAAGGAAAGGGAAGTCTTGTCGGAAATGAGATTAATCATGTAACGAGTGTTCAGCCCTGATAACCCATCTGTGCAGAGAACTGCTTTAACTGGAGAGCAATTAACCTTCACCTGACAAGCTCTGTCCAACCGTTATAAACAACATTAAAGGCACAGGATCCCTCTCTTTTTCCCCCTTTACGTAGACTAAACAATCAGATTCTGAATTCCATGCAAATGATACATGTTACTATGCCTTGATGACGAATCGCAGGAAAATTTTTTAATAGGTAATGGCTGTATGGAAATAATGTGAAAAATGTCTCTGGCTACCACTTTAGTGAGTTGATCAGATTAGTAAAAAACAACAATTTTGAGCACTTCCAAGGGAATACCTTACGCATGAGAGACACTGATGTGATTATACCAAAGACTAACAATAATAAAAATATATGCAAGTAGATAAGAGCTGCCTAACCACATCTCAGGAACATTGCTTTCAGGAAGAAGCATGTATTTCGCCAATAAGCTTGTGAACCCAAAGTCAAGGGGAAACTTCCTAGAGCTTCTTCATCCATGGCCTTGTGGAGATTACTTGTAAAAACTAACTTCAACTTGCAAAAGCTATCTGCATTTAACTGGGATTTTGGGTCGGGTTCCCACAGGACCAGCTCCTCTGTCTAACAGCCAGTGCTCCAAATGATGCACTCACCGTGATCTCTGGACTGGTCTGTAAATCCAGCCTCAGATTTCCAGCCTGTTAGACCACAACATGAACTTAAACTACTGCCTTTCCCACAGTAGTTTGAGGAGATAACTGAATGTGGGTTTATTCTTCAAAAATAAAAAGGCACAATGCATGTGAAGCCACAATATCACAGGACTGCTCAGCTCTCTGGGGAAAGGCCAAGATACCAGTTGCTGTGGCAGAAACCTGGAATGACTCCAGGGAAACCATTGGGAAAACAATGCACAAAATTTGGGCTGAGCTCCTTAATAACTTGGGTGAAAGCCTGGCCCCAGTCAAGCCATTGGCCAAATCCTTTTGACTTCCTTTTGGCCAATTTCACTTCAGGTTTCCGAAATCCTCATTCAGTCTATTCATGTGCCTGAAAGCGACTATCCCGAAGTCATGCTTAACAACAGAATTCTTCTGCCTTTGTTTACTTGTGTTTTGCTCTGGGTATCTCTTTTTCCTAGCTGAAGTTCAAACACACAGATTAGTTTTATTTCTCTGTACAGTTGAATATATATGGCTCTGTAGATTGCAAGAGATGGCCTGGACTTTTTAATATATGTAGAACATGCTCTGAACTATTTGTTAGAGAAATCCACCTCAAGGGCTAGTGAAACACATATTTTATTTGATGATGCATACAAATAAGAAAAGGATGCAGGCAACAAGGAGTTGAAGGGAGGTTGCTTGCTCTTCATCTGATGGAATGACAATGTATTTTGAAGCATCCTGATTTGCAATATTGTAAAATGCAGGGCCACTTTTCCTACCATTGTGGAGAAAATCCCTAACATTTCATAGTCCAACATAACATAATTGGTCTTAAATTTTTAGACAAACGGTTATGTTATATTGTGGCTTAAATGTTTATATAGTAACAGGTAGAACGTTACCTTTATATCAAACAAGAATGTCTCAGATCTTTTCAGTGAATTAGATATTAACAGATAGGAAGTTCCTATTGAAAGCATTTCCTGTATTGGTAGTCCCTGATTTTGGCAACTTATCTGGGTAGGAAATGAACACAGGAAGTATCTGTCTACAGACTCTTTATCATCAAGGTAATTGCTGTAGCAGCATTTTACTGTTTATCGAGTTAATAAACATACTGTCTAAAAAAAGATGTTTTTCAATTCTAAAGATTGAAGTTTAAAAAAAATCTTACAGGCTACCATTGCAGTTATGCAAAGTCTTCCATTCAGAATTAATATGCTGCTGCTTGTCTCAGAGAGCTTCTGCTCTTAGCACAAATATAACTAGGGTTTTGTCATACGACATTTCCAGTCTACCGTGGCTTTTTTCCCGGACACAGCCCTGTTTCTCTGTATGTCACTCTCTCATCTCTCTTAAGTCAGGTAGGTAATTTTAAAGAGTTCTGCCACTTCCTGTAAATAGTTATTTACCACCCCTTCCTGCAGGTATTTGCATATACCTAGTCCTCGTAATTTTTTCTTGTATTTCCTTCCCATCTATCAGGCAGTGCTTAACCTGGCAACACACGCATTTAACTAAGCAAGTCACATCTTCTAGTGAAAAAGTTACGTCAGCCTAATGACACCATTGCCCCCTCCCTCTTCAGTTGGGATATACACTCTGAATAAGCATACATTGCAAGTGAAGGGAGACCTTGTATCCATATGCATTCCTTACAGTCAGTGATTTCCAAAATCCACCATTCTAAAAGACCAGTTGCTTCGTCCATTGCATATAGATGATCACTTGGTGTGTCCTTGAGTCGAGCCTCATTATTCTTTTTTACCTTTTAATGAACAATGACATTTTTATGACAATAATTTTATTTTTTTTCATTTTACTTTGAAACAAATTAAATTTATGATATGATAATTACCAGCAGTGGTAATCACCAGTTTCTACACAGTAGTTACTATAAGCCATTACTAATTTTACTTTACCAACTCATATCCCTTTACTGAATACAATGTCTAATGATTCTAACCAGATGACTCATGCATAGTAAAAATCAGCATCCTGGTACATAACAATGCACGACAAGGACAGGGATAACCTGCATGTGATATAGATTTGCAACCTGAATCTCACCACAGTTCCTGAAATTACTTCTCCCTCTGTTCACTGTGATAATTACAGGATTATACAATCCTCTTTTTAATGGGGAGTAGGGAATAATTTGAAGGACATAGCACTATCCAGGCTAAGCCCTTCAACCATAAAGACACATCTATTCTTTAAGAAAAGCATTGATACCTTTTTCGGACAAGCACTTTGAAGTTTCTGTATTGTCAGCTTTTTGAATATAGCCAACATTTATTCTGTAATGTACATACAATACATATTGGGGACAGCATGATGACCAGCAGAACATGTCATTTTGTCAGACCATTGGTTCTTTGTTACTGACAATATGAAAAGCTGTTAGTATTTATCTATTGCATAATTATTTATCTAAAGAAATTAATTTTTAGATAGTCAACGATGAATGTGATAGAAACCATATTGCCATCAATGAAAAGTTGTGAACTTAACAAGATTTGGAACTACAAATTATATTTTCTACTGTATCACTTTTACTTTGTTAAAATTGATAATACAAGTAATACGAATCCAATTTTTCTTTTTTCTTTTTTCCACTTTGCTGTTTTCAAAATAATTCTGTTGGCTTGATTTAGAAACTTGAATTATGAATACTATTTCTTTTTGAGTAAACAGCATTATATAATTTTACTGAATTATAAATTGCCACTTGGAAAATAAATGTTACCTTCTGGCGTTCACATTTCTCAAAACTACTTCTGTATTCATCTTTCAGCAAGACATTCTCTAAAAGCACTTGATTCTTTTAACATTATTTCTGAAAGCCCTTTTGTAACTCATGGAACTTGCTGAAAAACATTTTGTTACAAGATAATATAGTTTTTGTTAAGAAAAAAAATAACCCAAAACAACCAATTCAGACAGTCAAACATACACATTTTCCAGCTGTTTTTCCTTGCCTGGGGACTTAATTCTGGAAAGCAAAATCCTTATAGTTGACTTTGTTTTGGCATATGTAGCCAGAAAACAGATTGAACTAAATGACTGCTGATTAAAAGCAAAAGAAAACAACACAGAAGTCCTCAAAATATCTTCTTCTGTTCTTACATGACTATTTCTTCCTTGAAATTGTACATTAGTATTTGAGTCAGAAATACTATTTTACCTGGAAATAACTATAGGTCTGATTCTACTGTCTTTATTAGAACAAAATCTTCCATGAAATTTGTGAAAATTCTGAATTAAGGAGTGCAAGATCAAGCTAAGTGTTCAAGGCACTCTTGCTGTTCTTGCTTCTGATCACCAGAGCACTCAAGTGCATGCTTAGCTTTAATAAAGGTTCTGTTTGATTCAGTGCAGATGCACTTGTCCAAACACACAGTTAAACATCTCCATACACCAAGGACAGATATTTTTTTAACTGTGTCCAGTTTTATCTTGATTCAGAAATATCTGAGTAAGTAGTTGGATTTCCAAGAAAGTGAGAGACAAATAATACTATAGAGAGAAGCACATATTAAGATTCCCCAACAACAAAACCAATCTTGCCACTACGGACTGCTTTAATCAGTATACCCATACTCCTTCAAGCCTTAGAAACCACAAAGATTCTCCTATCCTTTATCAAATACAAAGACATTTTGTCGCAGAAATCACAGCTTCCACGTGAAGACCACATCAGAAATCAATAATAAAGAGCGGACAAGTCCATATTTAGTAGTAAATTAGAGTAAAAGAAATATCCACAAGTGTAATCTTTAAGTCATTGTGAAGTCAAGATAACTTACTGAAGGTCTTTTCTAAGAATAACTGCATTGGCAGGCAGGGAGAGAAATATAACAAGGTTTGCTGCATGGCAAGGAAGTAGTACTCTAGATGAAATTTTTCTAATTAATGTTCTTTCCTCTACTATAGGATAATGGGAAAAAAAATCCAAAATGATCTTCTGGATAAGTATTTTTACATCCCAAGGTCAAACTTCAGTAATTTTTGCTCCATTCTATTAAAAAAAATTACCAATAAAAACAGATGGCTAATACAGATGCCTTTGATATTTTCTAGAATTGTACTTACAGTAACAACTGGGACACATAATTTGCCATCCTGCATTGCTTTGATAGTCTTCGGCTTCAGTGCTAAGCATAGTTGTGCTACTGCACATATCTGTCAGGTATTACTTGTACAAGAAGGAAACATGTCACCTTATTGCTGAAATCCTGACTGCTGAAAAAAACTTGAAAAAAAAATGATTTATCCTTCAAATGCCAAAAAGCCTAACAGTGAGATCAGCTGTGTGCATATGAGGCACAGGGAAGTGAATGCATTAGAAACATCAGCACCTGACTGCGGAGTGAAATCAAAGCCTTGTCCATGGAGGCACATGCCCTGTCCCACCGCTCTCCTCTCCGCACTTCCTCACCCTGTCCTCCACAGGAGCTGGCCCCATGCCTGGTCAGAGGGAGAGGTCCCTGACCTGAATGAGACTGCTCTTACAGCCTAGAGGCCACAGTTACAGCAAGCCATCCACATCATGGCCTAGGAAGAAGGCACTACTGCACCTCCTTCTTCGGAGAAACCTTCCACCAAGGACACCAGTAATACTGGAGCTGCCCTGGCCTGACAGAGAAGCGCATGGAAAACCTCTCTAGGCCAGCAGCGGCCAGCAGTGGTTTCCCTGTCGCAGGGCAAAAGGAACGGGGGCAGAAGAAGGTGAGCAGGGGATAAGATGAGACTTGTCTTTCGGTGAAGCCACGCTCGTGACGTCAACCCCGGTACCAGAAAACGTACACAAATGCTTGCCTTCACAGACACTGATTAGCCCCAGGAAGCCAGTCTGATTTCTCACGGGCAGCCTCAAGTGTCCCATGGGTCTGCACGTTTGTGATAGCAAAAGGATGAATCAAAGTTTTACTGGAAGGCCACCTGTACATATATGTACATTCAGAGCAATTTCTGCTCAGTTATGAACAAATACATAGCCATTCGCGACCCAATTTTGACATTTAATAACCCCACAGCTTCCCTAAAAAAGAGAGCGAATTCCCAGCACAAAGATCCCAGATAAAGCTTTCTACTTTCCTTGGCCTCTTGTTGCCTTCGCTGGGATAGCTGGGCTACCCTTTGCCCGTAGACACCACAGATAATTACACTGGAATTGTAAAAAACATTTGCTAAACATAACTGTTCAGCAAAAGCACAAGCACCCATTTGGCCTTCAAATGGAGTTTCTTTATTCTGGCAACCTCTCAGTTAAATGACTTCTTTAGGTACTCAGTATAGAGAAGGAATTGAATCTCTTTGGACTGGTTTAGCTTCATGTCACAGCACATTTCCTGCAGCTAGAGCACAAAGCACCTGTCATTTCTTTCCAGTCATTTTGTATTTTACACTTGCATAAATAAAATCCTTTCTTCAGAATATAAGGGCTCCTCACCACAATCCTCAATGTTTTGGGGTGTCTGTTTCCCCCTGCAAGTTTCACACTTCCAAATAATGATAGAAAAATGTACGTTTTTCCATTCAAGAGGCTTTGCCAACTGTATAGCATTAACAGGCTGCATAATGCACACCTATACACAGTCTCTCGTCACCTCTGTAGGGTAAAATAACAATTAAATATTGTTTGCAATCATTTAGTTTATTATAATTCAGCCAACACAAAAGTCAAAAAAAAAAAGAGCTCCTCAAAATGCATACGACATCTAATGTCACTGTACCATCAATTTTGAAAAAGAAGTTCCCATGAACACCAGTAGTGCATTCTGATTAATAGATGCAAAAATCAATCTCAGCACATAGCCCTTATATAACAATGCAAAACTTTAGTCCCTGACCCTCAAGATTTTCACACAGAGCGCCTGTCATGTCCTGTGTGCTCTGAAATGCATAACAAAATCAAAGGGAATTTAGTAGGAGCTATTTCGCATATAATAGATGCTGGCTAGCAATGAAGAGGAGGCTCAGATTTTGTCTCCATACATAGCCTCTTGAAAGCATCAGTGATTGCAAAAAGAGAAGGTTCATTAGTTTTTTTTAGTCACATTATCTTCAGGCAAGACTTTCAGATTTCAAAAGCTATTAAAAAAAGCATCAAATGATCTTTAAAATGTAATCATCTAAGCAGAAGTTACCGAGAAATCAAACTGCAGCTACACTCAGCTAATGGCCAGGCACTGCTGCTATTCCATATCTCTTACTAAATCTGTGGCATAATTAGAAAAGTACAGAAATACACAATACCATGAAGAAAACAAATACCTTGATTCCAAATCTGATAATACAATGCCGCAGAGTTCTCCCTGTACATGCTGGTTTGCCTTTTACGTAAAATTAGTTTCACTATCACAAAGCGTTTAGTTACAGTTATACTTCTGCAATTAATCACAGCTATTGCTATATCTCTAACTGCTATCTATTGCAACATAGAGACAAGCAAAAACTAGATAGATAGACAGACACATAGATTTATTCAACTTTCTAAGTGACATAACGTGAAAAACTCAGCAGTCATTCATAAAAAAAACACCAACCATGCACCAAGATCAATTTATAAGCCAATAAGATCATTTTATTTTCCAAAAAATTAAAACAAAAAGAACACACCCAGAAGATCTTGCCGCCACCATTAAAATAACATTCATAAAAGTCCCACATATCAGGATAAGTTTTTCTAGAAAAGCACATAATTAACACCTGCATGAAAGAGAAACAAGAGCTGGTGCCTCTCATTCCCGCTTACTAATATTTGTGTCCCCATCCAGGAGAGAAACATTTAAAAGTATCCAAAAGGTTAGTGTTCTTAGGAACCCTTTCTTTCCTTCCAGTGCACACCCTCTCCCCTTATGGCAGTCCGCAAACACATCCACGTTGTCAGAATGATACCTACAAGAAATTTCAGAAGCTCTCCTAAAAGGGCTTCGCATATGCAATCCACAGCACTGAACAGTGAATTTAAAAAAACCAATTTTTTTTCCGAGTTTGAAGTTTTTAAGCCTTGCGGATGGTTGGAGTAGGAAAAAGGAAATTTACTAGGCAGTACAAAGGAAATCTTGTTGTCCTCTATTGTGGCAGTGGGGGTGTTGCCCAATTCTAACTTATCTAGGTTGATAAAGGAAACCAAAGAATATACCACTGAAAATAATTCAAAAAAAAAAGGTACCCCTTTCTTACCTTAATAGTGCTTGCCATAATGTGATCAAGATTATTGATCGCTAATAATTGCTAATAATAATTATTGCTTCGCTCTGACCAGAAAGAAGTTTTGATGAGGTTGTTTAGAGCGGATGAGATTGTGCTAACTCTGGGAAATGAAGTCAGCCAATGGCAGGAAGAGGTTTCTATTGGTCCTGGCCACTGCAGCTCGAAGAAACAGGATATTTGGGAGTGAAGAGATAAGAGTCCTAAAACAATGTTGTTTTTCTTGATGATATGTGACTAAATTTTTATTTTTATTTTTTATTTTTTTAAAAAAAAAGCCAATTGCCTGTGACTGCCTGGGCAGGTGTGATCTGATGTGCAGTAAGTGTGACATGCCACTTTGAGGCAGGATGCAGATGTCAGATGAAATGGGCCAAACTCGGCACTAGTTTCATGCGGTCTATTCACTGGGGAACTGCTCATTCAGGGCCAAAGCCAGACTTGGTATAAGTGGGTGTAACTCCAGTTATGTTAATGAAGGCTAACCTTGCTTACACCACATCTATATTTGTCTACTAACTTAATTCCTGGATTCTTGCATTATTGACACTTCCAAGTCTATCTGATCCAGCACATTTTTTTTTCTCAAAGAAGAAAGTGGATTGGAGACAATCGCTTCATTTTGATGCCTCTTCTTTACTGAAGAAAGGAAGTCACCATAAATTTCAAAAGCAAATGCCTGAATGTCATAAAGAGTCTTAAATTTTCCACACTCTTCCTTTACTTCACAGCTTTATCCATGCCTGAAAATGAGATAGTTTCACTGGCAATTCCATTCCCGGTCAGAGTATGGTAGCAAACTTTTATTCACTGTTATATTTTTTTTGTCATTTTGTATCATTTGGCAGTCACGGGGCACCCCAAAACCACCAGCTGTGTAAACAAAATACCATCCCTGTCCCAGAGCCTTGTTTAAGAGTGCTGAACTGAAAAATAAAATAAAATAGGATTTGAATAAGAAAGACAAAGTGTTTCCACAGCACCAGCCAGTGTAGAAGTCCTCATGTAAAGAACCACTTAGGATCCGGTGCTGGCACAACCTTCTTGCTCTTATGAGTCTCGCAACATTTTGTGGTTTTGTAGAAGACATAGTTCCTGGTGTCAAAAGATTCTGAGCTTTCAGCTAGAAAAGAAAAGCTTAAAAAAGGATCCTCAAAAATTAAAGCAAAAAGTAAGAGAAGCAAGAATGTATTTATTTTTAATAACCTTGTAATTTTTAAAAGCTGGTCCTATTATAACCAGTTTACAATTTCTCAGTGCTTCCTATAACCATCAAACCATGGACAGGTTGCTTGAAAGCACTGCAGCACTGGGTAGATAATTCCCACTGTAATAAGGTCCTGCTCTCTGACCAGGGACCCTGGTATGGCAAAAAAAGAACAAGAAATAGTGATGGCTTGTCATAGCATTATTTAGCAGAGGCAAATGACCTCACCCTCTCCCAATGCTCCTTAGGAAAAGAAAAGGAAATGGGAGCATTCCTCTTTAACCGGTGATGACTGCTGGTATTTGGTATGCATCTATTCCAAGTGGTACGTGATAATAGCACTAAGTCCCAGTTCACTCTTCCCCTCCTTTTCTGACCTGAAGAAGGAGAAATGTAGCCACGCACTTTTCCAGAGATGTACCTAGAGGACACGAAGCACTGCCTGCTTGAGCCTCCGGCATTCGTCCTGCAGGCACTGCTCCATCTCATGCAAGGCAGGGCAGAGGAAAGGCTTGCCCACCCACCCCTGCTAACGAGAAAGGCTCTGCCACCCATTGGGTCCTAGGAAATCCTTGTTTCCAGGTGCTCCATAGGGACCATAGAGTTGGAAATCCCTGGACACAATGGAGTTACGTAGGACCAGTGCAATCTGGCAGAGCTGTCCCCAGGGAGTCCCTGTTTCAAGCTTAGTGGATGTCTCCCAGTTAGGCCTGTATCTCAACTATTCTCCAGCTGCCTTGCAAGCCTCAGGGTCTCCTCGGGCAGCCTCCAGCAGGACTCCAGATCCTGACAGAGAGACTGGGAAGAGGAGAGCCAACACCCTCCTCTTCCTCCCTGCTCTGGATCCTGAGGTGCCACAGGATCAACTCCTTGTACAAGTTTAACTCAATTTTATAGTTCACTTCAAGGAACTCTGGTTTCTTTCACTGCAAACATGACTTCTGGTCACTACAGAGCAATGCACTGTCCACACTGCTATGCAATACTTTATATTCTCCATTAGTTGATTCATATAGTAATCCAGTGTTGCACTGCTGAATGTCTTCTTCCAGTCTACATCCACCGAAATACTGTGCTTCTGCAGAGTAGGTAATTTCTGGTAACTTTCATATTTTCATTATGAACTGTATGAAAAGAAAGCAATTTACAGTAATTGTATTTCATGAGGATGTTGATTTCCTCTCTTTTCATCTCCAAACAATGAGCAAGACAGCCAAAAGATTAGAACCTTTTTCTTGAAATTTCAAAGCATTGTATAATGTTTCATTTGGGTGACTTCCACTCCAGCTAAGCCCATGATATTTCAGATTTTTTTCAAACATATTGAGAGGCTTGAAGTATCAGTTCCAGGTCTCCAGTGGATGGGATCTAACAAATTCATTCACAAGCAGGTTTTAGTAATGACTCTTCTCCAGCCTACCTCCATACAGACAAAGCTCCTCTTGATTTATATAAGGCTTTTGGAAGCATAAGGCAGGCAATATCAGACTTGGCTGAGTTCTGTTATTATTATATAAGTTTTACAGAGCCCAAAGCCTGGTAAGGATTTTGCCATTTTAAACTGGCACACATTCTGTGCCAAAGAATTCAATGAAGTTTATTTGACTTTCAAGCTAATACCCACAGGCAGATTTCTGAGTGCTTACTTATGTTGATTCAACTGCAAGATAGAGCCTTGGTATTGTAAGGAAAGGAAAATACTGGGTTATCAAATTGCCATCATCCAGTTGAAAAGAAAAATAGTACAAGCACTTCTATTATTTTTATCTTTTCTGCATTTTGCTAAGGTAAAGTAGAAAGAAAATATGGTTTTGTTGTGTTAGGCAACTATTTGCTATTGCCTGAAATAATGCTGTGTGAGTTTGAAAAAATGCGGCTTGGTCAACAAACAGAATGGAAACACAAAAAAGTATTGAAAATCGACATGTCACCTAGCACTTCTCCCCTTAATTTCTCTTTCAAGATTATCACACAGATTTGTATGGGGTCCCTTCTATTGCAATCTTCTTCTGCATTCAAGCCCGCTTCTAGAAACCACAGAGCAATAAGACAGTACTGCATATGCTTAACCTTACACATGTGCTTAAGTTTCTTCATCAACAGGGGGTTTGCACATACTTCAGAATTACAGAAGTGCTCAAGTTCTTTACTAAATACAGACAGGGTTAAACACTATTTTAAGTGCCTTCTACCTTTAGGACCAAAGGATATCCATCTTTAGAGAAAAGCTTTCTAAGCTGGAGACAAAGGATCTGATCTGTGGTGATACAAGTCTGCTTAATTCAGCGGGGCCTTGTACAGGCCTAAAGTTTTGATCTGACCATGCAAAAGAAGTGATTAGACTACAACTTAAAAAAAGATGAATTTCCAAAGAAAAAAACTTGTTATGCTTGTTGCAGACTTTCTAAGATGTACTAGGAATATGTTCAATATGCATGTACACATCCAAACAAATGTAAAGCATTTCCAAAGAGACCATTTCTCATGTTATCTGAAACAGCACTACTAACTTTAACAATCCTGTCCTCAGATATTTTCATATCATATCTGCTGAAGTGTTAGAATGTAGGAAATGCAGTGTATTATTCCCTATATTAGCAGATCCATAATCCATTTTGCTGTCTGTGAGGTAAATGAAGAATGCTGCTGTCAGCCTGGTCTGACCAGACACTAGAGGCACGCTCTGCTATCCTCACTGGTGCTTCTATGTCTTTTACTCTGATAATGCTTATTCAGCAGTCTGCCTAGATAACGTCTTTCCTTTTCCCTTTAAAAATATTGTTAGTACTGCTAATAACATGGCCTTCATCCCTTTAACTGTACAGATTTTTTTACATTATAAATAACCCTGGGTAAATAATTTTGCAAACTGGAGACACATTCCGCTTGTGTGTTATGCTTACTATGCATTCATACAGTGTCTGCAGATGTGGGTATTAAAAGAAAAAAAGAGAATAGAGAAAAGACAAGAAGTGAGCTCTGTTCCTCTTACCAACATTACAGGTAAAAAAAGGAGGTTCTTCTCTGGGTAGAACCAGGCTACAAATCAAAAAAACTCAAGTACAATAAAAGACTTGCATTGTACATTTCGGGAGCAAATTTTTAAGAAACCCAGGCTAATTAATGCTACTTCACGGCACATTCAGATAAACCTATAAAGGTCTTAATCCTCTATAGTTTGGCTATACTCAGCTCGGTATGCGATGGGTAAATACACTTTTACCAAGTTTTCAGCAAGCCCTTCAGCCAGACTTCCTCCCTGTAATTCACAGCTTTCAGCTGGCTTTCAAGAAAAAGTCAGTAAATCTGCTCAAAGAAGGGGAAACTCTCCCCTGACCACAAAGAAAGCTGTCACAAATAGGTTTTTAGCAGAGGAACAAAGAGGGATGCCCAGGAGAATGTAGTTTCACAACCTGCCCTGAGAAGCTGTGGGGCCAACGGCTCAGGTGCTGCTCTCCAGGATAACACACTCCTGTTCCCCGTCCCCAGGACTGTTGGGCCCTTCAGGACTGCTGAAGGGACCTCCTCCTTCACACCTGAGTAGGTTGGTTTGATGCAGCACCAGGTCTGAGAGCACAGGACAAACTCTGTTCTGGGAAAAATGGGGTCTGGTTCTGCAGCAGGCTCATGCCCATTGACTGGAAATGTGAAGGTTAACTCTGGGAGGATGCAGTTACTGTGAGTGAAGCAGGGAATTTGCTTTCACGAAACTCCAAATACCATGTCAAAACAAGCAGCCCCTGTAAAGCCACATAATTAATAGCAATTATCATTACCTGGCCACTAGGACAACAATGGCAAGCTTCCCACGAAATGCACCCCTTCCTCCAGCATCGTTTCCAAGCTTTCATGCTTCTCATTTCCTTTCTTATCAGGTCCTGCACAGCAGCTGAGCAAGGAGGAACACGTCCTTAACCCTTCAACCTTTCCCTATTTGGCGCTGGGCGCCCGGAGCACCCCTGGGAGCCTTCAGGCAGCTCGGCAGTGGCGGTCACTAGAGGGTGCTCCCTGTCCCTCTAAAGGAGCTCTGCTGGCTAGCCCGGCTGCATCGTTCTCTCCAACACAACGCGACGAACAGCTCTCTCCAAAATCAGAATTTACTTCCTTTTAACAAAGAGTATTCTAACAGAAGCAGATAAAAGAGATTTCTTGTGACTGCGGTGGCACCCACTGCCAGTTTCGCCCTCAGGGCTGGTTAAAACTTAGCATCTTTCCACTCTTCTGTCTTTTTCTTCTTTTGCGTGCCCCACAAGCTATCTTCAGCTGCTCCACCCCGTTAGCCAAATAGTCCCTTCACGTATTTCTCTCATCCCCACCTAGTCCTCCCTGTCACAGCAATCACTGGCACTCACTGGCAGAGCTGAAAAGTTTGGAAAGAGCTTGATTCGGGGGCAGCATGATTGTTTTTTTAACTTTACTTCATGGAAAAAACAGCAAACAAGAATGGATTGTTTTCCAATGGACAAAGTTTTACAGAAATGAGACACTGGAAATTTTCAAAATGAAAGTCAAAGTACTTCATTTACTGACTCCTAACTGTGACTCCAGCTGTTTAAGCTTCTATCAGCCAAAATATTTCTGGTGACAACACCACCAGACATTTCTGGTGACAAACACCACTGTTCTGATCATCTTTGGAGATCAGCTATATTCTCTACAGAAAAAAAACCAAACAAACAACAAGCTCCACAGAAATGGGAAATGAGATGGGAGCTCTGATTACATGAATTACATTGACACGGTCACAATTATATTGACCCTGGAGTTAATGTGCAGTAGTCAACGTATGTACTTCATAGCAGGTAAGTGCTGACACCCTCATTTGCAGACACGGAAGGGGATCACTATCTATCTAATAAGTAGGATTCATTTATACAGGCTCAAATGATTTTAAATGTAAGTGTCCAGACTAGGCTAGTTCTCCAATACAACTATTTTCAACAGCTACTTAAAAGAGGTAAGATGAATCACACTCTTGAAGTACTTCTACCTCTGTCATTACCTACAATGGGTACAATTACCTGAGACATCCAGCTTTTGGATAACTCTGCTTATGTGAGATGAATCTCATCCCAACTTTTCTTTTATTCTTCCTTTATTTTCCCATCTCCAAAATGTTACCAGTTGTACCACCAAATGCCAAAGGATTGCTCTATGGATTAATAACTAAAACGCGCTGAAACTTCTGGCTGAAAGTTGCCACTGATATTTATGTTAGATGCTAATTCAATGCAGGATAAGTGACAATGATATCACATGGCACAAAAAACCCCGTCCAAACCAAACAAAAAACTCCCAAAACACTTCAAAAAAAGCAAATGCTCTGCAAGGAAAAAGAAATACTTGTGAGGGCAAAGGCCAACATTTTTCATCACTTTCTTCCAAGTGTTTTAGATAATTTTAACTGAACTACACAATAGTTTGAACTGGTTGTTATAGAACAATGTCCTTCAAGGTCTTACCATCCCTAGATTGATGGGCATTGCACACAGAAAATATGTCAGGTATATTGGATTTCTACACTGTATTAGTGAGGATATTTCAAGATTTTCATCAAGACTGGAACCTATTAAAGTGTCTCTCACACTCCTCTGGCTTTTATAGCATCTTTGGAGGACGGTGTGCTTTTTTTCCTCTCTACAACCAGGAAGTCTATAGAAGATGCTTTCAACTGTTTTATTTGACCTTTCACCTCTGGGCTTTAGGATAATCTGCAAATTTGAATAGGAGGTATAGCTGTGCTTTTTTTTTTTCCTCTCTCTAAGTAACTAGCTGAATTCCTTAAAGGACCAGACACGCATCTCAAATTGGGACTCTTTAGGTATTGTACTTCTTTGTTAGTGGCTGTGAACAAGAAACAGATGTGAAATATCTGTGTTTTAAACTTAGTGACCCAGAAAGACCAAGGCTAATCCAGATCATTCTTAATAACTGAAATCTGCCACCCTTTGACCACCTTGAGATGCACACACTCAGGAATATCACCACCCCCACCTCAGCAGACAGAGAGACAGACACAAATAGAAACACTCAGGATTTTTATACATCTTTATGCTAATTAGGAACTCAGATGTAGTTCAAGATTTGAACAACAGCAAAAAATGGATCCCCTGTTGAACATTTCCCCCAGTATCAATCCATCTCCTTCCATTTAGACAGCTGTCTTCCACCAAAGGTGAATTCTTCAGCAGTGGGGAAGAGAGGAAATGTAAAAGAAACAATAGATATATAAACAAAATTTTCATCTACTTTGTCTCAATCCATGCCAGGCATCTCATAGTATCTTATGTTAAAACTGAAACGATTTCCCTGTCCCCAGGAGGGACCCCTTGCCTGGTGCCACTCTCAGCTGTGAGTGACAGGGCACAGTTAGAAGAGAAATGGGGTGAAGGTTGATGGAGCAATGCACTAATTAGACTCCTGCACCATTTTGAAGAGCAGAGAAAACACATTGAGAAGAAACAATAATCAAAAATGCCCGTAGAGACTGCAGTTTTCTTGTGGCTGCCTGAAGAACAGAGAGCACAGGTCTCAACTCATGGCATGATGATGCGGTGCTAATAACTCACTCATTTCTTGAGCAATGAAACTCCTCATTCCTCTCCTGCTAGATCCCAATTCTGGGAGGATTACCCCATATCTGCAGCGGTGGTTGTGAAGGATTGTCTCAGTAGGAGAAAGGGCTTTTGTTTGGAAACTGGGTGATCCCAGGAACTGCCTGATGGCAACTCTCTTCCTTTGGTATTATTCAAGCGGTTTATAAAATAACTTCTTACTACCAGAACGAAATGTACCTGTGAACTCTTCTAAAGAGTAACAACACACCTTGGATCTGTAACGCTTGATGACAAATGACAAGTATTTCCAACACCCAAGACGTGTCACACTGATGAAGACCTACCTGATCTGACTTCCATATGACCACATTTCTAAAGTTCATTTAAAGAAAGACATTTCCAACAACATACAAGAAAATCAGATGATTATCTTAAAAGTACTAGAGTGAAATCAAAGATCTTGGCAATGATGAACTGAAATATTTTATCTTGGGGACTAAATGCACCCCCAAGAAAGACAGCAAAGGAGTTCTCAGTTATATTAATGGCTAAATCTGTGGGCATAAAATGCTTATCACTTCAAAAATAAAAAACATTGAATACAGTTAATTTCCAAGATAACTGTAACTCAAATTTTTCACAGACCTGGAGTTTGTCATCATCATTACAATCTTTTTACCCATACCAAAAGCATTTTGTAGGTTACACAGTGTTTTAAGAAAAATAAAGACTATGTCCTGCTTCCTTTGACACAAATGGCAAAAATCCTTTCACCTCAGTGGGACTAAGATTTCAACCCACTGAGAATTAAACAAAATTACACATTATCACAGTTGCCTACAAAATGGAAATTCTGAGTTTCAAAGGGCTTTAAGTGGGTCATGTAACAACACAAAAAGTATTGTCCAATATCAAGAAATGACCAGAAGTAGAAGCAGGGGGGAACCAATAATTGATAGGATTTAATGCATGATTTAAGGCCCAGGAATGAATCCCTAAAGCCTTATCCTACTAGGAAAGGCTTGCCAGACATGTGTAAAAAACTTTCTAAAACATCTGTGTTGAATTACCTTGGTGGCCCGTGACTTTCTCAACAACCATTCACAATTAGCTGGGATTCAGTAAAACAGAAATCAAGTTCTGCATGTCGAGTTAGTTCTGTAGAATGAGGCACTTACTCTAAAATGACCTGTGTTTTGGACCCAGCCCTAGAAGATGCCAAACTTTTGCAGCTCATGGCACTCAGCTCCATGGGGTGTCTACTTCACCTCCATATTCTCAACAGACTATATCAACTTTTCAGTTTTCAGATAAAGATTTAAGTTATCCCTTCTTCTTTTGGTCTTAATCTGACTTTGAGTCACTTATCTTACTCACTCTAGAATTTGCTTAGTATTTCCCACAACATACTGTGACCAGACTACAGAAGAAGTTTCTTGTTAAAAACATTCAATATGAAGTGCTTCTGCAATTCCGAAAAAGGAGCTGTGGTCTAAAAGCAGTTTGATTTCCTTTGCATCTTTGCCCCCTAATTCTTCCTCCCCACTGCAAAGGACTCCTCCTCTCCCTCCTGTCACCCATGGACCCTGAGCAAGAAGCAGGGTGCTGTAGCCAGTTTGCATCCACACAGGAGCCAGTATGCCAGGCAGCTGCAGCCAAAGGCAACACAAAAGGGCACCCAGTGCAGCACAAAACACTCCTCCCACCTCTCCCTTGGTGGCCGCACAACTTCTTTCCCTCACCTTCTTACTGAGCTAGTCAACCTCATGGAAAGCTTATTATTTTTGAGCTCTCAACCAGTCCATTGAATAGGCAAAGAACTCTTTTTCCTTATGAAATCTAGACAGGATTTACCTGAGACAAACAGGTCCTTGAGACCTGAGGACAAACCTGTCCTAGACTGACCCTCCAGTCAAATTTGTCTCTACACTGAATGACTGCCTTGATGGATAGTAATCCTCTTTTCGCCCATAAAGATGTAACTAGTATCCCATACACAATTCTATTATTCCATGAGAATCAAAGTGAAAACTTTGTTTGGCTTGAAAATGGCAATTTTTTTACAAGGAGAGGGAAGAAAACATTCCTGTCAGTGCCATTTTTTTAAATGTTTTGGTATTAAAAAAAGGAAAAGAAAAAGGGAAAAGAAAAGAGATTGGGAAAGGGAATGAGAACAGGAAAGGGAAAGCAGGAAATTCTCCTTAGACTTCAAAGTAACCAAGATTTATGTTTTCTTTCAATGTTAATATTTCATAGTTTTTCAGTTCTTAGGTTCAACAAAGGACACTACTGTACCTGTGTTGTTGTCACTTAGCAACTGTAACTGTTGGATTTATTTTTAATGATCTCATTTGGGTTTTGAAAATAACACCACAGATGTGATCTTCAGTCCTGCAAAGACTTGTATATGGATTTATCTTTACACAATTGAGTACTACATTCTCACTGACTTCAGTGAAGACTACATAAAGGGTAAGAAATTAATTTATGGATAAGGATTCGCAGGCTTGAAACTTTATTTTTTAATTTTTGCTTTTTCTGAAAATATTAATTCTAGCCATAACTGAGCCTCTGTTCATGCCTTCACATACCATAGACAGAAATGCTTGAAGCCACTGGTTTGCATGTCCAACGTAGGTCAGTCAACCATGAAAAATTTACCAGTGTAATCAGATATTCAGAGTTTTAGGAGACCTAAGCAGCAGGTGAAAAAAATTCAGGCCATTTTCAGAAAACCTGGACTTCACTGTCTGATGTGGAAAACAGTTTTCAACAGATGCTTTCAGATATGATATTAACAATGGGCTTACCCAAAATATTAAAAGATGCCATTTGAATAACACTCTAGTATAGATGGATTGACTTTTGTGCCCTGAGTGGCTGACACTACTTTTAGCACCCGCTCTTCATAAGTAGTTACTCGACATATCAACCTACTTTGTCACCTAGTCACAGGTATTTAAGATGATCAGCTAGTTCAATATCCTTGCACTCAGGCATAGCACTTGTTTCCCTCCAAGGCCAAGCTGCAGTTCCCAGTCTTGCAAAGATCTCTTATCATATGCAACATTTCCATTACAGTTCAGTGAAAATGTATTTATTTATGGGCAATGTAATATCTTGCCAAAGAATGTGGGTTAGGGACAGCTGAAGCCATTTGCTAGTTCAGGACAAACTTGCCGAGTAGTTTTGGCCAGAACAAAAATAACAACTGGCTTTGAAAACATTGGACATTCCCCAGAACAGATATTTTAAATGGTTTCAACACTTTGTTTTCCAGGCACTTGTCATGAAAGCAAAGGAAGGAAAGATTATGACTCTCGACACTTTCAAGGTAGGAAAGCCCCTTCTCCTTTCTCCACCACTGCTCGGCACATTCACTTCTCAGATCAGTCTCACACTTGCTCTTTAATTGTCCTGTACAAAGTGGGACAGAAGGAATTACAAGCAACTAAACTACAATATAAGACTTGTTAGATGCTTTCCTGGATCAGGACCTTCAGTCATAAACTCCTCTTGGGTTCCGCACAACGGTAGCCCCATATGTGGGGTTTAGGGAAGCTTTGTTTGCCATTGGAGAACAAGTAACACATAAGAACAATGTTATACAAGAATGCATTTCTCAAAGTCATGTTTCTGTAGGCTTCGTTCAAGCCAAGCACATGCAGAACCAAAGCTGCATATGTGCCAATATCACAAGTATGATCCAAGCAAGTCCATCGAGACACTGCCAGCCGCCCAGCTCTCTTCATGAGGAAAGAATTTGGAATGTATTATTTGACACAGAACCATATAATTGCAGTATCAAAAATTATAGTAAATGGTTCTAATCAACTGCCAAAATGTGGGACATTTTTCTGACTTGAGCTTTTAATAGAAAAATACAAAATACAGAAGTTACAGTAAGTTTGATGTTACTATACTGTCACTCTAGAAATTATCCTTTGAAACAAAATTGAAGTGAATAACAAATAAATGATACGTGTTAGTTCAAGCAAGGCTGGAAAACAAGTAGATTGCTTTTCCAAGCTTCCTATACCAAACAACAGAACTTTGTGTGTTATGAATAGCCCGATTCACACATAGTAATTTATATTATTAATTTTAAAGACTGTACAAAAGAAATCAAAACAGTTGACTTCTCAAATACTATGATGATTTTAGTGTGTTCAGCTCTTAACAAAATATTCATCTATTATGGGAGAAGTTTCATTTAAAGGATTTTCTCCATCAGGCTTATTTTCTTATTATGAGCTTTTTCCCTGTAGGTTTATTACTATTATTATTATTTATTTTAAGCTACCCTGTCATTTTCAAGCTGGAACACCTATAGATTAAAATAAATCTCATGCATTAAAGTACCTTATGGAAGTTATATACATAAATTCATGCTCTAATCACCATGCTATTTTGGGCTTCAGTCTCATTCATTATATGGTGAATCTCTGGCCAAGACAGGGAAAGAAACCTCTTCCCCAAATATTTATCATGTACTACAGAAATGCAAGGGATACAGCAGGCTGCCAAACATCCTTATGCAGTGAATAAGTTAAGCTAAGTAGGGTTTTACTGGGAGAATGTTTTCTGAGAAGAACTGCAAAGATATCACAGTGGGGATACTGATACCACATTTTGGGGAGAAGTGAATAATATAGCCGTTATAAAATACAATTCTGAGCCATCCAAGGTATTTGTAAGTTTGAATTTAAATCCATGAGTTGTTTTGGATTATTTTTTTTTTTTTAAAAAAGTGAGAAAATTAGGAAATGTGAAAAAACCTCTACAACAAAGTGTTTCTATATACTCAAGAGAGCTGTGTCCAATTTAAAATAACATGCCACAAGGAGCAATAACAATGTGTATCTCCCATATTACATTTATATGGTAGTGTGCTGTGTATTGACACCACATTTCTTCCCTTTTCATAGCTTTCAATGTGTTGCCTGTCCAACGAAGAAATGACATGGGAGTATAAAATCCCCTTGCGCTTCTTGCCCTCTCTTTGTTTTGCAGTATTTGTATTTTATCATCTTGTGCCTGTTTCTTGAGTCTTGGAGGTTTTGGTCTTCATCTGACAACTTCCACTTGCAAAATGTTAGTACACAAGCCTAGTCTGTATTTACAAAGGGGCTTATTTGCACTGAGTAAAGTAACACCAGCTTCTTACGTGTGAGCAGCCGGGTATATCTCTAAACTAGATGAACATAAGACTTTGAAACTTTCCACATAGATGCTCTTAGAGCACAAGTAGCTGACCAATGATATGAAAGGAGCAGACTTGGGAGGTTTCCGAAAGTGAAGTAAACTTGTGGTTTCTTCATGACTCTGAGGTGAATTCTTTACTCAGATTAACCACTTCTGAAAACATCCGGCATGTCTAAGATATTCTAGGGATAGCTAGGATCTATTCTAAGGCAATTGGATGCAGGGTCTGACTCAGGAGAACATCCTTATTCAGGAAGGCTGCACTCTATTCATTTTAGGTTGCGCTCTAAGCACATGCTTAAATCCCATTAAAATTGGTGAAATTTAAGCTTATCCTCAAAGTTAAGCATGTACTTAGGCAATTTTCTGAACCCAAGATCAGTAGGAAGATGCAGGTAAAAATATAGGTTGCTACTGGCAAATGCAGAAACTAGTGGAAGAAAAAACAACTCAAATTGAGAGCTAATAGAATTATTATTAAATTATTAGTTAATTAAAATATTAGTAAATTATTATTAAGAATGCTTCTAAAAATCTAGGAAGAAAACCTTAGTGAATGGGACTAGAATCAAAGTAGTCTCCTACCCAAAGTCACCAACATCATCCCTGCATTAAAATAACAGAGACACACCCTGCTGCTACCAGGTGATTCATGGGAGATATCTGATCACACCCATCAATCTACTGTTGCTCGTTGCCTCCTTCACTTCTGAGCAGAGATAAAAGGGCCCTCACAAAATAGGCTGAGTCCTAAGTTGTGCTGAGACTGGCATCTTTGAAATCAGGGAATGTCCTGAGGCACCAGCCTCTCTACAAGTCTGGCCATAGGAGAATTACAGCTGGGGGCCTTGATAAAACAAAAACACATCTCTGCTTCATAAGAGCCAGACTTATAAATGAGAAATTTTTCTGGACAATACTAAAATCTGACACAGGCTTGGTCATCCCCCAGCACTTAAGAGAATAGCAAATCAGGTAAAAAAACACATGTAGGTCACAAGAAAAACAGCTTTGCCAAACTCCAACTGGTGACCAATGATAAAGTTAGAAACTGAGCAAAGCATTCAGGTAAGTGAACAAATTATGCAGACAATTTTTGGTGATGAAAACAATCATTGGATATGCAGTAGGTTATCTTGGCATCATAAAGAAACTTATTTTAGGAAATAATTATTTATCTGGTTGTGGTAAATAAACCATGCTGACTATGCTAAAACACAGCACTACTTCTTGAGAAGAAAAGTTCCTATTTGAAACATTTTTATCTAAGCGTGACTGCATGTAACTGATCAGGGCCCCATGCTGCCCATGTGTGAGGGCAGCTGACAGAACCAGTCATTATTGTTTAGTCCTAGATTCAGACTCTTCAGTCCATTAAGTTAGGAGTGGGCATTTATGTCTTTGTGGGGACTGACCATAATTCTGCATATAATCCCATAGGCTGCAAAACCTGGCTGTAATTCATGAATCTCGGATTTTTGCGTGGGTGCCGGACAAATAAATGCAGTCTCTAGTGACAAATCTCAAGGCAAAGGAAGTAAGTGAAGACAAAACAAAACTGTGTGAATCTGCACTGGTTTTATGCAGCATTAAACGTTATGCCTGAGGCAGCAGCATGTGCTCAGCCCCACAACACTTTGCCTGTGTTCCCTTCACACCTTTGGATTGTGCCTTGCTGTCAGGAGTGGCCCTCCACAAGCAGGATTTCCTTCCAGACCTTCCTTGGGGGGTCAACTGATGCAACCTGGGAATCATGACAGAACCACTAAACTCTTCTGCCAAAACTGCTTTGCTGCAGCTCACTGGAGGAGGAGGATGTCACTTTGTTCTATCCTAGTGGTATACTTCTATTAACTGCAGAGGATGACTACATGGGGATCTCAGAGAAGGTGCCACAGGCTAAAGGTGGGAGAAGGGCATTCTTAGCAGAAGGATTCACCACTACCTTGTGTTTCAGAGAAGAGCTATTATAAAAGAAATAATTGGTTAATATTTCCATTAGCAATTTTCATATCCTCCATGGATAGGAGATGTTTTCTTGTAAGAGAAAGTGAATTGCTGTCAACTGAAGAATTCTGTCTCGTGTGAGGGGCTCAAATTGCCCACCAGGTTTTTAGAACCACAGCATAATATAACATGTGATACAAAAAGGATGTGAGAAATGTTATTAGAAAGTGGTTTCCTTATCTGGTCTTATCAGAATTGCTTTAAATCACTCTTATGGCTCCAAAATTATGGAAAGCATGTCGGGAAAAACAGTGGTGTTGTAGGAATTAAAAACAGTAAACTCTGTTTCTGAAAAGTATATAGCAAAGGTTTGTTTTCTGTTTTAAAATATTTTCTGCATTATAAGCATAGAGCTAGACTATGAAATCCTTTTCAGATAATTTATGGACAAAAAATAAAAAAAAAAATAAAAAAAAATAAAAACTTCCCTAAGGGGGTTACTGAAGATTTTTTGCTATAGAAGATAATTTGGTTGCAGAGGATCAGTATCCACCCCAGACAGTACCAGAAGAAACCATAAGGGATCACTTCAATCTGCAGGTTGCTCCACACCCAAGTGAGCCCACTCAGGTAAGCAGGAGAGTGATCTTCTTCCACCAGCTTTACACAGTGGTTCTTACTGAGCTTGTGCCTTTTGCTGAAATTTCTGATGACTTTGTAGCAATAGTAACCTAATAATACAAAGCCTAATATCGCGCAAGTTGTTGGTCTCCTTGTGGGACTCAACTTTCATTAACATCAGCTGCTGGGGAGGATGCTGCATGTTGTTCTTAGTTTCAGTGGGTTCCCAGAGCTCTGCTTCATGGAATAAAAAGAAAGTAAAAAGATATTTGGCAGGATAAAATTACACCATTTTTTATCAAGTCAAATGAATACAGAACACAAGTTTTAAGAAATGATCACACTCATCCTTCTCCACATCAGCAGGAAAGTGTCTCCAATTTGTCAAGTGGGAAGAGAAGCACTTAGCTGAGCGAAACAAGTACTACCAGGTTTTGAAGAACCATAACAAGGCATGAGCACAATAAAGACCAAGTTTCCAAGAGTATACAACACCCAGCAGACTTTGGCAAATAATTGAAATTGTTGCATTAACAAAACATTTAGGGAAGTGATCACAGAAATAACTAAAATTTATTTAAAAGAATTTGCTAATGGTAAAGTATATTTCTATGCTGGCACAAGGACATGAACATTTGAGAAAATGTTAGGGCAAAGTTAATGGAGGAGAGCTTAGAGTAAATAGTTTGAAGAAAACACTATTTGGAGCAGTTTGCTTTTTGTATTACAGTCTCCATTTCATTCAACCTCCAGGAAAGGTCATTGGTTTAATCAAAAGCTTTTTCCTTTGGTTAGGCTCCCAAATGCACATACCATCAAGATCTGGTGCACAAAAATAATTTGAAGCAAATCTTCTAAAAAAGGTTTTGAAGATGCTTGCCAGTAGAACACTGTGCCTCACAGCTATAATATCAGAAAAAAAGCCATTCAATTTAAATTAATATATTTGGCCAGACAGCTATATTAAAATTCTTGTTGTTTTTTCTATTATAATGGTAGCCTGTGGTATGACTAGCCCTCTTCAGAAATCTGTATAGTTATTGCCTTTCTCTTGCCTAGGGTGCATCATATGTTTTTGATTTTGATGAGCTGCATTGCACTACCTCATTAAAACAAACACTTATGCAAAACAAAAGGCTGTGTATCGCAGTGCAGGGTATGTAAGCCAACTTTGAAGACTGCAGTGTTTCAAAAGCGTGTTTCAAAGGAGAACTTCCGTCAACCCAGCTCCACTTGTGTTTAACACTTGTGGACGATGTCAGACACATTTGGTGCTTTCATAGCTCCCCCCTCCTCCAAACAAGGGGGCCTCAAAAATGATGTTTGCTGCAGCTGAAAAGCATGCAAGTGCAATACTTGCTTGGTGGTGGAAGGGAAAAGATTTTCTCCCCATATGCGTGTCTTCTGTCAGCTAGAGAGCAGGAGGCTGTACCCTGAGGACAGCTTGGTGTGCTGTGCCGGAACTGCTGGACAGCTCCGCTTCTCCTCCATGGACACCTGCCCAAGGACAGGCCTTTCCTCCTCCCAAAGGCCACCCCACCACTTGCAGACATCTTTTCTTTCAATGAGACGTCATTTCCAAAGCAAGAGGACAGTATTCTATATGAATATTTTTTGTGATTGATTTTCCGCAACTGCTTTCAGCTGAGATTATTTTTGCCTTTAAAAATGGCTGGTTTCCTCCCACTGGAGAGGAGCACTCATGTGAAGTGATCTTGGATAAAGACCTTAAATGCAGAGATTACCCATGTCGGAAATTAGGTGAGATGAAATGTACCATAAAAACCTGAGATAAGTGATTTCTCTGTTTATACATTTTTGGTGGGGTTTTTTTTGTTTAAAAAACCTCAAGTCCCAAGATTGATATTTTTCATACAAATCTCTCAAGCTGTTTACAAGACAAATTACATCATTGCTAGTATTAGCTTAACAACGTTTACATCAGCTAGATTTTGGAAGGTCATCAAGATGTTATAGAATCTCAGTGATTATCGTGGTTTTCTATAATGTATTCCTCATGCTAATGCTTTTTCATTATGTGTAAAAATACTTTGATTAATGCAGACATTGATGCAAATATTTGCATACTTCAAAAATGTTCAATGTTTGGCATTTTTTACACACCAAAAGCTCATTTTTAATTAGTGATCTTTGAGATTCAATAGCCACTCCTGGTAAAAAATCAGTCAGATTCTCTACAAACTCCCTTAAAATCAAGTACCATTGAGTTACAGTTACAGGAACTAATGCAGAAAGGGAATTGTAGCTGTGTGCTACATCATCGTCCTGAAATAATTATTGCTGTTCCATATATTCTACAGTTGTAAAAATTCACATATTTTTAGTTTTTTATGTGGCACAATTTCAAGTCATTGACATAAAATAATGACAAGACTATGGTGTGTTGCAGGCTAAGGACAAAAGTGTCTTTCAACCAGGTCTTTATTCATGAAAATTCTATGCTGAAGAATGACTTTAGTGAAAGACAACTGAGGACTGTCAGATTTGTTTCCGGTCCTGTAGCTTAGACAGTTTTGATTATCCATTCAGAAAATGTTCTGCAGGAAATGCAGGGAGTGGACTGGTTATACAGTTTAAGATTTTAAATCAACATAGTGATTTAAAGCAAGCCACAGCCTGAATGCATTGATGAAAATTACTTCAAAGGGCAGACAATGTGTAGAAACTAATTCTATGCCACAGAAGAAAAAGTTTATTTAGAACTTGACTAGTTTGTTCAAAAAATATTCAACCATTTTCCTTATGAAGAACTCCACTCACCAGTTCATCTTCTTATCTCCCTCGGGATGGCTCTACTGTCTCTTGATTTTAATACCTTAATACAGCCATTTTTTTCAACAGACTAATTATGCTTAAAAGTGAGTATTCAGTTTTCTTCTATTGACCCAGCAACTTGACTTCCAAAAATACAGACTATTATCTAGCATTAAACTCTGCCAAAATACAATGGCAAAAAAAAAGAGATACAGTTCATAACCAATAAAAGTATATACATATAGTTAAAAAAAAAAGATGGTGATGGTTAAATCCTGTCTCCATTGAAGCCAAGGGAGTTTTGTCACTGTCTTCCCTAAAGCCTGCACTTCATCCTAGCTACTCATAACACTTTTCATGTTTGATAGGGAACAATTTGAAGTGATAAATAGAAGCCAAAATGCATTTGTCTGAGAGAGGGGGAAGATCTAAAAACAGCCTCAAGTGTGGAAAGTAAACTTCTGGCAATTTTGAAATTTTTTGGCCTATCAGGCTAAGTCTGAGTTTAAGCAGGGGATACAATTCTGCTTGTGCTAGCTATCTGAAAGCTCTAGGCTAGTCAGACTGGCTCCCTCTGAAGACAGAGTCCCTGTGCTCTCTCTGGGGTCATCTTCTAAGATGTTAAATTTAGGCTGCCCAGATTTTTTTATTTTTTTTTTAATTAAGCCCATCAGGCCGCACAACCAACTTTCACTCTGAAAATGAAGTTATTTCTATTTAAATGCCTATACAATATAATGGCCGCAATTGTGCCAGGGGAGGTTTAGACTGGACATTATAAAGAATTTCTTTATTGAAAGAGTGGTCAGGGATTGGAACAGACTGCCCAGGGAGGGGGTGGAGTCACCATCCCTGGAGGTGTTTAAAAGACAGGCAGATGAGTTTCTTAGGGACATGGTTTAGTAGGGAGACAGGCACGGTTGGACTTGGTGATCTCAGAGGTCTCTTCCAACCTTATGATTCTATGATTCTATATTGTTTTAAAAGCTAGTGTCAGGTGGAAAAATTGGCCCATAAATGCCTTATACTACTCTGAAGAAAAATTTATATCATGAAGTATGAATTTTTCTTCATTTCTATTGGTGGAAACTTCACTGCAACATCCTGAACCTGCAGTTATATCCAAAATGGCTGTTCATGCAGAACTGGCTGCAAAATTTCATCTTTGAGACAGCAGACCACAAAAATCATGGTACATTGCATGTGACTTTCTTTTCTTGTGAAATGTCACCATATTTAAATTAAGAATTGTGAAGTTATTTATTTATAATTAATTGTTTTATTATTTTATTATAATAATTATTATTTTATTATAATAATTAATTATTTTATTATTTTATTTATAATTAATTAATTAATTATAATTGTGAAGTTACTTTTTTATTTCCTTGACAGGTTTCCAAGGTAATCCTTCTACATTACTTCAATTTTATTCCATTCAGAGAGCAGAACGTTTTGTATTGCTGACAATGTGTTTCTTGATATATAGCTAAAAAAATGGCAATAAGCATATACTCAGTCCTTTCTAAATCATTTATCATTTTTTGATTCTTTAAAAGAAAAAAAAACTACTCCATAAATCTTTTAGGTTTTTTGAGATGTAAATATACAGATTGGATACAGAAACGGCTGTAATTCAGGATAATGCAGTCAACAGATGATTTGAAAATGGATTGCTTATTTACTACCTGAAAAGGAAAATCATTAAAAATGGATGTTATGTAAGTTATGTAATTACAGACTCCTTCCTTTTAAGCACCTCTCTTTACAAAAAAAAACCCCAGAGTTGCTCATGCTTATATCAGTGAAATATTCCAGGAAAGTCCCTCATGACTGTTCCCTGGGGAAAGGAGAAAGATGATGTGCAAGAGGTTATATCTACACATAAAAAAAGCTGATCTGTGTCCCACATCCAAGTTAATTTTTAGCCAAAATTGCTTGCCTGTCACTGAAGAAATAATGATCTTAAGTTATAGCCATGTGCAGAGCAAAACAGACAGAAGAGATGCTACCCCCTGTCAAGCCTGTCAGATATCTGGCTCTAGAAAGACTTTTCCCGTGCCTGCCATGCCAAAATCAGTAAAATTAACAGCACTGCTATTGCAGTCAGCACTTCCAAAACTGCCTTCTCATTAAAGTCTATCTCATTCAAAACAACATAAATATTCTATATCTAAACCACATGAAAGTATGTAACAGTAGGGCTAGGCGTTATCTGAACCTCACTCAACAGAAAGGCAACCTGGTTTGCTCATCAAGATCATAGCAGTATCTAGTAAGGCAGATGATATCACAAGCCCACTGTCCAGTTTCCTGGAAAAACTGCTGCCAGACAAAAGCTCTCTTCCACACAACTCCATCAATAATGTTGTGGCTCCCATTTTTATTGTATTTTTCAAGAAGGAAATCTTAAAGGTGCAGGAACGGGCTGTCCTCATGTGCTGAAAGACAAACCAGTGAGAAAGAAGACCAGTGTGTGGCTGAACGGAGATCTTTGGCTGGAACTCAGAAAAAAAAAAAAGGGTTCTGACGTTTGGAAGAGGGGGCAGGCAACTTAAGAGGACTGCAGGGACGTGGTGAGGTTATGCAGGGAGAAAATCAGAAGGGTCAAAGCCCAACTAGAACTTAATCTGGCTACTGCTGTAAAAGACAATAGGAAATGTTTCTATAAATGCTTCTATAGCAGCAAAAGGAGGGATAAGAAGAATCTCCATCCTTTATTGGATGTATGAGGAAATTTTGTGACAAAGGACAAGGGAATGGCTTAGATACTTAATGCTCCTTTGCCTCAGTCTGTTAAAGACCGGTTGTTCTTTGGGTACTCAGCCCACTGAGCAGAATTAAGCCCCCATAATTGAAGAGGAAATGGTTAGTGACCTGCAACACCACTCAGATAAATGCAAGTCTCCAGGGCAAGATGAGATCCACCCAAGGGTTCTAAGGGAGCTGGCAGAAGTACTCACCAAGCCAGTTTCCATCATTTTTCAGCAGTCCTGGTTAACTGGGAAGGTGCCAGTTAACTGGACATCAGCAAACGTGACACACACCTACAAGAAATGCCAGGAGGATCCAGGGAACTACAGGTCTGTCAGTCTGACCTTGGTACTAGGCAAGGCTATGAATGATGATCTCAAGTGTCATCACACAGAATGTACAGAACAACCAGGTGATTGGGCCCAGTCAGCATGGGTTTATGAAAGGCAGGTTCTGCTTGACTAACCTGATTTCCTTCCATTACAAGGTGACCTATTTAGTGTATGAAAGAAATGTATGTATATGTTTTCTACCTATACTTTAACAAAGCCTTTGACACCATTTCCTGGAGAAACTGGCTGCTCACGGTTTAGATGGGTGTACTCCTTGCTGGGTAAAAAAATGGCTGATGGCCAGGCCCAAAGAGTTGTAGTGAATGGAGCTAAATCCAGTTGGTGGCCAGTCACAAGTGATGTTCCCAAAGGCTCACTATTGCGGCCAGTTCTGTTTAATATCTTTATCAATGACCTGGAGGAGGGGATCAAGTGCACCCTCAGTAAGTTTGCAGATGACACCAAGACAGACAAGAGCATTGATCTTCTTGAGGGCAGAAAGAATCTACAGAGGCATCTGGACAGGCTGGGTCAATGCGCTGAGGCCAGTTGTATGAGGTTCAACAACGATCAGTGTCACCTCCTGCACTTGCATCACAACAACCCCATACAACACTAAAGGCTTGGGGACAGGTAGCTGGAAAGTTGCCTGGCAGAAAAGGACCTGAGAAGTATTGGTTGACACCTGGCTGACCATGAGCCAACAGCATGCCCAGGTAGCCAAGAGGGCCAATGGTAACCTGGTTTTTATCAAAAACGGTGTAGCTGGCAGGAGCAGGGAGGTGATTGTGCCCCTGTGCTCAGCACTGGTGAGGCCGCACCTCGAGTACTGTGTTCAGTTTTGGGCCCCTCACTACAAGAAAGACACTGAGGTGCTGGACTTTGTCCAAGGAAGGACAATGAAGCTGGTGAAGGGGCTAGAGGAAAAAATCTTATGACGAGCAGCTGAGGGAACAGGTTCTGTTCAGTTTGTAGAAAAGGAGGCTGAGGGGGATCTTATCACTGTCTACAACTACCTGAAAGCAGGTTGTAGTGAGGTCAAGTTGGCAGTGCTAAGTTAAGGGTTGGGCTTGATGATCCTTTTGGGTCCCTTCCAGCTTGGGTAATTCTATGATTCTATATCTTTAAGGTCTTTTCCAACTAAAATGATTCTACAATTCTATGGATTTAGGACACACTCTCAGAGAAGCCCAGCTGAATCTGTGGAAGTCCCGCATCCCAGGGTTCACATTAAGCCCGCCTCGGACAGTCTCTAGTTAAGGCATGCACTTACGAGTTCATGAGAATTTGCATAACTTAAAGACGAAAAAGGAGTATTATGTAGCTGTTGTTTCATTTCTTCTGTGCAATATTTCCCTCCAACAAAGAGTGCTGCGTTTGCAGGGGCGATGCACGTTGGGCAGATCCTATAGCTCCAACTCAAGCAAACACCCCAGAGATTTTAATAGAGGCTTTTAACTGCATGAGAAGAAAAAACTTACTTGTTTAAAAACTTTCACAGGGCTCATACCTAATTTTATTTGTCTTAAGTGATAGCAGAAAGTTATTATTTCTAGCTTTAGGCATCCAAGATGGATGTATCGTTTACCTCAGGAATTTTACCTGGTGTTTGTTTGGTTTTAACTTCTGTGTCCACCTTGCAGCTCTTTGCCTGTGTTACTCGATTAATTTACCCTTATAACTGACGTATGAAGTGAGAAAATAACTGCTGCCTCCCTTATTTCAAGTGAGATGCCATCTCCCTGCTGCTCAGTGAGTGAGACCTCATGCCATGCTCCAAATCGAGCACACAACTGGTAAAGCTACTGAGTTTTCTGTAGACCAACAACCAGAGGCTACCTGGATCATTACTTCCACCTGGTGTTAGCTATAAGGATAAGCCAAGGCTAAGGCTATTTTTGCTTCCCATCATCCTGAAGCAAGAATGATGCAGGGCTGCTCCAACTGTAGCTTGTGGCTCCAGGAAAGGCTTGGGGAGATCAGAGAGCAGCAGGGGTGAGGACTGGGAAGGGGCAGCTACTTCAAGATATAAAAAGTGAGAAATCAGAAAAAAATGCCTTTTGTTTAATCAAGGCTTCAGAAAGTGATAAGTACTCGGATGAGGCCAGTTTTGCCATTGGTAGAAATCACAGCAGCTCTGCACATACTAGTGAAACAAAAACTTTAATTTATTCATACAGAGGACCTGGGGTCCCATGACCACCACCATCAAAAATATTGACATTTTGCAAAACAGTTGCAGTTTTTCAAAAGTGCTGCAAACTCCACTTACCACTGAATGGTTGCCATGTTTTACCCCAGAATTGGCTTCATTTCAGCGATGAGTGAAGTGATTCCTATAAAAACAGTTTGAAAAGCACTTGGGTATTCCTTCACGATAAAAGCTGCAGTTATTCACCATATGGTGCAAAAAGCTGGGAATGGTGTGTCTCCTTGTCAGCAAAAGTGAAAATCTGCATGAGGCAAAGGGATCCTAACTACGAATTGATACCATCACCTTGGTAATAGGGTTGCATGTTCGAACCCATTTTAAAAAGAACCTCATCCTGGGGCAAGAAAAAAGTAATGTGTATTTAATTTTTAGGGAGAGCCGAGCAGACACAAAGGATTGAAGCAAAATATTTCACAGAACTCCTAAAGACACAGGGTTAAATATACTTTTAAAATTATGTGTAATCCTACAAGTGTTGGTGAAGGAAAATTAACATACAAAACTGAGCTATGAAACTTTAAGAAGTAACTGCCCCATGAGGCTGTGAAACACTTTTGCTCTCCTACCCTGCACAGAAACCAAAAAATAATTTATTTAGTGATTTGTAAATCCAAATTGCTAATACCTGTACCTCTGATATATGTAACTGTGTACTAAAACTAACCAGTTAGAAACATATTTGGTGGAACTTTTTTTCCATCTAAGCCTTTGCTATAAAGTTGGCATGTGAACTTTATTTTAAAAGTTTAATTAGACTCTTCAAGCCTGTGAATGCACCTTTCTACTACACAATCAAGAAGCAGCAATGTATGCAAATCCTTTAGCAAGATTATCTTTACCTTATCTTAGCTGCCCAAAAGTTCGACATCTAGGCCAAAAGAGTTGCCTGGGCTCTTTTGAAATCTATTTTAAAATAGGATTAAATATCCTGCAAATATGCCTGTTTCCATTAGCTCTGAAGACAGATTTAGCTTTCAGACAAGTAAACTTAGGTGAGATGAGTCTTGACCCCAGTGACTTAGAATAATGAAGAAATGGCATGTAAGTCAAAGGAGGGTTTCATAGATCTTACCTTCAAGATATCAGGAAGACAGAAGAGTATGAGATGGAAGGGCAGAAAACACTTCCAACAAAATGGGTGACACTGGGCAGTCAGTGCCAGGCACACCAGCTCTCTGATCTGAGGGAACTCAGAGAGCTCTGGGAGAGCTCAAAGAGTTCTCACTGACATAAGTGAGAACTGGACTTGGCAATCTCTGCCACAAACTGATACTAATGGAAACTCTGAAAGAAGTATGTGGCAACTGCTTTATGTACTTCCACAAGTAAAGATATATCTGAGGGCACAGGAAAGCTAAGAAAACTGTATATAGGAACTGGGTCATCCACATTACCATTTTAAACACAGCTCAGCTCAGCAACAACCAAAAGTCATCAACAGCAGACAAGTGGTTATTTAGTGGTGGTTTTAATCCAGGTTGCAAAAAACCAAGACATTGACCACACCTCAGGTTACACCCATGCATGTCTGTTAACCTTGGCAGACTCCTCTGGAAAGGAGAAGGCTTCCTAGAGGGACAAAGACTAAACTACTCTCTCGTCTTGTCTACAGCTACTTGAAAGGAGGTTGTGACGGGGTGGGTGCTGGTCTCTTCTCACAAGTGACAAGCGACAGGACAAGAGGAAATGGCTGCAAGTTGCGCCCAGGGAGGTTTACACTGGACATTACCAAGAATTTCTTCACTGAAAGGGTGGTCAGGGATTGGATCAGGCTGCCCGGGGATGTGGTGGAGTCACCATCCCTGGAGGTGTTTAAAAGACAGGTGGAGGAGTTCCTTAAGGACATGCTTTAGTGGGGAGACAGGTATGGTTGGACTCGGTGATCTCAGAGGTCTCTTCCAGATTTAGGATTCTGTGATTCTATGAAAGTTCAAGGCCATGCCTGAAGGCACTAACATGATGGGAAGGATGCTCACCTGGCTTCCTACTGCCCAGTACCATTCTCTTCGGCAAAAGGGGTCACTAGTCATCATGGCTTGCAGCCCCTTTCCAGTGCCCCTGGGTGCCTCACACAAATACAGACATGAAGTCAAAATAGAAACTTCACAGGATAATACAGGCCACAGATAACCTCAAGGCTCACTAAAAGCTTTTTTCCAAGCACACCACTTGACAATATGGTGAGGTGCCTTTTGTATTACAGTCTCAGAATAAGTGACATCTCCTTGGTCAGGGGAGAATTATAGAGTGGGTTTCTAATATGTCCTTGGGCACTGACTCTTCTTTATTTCTTTTCTATGTTCCATTTCTCTATTCCTGAAATCACTGAACTTCTCTCACTTCTTTTAATACAATTTGAAAAATGAACATCTTTATACTGCAAGAGACAGTAAATGTAAGCCAGCTAAAGATATTTTACACAGGTATCAAAAAATACACTGATTCCAAGCTCTGTACCAGAACCAACAGCAGCAGAACTAAGAACGATTCTGCAGAGAAGCAGTATGAGGACACTAATCCTGCATCCTCCCCAGCCACCACGCCCAGTCACAAGCACAGAGGCCCATCATAGCAGCTACAACAGCCGATTATGGTATTAATTACCATCACTGACATTTGTCAGCCACTGCACCACATGGATCACTGGTAGATCTGGACAGAATACAAGTGTATCAGTAGCTCAGGACTTTCTGCAGAATAAGAAAGTTATCAAAGAGAAACGATTGTCATAGGATGTAGGTTCGTATTTCAGCATTAATTAGAAACTGATAAGCAAAGAGTAGGAGACCAGTTTCCAGCATGGAGGAAGATTAATGCAGTGTGCCTCAAAAGCCATACTCAGTATATTTAATTGAAGTCATAGTTATTCAATGGCACATATTTTTTCTTACCTACATTACTTTTTCATATGCATTTTTGTATTGATTTGTCATAGCACAGGGCCTTCTACTTGGCTTGATAAAACACTTCATATTTCCTTCAGCTTGCCTTGAATAACCTAAAAAATACATGAAAATGCATATCATCTCTAATCTGACCGGGGGCTCACTTCCTGTTTTTCAGCTCATTACTAAATGTATCAAACAATGCCAGGTTTAGGATGCAATTTGAGACACTCTGCTGCTGATCTTGGGTGCCTGGCTGAAAAATGAATGTTTACTATTATTTTCTTATTTTCTCTTTCCTATCCATTTTTACTGGGTGACTGAATGTCACTTTTCTCTTGACAAGAAAACTCCTTGAGCTTTTTTTAAAAAAAAAATCCCTATTCTTACAAAATCACTTTTTTGTGTGTTACAAAAATTGTGGTACAACAAAGACTTCCAATTTTCCTTTGGAAAATACATCCCACTTTGTCATAGTAGGAGGTGTATTTATAACGTTGCCATTGTTTATTATTGTAACTAGTTAGGTGTTATTTTTGCCCTGCAGTCAGGCTTGGAGGTGCTTCCCAGTCCTGCTCTCATGTTTGTTTTTAAAGTAAGTACAAAGACTGTCACTCCTAAGTTCTCTGCTTCCCTTACATTCCTGTATTTCTCTTGTGAAACAGCTCAGGCACTTCATTCTTCAGGCCTTTCACAACTCCTGGATTAATACCATCAGGTCTGGGTAACTTGTTGCCATTTAATTTATCAGTTTGTTCCAGCACCTCGTCTGTTGATCCTGGCAATGAAAGCAAAATGCTTTAAGGATGCTTTTAGAGCAGATATCTAAAGCAAGTCACACACATATCCCTAAAAAAAATCCTCACTCCAGCCACCAGAACTACAGATTACAGCCTGATTCATGGACACAAGCCACACCAAAGTGAAAGGGAGATTCAAATAACTCAGGTTTTTCTGCTGCTGAACGTATGGAACCACGTCAAACCTCTATAATTAGCACAACTGATAACAGACTACCCCTGCCCCCCCAGTTCATCAATGCAGATGAACACCTGGTGACATTATTACCATCACTATGTGGGCATCATCCCAAGAGTGACAACGTAAGATAACATGCACATTAATTCAAGCACAAAGCATTAGGCTCAGTACAGCAATTAGTTGCAAAGCTCCTGCTGCCTGAGCAGACCAGCTGGCACGCATGCCATCTCCTTGTCCAAAAACTAGGAGAGCGAGAGCAACCCAAGAACGGGCTACGCTTGGGCACCTCTCTGTTTACACTAAGAGTATCCCAGAAACAGATGAACTGGGGGAAGCTGACCTGCTGGTGGCCACCTTGCCCATCTCCCCCCACCCAAGCAGTATTAGGGCTGCAATGGGATCCACGTGTGATCGCTGGCCAGCTCACATGTGCTCCATGCTTCCCATGCTCCCAACCCTGCCGAGGCTGGGGTTTTAAAGGAATGATAGCATTAATTTATCTATCTGCTGCCAGAGGAACGCAAAGGTTTTGCTAATTCTGCAAGGTCCATGAAGTAGACGGCCAGCCGGTACCAGGGCAAGAGTTAGTTCTGAGGAGGAAAAGGGTCAGGAAGAGCAAACAGCAGCGTCAGCCTCCAGGACGTGACTGCTGGGAGCAGAGGGAGCTGCTCTCTTCGTTTGATTTGGAGCATACTCTGTCATTTTTCAATACCAGACCAAACCTCATTAAATCTGGGGTTTGTCGGAGTTAGCCACAGCTGCGGGGGCTGTAAGTCACCCCGGCAGAGGGGCAGAGACCAGGTACAACCCAGTGATCAACCCTTGGGCTGCACAAAACCTGTGGGTTTTTGGCTCTCTTCCACCTTGAGAGCACTAAACTAAACAGAGCCAAACAAAGGTGGTGGAGGATCAAATCTGTACTGAAGCAAACAAGCAAAAACGCTTTTTCCAAAGCCCACCTGATAGATTTAATAGGACTGGGTTTTGAATGCTATCTATCATATTTTTTGCATTAATATAAATCAAATAAGCCCTTGATCCCAAGAAGGCACTGAGGAGAGTCAGACAAGTCTCCAGAAGGGATGTGCTCCTTAACTTGGAAAGTTGGCAGATGACTTAATTTTGTTAGCAAATTTAAAAGTGCCATAGGAATTTTCCAAAAATCAAAGAGCGCTTTCATAGACTTTTCTACCCAATACTAAATCCAGTGTCTAAGAATAACATTCAGCCCTCATTAATTAATGATATCAGTCCGAATCATGTCAGATTGCCTCAGAGACCTTGCTGGGATGGATGAATCACACCCTGCCGGCTCCAAGGTTCTTACTCTGACAAACTTCTCCTGGAAATCTCTCGCCCACGGAGCCCCAGCAGCTCTCAGCTGAGTTCTGTCTGAGGTGTGTTCTCAACGGTGAGGCAGACTGTGAGGTTAATGGGCATCTGAGATAACACCCAGCTCCTCAAGGCCCTGCACGCCAGGCACAGGCAGTCAGGGACCCCTTTCTTCCTTCTCTTCGGGCAAGAAGGGATACTGAATCCAAACAATGTGGTTGCCAGGCAGGGTGAGCTAGTGAGCCATCAGTATCACTCCAATGTGCCTCTGTTGCGGGCAGCACCAAAGCTGGCCTGTCCTCAGTTAGATTGGTTATCTCTGCTGGGCATACAGACCTACGCCCTGGCTGTATCAGAAAGGAAAATATTGGGTTAGGTGGTGCTGCACCTCCCCTGTACTTTGTGTGACAGATGCAAGAAAGAACTGCAGAGGTCCACTAACTTTCCAGATTCACACAGAGTCAAGAGCATAACCAACAGTGAAATGCCACAAAGAAATCTACAACTGCGAGTCAGGCTTTTACCGAAACTACAGACTGAGATTTCTCACAAGATCTACTCAGTTGATACTATTCCAACATGGGAAAAGATACACCAGCTGTCTTTATAAATTTACAATTTTAACAAAGCCATAATAATGTACAAAATATCCAGACTGCTTCCAAAGTGCACTGATATAAAATTGCCTTGTTTCTATTTGCAACATAATCGTGAATCCACTCTCAAGTTTTCACATATCCACCTTCTGCTTTCTGCAACAGCTGAAAGCGCAGTGACTCTATATCAGTCATGAATATGAGGTTTACTAACACTTGCATATCACCATCTTTTTACGCAAATGCTGCATTCCTGAGGCCTCATGAAAAATTTACAGGCAAGAACAACAACTGCATTGTTTAACACACTAGCGTAAATGTTTATTCACAGATGCTCTCCCTTGCCCCTCGTGATGACCGTGGCTGGTCAGGCATGCACATCGTCTCCTGTCACCACACCCTGGCTTCTCCTCAGATGCCCTGATCCTGCCACAAGCGGGCCAGATCAGCACAGGGCTGTGCTGAGCTCAATATAAACACGAGCTCAGCAGAAATACGCATGTGGCATTCGTTGAGGGATCCCGGTCACAGTGGCAAAGTGTCAGAGAGACAAAGCTGGGACTTGTCTTTCAGTGTAGTGTTTGTTTATATGCTGCACACGTTATGACCAGTAACATGAAGCCATCAGTTTCAAGTTACAAATGTACCATAAACGCCAGAAGTAATTTCTTTTACTGCTCTGCATTGGAAAGTAAATTTGGGATTTTTAAAAAATCTTATTTGATGTTGATGTATTCTGATTGCTAATGCAAATACATATGTATGTTTTTATTATGCATAAGCACCACTTTGATGTGATGGCCAAAGCTCTCAAAGGTTTTGATGCTGAGAGGTGTGGCCTTGAGAAAGGCCCATAAGACTTCAGGACTCCCTCCACAAACAATTTTCAGTTCAGTAGGATTGGTTTGAGAACAACTTTAACATGCGCTTTACTTTAAGGCATCTTGGTTCTAAAAGTGATCAACAAGTTTCACACACATACACTTGTGTTCGGAAGAGGCACTGCCGAATAAGCCTGTACAAAGCATTAAATCTAAAATTTGTTATTTTACTAAAGCATTCTAAAAAATTACACTAGTGATTGCATTTAAAAAATCTGGTAATGTTAATTTCACCACTGAAATATGATTTCCTTTAAAAACCTTTTCCTTCGTGGTCCCTGCCGTAGGATCCACTCCAACATCTGGATAACAGAATCCAGGCTGACAGACTAATGCACATGTGGAGGAGTGTGTCTGCTACTTTGCTGCTTCTCAGGACAGACACATTGTCTCCCTTTCCTTCTCCCTGTCCCCTCCTTTTCTTTTCTTTTTCTTTTTTTTTTTTTTATTCCTTTAATAAGACTGCACATGTCCTCCAGCTCTCTGCTGTGAATGTGACCAGTATGCAATATTGCCTTGCTTCAACACAGAACGTCTGGCTTAGGTGATACCAAGCAGTTACTGCCCTGGCTTTGAATGCTTGCTAGGTTATTAACCAGCACATCTGGCTCTCTCCCTAGGAGGGTGGGTTCTGCAGTGCCCCAGGAATTTCTTTCATACACCACTTTTATTAGCTTTTCAAAAGAATAGGGATTACCAGTGGAAAGGAAGACTTAGGTCATTTGCAAGCATATTGGTCCCCAACCTGTTTAAAAAAGCAACAATAACCAAAACTCATTGTTTGATTTTCAGAATTAATCTTTCCTCGCTTTAGCACAGTCCTATTGTTCTTGTACCTGAAAGGTCTGCTTTGCTGAAAAAATGGTTGGTGATTTGTGACAGATAGGATTAAAAACAAAAACAAAACCAGAAAACATAGCAGAAAGCCACAAAGATAACTTAGTTCAGAAATAAAGCTGCCAAAACATTAATTTCTAATCCTACTTTTCCTGTGGACCTCATGCCATTATCATGGGTGGGAAAAGTGTTTCGGGTTTCATCAAAAGAAAGAAGCGTATGCGTAGTTTCAGAGAGAAAATTTATCTCCTTTGCCCACACATGGAAGTTACACAAGACGTGAAGTCTGAATGCAAGAGTTATATTACTATAATTTCCCATCTGGACATCCCTATTTCAGTAATGTCAGAGTGGTTTTTTTTATGTCACTTCCGATGCAGTTTAAGAAAACTGGGAAAACTGCTCTCGTTTTCTTACTGAAAAAAGAGCCACATGGGGGAATTACAGATGTAGCTCTCCAGAGCTTTTCTCCTACCTGCGTAGCAAAGTTCAACACTCCTGACTAAAGCTCTCCTGAAGAAAGCCTGGAAAAAAGCTGCCTGCCTACCTAGATACATGCCTGCCTGCCCACCTGCCTACTAACCCCCCAAAAACTCCACCTTCCCAGGAGGAACTCTCCTCCTTCTGCGTCACTTGCAACCGCTGAGTACACTTCAAGTGCGGCTAATGTTTTCATGCATAGCTAAGCAAGTACAGAAAAAAAGTTTGCTGGACCTGCTAATCAATTTCTTTGGAAGCCATGTGAAGCCAGATTTTCAGAAGCTGTCGGCACTCACCAGCCTCCATTGTTTGAAGTGGGAGTTGTTTGGCACTCACAGCTTTTGAAGGGCTGGCATTTCATGTAGGTGTCTAAATGGGAGCTCTGCCCTCTACTAACCTTTTGCAATTGCTTTTGGCTAGACTGATCATCCAGAAATATCACATTGCAAAGAGGAACATCTAAGCACTCACAGAAAGTATATTTTAACCTTATGCATAAATAGCCCATATTCCTTCAGCCAGGAATAAGAAACAACATTCTGTGATTTCCCCAGCCAGGCAAGAAGTTCACAAACTTCAGTAAATTCATACAAGGAAAACAAAAATTCCTAATTATGTAAAGGATGTCACAGTAATTAGAGATTTCTGCCAAACAGAACAAGCAGTTCATCAGATAAAATCATGATTTCTTTAGATTAATATATATATATATATATAAAAAGAGATACGTCTGGTGAAAACTCTAAGCCACAAACTCTAGTATTACATAAATCAGAGCTGACAGAACATAAAGATCTTCTCACCTCTTCAGATCTGAATCTTCTGAAAAGCCCACCTTGGCAGCATTAGACTTGGCATTATGCAGTCAATGTCAGTCTTAAAAATAACCACAGCTCATTTGGTGCACTGAAGTTCATGGAAATCCTTACAAGGTTTTTTGTTGTGCTTGCCTATAAATTGCATTGTCTTCTTAAGGCTTCCTGTCCTGCACACTGAGGCACTAGCACAGAGATTCAACTGAGATTGGCTTCCCCCTCTTCTGCTGCTTTTATTTAACACACACACACACACACACAAAAAAAAAAAGAGAGAGAACTGGTAAAAGTTCCTCACAGGAGTTGGAAGGGGACATCTGCACACAATTTAATAGGAGGGTTTGTTTCTGTGTCAGCTGGCAACCCCTAGATAACTCTGTCATGTAACTTATATGCTAAAACATGATATAGGACAACCAGTAAGATGGGTAAATATGACAGCACATTAGTGTCATCTGATTAAGACTTATGTTTTTTCAAAGGGAGCAGCTCTGCCATAAACTATAAACAAATACAACCCTGCAGCCAGGAGAACATCCCACCCTGCTGCACCCCAACAGCATTGATCTTCATCAAACCCACCTTCTGCTGCTGCCCAGGACACTTTCTTGCTTCCTTCCAATGAAATTTGAAGACCAACAGCGAACAGGTTTTTTCAGATGAGGAGGGGAATTTCTCCACTTCTTTTGTGGGGATCCATCCCTTACAGCAGCCTTCTCTCGATTTGGTTAATGATTCAGCTCATCCTCCTTCGCAGGTGACAGCAGTAGAATGCAGACAGGCTCAAGCAACCATGAGGCTGAGTCTGACATTTGTGCCTCAGTTCACTGCTTCCAACAGATCTTGAAAGGCTGCTCAGGAACATAAACTGATATCTGAAGAGAGCTCTGGAGATAACCCAGCTCACAAAGTTCCCCCACTCCATGTGTTTAACTTCCTCTCAATTAGACAATCTGGTCAAGTGAGGAAGTGAGGAATGCTCATCCATTCTGGTTCCACTTCTGTTCTTGCATCAGATCTTATGTATTTTGACATTTATAGCCACGCATTTGAACTGAGGCACTGATTGGATTCAATTGTTAAAACTACCTTCCCCCCCTTCCTCTTTGTATGCATGCTTTGGTTTGAATTATTAGCAATTTAAAAATCAATCTTGCAGTTAAATGTTTAATCATATAATTGCTTCTGTTGCCTTAAATTTGTTATTTTGTGCTTTATTAGCATGTAATAACCAAAAGTGTATTTTCCTCTGTCTGAGTTAATAATATCTCTGTGATGGTTCACGCACTGTTTGCTGACTGGCTGCTGTTCCGCGACAACTTGGAGAGAACTGGAAAGGTTTTCTGAAGCTGTAACTAAGGAGTAGGTGGCTTCCTTTAATTTCTCTAACTGAATGAATCTGAATTCTCAGTTGGCTTCCACTTCAAGTTTTAAACACTTCTTGGTTCACTCTGAGTTCATTTTCAGGGCCTGTTAGTGTAAATGTTGGGCAGGGAAGCTCTGCTGTCCCAGACCTGGACACATCTTCCAGCTGGGTCCATGCCATACAGCACACTGTGCTCTGCAGCCTTTGGCCCCAGATCTTCTCCATGGAGACGTCCTACAGGAGGGCCCTACAGGTCTCTGCCTGTTCACCTACACAACTTCCTTTGCAGGGAAGCTTGGAGGCTGGAAGGAAGGCGATTCAGCCTGTCTCCTGCTGACAACGCAGCAAGGACTGTGCCCCAGTTGTTTTCAGGCATGACCTGGGATTCTCCTGTGGAAATCTCTGCCCTGCCCTGACATTGAGCATCAAGTCTGGGACACGGCTGCTCGTGCACAGTCTGCCATCTACTCATTGCTTTCCAAAGGATTACTACACTCGTGTAAAATGTCATCCTGATGTGCTTACACTGCTTTTGGATTTGGAGCTAGCTCATTTGGAAAAGGCTTGGGTGTATTCCTGGTTGTGCGATACATACTGAGAATATGCCATGTAAGATGGGATTCAGTCCACCTAATGAAAAGCCACTGACAAGTCCCCCTGTGCTTTCAGCTCCACAGGTACAGTGGAAAGACATAGGTGCTTCCCAAACTTCACCCCTTCCTAATGTATGTCTCTCCTCATTCTTTAAAAAGGAGAGACAGAAAGTGCTTAAACTAAATACCAACCAAAAGTAGCTAAAGTTACGTAAACATCTTGTCCAGCGCATCCTCAAGCTCTTCCTGATCATTTGCCATTTAAAAGTTATCCCATCTTACTCCATCTTTCCTTCCCAGACAGCACAGAGTGAGTGTCCCTGTTTGCAATGCCAGGCCTCACGACAGAGAGAAAACATGAAACACAGAGGTAAAAATGGTTACCCAGTAGGGAAGAGAGCTCCCTCTCTACTTTCAGCTATCCCCTTAGGGGAAGAGCAATAATTTTTGGTGTGCATTCAGATTTCCGATGCAGTGCAGTTCCCATCGATTTAAGCCAACGTACCACAATATGCTCTTTCTAACACCTATACGAGAAGTACAGGCAGTGCTCAGCCCATGAGTTGGCCGTGCTAAACAGAGGATTTCTCATGTTTGTGTGATTCTTCCCATGTTATCCACTGCCCTGACATATGCCAGGTTTCTGGGTTCCTGGAAAATATCTAAATATGTCCAAGACCGCATGGACAAATAATGATGTCAGCTCTTTCTGGTAGACTGACAGCACATCACAGATTTATCTGTCTCCTTCTGAGCGCTATTTTGCTGAATTTGAAATATCAGGTTACAGTGTTCCGCTAAACTTTTGTTCCTCTACAAGAAGGTGATAATGACTGCCAGCAAGTTTATCTTTGATCCAAGGTAATCACAGAAAATACGAAAAATATAATGCACTTGCCAAATACTCTTTTCAGGCCTCACAGGAGAAGGAATTTATCCCCCCAAAATACCCCACTGAAAGCAACAGAAATACTGGCCTAGGGTTGTAAGGGATGTTACAGACTAAAGCTCACCCACTACAGTTGAGTTTAACCGCGTTGTAAATCTGGAGAGAAACATTTGGGTTGTGTAGGTTATTGGGCAGTCAAAAGCTGTATTTCTAAGCAAGACCTGGTAGTGAAGGGAGCACACTGTAGAGCCTGTTGGGTATAGGGCTTACTGGCGAAACAGACATTGGAATTTATAGGAATAGTAGTGGTCCTGTTATCCTTTCTAGGGCAAAAAGGACGGGGTGCACATTTTCAATAAAAATAAACTAAAATTGCACCAAGAATATACCTATGGTATAGAAGCATCTTCTTTTTCTAATGAAAAAATCCTAGAAATACCCAAATATTGGCTACTGGCTTGAACCAAAGAATAAATGTTTCTCACAGAAAGAATCTGAATTGACTTGGGAAAGAGCACTGAGAGTCTCAAAATGTCCTACAGAATAATGGGCAAAGACTTATGGCAGACAATAAAATAGCAAATTAGTGGAAGATATCTAATCAAATGCCCATAAGCGTTAATGAGGTAATGTCTGTATTAATAATCTAAATAAGAGGATTAAAAAGCAAATCACCAAAAGATATTATACCCAGTTGACACCAAAAGGACTGCTGAAATAGTCCAAAAGAGTCTTGAGGATATCAGAACATGGATAGGAAACAATAAAGTAAGATTTCAGATTTAAGGAAGATGGTTGTCAGTACAAGTATGCAATATGATATCCAAATGAAAGGAGGCAGGGAAGTGAGAGGAGGGAGAGTGACAGAGATTATTTTTTAGCATCATGTGCAGAGGAAACACATGACTAAGCCCAACTGAAGCAACTCATCCTGCCTGTGGGCTGCAGAAGCAAAAGTCCTTGGAGTATTCTTTCCAGCTTTAGGAGGTATTACCAGGATAATAGCGTGGTGAGTCGTGACCAAATAACAGATAGCCAACAGCAGGGCTGGATGCAGCTGAAATGGACTGTGACCAGAACTAATGTGGCCAGGCTGTGGGGTGCTCGGTAACCTCTCCTGAGCTCTCCCTATAAATCTCACTCTTTAAGAAGGTGAGGAGGAGCAAAAGCAGTGTGAAATTAAAGGAGTTTGGATCTCTACAGAGCAGATATACAAAAGCTGGTCAAAAGGGAGCACAGTGGCTGCATACGAGGAAATGCTTCACGGTAATGAGTCATGGGGAATAATCTCTCATGAAAGGCTTAAAGATGACCCATTGTTTGGGATGTTTGTAGTCAGATCAAGGTAAAATGCAAATCTGATGTACATTAAACAGTAATCTCTGACTCTCTGGGGGGCAATCTCTGCACATCTTCAGCAGTTGCACTGTGTATCTGTATAGGGCTAGTCCTGAGCAGGTGGTTTCTGTACTTGTCAAGCAAGGAGACTCTCATTATTACTGCCTCTCAGGGTCCTAAGGCTGCCCAACAACCACACTGGTGGAGACTCCAAGGCAAAACCTTCTTGCAACACTTCCCTTCAGTGCTTTCACTGCAGCTAGACACAAAAGACACTGTCCTGGAGGCATTAAACACAGCATGGAAGTTTCAGCTAGTGGAGTTCCTGTCCCCATCTGCCCTGATGGCCGGGTTGTAATAATAAGAAGGAGGCACCTACTTTGGTAGTGGGCTTGGGAAAGATTTCCAGGCAACGAAAGAAATATGTGATTTGGGAGCCCTCAGTCCCACTCCAGTCCCTAAAGCAGAGGAAGAGGAAGGGGAGGAATCTTCCTTTCCCAGTTTCCTCAAAACCTAACCCTTTTTTGTCCCTTTTTGTCTTGTCTGTCCTTCCCAACTTCTGAAATTCTTCCCACTCTCAGCTTTCCACACTGGCTCTGATTTCCAGGATCATCCATTTTATGATTTGTACCCATCAGCAGCAGAAAAGTCCAGACTTTTAACTGTCTGGCAGACTGCATAAATAAGATTTGAACACATCTGACTCCGCATAACAGAGGCTTAGTGTAAAGCATATATATCAGCCAGAGCACTGAAAATGCATTTGGTACTCTTTAGTTTGCTTGTGAAAAAGATAATTTTTGTTTAAAAACGGCCTCACTTAAGGAATTATCCATGCCATTAGTCCCCAGAACAATAGAGATTAAAGTCTCCAGACCGTCCCCTATTGAAATAACATACTTTTCTTTGAACATGTCATTAACACTGTTTTCCATCTGGCTGTTGGCAGCAACCTTGGCTTTGCTCTAAATTGCTGAAAGTTCATCAATTACAGTATACAGAAGCCTTTATCTCTATTTTCCTTTAGCAAGGAGGTATTTGCTCAGGCACAGAGAATGAGGCAGAGTTCAAGAGGAAAGAAATAAAAGAAAAAAAAATAAGGATTTAGACACGTAAATTCTATAGCAATTGGATACAACCCAGACTTCAAAATTTCTGAGAAGTAAATCACAATTTCTGCATATAAGGAGATTCTAGCTTTCAAATACAGTAGCAATTCTGGTATCATTACACCTAACTGTTATATACTGACAGAGGATGGAATTCTATATTATTTTAAGCCTGGCACTTTGGATGCTTGGTGCAGAGGAATGTCACTCACATTCAAGATAAATTCTGTTAATTTATTTTATGAGAACTCAGAGTAAACGATGGCTATCATTCAAACAAGATTTAGCAACTATGATCCAGCAAGCATGATTAGTAGGAAGCATAGTGAAATTGTAATAGTGGTGTTACCCTGTCAGTACAAAAGCAGGGGGAAAGCTTTTAAAGTTTTGCCAGAATAGTGAATGAAGTACACAGGAAGGGGTAAGCAAAAGGGATGGGATGTACAACTATTCAGCAACAGCAGTTTCAGGGACTGCTGATACCAATACTTTTTCACATCTGTCACTGAGGGACATTTGTAACCCATGAGACGACAGCCTCTATGCAGGAGTTATCCTGGAACAGCTGTCAAGCAGCCAGTTTGCAGCCCAGATAACCCACAGTAGCTTGTTCACCTCTATGCACTGGGGATAAAGGCACTATTTCACATGTAGAGACTATTGCAGGAAACATGTCCATGGGGTTATTGCTGATTCATTCCTATAGGAGATTTGGATCCACTATCAAGAGCAGTTATTCTGTATTTTCTGCAGGGGATAGGAGTATGTTATCAAATTGACTCCAGTGGTGACAAACTGTGATACAGTAGGATTGCACACTACATATGGATTGCCTGCTCAACTATGCTGCAATGTGTCTGCCATTAGCTTACTTTACATGTGACTTTGGGCAAAGCTCTTTGTAACGTTGGCTCAGATTTCTATGCTCTCACTTAGCTGAGCTGCCCAAATATCATTTTATAAGCAATGAAAGAAGCGCTTTAGCAATGCAAAGAATCCACAAAGACTATGCTCCTAGCTTAGTCAAAGCCCTAAAAAAGAGGTGAGAGGAAAAGCCTGGTTTTATTCCCCTTATCCTGGAGGATAACAGTAATTCTATCCTCCTTCCCTTCTTGTCTCCCTTGCTTATTCAGACAGACTGTATTGTGCATACAAATCTCCCAGCATAACGAAGTCTTGGATCCTATTTAGAGATTCTACAATTCCAGGAAAAAGAACAGATCATACCAGACCCAGAATATGCTCCTTAATGAATAATACCAGTTAAAAAAAATCAGACTCAACCATACAACAACACAATAGGTATATCCAGCAGTATCTCTACACTACCGCAGTTTGAAATCCAACATAATCTTCAGTCAACAAAGGAGCTCTGGGATCAGATTTTGTAGTACTTCCAAAGATAATAGAGATGCTGTGTATGGAAATGTGCATGTGCTACTTAATTCATAGCCTAGGCAATAAATGCTAAGTTCAGGACTAATTTTCAGAAACAGCTATGCAATAATTCTTTTATTCCTTCTGAGAAACCAACTTTTTCTTCATTGTAATGATAGGTACAGTCTTCAGATTTGGTAGCTTCAATTTGATAGATTCAGAGGCAACAGCCTCTGATCACATTCATAGAACAAATGAAGCTGTATGGACACATCAAAGCTTAATTTAGCTTGAAGTGTTTGATGCCCTTTGAGAATTTTCATTAAAAATATTCTTTTTGGTTCATCTATCTAGGATGTAAAGTGTCCCCATTTCTCTATTTCTATAATGCAAAAGGTGGCTATGCAATCCACAAGCACCTCTATTCATCTACTGCCTTTCACCCGTCTCTTCAGTCATCCCAGATAACAAAATCATGACCAATGACTAGTAAAATCCTACCACATAAATATACACAGAACAAATTTTCCACCAGCATAGATCAGCCTTGCTTCAATGGAAACTATACCCATTTACCCCAGGGTAGACACCATATCCAATAAAATGCTGTGATTTCTTTAACTACAAGCCATACTCTGGACTTTTCCTCTCCCAGTGAGGGCCAAAAGAATATCAGTAACTCATTTTTTTCCTGTGAATTGGTTCCACAAAATCCCATCGCAGTGATGGCACACAAATAAGCATTTGATCTTTGCAAATGAGGCTGCTGAAAGAAGAACTTAACTCTTAAAAAGTTATTTTTTATTGAATGGTCAGTATTCACAAAGCATTCATCACTGAAAATGAAACACAAAACTCGGGTAATATTTGCAGAGTGTTTCTGTGACTACTGTTATAAGAACTAGAGTTTAATGAATAACAGAAGAACAACCAAAATCACATTAAACAATGTGTGGAAAACATGTCTTGCCCATAGCAAGTGACAACCTAGCCACTGACTTCTTGAAAACATCTCTAACCTTTCTTTTGAGTTTGATGATATATAACTCTTATTTCATATCAGTCAAAGCAACTAGTTTCTTATGCACCTCCCATATGAAAAACTCCCTGAGGCAAAATAGTTCAGACTGACAAACAAAAGCTGGTGAAAACTGTATTCAGTACATTCATGCAAAACCTAGTCTGGAAGGATAGCAAAAACGGGTGTGTTTTCTACAAGTGTTTTCTTAGTGTACATAGAATAAGAGATCCACTTTTGCCGTGTTTGAAAACTTCTATTTGTGACAAAAACCCTTGATACCCTGACACCTAGACAAAAATCTTTCTTAATGTTATGCTTAACATCAAAAATTTTACAGCTCCCAATTAAAATGACAGCTCCTGTCAGTGCCATTTGCAGGGTGAGAGATGAGGACAGAGCTGGTTGCAGAGAGTCCTGTCTACAAAGTCCTCCGCAGTGTGCAGACTCATTAGAGAAAAGCTATGCTGGAAAAGCAAGGTAATACACAAACCTTGGTATAAAGGTGAGTGCCTTGTACCCAAGCTCTTTCAACTATCAAAAACTGCCCAAATGACTGTCCAAAACTAATGTCTTCATTATGATTAGGGATACTGGATACCAAGAAATCATTTGTCTTGCATTAAATCAAATAAGCACTTGTTTTCTTGACAGTTTGCCAGTAATCCAAACTACTGGTACTATTTTAAGCCTTTAGCAATAGCAAACCTTATTAAACTAGAATGTGGAACCCACACACCACTGGGCACATACTCAACTTTACCAATGTGAGTAGTCTTACTTATTCCAGTCCTCTCACAGGCACTAAATGTGTGCAGAACGGCTTGAAGATCAGGGTCAAAATTCCCCATATTTACTTAACTGGAACTAAAGACCTGAACATACACATATATTCTTTTTCTTGTCCACATCAAATATTTCTTTCTTTTATCTTTGGTCAAAGCACAAGGCTGTGACTCAGGTGTAGCTAGGCATTAGGAAGCCATAGGAACACAGGTTCACCATGTCAACTATGGATGCTTCATTCAAGCTGAAAAATGTGAAGCTTAATCTTTAGTAACTATGGAATGAAGCTGCCCAAACAAAATGAGGACACACACATTAAGACTTTCAAAACATTCCCAAAATTGGACAGGATCTGCCTGGGTGCTGGAATCCAGCTCTTACCATTTCTCATTCGGGAATGAAGCAGAAGAGCTGTGACATTGGTTACATTCTCTCCTGGTAGCAGGAAAGGCAGATTTTAAAATAGTACATATGAAAACTCACATAGTGCAAATTAAATCACCCTTTTTGCAAAAAGATGTCTCCAAATATCCATATTGCCATTTTTATTTATCTTTCGCATTAATTTTCTGCACATGTTCAAGCAAAAAACTTAAGTCAAATCTTAATAATTCAGACACTTCCTAGAAAGTGATCTTCAAAGTTACAGCTCTAAAAGTGCATGAATAAGGCTGTCTCTGCTTACTCAAGAAAATAAAAGAAACAATACTATGTGACCTACCTGATGCAGTACAGGTAAAAAATATCATAGCAAAGGTGTCTGTAATGAACCCAGTTTGTCCCTTCTACCTCACCACAGTAATGAAAGACATAAAAGGCCCTTAGACCAAACAGTCCTTCCCACGTCCCATGCACTATACTTTCTCATGGCTTATTTTTAAGAATGTAGTTACACCCACTTTTAAAGTCTAAATGAACAGAGCATCCCTGGCAGCTTTCCGAAGAATGTGTTTAGACCAAAGCAGACCCTAATGACATAAACAGAAATGTGAAGGATTTGATGTCTAGTTGGCTAGCTTTCCTATCCCAAACACAGTATTAGAATAATTGCCTTCCTCACACCCTTTTTCAATGTAACAGCAAATTCTGGATGCTGTTCTGCTGAAAATAGGCACCTACATGTTCCCTTAATACTTGTTCCCGTAATGACAGATTTTTATGCAACTCTCTTTTACTTGTTGCAATAAGATGCACGCGTACCTAGTCTTGCCCTCTTAAACGGTAACTGCCATGGTTAAAAACAAACCTGCTTCGGAAACCAGTTTGGGCAGAAAGCAGGAAACTGAGTTCTTCTTAATGTTATTTCTGGCACTGTGGGCAGTTAAACAGCATGAAGAGGTACTAAATCCCCTCGAAATTTTTGAAGTCTTACTGGTTGAAATGCAAGTGATGAGACATGTTGAGAGACTGCTTACGGTGGGGGTGTTTTTCTCTTCTTTTCATAAAAACATCTGAGGACCAGAAGACTGTGAAAGTGCTACGTTTTGGAAAACTTGGAGACAGGGAAGGGATGAGCTCTCACACTACTGCCAGTCATTCTAGTATCTAAACACAAACCAAAAACACTGTAGAGAGCTATATAGAGAGCTTCTTTCATTCACTCCCTTTGAATGGGAAAAGTGAGTTGTTTAAAATAATATTTTTTTTTATTTGGTTAAAAATATTTTGAAAAATGAAGCTTTTCTATAGAGACTTGCTGACTGGTAGATAGCAGTCAACTGAGAAGAAACTCCATGAAAAAAGCTGTAGAAAATGCAACTTCAAAGAAAGACAGAAAGAGGGTCAGAAAGGCACTCAGAAAGAATAGAAAACTTTTCACTTACAGCCTGCTTAGAATGGCTCATCTATTTCCTTTATGACAGCAATCTTATACCAGCAGCATTTTCAGGCGGCAAAATCCATGTCAATGATAGGTATGTAATTTCATCATATTATTTGTCTATCAGGTTCAACAGGATTTTCCCATCTAAGACAATGCGATACAAGTGTATTTTTATTTTGTGAATGAGAATTACTGTTCTCATCTAGAAGCGGTCAGGAAACCATTTCCAAACAAATTCTCTAGATGATTAAAGAGTGAGGCAGAAACAGAGTATCCCCCAAATAAGCCAGTTTGCAAGGCTCAGATGCTGCCGTTTACGTGCAATGTCCCCAAATGTCTTGTTCTACACAACACACAAGCTACACCTGCTAAGTCTAGCAGGTTCCTAGTCTTCAGTGAAGAAGGGTAAGAAAGACACAGTAACAAGAGTAACAGTAACAATAAAGTAAAAACAGTACAACAGGTTTTGAAATGTAGCAAAACAATGTTGGTTTTAAGGCAACAGCACAGTTCAATGTCTACACTCACGTACAAACCTATGAACTGAATCTTTTCAAAGGGATGTTTCTTTGGCTTTGATTTTTTGCATTATGCTCATTTTCCTTCTCTAGCTAAACTTAATGTTTGCCACTGGTTTTCATGGAGCAGAACTGGAGACATACGAATTCAATATTTTTAAAGTAGGCATATTTTATGAAGCATATCAAATATTAAAAGACAATCAAAGATTTTTAATCTTAGAAAAAAATTATCCTTAAAATATCCACATACTTCAGAGCACATCAGTAGAGGTGCCAGCAACAAAGACTGCAGGACTGACTCAGACAACAGCATATAAATATCGAAGAATAAAAAGGCCAGTGTTGTGCAGTAGCAGAATTTATAAACATGCAAGAAAACCTGCAGTATGTATACATATTCTTTAATTTTATCACTCTCAAAACATCTGGGGACTCACAATAAACAGGAAACTAACCTTGATGTGAGCTGCTGGATCTGGGACAGTCTGAATCATGTCCTTTAACAGGCCAACGTGTTTACCAGGAGCTCAGATCCCAAGGCAGCTGCATAATCAAAGAAACAGAAGTCATATGATTACATTTTAGAAGTTTATTTTTAATAGAAATCTCTTATCTTTTTATAGACTGATAAATATTTCTTCTCCCCAGATCTCCACGAGAATCAGTACAGTTGTAGCTCTAAGACACTTCTGTTTCCATACAGTCTGTTTAAGATATATTTCATATGGCAGAAAACAGCCCAGAAATTCTCGTGGAAAAACGGGTCTTTATCTGTAATGGACTATTTTCCCAATGTAGGAACTCTGGGATGTGCTCTGCCCTACACAACCCCATTATGCACCCAAGATATTAGTGATTTATACCAATCCCTTCTTCCCAATTTAGAAACATACAGCAGGACTGGAACAGATCTGGAGTTGATATAAACAAGTATCATTTCACTGAAGTTATGCCCATTTACAAGAGCTGCAAATCTGGACCAGCCGGTCAATTAACAGCACTTCAGAGCACCAATCTTCTGGGATCCCTTATCTGTGTCCGGTAATAAAGCACAGAGGTGCTGGGGAATGCGGGGCACATTTGCAGGGGTGGAAGACCATTAAAACAATTTAAAATAATAACAATATATAATGTAAATAATGTAAAGTACTGCTCAGCAACAAGAGCATCAAATAATTGCTAATAATTTGGGAAAAAATGTAGGAAAGTGAATGTCATTTAAAGCCATCTGTTTTTTCTCTTTTCTCCCTAAAAGCCTCAAAATTCCATTTCTCAAATAAAATATTTCCTTTTGTCCATAATCTTAAACTTCTTTCTCCTTTTAAAGGAGCAAGGCACTATCAGAAAAAAAACATCGTTTTCCTCAGCATCAGCTTTTTTAACTTTGATATCTTTTCTCACACCTACACCAACTTGCAAATCAAATTGCAGAGAGCTTTTACCTATTTACTCAGTAAAAATGTAGACCGACAGATTAACACTGAGTTTTAGCTTGCCCCAAAAGCAGTCCTCACGATGTAAGGGAACCACTTATAAACTGTGGTACTACACAGTGCAATTAAAGGTATCACTATGTATATCTTGGTACATTTGCCCCTTGCTACTTAAAGGAACAAGCTTTTCCCTCTTCAAGTCCATGAAAACAATGTACTTAATTTGATGTCCTATTAGAGAAACCTCAAAACAAGTCAAATTCCCATTTTGTGTACTTTCCTCAGCTGTATGTAGATGACCAAATGGGATATCGATGTCATGGTTTTCAGTGAAGACTTTTCTTGCCACAGAACTTAAATATCTTCAAAAGCAACAGACGCCCGTTTTGGTAAAAGCGAACTTTCAACAGCAATGTTTTTCAGATTTAAGTCATATAGAAACACTAATAGTGCTGACATGCCTTTCAGTTCCCTCCCTTCCCAAGTAAATCCATGCCCGCTACATTATTCATTGGATTTATGGGATTCATATTTCAGTCTTTTGAAACATCATACACAGAATCTGGAAAGTACTAAATTTTATTTAAACTGAACAGAAAAATATTTTGAACCCAGTGTTTTCACAGTTCGCACACTTTCATCACTGTGTTGCCATAATGGTATCTCACTCTCACCCTCAGCAAAGACATCAACCCAGGAAAGAGGGAACTTGTACCACATCAGCGTTCATTTCCATCTCTCTAACATCCTTGCTCAGACTGCAAGTATGCACTGCATCTTTCCTCCCTATCCACGTATTTTACTCAGTTAGTCTAGGTTTCAGGAGAGAGATGGGTTTAGGTACAATCTGGAAAGCAACTTCCTCTAACACAGGAGAAAGGGCTCTGACAGTCCTTACAGAGCTGGGTACCTCTACTCCTCTTTGCCCATGAGAAATGCCACTTGTGTCCTGCCCTGGAGCCTGTCCCCTGCCCAGGACCAACTGTGTGCCACCTCACATTGTGGCAGAGATGGAACATGCAAGACCCTCAGCTCACCCAGCCTGCTACAGCTCAGAAGGCCACTGAGCTGTAAATAGCCAACAGCAGTGCCGGGTTTTCTGCCTCTCCTGACCTCTCACTGCCTGGGTGATTTGCGCAACAAAAGAAAGATTTTGTACTGGGGAAGTACGTGTTGAGCTCAAAGGTGTGGACTCCATTCCAGAAAAGCCCCATGTCACTCTGAGGTGGAAGCAGACTTTTCTTTCAGAGCTCAGTCTTGCTTGAAGCTACTGGAGTTTAAGAGAATTTTTTTTAATTATGGAGTCTGTTGCCTTTCTGTGCACGCATGCATACAACTTGTGTTTTTGGAGTTATGTAAATACATCAAAGGGTCGCTCTAGAGTTCACCAGATGTGATTACATTGTTTTTCCTTTTTGTAGTCTTATCAAAAGGATTAGACTTTTTAATACACACATATACTGACAAATTACTGAGAGGCTGAACATCCCCTCTACGTGGAGGGGCAGTATGCACCTCTGTCATACATTTTCACACTTATATTTCCTTGCAGATAGGAACTTAGGTCCATTTTCCATAATTTGGCAGGCTGTGCTCACCTAAAAAACCCAACAGGGTCCTACCAAGGTGTCCTACACCCTGCACTAAAGTGCTGCAAGAGAATATGACTGGGAAGTTAGTAAAACTGACAGAAAAAGGCTCTGGACCAAACTCCTGGCAAAGCGACGCCCACGCGGAGCACAGCTTGGCTGCAACAAATAAAGAAGCACGGTCTGCGCAGCTGTTCTGTTGGGGATGAATGCGGCCCAAACTACTCATCTGCAAAGGGAATAATATTCAAAATACAGCCACAATGCGTGTCCAATACTGGATAATGAAGGGCTGCTTAATCAATGGCAAACAAGATGCCAGATTTGCTGAAAGAGATTCCTGGTGCAATGAAAGCAGAGTGATACTAAATGGTTACCCAAGCACAGGCTGCACAGGAGACAGCCCACTCCAAAGAGCCTTTTAGTACTGCTGCTGGGTCAGTAAAAGCCTGCACTTTACAAATATGTGAATGTCAGAAACCATGAAAAGCTATGAATGGCACAAAGGGGTGGAGGTTTACACGCACATACAGACACACTCCAGTATGATGAATAATACGAAGTGGCATTGCACTGAATTTCTACCAGCATAACTTTAGGATGTTTACCATTACTCACAGGAGGTGAATCCCTGAACAGTTATGCAGACTACCCCCAGAAAGTGCCAGCAGGACTTTCAGACTCCTTCATACTGTCAAGTAACTGTACTTGTCACATATTTCATAAGAACTGATGTTTTTCAGCTGTTGGATACATTTTGAGACATCCATATCTGGATTGTTTTTCCAGGAAATCTCTTTTTGTGCATCTGGGTTCTACTGGCACTGGTGAAACTGTGTAAAACAGAGAAAAGCTGAGATATTCAAAAGGCAGAAGGCCTATAAACCTATTCTCAATGGTGCACAACTCAAGCTCCTGCTGCTGTAGTTTAGAACTGTGCTCCTTTGATAGGACCACTAACTGACAACGAGTGTGCAGTCTTTCCCCTAGTGCTGCTGCTGCTTTATTCATACCATAGGGCTTTATTAAAATTAAGTTACTACATTAAGTTATTAAGTTACTTAAATTAAGTCCTTTAACAAGACTAAGAAGTGAAGAGGTGAAATCCTCATTCACTGAAATACGCTGGACTTTTGCCAGCGTTTGAAGCAGGCCAGAAATTCACCCACTCTGCCTCAGTTGATATGTGCAAAACTCAGGAGCAGAAGACTCTTACAAGCATGCCATCTGGAAACTGCTAAACAAACAAAACAGCAAGCTTCTTGCACAGTGCAGTACCATAAGCTTATGCCTCCCCTTCTCTAACATGTCCAGGTTTAGAAGAAGGCACTGTAGAGCCAGGTGAGCAGCTGGAGTCAGCTCCTGCCCGCACCCACGGTTTGCTGAGAACCTAAGGGGAGCCCTCCTGAGGTCGGAGGCAGACCATGGCCCATGCTACACCACAGAACTCTATTTCTGGAGGGGAAAATGGCTCAAAGATCAAAACCTAGCAGTAGTATCTAGTGATGAAAATCCCAGAACTGAAGTCACAGGAATGTTTATAATTCAGCATTTGCAAACCAGGGCCCTAATTAGCAGACTGTGAAATACAACTCTTCCAACTCAGGGCCAATACCGACACTAAGCTATTACATAGCAGATCTGCACGACATAGGCTTAAAGCTTATGTGTTTAGCTTGTGGTTGGGTATAACCACTTCATATTTTCTCTTTTGTTGCTTATTTTGTTACAGCCTTTCTGCATTTTAACAGCCTCAACAGTAAAAGCCCAAGGAAAGGTCTTTTCTGCTACATTCAAGAAATGGTACTGCCAAGGCAGTTCACCTGCAGTCAGTGCGTATTTGCTATTAGGATTTCATGATTGCAGGTGGATACCATGCATAAAACAACAGTAAAGGGCAAGAAAACCAAAATAGGAAAAGATGTGTCAATCAACAATCCTACAGCTTTCCATTCTCAATGAAAACTTTTTGCCCTCATCCTGCCGTTGCAGGACTGAACTCAGTGGATGCGCTGTGCACTGTCTGATGTGCTTAGCTGCAGGACTGAAGAAATATTAAGAGGTGTTGATTATTACAGTAGTAAATTAGGATTAATTAGGACAGGTTTGTAACCTGTGAATCTGGTATACTCTTCTTCAGTACTTACAAACACATAAAATAACTTGTAAATTCTTTGGGACCAATTAAAATATTATAGAATAATAACTCATTGATAAATTTCCAGTTACATCTGTTTGAAAGGATGGCTTTTTTTTAAGAACATGGCACTATTCGTTTAATAAATTAGTAGGAGAAACAGAAGCTGATTGGGACTGGTTGCTTGATGGTTTTCAATTCTAGAAGCTAAAAACTGAAAGATTTTTCACTTTCAAGAAATACCCCAAAAAGTTAATAATAAAAAAAATTTCTCCCCCTTTTTTTCCCCACTGGAAATAAGAAAACTTACCCACCTAGCCCTCCTCCTGAAAAGACTCCTGAGGATTCGGTTTTATGACTGCATCACACATAAGATCTGTCCCTTATGCAACGTTAACGTTATTTCTGTCAATGAGATCAGAGTGCTGGTCTGACCGTTCCTTTCTGATGGGATTGCCCTTCAGCTCTACCCAGTTCCCTGACTCAGAGTCATGGTGCCCCCAGAGCCCTCCAGGTAATGCATGGCAGGAGGCAGCAGGTACCACCTAGGGATCAGTGGGCTGGTAAGACCTGCCCCTGTTGACAGTGGACATGACCTTAGTATGGTTCAAGCTGAATGTGAAACCACAACTTGAATATTACCGTAAGCAAGTCAGTAACTGAAGAATAAGCCATGTGTCACCACCTGTTTGTGAAGGCAAAGATGGCCAGGGTTTACAGTTAGCTCTGTACTAATAGCAATACTCCAGGTCCTTAACATCTGTGGGGGCAAATGGATGCACCTATCTGAGGATGGGTCTGTGCTGTCTATGTTATGTCTGTCTCTCTTGGAGTTCACGGAAATTGAAGATGGATTTTTGGGGGGCATATAGACCTGATCTGCATACATTTCCAAGGAGTTAGAACATGAATTGGTAGTACAAGGAGTTAAACATCTCCTAATGGATGAAGACTGCTCCCCTGCTTGGAGAGGTCAACCCACCTACAAAGAAAAGATGGCCCCCGTTCCTTCCCTTTGAATGTGGAGCGGGTGGAGAAGGCACATTTCCTTGCTACCACCCAAAAGTATCTGTGCAGCTACTGCTTATCTCACGTTCCAGCACATGATCTCAGGGGAGGATACAGCCCTAAATTAGCTCATTTACAGTAGGAACTTTAGACTACAGCCAAAAATGTTTTTATTAGTACTCCCTATATCGTACGCCTCTGACCAATAACTTCTGTTATTTATTTTTTTGGCAAATTACCATGTTCTTATTCAAAGCCATAATGAGGATTATATATCAATGTGGAATGCAGAGCAGCTATTCCTGAAACTCCCAACTGGATGTAAAAGAGTTTGGAATTCCCCAAACACTATCTCTTCAGTCCAGGCCACTTACAAATGTGGTTAACATGAATGAAGTAATATCTTCGGAAAGGAAGGAGACTTTTGAGTCACGTCTGACACATAGTTAACTACACCAACCACTTTCCATAGCTTTAGGTTTTGACTGTGTATCTTAATACCATGCAGGGATGTTTGATAATGATTACTCCCTGATGCTTATCCTGTTACAGGATACTTCTACACATGCATGAGATACCAAGGGGAGAGTTAATGAATGAATTCAGGACTGTGGTCTCCAAGTGGAAAGCCACAGAGGTCACCAGAAAAGTTCCTGAATTGAGTCAAATTCCTACTTGGTGCACTTTACTGCCTTTCTATTTCATGCTAGAGCTGCCTTGTCGGATTTTTGTGTTTAAGTATTCAACCTCAGCTCAACTCCATGGTTAGCTGAAGGTGTCCACCAGTCAGCTCCACAAGAGAGAGACATGCAGCCATGAAGTAACCACCACATAACTTCTTTCTGCAGATTATAATTATGGACTTTAGCACTCTACAGAAAGAAAAGCAGTGTACTGTACAAAAGCAGGATGACATCAGGAGAGATATATAGTGACAAACAGTAGTTCCTAATTTGTATTCATTCCACAGCCCAAGTCCGTTTCAAACATTATATCCGATGCTCCACTTAAAATTACATCTGTGGAAAGATACACTTACTGTTTTCAAAAGAACAAATAAATTATTTTGAGGGTAAAGTCATGAGCTAAGGAAGAGTAATATCTCTTGTTGAAAGATAAAAGCAAATGAGAGTTTTTTCAAAAGTGAAACAATAAGATCCAATTCAGTAATAACAAATTACATATAAACCTCCTGCAGCGTGCATTACCAGCTTCTTGAAACCTTCCTTGGCTAGTTCCTTTTCAATTTTAAGCTCATTTGTTTGAAAAAAATTTGTGGCTAAGACAATGCTGGCATTTTGCACTGAGTTCTGGTACCTGAATTTTCCATACCAGAGGTAGCTGTGTGAAGCTGAGGGATAGATGACGTACAGGAGATTAGACTAGATGCTCTAGCTGCCCTCTAGCTGTCAGATACCTATGCCTCTATTTTCGTTTTTGTCTATAAGAGATCTGTTTCTAATAATCCCATGGAAAGTGCTAGGCAAGAATCAGTACAAATTTTGCATCACACACAGCATTCAGGTGATATATATAAATATTTTCAACCATATTTAAGCATCTAGTCCAAACTGATGGCATATATGTAATAAGCACAAAACAGTACTGTTTTTAAAAAGTCACAAATAATTGTGTGAACACTTCACAGGCTTTTCAAGGGTAACTACTCGATTAAATTTGCATAATAAAAAATGACATGAACCATGCACTTCCAATAATTTCTGAGTAGACTGGACTGGTACATTATTTACTGCAGATTATCCACACAGTTCTCTCAAACCTAGAAAACTGAATTGTTTCAGTTAAAAACAATATGTAAAATCTCTAAAATCAGATTCATGAGAGAACTGAAGTGCAACGTCACCTAGCTTAGAAATATATCAGCTAGAAATAAAAAATACTTAACATTTTTTCTGCTTTCAGTAAATTTCCTCAGTTGTCATATTCAAAAAATCTATATGCTGTTCAGGAACAGAATGTACTGGCACCAAATCTGTTGCATGCAAGCATTCACTTTAGGGACGCAACAAATGTTTCAGCAATCTGCACTGGAAAGTTGTTCTCCTTTTTCTTCCCCTAGGCTTCTGGGGATGCTTCTTGTCATAATGTCATTGTTTTAATGAGCAATATGATTTTATTGGTGTTATTTTTTATTATTTTTCCTGTGCATATGGACTCATTCTTGTTGGTCCAGAGTGATGCAATGAGGAGAGGCAGTTACGTGTCCTGGGGAACCCACCCACAAGACAGCTCCATTTAATACCTTCTTTGAAGCTGTCTCAGAGCACTGCTGGGAACAAACTGGTGTAGCTGTTCAGCCTCTATCTGCATACCCCAGCCACGACCTAACAACCCTCTTCTCCTATAGTATCTCACTGTAGGGCTCCCTATGCTGAATTTGTTCGGCTGTCACCTTTGTGGGTGGGAACAGTAGGTGCACCTCCCTTGAGAGGTTCACCTGGGGAATACTGGGTCTGGAAGGACAGCAAAGACCATATCAGGCCCTAAATTGGGCTCAACCATAACTTTTCTGAAGCAAGTTATAATAAATCAAAAGCAGACTGTGTGACTGTAAACTACATCCCACATTCACTCACTGAAGAATACTGGCAACGCACATAGTAGAGATGATGCACATAGAGATTCAGGCACATCCAAGCAATTAGGTTTGTGGACCTAAGGTATTCCAGGGAGTGTGAAAAATGGTCCCATATGTGGAAACTTCCTAGAAGAAGGTCTGACTTAGCTGTGGTCACTCACTGAAAGTGAAACAAATAGTCAGCTGTGTCTGAAGCACGTTGCTCTGGCACAGCTTAACTTTCGATGACATTTGTACTGCCTGCTTTCCTTTCACAGCCATGAATCAGTAAAAGAGAGGAGTTAGCTTATGGAATGTCAGCAGTAGAAGGAATGGATAAGTCCTCTGTAAAAGGATAAGCAAAGCACAGTAGAGACAGTGATGGAGAAGCACTGATGACCACTCACAGTCCCCTGCAGAATTCTCATTGTCTTGAAACTCCATCCTAAGAATGGCAAAAAGGTTTCATAGGGAACAACATTAGCCTGACCAATGTGACTCAAAACACCATTTTTTTCAAAGTATTCTTAAGACAAAGTGTAAATACCTGTGGTGATCATTCTTTAGCATTTTAGTAGAAGAAGCCAGCTTCCAGTGGAAACAATCACATGACTACAGAACAAAACTCAGCAAAGACTTTGAAGTTCTTCAAACCAATTTTCCTTCCTATTACTAAATACTTTTTTACTCCTCTTGTATGTCCTTGGCATAAAATCTTTTCTTGCTGTTGGTTTCATTCTTCTTTTTACTTGTGGCACTTCCATTTCAGATGTTGGAAAGTAACAAAAAAAAAAAAATAATCAGAACAGCTGTATAAACATTAGGAATTTAAGAAATAAAATCATTTCCATTAAGTGTTGACTTGCACTGCAAAAAGTGCTTCAAAAGTACGTATCTGAAAGACTGGCACTTCCATTGCAACTTGAATTTCACTTTATCAATAAAAAATGTTAATGCATTATAAAAATAGAAATAGGACGTAACCTTAGTAAGAAAGTACCTTGGAAGGATATGTTATCTTCAATAGTGCTTTGATTTGTGACCTTCACAGCTTTGTTTTCATTTTTATTTCAAATGCATTTGAAGAATGTCTATAAATAGCTACTACGGACTGCATGTATAATTTTAGGCTTATTTTTTCAGCATCTGGGTTTTGCAGTAGTTTGCTAGATGAAAAACAGACCTGTCATTTCTGAAACTGTAAAGTCCAAAGTTAAGTGTTCAAAAAAATAATATTTTGTGGATCTAAATGTGTTTCTTAATAAAAAATAAAGCTGTAACATAACATTTTCAGCACTTTATTGAACCTGTGCTAAGCAAAGTTTGACTTAGAAACATGAAGAAACAAATTTAACACAGAAAAGACACTCATTAAGCTCAACTGAAAATTCCTAGTATGTTTATTACTCTATATTGCAAGGGAAATGCTTGTATTCCGTCTCACACATTGTTTAAAAACAGATTGAAGAGGAATGCACTTAGCTCACCAAGTCTAATTTCACAGCAGGCAAAAAGTGCAGCAAAAGCAGTGCATGGGGGTTTGCATGCAGATGAGGGGAAAAGAAATACTAACAATTACAATGCCTTTTACTTGCAGCTGGAGAAGCAAAGTGATTAGATGGTTAAGGCAGGTTTTGCTCATCCCCTGTGTTTTTCCATCAGTTCTTTGGAAGGCTCCAGCACAGCAAAGAGTTACAGATGCAACAATCTCTGCACTTGGGAAGCAAATCGGACTAGTTTTGATGTGTAAAGACACGAATAGGCCTGTGTAAGGATAAAGCTACAGTTATCTTCTTCCTTATCTTTAATTCAAAATCAGGACTTAATGGAACAAATAAGGCTTATGGTCCAGACTTTCCATAGATATAATAGGAAGTTTTGGAATGGGATGCAGGAGGGTTTTTTTAAGCAGTGGGGCCCTTTATATTTAGTTATTCTGTAATTAGTTGTTTTTATTGACATACGGCATACAGATGGGCTTATGCATTGCTATAGGAATACAGCTAAAGTTTATTATCTTACTACATTTACTGCTGTGCTTTCCATCATGACAGGTCACAAAAGCACATAACTAGAACAGGACCCAATCTCACTTATGTTAAACAGCAAAACCATCACAGTTTTCAGCCATGCAGCATCAGACTCCAACCACTATGTGGGCATACACACGTGTTTCATCCACTTCTGAAGGGGTCTGTGCCTGGAAGGAAGCAGCAACTCTTCCCATGGAGAGTGCTGCTGCGGAAAACAGCTAATTCCCAGAATAAGCAGAAGCACGTGGCAGTTTTAAAGATAGGAATAATTCAGATTGTCTCTTCAGCAAGCAAATCCCAAATAACACCTTGCTCCTATGAAACTGGTACATTCTCAATGGTGTTTAAGGGCTGGTGTCTTCACACAGGAATTCTGTCTCAGGAATTTAACATGCCCAGCCTGCACCTTAAGTTGGCCGTCCTCCCTTTCTTTTCATTCAGCCATATGATAGGATCCCTTGTCAAAACATACCTAACCTGAAATTGTTTAGCTTACACGAAATGGCTCTTCCAATATTTCTATACTCAAAATTTTTCCTTTGCTTTCTCCCTACAAAACAACAGATCCTACCTCAAATTCTCCCACTGAATAACGATGAGAAATAGACAAATAAGATTTTATGGTGGTTCAAAATCTGATCGTAGATTCCAAGTTTAGAATAAATTTTTATATACCCTCTATACATTTACTTTAATTTCAGCCTCCCTTCCCCAAAGGTGCAACCTTAAGCAATACTCATCAGTATGTTTTAATGCAGGAAATAATTCACCTTCTTTTTTCTTCCTGCCCTCACCGTTCTATACAATTCCCCAGCTGCCACTACACCTGGGAACTGCTTACGTTTTTTTCAGCATTTATTTTTAAAATCTTCTTAATTTCTGGTTCTCGCTCCCATTCCTGTGCTTACTGAGAGATGATAAATGTTTCATCCAAAAATTATTCAACCTTTTCCAACATCTTTTTCTGCCAAAACCCTGCTGACTCTGCTGTGCTGATTCTGACCAATTTCAAAAACAACCAACAGTACTGGCAGTAATTTGCGCATATGGTTTTTGTGTCAGTGGCAGAGATGCTGTCAATGGAGGTGGCGTGGAGGGACTCCAAACACAGGGCTCCTCTGGAGTCTCCTGTGTGGTGAATACCACGCCCAGAATAGAGATCTGGCAAAGGAGAGCAAATCTATATGGCAGAGGTCTACCAAAGGAACTGTGGTGTTGAACTGTGACTCTTTAAACTCCTTTCTGTTTGACATGAATGTACTTACAATGTAGGCCAACCTCTACTTGCATCTTCTTCATTTGCCCTCCAAGAAACCCCTTCTACTCCTTACTAATGGAAACTCCGCAGAAGATATCACAAATGCACAAGATATCAAACAGCACCAAGTCTTATCTCCACCTCTGAAAGCACACAAATACCCCCTCATGCTAGAAGATGCAGTATGCATTTAGCAACCCCTCCTGATTCTACCACATGTTCCCTGCCAGCACCTCCATGTTCATGTGGTGAAACAAACACGAGCTCTAGGGCAGGAGAACCACAGAACAACTGTGGTTTGATGAGAGCTATGGAGTAATTTAACCCTGACCTCTGCCCAAAGTGGGACCAATTGCAGCAGGTTGCTCAGGAACTTTCCTAGTAAAGCTCTGAGTACCTCCCAGGCCAGAATTACATTACTGCTCTGGCCACCTCTTCCACTGTGGCAACCAGTACAGCATTTTTTTTTTTCTTATTTCTAGTCACAATTTCCATTGTTGCAACTGCAGCTGTAATCCCTTGGACTTGTGCTGTACACTGGTTTGCCATGTCACAACTAATGTATTATCACAGCTTCAGTAAATATTCAAAGCCCTGATGTGGTTCTGCAAGTTCATTTTTTGTTCTCTAATATTATTAACCATTGGAAAAAGTCATATATGTCAGTATTAAAGATCTTTTTAGACATGTTAGCTTGTAGATTAAGATTTATGTTTTCTGTAACATCAGTCTTGCATTTCCTTAAACAGAATTACTACTAAATCAAAAAGAAAAACCTTCAAGTTCAAAGAACTTAACTGAGTGATGCAAAATATTTCCTTTAAATGTAGATCCAATTTATTCCACTTTTATATGTGCCAGGTGTGTATAAATGTCAAATACCAGATCTATAACAGCAATGACTCTGCTTTATTGTAGAATTAAAGTAAATCACTAACCTTTCCACTCCAAGCTTTGTCTCAACTTTGTGCAACTTGCAAACGAAATATAGTTGGGATGAAAAAGAAATAAAGAATTATTGTCACTTCCACTGTCTTTGATGCTTGCAGTTGCAGTATGCCATGAGTATAAACACAACAACCTGGTAGCTTACTTTTAGAGTGTTTGCAGGACTGGTTGTATATTATCTATATGGTTCATTTCTGAGTAGCTCATACTTCTCAAAGGAAAGCCTTGAGGAGTTAACTGACTCAGTTTCAGACACGAATTACAAAGATTGAAGGCCCAGATCCTGCTTAGCTCCCACTCATATCAGTGGGCTTTGGATCTGACCCACGCTAAATGAGCTGTGGAAAAGAGAGCACTCTTGGAGATCGATCAATACACCAAAATGTGGAAACAAACAAACAAAACCAACTTAATTCATTTGCCTAAGAAGGATGTCTGGTGGGGAGAGTTAACTAGGATGGTATTAGTAGTGGTATGATGTGCTTACTTTATAGTATACAGAAGTTGTATCTATTTCCTAAGGCCTCAGCGGTACACATGAATTCGCTATAATAAAATATCTTTTGAGTGCCAGATGATTTCAAAATGACTTTGGATTTCCCCCATATTATGTCACAATACCACAACGTTATAATCCTGTAACTTTAATTCCATCTTCCCTCAAGTAACTGGCCCAAGATCCTTTTTCTACTCTTCCTCCAGAAAGGCAGGAGGAGACAAGAACTGGCGATTTCAGAAATGCACAAAGTGCAATGCCTTGAAAATCTTCATCCCACTTCTGAGGTCTGTAGAGCAGCTAGGGACCCACATAATACCACCTGCAGGGAGACCACTTTCACCATCAATGGAAAAATAACATGCTCCAAATATATTCCCTTACCCACTGGCCATCCATCGTAGTCCTGATGGAGTTTAATTGAGAAAAAACACCCTTCACAGTGGTTCTGCTTAGCTCGGAGGAAGCAGCGCGATGTAGTCAATGGGTAAGGAACAATGAGGCCTACTTTATATTTGTGAAACAATTAGCCATTAATTAGGCTAGTTTCACATTTGGAAAAGGGAAACAGCTTTAATTAGAGTCGAATTATATCCCCCTAACAGACATCAGAGGGAACTCTAATGGCAGGATGCAAACTATAAAGCCAGGCTTTTACAGCATTTAATAGCTTACGGAGCATATTTTAAGTATATGGTCCTTTCAGTATATATAACAACCATCTGCAACAAAAACTCCACATCTCTGCCAGGATCAGAGTTACTAAATGTGAGGGGAAAAAAGAATTTTAAAACACTAACCAAATCCCTAGCTTGGATCAAGCATCTTCATAACTACATTTGGGTAGCTTTTTTCTCTAATTTAGAAATTTTTTTTCCCATGGAATTCTTGCCACAAAATATAAAGAAAATAAGTACCACATAAAGAGATAAATATTTAATGTCTAGCTATGAAGTATGCTTTTTCCTCAGTCATGCTTTTGTTTAGCTATTAAATAGAGGAAGGTCTGCACAGGAATAAGTAAACAAGTAAATAAGTAAAATTAATTTAACTGATGCCTTCTGTTAGCTGAAGCTGGAAAGGGGCACTGGACTCAAGTAAAAGTTTCTAGGGAGCTGCAACTGCTGTGCAACTTAGTGTCCATTGACTTAGCTTAAATCCTCTTACACTGGGAGAAATGGCAAATCTTTTATTGCAAGCTGTGGAATCACTCCTTTAGAGTCCAAAATGAATTGGCTTTGCGGCAGGACAGTCCAATGATGTTCACCTCAAAATACACGCATATGCCCATCCTCTGAAATCAAAATCAAATAAGATGAAGCCATAAGCAGACCTTGCTTAAACCCTGCAGAGCAGACATCAGCACAGTGTGGTACTGATGACAAGAATACTGTTGATATTTTTATTTCTTGGTGGGAAGCACTCCAAGCAAGACACTTCTTTTTGAATTTAGGAATGATGACTTCATGGAATTTTTTTTTCAGTGAAAACCAATTCAGCTTTCAGCTACCTCTAACTATTAGAAGATTTGAACCAAGTTTCTAGAACAGTCCTGGTTCCAACAGATATTTTATGAACTAAAGAAAGCCACAGCTCCTCTCCAGCTTTGTGCACCTTTCCTTGCCCCGGTGGCTTGGTGGTGTTTAACTGCTCATTTTGACAAGTTATATTTTACATAAATAATTAGACACTCACCGCAGCAGAGACTAGTATGTATGTGCCCTGTTTTCCACATTTTAACCACAGGGCTACCTACAGTCTTTTTCATCCTAAGACTAAACATTTTACTCAAAAATGGTCCCACTTCTACAGAGGGGATGGAGAGAGACCTATCTGACAGCACCTTTTAATGCTATTATAAGGATATCCCAAACAGGAGAGATTCCATTTTACAACTGCAGTCTACTTAAACCACAGCAGGGTCTGAGTGTTGAGAGAGCCCTGGAAAATGCATTTCCATGGACCAATAAGGGCATGAAATTTGTGAACTTTTAAAGATGGAACAGGAAGAGCAAGAGCCCAAGGACAACACTCCCAACAGTCAGATTCACAACAGCGCTAAAGAAGTATACGGAAGAAAAAATTCTTGCCCTAAGTGTTCTAAAACACAATTTTGGACAAACATCTGATGTTGTGGAAGTCTGTGAAACAAGTGAAAGGTATTTAAAAATAATAATAATTTGGGCTTAGGAACAAGAACTCTTCACAGAGAATTTCTTGATCCTATAAATGTTCCCTCTTCTCTTCCCAACTATAGAGAAAAGTGATATTGCTAGTAAACTGCATCTCAGATTACTCAGGACTACAGATTTAAACCAACACCTTGGGTACCAGTTACAAGTTTACCGGAAACTAACACAGGTGATACCCTCGCCCCAGCCAGAGTGCTCTCTTGCCTGCACTCATTCAAATTAACAGATAAAGAGTGCACCAACAGTGCATAGTTATTTTCCATAATCACTGGGAAAACTCATTCCAGAGCAATTTCATAGGCAGTTTCTTCTCAACTAATATGCCTCATGTATAAAGGCGGTCTCTAACAAAGGCATCAACTAGAAGCCAAACAAAGGAAGAGAACATAACACTTACAAGGGAACACAAAGGCAAGCAAGGAGACAAATTTTTCTTAAAAGATGATGTTGCTTTCCACAGGAAAGAAGAGGAGATACTGGCAAAGCAAAAGCAGAGTAACACATTGGCCAGTTGTCATGTCAGAAGATGAAGGATAACCAGTATCCTACTTTCTGTCAGTCTCCTCTTTATTGCACTCTTTTGAATAAAGTCACAACAGCACACAGTATATTGTATTTCCAGTGTGCCCAAGGATTATTATAACCACTATGACCTTTTAAATTCTCTCAAATCTTGGAAAATAACTTTTACTTTACGACAGGTCGGTAGAAAGGGAGCATGACAGAAGTCACCATATAGCCCAACACAGCACAAAAGTAGCCCTGCACTATCTGCACATGGAAGGAAGTTCTCTCTCATGGACAGCCCACACAGACCTTCTGAAAGAAAAACTAAATGTGGCTCAAAATTGTGTACAGACAGACATGTATTCAGGCTGTTTTATTACTTTAACCCAAAATCAATTTTTTTTTCAGATTTTTTTACATTGTAATTGCATTTTGCACCTTTATTTACAACATTTCTCATCTTGATCACCATAGCCTTGATGTCTTGATGCATGACCTCCATTTGCTTGCAGAAAATTAAACCACAGTGTGTAATTTTGTTGAAAACATTCATATTACTGGTATTCAGTTATTCAGAATGTTCTTAATTCCCACATTTTTTATTACAGTTGAAAGAAATTAAATAGGAGCACTCCCTAATAATGTTTAGTTTTCAAGAAAACAATGTCTGCCTGTCATTCCACTTGAGTAGTGGTGAGATACCAAGGAAAGACAATGCTAACATTAGTACAAATATTTTTTTCATAACATATTGTTTCTTTCCATGGCAGCAAGAAATACAGGTAACTCCACGTAGTGATTTTGTTAAGTAAGTCAAAACAAGAAAGAGGCCATATTTTCAAAAACTGCTAAGTACCCATGTGCTAAAAGTAAGATTCAAAAGAATACAAGGAACATCTAAACTAATTAATTACTTTGAATAGCTTAATTACGCTTCATTAAAGAAAAATTACTCTAACCTACATTACTATTATCTACATAACACTCATCCACTTGTTTTACACAAACTTGTGTTTGAACATAGCTGTATTTTCCTTGCACTTGGCATGAAACAAATCATTAAATTAAACCATTTAGCAGCAAAGCACACAAACTCAGGCTGACGTATATCACCCTTAAATACAAGCTTCCTACTCAAACAGTAAATAACCCGAAGAAGCTAAAAGACTGACAGAGCACAGACCATCACCTGGTCCTGATTCCTTTCTGCAACACATGCTACACATTTCTTCCAGTTCTTCTGGATAGCACCTTAACATAAAAGCAGTAAGTTCTCAACAACATCAGAAAATTGAATGTTCCTTTTCAGTTCTTTCTTTGTAAAGCCTATGTTAATGCGCAGTTTCCCAGGCTCTCACTGTCTTTTGGAGCATGAGACATCCAAAGTCATTGCTGACGGCAACGGAGGAGGAGGATGGGTAGCCAGTGAGCTCCCGCAGCAAAGGCTAATCGTGACAGTAATAAATCTCTGGAAAATACCCATCAAACAGCTGGGAGGTCAAATGAAAACATGTTGGTCTGTGACCACCAAGTCACCTTTGGGGCTACCATTGTGCCTGGTGGGTTGGTAGCAGCAAATACATTCAGATATCCCCTGAGCTAATGACATCCCTTTGCTTGATATTTACCAGCATGGAAGAGTCTCCACGTGGCATTGTCTGTAGCTGGCTCCATTGTAAAATGAGTTCTTACATTGCTGAGATATGTCTGGATGGTTTCTGCATGGTACAAAACCAAAATGTTGTCATAAAGTCCAAACAAATTTACGTTGGGAAAGGGAAATTAAAATTCCTGTTCTTACAGTTCCCTATCCAAATGAATTTATCTCTTCTGCTCATCTTAGAGGAGCTACGGGAATTAAAAAAAAAACAGGAGATTTTGTCAAGAGTAGGACTGCACTGTTAATCAGCAAAATAAATGAATCTATAAAACTCATATAACCTTGCAGCACATAAAGTAAAACTGGTGGTGACAGTTTTAATTCTAACTACTCTCTGCCAAAGTTTCATTCAAGGTATGAATACACAGGTTGTCCAAAAGAGTAGCATATGTCTCTCCTTTCCTAATTTTAAGACATTTCTTTCAATGCACATAGTTCAAGATAAATCAGATGCTAGAGGAGATATTTATGATCTCCAGAACTCAATAAACTACATTTACACTTACAGTACCTTGGCTCTTTCTGGGCTGAAAAGACCGTAAGACTTCATGTATAGTTGTATAAATAAATGAGTATATGAAATTTAGTAACAGGAGCTCTTGTGACTCATAGGAGTCTTTGGAAAATCCCCACTAATCTATTAATAATAAAGAATCTGTAATGCTAAAATTACAAACCCCAGCACGTCCCCTCTTCTTAGCATACCAGATATATTTTTTTTCTGGCAACAGTAGCATATTCAAGACAGAGTAGGCTTTACATAAGCCTAGTTCAAATTCAGCAGCCAGATACCTAGAATTAAGATCATTCTCATACAACATATTGGATATTCAACTAAGTTCTCAGCTCAATGTAAAAAGCTAATATTTTTAATGAGATAAGTATGAAAGTGCCCACTTACCAGACTGGGTATCAAATTACCTTCATTTCTTGCTGCTCCAAAACTAGAAATTTAGAATAGAACAAATATGCACTGAAGTGCAGAAGCTGCTAGATAGGGGAGCTGAAACCTCTGGCACAGATGAAGGTGTTGATGGTAGTTTGATACCACTAGGACATAATTTACAGTATTGACATTTCACGTACTGTGATTAGGTTTCAGAATTATATCCCAAAGATAAATCAAGTGCTCTTACAAAAAATTTTTCCCATGCTGTCTCCAGATATACAGATGTGACTGAGTAGTTAGAATCACTTAGATTACACTTCAAGGTTTCCTTTATAGGCACTTTGTCTAGGGATCTGATGTTCTGACTGTGCAGCCCAATTCTGCTACAAGGGGTGATTTCTGGAGCCAACTACATGTCCAAGAAATTCAGCAGCAGTTCACAGAGTGCTGTACCTCAAAGGACACTGTCTGTCACTCTTGCACTTCAGTACATAAAATGCATAGATTACTTCCTACTTTCTGCCTGTTCTCCATTTCTGAGCACCAATGTGACCATCCCTTCTCATATTTCCAGGTTCCTAAACTGGACAAATATCACTAGGAAAACACATATAACATTTCACCAACCATTAAAGAAACAGCACTGTGACTGGGAGGCCTAAATTCCTTTCTTCTTTTCTTTGTTAGCCTTTGAGTATGTTTTAGTTTTTATACAGCGCTTCAGGCATCACTCAACAAATGATAATCTCCCCACATAGAGCCACAGTACAATAAACAAAGCTAAGTGGAGAAGATTCATTTAGCAAGGAGACCACTTTTAGCCGAGTTCTTCAAGCAATGAGACTTCAGATATCATGCTGTGTGCATATGAGTGTTTCTTGACCTTCCATGAGCTTTGGTTTTCCTCATATTTAACGGGGGGTTAATAGACTTGAAAATACTTCATTGCATAAAGAGTGAGGGAAGCAGACAGCTAAGCAGGGAAATACTGTTAGTGCTTCCATCAAGGGGAAAGCTAAAAAGCAGCAGTCTTAATTAGACATCAGAGAACCCACATAGGACAGCACTGCCAAAGGGGGCTGGTTCATTTTGCAGCTCAAAGACTGTTAGTACCTGCAGGTTAGATCACTAAAAAAAATGAACATGCCCATCTGAACAGAACCAGCCCTTTCTAAGCCCACAGTCCTGCTTGCCAGCAAGGACAGACGCTTTCTAAGTGAGAAGTTCATGCACTGAGCACTACGGGCACATGCTAATCTAGTCACCCACAGGTTCAGCTGAAATCCACTTACACAAGCCAGCTGATGGATCGCCAAAGCTGGATTCAGAAGAATGCCCCAGTCTGGCACCTATTAACATTAGTCTGAGAAGCAGCACTTGCTCCTTCAGTGTCTCTTAATAGTATTTTTTCAATTTGCAAATGCCTGTATGATTATATGCACCCTGTACCTTGAATTAAGTTTCCTGTTGTTGTCCTCTGGAGATGAAAAAGTCCCTTGCCAACTGCCAAGTATCTTCCTGATTTGACACAGAGTTGTTCAAACATTACCAATTTATTCAGGCAGGAAATACGTTCAGAAAGACAGTGCTTTGTGGGGGTACATGATATACTTTCGTATACTCTACAGTATCCAAATCTGTGCTTTAGATGTGTCAAGAATTTTACCAGGTTAACAACAACAACAAATCTAGCAGACAGCTAAAGAAAGGTATCAATTTCTCATAGTATTTTAGGCTCCATTTTTCCTCACAGACAGACATTTGAATTCTGATTAAAGCCCAGGGATAGGAATTGCTCCACACTGAATGCAAATACCCTTTTGTCCAAAGATCAAAACATGGATGCACAGACACACCTTATTTGCACGATAAGACCACTTTTTGTGACCATCTTATTTACTACTTGTCCTGAGTAAAGGTTAGGAAGAAACATACCAAGCCAGGGGTCACTGACATTCAGGATAAAACAGAAATCTCCAGTGAAAATGTATGAGAAATAAATGCTCCTCCGAGAGAATACAGCTAGCAGAATCTGCCATCCAGAAAAATAGCACTTTTTTCAGCTAAATAATATATTTGCGTTTGAACAAGAAAGGAAACAACACATTTATATTCAGATGACCTGAAATATTTTCAGCTTACACAGAAATGTGTTCGGTCTATTAATACAGGACTTTTATTTAAACAGGAATTATAAAAAATTAATTTTAAAGTGTATTACTGGCAGCAGGCAGGTTAACATTCCTCCTAACCCAAGGGGTAACAACTTTTCCCTCACAAAAAATTCTGACAAAAGAATAAATTACACGTCTACTCTTCCGCCTTAAAAAAAAGTTTGAGCAACTAAAAGGGAGAAAACAGCCAGAGAGAATTATGACCAAATGCCACATATTAAAAAGTTCTCCACATGTGGCACAGAAAGAAACAGTCAATTCACTGCAATTGTCTGCTTAACAGGTTGAGCCTCTATCCAACTGGTAGCAATCAGGCAGGACACTAGAGTGGGCAGGAAATCTAAAATTAGGTTTTACTACCTATAATGGAGGATTTATAGGATAATTTAATTGGCAGTCTTGGGACTGAAACCCAATGTGGGGGAACAAAAACATCTTTCTGGTTATACTCTATGAACCCTTCCTGTAGCGGGCTGAAAAATAAAAGTACTGGGGAAATAATGAGAGATGTAATATCCCCTTTCTAGTGCTAAGTAGGCAATGCATGAATGCATTTGTGGGTATGTGGGGGGTGGGGGTTAACCAGAGACAGTAGGAAGTCACACATTGGTACAAACAGACTTTTCTTTCTTTTAGGGGAATGTCTTGTAAATTGGTTCTTGTAGTGAAACACGTGTCCAGGTAACACAAGGGATGATAAAAGTCCCAGGCTGTAATTCCCTCCAATGCATTTCTGACTTTGCAGAGCATGAAGGCACAGCACAAACAGTTTACTTACTGCAGCAGATCGACCTCAGCCTTGTGAACACTTACCCCAGGACAGCCACTGCCATCCACAATATTTACTAAGTCACTTGTACTATTGTTTCCCAATGGCACTTTCATGCTTATTACAGGTCTTCTAAAGTCAAATCTCAATGAAGTAAGTAACACTTTTTTGCTTTCTCCCCCCTCACCAGGAGAGCTTTGAAAGGGTTAACATTTAGTTCTCTGCTTGCTGAAAGGGTTTCAAGCTAAACAGGGGTAAAAGGATCCCCTTCTCCATCCTCATGTGTGTTCCACCCATGTCAGCATATGCTACGCATGCATCTTCCATGGCTTGTTGCATTTATTATTTGGGATTCATGCCAGCTTGGGAGGTTCAGAGAGAGGAGTAAGGACACTGTTCACTGTCACCCAGTGAGAGGGGATGCGCACCCAAGTGCTGCTGGAAGGTAATTCACTGTCACCCTGCCATGGTTCCTTATTGTAAAGTCCTTAATCAACATGGATCCCCAACTCCACGACCAAATGGAATGCAGGGAACACGCCTACATAAGAATGGGGGAGTAAAGGAGCTACCTATCCCCAATCGAGGACAGCTTCTACCCCTTTTTAACATTGTGACCAAATCCAATCTCAGTTTGACAACCTCCTTCTCAGATGCTTTTTTTTTGTCCTTTTGGCAAACCTAATACTGTTTAAAAATGGCAGTCATTCACCTAAATTCCCATCTAAACTACCAAAGCCAAAGGCTACCCGTTCCAAAGTTTTTCTATAATGAAATCTCCAGTGCAGACCTTTATGAAGACATTACAGTATTTGACATATGCCTTTATCTTTAAAACCCATGCACAGTCATATTCTATTTGATGGTGACAAGTTTTCAGAAGACGACAGGAGAATTTGCGTAGCACTATTATCTCTAGCTTATCACTAGCAGTGTCAAAAGGAAACATAAACAATGAAGTCAGTGTAACAAATCTTGATTATTATTCTTAGAACAGCAATGACATCAAGTTATAAGCTATCATACATTTCAAAAAAATGCACTCCCATTTATTTCAGAAAGTGTCATGCAGGAATAGGCTGAAAAATTCCAAGGTTGTCACAAGAATTTCTCTCTCAGCACATTTCAAACTTAAATGGTATGACATGAAAAAATCCCAGAAACAAGGGAAAATTAACAGATTCCAAAAATCAACCTTTGCACAAACTCTACTGATAGCTAGTAAGACTACAGTAAAATTGGACAGGGCATTTGGATACCAGACCATTGAAAAGGCTAGAACATATCCAGAAAAAGTGTTTCAGTAGACTTAAGTGTGACAATTTCAACTATGGGTTGATTGTTTTACCATTGTGCTTTTTGCCTCTCTCTTGTTTTTGGAACGTTAACATCAATCATGGTTCACTTCTTATTTTTTATGATTTCCCCTGATCCTGTTTCCACTAACGTAAATGAGAAAAATCTCAGGTTTGCTGGGTTTAAGGCTCTCTTGCTGCTGCACTAAGATGACCCCAACACAGCTTGACAAAGCCTTATAAGTCATTGTTATAACTAGAATGCTGTCCAAAGGTCAAGACTGATTTCTTATGATACTGAAAATTTTCTTTCACATAGATTAACTTGCTTTATATTTCAAGTTTACTTCATATTTGAAATATTTCTTCCGTAAACTTCCTTCTTTATTTTACCCTGGCTTACATTTTCTACCTTTGGGTATTCCACTGAACTAAAGAAGAAAACCTTTGTGTTTTAAATACAGCCACTCTGTTGCCTAAACTTAAAATACATGAAAAGTTTGTAGACCTTGAAGGTTTCAGGGTGTGGTGCATCACACTCTCCATCATGTAAATACAGCCTACATCTGTAAGTTGCCTTTTCATGGAAATACTATTCAGAGAGCACTTCCATAAAAATTCACCTTGGCACCGCTCTGTTTCTCTTGTCATTTGCCCAGCTGTGTTCCTTCTTTGATTGATTTTCATTTTGAATAAGGCACTACAGTCATTTTCATGGGGGATGCTGGGGAAACTTTCCAGTTTTATGTAAGAGGAAGCTCTGTAGTCAATGTAATAGGGCTGCATGAAGCATCAGCAAACCCCAGTGTAGTTGTATTTACAGAGATAGTCTGAGAAATCACTTCAACTTCCAGCTGCTCACACTAAAGACAAAGCTAGAATACAGCATGCTGAGTCCCAAACTTAGCTACCTAGGAGGAAACACCAGGACTTCTCAAGGGTTTGGTTTAATCCTAAGTGAGGTCAACGCGAGTTCTTCTACTAATCTGAGTAGAAGGTAGGGTCCAGCCTAGTTTGCCCAGAGGAAAAAGGGGTGCAGAAGAAAGGGAAGGGGACATCCTCAAAGACAAGGGCAGCTGGCCCAGATGGACAAATTAAACACGGTCATACCACTGCCACTGTTGTTGCTCCTCAACCATCAAGTCCCAGTGATGCCCTGGGGCACCGGGTGCCTCTCAAATCCAGTATCTTATTTTTTCTACTAGCATGCTCAACTGGGACTGAAGTTTAACCATTTTTAAAAACTACTCTAGCAGCACACAACACTAGGGCCAATGCAGAAATGACCCCAGGTTGTCTTCACCTACCCCCTGAGCTCTGCACCATTACTGAGGGAAAGCAAGACAGACTCCCCTCACCCAGGTGAGGAGTCCAGAGGCAGGCTGGAAGGCAGGGGCTATGCCTGCATTGCGCCTAGCAGGAGGATGACCTGGTGCCCCACTGTGGTGCCTAGGCAGACAGCCCATGCTGGAGCTCCCTGAGCCACACCAGAGTAAGCCACAGCACCCATCCTTAGTGGCAGCCACCAAGCCATGCATTCCCACGCTCTCATGTGTTCAAAGAGCATTTCAATCATGTTTCCCAAACACAAATACTAAATTATTATTTTAAATCATAGAATGATCAAGTTTGTATTTTCTGAAGCATTTGCCCTACACTGAGGTTGAAAATGGACAGTCTGTGGTCTCTTTTATGAAATCGTTTTCATCCTTTCAGAACCAAAGCGGTAAACCACTAATGGCATGAGCGTTTTTCTCATTATCAGTTACAACATTAATGATTCCTATTTGAGCAAGCAGTCTTTTAAAATCTTTCAGGCTTGCATGTTCAGTTATTAGACCTCAGACTGTTTATTGTGTCTTCCCTTAAGAAAGTTCCTCTATGGTGTTAAATAGAAGAGGCTGTTTCAAGACCAGGCAGCAATTTGCATTAGTAAACACTGTTAGGAACCTGTTGCTCCAGTGTCTTAGAACTGACTAATATTAAAAATCCCTTGCCTAAAGGTTCAGTGCACTCCAGCGCTCAGGTCCAATTGCAAATAACTAAATGTTCAACTAAAATTTGATCTAGCACCTGAAGCAAAAGCAGACTTTAAGCCCAGAACTAGTATCAAGCACTGCTTTGTAATGTTGCGCAAACTACTCAGCCCACTCTTAGAAAACATTAACTGAAACAAAGCGTTTCAAATTTGTTTGTCCTAACCCTCCAGCCACAGCATGGTGTTGTCATGTCCCCACCTCCAAGGAGTCCAGAATCACCCAGACATAGACCAGAACAGGCCACATTCCTTTCACACAAGGAGCATTAAGGGACTTCCGTTTGCTTCCCTTTTTCCCCTCAAGCCTCATCCCAATGCTAGGGCTGAGAAAAATGGAGGCACCATCACAGTGACTGGATGGCACTGGAGGAGAAGCATCTCAGGGTTGGAATGGGCAACTTTAGGAAATGTAGAAAGCCAAGCATAAAGGTTCTGACACCAGAAAATCAAAGTACATTCATAAAACAACAGCCCAACATTTTGAACGGTGTTGAGCATGTATTACCAACTGGTTGCCAAAGGGTTGCTGTCATCTCCAGGAAAAGCAAGCATGCCACAGATATCTCCTGTGTACACCGATCCTGGGGGAATGGTAAAAGTTGCTTATTGCACAGACCTACTCTAAATGTTCTCAGTTCCATAATACATGAGTGTTTTCTCACTGCATTCATTTTTGCTCAAATCCATTGGTGGGCAGCATACCTAATTCAGCTTTTGTTTAAGTTCTTATGTTCTTCCAAGATAATTGGCCCTATGGGACTTTAACCTAAATGGAGTGTATCTTTGTAGGAACCTTGTAGAGGTATTTCTAATGTTTAATGGTCCCCTGAATTACTCTACTTTCCTCCCACTGTGAAGGAAATGGGCTCGCTGTCGTCCATTTCCCCATAGCATTCATTATCGCTAGAACAGGGATGCAGAAGCTGCATCCCTTAGCCCATCCCAAGCTTCAAAAACACAAGAAGAGGCAAAGTATTGATCCTCCGTAATGAAGGAATGCATGTTCCACATCTATGTGATCAAGCAAAGGCTCCCCTCATGTGCAATTACTCAAGACCCTTCCATTTGGGCTTACACCAGTGGGGCTAAGGTAATTATAACCTGGCACAGCTTGCTGACTCAGGGCAACTTGCTGACACAGGCACATACCTGCCAGTGGTGTGGGAATGTGAATCTGTCTATGTGGGGTTATTTCTGCCTTTTCTATGCAGTCATTTCTCGGATCACTTTCTAATGTCTTCCAGACCACCAGCAGCCTGCACACCATATGTGGAGTAACACCGCCGTGGAGTAACACCGCCATGGGCTAACTGGTTAATGAGTTATTCTCACAGCCTGCAATAAGAGTCCCTTTAGGAGCTGGTAGACATCGCACTGCTTGCCAGCAGGCATATTTGAGAATCAGCTCTGAACCGCTGTCAATACTTAATTTAAAATCCTTGTAATTATAGCAGTACAACAGTAACATTTTGTTTACCTAAAAGCTACGTTCCTCATTCATTCCCCCTGCCCCTGGCAACCACCCACCAGACACACACACACACACACAAAAAAAGGGGTATAATGGTAAAAACTATAGGTAGCCTTTCAGTTTATAGCAGTTAGGAAACACTGACATACAGCATACCAAACTCTACTGCTAACCCTGGCACCCCCCAGCTGCACCCCTCTAGGGTAGGCTGTGCTGAGAGCAGCGGGATCCTCGGCACCCAGATGCAGCCTCCTTGCCCAGTCCATGATGGCAGATAAACAAAGGCCCTTCACTACATGCTGTGTTTTGCCATGTTGCTTCTTTCTTGGGCAAGTTTTTCTTTTGAAACTGTTCCAGAGCTGCTAAGAGAAAGTACATAGGCGTCCCAAACATAGAAAATTTCTAAATCAGTTCTATCAAACAATGGAGTTTAGAGATTCTCCATGGTGGTCTCATCTCTCTGATGGACAATGTAAGCATGGCTGAGAAGGGAAGTCTACCTCCATGGCCGTGTAGTGTCAGTTTAGTGACAATCCTGCATGTACTCCAAGCCTGCTGAGCCCTTCCTCTCTTTTCTTGCCTGTTGAAATTACCTGTCCCACTGAAAGAGAAGGAGCTGATACATAAAAGGTGATGCTCTTTGGCTGTAAATGTCATATCAAAAACACCATTCAAATTTAAAACAGAAATTAGGATTCCCTTGCAATAGGAAGCTACCAGTCCCTGTGAGGAATTAAAATCTTCAACTGACTCCTTGCTACCAAGGGACTGGAAGGAGGCCAGAGATGCAGCAGAAGGGAGTCCTAAGACCTGCAGGTGTATGACTCATGTCTCTTCCTCCATGAAAGATGAACCCACACAGAGAAAAAGTGGAAATTCTATGAGCTCCTAAAAGTGAAATTTTATCAAGAGAAAAAACAGTGTCTGTTTCCTGTGCTAAAGAGACAGTGTCTTTAAATGCTGTTGTAACTGGGGAGAATTAAGGCTTTAGGAAGTCACTGCAGTGACAACATTTCTACAGTTTTCCAGGCCTAGTGGAAACATAAGGAACAAACTCTTAAGCTGAAGAGCTCTGCTCCCCAGAAATCAACTGAGAAGCTTCAGCCACTTCAGCTAGATCAAGACTTTATCCACTGAACAGAACTCAAAGTATTCAAGCTCTTTCATGGGTTATTCTGTAATGGAAGAGAAGAGGAATTTATGGGTTGGTGGTTTGTTTCCATATGAACCAACTGAAAATGGTAAATATGTTAAACAGGCTTTTTGGTTTTCTTTTCAAGAGAGAAGTGGTCCAAAGGAGAACAACAGGACAGACAAACACCCATAAGTAAATGCAATGGAGTACTCAACTGGTTTTGAGCTTCTGTGCACCAGCCAGGCTCTCGCTTCACACTAAATCATTAAAAAAAAAAAAAAAAAAAAAAAAAAACAACAACACCAGACAAGAGTTCAAAAATTCAGTATCACCTACTCAGCTGCAATTGACTTTTTGTGAAATGATTTGCCTTGCTAACCCCTTCCATGAAATGCAGAAGAGAGTTGATATGGACGAGGACCTGTCTGGGGCACGTCCACAGCTGGTGCAGAAAAGCCCAGCTCCAAGAGCTTCCCCAGAAGCTCGATAGGCACTCAGCCCCAGGCACGGGAGGTACTCGCATCTCACCTGAGCATCAACACTACCACTTCAGAACTCTGGTTGCCAGTGATGATTCGTTTCCTCACAAGTCCATAAACACTCACAGCTTACGTCAATGTGGTTTCAGGCTCATTTTTAGCTTAGACCACTCATCTCACACTGTCCAAAAGGGACTCAGAGTCAGCGGTCAAAAGGAGCCTTGCTGGACTTCAGACAAGTCTACTGATCTGAACTGTACTTCTGCAGGGACATACGAATGCCAGAAACTGGCACACAGGGCTAGTCAGAAATCACCCAACCGTCAACAGGCAGGAACTAGGAATGACAGTTTTCCACTACAAATGTTAAAACTATACAAGCCCAAATCCCCTCCTCACAAAATTCAAATGCTTTCTTTCTATTTTTCCTGGTGGTAAACATATGTTTCATATGCCTAGCAAAACTTGCACAGAATTTGTTCCCTTTCAAAGCAGGCGCTTAAGTATAGCAAACATCCTTGCTCCCACTCCCATTTCTGCTTTCCAAGAGAAGTGCCAGAGAAAGTATTCTATTTTTGTAAGAGTTTAAAGGGCATGGTCAGAAAAGTGACTATGTAAAAACGGCACCTTTTCATCCAGCAGATCTGTTCCCAGTGAGTATTCTGAGTCATGTCTGCTTACTTTAGTGACCAAAATAGATTTTTACTACTTCTCACTCCTCTTTAGTCCTGTAGAAACAACACAGCAAAGAGGGAGTTATATAAATCCTATCCTGGACCAAAACCCATCAGAACTCTCATTAACTTAGTACAAGGGGCAGAAGTGAGGGCTGGATGGGTCTCTGTGGGTAACTGAGGGGGCATTGCCGCTGCCATCCGGTTCCCCTGTCCTATGACAGGCACAGCACATCACACAGGAAGGCATTAACAGAGAGGGAGGAGAGGAGAACAGCTCTGATTTCCTCCATCCTGGCTCCTGTGCCCTTTGGCAAACCTGATCCCAAAATCCCACATTATTGCTCTACAGGCCAACCACAGCCTGAGCTCCCTGGCTCAAGTTTAGTTACAAGTGTCTTTCCTGTAAACTGTCATGGAAATTACTAGCAAACAACAAACACGAAGCTTGCCCCTCCCTCCTTCTAGCTCTTACAGAGCTACCTTGCAAGACCTCCACTGCTATTTCTACTGTTTCTATTGCTGGTGATAAAACTGGACAGTAAAAAAGGTAGTTTGACAGTAAAAATTAAATTATTATGTAGTGAGTCAACTTTAAAATAAAAATAATGAATAAGCAATAAGATTCATTCACATTCAGACTGTAAAACCTTCATCTGGTCTCTCTGCTGTATTCTCACTTATGGTTTTTGTTCAGTCTCTCTAAGATCACCTGCTGGAGCCTGGATTGGTCCCCAGATACAGAATTCACTGCACTCAATGCCAGCCATCTGAAATACAAGACACCTGGCCCCGCAGCCTGGATCCCTACCTAAATGGATGCACAGAGACTGCATCTTTAGTCACTTCCTCAAACTAACAACATCACCTCAGACTGGCAAGATTAACCTGTCCTCTGGCTAGGGAGGGAACTTACATAATCATTGTTAACTAGATGCTTGATTTTTAGAGGGCTACAGCTAGGTGAGATGAATCCTATCGTCCTAAAACCACTTTTCAGTCTCATCACATAGAACTGACTTCGCTGCATAGAAGAACTGAGATCCCAGGGTCAGATCTCTCCATGATCTTCATTGAAAGAGGGTGGTGTATGGCCTTTCTGAAATGAATCCTTGGTTGTGCCTATCAAGAAGTGCTTGTTACAGTTTCAGGATGTTGACATACATATTGGTAACAGATGATTTGGTTTGTCTCGACTGCAAGGGATATTGAGCATGTTACAGGATGTTTGCTATAAATACATAAAAATATTAGAGAACTTAAAAATGCAGTAAAGGAGTGAAGAGAACCAGCCCAAATCCCCAGTTTCACATACTGGGTAAATCTCATGAATTTTGGGAAAAGTCACAAGATACCCACCAGGACCTAACTAGATATTTATTTTATTTTAAATTTGTTGAGGTTTTTTTTCAAACCTGCATTTAATACGATGGCCACAAAACTGTACAAAAACCCCACCCTCTACAAGCCTTTGAAGAACCAACTATAATCACAACAATCGATGTCAATAGCAGGTCTTCTTAGAAATGATGGAGAACCTTTACCATATCTACTTTGGAAGGGTCCTCCAAACACATTTTTCAAGCAGGTTTTGCAGTTAATTCTCAGAGTATGTTTTAATGCAATATATTGTTACTTTAGTAGCTGACAACAAATCCTTTGTTTATAATTTGTGAACTCTATAGAGAACAGTTCATTTTATATATAGAATTTTAAAACACCAGGTTTGAATTTATTGCAGGGTTTATTCGGGACTGACAAAACCTCTCTAGAAAACTGAATTTTGCTTAGAACACTTTACTTCTGCCTAACTACTAGACTACCTCTTTATAAAGTCTTTTTAATTATACTGAAAACTATAAACCACAAAAGAAATGCATTTGTCTAGAGCAAATTGTTTGATTGCCATAATTCATCTGTTCTCCTTTAATCATAGAATCATAGAATCACTATGTAATGAGTGACTTACAAAAAAGATTGTGCAATTTGCTAAATCCACAATATATTTACACATACATATAATTGCACCAAGACAAATCACATATTAACTACTGAATATGAATAACAAAAAGGTTGTGACTTCTAGAAACAGTCTGCTGCAGTCAAATCAGGTCAAATATATTGTGTACATCCATACTTAACAAGTTAAAAATACAGTAATAAATTCAATGCAAGGTATGATGAAAAGCTCAAACTGGTAAGCCTACATGACTCACAAATTATAAGAAGTCAAACAGATTTCACAAAATATTTTGTCACAAGTAGTCTACAGGGCAACAAGCTGCTACTCCTAAGCTGCTACTCCCAGAACTAGGAAAATGAAAAAGATCCGAACAGTTAATAAAATGCATCTTTACTAACAGCATAATATTAGCAAAAAAAAAAAGACCCTTACCAACCACTTGTAGCTGCCAGTAAAAGGCAGAAAGAAAAGATGCGAGTTTAGCAGGCAATATATTTGGGATGACAGAAGGTTAACAGGGAAGAGAACCTATTCCTGACCCACTCGCACCTGCACAGCCTTAACCAGGCCTGCCTCTGCCACCACACAGCATCCCAGCTAACAGCCCAGGTGCTGCAGTGACAGCTGTGACCCGCTCTCCCCTCATTAGAGCCAGAGTTGTTTTAGCCACAGACAGCATTCCCTGACTTAGCAGCAATGGTCTCAAACTCCCTTATGCTCCCCCATCAAGTCTGGGACCCCAAATTGCTCTCCCGTAGCCTCCGGCTATTCAGCCCATGCAAACGCTACTGGGGATTTTCTCCTGTTGCTCTTTCTTCACGAGGTGAAAAGAAAACAAGCCTGTTTCATTATGGAGCTCCTAGAGCAACTTGAAAACTTGGGTGTCTAAACGGAGCTGATTGAAACCACATTTAAGCTCAGATTTGTTTAACTTGCCTTGTGCAGAACGGCGAGCCTGCCGGTGCTCATCATTTCCTACAATTCAACCTTCCTTTTTTTAAATCAGCAGCTAATAAGGTGTCTGTAGTTCAAAGCTACAGGCTACCTGACAAGTTCGGAAGATCTGAAATACAACAGAAGTCAATATTCATTTGCAGGAGCAGCATCTAAAAGAGGCAGCAGCTTTTTAATATCCTTCAATATCACAGAGTTGCCTAAGCACCCAGGCAGCCCGAGGCTTTCTCCCTGCTAAAAGGACCAACAAAAGCCACAGCAACTTTTAGTGGACAGTGAGAATGCTGAAAGTAATGCTACTGTCAAGACACTTTAATAAGCACCTGTGCGTCATTATCACTTAAGTGACCAGATCAAAATGAATCAAAAGAGAAGACCTCAACTGAAAACCAAGCCTCCAGCCTTCCAGCTGCTTGTGCACAACAGCCATCTCCCAGACATGAGTGGTCTCTCGGAGTTCAGCTGAAGAGCTTGTGCGGCCACAAGTCAGAGCCCTTAGTTTTAAATGATCCTCTATCAAAGCCTGTTGTATCTCCTGCTAAAATGAAAACATATGTTTATTGTTTTCTCTTTGGGCAGGCAATTAATATTTATATGATGCATTATCAAATAAAAATAACTATGTATTTTGTTCCTGGAATAAGTTTTTTCTTATTGGAATGAAGTTGTGCCAAGGAGGGATTTCATCTGATGCAAACAGCATGCAAGAACAATCCACTTCCCATTAGAGCTTTCTAAATTAAAAAGTAGCATTTCAGAACGAGCCATAGCAAAGGTAAGTTCATAGAATCATAGAATCATAGAATTATAGAATCAAAAAGTTTAGGAAAGTGAACCCCACAGTGCAGTCTCATGCTCCACACAAAAGTGCCACAGAATCAGTAAGAGATAAGCTTGCCACAGCAGTAGGGGAAGCTGTTTTTTTACAAATCCATTCATGCTCACTTTAGACCAAAAATCGTTTTCCCTCTTAATCAACATAAAAAATGTCTCACTGCATACATTTGAATTTTCATATATACACGGATTAACAAAGGCGTGCACTATGTCTGCAGTAGAATAAATTCTTGGTTTCATTGTGAAATTACTGTTTCTTGAATTCAATCAAGCCCTCCAGATTATACACATACCACTAAATATAAATAGAAGAGGTTAAAATGTAGTTTAAATATAACAGATATGTCCGCAACTCCATATTTAGATATACCCTTTAATTTTTTCCTATTGCCTACTTTCTTCTTACATTTAAATTTAGCAAAGTAATTTTAGACTGCCAGTTTTCTACCTACAGTAGTTAACTACGCTGTGAAGGAAATATATTAGATTATCTAATATTAGATATTAGATTTTCTTCACCTACTTCATTACCTTCCAAAATCTCAAAGTAATACAAATTCTCACGATTCAGATTTTCAACCTATGCAAAAGACAAAATGATGCTCGGCTTTACGGGGAAACCTGCCTGTCGAAAAGTGCATAGCTAGAACCACAGAGGGGAATTAAAAATATTCCAGTGGCTGTGAAAGTGGCCAGTTGTGGGTATCATGAAAAACAGTGTGGTATTATTGCACAAAAGGTAATTCTTTCAACCCAAGACAAACATCATTATAATTCAGGCTGCAAATATCTTACCAAGGTGAAAATTTTTTTAAAACAAATGCATTTTAAATCAAAGCTGATGTACAAAGCATAACCTAATCCTTGGCCTACCTTACCAGCTGTACAGCAGAGAAACACTGCAGACAGCATGAGGCACTCAAGGCTAAGCCTGCACCGCTGACCTTAACTGATATGGATCAGGCCCAAAGGGCCCTTTCTGACCATACCCTCTGTCAACAACTCCATCTCGAGTTCGGGATGTAGATTTCCACAGAGCTACTTGTATGATTAAAAGAAGTATGGTTTGCCCTTACAGCTGCCTTTTCCCAGAAAAAAAAAAATATTCACTTGTAAGAAAATCTTGAGCTTCCTCATAGTGGAAAAAAACCACCTAATGCTATAGATATTTTAAGGGAAAGGGTTTATTTTAACCCAAATGTTTTAAATGATTCAATTGTTATCTGCTAATAACTTCTGGAGCGTTTAGTAATGCAGGGGGCAAGGAAAAGAAGGAAACATAACACGCAATGTTTCAGGGCTACCAGATGCCATCAGCACTGCAAAAGCTTTTCATATTTTCTTATCCTCACTGGAATGTACATAACTGAAAGGAGAAAATGCTGTATATGAGGACCTTGATGAAATGGACAAACTGAAGGGCTCGGCAGAGGGAGAACCAATGCCATGAGCCTCACATTTTGATAGTGAAGTGCTGGTGTTTTGGAGAAAAAGCAATAGAGAAGGATTTGCTTCATCAGTAGCCAAGTGTTTTGCTTATGTGGCATTATTCAAACCAACTGGATTAAAACAGTCATCATAGGGGTTTGTATTTGTTTACATAACTCCATGTGCACACAGAAAACAAACTGCCCACAGAAGAGCAGGTAGCAAAGATGAATCCACACTGTGAAGGTGAAAGCACTGGTCTTAGGCAGAATTGTCATTTGAACACTTAACAGCTGTGGGATCCAACCTGGTATTTCAGACAGAAAAAAACTAACATTTTGATATACAAACAAGTGTACTTGAAATGAGAGACACTACTTCCATGTTTGTAATAATCTCTACTTTTAGCTCATGGTTCCTATCACCACAACTCTTCAATGGACTCAGACACCCAGATTTCTTTGGTGCTCAAACTGGATTAAAAGAGAGAGAAGCCACACAGTCACTACTGCTTCTAAATCATCGGAAGGAAAAAACGTTTAATATACATGTAGTAGAATATATCTCTGAGAACCAAATGCTACATAAATTACACTCCAAATGGAGTAACACCTTAGGAGCAAAAAGTCCAACTAATCACACCTAGGACTTATACTGACAGGTCATTTATAAAATTCCTGTAACATGTAACTCTATCCAGTACTATATGATTTGTTTAACTTTGGGACTAAATGGTGGGAGGTGGGGACAGATGCTGTTCAAAGCTCTAAACCCTGAAATGCTTTTGGAAGTTAGTGATTTTTTTTCTTGCAACATTTTTCAAAGAATTGCATAGCACATTGTCCACTGTTTGCCTACATCCATGTATGAAAGAGAAATAAGAACGGACATTATTATTCCAATGCACCATATCTTTGGGTTTTTTTAAATGTCTTTTAAGAAACAGATAAGATAATCGACATACAAATATATTTGTCCCATATTAAGTATGGCCTGAGGCAGGGAGCGTTGCCTTTATTTATTTCCTTTTTATTAGGAAGTTGTCGAACAACCTAATTCTCTTCCATGATTTTCGTATCAGTTCAGGTGTGTTAGAAACGACATACCTGATACACACACCTTGATGAAAGTTTATATTTCATACCCTAGTGAGCAGCTATCTTTATCTGCTTCACTTGTTTCTGTGAAACCAGGGAAGTGGCTAAAGGGTTAAACCAAAGGAATGTGACATTTCTCCATGTGCAGTTCATAGACCTATTCTGGTTTTCCTAATGGACTCAAAATTACATGGGTATATGTAATTTCTAAACCATAACTTCAGAACTGAAGCACAGCTTTAATTCACAGAATGACACTTGGAATACAAATAAAAACTTCATTAAAGAAACAGCAAGTTTACGTGTACTGCGGGTTCTTAGCAAAGGCAGCAATGAATGGAAGTTTATGTTAACCAGAACTTGCAACTTCAGCTTTTGTAAATATCATTAGGAGCACTCCAAGCTCTACAGCAGCGTCATCTGGTCACCAAAACAGATCTCTGCACATCGTGTCACAGCGCTTGCTTACTCCTGAAAGTACCACAACCTACTCTGACTCTCCTCAGACCAACTCAGGTAGCTGAAGGTTTTCCTACGTGGAAGAGCTCGTCAGCTTTTGAAAAGGCAGTAGAGATATTAGTTAATTGAATGACGAACTGCTGAAAGAATTCCAAAGACACCAGCGCTGCTGTGTTTGAAATCACATACATATACCCCAATGAAAGTTCATATTTCATTACATTTATTTAAGGCCAGGTAGGATGGGGCCTTGAGCAGCCTGGTCTAGGTGGGAGATCTCCCTGCCCATGGCAGGAGGGTTGGAACCAGATGGGCTTTAAGGCCCCTTCCAACCCAAACCATTCTACCATTCTCCAAGGAACCAGAAAAAAACCCCAAACCAACAAACGGCGGCGGGGAGGGCGGGGATGATACAATCGCAGAGATCGATGCCTGAAACGACAGGAGCCACCCGAACCCGAACAGCGTTAATGCTTTAAAGAAGAGTCGGAGAGGGCCGGTTTGCGCAACGAGCGCCCGCAGAGGATGTGCCGCTCCCGCCGCCACCCCCGCGCCCTCGGGGCTACCCAGCTCCCGCTGCCGCCGCGGGGGCAGCCGCACGCACGCCCGCAGCCGCCGCGCCCCGGCCCGGCCCCGCTCTCCCCGCCGCTCCCGGCCCCGACGGCCGCGCCCGGAGCTCGGCTCCGCTCGGCTCCCCCCGCCCCCTCCGAGGGAAAGGACTTACCGGGAGAAGCTGAGAAAGCGGGGCGACTGCGGAGCTCCGCGGGGAAGAGGGGGGACGGGACAGGACGGGAGCGTCCGGGGGAAGGCAGGCAGCGGGCGCCGGCGCTGGGAGCGAGGGAGGGAGTGATGGAGCGGAGCGAGGGGCCGGCGGCGTTGCAGTGAGTCACTTCAGTCGGGACGGGCTCAGCCCATCGCGCCGGCCCCGGGCTCCGAGCGCCTCTCCCTCTCGCCAATCGCTCCCCGCCGCTCCCCCGCTGCCGTCGGGGCGGCCTCGCGACGCCCGCCGGGCACCGGCACCCCTGGGGGGCACCGAACCCCCCGCCCCCCTCTTCCCCGGCAGCCTCCCCGGGGCGGAGCTGGAGGTGAGCGGGACCAGCGGGGGAGGGGGGACACACGGGGCTACCGGGGGCTCGGCTCGGCTCGGCGGGGCTGCTCTGCTCCCGGCGCGGCGAACAAGAGCGTGTTTTTAAGGGGCAGAACAAGCGTGCGGCTGTTGCGACGTGAAGTCAAAGCCTTGGCCCCTAACCAGGCGGCGGCGGGGGGCTCCTCCGCAGGGTAGCGAGATAACATAACGGGATGCACGGAAATAGAAGTGCGGGCGATGGACAGGGGAAGCCTGGTCTGGCCGAAACGGGGCTGAGCGCCCCGGCGATGCAAGGAGGATGGAGAGGGGTTGAGGGGATGCGTCCCGACCCTGGCAGCATCACTTACCTTGCACACGCTCCCACGGGGAAAAGCCCAGCGGGAGGCGGGCAAGTCGCGCACGGCGGGGAGAAGGGGGCAATGCGCCCCGTCCTGTCCTTTCCCTCCCTCCCGCGGCCCCGGGGCTCCTTACCGGGGCGCCGCTTCTGCCCCCGCACCTTCCCCGGGCACGGCTCGGCCCCTGCCGGGCATCGCCTACCGCTCTCCCCGGCGCTTCTCAGCGTACAGAGTAGAAAACCCAGCAGTCCTTTGATTAAAAATAATAATTAAAAAAAAATATTAAAAAAGTAATTAAAAGCGTCTCAGTTTTTAAAGTCGAACTACATAATGTATTAATTGGTTGCTATTAGCATGCAGTTTTATTGAGCGTAGCACACAGAAGTCTGATTGTGAGCGAGGAGTGTTTTCAATGAAAGTGGAGTTATTTTAGCTGCAGACATGTTTACATTTCTGTGGTTTAGTCTATAACTTTCTCTTTTTCTTGCTTCAGAATTCTGCTCCATGAAGCAAAGCCCTTAGCTCCCAGACATTCCAAAAAGTCTGCCAAAATAATAGGGGGAGGGAAAAAAAAGGAGAAGAAATAAAATAAAAAAAAAAAAACCAACACACAGAGAGACCCCCAAGTCTGGGTCAGGCTCAGGGCTGGATATGGGCAGAGTGAGTACACCCCCTCCTCACTCTCTCTCCAGTTAAAAAGCCTTCAGGGCTCCATTTCCTGTTTTTAAGGAAAAAATAAAGTGGGTCTAGGACTGATTTTAGACACTGCCTAGACCAGGGCTGGTGGGTGCCGAGGACCTTTAACTCTCTCTATGCCAAAGGGTACCAAATAACGCACAGGTCCAAGCAACCACACACTTCCCTCCCTCTGAGAACAGCCAAAGCAGCAAGAAGTGGTTTTTAACCCAGCTGTGCGTTTTTGATTGATTAAGAACCTGAAGGACCCAAGCAACAACCTGGTGCACATCTACCACAAATTACCCCAAGAGCTGGACTGAGTACCCTCTGCCGCAGACCTGCTGCAGCAGCACACACCTATGGAGATCTGGTGAGCCCACATGGTCCCTTTCCTGCAGGCCACAGTGCAGAGCTGGGGGACCACGTTGTTGTCCACCCCACCTTCTCCACAGCCGCTGTCTCCTTTGCTTGATAGGCAGCGTAGCTTGTGTGGCCTTCAATGAGTGGGCGTGAAAACAACTCAAGCTTTTGGGCGTTAAATCCACAGCTTAGGAAAATCAAAACGGAGCAGTTTAGTTAAAATTAGGAACACACACTAGCGAATGAAGCAAGAAGTTTGCAGACACCTCCCCACAGAACTATTGACTCGAGTTTTCCACTCTGAGGCTTGGTAGGTTATGATATGAATAGAAACAGAGCAATCAGAATAAAGCACCCCTGTAATGAAGGGTTGTGTCTCCAGGGAGCTAGGGAAGTGACAAGGAGAGATGGCGGGAGAGAGCAGGATGCTGCAGCACTGAGAGCAGCGGTAGCAAGCGCAGACCCAGTTGGGAGGCACCGGGCAGGGGCTGGCATCCCATATCCCACCTCTGTCCTGAGCAACCTGCCCTGGGAGAGGGGAACCTGTGGATCTGCAAGCAGCAACACAAAGCCTCTCAAATAAGGCAGTGGAGGGAAAACCACAACTGACTTTCTTGGCCAGGCATGTCACACCCCACACTGGTCCCCCCTATTTGTCTCCCAGTCCTGTCCTGAACAGTTTTAGGTGTCACACAGCCCTTTATCCCCCACCCCTTTTTTTATTTTACATGCCAGATGACTCCTGTGTATTTGGACCTTTCACTTTTGAAGAAGCCAGAAAGCATTATGATTTCCTAATGCTTAAAAAAGAAAAGAAAACACCTTTCCCCCAAGATGTTTTATATTAATTTAAGTATTGGTTCCTGGTTCATGTCAAACCCTTTTGCAATGAAATGTCCTGCGTGGGCTGTCACACCTGCTAAATATAATCCTCTCTTTCTTTTGATATTCTGCAAAGGGCCTTTAAAGGTTCACATCCTCCAGTCTGGAGATTTAATTGCTTCATCTCGGATTTTAAAAAGCCTTGTAAATTTCTGAATTTTGTCGATTTCAAAGCTAAATGGGGGGAGGGATGTGATAGGGATGTGAGGGCGAATGAGAGACAATGGTGAGCGTGCCGCACCAACACTGGCTTCTCAAAAGCTCTGACCCACTGTCCTGTCCTTCAACTTTTGCTCTTTGGGGCAGACAACTTGAGCTGGTTTTATGCCTTACCAATGAGTTAAATATGAAAATAGTAGCCTATTGCGCTATAGTAAATGCTCACCAGGGAGGAAATCACAGATTCGGTTTTATAGAAGGTAATGGAGTGAGATTGCCTGCACTAACATACTTAACTCTTCAGAGAACATAAATCTAGTAGAGAAATGGCCTCAAAATGAGTTGCTCCCCAAAACAGACTGTGGTACGCAGTGTTTTTGTCCTTACCGTGTGCCAGTGGCACCAGGTTTGCCTGGGGGTGCTGTGGTTGGATACCTCTGACCGGGAGGAGAAAGGCAGTTAGCCCGGTAGTGATACAGAGGCTGAGTTGTCCCTCACCTGGGACCCAAAAATGTCTGACAGGAGGGAAGCAGACAGGGCAGGCAGGCTCTGAGGGGTCTTGCGGCCCCTATCACACACCACTTCTCCACACTGTATATGCAGTGCCTCTCAGTAACACGTGATGGCCACAGACGGCTCTGTGAAACTGTGATGCATAATTCCTGTTAACCTGAACAACACAGCAGAGAGGGGAACACTGGGCATACTGTCAGCTTCTTGCTGCGCCCTTAGAGATGTAGATGCAGGAACAGTACCCATGGTGAGGCCCCCAAATCCTGTATCTTCCTTGAGAAAAGGCAGCAAAGCCAATGGCGGTCATGGCTAGCTGTTGATGTGCCGACGTGCCTCCGTCCCTCCCTCATCACCTTCAGATTAAAAGTCTTGTGTGGTCACTCTTAGACCGAGGGCACAGGCAGCCCCACCGCAAACAAGCCACCACCACAAAGGACAGGAGGTAAACTAGTAGACTTCCTTATGCAAAGCTGCTCTGCATTGACCTTTCAAGCTGCATTTGGGTACTGATGTTAAAAGTGCTGCCCAATAAACCGATCTTCTGCTGATCCTGTAAACCCTACCTTTGTAAACTAAGATCTTCATCTCATGTTTCTGCAGAAAATAAGTCGCTCCTTCTGTGATGAGAGCACAAGGTGGGGAAGGGATGGAGGAAGGGGCCAGCCAGGTAGCAAGCTGGATTATCCCTTTCCATGCCACCAATCTCCACAACTAAGGCAGAATCAAGAAGCTCCCTCCTGCAGCCAGCTCCAGCTCACATTGCCCTGTAGCTGTTCACTTGCAGCCAGTTGCTCTGTCACGGTGGTTGTCCCCAAATCTGGCCCTGGTTCCCTGTGCAGGGATAAGATCCTTCCTGTGGACTCATTTCTGGAGCTTTCTCTCACAGGGAAAGAGGAAACATGCACATAGTAGCAGATGAAGTATAGGCCTTCGAGTGCTTCCACTTGTTCAGGAATGTCACGTGGAAAGAAAAAAAGTGTTCACGTCAATTTCCATCTCCTGAAACAGTGTTTTCAAAAAAACAGTTTGAAACAGGCAATCAAAAATACTGATTTTTTTTGTATCTGCAAAAAGAAAAACATCATATCTAGCTCTTTTCAGATTTTTATTTCAGAGCAGTGGACCTATGAAAATGCATTTATCTTGTAATATGTAGCACAGCCTCAGATAACTTGCAGTCTCTTAGTGGGAGAACATACACCATCTCACTGGGGACTGGACCACTTCAGGAGAGCAAAGCTTGCCACTGTTTCAGCCTGGTTGCTGGAAACCCCAAACAAGGCAATGGCAACTGCTGTGGGGTTTCAAAATTGGACCAGGGATCCACCTGGATCTCATTTTTCATCAGTGTGCCCCTGTTCCCTTTACTGCTGGGCAAATATTGTGTAGTGCTTTGAGGTTCATGAAAGTCTGAAGTTTCTGTTTTGAAAAAAACAGCAGGAGTTATCTTTGACCTCCTGTACATTACAAAAATAAATGCTTTGTTCAGTAGTGCTGGGTTGTCTGTGCACCAACAGGTGAGAGGAGGATCCACGGTTGCTGTGCGTAAAATGCCAGTAGGAAGGACTGTGAGCTGCAGCACAGAAACTCTGATCTAGGCAGATTGCAAACTCGTGCAGGTCCAGATAAACTGAACAGTTGCCCTCTGTGGGCAATAGTTTTAGCACTTATTTATCTTAGAGATATTTGAACTCCAATACATTAAATGAACTGAAGAAAGAAGGATATTAGTGAAAAGTTCGTAAAATTAATTATCACACTTATTATCAATGCAATAGGATATATGAATGATTTTTTTCCTTTGATATGAAGTAAGATAAGTGGGTAGGAGATTATTTTATTTTTACCACTGTGTAACATTTTTGCCTCCAAAATGCAATCCCAGCACCTGATTTTCTCAGTAAAATCAGAAAGTATTAACATTTTACCTATGAAAATGTCATTTAAGATGAACTGGTCTGGCAACAAAAAGGGGACACCTTTATAAATATTACCTCTCACGGGTGTGGATGACATTCACTAATAATGGTTCTCTTATGTAAAAATGACATTTACACCACGATAGATAAGCAATTACATAGACATATCCTGTTGCCTAGATATGAACAGACAACTATATTTCAAGTACCAGAAAGGATGACTTTTACAGCATTCATGGATTTCTTCTAGTCACAGAGTGGACACAGACAGCATTTTGGCAGTCTCTGAGAAGACCACTGGAGTCCTTCCTATGAGACAATCACTTTTAATTAGGGAAGGAAAAATCATTTCTTCTTAAAAGCTCTAAGGTTGCAAAAGAAAGGTTTTCATTTGGAGAGTTGCTGGAACTTACCTCATTAATATATGGTTAGATAAGATATTTGGATGAATGGCATATTGGTCACCAGGATATTCAGCACCAATGGATATTCAGGTCTGCTGTATCAATTTAAAACAATACATGCTGGTTCCCAAACAATTGTCTAAAAGGAAAGGGAAATCATTGGTTTTTTGTTTGTGTCTTTCATTTTTTGAGAACTGATAGCTGAGATTAAAAAACAAACAATATGTTGGCAGGAAAGGTCCAGGGAATTCTTAAGACTCCCATGAACTTCAGCAGGCTTTTTATTAAGCCACAATAATGATGGAAGAAATTAAAGAATGTCAAATGTCTGATCTGAGTAATGAGAAAGTTGGGATGCTTGCCTGTACCTTTTCTAAACATCCTCAGTCTCCAAGATGAGGTGAAACTGCCAGCTCTTTTCCCAACTAGAGTCCAAACTAGATAGGTAAGTCCCAAAATAGATAAAGTTGAGAATCAGTCTGTAAGGCAAACTGGAATAATGAGGAAATAAACTCTCCCATGCAAATTTCCATGGACAGAACTGAACGTTCTCTGTTTGGGGTGGGGAGCAGAATTTGCGCCTTTTCATATTTTAGCTAAAGCATTTCTCCTCCCTTCTCGAACTGGGCTTTTGTCTGCATCACTGCCTAGATTCAAGGAATAGTAAAAAAGGACTCGATGATCTTAGAGGTCTTCCAGCTTTATGATTCTATAATTCTATGATTTGGTGAATTAACACCAAAACACTGAGCAGTGCGTGTTTGCAAGAGCTGCAAACTTCTTCAACCACAAGGCAAAAATTAAAAATAAGAAAGCTAAAATTAAAGCATTTTCAAAACCAAAAAGACAACATTAGGATAGGTGATAAAATATCATAATTTCTAAAGTATGCGTTTATCTACTGGTAAAAGAATTAAACTAGCATAGAGAAATTACTCAGGTCAGAATGGATGTTTAAATAGAAAAGACTGCATATAAATAATGCTTGAAGACAAGTCCACTTCAAAATAAAATATTTACACTGTTCAATAGAGAGCAGTTAAAAAGTTTAAATACCATAAAGTTATTTGCTTGTTATTTGTTCATGTGCTTACATTTTTGCATTCCCTTTGTTAACTTGGTGTTTACTGATCTCTGAGGAGGCCATAGCTCAATACAAATGTAACACAACAGAGAACCAATAGCCCAATAAGTCAAATTTTTGTAGCATTTAAATTAGTGAACTTCCTTAATTGTCTGCTCCTCTATTTCCTGCAATTGCCATGGTACCAGGAAAAACCTAAATTTTACCTTCAGGTCAATGGAACAGGTCCTGTGTTCATATACAAGTGCCTATACAGCTCTACATATGACTTTGGCTAGCAGAGCTGCATACATACATGGCTTTAAGAAATGTGATTTTAGCATGCAGACTTAGTTCTTCCTCTGTACTTATCTCTTTGCAGCTATTCCTATATATAATCACCTAATTTTACCCTCTTTTATTTAGATAATTCAGCACAAATGTTATGCAGAATTTTTTCATTGCCTGTGTTAAAAAACAGAGTAGCATCTGATATTATAGTCAGAGGTAGAAAAACAGCCTTCCCCAGAACCTGAAGCTACGAAACGCTCAGCGATATACAAAGAGGACTTACTTGATTTTCCAACACGTCAATTATATGCACATACATGCATGTAAAGACACACAAAGAGGTTTCCTTTCACACCTACCTTGTGGCAGTAGTGCAATAAGTTACACGTACTCTAGAAATTATATCTATGTAGGCTGCAGGCAGGACAAAGCTCACTCTGCTGAATTGCTGGGCGCCAACACTGGTGCCTCAGCAAAGACTCCCTCTTTGCTGGCTGGTGAGGAAGGGAGAGGCCACTGCAGAAGGTGACTCAGCTCTGGTTGTGTCACTGAATCACCCTCTGGATGAGCCACAGGGAAGGAAGAGACCCCACCCGCTGTTTTCAGCTGCTAAAGCTATGTATCTGAAGTAGACATTGGTAACTGCTGGAGTTGCAGCACTCAGTGATGTAGATGCCCCATCTGTGTGTAGGAATGGGCATGCTGTGGCAGATGCTTCTCAACCAGCACTTTGATTGAGGTCTCCATTACTGGCTGATCAGTGTCCTATACCCTGTATATCCCACCACCACACCTCTCAGTCTTGTTCAGTACAATTTATGTTCCACATTTCTTTGAGGCACCATCTTTTGAAATAAAGAAAAACACAGAAGGTGTTTAATTCAGGACAGCTATTTGGACTGGTTTAAATGAAGTCTATTGGTTCTGTCACAGATGAAAAGAATGAAACACCATTGTTTTTTGACTTGCAGCCTTAGAAAACTTTGGGTTATCCCACAAAGGAACACGCTTTCGTTGATTTTGTACCTGAGCCCTTGTATTAACCGAAGAACACTGGAAGATTCTTGAAAGTTAAGAGAGGACCAGGCCCACACGTGCTGTTCATTGCAAAAAGCAAAGTATTCAGAAGTATTTCTCACTGATGTGCTTTTTCAAACTACACACGTAGTATAGGTGTGTTGGACATAATGATCTGTCGTAATGTGGCTCCTGAAGGATGGCAGTTTCCCAGAACAACTACGGTTTTGCATGAAGGCTGAAGAAAGCTTTTACAGCTCACCTTACATATATATATTTGGTGAGCAGAGTGAAGATCAGGACAAGGTTCTCCACATTGTTGAAAATACTAAGAGGAATGTCCAGAAATGCGCAACAGACGATAACAAGACAACGACTCAAAAAAATTGTAAGAAATCCTATGGTCTTTATTACCATTAATCAGAATAGATTATCATAATTGGTCCCATCTGGCTTTAAGATTTATGAAATCAATACAATCTAGGTTAGACACTCTGTAAAAAAGCTGTCACCAATGTGAAACTTGCAAAGATTCACTTTAGCCCTCATGTCAAAATTCTGATCTGATTTACAGCTTAGAAAATCCCTGCTGTAGTGAAATGATGCTTTACTGTACGAACAGTGGAAAATGCAATGCCACTACCATGTTGAAATTAAGAGGTAAAACTGAGAGAGGATTGCTAACAGGCAGTCAGGTGGTCAGATTCAGTGGCATCAGTGTATAGCTGTCTGGGATGTCTCTGCCATAGCAGTTGGCTTTGCATGTCACACAGTTACACTGTGCAGTCGTATCATGGGGATCAAGCGGTACCTATTGCCTTTTCTTACATCCTTGAGGAAGGGATGTTCACTGCTGAGCTTTGTTTTCCCCTTTTTCTGAACATGTTATTATTTCTTAGCTTTATTTCTGCTTTATTTATATATAACAAGTGCTGATCTCTTCTCTCTTGCAACCTATAACAGGACCAGAGGGAATGGCAGGAAGATGTGTCAGGGGAGGTTTAGATTGGATATTAGGAAGAGGTTCTTCACCCAGTGGGTGCTGGAGCACTGGAACAGCTCCCCGGGGAAGCATTCACGGCACTGAGTCTGTCAGCATTCAAGAAGTATCTGGACAATGCCCTCAGTCGCATGGTGGGAATGTTGGGAGTGTCCTATGCAGGGATAGGAGTTGGACTCAATGATCCCTTGGGGTCCTTTCCAACTTGGGTAATTCTGTGATTCTATGGTTATTTCTTTATTTCTCTGAACCAAAATGATGAAAAACACTTCCCGTGATCATTTTAGATATCAAACATATAGGAAAAAAAAATGCATGCATTTCATTAGACTTAAAATGTAATTTTAAAATTTTAACAATCATCCAATTTTTTCACTGACTGCCATCATCATGTGGAAATTCACAGGGAGCTCAGTTTTTGTTTTAGTTTTCCTTTCACACATAAGAAAGTATTAGCACAATTATTTCAAACATTTCAAGCATTTCATATTTTACCATAATGAAAAAATGGGCCAATGTATCGAAAAGTTTGCTAAAGTAGGTGGATGTTTTTTTAATGAAGAGAACAGTTGGGTCTCCAGAAGTATGGGAATTTTTAGCCAGCACTGCGTGCTTCCCTTTAGGAATGAGTGAAAACGCTTCTGTGTTTCCAACCAATCTGCCTTTTATACAAAAAGCAGGCAGAAGGGCATGTTTTCAATAGGACAATATCCATTTTCTTGAGTGCAAAACAAAAACATAAGGTGCAGTGTTAGAACAGTACAGCTGTGAAGATGAGTTTTAAGAAAAAAGAATATGGAAGTGAAAAAAAAAAAAGCTAGGGGAAATTTTGCACAACTCTGTTGCTTGATTAAAACAAGAGCCTTTTCTGCTTTGGGTGGAAGTAACCATTGCAGTGTATGCAAACTGCAGCAAATCTCAGTACAAGCCAGTAGAAATGCAAGCCAGAAAAAGCCTAGCATTTTGCTTATATTGCACAAAAGCATCTTTATGTGGAAACGATCCCTCTCTGATCTTTTTCATTTTCTTGACTCAGAAATAAAACAACTTAGAGTCATATAAAAAGCTGGGAACAGAATAAGCAGTCTAAAACTATATCACACCAGATAAAATTCCCTGGAATTATCTGTGAATTCATTGAAACTGTATTTTATTTTTTGTTGAAGACAACCGCTTTGTTGAGGAGGTAATGTATAGATTAAGACAGTACACTTAAACTCCAAAGTCCCCTTGGAGAGTTCTTTCTGATATAAATCTGCTATCCTTTAACTTGGATTATAAACAATCTACATGATATGCACCTGGTTCTGGCAGGGTCTATGTTATTTCACTCCCAAAAGCAGTTTTATAAAGAGAACACACTGCATTTCAACAGCAATATAAATAATGTTGCCGTTTGGGGATCTCTTGCGCCGCTTTCATTTTTCTTTCTTTCCTTTTCATCTGAACTGAACCACACCTCTCCAAAAATACTCACTTTCTTAATGAAAACCATATTTTGGGGCATTTCCCCCTCCCCCCCTTTCCCGTGTGCATGACCTGTTGAAATGCCTGCGCAATCTTTAATGTCAAATTCAGACGACACGTGTCTTATGAAAGTCTGGGACACAGCTCTCGGCGGGGCCTCCCAGATCTGTCCTACGTCTTTATGAGAAAGAGGGACAAAACCTTCTGGTTTTGGCATTTTATATTGGAGTCTGCTTTAAGCTAGGGAGAAAAAAAAAGAAAAAAAAATAGCAACGTAGAGTCTAGACAGAAGAGATTGGGTTGAAATCTGGAAGCTATTCAGAGAGGCTACGGCACATGGCAGCTTGACTGCAGCAAGAGATCACATTACGCTGCCTAATTACACATGAAAAATGTACACATCACTTTTCTTAAATGCTTGGAAAAATAGATGTTCAGATGGCAATTGCGAACTAGTAACTGAGCCAGTTGTACATAGTTGGAACACTTCACAAATGGCATTTCAAAAGCCTACTTTTTTTTACAATGTAATTGTTTATGTGTGTGTGTTCATAAAACAACTTCTAAAAAAGATAGTCTAAATTTAGCAGGCGGTTGCACTGCAAAAGGAGCACAAAAGGTGAAAATCCAGCATGTAAGAAGGAAGAACGAGGGCCTGATCCTGACTCCATGTGAACTGAAAGGCAAATTCCACCAGGCTTCCTTAGAAGCATTGTTCAGTCTGCAGGCTTACTTGCTTGACTTTACTTATGTGGCCCCAAACATTTACGTGTTCACTTTAAGCACATGATGTGCTTTACATCTTCAATGGGAACCGCTCACGGGAGTAAAGATAAGCAGTGGCCCTAGTGTTTGCAGTACCTATGGCCCTGAGGCTGTGTGTTTATATTCTTGTGCCTATGCAATGTTTAGAAGAGAAGTTTCTCTGTTCATGTGGACAACAAGGGGAAAGAAAAAAAATCTCGTTTACTGCATTGTTTGAGCATGAAGATTTCCTGTAATCATCATTACCTCCTCCTGACCTCCTCTCCCCAGGCTCTATTAATGAGTTCTTTTCTGCTGCACTCTGGAGATGCGCTTATCGCTCTCAGTGATGGGCTAAACCAGTTCAGAGTTAAGTTTGATGGAGTTATTGTTCTGTTTCAGTTGGCTTGAATGACATCTGCACTTCTTTTTAGCTTAAACATAAATATTCAAAGACGACTGCTCGAAGGGAGAAAACAGTTTTCCAAGCTACTTCCAAAGATTTGCTATTTCAATCCTTCGGTGCTAACGAGACATATAAAAGTGGATTTGCAGGGGAAAATGTTGTTGGTACGTCTGCCTGCCTCCCAGACTTTGCTTTTCCTAGAAGACTCTTCAGAGAAAGTTCTTGCAACAGCAGAAGAGCCCAGTTCTGCACTATGGGCATGGGACGGTACCATTCGAGTGAGCATGAAGGAAAAAGTGATCCCCAAAGCCCATTCTGGTAACAAGGCTCCATTTGACTGCTCCCTTCAAGTGCCTTAGAGTTCTTCGCTTCTGGAGCCAGCGGCCGGTCAGACCTTGACTAAACTGCTAATCCTGCCAGACAAAGAGGAAAGAACATCTTGTAAAGTTTTGTTGCTGTTGTTATTATTAAAACGGACTAAGCACAGAGTAACTGGCCAAGCTATCTGGCAAAAATGACCTGTAGGAAAGTCCTTTAGAACAAAAATGATAATTTCTGGATATGGGAGGAAGCTTTTTCAGTTTAGAGGGATGAACTGCACCGAACTGGCTACTTTCAGTCAGAATATGGCTTGTTGTGCTGATTATTTTACCACAGAACTCTGCAGGACCTTCCTCAACTTTTCCCTTTTATGACATGGCTGAAAAAAAAGGGAAAAAAAAAAGGTGCTTTGCTGTTTGCATAGTCTGTGCCTGCTGGAATCCTGCAATCGCTGCACAGTCCAGCATGAGAAAGATTGGTCATGCAAGAATTAAAAAGATACAGGCAGAATATGAACTTGAAACCACTCTGCTCTTGCCAGGGACAGCTTTCCTTCTTTTCCTGGAGGAAGGAAAGGACAGGGATTGTGCAGCACCCACCTGGGGCAGGCAGGGCAGGAAACCCTCTCAGGGGAGGGTGCTGAGGCTGCTATGGAGAGGTGGGATGCTGGTGAAAGCAGGAGCTATGACCACATTAAAGCACACACTGTTCCCCTTTTCAACAGGAAGGAACCATTGCGGGCAAAGGTTTCCTTACCAGGTTAGCCTCTGCAGAAGTCTGGAGCAGACAGACAGACCTGGGCTTAGGCGCTGAGCAAGCACCCCCACCTCCTCCAGGTATCTCTCTACTGTATATTTTGTGTGCCACTGTGGTTGGAGGCAACACCAAACTCTGAAAGTCCTTCAGCAAAGTAAGGCCTCGTCTTCCAGCAGGGTCAGGCTTGCATGTAATTTATGAGAGTTGTGGTAGCCCTACTACTGTCTTGCTGTTTGCAGTGAGTTTTAAGTAAAGCGAATATTTTCTCTTCTTCTTGCATTCAGAAAGGTCACTGGTAAAGGAGGAGGAATGATTACAGGAAACAAATAACTTCCTTTGGTCATACCTCTTACCACAGCCACACTATTTTTAACAAATCTTATTAAAAATTATACAACCCTGTCTTTTCTGGAATCTATTTTATTGAACAAGTACAAAATAAACGAAGACAGGAAAAATGCACCATTTGGAGTAGCTCTTTTTGCTGCAACTGATTTAGCAAAACAAGCCACAGGGGAATGCAAATGGCTTTCTAGAACTGCTTCCTGCGTCCATCTCTCTCTCCATGTGGAAGAGAGGAATATTTTAAGTTAACTAGCTGCATCACTTTATACAATAGTAAATTATTCTAAGTGTTCTGGTCACCAAAAAATACATTATCTCTGAGATTATGCCTGTTATCTGTGTAATTAGTTCAATTTCTTGCTGCAGCCAGCTTTAAACAGTGACTTTTCAAAACTTTGTCAAATCCATGGGTGTGTGTTTAGCAGAAGGGGCTAGAACTGAGCCACCAGAGTTGGGGATGTCAGGCTTCTTCCTGAAGGAGTCAAAAGGGACAAGAATTTAACAGAGGGAAATTCTTTGCACAAATATTTTTCAGGGTCCCAGATCTCTTGTGTTTATCGCCTTACTTACCATCTAGAAATAATTAATATATTTTGAAATCTTATGACCAAATGTGAAAAAATCCCTCTGCTTGCAGCTGGTTCTGTTTAGGTAGCAAGAGGTGAGGTTGAGTAGATGGTCTTACATGAATGTAAGCTTTCTGTTCGCTGAGGTATCTTTCACCATCACTGCATTACCATTCACTATCAGGTACTACTGACTTCAGTAAGGCCAAAGTATGACCCTACACATACAAAGATTGAATTTTATACTGCAAGATTATGTATAAGTGGAGAAGACATGAGAGTTGCAAACATAGAAACAAAAATTTGGTCCCTGGTGATTCAAAGGTTTTAGTTGTCTAACTCAAAATTATTTCAATGGGGATTAGGTGCCTGAAGACCTTGGTGGAACTCTTCTCCTGCATTAGAAGTGAAATTACAAGGTAGCTTTTCAATAGGCAAATAAATATCCTTACCAGAAGAAAAAGGATGTCCTTTGGACTGCTGTTCTTCCCATCTGCAAAAAATTTGTCTTCATTTATGAAAGCACACTTCAATCAATCTGCCTCTCCTAAGACATGCAAGGAAAACATCTCTGGAGAATGGACTCAAGCACTACTTCATGGAAGAGCAAAAGCCATTTCAATACACAAGTATTTAGCTTGGAGGAATTTCATAATAGGGTTGTGGCAGGGGGCAGGGATGATCTTATATGTGATCTTATATGTCAGCACTACCAATAAGGGCAGAAATGCTCCATTATGACGGTGGATTAAGTACTAAAGGCACTTGCCCTACTCATTTTTTTTTAGACTTCAAAAAAATTGTCTGTCAACAAGTTAATCTATTATTATCACAGTATCACAGTATCGTAAGGTTGGAAAAGACCTTTGAGATCATCGAGTCCAACCTATGACCCAACACCTACACCTACTCCTACTTGTCAATTACACCATGTCGCCAAGTGCCTCATCCAAATTTCTCTTTGAACACCTCCAGGGATGGTGACTCCACCACCTCCCTAGGCAGCACATTCCAATGAACAGTTACCCTCTCAATGAAGAATTTCTTCCTAATGTCAATCCTAAACCTCCCCTGGTGAAGCTTGAGACCGTGTCCTCTCGTTCTGTCACTGGTCACCTGAGAGAAGAGACCAACTCCTGCCTCACTACAACCTCCCTTTAAGTAGTTGTAGAGAGCAATAAGGTCTCCCCTGAGCCTCCTCTTCTCCAGGCTAAACAACCCCAGCTCCCTCAGTCGCTCCTCATAAGGTTTGTGCTCCAGCCCCTTCACCATCCTCGTCGCCCTCCTCTGGACACACTCCAGTATCTCAACATCCTTCTCAAACTGAGGGGCCCAGAACTGGACACAGCACTCAAGGTGCGGCCTGACCAGTGCCGAGTATAAGGGGATGATGACCTCTCTAGTCCTGCTGGCCACACTGTTCCTGATGCAGGCCAAGATACCATTGGCCTTCTTGGCCACTTGGGCACACTGCTGGCTCATGTTGAGTTTCCTGTCCACCAGCGCTCCCAAGTCCCTTTCTGCTTGACTGCTCTCCAGCCACTCTGTCCCCAGCCTAGAGCTCTGCATGGGGTTGTTGTGTCCAAAGTATAGGACCTGGCATTTGGACTTGTTAAACCTCATGCTATTGGAGTCAGCCCATCTCTCCAGTCTGCCAAGGTCCCTCTGTAGGGCCCTCCTACCCTCTAGCAGATCGACACTTCCTCCCAGCTTGGTGTCATCTGCGAACTTGCTGATGAAGGACTCAATCCCCTCATCCAGATCATCAATAAAGATACTAAACAGGACCGGGCCCAGCACCGAACCCTGGGGGACGCCACTAGTGACCGGCCGCCAGCTGGATGGGACACCATTCACCACCACCCTTTGGGCTCGGCCATCCAACCAATTCCTAACCCAGCACAGAACATTCCCGTCCAAGCCACGGGCTGCCCGCTTCTCCAGGAGTCTGCTGTGGGAGACAGTGTCAAAGGCCTTGCTGAAGTCCAGGTACACGACATCCACAGCCTTCCTCTCATCCACCAGGCGAGTCACACGGTTGTAAAAAGAAATCAGGATCAGATATCTGGATCAGATATAATTTTAGGAGTAAAGGACTTTCTGATCCTTGAGATCCACCAGCATAGGTCTGGTTGTGCCACAGTGTTCCTTCTATATTGTGAATATATATGTGCATTTGTGTAAAAGCACGAGTTTATAATCAAGTGTCTCAGTTTAAGGAAAATAAAATGTCTATATGGACTAGAAAAGAGGTCTCTTCCCAAAAACTGCCACAACCTTTGAAATTAAGACTTTGATCAGAAAATGTATAGAAAAGGATAATAGTTCTTAACAACAAATATATGTGTATAACTAAAACATAACAGAACAAATAGCAACACTGTAACCAAAACCTTTAAACAAAAGTTCTATCCCTGCTCCTCTTGGTGCTGTTGCATTTACAGATTACAGAATGCATTGTTGCACCTCAGGAGGTGGCGGTGGTAAAAGTCACCCCTGAGCTCCGGCAGGGCACTCTCTCCTCGTCCTTTTGTCTGAAAACATTATGGGAGGGGGAGGGAGGGGGTACGGTAGCAACTCCTCTGCAGGTGACATCGGCCCCCAGGGAGTCTGCAGCAAATCTAGGCAGTGGTGACTGCTCTCTCTCCGAAGGACAGCACAGGGCCTGTGGAGTTGGGGGCTGAAACAACGGAGCTCCCTCCAAGATGCCTCCACTAGCCCAGCAAAACAGTGGCTTCCACTCACAGCAGCGGCCAAGATAAAAAAGTGACAGCAACTGGAAGAAACCTCTCACCCTCCTCCCCCCTCACCTCTGCCCAGCCATCAAACTGGAACTCAGAGCAATCAAACCACCCACTGCACCCGTCCTGGCTCCCAAAACCCCTGTGTTGGCAAGGGAGAAAAAAATTCCCTGAAAGATTTTGAAAGTATAACATCAAGTATATTTTTAAAAGTAATTGCGACAATTATTGTAGAAGTTACCAATCATCGCCTGATATCCTTTAAAGACTGGCAAGCGCTCAGTTGGGGAAAGAGGCTCTCAACTCATCCATTGCAATTGGCATCTAGTTCTGAAGCCAAAGCAAAACCACTGAAACAAACACGATCAATGAACACCTTAAAATGGCCAAATAACTATCTGGCAACTGACCATTGTTCTATTAACTCTACAGCCCACACATACATGAATGCCTGAACACAGATATTTACAAAGATTTCACAGGATTACTGATAATAGAATAATTTCAGAGACATTATGTCTCCTGATGTTGAAAACCTTTAGAACAACTTACTCTCACAACTTACTGTCTCTGAAGAGGTACCCTAGAAATCTCACCATGATATCTGAACATCTTTCAACCCTGAGTAACGAATGTCAGATAGAAGCGATCCCATACGTCTCGCCTCAGGAGAATCATGGGTCTTGTGACTTTTACTCTTGAGAGATCGAAGGATGGAGATAGCTTAGATACTCAACCAGTGCATTTTTCCTGGATACTTTTTCATTGCTCCTCTTTCCTACAGACTGCCGTAGGTGATTCTAGGAGATCTGTATTTGAATGTGAAACAGTTTCTTTCTTCTACAGAACTGTTCACAATTTACAATGAGTTCAAGAGACAAGACTTGGTTTATTGGGATATTAAGCTTGATTTTCATCCTTGTTACCTTCAGGTCAAGTTCTGAGAGAGTTATCTCTTCCATGAACCAACCCATGTTTGGTCTGACATTTGTGAGTAGCTAAGCAGACGGCTGTCCTGGACCTGGCATCTCAGATGCTGAAGGTATCATTGACACATGTCTTCATGTTCCCGCTAGCTATGTAACAAGGAGGTTTCCCTTGAGGCAAGTACACCTACGCTACGAGTGTCAAGCAATAGAAAAGAACCACTGAATGTGCTACAATCCAGGTACAGTAGCATGCTCCAGCTTCATTGACAAACAATTTGTAGCTCTGAGGGTGATGCAAAGATGACAGTCTCCCTGCTGTCATTGCTTAATAAAGCATCTACCCCTTGAAAAGCCACTTCATATGCTGGTTCTTTCTTTCATTTGGAAGATCTGTAAACAGGGATACTACACTGGTCATTAGTGGTTCCCTGGAACGGTGCCTATAGACTGTAATATCCTGGATCTGAGGTTAGCACTGTGAATTAATCCTGAAGGAAATCCTGTAGGTGTTGAAATAAAAGGCTCCTGTGTGAAGGCTTCCCTGAAATCTGAGATGCATTTAGGCACTAATGATAAGGGGCCTGACATCTGCAGGGAGAGACTCATCCAAAGAATAAGGAAATACTTGAATCCAGATGATCTTAAGGTCATATTCAGTTCAGAGTTTTATTCCATTTTTCTCTTTCTAGCTTAATAATAGCAATAGAGATAACTTTTGAAAGATTATGAGGTAGCAAGGAGAAACACCAGGAAGCAGCAAGACTGGGACTGCTCCATGCAGAGAGGATGACCCAGGAGCTGAGGGTGATGCTGGCATAGGCTGTGTCCTCTCCAGTGGGGCACTGTCCTCTGGCATCTGAACATGGCAGGCAAACCGGGTCTATCGACAATCTCCAAGAAGGCAAATGATGAACAAGATTCAGAGTTCATTGCAGAAGTCCAGGCAGGAGATGAGGCTGGAGACCAGGCTACACCTACACAGTAGCTCAGGCAAGGAGCAAGTGCCCAGGCTGAGCTTAAATGGAGCTCCTGGACAATGGACAGAGTGTGGTTTGGTGGGAGTGCTGGGTGAGGGTGGGTCTGGGCGGCTGAGGCCTCTTTGCTAACCATACTGACACACACCCAACTGCAGACTTAAACAAAGAAAAAAATACAGAAGATAGAACACCCTACAGAGCTTCTAGAATGAAGTGAAAGAGAAAGGTTTTGAGATTTTCAACCAGAAAACTGGTTTAATCTCCAACAAAGTGTTAGCTAAGGAGAAGTGAGGGTTAAGAAGCGAACACAAGCCTTTGCAAAGCACAAAGAGCGACAGCATACATGCGTACTGACAGCCCAGACCAAAGAGAGCTGTACTGCTCATGGCACACAGCCCACTGAACCGAGCATGCAGATCATCAGTCAAAGGAAGAGTAGCAGCAGTTTGAGGACCTAAATCCATTTGGCTGGGAATAGCTGCCTGCTGCTAGTGAAGTCAAAAGAAAGTTCGGTGCTTGAAGTGACTGGCATTTTTTGGAGGAACCCTTGCTTATATCTTTGCAAGCTGTTGATACAGAAACTTAAGAAAATCCCCTTTTCACTAATGTCACTTCAGTAAGTGTACTGCATTTTGGGATGAAATTTCTCATGCAGCCCAGAGAAGGAGTCATAGTTGCCCAGCTGGGCATGGAAGACCCCCACTCAAATTCGTATCCTGCTGTCCTTCCAGCTATGGAGTGGGGAAAAATTTTTGAAAACATTTACTGGAACTGAAAGGCTTTTGCTACCTTTTTCTACTTAGGATATCATAGGAGGGCTCCACACCTCACAGATGGAGTCCTACAAGGATAGAGGAAAGGTAAACAGACAGAAAATGAGGAATAGCTTCTTTAGCTGAAATTGAAGAGGAACTGTATGTCAGGAGGAAAGCTCACACAAGTTGGAATACAGCCAGGACATCAAAGATAGACTTGTAAAACTTGCAAAAAAGTTCTATAGGAGATTTACTCAATACTAACAGCAAGGAGATATTGGCACACTCAGTCTCCATGTCCCCTTGCCCCTCTCTGGCCTCTTCTCTTCTCTTCTCTTCTCTTCTCTTCTCTTCTCTTCTCTTCTCTTCTCTTCTCTTCTCTTCTCTTCTCTTCTCTTCTCTTCTCTTCTCTTCTCTTCTCTTCTCTTCTCTTCTCTTCCTCTTCTCCTCTCCTCTCCTCTCCTCTCCTCTCCTCTCCTCTCCTCTCCTCTCCTCTCCTCTCCTCTCCTCTCCTCTCCTCTCTTTTCTCCCTACTCTCATGAGTACTTCTCTGTACAACCTGTAGTACCTCCACAGCCAGTGAAAAGAAAGAATGGGGACCACTGAATTGCCATGGCAGGCTTCCTAACACAACTCTAGATGCCTGCAGGATTGTACTTGTGCATCCACTGTGAGAGGTGACGGTATTGAGGTGTGAGGCAGGCTGTGGCTGAACAGAAAGAGGTTCTTCCTCACAAATGCTTTCCAAAAACTCTAAATGAATACACCCTGCAGAAACATGCAACTCCCACCTGGCTGTTGCTACATATAAAAGCCTAACACTTTTAATTCTGGAAGGAGGTGTCCTTGGGTTCAATTAAAAAAACAAAACAAATGTCTGAAAATTGTAGTTCCATGATGTAAAGAAAACTGTGGAAACCCTGTTAATTAGTGTCACTGTATTAAGTTGTGTGGTTTGGTTTCCTTCTAATGTTTGTGTTCTTTTGTAACAATTTGAAGTAAGGAAAAGAATGACTCTCAAATTGATATTATGCTGACATTCAACAATTCAGAGTATATGTCCTTGGAATTTTATAAAGTGCAATTTTAAAATATTATTTTTCCAAAATACTGCCCAAAGGAACCATTCTGGCTGATCAAACAGCCCTTGTAACTTCTTTAAATGCTCATGCAGCATTTCTCCAAATAAGGCCTTGTATGAAAACGAAACACCACAGGGGCACCATGAAACACCAGTTAGCACCTTTATGAAGCTCTACTTCTAAGATTAACTATGCTACAACCCTGGCAGATCACAGAATCGTAAGTCTTGTACGAGCAAAGAGTGGAATTGTGTTAATTTGTCTCAGAGGATGCAATTGCAATAGTCCTTTCTCGTCTTCAGAGAAATCCAGCTTGGAGCACTGAGACGGTGCACACTAGGAGACATTTTATAGGAACATGCTTTTGCAGGGGGATGCTCTCTTGTTCACACAGCTTGCTTTATGCCCTTCAAATTGCAGCATTCTGTCTGAAAAGGAAAAGCAAAGGTCTATGCTGAAATTTGCTCTGTGGGCCCAAGTAATGTTACGTTGCATTATGTCTTTGGCATTGCGAGATGTCTTTGCATGTTTGGGAAGAGAAGAGGCAAACAGAAAAGTTCTGAAAAGCAATCAATGCTGCTTCATTCCTTTCTTGTGTTTCTTTTGCCAGCTACACAATATTCTCTTGGAGAAATCTGCAAGCCATCAAGCGTATCAAAGCCAAGGCTGTGCTTGCTAGAAGCTGAGCTGAATGTTCATCAGGAGACCACCTCCCAGCTGGGAGTGTGACCCCATTTCAGGGCTGCACATGCAGAAAACTCCTGTTCCTCTTGTGCCTTACAGGGCAGGTTAGCACAATGCTCAGACTAATCCAGCAGCTCTGGGCTGTCAAAAGTAGTGATCCTACTCCCGGTCCCCAGTCCTGGTCTGAACTGGGGTCTCAACACCCTCGTAAGAGAGTGTACACCTTTTTTTCCGCTCTTCTTCCTTTTTTTTTTTCTGGTCAGATCAGTTTTTGGCTTTGGTCCTCCAGACAGGACTCTGCAGAGGCACAAACAGACAGGCAGGGCTGGCAGGAAGAAGGAGCACCAACAGACTGCTGAAGGCTTTGGCCATAGCCTGAGTTCATATGACCTTAAAAGTCTGGCCTCATACCCCAGGTGACTCTATGTGCCACCTGTGGAGTAGTAAGATGTTTCCTTTTAAACAGGGAGAATTGAGGTCCACTGAGAAGGTGTTTTTGTCTGAGCCATCCACCTGAATGGGACAACAAAGGCTCCTTGGCTAATCCCAAACCATCTGGCATGCCAAGACAGCACAGGAAGGGGCCAGGCATACTGCCTTGGTCTTAAAAGCAGGACAGAAGCAGGTTCTTCATGGCAGCATGCATGCAGTAATTTGACCTGCTGCTTGCTCAGTGGGGAGAGCCTGATATGGTCACATCACCTTTGGTCCCATGGTTCCTGCATCAGGTACCCTGGCACAGAGATGGTCACAGTCCAGCAATGAACTACCAACAGAGTGCATGAAGGCTGAGACAAAACAAGAAGCTGAACCCGATTTCAGTAGTTCAAAGAATGTATCTTAACCCCCGGAGCATTTTTCTTGTTGAGAATGAAACTTTTGCATCACATCATCCTCCTCTTTTTACCTTTACGGTCCCTAGTCTTTGCAAGCTTTTGGAATTTTTGATTTAAAAAGGAATTAGAGTAACTCCTGCCATTAGCAAATAACACAAAAGTTGATAAACTGTTAAAAAAACAAGGAAGCCTGGCCAAGAGACTCAGACTAGACATTTGTTTTTTGGGAAACCCTCTGCACAGCACAGTCCACATGCACACTTAATCACGCAGAGAAACATTTACTGTACGATATATTTTTAGGCAATTTTTCAAGTGGCAAATTTCCACTGGGGTACAGCACTTGTTCTGTCATAATTAACTGTACAGAAAATATTAGTCTAGAACTGGCCTGACCGATGGTGGAGGGAACGCGTTACGCCCAAGTTCAAGAGAGGAGCAGGGTCTCTCGCTGTGTGGGCTAGTGAAGACTAAGCACATTACACACATATTTGGCCATCACCACCACGAAAGGCCACGAGCTTCCCTCACAGTGTGTGCTTGGTCCTGGAGCTGAATAGCTTTCAGCTGCTCAAAATGCTGTTTGGCTGCTCCAAGAGATGAAAAAAAGATGTAGGAGTCAATCACTGAGAAGGGAGGTTGTATTTAAAAAGGGGATTAATGTGACAGCCAGGGATCTGAAGGGTAGTAGAAAACCCGGGAGGCCTTACAGCTCCTGTCGAGCGGGTGCTTGCCAAGTCACACAGATCTGCAGCATGACACATGTCTCCCATCATGGATCTCGTGGCTGCACAAACAGCTCGTGTGTTCACACAGCTTCAGCCCCCCTCTCCACAAAAGGCCAGCACCACATACTGCATGGCCTCTGTCTTCTCCTTTTGCTTTAAGTGGTTACGGGTTTCCAGAATAAAACCAAGGGGGCAGAACTAGAAGGGGGGGTGCTGAGGCAAGTCTTCCACTGTGTAGCTCCCATCCCTCTGACTGCACTTTCTCCCTCAGCTTTGTGTGTCTGAGCATGCTAAAAGTGCAGACGGTGCTGATCTCTGGCTCAAATATAGGACAGCCTTAAATGCTGTCATGTTATGAGCCAACAGGGATGGATTTAAGCATATACTGAAGAGCTTTGCTGAGTGTGAGTCTTACAGAACAGAATGGCAAGTCATCCACAGTAAAGTGTTTTGTTATGATTTTTGTTTGCTTTTTATAACAGAGAAATGTTAGCTTGGGAAGATCCTTTGCATATCTTCGAGACAGCAAACAGTTGGAGTAGGTATTTATTTTACTGTCAAACCAAGTGGAACTTAACTTTTAAAAGTTCTAATTCTTTAAAGAATTTGTGCCAATTTTTTAACTCCTTGGCTAGTAAAGGGACAGATGCAGCTTTAGTACCATTCTAGAAGCTCTGTTAAACCACTGGTGTGGTACTCACCCACCTCATGTACCAAACAACAGTATGTCTGCTATCACACGCCTACACCACTCAGCCACAGGGGCAATACATGCAATGAAGCAGGCTACTCAGAGAAGTTTCCAGGTCATGTGTTGACCAACCTGAGTCCATTTACATGAGAAGTATTTATGGACTAGAAGATGCTGAAAGCTACTGAAACCTCCACTTTGCCTTATGCAGATACATCCACTTTCTCTAGCTTACTTGATCATAGGTCACACAGATTTATACTCATGCATGTTCATAACATGTGAGATAGACCAGGAGAGAGAAACGAATTTAAGAAACAGAAGCTGAGCTTTGACTTCAGTTTTCCTGCACTTTTCAGATCTGTGAGAACGCTCCTGCTCACTGTTTGGCAAGGCCTGAAGTCTAAGTAGAACAAGAGTCAGAGAAATCCTGTATATCAAAATTTATGGCAACCCTTAGTAAATAGGCAGTATTTATTTTACAGGTGACAGACACCCTCTGCTAATCTACAGAAAAAGTAAAATAACACTGTGAGCAAGCACATCGGATTTAGTGGACCCTGGTGGCTGACTGATGAACTATCTGTACAGTAAGGCACTCCCCATTGTGCCCTAAAATAGAAAAGTTACTCAGTGCTGGGGTCATTTGACGCCAACACCAAAAGTTAGTGTCACAGGCTGATCCTGGGGGAAAACTCCAGCCTGGATAGCTAACACATGGTCTTCCTATGTCTCAGTTTTTATCTTGAAAATTTGGGGGGGGGTTGTGCATTGCATGTCACACCGCAGTCCTTAGGCCAGCCCATGGTTGGTCATAAGCGTGTATCTGTCTCTACTGCAGCAGCGTAAAGCTTTGACCCCCCTCCAGGCAGTCCCTTAGACGAAATCTATGAGCAGCAACTAATAACATCTGGACTTCTATCCTCTATCCTCTTTCTGACCTCTGTTGCCTGATCAAATGTGTCTGGCCGAGGGGGGTTCTATTTGAGGGGGTTTCTATTTCTGGGCCCTTCATAAGCTTTCTTTGTCGTGCTAATTCTCTGATGTCTAATATGGAATATGCCATTACTTAAGCTTATCTTTCAGCAGCAGCATCAATAGGGTCTCCCTTCCTCTACCTATCCACAAAACCTATAGCAAACTCTCACAGATTGTTTTAGGCTGCTAGCTAGTGTAGCTAGTACAAAATCTCACTGAAATGTACAGTAAGTAAAAAAATTAATGAACACAACTAAAAGGCAAAATGCCAAAGACAAATATCTAAGTCCATTGAGGTCTCACAAGCTTTGTTGTCCTTCAAATTCTTATTAAAAGTCCATGCAACTTCTTTCACAAATATTTAGTGAGATGTGTTAAATTATTCAATCTTATTTCAAACCATTAAGCAGAACAGGCGCATTGTGAAGAATCCTTAATTCATATTTTTTGTAAAACATTGCTCTGGTTTAGTTTAATTTCTTATATACAAAGTATTTATCTAATCATGTAAATGGCTTTATCAGACCTAAACATCTCCCTATTTGATATTTTACTCATTCTGAAATATAAACACTCATTATCACTTCTTTTATATTTCTCCTTCTCACGCAAGTATTGGTTGGGGTGAAGTATTTTCCTTCCTTATTTTTTATAGTTTTTTGTTTGCTGGTTATTTTTCTTTATAGTTTTCTAACTGACTCATTAACACAGTTTACAAATAAGTGTTGTGAAGTGTCTGAGCCTATATCAGTTACTCCACTGTGCTTCAGTTTCATTAAATGCGGAACTTACTTCTCAGATTGACAGCTCCTCAGGTTGAATCTGCCTGTCAAAACCAGCAAATATTGTTTTAATTTTGTATTTCTGAATTCCATTTTCAGTATTTTAAACACATACATCTATAATAGTACTTCAGAAAAAAATAAATTAAATAAATGTTGTGGACTGTCAAGATTTGCATAAATAGAAGATATTTTCTAATTTCTTTAAGTTACAGTGTTCAAATTCATGAAGCTGAACTCGGAATAACTGCTTTACTGGGTCTACGAACGAAAATAAATGGTACACAAACAGCATATTCAGGAATATCTTCTCTAACTGATGCTGATGAGTCTACTGAGTCTGTCCTGGGTTTTCTGGGTCCTTTATTGTATTCCTAAATTTTGAGTGGCAAAACACTATCTCACTGCACACTATTCCCATAAAATTACTTAATAGATATTTAAAAAAATGAAGTTCAGTCTGTAACAATCTTATATATAAAAACATAAAGACAAAATTAAAAGATCAGTACTATTCTTTAATTACAGCCCTTGCAAAATAATGGAGCATCCACAGTCTTGCATACCAGCCCAGCCCCTGTGAGAGTACTCTGTTGCAGAAAATATCCAACACACTTGAGAAACCAAGGAGAGCAAATCTCTAGTTCCTGTTCTGCAGATCTATAAGGTCACAAGCTGCCAGAGCAGGGAGAGAATGCAACCTAGAATAAACTTGCAGAAACTATCTCTTCCTCCTCTGTGCCCTTCCAGAAATTATTTTTGCCCTGGTTTTGGTTGTTAGATAAATGCTGCGTAACTCTTCACTGCCTGTAGCCCCACTTCTCAGAAGAACTGCTATCCTAGATGTCTTGGGAATCCCTGAATGATTCTTCCAGAGCTGCTACAGAGAAGACACTGCCAATGGATTAAGGAGAAATTCATGAAAACTAGCTGTGCTGTTTATAATGCATCTGCCCTTTGTGTGCTACTTTACATGATCACTAGGCAGTCATTTGTACAGCCACACTCACTTGGGCTGTGTGACATCTAGTTTACATCTCATCTTGGTTAGCTAGAAATCTTGGCAATTGTCGAAGACTTCTAGCACTTCCAAGGGTAGACCTCTATCTCATGCTATTCTTGTTTCAGTTAATTCTTTTTCTTTACTACTTCTCACACCATTAAACTGCTAAGAGATGCCGTATCCATTTGAATACTTAACTTCCAACATTCACTGAGCCTTGGCTACAGCGTGCAGGACATCAGCACTGATTGTATGTTTGAAGTGCTCCTCTCTCACATTTACAAAGACATTAAGCACTTTATGTGTTTTTTATACTGAAGCTATGATTTAGTTTGGTTGCTTTTCTTTCTGAGAAATTGTTTTCTCAGTTTACAATGAAGATAGGTAAGCTTTTGTTTTTCCATGGTTGCTCCTATACTCTCCAGTCCTGGATCACACCCAATCTAGACTCCAGGTGATTTATGTCAAGCTTCAGAAAAACAGGACCTTTTTGGCATGTGCTGAGATCAGAGCAGATCTTTTTGGGCAGAACTGTGAATATTTAAGTATTAGTTCTAAGGGCTAAAGCACTGGACTGTTAAGGATAAGTATTCCAAAACCAATCATGACAAATAAAGTGGCAAAGAATATGCAAGAGGCCTGTTAAAATAACAGTTCTGAGCTGAATCACTTAACGACTGTGTTTGAATGCTAACATTTTTCATAAAAAAAAGATGCTGATAATTGCTGAGGTATTTTGAAGTATTTAGCTGAATCCACGTCTGCACAGGATTAAGAAGAGCAAAGGATTCACAAGTTGGCTTCAAACTTGATCCCACTTGGCTTTTCTTACTTTAGATGTAAGGGTATCTCCAACTCATCTTGGCTCAGAAAAAGTTTAAAATGTAGGAAACAAGAAGTCCCACATTTTTCCAGTCCCCTCAAATATCTGAGAAATATCCACAGAAACAGCATGCAAGCTGAGCAGCTCTCAGTGGAAAATGAGGGAAGAAAGAAAAAAAACCCAGGTGTATTAAGTTCACAAACCCCAACATTATGATTACAGCTCAGAAACTGACAAATTCCAATGGGAAGTCCTGCCAGTGTATAATCAAGTATTAACCTTCCCATGTTTGTATTAAGATCTCATCTTCAGTATTGCATGCACTGCTGTAAAATTGTACCTATAAGAGTAAAATACAAGTAAGAGCAGATGTGAATAATGGCTACTAGGATGACAAAGAGGCTTTCCACTCAAGGAAGCTAGAAGCATTTGGTTTATTTACTCCAACAAAATTAGAGCTAAGGGGGAAAGGCATAAGTGCCTTCTACAAGCAAATTGGAGAGGTATTTGAGCTACTGAAGCAAAATATAGGCTTGACAAAAGAGAAAATAAATGTAAACGACTACAAGTAAATTTAAACAGGGAATGAGATTGCTAAACATCAGAAGAATGAACTTCTTAAACAGCTTTCAGATAGAAGCGAAGTGGGTGATTGAGCTGGAAACTGAGCTTTTAGATGGCTCATAATCTGTCTGGGAAAGCAACTACCCTCAACATCAGGCCAAACCTCATGATTCAAGCGTGGCCCTATTTCATACAGCCATAATCCAGGTAAATAGAAAGAGAAAAAAAGTTGCAGGGCAGACTGCAGACCCCAAAATATTTTAGGCCAATATTTCAGTGAAGTCAAAACGTAGCATTAAAAAAAACCAAGACACAGTGAAGTGGGCTGAAGCTGCTACTGGCAAGTGGGATGGGAAGAAAGGTTTCTATTTTCTGCAGTAAAGAGATCTTGTATCCCCAGTAAGTAACTGCGGAAAGCAGACAGACTCAAGGAACAAGACTGATTAGGACATGGTAACTGTTCAGGCTCTACCTTAATAACAAAGAAGTCTTTAAGAATTTTCCTGCATGAATTAAGATTTCTGCACAAAATATGCTGCACACTTAAACAAACAGACTCTTATTTTCTACACTTTTTTTTTTTTTCTACTGCACCTTAAAGTAAATAGTTTGGGGGAGTGGAATCTAATCTGGATTGAATGAGTGTTGCATTAGGGAAAATGCTGAATGTTCCCATTATTGAAGACTACAATTATTAATTGATGGAAGTAATAAGAAAAAGGGGACTAGCTGCTTGATAGAGCTGCTATGAGACTGGAAATTCTGTGTCAGAAAACACCAAGCACACAGAAATATTTTGTCATTTAGCATACCAGCAAAAGTGGGGATCTCAGGTGGCTGAAGACTAGACTGCAGGGGGAGGGGAGGAAGCAAGGTAACTGCACTCCTAATATATAGAACTGTGGCATCTAAGGTATCACATGAACTAAAGCCTGAGGGAAAGAACACTAAAAAACAGGCTACATCTGTGTAAGCACTAAGAGTGATGATTCCTGTCAGCCATGGTTTCCTGCAGGTATGTGATAAGTAATAAGGATTGGTAAAGTTTTACTGGTGAATATTTGCCTGATGTCTGACCAAAGAACATAAAGTGCAGGGCATGACCCAGTACAGTGCACAAGAGTCAAAACCCCAAAGCCCCTCCTTTCTGTTAAGGAGACTTAGTGGAGGAAGATGAGCTCCTTGCAAAGGTGGATAAGTCATCCTGGAGTCTGATCAGAAGTAGCAGTTGTTCATCAACATCCAGAACTAACTGGAAGAATCTCTATTCACCATAGGAGCAGGGCAGGGGAGCAGCCACCTTGCCCACCCTCTCTGTTTCCTCTGAAGAAGGAGAAATTTTCTGTAGTGCAGGGTCCACTGCCTCATTGGAGGCTTCCTGCACTCACTCACACAGCCCTCAATAAGATCAAACCAGCTGCATGTTCAGAGAGGACGCTGCATGTCTTCGTCCTTTGTTACCCTCACAAATTCAGTCTGTGACATTTAGGTGAGTCCTCTCTATTAAAAATGTGAAACGTAAAACCACAAGAGAGTTGAGGCTGGAAGGCATTTCTGGAGAACGTCCAGTCCAAATCTGTGCTCAAAGCAGTGTCAGTTAGAGCAGATACGGTTTGATTTTGAGCATCACCAAGGAGGAGGAATCCACAGTATCTCTGGGAAACCTGTTTCCAGTGTCTTTTTACCCTAATAGTAAAAAGAGTTTTTCTTGTGTTTAAGTTGCATTCCCTTTATTTCAGATTGTATCCTTTGCCTCTTCTCCTTTCATTGGGCACCACTGAGAAGAGTTAGGACTCTATCCTCTTTACTCACCCTCCATCAGGAATTTTTACACATGGATAAGATTCTTCTGAGCCTTCCTTTCTGTGGGCTGAACATCTCTCTTAGCCTGTCATTGCATGACAGATGTTCCAAGCCCCTAACCGTCTCAGTGGTCCTAAAGAACAGGTTTGTTTACCTATTTAGTGCAACTTTTAAAATTGGACACTAAGTATAATGTTATTTGCCACTCCATTTAATTTAGAAAGTAGTATACATTCTTATCCACTTCCCGTTGTGATTACCGTTAAAGATTACAAACAGGCTTTGTACTTTGAAAGGACAGCATATATTTACAATTAAATGCTTCATGAGTGCTAACTTGCCACTGAAGGAATACATGTTCTTATAGACATCTGAGTGATTTGAAATAGAAAGGAACTCTATATTAAAACTGTTGTTTTCCAGAGCAAGATGCCCCTCCATGATCTGGTACAATTATTATTTCTTCTGAAAAAAAAGGGGGTCTACAATTAAGATATGATATTAAATCTCTGTGAAATGTAGTGTATAAAGAAACACTGCTTTCATGCTTTGCAGTTACTTGAATAAGGTTAAGAGCACATGTGCAGACATCACAGGTTTTGCAGATAACACAATATTTTTAGAAAAAAAATATGCTCACATATTTGTGAATAGAATATATGACAATTTCCGCCATCTGTGGGTATGCACATTAAGGGACACAAAGATTTCATTCTACATAGTTCCTATTTAGTTTTGCAAATGTATAAGAAAATCAGTGCACAACAAAGTGCGAGAGCAAAATGACCAGATTTTGAGGCATACTAAGCACCTACCGATGGAATTCTCATACTTGTGAAGCCTAACCATAGCAATCAAAGGTTAGTTAGCTTAAAAGACAAGAGTGGGTTGTAAGTCATGTTCATTTTGGATGATAAGCCTTAGATGGCATCATTTGAAAGATCACTTTGTATTTAGAGAAAGTGTAGCTTAATAACTTTAAACTCAATTGAGGTGGCTCAAGCCATGCTGCTGTGGTGATATAAATGGAAACAAAGACTGGGTAAATACTGAGTGTTTCTGTCAAGTTCCTCACAATGTCTTATCAGTTAGGTTCCTGGATCTGAGCACTCTGACACAAAAAAAAATGAGTCTTGGAACCCAAGGCCTTTTATTGGATGAGATGATAAAAAAAAGTACCTCTCCTTGTGAGCCAGGGCACAGATTTCAGAGGGTTCAGGAGAGGAGACGTGTGAGCTCAAACCAGGTGGGAGGGAAAGGTGAATGCAGGAAAAGGTCTCTGCCAGTGGTTCCCTGCCAGCTCAGCCCCCCTGCAAGCAGCCAGTGCCCATGCCACCTGCAGCCCTCACAGAGGCCTTGAGGAGCTACAAAGAGTCAGCACAGGGGATCCCGGCATTTGCATTCACATTGAAGCAAACAGTATTAGTGTGGAAGCTTACACATTTTTTCCTGATACGGGATTCTGTATGAAAATATCTCATCTGGCCTTTCTCCCCTCGCTTATCAGATTACTTCCACACTCCAGCAACCCCACATGGTGGTTTGAAGAAGTATGTCAATCAGTGGAAGATTAAACCATCAAGTAGAAGCTCTGCCTCAGGATTGCTTTGCTGTCAAATACCTGTGCTTTAGCCATGAGGTCTGACAATTCCATTTAATGATCCCATAGTACTATATTGCACTCTCAGAAAGGCACAGCACAGCTCCATGCAAAGTATTATATTTCATGTATATGGCATACCAAGAGCAGAAGAAGGTGCTGTTCTCATGAATTAAGGATTTCTGAGTGTATGACTTAAAGAGAAAATTAGTTGAAATCAATGGGGCAATCTAAAAGAGAAATTATTAGAAAAGCTAAAAACTCCCTGATAAGTCAGAAGAAGTAACAGAAATTCGTGTTCAGGAGAATTCTGTGTGCCTTCTCTCTGTGCTATGGGGACTCAGTCACCTACCAAGTAATATGATGAAGCGAAACCAAATGAGGTCATCTTAAAAGGCGGGAAGACCCTTCTATTCAGAAAGTAGTTTATGAAAAAAGAGAAGCTATTTTTTTTCTTTCACTGTACTTTACATCTCTGAAAATCTGATCGATATAATCACCATCTTATAACTGAAGAGTAGAAGCACACCTTCACATCTTTCATGAGTAGCAATTGCAGAAATCAGACAGTTATTACTATACTTATAAAATGTACTTGAAAGCTTAGTCTTTTTTAACTTATTTATGGTAGCCTAATAGATAGTCAGCCTAATTCAGAGTTTAACACAGTAACACCTTAAAGTGAATTTTGATTTAATGAAAAGAAACCAGAGAGATGACTTTGGAAAATTAACTACTGAGTTTCTCTTACACATAAAACACACACGCGGTCAGATTCACTGTGACTTCAAAGAATCACAAGTTTGAGCAAGTACTTAACTTCATGTCTGGGTAGAGTCAAGCATCATATTCTTCACTACACTTGCCATTGGATCTTTTAAGAAATGCCTAATAATGTGGCATTTCCTGTGAAGAACTGCAAACTGCCCAGTAGTAGTTAAAACAAGACCAGCACGTTATTACTTTTAAGCAGAATACTGGAGTAAGTCAAGAATATATGTCACTGAATATAGGATCTGCAGTTCACTGCTTTTTGTGCCATTGTATTCCTAGGTATAACCTGGCAAAATTGTTTTTCCACACCTATAAGGGACTTTCTTCACAGCAGATGGAAATCATGACCTAAGGGCTGTGTATTTTTATTCCACAGTGAATTTCATTCTACAATAAGCACCTACTGAACAGTAAGAACTAAGCTATTGCTAAGTCTGTAACTGATGTACAAAGACAAAAGCTCATTTTCCAATCCATGGAAAGCTTATTAAGTAAATTACAAGGCATCGCAAACTGGTGGTAAATCTGTGGTGGAAGATTAAACCATCAACAATTTTAAATCTAGCCTAGCTTGATTTTTACTTTTCCCATTTACTGCCACTCTGGTAACTTAAGGAGAAGTAGTATATGCTTAATGGTTCTTGCTGCCTATACAGAACAACTGTACCTTCGTGCCTGCATTGCTGTACAGGGGTATGCCCTGGCAGCCCTCTTAGTTCTGTTTCTTCTGGAGGTAAAATAAATTTTATATTGGCCCAGCAATTACATAATTAATTATAAAAAGGTGCCCACAAACCCCCTTATGTCTCAGGCTCCTTTATCCTTTAGTTCTACTACAAGGAACCACTACAAGGAATGTTAAAAGGACAACAGAAAATATTTTGTCATAAATATGAAGTGGATACAGCCTCTTTCCATGAACATATGTTCTGCCTTTTCATTGCAGTACCCTCACATTTAATTTATTCAATACTTAGAAAACATACTCATTTTTATTTCCTTTCTCTGCTTTGATCACAGAATGCCTTCAAAGAATATTCCATGTGCAGTGTTCACACAAGTGCCTTCATTTAATTGCTCAGGTAATTCACCACATGTGCTCACCAGGCTGAGGGAGTACAAGAAGTTTTCTGGCAGGCATGAGCTCATGTGAATGGAAAACTGGAAAGTGATGAATGAACCATTTTCTATTGAGTTTGTACAACGACAGACACCATGGGCACAACCAGGGAAAACAACGACACATGCAGCTTAGAAATCTGATTTCCATGGAATTGTGCCAGTGAAAATCAGTCACTGAAAACTCTCAAAAAAAGCACAAAAAAAGAAGGCGTAAAGAAAAGCAAAATTAATTCATTTGGAAACAGCAAAAGAACATGGGAAGTAATTGCTGTGTTTGTAACATCTATTTCTACATCTATTATTCTATTCAATTATGTCTCATTGCTGACATTAAGTATCAAAATGCCTCCAGAAACCATGATTTACCATAATATGAACAGAGTTCAGATGATCTTAATATGAAGTTGGAAAAGAGCATACAATAACATATAATAACAGAGCTGCATTGGACAGGACAATTGAGAAGGCTTCTCTTTACAGCAGCCCAGAATGGTTTCCAATATACCATTGCTATTTAGATTACATCGTGACAGGCACTTTACAAATTACCCAGAATTTACGGGCCAGATCGTGACACCATTACTCATGCTGAAAACCAGCGTATAATGGCAGCAGCTCCACTGAAGTCAGCAAACTACCAGACCTGAAGTCACAAGCAAAGGTTTCACAGTCTAGCTCAATTCTGTCCCTGGGCAGATAACCTTCGGACCCACAGACATGCAGTCAAGTCTCGCGGTAAAGGCACATAACAAATGTGGAGAAATGCTTTCCAGCAGCACAGTGGGGAAGGGGAGGAGGGAGAGAAACTGTAGGCTCCTCTAATGCTTTTTTAGGCTTCCTGGCTCCAATCTTAAAAAAATAAGCAGCTCAAGGGATACAGGATTTTTCTCCCCTCACCTTCTTCTTTTCTTAGTGCAAGATCAACTACAGTTTTCTTAAGGAACAAAAAACCCAACAATGCTAAAGTTAAGAATATTGCCTTATCAGTCAGCTACATACAAGAGACAGAAGAGTTGTCAAGACAATATTAAAGGTTTTAGTGATACGCCAAAGCTCCTCTGGGAGGATACAGGCTCTAAATCTTTTTTGAATGCGATACCAAGTTACAGATTACTCACATCTCGTTCCTGTGCTCTCCTTTATCTCTTCCTCCACTCTTCCTCTATGTTTGCTATAGTTCTTGTATTTTTATTTTCTTTGTGGAGTTAAGCTCTAATCATACTTGATCCTAGCCATATTAGGTTCTATTTTATGAAAAGGGAAAACTTTTATAACCACAGCAACAAATTTCTTTGTGACAAGATTTATCTCATTCCTTTTTATGGTGGTAAGGCTTTTCCCCCCTTTAATTACCCAACAGAAGCAAAGTCTCTCATCCTTTCTTCATCTTTATATACTTTGCTTTCAACCAGGTCCAGATGACAGCATAGGAGAAAGTTTTCCAATTCATACAGCCACCTTCTCTTACATATTTGGGTTGACTTGCACTCTGGACAACAGGCTAGAGTTTGTACTGACCATCCAGTAGAAGTGTCTTCTGCTGTAAGCACTTCTTGCAGCAATATTTCTTGTCACCATATTGAATTGGCTTTCCCTCACAGCCTCTGTGAAGAATCCCAGACCTTAGATGTGGAGTGAGGTCACGTTTTCTCAGATGTCATCTGTTTGCCTACTGCTTTCCTTGTATGCTTTGCAGCATTTATCAGCTGACTCCTCTGTCCTTCAGCCCCCACAGCACCCAGGCTTGCCGAGCACTCGCATGTCCATCCTCTGCTTTTGCCACCCTTGGTTCTGCGCTGTGGTGTCCACAAGATCATGCCTCAAACAGCTTGGCAGTATGCAACAGGAACATGCTTTGATTAAATAGTCACAAGACAAATTCAACCATTTTTTTCCCCTTCCTCTCCTGCCCCATTTTCTGATGTTTATCACTGTTTCCATTGCAATTGCCCTTCTCCATTCAAGACCAAGATTTAATATTTGTATTTTGGAGGGGCAAAGGAGCGACAGCGCCAGAGTCACTGGATGCATACAGTCACAAAACAACCACAGGAAGGTCTGAGCTGAGTCACCCACAGACTAGCACCTGGGTTTGCCGAAATGCAGAGTGACAGCAAAGTTTACTTCCAAGGACTTGCATGATTCCTAGACTGTAACCATCCCAGAGGCTTTACTGGCACTGGTGACTAAACAGTTTGGTATGTCCAACCCCTTCTGCTGCATTCTGTCGTCACCTGCAGAAGCTGCTGCTTCTGTCTCCATGGTACATGACTGCTGCCCCTCTACAATGCTGCCAGCGCCATCACTGCTCCTGCCCATGGCGGCACAGCAGGAAGCCCAGGCAGGTGCCCACATTCTGCTGGGGCATGAGCACTCCCCACGAGTGAGACTGGCACAATTTATGAATGCTGCCTGGGATAGGACTGCATCTCGAGGGGGTGAAGTCTCAGTGTCGCCCATGACTCCCATTTCCTTTTTATTTCCTGAAGAATCACGTCCAGGGAATCCCAGGCAACCCAAAACCTCCTTAAAAGCCGAAAAGGCCATGGCAGAGGAGCTGTAATCCCTGGTGGCAGCAGCTGTGGCAGATTTTGAGTGCTGTGAGTGATGCCTTTCCAGTCCCAACCATCAGCAGCTCTCAACCAAGGCAGGGGACACTGGCAGAGGCACAGCCAGACCTGCCAGGGGCCTGGACAGGCCTTGGGAAAATATTACTGTAATGAATAACTGACTGACATTTAGCAATGCAAAGCCTTTTGTGCAGTTAGGGAAATGTCATGATGTATTTTCTTTTCAAGGAAACATGTGGGCCATGCTTTACAAGTGGCTGTTTGCAGAGAGGATTGGGACACTGGGGAAGGGACCTTTACTTTCTTTGCAGCAAACAGAAGCAAAACTCCACCTCTTTAGGTGAAGGTAAATATATCAAACTGCTGACATCAGAGGGGAAACTCCCTCCCTCTGTGCCGTCTTCACCTAGTTTGCATTGCTTTAGCAAAGCCAGAGGTTGCTAAAAAACACGTGGAATGAAAAATAAAATAGCCCATAACTCTGCAAGAGTTGGAAGGGAGTTTTAGCTCATTCTTCATCTCTTTCACATTCTTTGTTGAAATATGAGGCCAAGAAGAAGGCCAAAAGACTTAAAAGGACTGTCATGAGGTAATTCAGCCACAAGGCCTGAGCAGGGGAACACAATGATAGCAGTGTGCTTGCTGTTTGCACAGAACTTGAAATATCAGAGCCCCATAGACCCCAAAAATGCACAATTAAAAATGAAACGACTTCCTGGGGCCCAGAGATTACCCAAATCTTCCCCTCTGAAAATGTTTCACCCAAGTATCCTATAAAACTGGTAGTTGCATGTGGCATCTGCACAACATCGCAGTTGAAAAACCCATAAAAGAACAACCCAAGGTTACGTACTCATGTTTACCATTGTGTCCTCCAGTGACCACTGCATGTGCTTGTGCTTTATGCAAAGGACAGAAGATTCAGGTGGCAGCAAGCTGCATGTCAATGGTCTTCCTAGCTTTGTGAAAGGCAGCACAGCATATCTGACCTGTCCCATACAAGGGCTCGAGTTCTCCAGCACTATCCTACAAGGTAATTTTCCACATAGGAAAGGTGGGTCAAAGAAAGAGACTGCATGGGGTCCATCTCTTGAGCAAGCACAGATCTGCTCCTGGGTTCACTTCCTCCTCAAGGCTCTTCAATGGTAAAGGCAGAGCCCAAGAAAGCAGAAGGCGGAGGTTACTGCTCGGCCAAAAGGGCAAAGGTGGGTTTATGTTACTTCTGTACCCCCCTGATTCTCCTGTGGAGCAACTGCCCCCAGCTGCTGGAGGGTTCTGGGCAACTTCTTGCATCTAATGCAGATGGAGGTAATACCAGTTGTCAGCCAGGGAAGAGGTAGTGAAATCTTCAAATCCTTGGGTTCCAGATTGAAACCCAGGGCCAGCACACTAGAAAGGCCATGCTGGCAGCAGGTGGATTGAAATACAAGGCAGCGCAGCAGGCATGAACCCAGCTTTTACTAATTGCCGGTCATCAGGCATAGACATTTGTACTACCCGTGGGATGGTGAACATGCAGAAGAAATAAATGGAATTATAAAACAAGCCCAGCCTGTTAACGATACTTACTTGTGAAGGGGGATACCTGTCCCATAGGTATTTGTTGCAGGACTTCCCTGCTTGGCAAGGCCCATTTGACTGAAAGAAGGAAGATGTCACAAACATTATATGCTTATCGTGCATGCTTGATCCCATGATTTTTGCTAATGTGGCATTTACAACTGCAGGGTCAGACTGTAGAAAAGCAAAAAACAAAAAGGAAAAATTAGGTGTAGTAAATAATCTCGCTGCCCAGCTCTACCAAATCAGTGAAGCAAACAGAAAAATAGGCCCTTTTTGGAATGACTAAACACATACAGAAGAATATTATGTTAACTAAACATAAAAAATATCAAATTTAAAAACTGAGAACTCTATCTTAAATGATATCTTCTGAATATTAATGTAGATTAATATTCACAGTTTATAATGTGGATAAACTTATTCATACCCCTTAAAGATGATATACATCCCTCTCGAGTGCCAGTCAGTCTTGAAATTACTCTTCAATAACTGAAAAACAAGTGAAAGGGGTGTTAGCAATCTCTCGAGACTGGCTTATGTTTTCTTGTAGTAACAGCAAAACGTTCATTTAAAGATAAAATCTGAACACGACGACAGTAGCTGTCTCAACCAGATGGTGGCACTGTAAGCACTTGCTATTATAAGGGCATTATAATCAGGGAGGGAAATAACCAAACCAACAAACAAAAAACCAAAACCAATGCAATAACTGCAGTATCACTTTACAGAACTGCATCTCCTAATTTATGAAAGACCTTCACAGATGGCTAAACATACATGAATTGCCGGTGTTACCAATCCCAAACCATTAGCTTAATGAACAATGTGCTGAAAAGAAATGGTGTAAGAGTGTCTCATGACATTTTAAAAAATGCTTTCAGAAGAAAACCGAAAGACTTTCTTTTCCCAGTTCCCCTTCCAGACCAAGTTTTTCAAACCGATCTTAAACAGTGGGGAGGAATCCCAGTGTGTTGCCAAATGACCTCTCTCATCGCACCACCAATACATGCATATTAAAATATATCAAAAGCAGAAAGTCCAAGGCACTGAGTCAAAACTGTTTCTCAAGCAGATTAAGTGGCAGGGTGTACAGGAAAACAATCTGGTATTCAATATATCAGTGACAGCAATTTGTGAAACATACAAATTAAATGTTTGCAATGGCCTATAAAACAGAATTGTAAGGAAGATGCAGAATTATAAGGAAGATACAAAATCCAGGAGGAAAGCCTGGCTCTTCCGATGGCAGCGGGATTTTTGCCATTGACGTCTGTGTGGCCAAGATTTCCCCGTAAGGGTTGCATCAAAATATACAGGGCCTGAGTTTTTTCCAGAAGTGTGAATCCATGTGCATGGTCAGTACAACTGTTGGTTTACAGAAGGAAGAATTCCAGGAAAATCAACCAGAAAATGTGTCTGAAAGTATAATACAATGAATGCTCTGCCTATTGGAGGGAAAGAAAAGAAGCATGCAGCCCTCTGGACATCATACTGGTAACAACAAATTTGCTTAACATTTTTCTCGTGCTTTAATTGCCTTTGCTATTGTTTCTTCAGAGGCTTCTTTGCCTTCTTTCATGCTTCATTTTTGTGAGATTATCCCTTTTTAAGAACTATTTATTAGTTTCCCAGGTTAATCTCTCAGCTACCCAGTGTTGCTTCTCTTCTCTGATATCAATAAATGACATATTCGTATATACTGCTTTAAATTAATTGATTTTGAAGTGTTTATCAAATGAAGCCTGCAACATTGCTGGTTTACAGATGGGGAAACATAAGAGAACTCAGAACTAGAATAACGATTTAGATACTGATCCTGCAAACACTTGTTCATTTGAATAATTTTATGAGGGCATTTGATGTGGTCACTTAGAGACATCAAATTACTTGTGTGCAAAAGTGTCTGAGGACCAAATCCTTATCCACCAACAGCAGCTGCAACTGGCTTTCCTTCTTCCTCTTCAAATACCTTGAAAAAAATCATAATTCTTGAGCAAAATATTATTTTTAGCAGTAGCTCCTCAAACTGGGAAAGAGGAGGAAAGTAGTAAAATCCAAAGTTGTGATTAAAAAAGCAACCGTGATTTGTGAAACAGTCCAGACTAAAAATAAATAAAGGATTTCCCTTTTTTTTCTGTGACCACGAGAAAACATACAGTAAAAATTTCCCTGGTCTTTTTCACATTGAAAAATCAAAAATTTTGTTGCCAAAAACTTCTCGTTTGGTAGCAGCAACAGCATGTTTGAGGTTACACAGGAAGTTTCACCACATGACATTTCAGCTGCTGAGAGATGTGGCCAATATCAGGGATATATCTTGATTACACGAAGATACTTTGTTCATAGCAAACTCACTATTATTCATTGCATTGTAAATGAGAGAAACTATATAACCAAACTACAGAAGGCCAACAGCCATACTCCAAAGGCTGAATTTCTGGCTTCTTATTCCGATTCTCCTGAAGGAAGATTTTTTCAACCTAAACATTTATGACATAGAGACAAACAATATCAGGAAGTCAACAACTTGCCAAAGCCTGATGAATGAAAATAATGTTACTTTTTCTTTCCTGGACTTCCTCCAGCCAGGTGTATTGCCCCAGACCTTCTGGGATTCACATCTTCTGTGAATAACATAGCAAATGACCCTTCCCATTTACCATGGAAAGTAATCAGTGCATCTCAGAAGTGAGATTCCTTAAAACGAGTAACATTACTACACATACCCACTAGACTAAATCCTGCTTTAGGAGGAATCTTCCATTGTATTGATCGGAAATCCAGTTTGTCCTATTTTACCTGATTTTCCCTCACTGGATAAAATAAGAGGTAACAGCAGATGAAACTGAGCTCTAGAGTTCAGTTCAGGAAAATAACTGGTGAACCCGAAGCACCACGTTCGTATCATTAAACAGACTGGACAAAGTCATTCTGAAATTAGAGCAAATTTTCTCCATGAAGCTTAAATCATTTCCAAATGACATTTTACAAAATATACACCTTTTTTTTAAAAAAAAAAATCTTGATTAATGAAAACATGGAGACCTACCTTGCCTTAGATTTGCAAGAGGTTAATTATTACTGTGATCATTTTCCTCATTGGAATGAAAATGCCCTGAATCAAGATGAGGGAAGAATGGTTATCAGTCCACAGATTTAAACTGTGTATGTGTGTGTGTGTGTGTATGCATACCCACATACTTTATTTAGTTATTTTTTTAAGTTTTCTTCCTAGAATGCAAAGAAAGCTAAGGACATGCCTCCTAGTGAATAATCAAAGTGACTAAGCATTTCCTTGAGGAAACAGAAAATGAGGAAATGGCACCATGATTTGCTTCTTGCTTTGCTCAGAAAAAAAAATATTATTTTTATTTCTGGTTTCCCAGAGAAAAAAATAAAACAAAACACAAAAAAAGATATCCTCATGGGGACATGATCTCACTTCTGCACACTCTGACATGTTAGTCATTCCCACTTAGTTCCTCTTGTTCAATAGCTTATCCTTGCTTAACTTACGGAAAATTAATTCAATGAGACTTTGTGAAACTACCAGAGCAGTAGGGAAATAGCTTACATTGCACTCTGATATTGTACCTCTCTACTTGATGAGACCAAAGCATCCAACAGAAGCTCATCAGCAATCTTACAAGAGATCCTCAAACACCACACTGGCGACAAAGCTGTGGTGGATTAACATATAGCTCCAAACTCAAAATCAGTGACCTCCTACCAGTCAACCCCTGTGAAGGTCTTCATGCAGAAACATCACACAAAAGAGCTTTTATTCAACAAACACTTTAAGCAGCCTTCTTCATGTCAGGACTCATTTCTCCCGCTCCTTATCTTCTCTTTCAGTTCTTTTCTCTTTCCCAGCAGTGATCAGATGAAGCTCATAGGAAAGACTCACACAGCGCTCTGGACCACTTGCTAGTATAGCAATGAGGATCTTTCACTAGCAAAATTAAACCATAGTTTGCCCCGCAAGTCTAGGCTGCTCACACACGTATGCTTCCCTGAGGGCTCGCCAAGTTCTCTCTGCTCATCAAGAGCAGGACTGTCGCTACTGCAAGCAGGACAGGATCCCTCCCCAGGTGAGATCACTGGGTCCACGGTGAGAGGCTGTTTCATAAGAGAGCGCTGCCAGAAAAAGCACCAAATCACTCTTTCAGACCCACTTCACATGCTAATTTTGGGTTATCAGTAATACAAAACAGTAATTTCTTTTCCTGGATTTGATCATTACCTTCCTCCTTTACCACAATTTATAATTCAGGATGATACTCATACTGTGATATAAAGCAGGATAACAAACTCAACAGAGTTTCCACTTAAAATGTTTCGATACTCTTTCCTCTGTCTTTTTAATTCAGCTCTTGTCAGGTTAAGCTCCCTTCCTATGCAGAGCTCAGACTGGTGGAGATGAAGAAAACACTGTCTGGTTATCTGCTTGATGATACATGATCCTGACAAGTAGCAAGTTTACACAAAGGGGTCTTTCTTCCACACTCACTCTGCCAGGCAGGGACCAGAGCTCCTTCTGCAGAGAGCACTGGGGAGATGCTGGGAGAACTCAGGAGGACAGCACAGTAACCCTGCCTGGAGCCAGAGCGAGCATGTGAGAGTCATCTATCTCCCAGAAAAATGTTGCAATGCACAAGCTCTATGGGCCCACTTGTAAAACAGTGTCTGTAATGCCTCACAAAATGTCCAGAGACAGCCCCCAAGTCCCCAGTGCTTCATTCCAAAGCACTGCAGGAGAACACGCCCAGCAGTAAACTGCCTCAAAATCAGATGATCTAGGGATTCCAGAAGCTCATGATGTGAGAAGGTCAAGACATGAATTTCTTCAGGATTTATTTCACCACATCTGTCTGGACTGCAGTCTTAGCACTAAATTATATCGGGCCTAATTTTCCCTTACAGTTCTTCAGAGAAGTACTACAATGCAGAGAAACTCAAAAAAATACTGGTTTGCTCAGCCAAAACCACTGTTCACTCAGCCTCTGGTTCAAATTGTTTTCAGCAGCATCGTGATTCCTGGTTTGTGCTCTTTGAGGCCAGGAACACTTCAAACTATGGGGCTCCCTGGCTACCGTGGAACAAGGACTCCTTGGTGGTTGATGGCGCCTTGATGTGCTGGCAATGTTGGGCAGATTTGCCGAAGTAACTTCCTTATTCGATCGCACCAGGCGTAAGAGCCACACAACTTCACATCGCACCAATTTCACAAATCTATCAATTGACTCTGCCCACTCTAGATGCAAATCTAGTATTAAGATGATTTTTTTTGCAAACTGGGAAAGAAGACTGGTTTCTTTGGCTAGTCTTGTACAAAACCACTGAAAGCTCTCTAAGCTACAGCTCTAAAAGATGACTGGGACATTTCACTGCAATCAACAACACTCAGGAAATCGTACACATCTTTTAGTGGCACCTCAGACACAAACCCAGACTCTCCCTGGTGCTGTAAAACACAGAAACTGAATCTAGATTTAAAATGCGTATGGCTATTATGTACTATCATTGCCAGGCTTCAACAGAACTAAATCATCTTCCTACTAAAGGAGAAAGCAACCTCAGCTAAAACCAACTAAAAGCAAAAATCAACAGTAGCATTACAGAAGTGACTGCTGAGGGAAGATGAAAGCCGCTGACAAGAACAAGCCAGGATGTGACACAGCCTTTCACGAGCCATCTGCCTCATTACAGGAAAACCTGCCAAACTCAGGGAGGATCTCAATGTCAATAAATTAGAAGGAAAAATGGAAAGATAAAGCCCACTATGAAGCCAAAGGGGAACAAGTGCCTAGCTGAAGTGAAGGAGAAGAGACTACTCCAAAGAGCTTCTTTCTGGTTGAATGCTGAAACTACAAAGGAGGCCAAGACAAAAATGTTTCTTCAAGATATCTGGGAAAAATGATAGACCTTTAATTAAAAAGTCTGTGTGGGGGAAAGCTGTATGTGGTCCTAGAAAGCAGGGTAGATAGCAAACTTCTTGTTGGATGGGCAGATTCGTGCCAAATCAAGGCTCAGGAATTGACAGGCAGATGTAGAGGATGCATCCCAGCTTGAATGTATATGCTTTATATCCTGGTAGCTAAGTCTGGCAACTACTTGAGGGTTTCTAACTTTCAGACTTCAGCAACACATGTAACATCGAACCAAGCCGAATGCCTTGTAACGCAGTGTGTCCACACGGCCCCACAGTCCTGCCTCCACTGCAGCTTTTACAGACCACCACGGCTCCCAAGGCCAAAAGACTAATCATTATGAGAAGCTCCCTTTTCATTCCTAAATATAGGTCACTAATCTGACAGGAGGGATGATAAGCAAGCCTAGATTTTGTAATCTTGTACCTACTTGCTTCTTAACTCCGATGCTCCTGCCAACAACAGGGACATAGGTGAGGCATTTCAAAAGTGCCCTGATGGCCATGATGTCTTTCCGGAAGAGGTAAATCACACCCCACCAGGGGAGAGGGCACTAAGGATTCACATTGCTTTCATCCTGACCTTGGACCTGTGAGGGCAAGTTGGCATGTTATATTGAAAACTGAGGATATCCCAGGAAGACCAGGGAAAAAGACTTACTGGAGGCAATCTAGACAGAGGGAGGCAGAGGAAAATTCAAAGATGTTTTCTTTTGAAAAGTGAATAGAATGATTACTATTCTTACTGCTCTTCAAAGGGAGCCTACCTGCAAGGATAAAAATCTGAAAAATTAAGAAACTGTGAAACTCGGGGAGGGTCATAACTGGAAAAAGTGATTATTTTATTCTGCACCTTTCTACCTGACTTTTGAACAGCTATGAAAAAAAACAATCTTAATTTCAAAACCTCCTGAGGCAGGAGCCACACCTTCCATCACAGATCAACTCTTCCAAGTAATCCCATCAAAGCCAAATCCCGCTTTAGCTTGTTTACTATACAAAGACCCGTGTCCCTCATCAGTTCATCACCTTCAGGAAGGAAATCTTCTGGAATGCACATGTATTGTTATTATTCCCACAAAAATCTATCTATTTCTAAGGTATAAAAGCCACACACACACTTTGTCCTACAGTTACCTATGGCAGTTATTTAAATCTCATTTAATATAATAGTAACATTGAATATTTGTAGTAAGTATCTGACAGTAGCCAGCAGAAACTCCAATCAAGATCAGAGGCTATGATGTGATTCACTGACTGTCAGAAAGCTCTTAGTAGCTGAGAGTGACTGAGTTGGAAAACCTGTCTGCATCATGGAGAAGAGGCACAAGTTAACACGCAAAGGTCAGAGATAATTGGAGTTTGCTTGCCTCCCCCACAGAAGCATAATTGTTCATATAGAGAAGAGAGTCAAACATTGCTGGGAATAGCTCAAAACCAAGGGACCTCTTCCATTAGTATAATTCTCCATAGGTCCTTCATGAGCCAAGGAGAATGTTAAGACAGGAGGTAGAGGAGACAGAAGTAAAATCTGTGCATTAAAGGAAAATGCATTAAGGCATATCAAGTGCTAAGATGTTATGGGAATGGGACTATGTAACTGCCCCTAAGTAGACCCAAAGGAAAAATGATATCTGTATCACAACATTGTGTATAGTAGTATGCTGCTGCCACACGCACTGTATCGAACCGTAGAATGGCTGTGGAGAAAGCCAAATTTGACGAGAGAAAATCACTAGGCACCATCCAAATGTGCTATTAGGAAAAGTGATAGATTGCATAGTAAGACATGAGGAGGGCAGAGAAGTTACACTTTGAAAATACCACATCAGAGCTTTGTTTACTTGGTCATACAAGTGTGCTACATATTTCCTGAATGGCTTCCAAAACCAAGGCAGGGCTTTCATATGACCTGCCCTTATGTGCCGACAGGTAAGATACCTGCAGTGATAGCAAGTCACACAGGGATCTCCTTTCACAGCCAGTGGAGAGCAGTTAGCAGGAGGCAGTTCATCTGACCTGTTACATACGTGCAGTAGAAGAAGATGAATCATCTCCCCACTGGCTGCACGCGGAGCTCAGATAACTAACTCTGATGTAGGTGTTGTGGGCACCTGCTTTTAGTCAGATTGATCTCCTCCTATGCTCCCCGCTTCCACTTGGCTCCTCCTCCCAAGCATCCATGTGCCTCAGTACTGAAGATTAGCGTTTTAACTGTCTTTGAGAATACAAATCACACTTGCTGGTTCTGGCCCTGTATCCCAATCCACAGACCCACCTGGAAGGACTCTGGGGGCTCTGTGGACATGAAGGCTTTCATTTGCCTTCATCTCCCAGAAGTTAGTGCTGCCCAGTCATGCCAGGTGGCAAGAGGACGTAACTCTATCAGATAGGTCACATCACCCTCCCTGCTCCCAGTATCACTGCCCAGTCCCAGCTCTCTCACATGAAGCTCGCTGAAGCAAAGGAGGCTCTGCATAAAGGGTGAGGGAATGGGCACCTAAACAGGCAAACTCAGTGAAAAAAACCCAACCTGTTGTACCTTAGTGATTCAAACCTTTCTAAAATGTCAGAATCAACCTCAGAGCCAGGCTCAGTGGAGCAGAGAAATGCACGTTTATTTTCAAGCAGACATGGGCTAAGAAAAGACTTAAATAAGCAATTTGCTCACACAAGACCTCCATGGGGCATCAGAGTGTCTGCAAGCACTTCAGCTGTAAATACTTGCCCTTACTGACGTCAGCAGCAAAGCTGCTGCTTATTTGACTGTGACCAGAACTTCACCTCGGTCATCTCTTTGTTTTTGTGCACAGCCAATGGGCAATATTACAGTTTGAAGTCAGAGAATTTATTATCCCATGAACATTCTGATAAGCCATCCCCTTGCCCTTCCCTGTTCTCAGTTGAAAGACTAACTTTCTTTTACTGCGCAGTAAAAATAACCCTCCATATCAGGTTCAATTTCTTTCCTACCACTTCATCAGAGTGTTTGTTCTTCTTTATCACTGAGATCAATATTTATCCATGTGGGTGGACACTGTTCTCTCTACTCACCACGTTGTTATCGCGTTAAAGTTTAACGTCACTAAAGAGGTAGTAAATGACAACTCAGCCTACATAACCAAAAAAGGATTTATTTATTTAATTAAATAATGCATTTCACTGAGAAACCCAACCACATTGTTCCTAGGCAGGATCCTCAACATGTTTCTCACAGTAATGCACCTCTATTGACCACTCTTCTTTTGATAATATAAGTTCACCTTTGGAAGTGATGAGGACAATCTGATCTTATACTGGGCTGCACACCACTACAGCAGGTAACTTCATTTAATAGTACTGCTGTTGAGTACAAAGATATGCAGGATTAAAATCAGATCTTCTGTCTCTCTATTTATTAAATACTCCTTTTTTTCAGCTTCATAATTTCCCAACAGTTTTTAAAGTAGAGGAAAATTAGATTTTTTTTCCTTCAGAGTTTTTTTTCTAGACTGTGTGCTGAGAGAAACGTGTGATCCAGACTCCTGGGCCAACACACTTTAAATAAAGGGGTTTATTTATGTCTTTTTGTGAATTAGTACATTATTAAGATTACTTTCCAATTTTAAAAAGCAGTTTAGTAATTATTAGCCACTGCTAGGTAAACTCTGAAATGGCTTAGAGTTCGAGTTCAGTTCAGATAAACATACAAAAGTTCAGATGCTTAACCACTTCTTGAGTCTGCAGAACAAGTCTGGAGACCTATCAGGTTCCCCATCTCCCTACACCCATATGCCAAGTCATGCCAAGAATGCTCCAGTTGCATTTATTTATGGTGCTTTTGCATGTTTGGTTTTGGTCCTGTGTAGAACCAAGGAATACAAAGGTTCATGAAATGGAAGATGATGGGTGAGGCCTTGAAGGAAATTCTCTTCTTCAGAAAACAGGGTGTTTTAAAGAGCCTGCTAAAAGCTTTAGAGTGAACTGTCCCATGACAATGGGCCAGTTTCAAAAATAATTTAATTCCATCTATATCTTATAGCCCAATAATACCTTCCTCCACACTTCACCCAGTCCCCCGGATAGGATGTCTATTTCTCAAATTTGTCTAAAATTTCTGGGTGCCCTCTGCTCCAGGCACTGCCTCACTCTGGTGCCTTTAGCTTCCGCTTGAACCCCTCTGTTCTCTAGAAACTAGCTTCAACCCTAAGGACTTCCGTACCTTCTAAGTGTACTTACAGCACACCTCAACCAAGCCCAGATTCCTCACCAAAGGTAGTCAGAAGGATTTATTTTTAAATAGCGCTGCAGCAGGTGGAGATGCCCAGCTAATTAGCTTTTGACCATAGCTGCCAAGCAAATGAAAGGGCTGGAAACAACCCACTACAGACTGCAGGGAGTCAAGCACACTTTCCGAAAAAGCACATTAATCTTTAGAATGGGTCATCCTGTGTGAGGAATGCCACGCACTCCTGTCAATGTTATTATGTCCCTGTGAACCTCAGAAGGCACAAGCTCTCAGTGTTGAGATGTGACTAAATAATAATGCAGAACTCAGGGATAGAATAAACGTAAGACCAGGGTTTATAACCTCCTCTGAGCCCTCAGGCCCTCTGATAACCTAGTGAGGAGTTAAAAAAAAAAAGGTTCTACCTGAAGCAATACTGGAGCATTTTCCAAAATGCTCTTGTTTAGGCTTTCTTTACATTTTGAGTAATTCTGAGTCATGTTTTAGTTATTCTTCAAGAAGAAATTTGTTCAGCTTCAGGAGTGACTAGCTTGTTAAGAATACAGGTAATGGAGACAGAAAATGGAGGAGGAAAGCAATGGTCTTTTGTTTGATCAGCAAGAGCATGAAGCTGCAGTGTGGATGGAGGTTACTAAACTAGACACAGCAATGTAAGTAAAACTAGCCTATTCAGTCTCAGGGAAGCCCTAGGTATTGTTCCCCATGAGAAGGAGAGGCAAAGTAGATGGGATGCAAGTTGATTGCTGTCCATGGTGCCCTCACCACTTCACCTGCTGGGAATTACTACACCATTTTGTTTCATAAAAACTCAAAATGATTTGGGCAGAAGCCATCACAAGGCACCCTTGGATGTGCATTAATAGAATTATGTTTTAAAAAACCAAAGAATAAAATGAAATCGACCAAAATTGTTTTGTCTGTACAAGTAACCTATGTGCTCAGGTATTAATAACATGACTACCAACTTTATTTTTCATCTTTATGTTTCAAAACTCAGCAGAAGTACTTGGGGTCACGATATCTGCAGGAGCAGAAAATGTGAACATTTGAAAAATCATATGGCCCAATAAACCTTTCATATTTTGATGGCAATAGGAATTTTCCAGGAGGCCAACATAGAAAATATGAATTGCAAAATCAGAAACTAGGTCTAGGTACACCTGCTCTTTCAATTTCTGCAGAAGCAAAGAGAAGATGAACAAGGTTTAGTTTGTGGAAGATGCCCACCCACACAAACACCCCCTCCTGCCGTGTACAGAAGAGCACTGCCAACATTTGCAATCTCATTGCAGCTATGCCACTGTTTGCTCTCTCCCCCACCCTCCTTCAGACTCCAGCTACAGAAAACAAGAGACTGCATGAGGATTTTCACTTTCATATTTCATTTTGAAGGTATTGGGTTTAGAGCTCTCATGGTTTCAAAGAATAGCTTGAAAAGATAAAGCAAATTAATCTCACAGGCTCTACAAACAAACTCAAGAATCCTTAGCTTATCTAAGGAAAAAAAAAAAATCGCAATTTTAAGCCCACCTGTACTTCTGTGTAGCTATGCACTGTTTTCTCTCTTTTTTTTAATGTATCACATAACCATTTTTGTTCTAATTAATTATCACATTCATCTCTTAAAAGTATATTGAAATATTTCCAAAAAGCTGCTAAGTGAAATCTTTTTTTTTTTTGTTAGTGAGTTGCTAGCCACAACTCCATATGGAAACAGAACGATGTTGCTTTCTTTAAAGATTTATTCACGTAAAATGGTCTCTAGTTTACTCACGAGAAGAAGCAAACAGATCATACGCTTCAATGTTGGTATCTCTTCTTTCCTTCTCAGAGGCAGTGAAACCAGTGCAGGACTCCTCACCTGGAGTACTGTGTTCAGTTGTGGAGTCCTCAGCACAAGAGGGACATGGATCTGTTGGAGTGAGTCTAGATGAGGGCCACGAAGTTGATCAGGGGGCTGGAGCATCTCCCATATGAGTACAGACTGAGAGACTTTGAATAATTCAACTTAGAGAAGAGAAGGCTCCAGGGAGACTTATAGCGGTAATTCAAGTACTTAAAGGGGGCCTATAAATGAAGGCTGAGGAGGAGGTCTTTATCAGGGAGTGCGGTGACAGGAAGAGGGGTAATGGTTTTAAGATGAAAGAGTGGATATTTATATTAGATATTAGGAAGAAATTTTTTACTGCGAGGATGGTGCAGTACTGGAACAAGTTGCATAAAGAAGTTGTGGATGCCCCATCCCTGGAGGTGTTCAGGACCAATTTGGATGAGGCTTTGAGAAACCTGATCTAGTGGAAAGTGTTGCTGCCCATGGCAGGGAGTTTGGAACTGGATGATCTTTAAAGTCCCTTCCAACCCAAAGCATTCTATGGTTCTATGATTCTAGGACAGGCCAGTCTGTTTTCAAGCATGCCCCTTGCATCACATTGTATTTGACAGAGTAACTCATGTGCAGCCTTGGGGTTGAATTTATCTGTGTGGTTTCACTCCAAGCTGGACTATTCACCAGGTGCCACCTGGGTGAAGCTGTTGGGCTGGAGCCCTGTGCTGACCACAGCCATCTGTACTGGAATGTGCCTGGCAGGTAGGGAACTTGATCCACTGAATTTCATTATCAGGGCATGCCACTGTGGCTTTGAGGAGCGAGACAATTAAAACCAGGAAAAAGGAGATGGGGGGAAATGGGAAGATTAGTCCCATTGCATTACAACTTTTCTTATTTAGGGAAAAGGAAATACAATTAGTGGAACATATTAAACACACCTACACAGATATCTAAACATCTCCCTGGTGCATTCAAACTCCTGCCTGTAGATGAAACAGGCAGGCACTGCTTCCTTAATCAAATTAGAAAACTAAACTTAAAATTATCCTCCTCCAGAGAGATATTTACACCTCCAAACATATTCAGCAAAATCGAATATGAAGCTGAAAGGAAATCACTGAATTATTTATTATGGTTTTCTAATGGCCTAGTCTTACAATTTTAGACAATAAAGTATATAGTAGAAAATGACTGATTACAGTGTACACCGGAAATTTTGGGGAATTAAAAGAAAGCTGTTTTGCATAATAATTGCACACTTCCATTTCTTGTGGAAAATTAAAAAGCCATTGCTACTCACTAAAGATTACTATAATGGCAAATAAGGGAGTTTGGGAATGGGGAAGGGGAAGAACAGGAGGAGAGAAAGAATGACGGCAAAGATGGTGATTCTCTAAAACACAGCTGAGGGCAAGAGGAACAAAAATCATGCCTCTCCAAAATGTGTCAGACAACGAGCCACTTTCACTCAAGAAAGTGAAAAAGTACTTTGGTCAGCTCACGTATGATCAAGTACCTCCCTAGCAGTGGGTCTTTCTTCTTGCAGGCTCATGGGAGTGCTCATTGCTGCACAGTACAGACCCTGGAAGGCAGAACGCAGACTGAGGATGCTCAAGCAAGTGTATATCCTGCATGGGGAGCAGGACAAGCCAACAGCTCTGCTACCAGACGCATGAAAATTGCCTAACATAAGAATCTCCTGAGGAGATCCCTTGGACAAAGTGCTGATGAGGGCCAGGGGAGCAGAGCATCATGCTTCCACTGCTAGGTACTTGTAGTTTGATGAAGTTGGAAGTTGAGGAATGGGGATCCTTTAGTGCTACATACAGGGGCATAGAGAGTCTACATAAACAAACTGCACTCATGAAGTAGAGAAATCAGGGACCAATTACATGTTCTGCTGCATCCACAGCAGACAGTTTCTCTCCCTTCTAAAAGAGCAGAGTTTAGATGCAATCTAAGGAAGATGCATAAAATCCCTTCTTGGGTCCTCTCAGAAACTTTCACATCAGAAGCAGAAACCAATCATATTTTCTGTCAATAATAGTGCTTTGTAAGGATTTCTTTAAGTCTTGCAGGTGAATTAAGCATTTTCTGAGCATAATAATGCCTAATATACCAAATGTTTTTTGTATATATGTGGCCCAACACAAAAATACTCTATAGCACAGGACCAAGAGAGGTAGGGGACAGACAAAGACATGGTTATAGAACATGTTCTAACCTGTTACAGTGAGATAAGGCTCAACTTGATCGCTTCACTCAGTACGAGTGGACACATGTTTAAATAGAAACATTTTCTTACCTTAGTCAGAGAAATGTCAGCGTGCAAGAGTGAACAGTGAGTTAACCTGAAGATTCTTGTGAAACAGAAGAAATCCTCAATGGAAACTTTTCTTATTGACTGAGGCTTATGGTGAAGAGATCCCGAAGATCTAGTTGGTGCTCAAAGGAACCCATTTTTTGTTGGTAAAAGAAGTGAAAGAAAAAAAACCAAAGATCCTAAATATCCTTTCAGAAAATGGTCTGCAGAGTTGCTTTGAACATGGACAGCACTGTGTGCAGCTGTGTGTCAACTCAGAAGGAAGCTATTTTGAAGATGATTGTAGTAGATTTTCATAATTTTTTAAATACAAGGAGTTACAAGTACAGTTTCATTTCTTTTTGTGTCAGACCTCATATATACCTAAGGCATTTAGACTTACATGTATATAAGCATATATAAGCACATGTGGTTTTTTACATTCCTATTGAATGTATACTATTCCTTGCATTTGTACTAATGCAAATTCATACATGCTAAACATTTTATTGTATTTGCCTGTTATATATACTCCTTCATTTCATGTTTACATATAACTAAAGATAAGAAGGCATCATTAAAATTGCTTACATGCTTCCAAATTCCAACCAATAAGGAAATGAGATTTACACTTATTGTTATGTTAATAGGACACATAATCATGCCTTTAGTGTGCTGAAATAGGTAACAACACAGTGTAGAGTTTGCACCTGAAGGCTTTATCGAAGCCAATATTCCCAAGTAGCAGGTACCTGCGATGACTTATAGCCTTGGGTTAGTCCCACATAATCCTCTGAAACAATCAGAGGAATTACTCTCCCAGTCTTCTGTCAGAATATGTTTTTTCTTGCAGTTGTGACATAAGTCTTCGCTTGCACAAATCAAAAGATTTAAGTGTGTCTGTACAAAAAAATGTATAGCTCTCAACTTTGGTGGACTTTTGAGGGAGTTCATTGAGGTACTGTTAAGGATAGCTCATGAGGAGACAGGAGATTCCTGGATCCCACCCCTTCTAAAGAGACTCCAGGAGAAAAGTTGGGTAATCTTTACAGTGATTTCTACAGTATGTAACTTATTCCGCCCATTACACACACACACACAGACACACTCATTGATCCATGGATTGCTTCCAGACGTGGTCAGAAGCTCTTGGAGATGCTAGAACACAGGTCACTGACTGCCCAGAAGATGAAGACTACGGTTTACAATGTGTATTCTGGAAAGTTCCTCAAGACTGTTAGGCATGAGGTAAAAATAAAAGAAAAAAAAGTATTTAAAACCACTAGTTAATACCCAGCAAAGCCAACATAGTGCTCTGCCCAACTTGGAAATCCCCCCAAAGAGCCACTGCATGCATGCAGAACAAGTCTGAGTGTCAGACTTTCCCATTTTTGAAGTTGTCAGCATCAGCAGGTCTGGGCTAGAAGGAGTTCACCATCCCTAGACAATCACTTCTTTCTAGTTTTCGCGGTGAGAGTGTAGGTTTTATCAAGGCAGGAGAAGAAACTGTATTTTTCTGGTATCTCAGTGGGGCTTCCGGTCCTACTGCCAAGATAGCACAGCATCAGGAAGATGCACTTGTCCAAGCTGGGAGCTGCCTGCTGCCCTTACGACCCTCTCTTACCGAGCTGCCTCTGGCACTTTCTCCCACCCAGGCCCAACAACTGAAGGATGGAAAGCCATCCTCCTCAGAGCAGGGTGGATGCACACTTTGGTCCTCCTAAAATATAGGCAGAGCAGAGAGTTAGTGAGAGGGAAGCAGAACAGGTCTCTGTGGAAAGGTGTTATGAGATGTATTTCCAGACACATGAGAGCCGTGACATTGATGCATTTTCTATGAGGAAACTCATATACAAATGAATGACATCTACATAAAGATAATCTCAATTTAAGAAGTCAGTACAAAACCAAATTACACAGTGGCCATGCAGTAAGTGCCAACATAATGGGAGGTTTTCATTTTGGGGTCAGCTGGGAAATGTCAATATATTTTTTCCCTTTGTTCTGCTTCCAGTCATCCAAAAGCATGCCAGCCCAGCTTTCTGACCATAGATTATGTAAGTGACTTTCCTTGTAACTCAACAAAAGCTGTTTCTTAACTGTGGGAAATGGATAGAAGAAATTTCTTCCCCTCTGGACAAAGCACTTTGCTTCCAGAGCTTTCTTGTCCTGGCTAGCAGAGCAGCTCACTAAGCACATAAAATACTCCCATCAAGACTGCCTTGCATTTTTCAAAGATGTTCTTCTGAGATGGTGCTTAAAGGAGCAAAGATAATTTCAAGGGAAAATATCATTATCAGGGCATTAGTCAAACCAAAGTTTGGCACCACTGAGGAGTAAGCACAGGACAGCCATATCAGCTAAGCAAACGCAAAACAAGGTATGTTAATATAAATGCACTTACACCTTTGATTTTGTAACAATGTTAGGAGAACTAGAGAAGTTCGGCTTCTGTGCAAATTGGGCAAAACCAGCTATTAGTAGACAAGAAGCCCTCAGCTTGCACAAGAGATGACACAACTAGTTCGAGTGAGAGAGTGTAATAGCCTGAGTGTTTGGGAGAAGGCAAACACAGGATGTTCCTTCTTTGTTTCTCATATTGCAAGATATGGAGAGCAGAGGAAATAGGTTTAAAACACATGCACACACAGATGCATGCACACACACGCTTTTTCACGAAGCACATAACTACACCATGGGATTCATTACCATCGGATATTATGGAAGCCAAAAATATAACTGGATAGATTAGTCCAATTCATGGAAGAAAAGTCTACCATGAGCTATTAAATACAAAACCCACAAATATAGCCTCTGGGCCAGGAAGTCCCTGTGTAGTGACTGCCAGGAGTGAGGAGGATGCAGTGGAGGAAACATGAACGTCTGCTCGCCTAGTTCTTGCACCCTGCTCTGTGTATCCCCTGTCCAAAGATGGGAGAGTCAATTAACTGGCCTTTTGGCCTCATGCAGATGGGCTTTTCTTCTACAAGGGACTCAATGCTTAGGTCAAAGCCTTCAGTCACACAGGAATTTGAGTCATATTCATCACCCGTCAGTCCCCTAAGTGAAAAATTTCTGTAAGCATTTAGGCATTTTTTTCCATTCCTATAACTTTTGGATTTACTGCATCTGAGAGTGAAGAAATAAGTGGTAAAATCTTCTAAAAGCAAATACAGTTTTCTAGGGAAAGTGGCCAGGCTGGAACTCTGGCACCCTCACCTCCACCCACCCACCTTGTGAACACATCTGATCATCTGACCATCTCCAATATTCTGAAATATCCACATCTATCCAGAAATATGTGATCTGTACATGTTCAGTAGCTGGTTGTGGGGTGGATGGGGTGGGTGGTGGTTCCAGGTGGATGGCTCCCTTAAACTACAGTACTGTCAGGTCTGTCTCAGTCTGGGAAAAACAAACAGTATTTGCTCTTCTAGTTTTCTTTCTAACTTAATGTTTTCTGTATCTACCGATTAGCACCAAGTATTTATAAACACAGATTTTGAAATTGCCAGAGTTTTACCATCCTACATGTAATTAATTCCATTCCTGCAGAGACACTGGGAATTGATTTTGCTAGTTTTTAGGGAATCTTCAAGTATCATTTGTTAAGTGGAACCAGCTATTGCTTAAAAAGGAAAGAGATATGTGCCTGTTATGTAACTTTCTGAATCTCTTTTTTTCTTGTTTTTGCCAAGATCTTCTCGATAATGGTGTGAATTGTTTAGGCAAGCTCATGCAGCCTACAGACATATGTACATACAATCTTTAAAGGAACTTTCTGTTCCTTGTTCCCAGGTACACACCATACCATGCTGCATATTTTAAAAACCTGCTATAGCCTGTTAATGGAGTGTGGAAATAACCCTGGAGGATAAGGCACACAGAGTTTATTACATAACTTAAGAAATTTTTGGCCAGGAAAAAATGTTTATCCTATTAAATAGGTTTTAATGAAGTCAAGATTTAGGTGATTTTTATGATAATATCTTCATTCCAGTTGCTGTTTCAGCATGCCAAGTTCTGTATCCCATTAGACCCTTACCAAAGAACAAAAAGTTATTGGTGGACTTTATTTTTAATTTTTATTCTTAAAGGACAGGATGGAAGGTTGCTTACATTGGCTTTTTCTCAGTACTACTATTCCACCAATATCTGATTATAAAGTGAAGCCATTAATAAATGAACCAAAAATAAGTAGTCCGGAAAGAATTACTCAGGGATTGTCCTCACTGCAAAATACGTAGCCTAAGTGTTTCTTTTCAGTTGAGGCCTACTTAAGTATAAAGACCTTTACTTGCATTTTGTACCTTTTAAACCAATCCTAGCTTCCCTACAGGAAGCATAGGCTAAAGTTTTAGCTAGCACCCGGTTTCCATTGCTAACAGAACAATTTTGGCAACTTTGTTCTTTCTAGGTACAAGTAGTCATTAATGACTTCCCCCAGCTACCCTCTGTGCTGAGATAATATCCCTGTAAAAATTCATAAAATTAGTCAAATTCCTGCAGGACACCCTCAGGATAAACACCTCAGCAACCTTAGCACAATACACAGTTGAGCGTAGGACCAGCATGTACCCAACTGCTCACATTTCATTTGATGAAGGGGCCACTTTGATCCACAATAAAGTAACTTGGGACAGAAAAACAACAAATCAAACCAAACTTTAGTTAATTACACTGAATTTAAATCAGCAATTAAGACGTACCCTTTCTTTGACAGGTAACTGAAAAAGCCCTTAAGCCATGTCAATGGTCCTACAACAAAAAGGTTGTATTTTTATCCTGGAAGGATTTCATTGCTTCATAGCAGAAATCGTGACTATTTTGTGATGAAGAAACATATTGATCTTTATGTTTTCTGCTTTAATTGACTTTTAAGAAGTGCTAAAATGAAAATGCTAAACAAATTGCATTGAAAGCCTTGATTTTCCCTTGAAAATAGTTCACTCATTACATTATGTGTCGTCTAAACGTCTTCATCCTTTTCATAGTATTTGAAGAGGCATTACTTCAGTTGTGATGTTTATGCTGTTTACTGAACATGCTTGATTACTACAAAAATTAAACCATGTCTCAAATTCCTGGAGATACGTTGAGTAAATTCTCCTCTTCCTATAAATGCACCCACCCTAAGTCATGTACAGTGTGGATCCTATTTTTCTATACATTCTACGCACTTGATGTGAACGAAGGTTTTCTATTTTATGCAGAAGTTCCTGTCACTGGGATGGGACCCACAGTACAGCTAATAAATGAGTGCCAAGACATATCTCCCAGTCTCTTTACCCCATACTCTCTCATCTGAGGTGAATTTCCATGGGCCATGTTAGCATGATCCATGAAGGCTTCTTGAAGCAAGAGGCTGAACTACTGGATGCTTTAAGTTTTTGACTTGTAAATTAACCACCTGGTAAAAGCATCACTAGAACAAAAGAAATACATAAAACCCTGTGCAAACTACTACAGTCACAAAGATAACACAGCCTGCAATTCTTTAATATTTTCCCCATACTTTTTTTTTCCTCTTTGTCTTGGGAAGTTCACAAAGTGTGAGGATCAAGAAAACATAACCCTTAGTGATGATCTGTAAAATTAATGAAAGTGTATGGAGATATATATTGCATAGACCTCCCTCACCAGTGTTCAAAAAGAGCCATAATGAATGATATAATAAACACATTTGAGACTGGGTAAGATCAATTACACACTGAACAGCAAAACTAATATCACAGAAGGCTGCAAGAGCTCTAGGTAAATGTCATGGGGCAGGATGCTAAGAGCTGTAAGTGTTTTAGCTGGAGAAACTCTAAGCAACATTAGCATCAAGGGAAAAAAAGACATGAAAGGAGACAGAGCTACACCATACAAGAGCTGTTACATTACTAATCTGCCTGAAGTACTGTGCAAAGGCAAATTTGCTTATAGTTGCAAGTTCTACTGATTTTACTTTTACTGGGAAACAACTCCATCAAAGTCACTGGAATCATGTACGTGCAAATACTGATCTCTCTGAGTCCAAAGCTATGTGAGACTGGGTTTAATAATAATCTTTCAAAGATTAATCTTTCAAAGCTGATTTTAAAACTCATCCTTTCCCATCACAGTTGAGATTTCATATGTGATTGTTACTTCTGGGCCACAAAGCGTTCATTTTCTAGTGTGAGACTACCTATATTCAGAACGAAACTTCCTTCTCCCACCATCACAGCATGTGTATCAGTATACTGCTGCTACAACAACAAAGCCTCACGTGTTTTGATGTATAAAAAGAAACACTTCTTGACCAACAAGCTCTATGCATTGTGTTTCAGGTCTAATTTTTAAGTCAAACTGACTATGTAGAAATGCATAGGCACAACTGCATTCAATAAAGGGAGCAATGAATAATGATAGGCTCTGGCAACAGGTTCTGACAAACCTTGCTGCTGCGGGTTTGTTATCACCCCTATCTGGTTTGCCCGCCCTTCTGCCAGAGTGGCTGCCCCACAGCAGAGGTGCCAGAAGCTGTGCTTGCATGTGTCTCAGTAACTTGTCTGCTCCGGTTCATAGCCTGCAACTGTGACAGGGCTTGTTTCCCAGGAAAGCGGGGTTATATGAAGGCTGTCAAGCAGAGCATGGTCTCACATTACCTTCTGTTGGCACTGTTTTGAGAGCAGTAACCTCCACCAGAAGGATAAGAGCAAAACAGCTAAAGGAGGTAAAAACATCTTAAACCACCACAACTGGGAGCATGCGTCAGTCTTTAATATAGCCTTTGTGACTTGTCATTACACTTTGATTTAACCCTAGTCCTGCTGAAAACCAAGAAAAACTTTGCAACTGACTCCAGAAGGAGCAGAATTCAGGCATTTGCTGTGAACTGCAGGAGAAAGGATGCTAAAACTATTGACTTCATGGTGGTTTCCTTGCCTTCTTTCCTACAGCTAAACAGAAGCACCCTTCATGCTTGGTTGTGACCCTAAAATGAGTAGCAGTGACCATAGGAGCTTAAGCAAGTGAGCTTAGGAAGGCTTTATGGCCAGCTTTTGAATGTCTGGTGAGCACTCACTTCACTGCAAAGAGCAGCCAGCTGGTTCTGGGCTTTCCTAATCTGGTATTTGCAGTGCTCCTTGCTGCCAGATGACATTTTAGGCCTTGGATGGTTTTACTCCGTTTGCTTGGTTTGGTTTCAAGTTTACATATAAACAGGCACTACATAAGACGCCAACAAACTTTGACTCAGTTCCTCATCAGAAAACAATTTTGTACTCCCACACCAATCCCACAAATGCTTCTGACTCTCTGATAAAGAAGTATTAAAAACGTGTTCCCTGACAAGAGTTAAGGCTAAGATGTAGCCAGCACCCCTTCTGAAATAAGAGGGTACAGAAGGACCCTAAGCCACCACTTCTTAAATGAGCTGCCCACTGTTACTACTATCTTCTCTTGAGAAGTGCCCTTTTAGTGCCCTTATGGGGCAGGTGAAACTTCAGTGACATAAGCTACCTTGAAACACCTGCCATTCTACCTTTTCCAACCCTGCAAGTTAATTCTGACACTAAAGGACTAGTCAGACACCTATGAGCATTACCACATACTTGATTACTGGTACAAACATAATTACGGTTGAGGTAGAGTTGATCTAAAAATAAAGCCATGACTGAAAACTACAGGAGATTTCGTACCAGAAATAACAGGTCCTGAGCACTGGGGACCTGTTCAAGCAGCTGATCATCTTCAGACCCTGTCTGGATGTGATGGAGGGCTTGCTGTAGGGGTACTATAAGTAGGTCCAGGCTCATTTCTCAGCTCTGTCAGGGAGACAGTAAAGTTTCTTAGCCTTTTTGTCTCAGTTTCCCATATAGACACAACACAGTGTTGTCTTCCTCTCACAACTCGGAAGTGTTTATGTGGCCATCTAAAAGCAGATTTGAGCTTCCTCTGCTGAGACTCAGTGCTGCCTGCAGTCTGTGTGGTCATATCACTGCAATACAGTTGGGGAGCTATGACCTTTCTCTAGCTTCTTTATTTACAGATCTTCTGGGCAGGGTCTATTTCTCCTCATATTTTTATGTGGCATGTAGGACACATGAGCAAAAATTTCCATTGGGACTCTCTAGGTGACACTATCCCACAAAAACAATGTGTGCCCAAACAAGGCCAACAGGACGACCCTGTACGGAGATACTGAAAGGTTGAGGCACAGGGATGCTCAGTATGTAAATCCACCCATCACAGCCAGCCAGGGGATGGGTGCAGCACTGCTCATACACCATGTATGCTGCCTGATGCTGCCTGACATAGGCAGAGGGCAGGAGGGACAGGCTGTACTCCAAACTGGTGAGTTTCTTCAGCCGAACAGAAAAAAACCCGCAATCAGTCTTTCAGTGTTTATCTGCAAGACAACCCTAGGGAAAGTTAGGGTATAGAAGTGTCAGGAAACTGAGCTCAAAATGAAGCATATTGAAGATCCTGGAAAGCAAGGTAGACCTTCTTTGAGGACTACATGACTTCAGTTAGCAAAGACCTTCTCTGTGTGTTGTGCAAGGTCACGCGCTCATTTTGACTAAAACCAGTTTTAGTCCTCCCACTCTCACCCCTGTCCAAGGAATAGGTCTACCAGGAGATGTAGCTGGGGATAGTTTTGGATGGGGAAAGCAGTGATGAGCTTCATTTGGCAGACCTGCAGCCAGAAGAAGGCATGCATTGCAGGCTTCAGACAAGGATTTGGTATTCTCATTTTCCCCACAGAAAATAAAACCTATCACATCAGCTTGAGCCGGTCTCCGATAAGTTTATTTTGCTCCGGTTTAATCTTGCTTTGTCTAAGCAGCTGTAGTTCAAGCTTGAGAAACCAGTATTTCTTCCTGCCCCTTTGAATCTTCTTGCTGCAAAGAAGCAACTCGGGCAAAACCAGCAGCTGGACTGGGAAGGGGGGAGTAGTGGACTGAAATTGGCCTCTCCTGTAATGCACAGAAATCATGTGAATTATTTTCATAACCTGACTGGTTTACGTGGGGGGAAGGGAAACACTGATTTTTGCAAAACCTAATGATAACTTCAGCAGCTCATACTCCTGATTTGGAACTGAGAATGTGATTCTCAGAAATAGCAGAAATATCCCCGCCACCCGACCTCTAATTCTCTCAGCCCAGAGAAATGTCCCAGATGATCTCTCCGTCCCTGGAGGGGCAGCCCTGAAACAGGGGTGGGGAGGTGGGGGGCAAGAGATCAGCTGCTAAATCTCCTTTATTTCTCCTTTATTGCTCCACAAGGAGCAGGCAGATGGAGGTATTCAGATAATGCCATCAACAACAAACACCAGGAGCTTTCCAGGCTGTCCTTACACATATCACAGACAAACAAACAATAAAGCATTCAGATGTTCCCTCTATATTTTACAGAGCACTTTAATGCAAACACTAATAATTCCCAGAGGCTGTTGCCAGGGGAAAGAAAAGCATAAGTTTTGTCTATGAGCTAAACATCAGACTGAAGATCAGACTACATCTGTACACCTCAATAACTAAGGTCTTTCCGGCCCAGGAAGCTGGAAAAGCTCATTCTGTCCAGATGTTTCCACACACCGCTATCAGCTGTTCACAGAGAGAGTCCTTTGAGATGTCAAAATACTCGATCAAGTTTAGAGGCAGCAAAATTGTACCCCCTTCACCAAGCAGCAGTCCCAGCGCTGGTCTGGGAAGCACTCATACCAGTAGTTTAATACCTTGGGTAAGGAAACAAAGAATAACATTCTAAATTGAAATCAAAGGAAGCTAGGCAGAAAACAATTATTAAAACTGGAATTTGGCCAGGACTGCTTGGAAAAATAGTTTTACTGTCACGCTCACACATAAAAAGTGCCATGAGATAGTTATGAACGATGAGTAGTGAAGATCTCAATTTTTTGTCCCATCCAAAAGGCTGCAGAGTCCTATTAGGACTTTGATGGGACAGAGTTTCATGAATGGTAGAGAGAAAGAGCGTCAACTACTTAATCACCAAACTGCTTCCTGCAGCACCCACAGTCTCAGTGATGAAATCTCACCAATTATTGATTAGTCCCAGCCCCGCTGAGCATGCAAGATCAGATAAGGTCATAGCCTGAAGTGATTCACTAGCAACGTGGAAAAAAGGCTTCATACAAGTAGCAACATTCATTAGCTACACTACTTAATGGAAAATATGCATTTTGAGGGAAAGAAAAAAACAATGCCAAGAATACTGTTCTAAATCCAGTTACAAATAGCTAAGCATGACTGAGTGCTTACATGTAGATTTTAAATTGGTTCCATTTTGGAAAAAAAAAAACCAGAACCTAAAATCTGTCTCAGATCATATGGAAGATTGGAAAGATGTGTTCCACTAATACTGTGACACTAGAAGAGGGTATCCAAAGATTGCTCAGATTCTTAAACAGTATTTAACAAGTTCATTTATCATGAGTACATGTAGTAAATATCATCAGATCATCCAGGTGTTTATATAAGAAGTTTTTCTTTCAAAAGCATCGGGTACTACTTACACTGACTCATCCATCTACTCATCCTTTTTCATTTGTGTGTTGTCTTCTTCCAGATTACAAACAACAAAGAACAGTGACTTTGATTAGAAAATTCCCACTTAAACCTTTATTTTCCCCAACGCAATATTCACCAGCTATCATAATTAAAAAAATTGTCTCATTGAAAGCTATTTGGTGACAATCAAAACGAGTGAAACACAACAAAAAGTATGATGAACTGCATCTGCCAGCAGTAATAGAACAGCATTTTAGTACAGTACATCTTGTATGTATCCCAAAGAAGAGATATGCTAAGAATGTTTGCAAATACAGAGATGTGAATACTCAGGCTGGAATTTATTGTCACGTGGATGAATTCTCCAGGGGTTACAGTTTTCCTGTGGCAAATGTCCTTCACTGCATCACTGGGAAAAGAGAAAGCCACAAAAAATGTGAAAGTCTCTCTCAAAACAGTTAATTTGCCTCATTACATATCACTCCTGATCTACATTGGCCTGTCATCCCCAGAACTGCACTGTTAATAATGAAGGGGCATTGAAGCAGACATGTTGCTTTGCTGGAGTGGTGAGTCCTTCCTATTTTAAGGATGATTCCTTCAGATTAAGACAAAGAGTCCATCTCCTGCTGTTGTTCCCTCCCCTTTGTACTTCTTGAAGAACATCAAGGGTTTATAAAGCTGACTACTTTGTTACCTGGAAATTCCTCTGCCATACAGGGAATCCTTGTGCCATGCTAAACACACATGGTTTATCTATACCATTGTTTTTGCAAACAGCAAAAGACAGAAGACAGCCCTGTCTTCTCAGGACAAAATGAATGGACAAGGGAACCTGTATCTAGGCAACTTCTCAGAGCCTGCTTACAAGGCACTATTCCCCAGCTTCCTTCCAGAAACTGAATTCCCTCTCTGAGTAAGCTACATACACAGGAATATCATCCTTTTAGTATTATCCTTTCTGCTGAGGCTCCATACACTTCTGGGGATGCATGTGAAACTCCTTGACTGAGCAGTCTGCATCGCCTCCCATTTCATGGAGTCAGAACCTCAGAACACCCTTTCTGATGTCAATGGCAAGGGAAACTGAACTGTTTGTTTTATTTCAGCTTCTTTCCACAATGTGGCAGAGAAATCCACATCCTAAGGACCTCCTCCATGGCATTTCTAGAGTCTACTGAGTATCATCGTCTCTCCCTGTGCTGACCTGCAAGCTGGGATATTGAGCAGGGAGCATATTCTGGACAGCATCATACTTTGCTTGTCTTCTTAGCAAGGTTAACTCACGAAGAGGCAAGAGTTTCAACTGAAAGAATATTAACTTTTTCCTTTCTTTGTGAGTGAAAGCAATATGAAAATACTCTGAGACAGTAATGACCTAAGAAACCTTTATCGTAAGAGCTGAGTTTGTCCTGCCCTAAGCCATCAGGACTATTAAAATGGTGAAAAATAATAAGTAATACATTTAGGCTTCATCCAAAGGGCTAGACCTTCCACTGTAATGGACTGGTCAGATTCAGTGAGAACAGGCTGCCTCAGCTGCCTTGAGCATACAATGTAGAAGATTATGAAATCTAACTTTAATTTTAGACTTGTGCATGTCTGTACATTTTAGTACTCCCAAAGCCTCTGAGACCCTATTCCCATTTGCACAAACTTGGACTTGCTTCCTCCTTTTCTTTCATTTTGAGAGAGGCGATACTCTCCCAGCTCAGCTAGCAAGCTCTGGGGTGCACTTGCAAACCTCTGCCCCCTCCTGAAGAGAACCTCCTGCTTGCTTGAGAGCCAGCAGAGGAGCAGAGGGCTCAGCTTCCCTTGCTGGCTCAGCAGATGGCTATTCATGTGCTGATGTCATATATGGCAACATTTCAGCCCTAGAAACCTGAAATTTCAATGGACTTTCTGAGGTGAACCCACGCTTCCTGTGAAAAACAGTATGTCTTATATCCCAGACAGTCCACCAGACTGGTGAATGCAAGTATATCTGCCTAACAGCACTGTTCTTGTTCCCAGGTCCTACCTCTAATGATGGAGAAAGCTGAGCCTAACTTTATGAAGTGGGTCTTTGCTACAATACTTACTAGTGAATGTAAACTTCTCCTTAAAAATAACAGGAGAACAGCAGAGAGGCAGAAGTGAGCAATGTTTTGCAAGAACCCTGTGCAGCAGTGCGAGGAGATGGGTTTCAGAGATGAACAGCTCTATGAAAGCAGAGGTGAGAGACTCTTCCCCCTCCTTGCCTTCCTGCAGTCCCACTTCTGCTGAGTGAAGCTTTGCTGAGGCTGGGTGATGGGAAGCCTCCCATCCCCTTCCCGTGTATATTCAGGAGTGGAATCATGTAGCCACTTTGCAGGGAGCAGGGCCAGGAGGAAGAGGAGATGGAGGGGAGCTGCCCATGGTGGGCAGTACGCAGGGAGGCATCCCACTGCCTGCTTTGGGCAATCCAAAATGCCCTAGGCCTGGGCCGACCCCGTGCATATTACAGCCGCGGCCCTAAATGGTAAGTATTACAGGCAAAAGCCATTTCTGTAAGCCATAAAATGACCACATTAAATAGGAAGGAAGTTAAACAATTATTCCTGTTACTTAAGGTATAGGCTGACAACATCAAAAGGACAGATAATCAAAAATACAGTAATGTTTTTCCAAAGTCTCTTCCACCCTTATTTCCTCTTTTGAGCTGCCCAATAGGTGCTTTATGAAGCGTCAAATGAACCTTCTAAAAATATCTCCAAACTGGTTAGGAAAGTCAGCCATCCCCCACATATAGGCCACAGAATCGTTCAGTTTGCTTTAGTAGCAAAAAGCCCACTTTGGCAAAGCCCTGGGGCAGAGTGATGGGTTACATGTCCTGTTAAGGTCCCACTAATGCTGCTTTGTGCATATGCCCAATGTTAACCATGCAAAACTTCCATGCAAGTCATACTCTTGGAGTGCTTCATTCAAAACAGATTTGTGGGCGAAAAAAAAAACAACCAAAACACAAACCAAAAAACTCGCACAAAAACAGACATAGAAAAAACATAGAAAGCAATTATCCAAGTTCTGGAAAATGCATGTGTGTTCCTGAGAGCAAAATCTGGCAATATCCTCTTAACTTCAGTTTGCAAAGCTAAGCTCTTGGAATAAATTATTTAAGTGATCTTTCAATTAAATATCTTGCATAATGGTCTCCAGTTCCACAAATACAGCGGGTTTTTAAAAAGAAAACAAAAAATCGCTTTACAGCGAGCTCACCTTCCATACAGTGCAGCTGTTGCACATCCTACTCTTCATGCCTGACGATACAGGCAAAAATTTACCAGTCCAAGTTACGGCCTATCAGCTCAGCTACAGAGCCAAACTAAAGGGACAAAAGGGATTAGTCAGCACATGTTGGGCACTACAGCAACCCATCCTCAGTGAGGACCTTCAGTTGACCCCCAAACTCCCAGCCCATGGGGAGCCTCTCTGTCCCTTGGATGGGATTGTGAAAGGAGGGGCTGATGCCATCACAGTCCTCGCAAGTCCCTTTCTCTGAAGGGTGCATGATTGATACTTGTTGGTGTCATGACACATTTTTTTTGGCAATCAAATTGGGAAAGATGCAGATATTATCAACCACCACCACCTGATGACAGCGTTGAGCAATACACCTAGCCACTGCTGTGTGAGGCTGGGGGCAGGCTCTCCTCCACCAAGTCTGGCTTGCTTGGACACCTTCCCATTTACATCCCACTCTGAGTCATCCATGTTTCCCCAGGTAGAGGCAGGGTGCTTGCATCAAGCTGAAGGACCGTCCTATCTAGGCCATCTACCTGGAAGAAAAATGCCAGCAGGCTGGGCTGGGGCCCTTCGTCAGCCCTGGCTGAAGTTGGGGAGGAGGGAAGGGAAGCTGGGTCCGATTTCTCCACGCTAGTTGATCTCCTCCCCTTGATTTCTCCCACACACGGCATGCTTGCTCCAGCTGCAGCCTGCGAATGAGCGCACGGTGACAGGGAGGTGAGTTTGCTGAGCGTGGGTGTTAAATTCCCTCACGCCTTCCTGAAATAATCAACAAGGAACTAGCTAAGGGACATGTGGAGCCCAGGGTATCATGCCATGCCGCAGCTTGTATATAGCCGCACGGACAAGCACTGGTGCCAGCATGCGGAAGAGCAGGGTGTGGAAGAAGGACTGTTACTGTCTGAGTGGCATCGTATCTACCACACAAATTAAGGATTATAAATAAAAATGGTGAAAGCCAAGAGAGGGAAATGTTTTAATAGCTTGAGGATTCATGTGGACATCCTAAATTTACCATGCCCTAAAATAATCTGTTGAGTTGCACATAATTTACCAGTTCATACGACCACTGATTTTTTTTTCCAAAAAAATTTATTTCATACTTGCACCACCTCACGTAATTCATATTTACAAAATTAAATACCAGGCTGATGTTCTGTCCATCTCTGCCTAGAAGATTAGCAATTATTCCATATTTTCAAGAAGCCGTAGTACAAATAGTCAGTTCCAACTAATTGCTTTAATTATTCAACCCCTGATTTAAATGCAAGTTTTTCAGCATACTGCTGGTGACTTAATTAATTGTAATTATGTACAGGTCACGTTCCAGATATATAATCTTTATAAATGATAGACAGATGAGTAAGGATAGGAATCCAGATCACCAAACGTAAGTTCAACCCCCAATTAAAGAACTGTGTGCATCTCAAATTTAAATGCTGCATAATAATTATTTCTATAAATAATAGTATCTAGAGAAGGAGCTGATGACAGAGCTGTATCCCAATAATTAGGAATGACTCCAACTTTGTTTACTATTCCCTAGAGATGCATGCCTATTGATTTTCTTTTTAAATGGCCAGTTCATCCAAACACCCCAAAGTGTACTATGAAGTATTCAAACTGTCTATTCAAATACCTGCTCTTTAGAAGAAACAACATCCCTCACAGAAGTCATTACCAGGGTTGAAGTATTGTGTTACCCCAATAAGGGAACCAAAACATTAGCCAACAGCACGATAAATTAAAAACATTTCTCAGAGTTCTTCTCTTAACTATTTTTTCACCAAAAGTCATTTCAGACGCGTTTTTAGCTCAAAAGAGTGAAGTTAAGTATGTTGTATTTTTAAGTGAAACGTACAGTACATAATTCATTGAACTGATATTTAAAAGCTGTTGAGCTAATTCAAACATTTGACTATTTTATCATGTTAGCATAAAGAAATAAGTGATCACAGTATGTTTGAGGAGAATGACTTTTCATTTAATACATTTTGACCCCCTTAAGCGACTGCAATCACATTTGGCAGAAGAAGGGGTTCTCAAATATATTTCATTCCTATGCCTACTGAAAATGAACAACTTGGTAAAGGACAGGGTCCTTGTCAGTGACACCACTGAAAGAGAAACGTTGTGAAGCTTGAATTAATCAGGAATCTACCATGGAAAGACACAGGAAAACTGGCTTCATTTAACTATCGCTAGGCTTTAAACAACATCCTGCAGAGAAGCAACAACATGAGACACAGTTCTTCAAATGGAAATTTCTCTTCCATTTGAACTGTTGCCATCTTCCTTCTGCCTATTCCATCTTCAACCATTCCACACACAAGTTGCACTACAAATGCTGACACTAAAGTAATCCTTGCGGTTTGTCACTTCAGCACCTTTTTCCCCAAGGCTTTTTCCCCAAGCCTGTTAGCCACAGGCTTCCAGCCCTTACCAGAGACATGATTCATGAGACTCAGTCCTTCCTACATGCCTACTTGTGTGCCTTCTCACCTGGTCCCGCAGCCCCCATTGCACTCCAGATAGGAATGCTTTTGCTGCTTCTTCCACCTGAAAAATGTGGAGGAGCTGGTTTTCCACTAGATTTCTTCTGGAGGGCATAAAAAAAATGTTTTGAACAGTGGAGTTAGAGAATAAGTTGGTATCCCATAAAAATTAATTCACTTCTCCTTATGTAAAACTTGTCTGAAAACCTGTCAGTTATGTACTACAAAGTTCTAGTCATTCTTGAACTCTGATGCCACCTTTAAATCAAATGTCATTTCTTTGGAAAAGGAATGGATTGCTTTGCTTGTATAAAACCTGACCCAACGGAAAGCCTCGTAGAATCCCTGGGAGCAAAAGCAAGCATGAAAATTGAGACCCAGAGGACAAAAACAAACAGAGAGCATAATTGGTTATTTGACCTTTGCAGCTTATAAAGAAGATTAGGTTTAAGAACTTTATAAGGTTTGTCTTGAATTTACTGTTTACAAAAGGTGTCAAAAAGATAACGGGGAAATGCTCATTTTTTTTAAACCCAAAGACAAAAGATGTGCAGGTCCCAAGTTCCAGACTGCTAAAAACACGTACCTAAATCACTTCAGATCATCATCTGCAGGATTAGTATCCCAAATATCAGAAAACTGAATGTATCACTACTGGGCACAGAGAGTACTCTCCATAACGAGCATATATGAAATACAGTCCATACTGAAATATTGGAAACATGGGAACATGTTAAAATATAAGTTAGGAACATTGAAATCCAGAAGACTGCCACAGCAGGACAAAAAGCGTGGAGGGACTCTGCCACTCTTCCCACTGGGAGTTCTAGAAAGAGCTCCCCACATTACTTACAGACACGGCACATCAGGAGAAAACAAAAAAAAAACCCAAATAAACCAAAAAAAGATGATTAATGATCTTCCTGAAATAAAATACTAGACTCACTCTCCAGGAATGGATAGGTGCCTATTTTCCATGACTGCTTGCCCGTTCTTGGTAAGATTTGGCAAACCTAAGTATCAATAGCAGCGCCATTTGCCACATAGGTTCCCAAATGAAATTCTAATTAACAGATTTTGAATAGCCTTCAGGCAGTCATAACCTTCACTGACTATTGATCTGTTTGGACAGAACAGGTACATTTGACATATCCCTGTGAACTCTGGCAGTCACCCAGCCCCACCACTTGTGGATTTAAGGGTGATCCTAGAAATTCTGCTCTTCAGGCAACACTGAAACAGCAACACTGGTCTCCTCTCACATCCTACCAAATATCCCCCCAAGAGAGCTGGCTCAGACAGATCCTAAGCAGCGATGAGAAACCACCAAGTAGAAGTAAATATTACTCTTTACCAAAGCAACAAGTAGTTCCACAGGCAAGGCAAGAAATGATGCCTGGCTCCCATGGCTTGCATCTTAGGGTGCCTTATCTCATCTCTAAAAGATAGCAACTCTTATCAAGCCTAGTAAGATGTGAGCTCTGATCAAAGGTTCATGTTAATAGCATTTATTTCTTGTATGATTCTCTGGAAACAAACACAGTTGAGCCCACGTTTCTGCCTTTATCTCCACTGGGGCACTAGCTCTGGTGTCTTTTATCTACTCTGCTGCCTCTTATTTCTACGATGTGTAAGAACTGTATTTTCCTTAGATCATGAGATACTTCTCAGTTTTGCTTAAAGTTGATGAAAGGGTTCAAAAGTTGTTTGGGGGAAACAGGAAGCCAGAAGAAAAAAACGTTGAGTGACATTGTGACTCTCATTTCCTTAAGCTAAATCCAGGCTAAAACACATGCTTGCAGAGAAAGCATGAACTCAAGTAACAAATACTTGCTAAACAAACTTTTTTTTAGGGATGTGCTTCTTTCAAGGGAAGAGGAAGCTGTGCACGCAGAGGTGGGAGAAGGGAATATGCTAGAAAAACTAAATTCCTTTAGGTGATTTCAATATCCTTGAAAACAGCAAAAGGAGTCAACTGTACTCATTTAGGAGCTCTTCCCCTCCTTCTCAGTAACTAAACTCTCCACTGGGACATGTTAATGACGCAGGATACAAATATCTAAAGAAAGTGAGGGAAGTTTTTATTGTTAAATTTCTGATGTGGGAAGCAGAGGAGTTACTTACTATTTAAGAGACGCTTTTTAATTCATAATCCTCAATCATTTTTTTCCTTTTTTTTTTGCTATAGCAGATACTGCTGCTTCATAAATGCAGGCCCTTGTGGGTCAGTCCAGCATGTCCCTTTTGGGAAGCATCTTCACAGCACTGCCCCTGCTAGTGGCAAGCAGCAAAATCTTCAACAGGCTGAGGCAGAGCTGCAAGCTGCAAAAACACTGGGAAGGGATAAAAGGTCCAAGTGCAGGGAAAGAGTATTTAAAGATGATTCCCAACCTTAAACCCTGGCACATGCTGGGTGTTAGTTCCCAGAAACACCAGATTTCTGTGAGATCACAGAAGGAATTTAAAGAAGATGAGATCAAAAATCCCTATCTTTTAAAATCTTTTCAGTTTGTTTCCTGCATGGCCAAAGCATATGTTCCCCTAAGATAAGAGCTCCACACAACAGTTAGTTTATTCTGTGTTTACTTAGGAACATTTAAAGCAACACAGCTTCTGCTAAAAGAAACCTGATGGAAATCAGCAGATCTCACCCGAGTGGGACCAAAGAGCATATTGCTTTTAAAGTTCAGTTTCCATACATGGGCAGAGTTATAGCTGTGATGTGGGTAGCAATCACTTGGATGGCATTGATAAAAAACTAAATGAATGATTATCATAAAGGTCATAGTAGAATACACAGCTCACTTAAAGACTTTTGGCCAAACATCAGCTTTCCTTATAAATCAGCCACCTTAAGAAAACTAGTTTGTACTGAGACAAAGGAAAGAAATTGCGCTATGGAAAAAAAAGAAATTATGTGGACAATTTATTTCTCCTCTAATTAAAAGATTTCCAGTGCTTGGAAAAGGCAAAAAAGCTACAAATTCCTAAGGTTGCTTATCTACCCAAGGCCAGATATCAATCCACTTCACACCTATGAGTGAGCAGTGACTCCAGAAATCTCAGTGCTGTCAGTGAGACCGACTCCTCAGCTATGAAAACACTCATCTGTATGAGGAGAAAAGCACATCTGGCCCACAGAGGGGAATTCATGCTGGTTGGGGAAAAGCTACGTGGAGATTTTTGTGGGGATGAACTGCCTACAGTGCTCTCCCACAAGATGATGCCTTTGCTTGATGTGTCCAGAGCTCCACCAAACCCCACTGTCTGCAAAAAAAGGCAATTTAAAATAAAAACATGCTTAAAAAAAGAAACAAAAAAAGCAGGAGCAAAAAGAATGGAAGGGTTTGATCAATCACAGATAGAATTTGCTTAGTTTTTATATAATTTTTATCCAAAATACAATTCACAAAATATTTTTGACACTGATTTTGTTGTTCCTGGGGGGATGGACGGACCCAGATTCTGAGCTCCAGCAGATTCTCTTGGGCTAAGAAAGTTATTTCCCCCTCATTTTATGTCAGCCCAGCACAGACTGTCCCTCTAAGAGAGTCCACCAGTCAGTGTTGACACAGAGGTGGTGGTTTCAGTACTGTGTGTTATTAAGTGCCTGCAAAGTGCTTTCAGTGCCTGGGCTTCATGCAGGTCCAGACGGCCACAGTTGGACAGGACAGGGACATGTGGCTACATGGGTGGCCATGACCCATCATGCAGGAATGTCTGCTTTGCTGGGGACATCACTAGCAAGGCAAAGGGACCACAGTGCCCCAGTGTTTCTGCCAATAACAAAGCTGCACATGGGGTGAAGCAAGACTTATGGTTTGGTCCCAGTTTGACACCAGTGTGGGATATCAGCTTGCCCACAATAATCTATAATCCAGTTCCCTCAAAAAGCTAATTATTTCAAACTCCAAATACAGAATTTGCTTACTAGGGTTGATGAACACAACTAAGCTCACTTTTTGCTTTGCTAAAAATATTCTTACAAAAAATATTGTTTTCAAGATCTGTGGTGTACAGCATACATCATGTGTTCCCCACAAATATTAGACATACTCCTGCCCATCCCTTCTATATTTCTCCCTCATTTGCTGCTATGACAAAGATATTCTTTAATGAATCTTAATGACTCATGTCAAATGTTGTTTTTTTTCATTCTGATAAGCGCTAGACGGGATGACTAACAGAGTACATGCAACACCTAGACAACATGAGCAATTTGATGTTTGCCTAAACCGTATTAGATACTGATAACAGATACAGGCATTGCACCTGCTCCATTGTAAAAAAAAAGGAAAAAAAAAAAGAAAAAAAAAGGTAAAAAAGGAAAAAAAAAGAAAAAAAAGGAAAAAAAGAAAAAAAGAAAAAAGTAAAACAAAAGAAAAAAAAGAAAGAAACCAGAACAGATACAGCAATTGCTGCTTATATTTGTATAAAGTGAATTTATCTTGTCAGTGTTCCAGAGAATGTGTGTTGTGGCTGTTATAAAGCTTCCCTCTCTTGTAAATATGAGTAATTTGACATTATGCCCCTGGGGAAGTAAAAGAAAAAGACAGCCAACTTGGCTAAGACAGAGCAGTGCTTCACAGAGAAGATGTCTATGAATCAAAGACTGGCAGTTTTCCAAGTCTATCAATGGATGCACCAGTGGACACAACAATGTATACACCCACTTATGGCTAAAGACGGCATTGCCTTTCCTTTTCCTACCTTTGTGAGATTAGGGTTAAATTTCCTGAGATAGGAAAGCCTGAACAGTCATTCAACAGAAAAACAGGTCAATGAAATGGAATATAGGTCTTGCATAGATGTTATTTTAGTCAAGGCCACTCAACAGATAATTTTTGCTCCAGATGCTTCAGGCTGAGATTCTCAACAGGGAGTGGGATGAATGATCCTGACTACAGTGACCTACGTCTGAGTATTTGCTTAGGTCAAGAAAGAGGCCAGCAACTTCTCCCTCACTCTTAGAACTGAAAATAGATGTCTGGTAGGTCCCAACATGTAGCACCTGCTGGGCTCTGAACAAATTTCAAAACATTGTGTAAACAGAGATATTCTTACTCACTGACCACAATGAGACTCACTGCTGCTCTTTATGTAAGGATGTGTATATCCACCACACATGCAGCAAGAGGGATACATAGACAAAATCATAGTATATTCTTACCAGAAAGAAATAAGTGATTAGATATGACTCTAAGCTCACTTTCTGTGCCACAAGTTCTGCCACCGCCCAGCACTTGGCTGGTACTGCTCACTACACAAACATAAGTCAACAAGATAAAAAAAAAAAAGGGAATTTGCTCTGGAAGGGCAGGGGATGAGAATGAAGTAGATTGAGAATAATAAAGAAGGTAATGGAAAACATAGAAGATTAAAAAAATCTATTATGCCGCAGCTTGAGCACTTACACACAGGTGTATATGTCAGTATGAAAAAAAAAAATCATAAGTTGTTGTTCCAAAAACATAGCCAGTTCCCGCTTACAGAAGTACAAGAGAAACAGCAACAAGCAAGGCTTCCTAGCAATGAGCTCTCCCATTCAGTGGTGTAAACATCATTATCAATATACCTAGGGCTAATGTAAATTTTTAAATAGTTATGACAACCTACCAAGTGCCAGCATGTAGCTTGTACAGCCACAGTAGAATGATGTAAAGCACCTATATTTTTCAGTGAGGGAGAGGAGAAGAGGGGAACCGTAGCTATCGCAAAATGAAGTACTGCTCTTACTGGTAAGGGAAGCATGCTGCTGCCCATATAGGTAGGAGAGCAAATATGGTGATGGAGGGCACATTACAGTGATCAGTAAGCTGAGCAGGAGAATTGTAAGCCTGTACACAAGTAAGGTAACTCTTAAATTAAACCAGCAGTATGCAAAATGAAGAGAATAAAAGAAAAAGTTCTGTTGCTAAAGGAAGCTTAATTATACTTTTTTAAACACAGGCATCTAAAAGTAATTATTAAAATCTGCTGTTTCTGAATACACTTAGCCTTAAATTATTAACATGTGCTTTTTATTTTATGCTTTGGACTGTATGAAATGAATTAAATAAACACAAAATGGTATGAGTAATCTCTTAAGCACTAGCTAGTTTAACGACTAATCTTCTGCTTTAGTATGAAAAGTAAAGGCTTAGATTTTTCAATCCAATGAGACATTATCCTACAGTTCATGTGTTAGGCATCTCTCCTGTCCACTGGCAACATTCTTTGAGGCATGCTTGTAACATTTTCACTTAATTAAAAAATCAGAAGCATAAGGACTTCAATTTTTTATACTTCATGGAGCTGGCAGTTTCCTTAATTTTCTTCAGTTTTACAAAGGTGAAATGCATCACTTTATGGGCAAAATACAGCAATTCCTGTTCCTACTCAAACATGCTGACAGAACTTTGACATAGTATTTTTTTTCTCTGCAGTAATTATTAATGTTGGTTTGCACGTGCTCAGAATAATGACATGCACATGAATAACTTGCTACACTTTTGTGACTCACTGAGATGCCTTCGCAGAAATTATCTTGGTCACACTTTGTGCACCAAACACCATGGGGAGAACTTTTTGGTGGGGACAGTCAGCAATGTTTTATTTTGAGTGAAGAATATATGTTTGAGTGAAAGGTCGTTTGATACTCCCCTTTCCCCAACCCTGTATAAATATTTTGGTTTGTCTGTGTTTGAATGGCGAAGTCAATAAGTTTCATCCTTTGTTTCAATCATAATAGTGTCCTGTTTGAAGTTGCTATTTCCAGCCGAGATAGCTGGCCCTTTATTTTTCAAAGATGTTATTTCCTGAGACCCTTTACCTGTGATCTTATAGGTCATTACTGGAGCTTCATTGTTAATTGTCTTTTAGGGGCACAAAAATACAGCCTTTTCTTTCAAATTCAGGATGACTCTGTTTGTTTACGTTCCTGAATGCAAATGAACAAGGAGGCAACCCCGGTGCTGCAGGGATGCAAGGAGGAGTGGGAGGAGGCACAGGTCTCTCAGCCATACTGTACCCTAAGCACCCACCAGACACTCATGGGGCTCCTCTGGAAAGGGCTCCTGCAGCGCAGCATGCCGCTCCCCATGGAGGCAGCAGCAGCAGGAGGTGAAGGAATGGCACGTGCACTCCAAACAGGCAGAGGAGCTGAGCCAACATACAGATGAGTGTGCAACACATACTTTGACAGCACGACAGGGTTTTCACTCCTGTGTGTCCTCTCCCGTGGCGCAAGAGAAATTCTGGAGGAGTAAGTCATAGCTGCTCCAGAGCACTGGCTGCAATGCAGCTCTTCCACATACCTGTTGCCTTGCATTCCCTCTGTATGCATTAAACCTCTACATTCCTCCTATGTGCTAGCCCCAGCAAGAAGATGGTGTGCAGACACTGAGCAAAGCTCTTCCCCAGGATGCCCTGACCATCAGCTGCTGCTCTTCCCCTCTCTATTCTCCTCTTTGCCAATGAACTCACAAATCAACATTGCAGCTGCTCAAACCAGAAATTACTCTCTCAGACAACCGTTCATTGCTTTCAGTGCAAAAAGTCATGTACTTACATACTGAAAAAAAGCAATTAACAAGTTCCTTTATCTTTAGTCATTACAAGAGGGTCATTCTCCAGCATATTTCTGAGACACCATTGCAGAGAAATGCAATTAAAAATAAGAGAAAAAATCCCTTAACATTTGCTTGCAGCGTGGGTCCTCTTTAAAACAAGAAATGTATGGGCAAGAAGAACTGGAAAAAGCCTTACTTATCTGGAGTACCACAGAATACCAGTACAATATTCTTTAGTCTTTATCCTTTTTCTTTCTCTTTACCTTTCTATGTTACTACAGTACAGTAGTTCAGAAGTGAGTTAGTTCTCCCCCACTCCTGAAAACAACAACAACAACAAAAAAAGAAAGGCACCTGTGGGTCCATACTGAAAAATCTCAAAAGTTTGCAGCATGGTGCTGATACCATGATTCCTCTTAAGTCTATACAGAACTGCTCCACTTGTCTCTGGCTGGCAGTTTGTCACCAGACACACAAAAATAGCACAGGTAAGAGCTAAAGCAATTGTGAGAGGCATGGACAATTCCTAAACCAGAACAAAACACACAGGTACACTACAGAAGGATTTTCAATCAAAACAAAACCTGTTTTTAATTTGACTCTCTAGCTTAAAGATTTTACATTTTGAGAATGAGCAGTGCGGAGGGATCACACAATTATAGAGTAACTCAAATTGAAGAGGAGCACTCTAGGTCTTCATGTCAACCTTCTGCTGGAGTTGCTCGGGGCTTTGTCCAGTCAAGATCAGAGACACCACAGATGAAGTTTTCACTTGCACTGGAAACATTTATTTCCAAATATCCACTTGGCATTTCCCCTGTTGCAACTGTGCATCTCTGGAAGAGTCTGGCTTTTTCTAACCTCCCATTAAGTAGTTGAAAATAGCAACGAGATTCCCCATTAGTCTGCTCTTCTGCAAACTAATGAAACACAGCTCCCTCAGCACCGCTTCATATATCATGTGCTTCAGCCTACTAGGCATGTACCGCTTCTAATGCAGTAATAATGTAAACTTACACTAACAAGTAAGTATTATTTAAAGAAATTAAACACATTTACACAAGAAGATTACTTTAAAAATAAGAAATAGAGCAAAATATGGTCAGGTTAATCATTTTACTCTGGATCCCATAACATTAATTTAGCAAGAAATAAATAACACCCAGCCTTTCATCTTATCTTTTTGACAGATGTTTCCCCTATACAAAGGGTAGCATAATTGTTTTTGTCAGTGTTATAATTAAAATTGCTATGCAACTGACATACAGTTTTAATGGTTTTCCTTGGGATTATAACAGATGTTGCCTTATTAGAGGAGGACTCTCCTGAGGTAAGAAATGTCATTGGCATAATCAAGATACTTCTTACAATTTCTCAAAGTGTACAGCCACAATTTGACTGGTATCATTTGACCTTAAGGAATTAAATATATCCCAATTTCCTAAGGAGAAAGTTTTCTGAAGAGTTTTGAAGAAATACTAGAGAATCTTTACCCAGGGCAACAAGTAGCGTGACTTGGCTTCTGATGTGGTCAGAAATACCTGGAAAATATAGAAAGAGAGAAATTCGACAACTGCACTACCAACAGCCACAGAAACGATGACTTTTTAATGGCAAAACCAATCACAGCTTAGGTATACGGTAAAGGGTCAGCTGAAAACTTGTGAGGAATTGAGAAGAAGCAGTTATCGGGCTCCTATTACAAGAAAAGTTATATCCATACAACACAAGTGTTAATTTGAAATGAGAGTTAGTCTAAATAAAGCAAGGTGTAATAGTGAGCTTCAAGAACACCTTTTTAAGTGCAATTTAGGTCCCCGCTGCTCACTGAAAATCTAGAGAATTTCAGGTGGAAGCAGCAGGAAACAGTGGCTCTCAGTGGCATGAGAGTCAGGAAAGTTAGGTGGCTCCAACAAGGGTGGAGAAGATTAAGAAAAGAAACCCATGGCTTTGTCTGATGGTTCACTGAGTTTCTCCAATCTGTCAAGGGGAGGTCACTTTGACAAAAGAAAATTAACAGCAAGTTACTTTATGTTTTGGTGGCCTAGAGATCATTGCAACTTTCCAAGGGCTACCAAGTTTTTTCAAGGTCTGAGGAATGCCAACTTTGTTTTACTGACTGTGGGTCTTGTATCTGCATTTCCCAAGTCTAAGCTGTCAGTATAGCCTTCACATTGCATCTAGTTTATATTAAGAGCTCCCCAAAATAAATGTAAAATGCAACATGACATAATTGCTGAATTTCCACAGTAGCAAGCCTCACAGTTTACTTATGGAAATAGGCTATTTATACAGGTGCTTGGTTTTGGTGGGTTAATTCTTCTAATCTTATCTGTCTTGAGGATAAGCTATTAATTAAAAACTAGCATGGAAAATGGCCAGCATGAATTATCAAAGATGTTCAGAGAGCTGGAGCCCCTCTGCTATGAGGACAGGCTGAGAGAGTTGGGGTTGTTCAACCTGGAAAAGAGAAAGCTCCGAGGAGACCTTCTAGTACCTGAAGAGGCTACAGGAAAGCTGGGGAGGGACTTTTTACAAGGACAAGTAGTGATGGGATGAGGGGGGATGGCTTTAAATTGGAAGGAGGAAGGCTTAGATTGGACATTAGGAAGAAATTCTTCACACTGAGCGTGGTGAGGCACTGGCACAGGTTGCCCAGGGAAGCTGTGGATGCCCCCTCCCTGGAAGTGTTCAAGGCCAGGTTGGATGGGGCCTTGAGCAGCCTGGTCTGGTGGGAGGTGTCCCTGCCCGTGGCAGGGGGGGTTGGAACTGGATGGACTTTAAGGTCCCTTCCAACACAGACCATTCTGATTCTATGATTCTATGGTTCCAAGAATGATCTCCTCTATAGCCATGGCAAAAAAAAAATGAAATGTCTGTCCGAAGCAGTTGAAGTTGCCTTTCCGTCCGCACGCCCAGCAGCACGGGGCAGGGAGGAAGGGGGGTGGGGGCATCCCCGCAGGCCGAGGGAGCTCTGGCCGGTCCCACCGCAGCCGTCTCCTCGGCCGCAGCGACAACGACGACGACAACAACACCCGGCTCCGCGGCGGCGAGAGGAGGGGGCCGGGCTTGCGGGGAGGCGGTCCCGGCCGCCACCGCCTCCCCCCCGCCCGCTGAAGAGCGCCTGCGAGTGCGGGCGGCGCGGCACAGCGGGGCTCGGCTAGGATCGGCGCAGCGCGGCGCAGAGCACGGGCTCGGGCGGCAGCGCCCACGCACCCGCCGCCGGGCACCCGCCTTCCACCCACCCACCTATCCATCCCTCCATCCTATCCAGCCCTCCATCCTTCCACCCGCCCCCCTTCCTCCTTCGGGACTCTCCGCTGGGATCTCCGCCGCCGCCGCTGCTGCTGCTGCTGCTGTTGTTGTTGGCCGGTTCTGCAACATCGAGGATATTTTGGCTCCCGGAGAGGCAGCGGCGCCTTTTTATTTTTGGGGATTCTGCGCGCAGTGCCGGTGCCGCCGGGAAGGAACGCGGAGGAGCAGGCGAGCACCAGGCTCGGGGGACCAGGTGAGATAGGGGCTGAAAGCAGGGTGGGAGAAGGGGGATGGAGAGCTCGCCAGCACGCATCGACCCGCCGAGGGGTCTCGGGGCCGCCCCGGGGAGCCGAGCATCGCTCCCAGCCCCGCGGCGGGCAGGGGCGCGGCCGAGCCCACGGGAGCCCATGGCGGGGGCAGGAGGGTGGGGTGGAAGCAGCGGGCAGACCCCGCGGGCGAAGGGGGCGGCGGTGACCCCGGAGGGACACGGAGGGGACCCCTCGGGACAGGGCTCGGGGGCGTTCGAAGAGGCGGTGGATGGCGGTGACTTGGTGAGGCGTCTGCGCGCCCGCAAGGAAGGGGTTAATGGGACAGCGCGCACTCTGGATTCGGTTAAGGACTTTAAAGGGACTTAAAAAATGTTGGGCTGCCTGATCTCCCCCATCTTAACTTTTATGTGGGCGAGGGTGTCATGTTTGTGAAAAGTCACAGCAGCTCTCGGCTATCTCTGCCAGCGGTACTCGGGGAGCCCCAGAGTTGCGCTGCTCCCCAGGCAGGCGGCTGCCTCTCAGCAGATTGGTACGAAAATATTTATTTTGCCTGAAAAAATTGCCAGTTGATAGCAAAACAACAACTAAACATCTCCCCACCAGGAAAAAGGAAAAAAAGAAAAAGTGGAGATAGGTTGTGGATGCCAGCCTGGCTTCATTCTCCATGTGGATGGTTGCCAGTAGAATCCAGCTGTGGGCAAGCACCTGGTTATCGCTTGAAAAGAAGTTGATCAGAATTCAGGAGTATTAGTTAATAAGTGCCTGATCCTGTTGACCCTGTTCTGGTTCACCCACTCAGCTATGCGGGGGTGTTGAAGAAGGTGTCCTGCCAGTTAAACCAATTACAGCTGGCAAGCAGCAGTCATCAGCGTTAGTGGAGGAGTTGGAAGTGAGGCCCAGGCACACCGTGCCGTACTGTAGTGTCTTTTCTGAACTTAAACAGCAGCTTTCTAAGGCCGACAGAAAGCCAGCTCTAACCCCTTGTGTCATGGAAAGCCATATTGACTGTTCAGTTCTGCTTGTCTTGTGATAAGCGTTTTGGTTCTCAAGACTGGGAAGGTAATGCTGCTCTTGGGAAGAAGGCTGATGTGTGACAAGCAAAGGCTGTAGAAATTCATAATAATGTGAGAGATTTGGTTAGAAGAAGAAAACTGGAGTATGACAAAGCATGCTGAAGGTTTTCACGTGTTAGACCGGGGCAATGATGTCTAGTTTTTCATAAGGCTACAGAACAAACGAGCAGCCTAGCATAGAGAAGCAATGACTTGGGTTAATGAGCAACACCATGTAATGAAGACTTCATATACGCCTTTTGTCGTACAACCCTAAAAGTGTCTGGAGAAACAAACAACCAAACAAAAACCCCAAAAACAAAACCAGGAAGGAGAGAATCTCAGCCCTTTTAGTCGATAGGGAAGTTCCTAACAGGATTGTACCTGAAAGTGTCAGAAATCTTATTTGTAGTCCTAACTGGGGATCAAACCTAAGCGTACTGAAAATATCTTTAATGTTTTCACAAATACTTTCTGTTTGTTAAGGCTTACAGCTAGTTATCCCTAGATACCAGAGCCGATTTCAAAGGCAAAACAAAGAGTGTTAGAAATTGCTGTATACTTTGTAGAAGTGCGGCCGAATGCGAGGATAAACAGTTGTTTAAACTGTGGCAAATTTAATGAGAAGATTAGGATGCTTGCTGAGTGAGACTCATGCTGTGTAAAATTCTTTGCTGCTCAATGAGATGTGTAATTTAGATCAAATATTTGTACATGGTATTTGAGGTAAAAACCATCATTCAGTAGACTGCACTTTGGGGTAACATTAGTGAAGTTGACTATTCTTTTAATATTCAGTTGATTTACTTTATATCAACAATAAACCCCATAGATCTAGTAACAATGAAGTTGAAATGGGCCTTTCAAGTTAAGGGCTCTTGATTTTTGAGTGATCTGCTATATAAAAGGATGAAAGGGTTCCTTGTCTTTGGCTGTTGGATGTTTCTTATTTTCCTCTTAGTTTACTTGGATGGCCTCTGAATGCGTTGTCAGTTTAACAGGCTGGATTAAGCTCCCAATTTGCCATCCTTCTTTTGAGTTTAGGATTGTGTTGATTTCTTCTTGTGTTAACATGGCTAACAAAAACTTGCTTGTCATAAGTGCTATAATAATATCTTATGTATCGATATATATTAATAGATAATATCAATAATATAAATATGGTATAATAAATGCTGTGAAAAAGGAGAAGGAAAATTGTTGAGACACAACTTGCTGCTGGGTAGTCTGATAAGGTATCATTCACTGACACCTGAATTACAGCATCATGATAAATGTGAACAATGACCATAAAACTGGTTTTGTTCCTTATGTTTGATCTTTCCCATAGGTCAATAAAAGAACATGAATCTTATCACTCTTCTCCCTAAGTGGTATATGGGAGAACAAGTTATATAGGCCTCACAAAACTTTTTCCTGGTGATACAGGCAATATATATAGCTTTGACTTTATTATATATTATAGCTTTGACTTGAGTCGCGTGAACCTGTTGATGGTAGTAGTCACATTATCAACTCTTTAAAAAGGCAATTTTGCTGTTTAAACTCTTTTGAATTTAAACTTAGACACTCTAATGCCTTATAAATCCTACATTTACAAAATACAGAAGATAACATGATTTGGAGATGCTTTGGCTAGCAAAGGAAACATGCTGCTGATATTGTCTTCAATGATTATTCATACAAAGGTGTAAGGGGTGAATGCTATTAAATGAACATGTCTTATGGTCAGGGCTCTATCCCTTCTCTTCCTTCCTTTAAAAGCCAAAGTCCAAGGTTGATCATGGCATGTGAGCAGGAACATAGTAAGGAAAAATAACACCAAATTGAATGTTTAAGGTAATGGGTGAAAGTTGGAAAATATCTCAAAGCAATAGGTATTTGTTGGAGGAAGGCTTCTGTCGGCCTTTTCACGAGGTGCTAAAAGCCCTAACATTGGTTATCAGAAGCTAATGCATCATCCTTATTTGCTCAGATCATAAATCTTTAACTCCAGTGATGCCTGCGCAAAGTCTTCTGGTTAAAAAGCTGCTTAAGCAAGATGGCAATTGTGCCCTATGTGGTCAGGATATGAGCAAAGAGAATGAAAGCTTTCCCTGTTATCTCCTTCCGAGACCTGTTCTGTAGTTTGCACCAAAGCAATGAGATACAGCTGTTAACAGTCTTGCTTCCTCAGTAGCAACATCTTTCATGTGACCCCTCTCATTTTTCAGATGAGTGATTTTGGTATCAGGAACATGGATCAAGTAGCTCCGGTGTCTAACATGTACAGAGGTGTGCTGAAGGTGAGTATTCTTGAGCTGTCAGCTTCTAAACCTAACTGGTCCATTTCCCAGCTAATGCATTTATTGTGTTCTTAGTAATGCTAGCAGAGGGATTGTATAACCATGACAAGGAGAGTACAGATATTTAGGTTTTAACTGCTTGTTCATACACTCTAGTCTTCTAGAGTACTCCCACTGAGTTCAATAGAGGTGCAAAAACCAGGACCGAAATAGGAAGATGTAAATCTTACACTCTCAACCCCATCTCCTGAGGAGGCTTCCTGCCTTCATCTACCAAATCCTAAGAATTTGAAAATAAGAGGTAGACAAGAACTGAGCTCAAATTCATTGGATTTGATGGTACCTTTGCCTAAATAAAGGTTACAGGATTGGCAGTAGGGGTGGTCTTTAAATTTTTAACTTTATGAGACTGGCAGAGGGCTGTTCTGATATGTCTGGTTATCTCTGATTTATTCAAGACACTTGTATGAAAAGTAGGTTATTCACTTACTACATGCAACTATGTGAAATGGAGGTCGTCTGATATGTTGTAAGAAACCAAAGGTAGTTATTGAATATATTTTATCTTTAGATAGACTGTGTGTGTTATCTTTTTTTGAAAGGAACTTGCAAAACGGGGGCAAATAAGAAGCAGACAATAAAGATTCAGTCCTCGAGAGCTCCCCTCCTCTGCTTTCATGCAAGTTGCTATTTAGTCCAGTATCAATTTTTTTATACAGCATTGATTAATGCTGACTTCTGTTTTATGTCCTCTCTTAGCTTTCTTTTCTGCCCACAACAATAAAATCCACAAGTGGTCACCCAATTTAACAGTGGTGTGCTCTTTAACACAGTGGTTGTTCTAGGCAGTTATTCAGTGTTCAGGTGTCATATAATTAAGTCAAAATCAAGACCTGTATTCTAGTATTTTGTAGCTGTTCACATTTCTTTTTATTTTGTTTTTAATAATTACTCTTACATATATTGAAAAGCCAAATAAACTGTTGCATAACTGATAGGGCAAGCAGAATTTGAAATTGTTTTTTTTCCTTTTTACTACTATTACATCAAGAACCTGCTTAAACATTAATTTTCTCCTTTTTGAAATAAGAAACTAGCACAATGTGATTTTACTCATTCACATGCCACAGCATTTTTTCCAGTGACTCAGGATAAGGGTCAGCTATTTACACAAAAAGCAGGAGTTTCCAGATTGTGTTGAAAGAACTTGCCCTTTCTTTTAGGTACAAGTGATGAGTCAGTGCTTTTATCTAGTAATGTATAAAGAATCTTTTACTAGCAGATTTGGCAATTGTTATTAGCTTGTTTCATTTGGACGTGAGCCTTTCCATGGGTTCTCTTTGACTCTTTCCTCTAGTTGCAGTGATACCTGAGCCAACTGTACAGAATTTGTCTCTGTTGATCAGTGCTCAGTGGAGATTTCTGAACTCAGTTAACCCCTGCAGGAATGATACTGTTTATTTTATGAGCTTTTTCTTCAGTGGAATGTATGCTTTCATGCATTCTAGTATACACAATTGACACAAACCAATTTTGAAATAAGTTAGGTTTGCAGACTATAACAATGTTGTCAACGTATCAGTAGAATACACTTTTATCAGGAACATCTTTATCAGTCCTTTTATCAGTTTATCCCTTTCCATATAATGAAACTAACTGTGTTTCACTGAATATCTGAGTGCTTGAAAGACTGCAAAATGAAATAGCTGGCAAATCCAGTAACTCAGAAGTATAAAAGTTGCAGCAAAGGAGTAACAATCTTTCCTCAAGTTCTGTAAAACTGGCCATATAGCTTCAAGTAATGTGGTTGGGATTAAATTTTTCCTTTCTAAAACAAATGCTGCATAAATCTATTGTAATTCTTGCAGTGGCGGTTGCTTTTCCTTAATTTACTGAGTCTGACTCTGCTCTCAAGTACTCATCTAGTATATAGTCAATTTTAAGGGTTAAGGAAATAAGGATGTCTAAAATACGCCTGGAAATAAATTATGTATATATATACACACAAACACACACGCATGCATTCTTTATTGTTAAAAGCCTCAATTACAGGAAAACTAAGAATATCCTTACTTGGCTTTACGGTAACCTGCAGAACATGGCACCCACCTAGCACTGTGGTCTGGATGTTAGGTGTTTTGAATTCCTGTACAAGGAGCTATGCTATTGTTGTGTTCCTATTTCAAAGACAAAAGTTAGCTGATTCACGATTGTGTGTGATCTCCAGATCTAGGAAACCTAACCCTGTCACTTCCTAGCAATGAAGTTGGTGTTGTTCTAGCAAAATGTTTACATTGGGTTTTATTTATTCTGTTGTATTGCAGCGTCAACCAGCATTTGACACTTTTGATAGCTCAAACTCTCTCTTTGGTGGATATTTTTTCTCACTAAATGAAGACCAAACGCTTCAAGAAGTGCCAACAGGATTTGATTCAACTTCTTATGGTAACTCTTCACTTTTGTTCCTTAGTCCAGCCAGAAAGAAGTATACCCTTAAAAGTGCCACATGGATTTCCTTAAAAAAAAAAGTGGTTTAGTACACAGACTACTAGTCTCTACTTGGTTTTATCCATGTGAGTTGCTCTGCTGATAGTTACTGTTCTCTGTATTGAGAAGGAATGAGAACTGAGATTCAGTAGCCTAATAAGCTACTTGAAGAAGACTTGGTAGGTATGAAAGCAGAGTTAGAGTTTATTTTTTTAATAAAAAAAAGTCTGTATTTAAACTTAGATTTTCATTATGGTTGAGCTGTTGCAGCTATTCTGCAAGCTCTTTTCTTGCCCTTGTGGTTTTAAATCCCAGAAGACATAATCTTTTTTGCACTTCAGTTCCCTTCACCCCAATTGTTTTACTCCTTACCTTAAAAAACAGGGGTGAGGGTGTTTACATATACTTTCTGTGTGTATGTAGAACAGTACCTACAAAAAGTTATCTAAAAATAAGGATTGCTTAAAAATAGGGATTGCTTAAAATCCCTGACAAAACAAGGAATTTTGTACAAAATGTAAATATTTTATCTGATGCTGCCTTTATCTCCCCATAGGGAAGGTTAAAAATAGCCCTCTGACCTCTGAAAACCACAAGTCCTTCTTTTTAATGTGATTCTAATCAGTCACCGGCTCTGGTCAGCAAAGCAAGTCCTAGCAGATATTGAGGATAGGTGTGGTAAAAGCAGAAATTGAGCACAGGCTAGTAATGAGATCAAGTGGAATTTGTAGAAGATAGTCTAGGAAGATGAGTAGAGGCACACAGCTTCAACAACAAACTTGAAGCCTTGTCAAGTTCATCACCTTTATATACCCTGACACTGTTAATATGCCTCTTACATAGCAGAACTCCTTCAAACACAACCTCTGTGTGAGTTCCTAACTACCCCCAGCTTAATGGCGCCAATCACAAGCAAAATATCAGGAGAAGGTTTCCTAATCTGAAATATCTAGACTGTGATTGGTTTTCTTCAATATAGTTGTTCTTTCAGAGTGAAATGAGGCATCTTCTGTTGAAAATTGCTCATAAGGCTGAGTGGCAGCCAGACTTGTCATTAAAATGGAATCTACTTGCAAATTTAAAAATCAGCTGAGCAGATTTAGTAATTTTTTCTGCCATAGGATGTTGCTGACGTTGGATTTTGTTGCATTATTTAGGCACTGGGTACTAGCTTGTTACCAGTCATACTTGTTTGGTTCAGATGATAGAATAGTCTATTGCGTCATGTACTCGAGTGATTGAGAGATGCACAGGAAGGTCTAAAATACAGCCCATTGGAAAGCAGGGTTAAGTAGCACAAGCTGATTCTTCACAAACTCACCATCAGTTTCTTAGCTCTCAAAATAAATGAAGCCTGGCTGGAGTTATAAGGAAGTCTGAGGTCAAACTATAGATGACAAAAGAGGAATAAGCAATCTTATATTTCCTTTTGAAAAAAAACAGTAAAATTTTACTGCAACAAAGACACTTTATGTAACTACTAAGAGTAAATTTTTCCATATCATGGAAAGCTGCAAAGTTTTAATTTAGTGTGATGCTTTTTTATCAAACTGGTAGCACAGAGATTTTAGTGTTGACATATCAAGTCAAAGACTTTATATCAGAAATGGATCTACACTGTTTATTTCTGGTTTTCTTGGTTTCTAGCATCCCTTTCTTATTTTTCAAATCCCACAGCAGAAACCTGTCATTCCTTTCACTCCCCTAAAAGTTAATGTATCTTCTTTTTCCCCTCTCCACCCCTTTTCTTATAGAGTCCAACAACTGTGAATTGCCTCTCTTAACCCCGTGCAGTAAGGCTGTGATGAGTCAGGCCTTGAAAGATACTTTCAGTGGTTTCACAAAGGAACAGTGTCGACTGGGTATCCCAAATAGTAAGTGTTTTCTATTTATAAGCTCTTTTTTTAAATGCTAAGAGGGACGCTGAATAGCGGCTCTTTCAAAAGAGAAAGAATGATGTCAGTAAGAAATAAAAGAATGGATCCTATGTGAATCTGGCACAGCTTGACTTGGAAAGACTGGACTTGCTGGTATTAAAAATGGGTGCATGGAGAGCTCATGCTTTGGCAGCATAAGAGAGAATCAAGTAAGCTGAGGACATCTCTGATTACAAGCGAATACAGAAGAAAGAAAGGACTGTTTGGTTTTGTTTTGTTTGTTTGGGTTTTTTTAATTCAAGAATAAATCCTGAATTAATTCAGAACTAAGTAACTTGGCTTAGCACACTTTTTCATTTACTGCCTTCTAATGAAGATTGTTTGACAAAGGTCAGTTGCTATCTCTAAATACTGGATACTTTCCATCTTGCAGATCCCTGGCTGTGGACTGAACAGCAAGTTTGCCAATGGCTTTCATGGGCCACCAATGAGTTTAGCTTGGCAAATGTGAACTTCCATCAGTTTCTTATGAGTGGCCAAGACTTGTGCAACCTGGGCAAGGAGCGTTTCCTGGAACTGGCACCTGACTATGTGGGTGATATTCTGTGGGAACACCTGGAACAAATGATAAAAGGTAGTTACAGAGCCAGAAAGAGCTTTTGTTCCAAAATGTTTCTGACAGAAACAGTTAAGGTACTCTTTCAACACTCAGTTCACTTTGAAGGGCTTTTATTATATATAAGAACTCAAAATTAACTCTAAAACTTGGTTAATAAAAGCATTATTAGAACTATTAATACATCCTTTGTACGCAAAGGACAGATGCAGATATCTGGAGAAATCATTCCATATGCGCACTGAGTACATTAAGCAGTCAAGATTCATTTGGAATAATAATTGAAACAAATGAGATTACAGTAAGGCTACTGTAATACCCTATTTAATAAAAAAATAATGGACAAAATTTGTTCACTTCTTATGATCAGGTTTTGGGTTTGTTCCTTTAATGTAGTGTTGTGAATAATTCAGTGAATATGTGTAAAGAAGTCAAAGGCAAGTAGAGGTGTCTTAGGTGAATGCTGTTGGTATTGCTAAAACCCTACATGCAGTGCTCTGTGAGTTCCATTGGTTTCAGAGTGTAATATTCAGTAGTTGGATGCATTAAAGACTAGAACCTTAAAACACACTACAGTTGTTCTTCTTTCTAAGTTTTATGTGAAAATTCAGTGGGTGTAATAGTTTTTAAGCCTATTAGAAGTTGTTTAGGTTTCTGGGTGTGTTTTCTTTTCTAGAGTGTGCAATGCAATGCATTAGTAAAATTTATGTGAACGGTGATTCCAAAATACTCAAAAGAGTCAGAAGCTTTTTGACATAAAGGTCAGGTCTTTAAAATTATAAAACCAAGTTTACCTTTTTTTTTTTTCTTTTTTTTCTCCTTTCCCCAGACAGCCAAGAAAAAACACAAGATCAATATGTGGAGAACTCTCACCTCACTTCAGTCCCTCATTGGGTCAATAATAATTCCCTAAGTAAGTATTTTGGGAAATTTGGCATTTTACATCTCTTAAGTTTATTCTAAGCATGTCACAGATCTCAGTTCAAAAACAAACAAAACAAATAAAAGGACCAGAATAGTTACTGTGCTTGAGGAGAACACTTGGCTTCAATTGCACAGCCTTCTTTCATAATATTGTTTAATTTGTCATCTACTTCGTATCAGAAATATTTTGAAGAGCAAAGGCTTTGAGAAAATATGATTTCCTGTTTGTTTGCCAAAGCCTACATCTGTGGAGCAGAATGACGACTCTCATCTCCAGCAAACCGAATCGAAAGTTAGCATTACTAGGGAGCAGCAGGAGTTATGTTTAGGCCTTTCTGAAGACTGGAAGCATAACAGAGCTTTTAAAAGTGTGTGGGATGCAGTGCTAGCTCCCTCAGATTGTTTGATTGGTGTTGTATTTCATTCTACCACAGTTAGCATCCAGTTCAACCTTACTACACTACTTAATTGGGAAGACCTTACTCAAGATGACTTTTTCTGTAGCTCTGTAGTTTCCTTGAAGAACAAACAGTAGACATATTTGTGATTGGCAAATTATAGAGGGAGATTGACAGAATCTGATTTGGAGCTCATTAGATGGGGATCATCTCACCAACTTCAGTAGCCTTTCCAGTAGATCTGTAGTGTCTATCACTCTTTCTTAGATTTTCATGGGAAAATTACTACTTGGTGGCACAACTGTAGCAAGGTGCTAGAGGTGTATTAGTCTCAGGGACTGCAGAGAGAAATACCTAATTCATTCTTTTATTTGTTTCTTCAGCTGTGAATGTAGATCAGAACTCCTATGGTATGCAAATGCCTGGATACCCTAAAGCCCTCAGCTATCCCAAACCCAGTCTCCTGACTGATGTCTGTCAGACTTCCACAGGAGCAAATCTCCTCAGCCCAGAACAAGAGTTCTCATTGTTCCCTAAAACACAAGCAGATGCCATTGGTGTGAACTACTGTGCAGTAAATCAAGATTTCACAAGAAGCAATCTGAATTTGCTGGTGGATAATTCTGGTGAGTCATTATCTGTGTGATAACCATGGGTCTAAGGCCATATTCCAAATGTCTTTTGCTCCTTTGCATAGTTTATATATATAAGCTAAATTAAGGCAGAGGAAAACAAAAAAACCAACGCTTTTTTCCTTTATTTTTTTTCTTATATAAAGGTAAGCTTAGAGAACACGAATCTAGTGACAGTGGTGCAGAAAGTTATGAAAGCTCAGATTCCATGCTACAGTCCTGGAACAGCCAATCATCACTAGTGGATTTGCAACGTGTGCCATCCTATGAGAGTTTTGAAGATGACTGTAGCCAGTCCCTGTGTCTAAACAAACCGACAATGTCTTTCAAAGACTATATTCAAGAGCGAAGTGATCCTGTAGAGCAAGGGAAACCAGTTATACCGGCAGCAATTCTAGCTGGCTTTACTGGTAAGTAGTGAAGCAAAATGGTCACTCCTTATATAACACTATTTTCTGTAAATGTGTAGCTATGGTGATAAAGTTGTATAGTTGTAAGGTATGCCTTACAATTTAATCAGAGACCACTACTCATAAAGAGTTTGAATTTGAAATGTCATCAAATGAAGTCTCATAGGACTGTTCATCTAAAGCAAGAACAGGCAGGGGCATCTGAATGCGTGAAAATCAAATGCACTTTTTGATCTGTTTGAAAAAGGGGGAAACATGGATAAAATTGCCCACGCTTCTTTCTGTGGCTGTTAACTTGCCTGTTAAGACCTTATTCCTGTAGTCCTTGCTGAAATGACTTTTTTCTCTAGAACACTTGCAAAGCCAGAGATTACATGACAAGCACAAGAATTTGAAATGCAACTGATGGGAGGTGGGCGTGAGGGATAAGGGATCCATATGAAAGGGAAAGACATAACTTGTGTCAAATCCTGTGTTTCAGTGAAAAAGCAGACTTGTTTTAGTTCTAACGTGTTGATGAGCAGATTTGTGTTTATAGGAAAAAAACTTCAGGTTTCGTTCTGATGTTAAAAAAATTGTAAATCAGAGTAATCTACAAGATCTGTCCTGTAGTAGGAGTATGGTTACAGACACTGGTTGTGGTAAGAGCTTGTGGAAGCATTAACTGTGGTTTTTCCCCACTCCCCTGTCTCAACAGGCAGTGGACCTATACAACTATGGCAGTTCCTTCTGGAGTTACTGACTGACAAGTCCTGTCAGTCATTCATTAGTTGGACTGGAGATGGATGGGAATTTAAACTTGCTGACCCAGACGAGGTACGTGGCTAATTGTGATGAACAAAAAGATTTAGGGGCTGGTCCACCATCTGTGAGCCTAGTCTTCAATATAACACATCTACGTGATCAGACGCTTGCTGAAATCTGTTCACCTGCAATTGCTTTATTGTACAGTCAGGAGTTGCTGTGAAATGTTCCCCTGTCTTCCCACTCAGGGGTATCAGTATAGCTTGAAACTTAAAGGTAGTATACAAAGTTAGTTCTTCTGACAGTGTAACACTATAATTAGCTGACTGAATGTAGTTGAATCAACAATGCCTGAAATTGCGTGGAGGTATGGTGATAATGCACTCCCTGTATTACTGTTCTAGATATACCACAAATAAGGCAGTGATGTTTTTAAGATATTTTTGGAACTTCTAGCTTTAGTCATTAAAAATAAATAGAATGCATTTTCATTCTCTGGTACTGTTGTCATTCGGAAGTTATTGTATTAAGGGATTGATGTTAAGTACACTGAAGCCTTTTTTCTTAAAAGAAGAAGGGGAAATCATTAAGAAATTTCAAATAATTCAACTTCCATTTAAAGAGCTGTCCCATACTACTAATAGCAAATTAATGCTTAAATGTTGTCTTTTTGAGACAGAAGACTATATGATCTTCTTAAACGCGTGTTGGCACATCACTGCAAATAGGTATCCTTTTCACTGATGCATGCTATCAGGCACTTACTCCTGAAGCAGCTTGCTGCTAGTTTTCTCAGCAGAGAGGTCAGTTGCCAACTCATCTCTTACCTGAGTCTGGCACATTCAAAGAAAATAAAATGCCCTGACTGAGGAGGTATTTTAAGCACTGTGTTTATCAGTCACCAACTAGAAGAACGTGACCCTTTGCATTTTGCTTTCTTCTTGGACTGACAGGTGGCACGGAGGTGGGGAAGGAGGAAAAACAAACCAAAAATGAACTATGAGAAGCTCAGCCGAGGCTTACGCTACTATTACGACAAGAACATCATCCACAAGACTTCAGGGAAACGCTATGTTTATCGCTTCGTGTGTGACCTGCAAAACTTGCTGGGGTATTCAGCAGAGGAGCTGCATGCAATGCTGGGGGTGCAGCCTGACACAGAAGACTGAGCCTAATGACATGGTGCTGGAGGGGTAAAGATCATGCGTTGGAACTGTGTCTGGGAACCGTCTGCGGTCAGTTCTTCTAGCTGTTCAGATGGATGGAACTGTTGGGAAATAAGGACCTTAACCGATTTTGTAATCAGGGAGAGCTGGAAGGAAGTGGCCTTATTTCATCAGTGGCTTTGGGTGTTGCCATGTCAGGCACTTGAGCAGCATGGAAGTCAGCACAGACCCAAACTCTCATGAAGACATGGAAATGCTCTTGGATTAAGCATTTTGACTACCTGTACTGCCATGTAAAGCATTTTGGCTACTTACACTGCCATATAATAATGAGTTGGCTCCAAAACCAAAGGCTGGATGAAAAACCAGTGATGCAGCAGAACTATTGCTCAGACATTTTAAAATACCATCATACTTGCTTACATCTTATATCATGCAATTTATTAAAAAAAAAAAAAAAAAAAGACTTAATTTATTTTAAATGACCAGTAAGAAGAATTGATATTGGTTTTGTTCTAAAGCATGTTTTATTATTGTTGTTAGTACTCCAGAAATGTGCTGCATAGGTACATAAACACTCTGTGTCCAGAACCAGATGTAGCAACTGTTAACAACAACAACAAAAAATCCTTTAAAGAAGGGAAGGGAAATCATACCATTTCAATATTCAGTTTGTATATATTCTGGGATTCTTATTGAAACTGTAATGTTCCTATTTAACAGATACTGTATAGTGTAAATTAAACTAATTGTATGTGTGTTTTGAAGTAGGATGAGTGTAAATTTATCCTTTTTTTTTATGTTTGTCTAGGACATACAACCTTCTGCAAATATTTAATTGGCCTGAGAGACAACATAAGTGCTCAGTATGCATGCATATGGTATGCTTATGATATGAAATGGGGGAGGGAGGGGAGGGAGAACTGGCTGAGTACTTTGCCAAGACTGAAGCTGGCGACTCTTTGTGCATTTTGGCATTTTTACAAGAAACTAATGTTGTATTCTGGGACATAAAGGCCCTGTTTGTGGTTTCTTCTGCCACTGAAAATGAAAATATTAATATGGATAAAAATTACCTTTTTTTCCTTTATAAATGGCATATGTTTTTCAAGTTCTATGCATGTCCTTTTAAAAAAATTTATATACAAGCCTTATTTTTTCAGTTGACTTGTCTCTTCTTCCTGCAGTTTATCCTGTATGATTAAAATATGAATTCTATTTTTGAAAATAACTGTGACTCTTTTCAAAGATCAGGAAGAATTCATGTAGCAGCTATTTTTACTGCAAAAAAAAAAAAAAAAATCACTGGAAAAATGTACTTTGTAAGAAAGCTTTATTTTTTATCTGAGCTTGATGTACATTTAAATGTGTTGTACAGTGTTAGAGGTTTAAAAATAATGGTCTTTATTAAAACCTCTTGAACAAGAAAATAGTGTATATGTTTTTTAATTTGAAGAGTTTCAGAGGAGTTCCTTTTTTGTTGATTTGTTGGTTCAACCACCCTCTCCCTAAGCCTCTGCAGGATTAAAAAAAAATCCAACCAGCAAGGCTTACAGGCATAGGGGCTTTGTTGGAAAAAATTCTGCAAGAGTGCATAGGCTGATGGTCATGAACCAAGCTAAATGTATGCAACTAATCTGTGTTCAGATATAAATTCAAGTCAATGCCTTTGTGCTGTGCCTCTGAGAGAAAACTTAGCAGTTCTGCAGTGTCTTATGAATCAGTATGGAAAGTGATGGGTAAATACATAGAAGAACAAAGGCACGTTAAGACTATTTATGCTTGAACTGTTCCTGATCCTATCCTGTACAAAGGAACTGCCATAACTCTCTTTTAGCTCATGTTCTTCTCCACCTTACAAAAAAGCAGGGAATATGGAAACATTTGCTCTTAAGCACATATTTAAAAAGTAGTTGGTATAGTTATTTTAAAAAAATGTAGCTTCCTCTAGGCTTCTTGATCTTTTTGCCAAACTGTGGCTGTGTTTAGATGTTGCTTTTGTTTTAGTTACCCTGGTTTCATAGAATCATAGAATGACCCAAGTTGGGAGGGACTTAAAAGGATCATCTAGTCCAACTGTCCCTGCATAGAACAACCCCAGAATTCACACCAGGTGCCTGAGGGCTTCTGGAATGTTGTGAGGCTTGGTGCTGTGACTGCTACCCTGGGGAGCTGTTCCAGTGCTCACCAACTCAAGGGGAAGAACCTCTTCCTAATACCTAACCTGAACCTCCCCCTGGCACATCTTCCTGCCATTCCCATGGGCCCTGTTATTGGTTACCAGAGAGAAGAAATCAGCACCTACTCCTCCTCCTTCCCTTGAGAGGAAACAGTAAATTGCTATGAGGTACCTCCTAAGTCTCCTCCAAGCTGAGCAGACCAAGTGTCTTCAGCTGCTCATCATACAGCTTCACCTTTAAACCCTTCACCAACTTTGTGGCCTCCTCTGAACACTCTCCGGGAGCTTGATACCCTTTTTATACTGTGGTGCTCAAAACTGCTCACAGTACTCAATGTGGGGCTGCATCAGTGCAGAGCAGAGCAGCAGAATCGCCTCCCTCCGCACCTTGGTTTGGCAGCATGTTAAAACTTTGGAGAAAAAGGATGGAGATTTTTTGAGAATGTACCTTTCTAAATGGAAATGGCAGACCTGCATCCTGCAGCATGGCCTTGGTCTTCTCTGAACAATTGCAGACACTCCTTCAGCTTTGCTTTTCATTGTCCCAGTGAGGAAAAAGAAGCTTCCTGCATCTTTCCTCCCTTCAGCCACTGCCACAAGTCTAGATTAATCTCATTGGGTGCTGGCCCACAGACTGGTCTCACACTGATGATGAAGAAGATGCAAGGGTGTAGAGAGCTGCGATCCCCTGAGGTGAACCAGAACTTGACAGAAAAAGAAAAAAACCCCTCAAACTGACAAGCTTTCCTGGGCTTTGGGTAATGCACTTAAAAAAGTAGTGCTACATGTCACCTGCCTTTGAGCTGTGATGGTAATGTGGGGAGATATAACTTATTTTGCAGAAAATAATATATGGTCTGTCACAATGAATTTGGTGTTCTTCCCTGCGTGTCTTGCACTGTGTCTGCAGAGCCCTAATTGTCCTCTCAATCTGAAGAAGTTTCATTTTCAATCTGTTTTCTCTGAACACAGAGCTGTGTCTTCATTTAAACTGAAATCTGAGTTGCCTCTTGTGTGCGTGATGAGTGTTAGCTTCAACCTAGAAACTAAAGGGAAGTCGTTTATTTTCCTCCCTCAGCAGAAAAAGAAATTTCGTGATAGCGGAAACAACGAAGTATCCCAATGCACGCAACCCAAAGTAGTGTGTCTTACAGAAGCAAAACCTGATATCCCGCATCAGGCCAATGCAACGGTCCAGGCTGTAACCCAGTGTGACCCATAAGACAATTATTAAAGGATATTCTGTCACAGCTCACACAGAAAACACCAGTTTCCTCAGCTGCCAAACATCAGAGGCTATTGAAAATATCTTGGATAAATTCTTCACCTTCTTCAGGACATGCCTCCCTACCCTTCCAGCTGCCAGCTTTCCTCATGAGAAAGCAGTCAAAATAAAGTCTTGCAGTTGGCACCTACCCATAGTTGGCACATCACCTCTAATAACAAAGTTCTACTTCAAAGCCTTCTTTGCTCTTTTTTTTTTTTTTTTTTTTAATTTAAACAAAATGTAGAATCCCATCCTAAGTAAAACAACACCTCCAGGTTGGGAAATCTGTGAGCCACAAACTCTCAATGTTTTGGGAAACATCTGTGTACTGCACCTCATTCTTACAGTCTCTTTAGGTCTCAGCTGTTGGCCACTGTCAGCTAGAGGGTAGGAGCATGAGAAATGGAGCAGATGATGTACTACTTATGCCAGTACTATATCTCTATCAGCAGGAGGAGGATAATGTAACTCTGGTCACTCTCTGCTGATCCATTCTTGCTGTTATCCCCCAATCCCTCCCCTGCAGTGTTTAGCCTGTTGGAGAGGACATGCAGCCCATTTCTTTTACTACTGACTTAAAGACTTCTTGCTTTGCCCAATTTGTAAGGAAGTCTTCTGGCCACTCTCTTCTGACTTGTCCTCAAACATTGGAGACCGGCACCTTACCCAGTGGCTGAGGCAAGGGTACACCAAGGTTTTGCTCAGTAGCAATACAAAACTCTCTTCTCAGTACCCTTCCTCATGGTAGCTTTCACTTTTTTGGCAGTCACTCCCCATTCCGCTGATTATTTCAGAGAGCTTTTAGTGATGACTTTGAGATCCATTTCCTGGTAACTACCATTTCTGAGTTTAGCATCACATACACCCTGCTTGGGTTATTTTTCCTTGGGTGTATTACTTTACATTAATCTATGCTGATGCTTATTTTTCACCTCTTTGTCCACTCATGCCATATTGTGAGGTCCTCCTAGAGTTCCTTACACTGCTCGAATTACTTAGTATTATCTGAAAACCTGGACGTTTCACTGTTTAGTTAGTAACTCAGGATTTCTAGCCCTGGTCAGAGCTAAAGTGGCTGGTCTTACACAAAGGACCAAGAAGGCTGTTGCAGGATTCAGCCCTTCTTTTGTTTTTGGTTCCCAACTCTTCCACAGGTTTCTTGGTGGCCCCAGATAAAACACTTCAAGACTGAGCCTCTCTGACAGGGCAGCTGCTATTCTAGTATCAAATTCACTTGCTCCCCCTTGTTCATGCAACTCATACCACCAAGGTGGTGTTCTGCTGAATCTCTTTTGGGCTTTGCCTCTCCATAAGTAGGCTGTGGGGTAGCATTCTTGTGATGCAGGACTACACCTGGCAGTGAACAAGACCAGCAGCAGCTCATACAATATGAAAGCACAGCACCTGGACCTCAAGAGGGTTCAGTAAAGCACTCTGAACCGTGGTACTCTATAAATGTCAATCAGACACTGGAACTTCTTATATTCTTGCTAAAAATGCTTCCTGGAATTGAAAAGGAAGCAAAAACTAAAAAGCAACTTACATGTTCACAACACTAGTGGAAAGCTATTTTGGTGCCCTCAAGAATGATGCAAATTTTGACAGAGTAAAGAACTGCCTGATTTCAGTCATTGCAGTTCATCTTGTGTCTCGTGTGCCTGTTTTTCTCTGTGTGAAGCGAAGGACTAGTTGAACCATGTGTGTTCACACAGCCATGTGACTGTAGCAGTACTTCATGTGCTAGGCATGTAAACTCTCAACATGCTAAAGAGGGAATAAAAGACATCCTTGTAAGCAAGAAGAATGAAAAATTTAGCCCAGGGTGCACAATCTCTGAGAAAGATAACTGGTATCTCATTTGCGATATATGCCATGTGATATGTAGTCTGGAACCACACAACATGGGAAGATATTAAAAACAAATAAAATGGGTTGACCAGTAAGAGCATAATTGCAGCTTTGTGCAAATTGAGATTTTTCAAGTCATATGTCTTGTTTATGAATAGAAGAGTTTTAAGATAATGCTGTGGTTTGGGGAATAAGCATCAAATCCCACCATTTTTCTTCATTCTGCTTCTACCTCTCTTGACATTTGCAACATAAATGATGAGCTTAACAAAATATAATAAGTAACAATTACAACAAATATAATGAAATCTCTACACATGCACTAGGGTGTGTTCTTTGGAAGATATTTTTTCCGGATGCTCTCTAGATAGCTAGCAAAATGACCCTAAGTGTATAAGTAAACGATTTGCCATGGTTACCTGTGCCATGACCTAGAATGAGAGTGAAAATGCATAAGTCCTACACAATTCTTTGAAGCCTGCATATACAAAAATATTTATTCATTATCTTCTTTCACTGTGAGTAGAATCACAAAAGGAAACTGGTTTATTTATGCATTACTTTACTTAATCTTCGGTCCTTGGGCTGCAGAGTAAAATCCAGATCCCGGAGGGAGGTGGGCAAACTGAGCTAAAAGCGCATGGTTTGGAAATGGAGGGAGCTGTCACACTGAGTCGTGAAGCCCTCCCAAGGCGATCGTCACTGTGTATTGGGGCTGGCCAACCCCACTTTCCTAGCCCCATCCCAGGTACACACACATGGGGTGGAAGGCAACACACACAGGGGATAAAACCTGCAGTCCCTCCAGAAAGCTGACGGTCAGACTCTTCCTTTTCTGGAAAAAAATGGGGCTGCATTACCCTCCTGACGTGCAACCGAAAGGGATGGTGGTGGAGTGACGACTCCTGCACCATTTCATGTACAACTTGCTTGCTTAGCAAGATCTGGTGTAGGATCACTCTGCTGCAGCAGGACTTCTAGCATCTGTCTACCACCTCAGCCCTCTGAGTGAAGTGCAGAAAGGCTGCAAGTTAAAACTCAGTCTTCGGTGCAGAGACCAGAATTATTCTTCTTCTTCAGCTGGGTGCCTGATTATTAAGCTAAAGTGACCTGTTCCCACTTAGGCTGCCCCTCTTTGGCCTGATGAATCTTGAATCAATCTTATTTTATTTTAATTTCTTTTTTTTTTCTTGACAGAAGGCCAAGAGTGATCTCGCAGATGCAGTTCTTCCATTTAGCTTTCTCCCATTCACAGGGAGTTTTCGTTCTCTTACAGGGTGCTTTTTGCCCTGCAGACGAAGGGGAGTTCTTCCGAAAGAAATTTATTTCCTCCTACATGTCTTTGAACAGACCTGTTTGTTCGTGGTTTTCCCTATCTCAAGTGCCAGCCCCTGGCAGATGCCAAGAACCCACATCTCTTGCTGAAATCAAGACTAGGTTCCAACCTCCCATCTCGCACACTGCCCGCCCTGCAGCCAGCCCTAGCTCAAGGGAGCACTGCTGCTGGTGAGCCAATGGGGACAGTTTCTGTGTAAGGATGGACTGGTTTTGGACAATTTCCCCAATGTCCTGGGCACAACGCTCCTTTTTTTCCTCATCGGGACTCTACATCTGCTGGCTTCCCAACTTAATTTTTTTTTCTTTTGAACAAATATAGGCATTGTTGCTTATGTAGGAAAAGATTGACTTTCTCCTAAAGAGACTTTGCCAGGATCTGAAGGCTCAAGATGGATCTTTTCCATGGGCAGCCCATTCCAGAATTCACAGATCCTTCCTTCTCTCTTTCATATGCATGAACACTTTTCATTACACATTTTTAAGCAATCTCTAAAATCCCCAGCTAGAGCCCAGTGCTGTGGTTGAGTCCCCATTTCATAACTCATACTTTGTGAGGGAAGGAGATTCCTGCTAGCAAGGAGCATTGAGAGCCACTAGCCAGGCCAGTCCCTGCACAATGCTCCCCATTTCTCTGCCTCCTCCAGCCTTAAGGAGCCCAGAAATGGGGCATTTCCCATTTCCCTTGGAGTAGCCTTGTGCAGACTTTGCTCATATTCAGTCAAGTGCTGTTTGGTTTCATGGTACCTGCTGCTAAGTCACAACCACCGCACTTCTCCAGTGGGTCAGGACATCTAGTTCTTAGTGGTGATGTTGCTATTGCCTGTATGTTTACCAAGCCTTGAAGACCACAGTATAAAATGACACTTGTTAGTGGTAACCCCAGTACTTGGGCAATTTGGGCCATCATCGCGTGACTTTACTCAAGTCAGCCGTGTGCACTGACTCATTAAAAAAAAAAAACAGTGCAGACCACAGAGGTCCATATATACCCTACCTTCCCTTCCTAAATGAGCAAAACTTTCCATTAGTTGGAGCATGAATATATTTACCAGAAGTTGGAGCATCAGTGGTGCTGCCAGCTCTCTGTAGAGCGCAGAACCAGAATAACCAGTGCAAAACAGCCTTGCAGAGCAGAGCTTTCCACTGCAGTGTGATCGGGCCCAAGATGTTCGTATTTTATTACATCAATTTTTCTCCAAGAAATATTAAAATCCTCTCAGTATTTGAAAAGAGGGGGAAAAAACACACATGAGCTGCCTAGCTATCCCTAGGCAACCTATCAAATAAGCAATAAACTATTAGCAGGCAGAATGGCTTTAAAAGGACCCACAGCAGTTTCAGACCATCAGGGGAAGAATAGGAATGGAAATGATTCTGAAAATTATTATTAGTACCTTAACTGCAGCCCCTTAATATCTCCCACAGTACTCTCAGTCATTAGCACAGCCAAGCTGCTGCTCCATGCCAACTACTGTCCTTGTGTTTCCCTTTGCTTGAGAGGCATTTGCAGGTGAAATGAGATTTTAGGGAGATTCTGTGGGTCTTGCACATCTCTGCTGCAGCAGTAGAGGTGGTGTTGAGTGGAAGCTCTCCCAGATCTTCCCATAAGGTGCTCTCCGGAAATAGAGTTTAAATGTGGCTCAGACAAGAAACTGGCCACTGCAGTTGCATTTCTACATTTTTTTCACTGCAGGGACTGACTTCTCACTAACAGAGCTGCAGGGGACTGGCAAGAGCCATTTACGACAACCACACAACCCAAATCCTCTAGGGTTTGTCCAGTTTTGGTTTTACCTCCTCCTTAACCCTGTGGTATCACAAACTACATCTACAGTATGTAACTCTCTGTAGCAATGTTTCATTATCATCAACAGATTTACCTCTTTATCTAATGGTAATCCTTCAGCTGGCCCTGCTTTGAGCAAGGGCTTGCACCAGAGGTCCCAGACAGCCTCAGTTCTTGTATGTCTCGACCTTCTCTTCATAAAGGCCCGGCTCATCCTTCACTTTGACATCCTAGAGTCATGGTAGGGCAACAAGAACAGATGCTGACAGTGGCCACTCATCTTCTGACATTGCCTTCACCCAACTGTGTAAGGAAAGTTTGCTGTGCTGAGAGAGGGAGTCCATAAAACTCATGCCTTAGCACCTCAGCAGTTTGGAAATGCTGAGCCAGACATCTTATACAGGGTCATGCCGTAATCTGAGGCTCGAGACCCAGCATGGACAGGGGAGAGCTGTGCCAGGTACCAAGGTTCTTCATCAGTTGTGGAATTCCTGGTCGGGAGTTGTGTCTGCAAGGCAGGAGAGATCTAGCAATGAAGTCAGTGTAAGAGGGCTGTACAGACAGCTGGATCCAAATTCCTCATAAACGTCCTTGTTTTGCTTTGGTTTTAAGTCTCCAGGCTAGCCTGGACTTTTGTACCCAGCCAGCCAGCTGGAGATCTGCAAACACTAAAACAAGGCAGGGGAAAAGGGGGAGCACGTCTTCTGCTTTGTCACTACAGCCCAACAAAGACTTTCAGTCCCCTGGCCACCACCACTTGACTTCTCTTTTCCCACAATGCTTTATTCCCCACTTCCAGACAACCTGGAAGGGGCTGGGAATGTGAGAGGAAAGTGGGTCAAGATCCTTATTGTTCCTTGTTCCTGTGTGTGGGCAGCAAAAGAAATATGAGAGCCACTTCTTAGCAGGCCTCTTTAGCCTGACTATAAATCAGAGCAGCTCCAAAGGCACGATCCAGGAAACACCCAGAGCACATTATCATTCCCTGATGGCTGTTCCCTCCTCTCCCTGCCCAGCTCCGCACTGTCCAACCGACCACCCGAGCTTATTCCTGTGCGTCCCTGCAAGCTGACACGGGTTACGAAGGGAGGAGAGAGGAGAGGCATTACCTTTAGTTGCTTCATGCTCTCAGAGCACTCTGAGGACTGTGTAGAGCAGCGTGCAGGGGCCTGACTGCGGGGAAGAACCATGCTCTGGTAAAACAGGGCGTGAATGTTTGCATTCTGGAGTAACTCTGCTCCCAGACTGGCATAAACCAAGTTAGGGGAAGGCAGAGAGGAGTATTGCACTGTTGCTCTTCTGGTTAATTTTCCCATTTAGACAAGCCCTAAGTTAAAATAGCTCCAGCTTTATTCTTGGCCCCAGAACAGGAGTGCAGAGGCAGCACGTGAAGTGTCTGTGTGGATATTTTGCCCTGTTCTGTCCCTGTGGGACGTATGAGGTTTTGGCTGTGCAGACAGCCCTCTGCCCTGGGGAAGCAGTGGCTCCCTTTGCTTTCAGAATTGGCCATGAAGCCTCCTTCCACTGCAGAAGTAGAAAAAGAGTAGTGCTGGTCATCTCTGTTCGTAAAAGCAAATAGAGGAACAGAAAGTTGCACCGGGATTAAGTCATGAATGATAACTATGTGAACACAGAGTTCTCCACCAAGTTACAAAACCCCGGCCGAGCTGCTAGGAAAGAATTTCAATATTGCAGCACAGACTACAGCCCTAAACATTGCTGCTTTACTATTAAAAAACAAGGAAGCTTGCAACATATGACCGCATTTACAAAATGCAGGAGAAGGTTACATCATTGTATTGTGAATGTCCCTACTATTTTAGCTCTGGCAGGCCTGCATGTCAGGAACAAGTGCTGAGCTCTTGAGTAACCATGTGTGTCAGTGCACAGAGATTCAACAGAGTTGCGTCTAGAAGTTACGACATTTTAAGATTTGGAATTATTTTAAGGTTACTTTCCCTTGCTTCTCACCTGTAGTATCAGGCTCTGAAGTTTAGGTCTTTAAATGCAGCCATTCCTGGCTAGCGCTCTCAGGAAAGATGCTTTTTGAGCTAGAGACCTTTTTCGATTAAATATCTTCATTTGCCAAAAAATGCATTAACAAGTCAGTTGAGACTTTGTGCCAGCTGGGAAAAAATAATTAGGGGACAAACTTAAATCTTGTGGTTTGAAGTGTTCTACCAAAAGATCTGCTTTTTCTTTTGAATATTTCTGTCCCTCCCCAATTTTCTTTAAAAGGAGAACTGAAAACAGAATATCATATACTTTATGAATGAAATGTTTTATCTGATCAAAAGTAAAATCATTATTTGGGGATGGGGAAAAAACATCAAAACAAAACCACAGTTTTAATTCTAGTGTTTTAAACAGAGAATGTTGTATCTTTATCATTCTCTCATTTGAATTAATTAAGAGTGCATGAAAAACACACATTTTAAGTCTTTCCCTTGCTGGAGATGGGGTGTTTGTGCATGTAATGTACAAAGCTGTTTAAGCCTTACATTTTAATATGGTATATTTATGGAAAACACACTTATTTGCATCGTCATGTCTTTAGTTCTAATGCAGATTGTCTTTCATATTGATGGATAAGACGAACAAAACCAAGCCAGTGTAGCTCATACCATGAAAGTCCTTGGAATACGTCCATTTCTCAGCTGTGTTCATCTTTCTCATCTCTTATAATATAGTATCGGCCATTGTTACAGGCTCCAAGTCTGGACAAAGCCTGAATTTCTATGGAGATAGACAAACAAACATAGATAAACCTAATTTAGGGAAGTAGTCTGTTCTTTGGTTGTTTGCTTATTTAAAGGAAACAAGAAACTGCATAGCAATTCAAAAGAACATCTCAACAGACAACTAGCAGCAGGATTTTAATTGTTTTTTCTTCTTAGAGCTTGAGAGTACTAAATCTGCTTTTTAGCTTTCTAAATCAAGTTTGTGATTATTTTATTATTGTTGTTATCCTGTTTGGAATTTCAGGTGAAATCATAAAGAAATCCAGTTATTATCCATGACTCCAATCACAATACACAAAGCATTTCCAGCAAGAAAATTATCTGGATTTATTTGTGAAGACAATGGTAGATTCACAACTGCAAACATTTTAACTGTTTTCCAGGTTTTGAAAGTTCATGATCTTGGAAAACACATCCCATTCCTGAAATGAAGCACACTATAATCAAACACAACCACTGCTTGGAAATACTCGTGAAACTTACTCCTCCCTGGTTTAGAAGACATTGGAAGTCAAGACTGAAGACGTCCCACAGGCATACTAATCATCTCACCTGAGGCTACACTGAGACCTCTGGAGCTGATGGCTGTACAGTGTCTGTACAGAGGGAGGAAAGAGGGCACCTGCTAGAGCTGTGTTATAGCAGAACCCAGCATCCAGAGGCTGGGAACATGATGACCTACAGCTCGTGCTTATCCCCAGGTCCCTATCTGACCAAGCAGCCCAACCTTCATAACAAGATGAAGGCATAACAGCAGCCCCACAACTGCCCTGTGGGCTATGCCACCCCAGGCTCCAGACTCCCTTATTTCTGTATCCTGCACTGCCAGCAGACTCCATGTGGCCTGCTGTCAGGTTGCCTTTAAACCTCCTTTGAAACAGGTAGCACTGTCTTCAGGCAGCCTTCCTGGACATCCTGCCTGTCACTGCTGTGGGGGCCACAGAGCCTGCCAGACGTCTGAATATGGCAGGACAGGCCATATCAGGGAGTGTTCGAAATTCAGAGAGACCCAAGCTTTCCCCTGGGGAATAACCATGTGACTGTCCCACATTTTCCCCTAAGGAAGGTCCTCTGGATGGATGGCTAATTTGGTCCTGAGTTCACCCAACACCAGCTACTGCACAGCAATATGGACATAACTCATGAGATGTGTTCCTGTTGATGTACAAACTTAGAAGCGTCCCTGTCCAAGTTCTCCAGTGAAGTTTCTTTCTCTTTTCTCACACAATAACTTGAATGCTAAAAGCAACAGGTCTTCTTTGACCTTCAAACCTGGCTGGGAGCTCGCTAATGAAACGAGCAGCCTCCTTAGCATCTTCAATTTTGGTCTCATGCCGGCTCCATTTAAGTAACTCTGATGAACTATCCCAAACAACAGCCTCAGAAGTCTCATAGGCCATGTAAGGCTTAGAGAGGAACCCCAGAATGCTACAGACCCACTAAATTGTGCCACATGGGCATCCGGCAAGTGGCAACAGGTATGGCCTGAGGCCAACATTTCCACCACCAGGCCCTCAAAGTCGATGTTAGGCAACAGACTGCTCACATAATTTCTTGTGGTTGCCACCTTGTAGTACTTTCTGTGTTTCTGAGGAGGGAAAGAAGGATATCCTCAAGAAGGATAAGAGAGAAGACAAATTACTGATACAGAGCCAGTTGGTAAGTCAGACACAATAAACTCTGAATTTTGAGACAACTACTTTTAAAAGCATAAATCTTGAGGTAAAAATACATTGGCTAGGGTAGCAGAAACTTTTATAATGATGATGTTTCTTTATAACAAACATAGCTGTGCATAATGTCGTGTTATGACATTTGACCAGAGAGCTAATATCATCTTTGGGTGTGTAGCTAGAACACCAAAAATAAAAATGGAAAGATGACGTGACCTCTGTACTTAGGATTTCAAATGCATTAGCATTCTCATCCCTCTGGACCACTGGTGTCTACAAGTCAGATGTCTTACCGTGAAAGAGACAAGTCAGATCTCTTAGTTCTCTGCAACTTGTCTGCAGTCTAGCTTTTTTCCCATTCTGCCTTGAGAACACAACCCCTGCCTGTGGCTGCCTCTCTGTACATTCACCCATTACCACATAACACTAAGGTCTGAAGACACACTTTCTCCTGCACCTCACTTTCTGTGTGCACTGGATGAACTCCCCATAAACATTCGCACGTTTTCTTTTCTACCTGACCTCTTGTCCCACCATAAGGTCTTCCTCCACTGCGTTGTCTGCCAAACAGCTGTGGAAAGGTCCACCTCGTATTTGTGTCTCAGTTGCTGCAGGCACTGCCATGCCAGCAACGCTGCTGTTGCTTGTCTCCTTGGTTTATCACCTGGCCAGTTAGCATTTGTACAATACAAAGCACAACAGTGTCCTAGGTTGCCCTAGGTTCTCTAAATGCAGTCACTGTGTCTAAAGGGGACTTTGTTTGGAGAATACTTCTGAGCTTGTAGGTCCTGACATAAATATTACCCATGACCAAATGCAGTGAAAAGACAATGGTGGGTGATAGCTACCCTTTTGTACTGTATGGACCACCATAGGTAACAGATCATGGCTAAGCTCTCAGCTGAGACCAATGGGGTACTGTTGCTGCCAGCCTTGGCAGGATCATGCAAGTACAGCTTGTGGTACTGCAAATAAACATAGCAATGGCAGAAAAGTGTATCAATTCTGTACATTTTTCTAGGAAAGACTTTACACAAGAATTGTGACTACAGATAGGGAAAAAAAATCAGAATTTTTAAACTGAAAGAGGTATTTCCTTTGAGAAAGTTCATGAATTTTTCTAGCTTTCTTAAAAAAAACCACCCAAATGCAGGCAGAGCCATGGGCTAAAAAATGTATCCCTGAAAAATGCAAATTTGATGACATTACACTGATGAAGATACAACAAAACTCAGTGTCTCAAAAGTAAAGCCAAATATGAGTGATTAACAGAAAGTAAACAGATTTCTCATAGTGAAGGGAATTAACCAATGGAAACAATGTTTCATGTTTACTGGATTCTTCATCTCTAGAAATTTCATCATCAAGACAGGAAGGGGGCTTATCAGCTGATGTGCTCAGGTTCAGATGAGAATCAGTTCAAGGAAAATTCAGTTCAAGGAAATCCAAGAGATGACGTGGTATGTCTGAGGTCAGACTCTATGATCAGGTTGGCTGCATGATTTTTCAGCAGGAAATCTCCCGATCCCCAGCCAGCACTGTGACTGTCTCTAAGCTTTAGCCTTTTACGAGGTGATGGTGACACAACCTACAACTCTTCAACAGGAACTTGCACTTAGGGAGCAGTGCAATAGAAAGCGAGGAAGAAATATCTCTTCATCCTTTCTTTTGCTGTCCTCTGCCCCATCTCGATCACAGCTTCTTTGATCCCTCTAGATTTCCCTTTTTTTGCTCACCAAATAGAGCCTTCTATTTGGTAAGTAATTTAGTGGAGGTTTGTTTGTACAAATGCCTGGAAAGACCTACAAACTCTTCTTAACAAACTTTCAAAGTAATGCCTGAACATGCAGCCAGCCTCTCAATGTTGCTCAGGATCATTTGCCGTATCATTAAGGAGACATCACTGTTTAATCCTCATTCATTCCATGCTTTGAAAATAAAGACATTTCAAGAAAAGAGGCAGGTTTTGCTTCTGGAAGTTGTTGTGCTCTTCAGTTTCCTGTTGAGTTTTATGACAGTCTCACCCTTAATAGGTGCCAATTTTGAGACTGCATAACTGTGCCTGTAGCACTGTATTTCTGTGTTTTAGATGTGCATCACACAATTATATGTACAGCAGAACCACCGGACACGAGAGTACTCAACACTTATGCCACTGTGAGACCACAAGTGCAATAGTTCATCTTCCACTCCCCAGCTGCAGTGGAGACACCACAAACCTGCTGCAAGATCAGCTTAGAAAGAAACTGCATGGCTTACATAGATTAACCAGTAATGTAATGTGGGCAAAATTGTAAGCAGGATAATGAAAGACACTCATTATAAAATAAAATCAAGCCGCTCATACCTGTGGAAGGCAAAGTCAGCACTTGGCACTCATGTAAACAAGCAACTGATGTTAATGCAACAGGCTCCAGCCTAGCAAGTAGGTACCCATGTGTCCTCGAAGCTGGGTGCAGCTACTGGACCCACCAAGAGGCTCCAAGGAGCACCAGAGGATGCTGATGTGTGGAAACCTCTGTCTCCATTTCCGCATCTCCATATCACCCCTGTGCTAGAGGCTTAGGGCATTTGGGCCACGGATGCCGTAAGGAGGAGGCAGCTTGCCCAGTCTAGGTAGTTGGGTACCTACACCATCATCCAATTCAAGACCAGTCTCACCTGGACACGCAGTAGGAAGACGATTAAGATATCGTCAGATCAAGCCCTCTTTTTTCTGATAGAGGGGAAAAGAGGAGAAATACCTGCAAAGTTGTCAGTCCCAGGTGAGCACAGTTGCACGTACCTTCTGCTCAGGTCCTTGTGGACAGAACTGAGCAGCCAGCAGAAGTCATGACACTGATGCAGAAGTGTTCTTTGTTTTCATTTTTGCATCAGTTTTCCAAGCCTAGGGCAGCAAAACAAGCAGTATGAGTATATGTGCTGCACTTCGAATCCAAACCATATATCAAAAGGGTGCAGGATCATTTCTATAACAAGGCTGAAGGATGTAGGAAGGTAATAGGATTCCATATCCCATAAAAAATCTACTTTTCTCAGAAAACGAGGGTGTGTGTCAGCATCTCTGTCTTTCAATCAGGTATGGACAGCCGCTGTGATTTATCATTCACGGACCTCTGTCAGCCAGGGATTCAAATGGCTGACAAATCCCTCATGATAAGGGAATAAATTTTAATCAGCTGTTGTTACAAAGATTAGACACACGTTTATTACAGATGCATCTGTCAGGGCAGCACACAACACATCATGAGCTCTTCTTGTGGCAAAGTCGTGTTGTCTCAATGCAAAACTGAGAGGACAAGGAAATAAGAAAAGTAGCTTGTTGCTTGTATGGTATGTTACACTTAGTTAAGGACCATGAATCAAACAGATTACCAAGCCACAAACACTTTGTACAAAGCAAAACAAAGACAGTTTTACCTGGGCACTGATCTCATTTCAGGGTCTTGTCAAAAATTGTTGCCACTATTTGAGGTGGGAGAGGAGAAAAGGCACTTCTGTGATTTTCTTTTTGCTGCAGATCTGAATTTTTCAGAACAAGAGGAACTTGACTGCTGAAGACAAACAACAAACAGGTCATTTCAAGTCCTCTGAGTTAAAACATTGTGAAACAGGAGTATTTCACTATGAAATAACAGGCAAACTAACTGCCCAGGAGCTGGGACCGTAAACGTGATGTCTCAAGGAAAGTTACCTCTCACAAACTGTTGGAACTAACTTCAAGTGTGTTAAGAGCGAAAAACCCAAAACCATACAAAATTGTTTAGGAAATAAACCTCTTTCCTGTCTCTATGCCCTTCATCATGAGTACTAATCTTCTTTTACACCCACCAGGCACAATGTTCAGCTTGTGGAGGATTAAGAGTGGCTTTCCTTTCTCACTATGATATCTCAGAATGGAAAAAAAAAAAAAAAAAGACACAACTCCACAAAAGGGAGTTTTTTTTTGAAACTTGCCCTCAGGTGAAACTAGGCTGTGATTCACCACTCAAGTAGCTTAGATGGAAGCCAAGAACATCTGAGATATCAAGCAGTGATCAGAAACCAAGGTCATAAAAATACCAGGAACTCTTTTGTCATTGAAATGAAACTAAAAGTCTCCCAAACCTTTCATAAACAACAGTCTGTGTGGCTGCTTCTCAAAAGAATCCCTGGAACAACAAAAATCCTGCTTTATCTAGTGTCAGGCTAGAGAGTACAGCCCAGCTGAATCAGCCTCTTTGCCTCTGGAGGAGTGCCTTCCACTTTCCTCCAAGAGGGGTTGTGTAGGCACAGTGGAGGACGAAGTTGAAACTCTTCCAAGACTGCCTAAGAGAAGAACTACTTAGTCAAGAAAAATCATTAACAAATGTCAAGCTGTGGAGAGCGCAGGCAAGGGGGAAAGCAATAATAAAAGCTAATGCTTCTTAGATTTTTTTTTACATACAATTTGCATGAATTGATGTTACTAAAAGTTGCGTTTTGTGTGACATGGCCTTACAGTTAGGAAGGTATGAATGAAAGTAAATTATGTGGGCTTTTTACCAAGTGGTTACTTTGCAAATAAATGAATCATATACAGCTAAAAAAAAAAAATTCCACAAAACTAACGACTTGTAAAGAACAAGAAGCAAAATTCTTTCTTTTGCAAACTTCAGATCATTGTACCTTCACAGACCCATGCAGAATTAAGAAGTTCCTACATTTAGTGCTTAGCAAATTCGCTTGACCTGTGAGTTAGATGAAAAATGTGGCATGCAGTTTAGCTGCAGAAGTTAGCTGTAGATATGAAAATATCGAACTATTATAGGGCAGAGTTGAAATTCTGGTCAGGGTGTCCTATTTTGCTTTTGGTTAACTTCTGTTCTGATTTGCAAGTGACACCCATTAAACCATATGATTTGCTGACTGAAGCAGGGGGTTTGACTGCTGAGACCTTCCAGCAGCTTACCGTAAAGCTATTTAGCAAACTCTTGACTTTCCCAGTTGAATTCTCTTGGTGCCAAGCAACCCAGAAAACAGTTTAGGGACAGATTCCCAAGGCTTTCATCTCTGGGCTGCCAGTAGGAACACATGACTGGAGGTCTGTGCACTGCTTAGAATATGTTCTCTTGCTACCATTTCAAATAATATCATTTAGAAATAATAATAAACTCTACTTAGAAACTATTGAGGGTTGGAAATAAGTTGTCCCAGTACTCCTGCTGAAAACTGTCTTTGGACCTTACTGCTTTGATGGAGCAGAAATACATTGTTTCCTGTCTAAATTCAATAACGGCAAGTTTGTATGCATTGGTTTCTGTGCCCACTGACTTCCCTTGGGCTGCTTATTCCCCAAGGGGATAAAGAGAGTATGTGCTGCCGTCTGCACTAAATTCTTCTCTGTTAGACATATGTGGAATCAAATAGGTCCTTTTTTGACCTCTGGGTTTATAAGCATGCAGCAATATGATGGAGGAATGAAGCAGAAGCACATTCCTTTAATTTTTAGGGTCCTTTTTGCAGTCATTCAGCAAATATATCATAGAGATAAGCTTCTGGAGATATATCGGCTGTAGGGAAGTGGCTAACACAGAACAGCGAATTTTTTGAGAGGCCAGGACAAATATGTTGTTTCATAAGGGGACTTCAGCATTGACAAGAATTCATACTGCAGCAAGAGCATGGCAAGTGAGATCATCCCCAACGCACCTCGTGAAGATACGCATTAGTAACAACATGTCTTCCACACAAACTTTGTGAATTTTGAGTGTCTCAGCTTTTTAGATGGATGAGTAAAATGCACCACCTAATCATGAATAGATTTGGGGATTTGATGGTATTCCTCTGTTGGCCACAATCTAGGCAACACTGAATCTCTGCAAATGATTATGCAATGCACTGCAAGAAGTCCGAATAAATTATTTTGGAAAATTGATTTAAATTCTCTCTACACAGCCCATCAGATGAAGATGCAAGCTGTGTACTGATCAGAAGATACAACATCATGACAGAGTCAATGCCCTTAAGCATTATCAGGCCTTGCAACATAATCACTTACGTTGGTAGACTATAGGGATACTTCCTGACCTACATTTGGTGTTGCTGCTAGAATTATCCATAAATAACTTCAAGGCATGATTTGGCAGGTAAAGCATTTCAGGGACCATTCCCGACAGGTGGCTTGCATACAGCCACCTTGCTTTGGACAAAGAGCCAATTTACCAGAACAGACACAAGCTGATTTGTGTCTTCTAGTGTCAGTGCTTGGCAATATTCCTGTTCACATTTAATTTAACAGTATAGATTCAGTCAATGTTGCTCCTTTGCTAAAACAGATTTAGAAGTGAATTCAACTCTTCCATCCACTTGATGTTAGTGTCAAACATGGAGTACTCTGTTGTCTTGTAGGGAAAAGAGCAGCTGAGATGAATGTTTACGGCAACTGATTTTGCACAGTTAATTCCCCAAGCAAAGCCAAAGTCGCAGCCCATTCACTGCCAAAGAAATGTTTCCATGTTAGCTAAAAAAACGTAATTTGACACTGAAATCCAACCAATCTACAAAATCCTACAGTAAATGGGATAACTTCTCCCTGACTTTTTTTTAAATTGAAATCAGATTTTTTTCATTTTTGCAGAAGGATGTAAGAGCAAATAAAGACAAAGATGATTTAGTTCCTATCCTTCAAAAAAACGGATGGGGGGAAACAAAGGAATCAGGCTCCTTTGGAAAGTGGTTGCAAGGAAGGGCACCCTGGAGTCCAGTAGCCACAAGGAAGCAGAGGGCAGGCTGGTGCAGGTCTGGAGCTGGCGCTGCTTTGAACAGAGGCTGGGTCAGGTGAGGGGGCTCCCAGCCAAAGACACCATGCGAGCCCAGGGGAAGAGTGAGAGTGTGGCCTTCTTCCCTGCTGTGGAATTTGAACACTGTTCTGTGTCCCTGCATTGCAGCAGATAAACAATGTTTAGGACTTAATAGCTTTTTATTTTCTGCAAAGTGTTTTCAGGAAAAGCTGATTTTGAGTGAGTATAATCTTTCTGGGAAAAGCAAGCCCAATCCAGTAATTATCTATGACAGCTAAATCAGCCCGTATCTTACTTGAAAGTGGTGATGGAGGAACAAGCGTTTGCAAGCTAAAGGCTTTCTGGTGTGTGAGGCAGCCTGTTTCTTGCCCTCTAAGAATAGCATCTCTCCCAGTCAGTGTTCCCTAGAGACACGAAACATAACTGAAAAAGACTTGCAGAAGCAGTGTGTGCGCAAGTATAAGAAGAGACACTGGGTCTTTTCCAGCCTATCTGCTTAGCTAAGCTCTGGAAGAGAGTTAAAATCTGATGAAACTTGTTACAAGCTGTTTATGATGTCCAGAAGTATTTTTTAATTTGCAGCAGAGGAGGGAAGGTAGGAGCCCTGCAAGGAAGATGTCCAGAGCCAACATCCTGCAGCGACCCACTGGACAAAGACCAACTCCCCTGGCACCAGAGGTGATTTCCCCTCTCCTGCTGCACCCATACCCTGGGGGCTGCTCTGGCATGCTCAGTAGCTCCAGCTGCTCCACTTTGTGGTTATTTTCCTCCTGTCCTGCCAATGTCAGCAAATAGTTTGGAAAGGTACAAAGCTGGAGCAGACTTCAGTTGCCCACTGGAAGCCCTCTTTGCTAGACCTCTCCCCAGACTGGGATTTCTGCCCTCTGAGTTTCTCCCTTGGTAATACCCAGATATCATGCACCAAAAAGCTGTCAACAAGAAAGCACCTGGACAGCCTAATAAACCTGGCCTCCATCTCCAGTTTTGGAGGCTGACCTCATGCTGGCAGCTGCTGAGGCCTCCCTGGTGATGGCTGGAAGCTCTGAGAGTTTGTGAAGTGGATTCATACCACAAGGTCACTCCAGCTGACCTACCCTCTCACAGCGTATTTTCCAAAACAACCAAGAGAAGGTGACTAAGTCTGTTTTGGATTGAGGAGTACCATTAGTTACTACCCACCCTTTATAGAGCTGTTTGCCTTTCATTGACCTTGTTGCAGGGCCGCAACCTGCACAAACCCTAGCCTTGGGTTAAACCCGTCTAAGCCTGCTGTGCTCCCCTCATCCAGGACTAACTCTTTCCGATACATGTGACACAGGCACAGGCCGTGAGGGGTGGCGCCTTCTGTTGCTGGCAGTGCACCGAGGAGACGCACACAAGGTGAGCAACCAAGGAGCCCACACCAGCAGCTCCACTGCAATGGGTAGCAGGGGACATGCAGAGGATGGTGGCTTGAGCCAGATTCCTTTAGAAGGCAGCAATTACTGATGCAGCACCTACTTGCAGAATATAGGTAAGGGTGTGTCAACTTTTATGATACTCCCTGGCTTTCTTAAATCCACTTTATGAGTTACCTCAGAAATGAGACTCAGCACCCAATGTCCTGACCTGTAAGTAAATTCAGGACAGGGAGAAGCCTTGTCTTCAGAACAGCTAAGGGAGATCAAGTGCACAAATTGTGCCACCTTTCCATTACTCTGTCCAAAAGAGCAAAGGTTTCGGCAGTCTGATAGGGAGCAGCACTCATTCATCGCCTGAATCATAACACTATCACTGTCTGGGTTCTTATCTCCAGCCAGTCACGTACAGCTTACTCGCTGCCTCTTTGAACTCCCTCAGTTGTTCATCTGGACACACCTGGAAGGTCCAAGCCCCAGGCTGGGAGTAGGTGTAGGAAGAGGTCAAGGATAGCTGCCCTGCCCACAGCCCTGTCTCCTCCCCTTTGAGGCAGGAGACGGGGAAAAGAGAGGGACTGTGCAGGGGACCCTCAGCTGCACTCTCCCCTTCCGATGTGTATTGTGGAACTTCCGGGTCAGGCAGCAGCACAGGAAGAAGTTAGTACTTGTAAGGCCTGTGCGGTGTTGAGAGCATCAGGGAAAGCCGTGCAAAGGCTGTCTGAGCCAGCGTTCAGTATCAATGTGCTTCCTGGTGCATGCTTTAAAGTTAAGCATAAACAGTTATCATTAGAGCTTTGGCTTTGCTCAATGTTTATTTACAAGTTGGAGAAAGCTTTCAGTACAGCTGGGAAGGATGTGGACAGGCTTCCAGCAGATAGAAAAAGAATAAGAATGAGATCTGGTGGCAAACTGAACTGTTTTAAAGAGAAAGAAAGGGGAAAAAAGGGGAAAAAACCCCAACACCAAATACAAGAGATCCGCAACACAGAGAAGCTCCACGCCAGCAGAAAGCTGTTTTCTTTCATTTTGGCTCAGCGGGTTCCTTGTGGGCGCAGCTCCTGGCGAGTTGCCCAGCAGCGTAGGTGGTGTGCTCTGTACGAGGGCTGCCAGATGAGCCATGTCACCTACAGAGGGAACTTTGTCCTTTCAGCCACAAAGTACTTGCTCTCTCAAGCAAGCAGGGTTGTCCTCTCTGAGCCCTTATAAAGCAAAAAAAGGGGAAGCCACCAGTACAGCTTACCCCAACAAGGAGTAATGTTACTTTCCATTTCAGTTGGAGGGCAGAGATGCCTCAGGATGCATGGGAGGACTGGGGAAGGCTCAGGGGTGGCTGGAGGCATCAGAAAGTGTGGAAGTGGGTAGATTTGGAACAGTCAAGGGCCAGAGGAATTTGCATGCAGCAGAGCAAGACAATGCTCAAGGGTACATCTTCTGTGTGTATGATGGCCAGATACAAGCAATCACAGATTTGCCCTGAGCTGGTAGGACATAAGCCAGCACAGCTCCAAGCTGTTTGGCTGTTCAGCTTCTCAGTCTCACATAATGGTCCAGCTCTCGGTCTGGGCTTATTTGGCTTGAAGCAATGCTGCAGCCCAAGTTGGGGGTGCCTGCCCTGATCAGCAGAGGACAAACTAAAAGCTTGTAAGCAAGGCTTCTAGTTTTTGTTTGGTGCATTTTGTACTGTACATAGGGGTGGTGCAATACCACCAGATCACAAAGCCTTATATTGCAACAACCCAAGTGCCACATGTAGCAGGGTTTGTCTAAGGAAGAAATACCCTTTCATATCTGTTGCAAAGAAAAATGAACTATGACCTTGCTGGCCATGCCAAGGTACACAGAACTACTGTCTACACCTTTTCTGGATCTGCAGGAGGTGAAACTGTGACCTAGCATGCTCTGCACGTTCTGAGACTGCACTAAGTCATACAGGCTCTGTCATTTCATTCACTTATCTCTTGTGATTCATTCACTTCTAAGGTGACCTGTGTAAAACCTCATTGCTCTTTACACATCACTGAAGGAAAGCCTTCTCCACAAGATGCAATACAGTGTTTTCAGCAGACCAAGCAATCTACATGTGCGAAATCCAAGACTAAGCTAAGTAAACCTGATGTAATGAGATCATCGAAATTCGTACCCACCAGCAGGAAGTCATTTGAAAAGAAAGGACTTAAATCTCCGTGCAGCTGAGGGAGGTTCCTCACTGCAGAGACATGGCATGGCTGAGCATGATCTGGCTCTGCACTACAGACAGTTAGTTACTCCTCAGATACCTGGGTATCTCTTCCTGGTACAACTCCTGATAGATGCATATCTCAGACACAAATGCATCCCTGGGACTGCTTAGCACTGATCATTTGGCCATGTGTGGAACCTCTTTGTCCATGTCATAGCTATAGGAACCTTTTGAGTCACTTTCCCCATGACTCTGAATAACAACATCCCATGTTCCCTTCTCTTTGCCTTTGGCATAGGGGAGCTCCAGTGCCCATGTAAATAAAAAATTCCAAGTTTTCTCTTTGTTTCATCCTGAAAATGAGAGCTGCTTTCAAGTTCCCAGTACTTTTATTTGCAGAGCACTTACTTGTAATGGCTAGGGTGAATGAAAACAAATCCATGTGCCATGAAACAAAGTTAGAATGAAAATCCCAAATTGTTGCGCTACACGCTTATCTCCACAAGAAAGAAAAATAGCTGCTGCCTTAGACTCATGTGTAGCTCCTGAAGACTCTGCAGACAGCAAGAGTTATCCCTGCATGCAGGTGTGTAGCACATAAGGGACGCTGTACTATATAGATACTGTTTTTTCAAAGGAATTCTGCTCTCTGCTAACACATCAGATAGGTCTTAATTCTGGATATATTGCCACTAGTTTGCAATAGTTGTTTCTTCAGTTTCTTCTTCTACATACACAGGGATGGGCTATATAGATTATTTTCAGTTTTAAACAGGACTTGTACATCTAAGTTAGAGTAAGTAAATACTGGTGAGTATCTATGTTTTCAGAAGTGTCAGCCAAAGCCAAAGCCCAGCCATCTCCTTCTGTTCCTATCAAATGACAAGTTCTTAAGTCCTTAAGCTCCAGATCATCAGCCTTGGTTATGATTTTCAAATGTGTTCATAAAAGTCCAAGGCAAGTCTAACATCTTCTTTTAGCTGCTGTAAGGAGCTTAACAAAAACCACCCATTTAAAAAAAAATAAAATCCCAGCCTGTAAATCTCCACTGCCTAAAAGAGTTTGCCAACACTCTTCAGCTGCCTTCCTGGGAACATTTAATGACAGTTTGCTTTGCTCTGCGTGCATGGGTAATATATAATCCTTGTGCCACCACTTGCTTTTAGCGTTCTTCATGACTGGAGGCATTTTTTTTTCCTTCTTGTTTTTGATGTCACCGAAACTGTTATTCCTGTAGTAGCAAAGCTATTTGTCCTTTTAAGTAAGCATGTGGTAATCCACAAAATCCATGATTCATAATTATATTGGCTTCAGTTTGCAGGAATTCAATGGTTGTCTCAACCCAGTACAACTGGCAATTTTGGCTCAGAGCTGCTGCGACCGCTCCTTGAACTAATAACATCTAAAGTGTTGGGCAAACTGGGTAGTTGATGATAACCAGTATAAAACATGATATACAGCATAGCACTGGCTAAATTAGAGTGCGCCTTAATTTGAGCTTGTGCAACAATGTTTAGCAGCAGTTGGTGTGCTGACGGTTTGTGTATGTTGTAAAATTAATATTACATTTGGATATGACTCTGAAAGATCAGCTTTGAATATTTTAAGACCACCAGTCATGCTGTGCACTGAACTATACCAAGACATATGGAAAACCCAATGTATTTATGGCGATGCTGTTTAATTACAGAACAAAAAGTGCTCTAACATATGCTGCATGGGGAGCGGTAACATTTTTGAACTATCATTTTTGAACTATCATTTTTTCTTAGATGATATATATGTTTCTCTTGTATTATATACTTGCCTTACCATCACAATATATTTATGTCTTTATATTTAAATAAGAAGTCTGGGAAGACATGCCAGCACTGCAACCTCCAAAACATAGACTGATGCCTTTTTAGGCAAATATAATATTTTCATCAGTCACAAACCTTTGTTTTCCTGTGAGAATACACAATAAGTGTGCTTGCTGTGATCCTAGCACCCTTTTAAAATGTATGTTTGAAATTGCATTATTTTCAGTCCCCTGTCCCACAGTATTTTACTAAATCTGCCATGCAATGAAACCACCTGCTAACCCTAATCTGCAATGAAGAACCTGCCCCCTGATTTAGAAACTGTTGCTTAATGTGGTTTACAAATGATAGTTGCTTGAGACATATTTTTTACTTGTAGGAATTAAAAAATAGACTGTTTCTAGCTGTTACTGAGTATATACAGCTTGCTGGGTAGGGCGAGTGAAGCTGAGCCAGTCTTTTGTTTCTTTTGATCTGTTTTAGTCTGAGCCTGTTTCTTTCTGTCAGAGCAACATCACAAGCACTAGCGTTAAAAGCAATGTTTGTTTTCTCACCCTCTGTTTGTGTTCTGGCTTTCTCAAGGATGTTCCTGTTTGTTTGATATTTCTCGGGCTTAATTTTAGCTCTTAAATGATTTTTATTTCTTGGAAAGCCACAGCCAGCAAGTGCCTTTACGCGTACTCTTGGCACTCTAAAAACAGATGCTGTGTCTCTTTAAGAAGGAAAAATGCCAAATAGCCTTTGAGCTTCAGCTACTCCAGAGAAAAAATAGCCCATGCTTATATCAGCTTGGGTGAAATTAGAAAAGACCCGTCAAAAGGTCAAAGGGAGACTCAGAGAGGAGAGAGGAGAGAGTTAGAGCGTTGAAAACATCTGTGCACAAAGAGTTTCATGTTTTGGGTGCTTGTCAACATTTTTCACAGACTCAGCTAAAGTTGGAAGGAGTAAAATATGTGTCCAGCACAACGCAAAGCCAGGTCTTCTTGTGATGGTTCTTATCCTAACTGGGGCAAAGTTAGCTTCAAGGTAAAAATGACCATTTGCATCTCCTTGAGGCTTTAAAAAAACCCCAAAAATCCGCAAGTAAATACAAAGATTTCCCCAAACACTGCTATTTCTGTCATTTTCAGCTTCCAATAAAACACCTTCCATCTAAGCAGTGCTGGCTGGATGATGTCTGCACTAGATCTAGGTAGTCAGCCCTCAATTTTGTTGCAAGTGTCAAATTGACCATCAAAACTGGGGAGAAAAAGTGTCTCCATCAGGCACTGGGGAATCTTCCTTTACTGGGAGAAACATGGACAGATACCCAGTGCCCATGCACAGGCACCCCAGGCCTGGCTGCTCCTGCCCATTCATAGAATCTCTTGGTTGGAAAAGAGCTTTGAGATCACAGAGTCCAACCGTACCGACTAAACCACTACTAAACCATATCCCTAAGCACTTCATCTACCCATCTTTTGAATACCTCCAGGGAGGAGATTTCTTAGCCACTTGGTCACACTGCTACCTCGTATACAGCCAGATGTCAATCAACACCCCCAGGTCCTTTTCTGCCAGGCAGCTTTCCAGCCACTCTTCCCAAAGTCTATAACACTGCATGGAGCTGTTGCATCCCAAGTACAGAACCCTTGGCTGCCTTCAGCCCAAGGGTGAGTTATAACCCAAGACATCACACGGGTCATTCTTTCCTATCAGCCTTGCTTTGCAGTGTGGTTTTTTTTCTCTCCACTGATTCTTGTAGAAACAAACCTCTTTATTCTCCTTGGGCACGTGCACCTGAAGCACTGAGCTCAAAGCAAACCCATGTCTTTGGGTTCCTAGTGGTGGTGCTTTTTAGATGGAGAAGGTAAAAACCCAGATAAGAAGATTGCCGGGGTGCTGGGGAGCTGGTCCAGGGTGGAAGAAGCGGGTAGGCTGGAGCCAATGAGCTGGAGGGCAGCTGTAGAGGAGTAGCCACTCAACGAATAAGCAGGCCTGGCCAAAGCCCTGGAGACATGATTGTGCTATACCCTGCATGGGCTGGGTTTTTTTCTTTCTTTTTGTTTTTATTTTATTTTATTTTTTATTTTTCACATAACAATTAATGCTGTGTGGGTACTGCTGTAGTTTGTTGGGACTCAATTTGTTTGGTTTGTTTATCCATCTTTATATTGTGTGGGCCCACTCTCCCAAAGTACGCATTTGCACTTCAGGTTAAATGGAGATCCGAAGACTGCCAGGACTCACATGAAGTTCACCGTAATTTGCCAACCATAAGCAGCTTGTAAGCACTGTTCATCTTTGGTAACACATCCTAGATGAGGACAAATAAGAGTTTCTACTAAAAAATAAGCTAACAACAACCTCCATTTCCTCCCAAATACATGCACCTGAGAGGAAAAGCCTCTACATGACCGTCTTGGCCCACTACTGCCTTGTCCTGTAGGGCAGTAGGGAAACCACAGAGATGGGAACAAACATGGGGAAGTCAGCTCTCCAGTTGGCTTGCCAAGATGGAGATCAGTATGTGCTGCTGAAGGTTTTAAGTGCCACACATTTGTTCACAAGCTCAGGTAAGCAAAGGGAGAAAAACAGAAGACCCATACCTGTCTCATCGAATTGGATGGTGTAGCAGTAATGCTGCATCCACCACATCCCTGTGGCCTTCTAGCAAGGGGACATGGTGAAAAAATTACAAAGGGAAACTGTGTTGCTTTTTCCAGGTGATTTCCACTGTTTTCCTATGAAACTCTATAGTTACCTCCTTTTCCCTAAGTCTTAACCCTTGTGTGGGAAACAAACCACGGCGATGTCCATATTAAGGCACTTCTTGCTCTCCTCCACCTGTGCACCACAGAGGGGAGTGCTCCTGCATACACAGCTCCCCACCAGGTAATTAGAGCCTTTAAGTTTCAAAGATTATATATTTCAGCTATTCAGTCTATGGAGGGGAGGACGTTCACTCTTCCTACCAGCACTCCACCCAGGAGCGGTTGATCTCAGTCCAGATAGGGCTGCAAAGGCACTTGAACCATTTGCAAGTGTGGGTAAATCAGATAAAGGTGATTTAATGCAGAAGAGAGCAGAAGAATTGCCTCAGCCTGCTGCCACGGCACTAGGGAAGAAAGGTCATCTATGCAACTGAACAGCACCGCCACATCTTTTGGAGATCTTTCAAAATAAACTCCCAGAAAATGCTATTCAAAAATCTGGGCTAAGCAGATGATGCTGATACAACAAATATGTTACGACATAGCTTTTTAAAATTTACTTAAGAACATAAATAACTTTGTTAATTGCCATTCCTTTCGAAACACACTGGAAGATGGAAGCAGTATTTGCCAGATGAGTGGGGAAATACGTCTGAATTTCTGTGGTGACGAGTAGAAAACTAACTAGAATATCTTTCATTTTTGCAGCTTGATTTTATCGTGAATTCCCAGACTTACAAACCCTACCATAAAGCCGCAGGTCTTAGAGTTATGGGGAAGCAGAAGAATGGAAGATTTTATTGAAAACAAAAAGAGAACCTAGGGAAAAGAAAAAGATTTTTTTTTTCTCTCCAGTGGTTACAGAGATGTTGTGGCGTGGGCTCACCCAAAGGCTCAGCAAAAAAACCCGCATGAACAAAACTGCAGCTCTCCCCAGTTTCAAGCTGACTCTTGCAGCTTTCTGAGGCTGGCTGGTGGTGACATACACGGTTGATGTGCACCAGCCCCTGTGGTGGGTAATGAGGACCACACATGGAGACACTAATGTAATATAGTGAAACCAGACAGGACATAGAGACCCTGTCCCTCTCAGCCTGCTCCTTAGGTGGGCCTGAGATGGTGGGTAGGAGGACCCCAGCCCTCTCCTGCAGGCTGACAGCTCTGAAGTAGACAGATGAAGGAAGGCAGGTGACAGTGATTGCCAGGGACAGTCCCGGGTGAACCAGCTAAAGTCAGATGCTGGTCTTAAATCTGCTATTGGCGGTGGTAGGAGGTGAGAAACCAGCACTGTTGGCTGGCTACGGAAAGGGTGTTTCAGGAGGCAATGTCCTATGCCTCAAGTTACTGATGAGGAAGTCTCACCTGTATTTCAGGTGTCTTAAATGCCAGTGCAAAAGAATTAGCTGAACGTGGCTGGCATCACAGAGTTTATCTCTATTCTGCTACAAGGACCCACTGCATGCTATTTGACCCGGACCATAGGTCCCTGCCCTGGGTGATGGTGGGGAGGAGGTTGACCAGAAGACCCCAGGTCTCCCATCCCTCACTGTCTTTCTGCTGCAGCAAGGACATGTGATCACGTAAGCTCACACATGCCCCGGAGTCATGCAGCTGCCTTGCTTGCCACATTAGCACATGCTCTTTCATGCCAAAACCACAATCCTTTCCCACTTAGTATGGATCTCATGCCACTGAAATGGAAACTGTGATCACAGGATGCTTCTCGCCATGAAGCAAGGGAGCCACATGCCGCTGAGGACTAATAAACTGCCTACTGGAGTTTTTTCACTCATTAAGATTACTTTATTCTTCCTCGTCAACGATGTTCATGAGTAAGGTTGCTACTACAATTCATGGAAATTGCATACAACGCCCCTCACAGATATGTATTTTTCCCTCTCAGTGTACGTGGTGTCACATCTGTCTAAACATACACGTTTATTTTGTGAGTCATTACTGAAGGCAGAGGTCACCTACAGCGCATGCTTTAAATCTCCACTTATCTCCATCACCTATTCTTCCTGTAGTCTAATAGCTTCACCTCCTTTTCCTATTGACATCACCTCCCACGTACAGAAGACATGAACACTTGTACAGCTGCCTCATCATGCTAACTCTAACCTCTACCACAGTATTGCCAGTTTCTGGGGTATCTGTTGGTTTGGTTTTGCTATTTCTTTTCACAGCAAATGAATTCAAACTTTCTGCTACCTGTAAAAATTCTAGATACGTTGTTCTGACATATATCTCACTAAATTTTTGGCAGTCTGAAAAAAAAATCGTCATTAAATAATATATGCCTCATCTCTGCCAAGCAAAGCAGTGGAAAGTAAATGGACTTTCTAATTTGGCCTTAAGAAGTTTGAACACTTTTCCTGTGTGTCAAGCAGGTGAACTTGAAAACCAGCCCAATTTGCAACATCAAAAAATTTCCAGGGAAAAGTTTTCAAAATCACAGATTCTGACAGGAGAGGACGTGCCCACTTGAGCTTCTCCCTTCATCACTCACAGCAGCAAGTTCTTGTACTGGTGTGTTTCTCCTATCACTACCATCTCTTAGACATTTCACGTTTTGTACAACACTCACGTGCTGACCAACACATCTCTCTGTAGCCAAAGCCGCTTCATTGTGCTTCTCTCATATGCCTTGTATCATAAGCATTTCTCTCTCTAGAATTTCTGCTTAAACTATAAGTTTTGGAGTCACCTTTTCTCACATCGTTTTTCTTTCTACTTTCCCTAACCTTCTAGGTCTGTCTGCCCAAAGCAATATATTGGAACCATAACTCTTAATTGCTTGCTACCATAACCAGAAATCCTGTTATACTTAACCATTTTAAACTTGGGACATTGCAACTTCCTACTTTATTTTTCTGCTCCTATACTACTTCTGGAAAAAACTCAAGGGATCTGTACCGTTGTACTTAACAAAGCGTCTGTCTCACTTTTTATCAATTATCTTTCTCTTTGTTAGGTCTTCTAGAAGAGATGAACAGACAAATTAGTTATGAAAACCAGCTGCTACCTAGTCATAGGTGTGTACAGCGTGCCACAATCTGAATCTAAATCAATCATGCTTTCCTTTCAGAGGAGACTGAGTAAAGGCGCTTAAGTCATCAAACAAATAAAGAAATACACCTTGGTATGCCATCTAAGGAGACTTTCTAAGGGAAAATTCCCTTCCCAAATCACATTTCTAATCTCCCTGTTACAGCCCTTCAAGACAAATAAAACCCAGGAAATCTGATCTTTCTGACAGCAGGTACAGTGTTTTCCCAACGGATGATGCTGGAAAAGTGACCCCAATAAAAGTGCATTTCAGTGTTGCTATAGTAAAATTATCTTTTAACAGACAGAAATAGATTCTGGATTCAGCAAAACATTATCCCAGCTAAGTCTGATGAGAACGCACTGGTAGATACTTTCTGATGCTATTTCCAGACATTCCTCACCGGTGCTGGGACAAGTTGTGTGACCAATCCATCAATTCCCACTCACTGCAGGCCGACACGAACAGCACGCTGGCAGCACAAGGCCATTTCACACCTATTGGAAAAGCCCAAAGCTGTGACAGAGCCGCTGCTGAGTAAGTGGTCTGCACGCTGCAGCAACAGTGCTGATGGTCAGACCATGCTGGGCACACACACAGGTGACAAAACCAAAGCAGGACTTGTACAGGTCTTCTGAACACAGCTCAGGAGCTTCTGCTGACGCTCCCTCTGTCTTCAGAGGGCCACCACACACCACCTGGTGGATTCCACAGCTCCCACCTAGGCAAGGTGGGTGGGAAGATGTCTCTAGTTTGAGTTTTTTCTCACTGACTGGTAGCGGGATTTCTCTCACCAGGCTATAAATGGTTCCCAGATGGGAGTCAGTGTGCAGCCCTCTCATCTCTGTTTTAGGTTCTCACAATAGAACAGGGTGAATCTTGCTCCAGGAGGACACTGTCTCCCTCTATTACACATTAAGTGAGTCTGGGTGAGTAGCTGAGCTGAAGACACTTAGAGCGTAAATGTGCAAGGTCAGGCAGGATGAATTGTCCCTCTTGTCCAAAAATAGATGAGGCTAAAGGGAGAGGTTTGAATGCATGTTTTTGTGTTAGGTATTATTATCTCTCTTTTAGTCATATATTTGCACATTTTAGGAACACACGCTTGAAATCAAGATCTGTTTTGTTGACTGCAGAGCCAAAAGGCACCAACAGCCTCAAGTTCTCCTCTCCTCTATTTTCGGCATATGGAAGGAAAGTCTGCCAAGTGAGGGGAACGTTAGCTGAACTGCTGCACCAAATGGGCTGACAAATACCTACTGGTCCCTCATTCCTTGCCTCCTGGGTCTGGCTCTGGCAGCCTTCACTCGCCGAAGCAATCCTGAAGCCAAGGAAACTACATGCCCGGGTGAGGTGAGCCCAAGGTTGACTCTGTCAGTCAGAGAGGAGGAACATGATGCCAGCAGCACTCACACAATTATCTGGCTCAGGTTTTGAAACCTCTGCTCAACAGCAATGATTCAGTAGTTGATTACTGTTCATTTACTGGAAACTGCTTCTCATCACTCATAAGGAAAAGCAACTTGAAAAGGCCCATATCGCTCATTTTTACATAAATACAGACCATTATGGCCAATTGCAAGCTTACAAAAAAAAGTACTATAAAGCTCCAAAATTGAAACATTTTTTTCTTTCAAGAACCTTTTAATTTTCATGTTAACATAATGTTCCTTTTATTTGCTTTCTATTTTTCTGGCCTGCTGGGTGTGCACTTCCCATTTTTATCTGATATTGTGAAGGCCAGAAACTTTACTGAACATATAACACACACACACACACATACACACATGAAAATTCATCCTACAATTGGGAGCTGAGAACCGCGGGGGAGGCAGGGGGAGAAGAAAAAGAAATATACTTTTGCAAGATCCAAGAGAAGTCACAAGAGTTTATGTTGTACCTGGCATCCCAGCCAACATGCCAAAGACTAACATGAGACTCTCCAGAGCAAAAAGCAAGAGTGGCTGGCACCTGTGGAAACAACTTTAACTGGAGCTGCCACACACATACCGCAGCCTATGGGAATGTAAGAATATGCCAAGTCCAGTCCTGAGCTTGACTGAGTCAACAGCCACCCTGTAATGTCAGGTCACATCCCTGGGACTACTGCTTCAATAAGCATTAGCATCTAGTCCTGTGAGTACCATACTGAAGAGCAATGGCTTGATCGGATATCATCACTGCACTGTTTTGATGCATAATCTGAAAGACTGAAAGACTGATACCGGCTAGGAGTCTGCCCACAATACTTAACAGTTTGTTCTTTGGGCATTTATCCAGTGGTTAGGTGCCCAGTGTGCCACAGGTACATCTTAGAGGTTGTAGCGATGGATCTTCATCACTCAGTGTCACTGCAGTAACACAAAACCCATTTTCTAACTCATAAACAAAACTATAGATAATATTTAATAAAAATTCTTTTACTCTAAGTCTTTCCTTTCTGTCCAAGTCATCTGAGTTCAGATACCAGACACCAGGTGTAAGTACCTTTCACACTATCTGGGAAAACTTACACTAACTACTCCATCCTGACCCGTGCTTGCCCTGTCACTCGTACAATGGTGTCCTGAGGCTTCACGGGGGCCCTTGGAGGATGATACAATGACAAGAAGAGATCAATCCCTACAGCTGCTGGAATTCCACATTACTCTTGTCTCAAGAGCAAGCATCTTTCAGACACCACGCAGATACCTTCAGTTTGGCCACAAGTCCCCTCCCCAGGTCTAACAACTATGTTTACGTTTACATAGCAAACTAAAGATTATGTTTCTCGTCATGACATCGCTTTCAACATATTGAGCAGTACTGTGGCTTCATCATATTTGGCATCTCATCAGTGCTGCCTACAAGTAATGGGTGGACAGAGGTTGCAGTGTTTTTCCACAGCACGTGCCTACAAATCTTCCACTACACCAAAGTGTCCATGTAACCAGACTTATTCAGTGACGCTTAAGGCCACATCCTGCTTCACGCAGTATAAGGTATTTTTATCAGGTGTGTAATGGTTACTAATGAAGAATTAACCAATGGGAGTTGGACCAAACCAACCCACTCACATGATATCATCTTTGCAAAGGGAGACATCCCAGAGTTACACAAAGCTCATTCACAGAGACTCTTGGCCTGGCTTTCTGTCTCTGTAGGACAAGATTGCTTTATTTATGCATTCATCAAGATACCAGGACAGGTAGCTCTCCTCAGCTCGGTTCTTCTAGGACTTGATGCTAGTTTGTCAGGGCCAGTGAAGGGGCCAATCTTAGGAATATGATATTCTGAAATTTTATTTCCATGGATTCTGTTATGTTTTCCACAACTTCAGAGTGGTACTTGGTTACCAGAGCATTATTTATACATTCATAAAAAAAGTTAATTCACAAGTGCATGCAAGCAACCAGTGGGTTTTGTCCATATAATGCATATTCTGAAAGACTGCCACATATTCAATAGATGTAATAATAACAATGATTTGTATCTGAATTCTCATCTTCTTTTACACACTTTCCCCACTGTCTTTACAACTGCAGAACTCTACTCTGTCCAGGTCCGCCCCATGCCCAGACAAAGTTAATATAATCAACCAAGTACACTCAAAAACCTGATAGTGAGGCAGGGGAGTGTGACCTGGGGTCTTCCCTTGCCTTTTGCAATCTACCTTCTTGCTGATGCCTCCAGTAGTCCCACTCACACTCAGTATCTATCTCAAAAGGAAGCTCTGGGGCATCCTAGCTGAACCCCAGCAAGCATGAAACTAGCTGAAGTGATGTTGGCGTAGCTGAGGAAGGATACAATATATGTGTCAGCCCACTCCCCTCGATTGTGAGGAGGGAAAGCTATTGGTCAGTTTTGTTTCATTTGCGAGGAATGTCAGACTCTTGGTCCAAAACTGATAAATTTTTAACCTCCTGTAAAACTTCGTGAATCCTCTCAGTGGATTCCTTTCAGAAACCAAGCGTTTCTGAGATGTAGGTAGAGAGTGTGAGCTGCTGGACCACCATCTCCTGGAAAGGACCCTTCTTATGAGACACCTGTAGACACCATTGTCCTACCTGTGGAAGGAATAAGCCCTCCCTAGCAGTCTCTCTCCAGCTCATCTCCTCTCACCACAGCACACAGTTGGGACTTTGTTCCATCCTCCCTCTGTGGCTGATGCCTCCCCATCACCAATACTGGCCCTGAGCCTCGGGTTTTGATTATCCTTCCCCAGAGACACACATCTGCCTCCCTGCTCACCCCTACAGTTTAACAAGGCAAGGGTGTTTCCTTCACTCTAACTCCCCTTGTCCAAAACCCTCCTCCTTTTAGGCCACCACCTCTCCTACTGCTGTTGCAACCTTTAGGAGACGTGCTTCCACACAGGCAGGTGACCATCACCCTCTTCTCTGCACAAAGCAACCCCGAGTGTAACGTAACTAACTGCTGTCTATCTCGTATATGGCCTTTCTCATTCCGGCTTCAATTCTCCCTCCTCATCTCTGTAGGCCAGTCAAAGCATCTTTGGTTTGAGGGACCTATGGAGCTCTACTGACTTCAGATTCTGTTTTAAATCCCAGCCACTGGCCCCCTGCTATGTTATGCAATTTTTTAATGGAATTTATCTCATCTAAATAATTTCATGATCTAAGAAGCGTCTAGTCTCAGCTAACCCTGTCCCCCAGACCCTCCCTAAAATCAATAGTCATCTAGGACTAGTAGGATGCTCAGACCCTCAGAGATATCAATTCCACCTACATTTGGCAGAAGGAGCTCGATATGGGCAGCTTGCTGAGTGATTGCTGATGTTAAAGGAAATGTAACTTATCTGGGTCACTCAAGTCTTCTTTTCATCAACTCTCAGTGTTTGTAACCGTCTTGCCAGATCTCTGGACTTCACTTGTGCTGGACCTGCCTCCAAAGCTACCTTTTCTGTCTTGTCACTGTCTTCTAATTTCTTTCTTCTTGTATCCTATATTTCATGTCTTGCTCATCCCAGACAGTAATTACATTACTCATGGCGGGACAAGCAAATGTGATGTCACAGGGATGGCAAAACTCCTGGTCAAATTTGCTCCTTGCTAAGCCAGTATGATCTGATTTTTGGTCTTAAGCCTGTGAGCAAGCACATACTTGTTTGATTGTATGCGTGAGTTGTGGTGCTACTTGCAGTGGGACTATGCCCGTGTGTGAAGGAAAGCACGTGCCCACAAGCGCAAAGGCTCACGGCCATAGAAAGGGAAGGGGCTGGTTAGACACCTTTTAACTGTGACTGGGTCTAGAGGTGTGCTACATCTCACAGCAGGCTCTGTCATCACAAACAGGAAAAACAGAAAAATACAGAGGGTCTTGTGGCTGTCTCTCCAAAGCTTCAGTACAGGGCTGGCTCAGGGGACCATACCTTAAAATGAGAAAGGAACAGAGCACAGCTGTCAAACCCAGTAGCCAGATGTGTCCCAGTCTCATCCCGGTGCAAAAGAAGGGCCCACACAAGGCATGGTATCAAGCTACAAATAAAACCCAGTCCTCGTACCTGCATATTAACATTCATCCATCACCACAGTTATTAGCCTGAACTGAGTTGTAACATTTTATGGCATTTAGGACAGGCAACACTTTCCTCTGACTTAATGGTATTTCCTGTGAATTAATTTTCTCAGCTACAAACTGTTACTATTGCTATTACTATTACTATTACTATTAATTACTATTACTATTACTATTATGATAAACTGTGCATACAGTGGGTTAAAGTATCAGCCACAGAACAAAAGGTTTGCATGCACTGTATAAGGAATGTCAAGATCCTGAGACAGGATTACAAACTGCTTAATGCAGGTGTCTACTTTAGATGCTGCTGCCTAACAAAAGTGTGAGACAGCTAAATGAGATTTAAGTGAGAGCCAAAACATCTAATACATCAGTTCATTCCTCAGAGGACAGTTCTTGAAATTTCCACAGAACAACTCTTTCCATTTCTACAGCTACAAAAAGTTTCAAAGGTTTTTGCTTTTGTGGGTGTCCAGTCTTGATCCAGTCTGTTGAAGTCAAAGAAACATCTTCATTGGCTGAAATAAGCATTGGATCAAGCCCCAGGAGAAGGTAAACTGGTTTTGTGGAACAATTTGTATAAGGACACAAAAAAGATCTACAGGAATAGCACTCCACAGATTATATTCCCCATTACAATGCTCCTAGTCATTTTTATTTATAAAAATTCACAAGTTCTCCAGCAGCCAGCAATGACTTTTCCACAAAAAAGGTCATCAGATTCAGATCATTAGCCATATGCCCAAATTTTCTTTTTTCTGTAGTACACTTCGTTTGTTTTGAACTGAAGCGAAGCCGTGCGTGCATGCCAGCCTTTTATCCTCCCTAAAAAAGGGAGAAACTTAGTCATGATACATCCATCATTCCCAATTCTTCCAACAGCCTGAATACATCAACAAAAAGGCCCGGTCTAATGAAAAAACCCCTTCATTTAGAAAAAAATAGTAAGTTAAACAACTTTCCATATGTTTACCATAAAAATAACCTAGACTCCACCTTGGGGTGTATAAAAATACAGACTACAGATTGTGTATTTTGGCATTGGTTAAAAATGCCTTTGTAAACATACCCTATTAAAATTTAACTGCAGCTTTTATCATTTACTCAAGTAACATATGAAAGGGCTAGAGCACATTTATCACAGAAGTAGTCATTTTATCAGGGCTTAGTAATAGCAATGATGTATTGCGCAATTTACAGTTTATGCCTGGTTTACAATACATTACTGGTGAGCACTATCCGTACACATCTGTAAAGTATCCTTTAAAGTGTATCCAGAAACACTAACACCTTTAAAAAAAAGAAAGTAATAGGAGCAGTAGACTTTCCAATCCTCTAGATAAGACTGAAGTTAATATAGGTGGTTTGTGTCCAGATTGCTGGCCAACAGAGGGGTATGCAGGCAGTATTACAGCAGGAAGACAAATTTAATTTATTATTTCTTTTTTAGTGGTTACTAAGATTAAATTATGACAAATACCCCCAAGTAGCTCTAGATTGAGATTCAGCATTACTATTTGGACATGGTTTTTATAATATCAAAACAAATGTTGTAGGAGTCCAGACAACTCATTGATCTGTCAAATCTGGGTGTTCCCCATTCAGTTGAATTTTAATGAGCCAGAGACTCTTGGAGGACTCCAGAAATTCTTGAGAAGTAGCTTGTATGACTCACTGAATTTTGCATTACCCCAGTGATTGCCTGGCTAAGCTTACATACCACCCACAGGGCCAGTGGCAAACTCTCAGCATCCCTCGGAGCTGGTGGTAGGCAGAGATCAAGCAGGAACAGTAATGAGCTCAACTGGGCTCTGCATTTCTGTAAGAAACTTCTTTAACAAAACAATTCTAAGCCTTTCAAAGTAGTTACTATTTTTACCAAAACCAGAGCAACAAAAAAGGGAAAGTTTAAAAGAAAGAGTTATATTAAAACTATCACAGCTACTACAGTACGGCTGAGTAATTCGCTAGCATACTTTACCAAACAGCAAGAACCATATGGGTACCACACATCATTGCTGCATCTCAGACTTGATAAGCATACAGATAACAAGGTTTGTGTGTGAGCAATACATTACAGCGGCAGGAGGTGCACAAAACCACGTAGAGTGGGCAAGAAGTGTTACACCCCGGTGTTACCATGCAGTATTAACTATTTGCATAGGAACTAGACACCAACAGGTAGAGTGATTTCCTCCTTCAGCTTTTCTGAGGTTACTCATGTTAAAGATATGGGGCTCCTATTTCTTTTTAAAATTGAAGTAGAAGTAGGAGTAGGTGTAGGTGTTGGGTCATAGGTTGGACTCGATGATCTCAAAGGTCTTTTCCAACCTTACGATACTGTGATACTGTGTGATACTGTGAAGGCCTTCTGTATCTTAACTATATTGCCTAGAAATTCCACATATGAAGGCCTACAATTCAGAGTAAAAAAAATAAAAAGGCCTTCTGTCCTTTCAACTAGGGAAGCTTTCATCATTACAACAGAGGAGAAAACAGGAGGAAAGTTAAGAAGATCTGCAGGTGGACTGCACAATTCCTCCTTTGAGCTGAAGGGCAAAGACAGTTGCTCAATAAACACTCCGCTGTTTGGTTTTTTTTGAGATTGGGAATTCAAAGGAAGATATTCAGCACAGCGTAGTCTTAGCAAAACATATATTTCAAGACCTGCACACATCACCAAATGTTACAGTCCATTTCACGAGACTTGAATATATCACTTCTGTTGTTGTTTCTGTCACAGGAAAAATATCCTGAATGCAGGGCAGTGTTTGATTCTGTAGCAAAGTAGATATTGGCAGCGTGTGGATTAACTAATTATCTCTGTTTACATAACAAAACGTTTGGTTTGATGTAGGATGAAAATGACTGAAAAATAAGATATTTCATCTTCTCTTTTGCATGTGCCAGACACACGTGCTAACATTAACCCCCAGCCATTCATTGCATGTTTTGTTTGCTGTGCCTTAACCCTTAACCCTGCAAGAAAGTCATTCCTTGTGCCAAGTTAGACATATGCAATATACAAATTTGTGCACAACACATCATTATGCTCCAGAATAGTGGTTTTCTTCATCTTGAAAAGAATTTTGGCAACTGGAAAAAGTCAGCATTGTGTTTGTGTCAGATTATTTTTTCAGACAATTTATGTACAAATGAAAGGGAATATCCAGAAGATGTGGATGAAAAGCATTCAGGTGACAAAGAGCCAGTGGCATTTCTCAGCTATCTGACTGCAGGAGAGTTTCTCCAGTCAGCACGTCACTGAATTGATAGCAATTCTGCCATGCAAGGACACTTTTGGGAAAGCTACACACGCATGTCCAGAAAAAATGTTTGCACTTTAATATCTTCTCAGCTTTATCAGTGCATTTTACAGCCACTGTTGTTAATTATATTGCTGTCATGAGGTACCTCTGAACCTCAAGCCTGTTGCCTTGCACACAAAAAAAGAGCTGGGAAGATGGACGAGAGGACATGAGGCAAGTCTTACAGCCTGTGGCCAGCATGAGGGCCACTGCCTCCAAAAGGGAGTCTGAAATTATTCTACTTAGTCTAAAAAGCACCTCATCAAAAGCAGCAGCTCTAGATTAGGATAAAAAAAAAATAGTAAGAGTTTTAATCGGCCTGCAGGGTCATTCCGTCACTTGCCAGGACTTTAAAGGCAAATGCAGGTGACACAGGGACCACCAGAGAGGGCATTTTGCTTGGACGTATTTTTTTCTTCATCAGTAGTGGTAAGTGACTCAGGAATCAGAAGCGGCTCCTGCTCAAGAAGACCTGGCCCTTGGCACTGCCCGTGGGGTTCTCTGTTCATATTCTGTTGGTTGCCCATACTCCAGCCAGCTGTAATCAGAGCCACTCCGTACTGGTGGAAAGAGCACTGGTCAGCGACTCTCCCAGGATGCAGCAGAAACAAGGCAAGCCTGTTTTGCAAAGGTGCAGGGAAGAGTTAAGCTGCACAAGCAGAAGTCTTGCCCTTGGCACTAGAAAACAAGCACGGGTCCATTTCTGTTTTCTGTGTAGATGTAACCTCCAGCAGTACTTAGACAGCCCAAGTCTTGCTGTGGGTCTAGTCAATTCTGCCTACGCACCTCCTGGCGACACTCATTTGACTACCAGCTTCAAGCACTATCAACATTCACTCTTAGGCAAATTATTAACATTCGCACAACACCCTCAACAGAAACAGGAACAGGACTTCTGTTTTGTTTTTTTTATTTTCTAAAAGAGCCTGGGAAGCATTTTGGCACATTTTAATATGAGATATACTATAAGTTCAGGGAACAAGTAACATCCATTAAGTTTTGAAACTGCACTCAAGACCTGAGAGGTCCGTGCCTGCTTCTGCTCCCACCGCTACAGACAGTAGCGATCGGCTTTGCTGCGAGCAGACAGGCCCTGGATGAAGGGCACTATGCAGCCAGCTGGCAGCCAAAAGATGTGCTTCAGCTGTATCCTTGAGCAGATTTAGGGGAAAAGGTATTTTTCATTGTGGGCATCAGGCCTGATCTCAGCCCACCTGCAGGTTCTGGCACGTCTGCCATCCTGCAGCAAGCTTTTCAGTGTCCCTGTGCTCCCTATGGCATCTCATTCAGGGTCCAGGTCCGGAGCTGCACGGCTCCAGGGTTTTTCTCTCTGTATGGGTTTGCATTTTTAAGCTCAGGAGTAATGCAGGTTATAAATAGGTAACACAAGAAGAGCCAGTCTCTCGTACCACAGATCACAGAGGTTAAGCAAAGATGTCAGCCCAGAGAACAGCCATTTTTCTTCAAATCAGCCCAGTTCCTGCTGAAAGTCCCTGGGGAGGTCACCAATCACTGCCCCATGGTGGGGCCTGGAAAAATGTAGTAATTGCTCATACCACCAAAGAACACATTGTCTGGGCAACGTTTAAATGGCTGGAATGAATAATTGTTAAATTATGGTGAGCTGAACAAGGAAAACACCCACAACGAGCAGCAAGAGCGTTAAGTGTATCATCTAATGGTTCTGTGGGTGACCACAATTATTCTTCCATCTTTTCTAGAAACAAATTGTCCAGCAAAGCCACACAGCTACAGACCGGTTTGTTCTGAGGGTAGCACCAAAATGTCACAAAAGAATTCACAGGGAATACTCCTTTCCTCTACATACTGCTACTGCCTCGTGCAACACTGAGCTTCAGGGAGACTATGGCACGTTACAACGTGTGAGTTACTCAGAGAACATCAGCACCAACCTCATCCTCCTGGTAGGCAGTGGAGCTCAGCATGGCAGCTGACTTTTATCAACATCCCTGCCCAGCAAAATTGCATACAGGAGCACTCAGCATCAGCGCCCTTCTGGTCACTGGCATCAGACAGCCCTAAAACGCCGCATTGCTGCATCCCCGTGGAACGTGTCCAGCCACCTAATATGGCTCCCTGCATGCCGCTTTCAGATCACAAAGCATAGAAATATTGTATCTCCAGTAACAGAATTATATCACTGTGAACAGCATATCCTTCCTAATTAATAAATGTGATATTGCCAAGAAAGTAACAAAAGCTCAGATCCCTCTGATCATCTGACATTTTCCTAAGTTTTCGTGAGTCATAATTCAGCAAATAACATTACTTCTTTTATGCTTCTCAGCATGTGCTGGAATGATTTAGGGTAAAGCTCTTTAACTTGTAATTCTAACTTCTTTATTCTATTTCCATGCTAGGTCTATCCAAGGATAACCTGTCAATAAGTTGCAGAGGTGTAACATGAGAATTCCAGTGAATTGGGTAAATATTGAAGAGCGAGGAGTAAAATAGTTTGCTACAAGACCTAACTATTTGCTCAGATTAATTAATGATTTAATATAGTCCAAACCTGTTTGAAAATGGGAGTTGTCAAACTTAAGAAGAAACATAAAAATTTAGTGTTGCAAAACAAGGGCTAAGATGAGATGGCTTTGTGTATAATGAACTGTATGATTAGCCTTGCCATGCATTGTTTTGGTGTTTTGACACTTTCCCTGTCCTGGGAAACTGGAAAATAGAATGTGTTGGTCTCATTGTTGGGTTAAATTTTTTAATAAAACTTATAAAAGAAGGAAACTGAACTAAACTAAATAACAAATTTGGGAAAAAAAAAAAAAAAAAAAAAAAGGCAAAAAACCCCAAAGAAGCCCCTAATCAAAAATACATGACCGTTAGAAAACGCTTCTCGGGTCAGTTCCAGCTCTGTCCCCTGCCATGCACCAGCAGTGGCTGCAGCGCTCACACAGAATACAGGGGATCCCCACTGGAAATGTCTGACTCCCTGTTTAACTTAGGGACCAGTGGCCTGGGGCTTGCGGCACCGTTCTTTGAGGGTTTTACTTCCTGAAGGCGAGTCATATTTGCATTTTCACAAAAAGCAAATGGAAGAAAGTATTAAACTCTGAGAAAGCTTCCCAAAATGGAAGCCTCACTCCCTGACAGCCTGACCAACAGTGCAGTGCATTGCCATGTCAGAAACTCAGCTACAACAGGGGTTGGCAGCCCCTCCTGGCAGTGGAGGGGCTCAGTATTTGACATCGGGAAGCAAGGAGGACCAGAAATCAGGACCCACACACTCTAGTCTTTGGAACTACAGGGAAAGGTGCTCACTGATTTAACAGCCTTTTAAACCACCCTGTTGGTGCACAACAGCTGCAGCACTCCCGTGTTGCTGTCAAAGCCCAGCGGATCCACAGCTCGTGTTAATCAGCGCAGTGTTACTGGTTTCGGTGAAGCCACACTGGTTTTCACCGGTTTACATCAGCTGAGGACTCCATACAAGGCACATGAAATCATTGCGAAAAAATTCAGAGGGAGGGGGGGGGGCTGAAAGAGTTCACAAGTTTGGTTTTGTTTTTAAAGATCACATACTGCTTGTCCAAGTGCATTGAATTGCAAGCTAGTTGCCTTCCCAAGCCTTACCATCCAGACAGTCATGGGAAACAGCTACAAACCCCATGAAATGACAAGTTAGGTGAATGCTGGTGAGATGGAGGTCAGTGTTATGGAGATCGCTCAGCTGTCTGCAGCTTCTCTTATGGGAAAGCTGAATAACCATGCTGGCTCCAAAAGACATCATCTGACTCTCTCATTTTCTTAACAGTGCTTCCATACTAACAGCTCAGAGACTGCTTTGGGATACGGCACAGTACATGCTGCCTAGGGGCTTGATGTCAGAGGGGAATATCTTAGGGTAGCTAAATGCATGACTACAAATCGATAGACAGACGTGCTCTGAAAACACAATAAAGGTCCTTAAGGTCCTTCAGAATCCTCAGCCTCCTGCTCTCTTCTGAAAGGCCAACAGTGAGTGACATTATCCCCCTTCAAAAACGTCACTCACTTCCTTCCTAAGCCAGAATGGAGCATCTGCATCACAGTTATCCTGAGGGACCACAGAGAAGGTAATTCAAAAGAAAATGCTGTGAAAAAAAGTGAAAAAATAATTTCTAAACTAAGAAGTTGCTGTTTCTCTCAGGACAGGCTGAAATTTCATGGGGGCATGCTGTGTGAAAACATGGCAAGGAGACAACCTTTGGTTTCACCTTTTGTAAACCTTTATTTGTACCTCCTTGGCAACTGACTACCTCCTAAGGCTTGGCATATGGTATCATCTGAAGCACAAAATAAAAATATTGCACCCATCTGTACACCTACATGTTTTTGCTAGTTAATTTTTATACTCATGAAAGCCAATTATTTTAATTTTTTGTTTAGAAGTCCTTCAAACAATGTTGCAAAAGTGTTTTCAGTTTTGTTTATCTAAAGCACTTGATCAGAAGAAACACTTCCAGAGACAATCACATTTATTCTAGGGATATTATCCAAGATGTTGGTAAGAATGGGCCCTAGCATGGAATTAAAGGTAATTAATGCCTATGGCAAGTTTCCTTTACGTTCCTGTGAAATAAAGGAGAATTCATCCCCCGTGTAATAAGCCTATTCAAGATCATTAACTGCATTAGTTACTAATACTATTAGTCCTGTAGTATCTGTCAGCTCTTTTAAGGGTCCAGAGTCTATGCCAATTAGAGAATCAGTCTGAAACAACTAGAGATAAACATTCTCTAAAAGTCCCAGTTTCTCCTCGCTGTCGCCTTACTGTCAGAAAGCGCTTAACTGGAGCAGGCACACAGCCAAACCCTATCTGGGGAAATTCCCCACCTCACAAGTTATCTGTTTAATTCCAATGGCACTATTTTCTAATGGTCCTGCCTGTTCCTTTCCCTTTGCTCCTCAATCTAGCTGTGCTGAAAAAGTGCCAGCTTTTCTTGTTTGGATTTAACATCCTAGCATTTTTTTTTTCTAACTCACTGGACAGTCCCCTAGTCTTTCAAAACTCTGGGTTATTTCTAGATGTGTAAGTCAACAACGACTTCTGGGGAAGGCTTATCTTGCCAACTATAAACTCTTTTCTTACCTGACTCTCTTGAGAACAAGACGCATTGGCTGCTCGTAATTCACACAAATGTTCCATGTTTCTTGACAAAGAGAAACATGCCGAATTATTTTTATCTGCTGTCCCGGAATAAATCTCCCCACAGTTCATTTCCAGGCATCCATCACTTCACACCAGAGGCAAGACTTTGGTAACGAAGGCAGATCTAAGCGGAGAGGCCTCCAGAGCATTAACCTGCTCCGAGTGGGACAGAAGCAAAGCAGGACTGCATTCCACCTCCACAAGTCAACTATGGTACCTTTAAAGCAAAAATTTACCAACACAAGCTCGCATCAATTGGTTAATTAAAAAAGGCCATAAGCAACTTTTTTCTCTGCACTGAAATGGATCTGTCTGGAAGTGTTGGATACCAAGGACAGACAGGAAACATAACACACATTGAAGAGTGCTATGGGAATAATTTGAAGCAAATATTTAAAATGCAATAAATTCTAACTCTATCTGCTCAAGAATGGCCACAAAATGAACTGCAATTTTGTTTCAGCTCATCTGATTCTAATCATTTTTCATTGCATCAAATGATTCTTGGTCTGTGAATTATATAAATTAATGTAAAAAATGAAAGCCCAGTCTGTGTTGACCAGTCCGTAGCATGAAGTGATGTATTGTTGCTCCCGCCCACTGAAATGAAAGTGTAATATCTTAAATCCTTTGAAAAAAATGTGTCTATAAAACCAGAAATTTTGTTCACAGTTGCAAAACAAGTTTTCTATACTTGGCATTGTTGTAGAGGACAGTTCTGTTTAGCCGGATCATCTCTATATGGGCCATTACCATGAGTCAGGGACACACAGTTAAAAACTAGCATATACACAACTAGCAAGACTTGAAGCAGGTTGGTCTTATCATTGCTAAAACTCGTACCGTTACAGAACTGAAAAGGAGTCACAACAAAATACTATTGAAAATGTACGTTTTCATAGAAACAGGCCATGTCAAGGGTGTGCTTTTTGGCTATCAACCTTCTTATTAGTATCTCTCAAAGAACTGAAGGCAAACTCTGATAAAATAATAGAGTGTAAGATAACCTGATAAAATTAATAACCAATCAAAGGGGAAAAGTGTCCTTAGCTGGAACTGTGAGTTGAATTTGAGCTAATATAATTTTTCAATAGTGTTAGATTACAGAGGTTAACACAATTCTGCCAAAATGCTAGGAAATTTTAGCTCAGGCTCAGAATTCTGTAAAAACGCATTTGCTATTGATTTTTTCACGTCCCCAAAGAGAGAGACCTATTGACCCAGCTGCTAGGACATCAAAAATCTTTTCCAAAGCTGAAAAAAATGCATTGATTAGTGAGGAGAACCTCCCGTCTCAAAACATAATAATTAAAATAAAAGCAAGGCAAGGGACAAAAATGAGATTAAAATTAGTTATAGGTTTTGTTGAACTGTATTTGTACAACATTGTGAGCTGAACTACACAGATTTTGATAAAACTGTTCCTGTAACTTGCCACATGATTAAAACCTTTGGCTACAACAGAAAAAAATGAGTCAAGGTCTTGAGGACCCAAAGAGGGTTATTAGATGTAGCTCAGATTTGAGACACTCAGAGCTGAATCCCAGTAGGACCTTTCCCCTTGCAGAAATGCAACCCCGGGACCATCGCGTGACCAAGACTGGAGATAGTGATCCCGCAGTCAGATGTGTGACTTGTTCAGCTTCCTTAAGCCTGAGCAGCCCCGCAGGGATCAGAACACAGGCTTCCATGCATAGGGCCAATAAGAGACACCAGGACAACCACACTTTCTGCCATCACACCCCAAACTTGCAACCCTAGAGAGATCCCAATCTATTTTCTCCTACAGAACCTGGGAATCTTGGCTTTCAAGATAAAGCCAGGATGTCAAGAGTTCCCAGGCTTCCTGCTGCATTGTGCCAAGCCAGAGCCAGCATCTGCTCCAACAGCCCAACCATCCTGTGAGTGCAGACGATGAGTTTGCTCTAGAGAAACAGCTCCCTGTTGTCCTGGCAGCTTCTTGTGAAATTGGCACTGTCCTTGGTCTCCCAGCTGCTATTATTTATTTCGTTAGTAAACATCATGTTTCAGTACTTTTAAAAAGTAAATTTCAGTTTCTGGGAAATAGAAATAAAATTAAATTAAATCAAAACTTTCACAAGGCTTCCCATGAACCAGAAATTGCGCTTGCTTGCCATTTTTCATTAGTAGTTCAGAAGAAAAACAGGCCTTCTGTGCTGAGCCTGAACAAGTGGAAGCAGAGCTGGTAAAGTCAGTGGTTACACTAGAAAATTTAGACTTAGGTTTGAATTTCACTTTGAATCACTCCATCTTCTGAAATACTTTGGATAACTTTTATAAGAACGAAAGGTCAAGCTTCACAGGTCTTTTAGACAGTGCATATTCTTAGAGCAGCACATATGTATATATTGAACCTGTGCAAATTCATCCTACTATCTGTCAGAAGTATTGTATTGTATTACAGAAGTCTGTAAGTGACTTTGGAAGTTCAGCACAAAGAATTATGAAGTTTATTCCCCAGTGACATTCTCTGCTCTTCAACTACAGAATCTGCAAAACTCATGGAAATTCAAAAGAAAAAAAGAAAGAAAAAAGATGAAATGAGTGTTTAATTGGGTTTTAAAGAAAACCAGAAATTGTCTAGTGTAACAGAACCATGAGGATCAAGCCCTTGAAAGGGTGGGTCATCCTGTTGGGCACCAGGCAGGGAGAGCAGAAGGACAACAGAGACCAGACTGGTGAGTGATAAGGGGCATTTAGCCAAATATTTGTCCTGCTTTCACTGGTCATATTTGAAAATTGAAACTGATAAGTTTCTACATTCAGTGTAGAAACAAAGCACATGCCAGAAAGAGATAGGATGATGAAATTCACAGGATGGGCAAGCTCATCCTTGTGCTCAGTGTCCCTGTTCAGAGGGTAACTGGGGTCTTCCAGTCAGCCTTGTAATCAGGACAACCGGAAGAGTAAGGCTGAACCGGGCTTCTACTCACATGCAGATTTACACATCCTTTGGCACAGGTGCCCTCACGTTGGTAGGAACAGAGAAAGAGTGAACACAGTCAAAGAAAATATAGTTCCCACACCACAAATACTGCTCAGAACAAGCCTAGATCAGCTGTGCCCCTGGCATACATCCACACCATGGCTGCAATGGCATGTGCGCAAACAGCACTGTAAGCACATCACAGACACTGTCACTTACCAGGTGGGCTGTCCCTGAGCTACCTTGCTTTTATCTTGTTCTGCAGAAGCAGTACCAGTCAGCGTGCCCCAAATCTGTGGCACACCCTGCCTCAGCTAACAGCTGTTTTGCAGCTGAAATCACATTTAAAAACCACTCTGACCCCTCTGCCAGTTGCAGTCATCCTCTACCCAGACTCCCCCAGGAACAGAGAGGGACTCAGTCTTCAGTGAACTGAAGTCTGTGGATGAGCTCCTCTGCTTACCCCTCTCTATGTACCCAAGCAGGTTTTGATAAAGCTATCACAGTTACATCCCTTTGTCTCATTGAGCCAAGTTTAGACCTAATTTAAGCTCCAGCAACTTGCAATGCTGTAGCGCGATGACATTGCCTTTGGCCTTGTATCTTGCACATGATATGGTTGTATAGTGTCTCCAGCATCACCAGGTTAAAATATTATTTCATGATTCCTGTGATGTTGTCTTTTTTTTTAAGAGGGGTGAAGGGTCTTATATCCCCTCTCAAATGAGCAGGTGAAGCCTAGGTTTTAAAATGTTCTTCTGAAGAGAAGAACACTGAACACTGTCACTTACACTGCTCAGCAAGTGAGACTTCCCTTACTAAGTTTTCCCTCCTCACTAGTGTATCTAAACAGAATTTATAGTCTGTGGACCTTCAGCAGTACCTAGTCCATTATACGTGCAGCTGCATCCATACAAGACACTCCATCAAGAGGGGAAATGCAACTCCCCAACCCTTGCTCAACATATTAACTTCTCTCATATCTCTTTTCACCTTTTTTGTTATTTGACTTATAAAAAGTCAGAAAAAGTGTGCGCAAAAAGAACTCCCCGATAGCATGGCATTTCAACTCGCTTCAGTAGCTTGGAATATGTTTCCAGAAGCATAAAAGAGAGAAGGAAAATCAAATAAAAAACCAAATAATTGGAGAGCTAGAAGTGCAGGAAGAAAGTTGAGGAAGGGAATGGCAATAACAGCACATGACAGCGAGTGAGGCCAAGCAAGCCTTATCCAAAGCCATGGAGGAGCATCTCCCCAGCCAGCGGCAAGTCCAGACACAAACGTCCCAAGGAAAGAAGGGAAGAGCAAATGTCCCCCAATACAAAGAGTACCGGCGGGCAGAGAGCCAATGAGAGATTTTTAAATGTTGATTGTATTTGATATGGAAGCATAAAAGAACAATAAGATAATGAAAAGGATTGGTTGAGGAACCTCCCATAAATCACGGTTTCTGGGGAACGGAAAAAAAGGACACCCCTCCACAAAGAAACATAACAATAACAAGAGATCGAGATTTTTCCCACATTTCATAATGTTTTACACAGTTACAATAAAGGATCTCAAGGGAGTGTGGTTGCTTTATAATGCCAAGACACGCACTTTAAAAGAGCAGCTAGATGAAATTTTAATAGAGCTCTAGCTTTTGTACTCTGGAAAAAACACAAATATATGTTTAGGAGAAGCTTTTAAAGAAACAATCCCTTAAAGAAAGAAAGAGGAAAACCAAACAAAAACAAAATGCATTTTTAAGCATCAATGCTAACCTGCTGAGAAGAATGCTACAGAATTAACTGATATTTACATTATTATTGGGTTCAAATACCTTGTAGGTCTTCAGTATGATTATGCATGATGAATTTTATTTGGGGAAAGATTTCATTTAGGGAAAAAAAGGAGCAAAACCTAAATGTCTGGACACATCCACACCCAGCTTCCTTGTGTGGACACACAGTAGCAGAGTACTTGCCTGTAGCGGGTGGAGTTGAGAAGAAACTGCGGCAATTAGAGGCAGTTCTAGACTTCAGAAGTTTATAGTAGTCTAAGCAAGACTTAAATTTAGGAACCAAATGTTAATCACAGTTCTGAAAAGCAACTTACTGTCTTTTTGAGTAAATCATATTTTATTTTTATAGGTGTTTAAGACACAATTGTGATTAATATAGTGTCCTGAATTTCACTAAAACTGGAGAGGGGTTATTTCTTTTGGTTCCTGGCTCTGACGTAGACATTTTGTGCAACCAGTATCTCAGAGGCTTGCTTTACTTTGCTAAAATTTGGACGATAATATTTCTTTTGTCTCTTTTGCTCTTAACCTTCTTGCAAGTTTTTTGTCCATGTGACCACCTTGTGACACCAACTACTGTAAATACAAAGACTTACTAATAATATGGAATCCTTATGATAAATTACTACCCGTTAAATGCAGTCCATATAGCTTCTGTATCATTATTTAGACCTTAAAACGATAACATAAATCCAAACATATTATGAGGCAACGTTGTTTTTTGTCAAAAAGTAAGCTAATTGCATTTTGCATTGAAAACACGCCAGCCAAAAAGGTAGCACATCACACCCTTGTAGGTCAGCGTAGAAACAAATATGTGACGTTTGCTCTTCCGAAAAGCCAAATTTCCACCCCAGCCCCACACCTCCTCATGCCCCACAGTGGAGCGCCCAAGGAGGGAAAATTCTTTGAAGAGGGTGAGGGAGGAAACCCTCAAAGCTGGCCTCAAGCAGCCCATGTGTCCATGGAAGAAGAAGCCAAAGCTCAGGTGAGCTGGCCCACCACCCCTCCACATGCAATTGCAAGGCACAAGGAGGAATCAGACAATTTCCCAAGTCAGATAAGATATTTGGAGATAGGAGTCAACTCTCCTAACATTTCAATCTTCAAGACAGCCACGAATCATACAGACAACTGCAGCTGATTCTGTATCCTGTTTCTTAAAGCACAGCATCTCATTTGGAGTGTAAGCTGCTGGTTTCGAGCTCCACTCTGTAATCGAATTTAATGGCAGAGTATCTTGCAGTCACTCCAGAAGAGGGGAACTGCCTCTTATTTGAATTTATTTCTCTTCTGTAAAAGGGATTAAGGGTAACTAGTTCAGAGGAATCCTGCCTGATAAGTCTCCTGGTGCTGCTTGATGGAAAAACCTGGCGCTCCCATTGTGCATAAGAATTAACAGATTGTTCCCCCTGTGGGAGAAGATAATTTAAAAAAAAAAAAAAACCATGACACTGACTGACTTAATGCTAGGATTTCAAGCCTTTCTCTCTAGTTTCTAAGACACTAGTAACACACTGGGTCACAGCAGACATGGGAAACTGCTTTCGGTTGCACAATGTCACCACCCTCCTGCATCGTGATCTTACGAAATTCGGAAGTATCATTAAACTGAACCAACATTGTATTTCTGAAAGGCCACCTTATATTATGTAAACAAATAGCTTTTAGTCCCAGAACAAGAGATCATTGTGTAAGATTATGCATCATGACTGCACAGTTTAGACACCACTGATCTGATGTGATAGAATTTCTGATCAAGAAGCAAAGTACTAATAACAGTGTTTCATTTAAAAGAAAAAAGAAAAAAAAATAAATTAACCTGATTTTTACAAAGACCTCCAATGGTGGTAAAGTCTGGGATCCCACAATCTCTCTCAGGAGTGAGCCATGGGAAAAAGATTCAGGCTTGGATTACTTCCCATTCTTTCAAACACATCTGTGGCAAGACTAGCATGGCAGTGTCTATGGATACAAATCCCCTGGCCCTTACTTACACCTTGGTGCTATCAGGCGCTGTGAACTTCGGTCAGGTTCAACCCTAGAGGACCCTGTTTACAGAGGGATGCCTTGGACAGGGAATATTTTTTTTTCTCTCCGAAGTAAGCTGAGGGAAAGGAGAGAGGAGATGGCTCCAACATTCACCCTTGGCAATGAGGTGACAGTGCTTTCCTGAAGGTAGGGCTGTGGTGCAGCCAGAGGAGAAGAGCTGCAGCTTCCTCAAGCATCCCACAGTCCCGTTGCCACAGGCTGTGTGGAAGATCTGCCAAGGAAGCATCACCCTCTGAGCATCCCAGCCAGCTCCCTCTGTCTCAGGGGCTGGAGTTCAGCTCTTGGGTGCAGCCAAATAAAAGTTGCTCCAGGTGCCAGCAGATTCCAGGCAATGAACCTGGTATGTACAGAGGGCTGCCTTCACACACTAGCTGGAAAGGAACACAGCAGCCATTGAAACTTATTATAAAGTACATAGTATTTACCCAGAAAGCCTCTATGGCCTTTTGCTGGAACACATACGCTATTTGAGCTCACATTAATATACGGAGAGATACAGGTCTCTTGAGGCATGCATATAATTTAAATAGCTGGCTTGAATTTTTCTTTCTAAAATACAGAGGTCCTCTGATCTGCCTTGGGGACAAGCAACTTCAGTTTCAATTCAAAATGTAAAGTGTCTTTTTGTCTTCAGCAGCAGCATCTAGCACTGCTGCCAGGTGGGGAGTGGACTGGCTGTTCCCACTGCATAAGCTTCCAGTCTGGACTTCAGAGGCTGATTAGCAACTGAAGAGGAAGATAAAGGGCCTGGGAGGGATGTGGATTGGGGAAGACTGATTGCAGAGTTACAGGGCTCTACTAGTCATACTTCTGACCAGAATCCATTCATTCTCTTTCTCTGCAGGTATGCAGCTTGGCACATTGGCCCTCCTTTTGTCACCTGCTTCATACCTCATCCTTGTTCCATTCCTGGCCCTCCATCTACATCCCATCCTTTGTTTCCTTCATCTTTCACTACCATCACACTTTGCCCTTGGCTCTAGTACCCTGTTTGCCCAAAGGCATGTCACTTCATTCCCATTTCTTTCCCCAGACCAAAAGCTTTCCATCTGTTTCCCAGTTTCTCTATGCATCATCTTTCAATCCTTGTCTTCACACACAGTCACTGTGTATATATGTTTTTATAGTTTCCAACCTGTCATCACTGACTTATTTTGCTGAGACCCGCTGCGAGTTCCTTCCTCAGTGTAATTCAGTGGCATGGTTATGATTCTTTCACACATACCTACAAACCACATTCTTGCTGGCTTCTCCTTCCCACAATCTACCCTGCTCACAATCAGCCCTTGCTCACATCTGACACCTCTTTTCTCTGTTCCCTTTCTCACCCTCTTGACGCCTTTGGTAAGTTCCATGACTCTGCTGACTTCCCTCCACTATGAGCATGTCCTACCCTCCAGCTGTCCTGATGGATTTCTTCCTATCATCTCTAACTCCAGATCCCACACCAGAAAGCCCAGCTTTCTCCTCATCACCTCTGACTCAGCGCTACGTTCTTCCACCTGTCTCTATTTCTTTCTCTACAGAGAAGTGCACCAGTTTCCTATGATAGAACAAGAAGCTCACGTACCCTTCTACCACTCTTGATTCCACTTCTTCTGTGGCTGTACTATGAGACAGACTACAAGGGTTATCTGCATGTGACTCCTCCCTTAAATTATCTGTTGATTTCCTTTGAAAATAGTAGTCTCTTACAACATTTTTCTTTTCACATTATAAATGAACATTTTTAAATGTATCTCCCTCTCCAGCTGTTGACTGGGCTCTCTTTTTTCTTCCCTATCCAAGTCCATTGAAGTCACCATTTTCAGTGGTTCCTTTCTTCCAGCCTCCTTCTAGATCCTCTTATAAAAACTTCCTATCACGGTAATTCACTGTAAATCCTCCTCAGTGTCATTAAATGAGCTCATCAATGAGTAGCAGCCCTCTGTTGGTTCTCTGCCTAGATTTTAATCATTCTTCATTTTAATTTTTGTGGGCAACCTCATCTTCAGGAAGCAGGGCTTGAAGAGACCTCAGACAGATGTCAAGCCCATCCCTGGGAACAAGGCAGGCTCAGTTATCATTTATGAAATATTTTTTGACTATCTAGGTCTAAATAACCTCCAACAACAGAGACTGGAGAGGTTCTCCAGCCAATTTATGTCTGATTTTGCCATTCAGACTAGTAGAAAGCTTTTTCCTAATGTCTGACTTGAGTTATTCTTATCACAATTGAAGTTTGGGACTTCTTGTCCTAATGACCACAGAAAAGGAGCATGGATTATTCTTTTCATCTTTGCAGCACCTTTTTATGTTATGATAATCTCTCTCTTCTTTAGTCTAAGCAATCCCAGTTCATACATTACCATGTTCATACAATCCCCATTCACCCATGTTGCTCTCCTCTGGTCTTTAAGTAGCATATCTTTCTTGAACCACAATTCAGACACAGCTTTACTGGTGCTCCCTGGAGCAAATGCATTAGTTCAAATGTCCTACAGCCTCTCTTTTGATCCACATAGCCCAGTATGTTGTTGCTTGCCTTTTCCAGAATAGCGTGATATTGCCTCATTTTCTTCCCTTTGAACTTCTGGAACCGTTTTCTGAAGAAATGCCAGAGCGAAGTAATAGCTACATGACTGCTCTATTCTCAGCTAGGTCCAGTACTTTACATTAGACCTTGTTGAACACTGTACTGGTTTTCACCTGATTTCTCAGACACCTGTGTATGTTTTGGGATTTAACCAGTATGATATATGGCCCCTGTAGCTCACTGAGATCTCTTGCTATATCCAGCTTATACAGCCTCTCTCTATATCACCTCTAAATTATGTGGTCTCCCACCCATCCAGGCAGCTAAAAACTTCCTCTGTGGGTTTTCAATAGGTCATGTCTGTATTCAGACAGCATCTTTTTCTTTAGTCTTAATAAATTAAAAATTCTACTTTCACGCATGCCAAATATTGCCAGAGATATGGTTTTCCTCACCAGCACTCTCACGTTTGCTGCCATATGAAACCATCAGCAGCTTGTTGCCACTTCAGACATCATCTCTCATTTACTGCTGAGCTTCCAGCCTATGCTGTGTTTGTCCAGCAATGTCCCTTCCATCTTCAGCTTGCCACTTTACAAACAAACACTTCTGGGTCTTCTCCTAAGTTCCCCTTATCTTTCGGGGCAGATTTCCAGAAAAAACAAAAAATCCTCCCAGGAATTTCATTACTCTCTTCAAGCTCATCTTAAAAACTTTTGTCAGGAAGTCTACAATAAATAAATTCAGAAATTAATATAAAAGCAAATGCTTGATGTGTTGAGAACACTGGCAGTGTCCTCTTGCTTCCGTATTGCACACTCACCTCTCTCTTTTTCGAGAGATAATGCAAAAGCTTCAGTTTTCAAAGCCATTGGACACGATACTGCCAAGTAGAAAGGAAATACAGCATATGTATTTTCTGTTTTCAGCTTGAAACAATCTGCATTGGACAGTAACTTAAAAATGTTAGAAGGTGTGACTATCTCCCCTTATCTTGTAAGAGCTGTACTAGCCCTGCACACCTATACCTCTACATAAAGGACAAAAAGCAAACATGTTTTGAAGAAGGACATAGTGAATAAGAAAAGGCCCTCTGTATCTAGCAGAGAGCTCATAGCAAAAGCAGCGCTGGTGATACTTAAAAGGGAGTGCTCTGTATTCACATTTACATATTGATTGTTTTGAAGCCTCTTTCAGTTCCTGGAATGGTAGGCTATAAAAAATGATATATATTTGTGGTTTGGCACCCAAAGACTGCTTCAGCTCAGGTATCATTACTGGTTGCCAACATCTGCAAATTAATACATGTTGGGTTTTTTTGGTTTGGTTTTTTTTAAGCCTCAAACTGCAAAACTAACATCACTCACTGGTTACACCTACTGCCAAGTAACAGGATGGAATTTTGGTATTGGAGTTTTGTCAATGCAGGTCACTGAGTTTACTAATACACATGATCTTATGATAATACTTCTCTCTGCTGCTGTGCTACAAATTCTAGCTAAATAAAACATAGAATTTCAGTTTCTTTACAAAACCAACTAGTGAATAAAGATCAGTTATTTTTAAAACAATCTTCCACTGGAAATGGACCAGTACCATGGTATAATGACATTTAGTCTTGTCAAAAGAGGAAAATCATCTGCACAGATAATTTTGGAACCATGGGTGTGAGCAGTGGGGAACAGTCTGTCAAAGTGTGGAGTCCTCATTCTCGCTGAAATAGTTGGCAATGATCTGAACATAGAAAATACGACGCCAGAAGAGCTCACCACATGCTTACACAAGCCCTGCAGATCTCATGACTGAAATACAGCAGCGCAGATGTGTATACAAGGAACCATCCTTAACCAACATCTGTCTCAGACACAAATGAGAAAGAAAGCACCATCCTGAACAATTAAGACACAGCTGTCAGGCAGCAGCGAATACCTGCTCAAAGTGCATCACCTGGCATGAAATCATCAGGAGCAAACACTATCAACTTCAGTAACTGTAGCACACATTTTTCTCTTGCCTATAAAGGACAAAGAGGCAAGTAAACAGCAACATCATGACCCTAACTTTTTCCCCCTTCTTGCTGGTGTAATTTCAAGACCACAATAGCAAACCCCATGACTGCATGTGCGTTTCATGGAAAACAGTACTCCATGAAACTCAGAGTTTGTTTGCAGAGAGAACAGGTATGCTCGCAACACAGATAGCTAGGCAGAATTTATTTGTATTGGAGTAGAAAAGAAGGTTAATAAATTTAAGTTCAATCCCTTTATCTTAAACTGTTAAATTTCAGGCTCTTTTGTCTTCTCTGCTATTTTAACTTTACTTCAAACTGAATCTGTCTGCAGCATAGGCACAATGTTATTCTGATATACCCATGTGGCACACTAAAGCAAAAGCACTAGTGTTTTGTAAATTCATGCCCTGGTTGAATTTGCAACTGCTTTCCATTACAAATTAACCCTAAACTGTCAACAGGCCCACAGCAATGAAGGTTGTTGCTGTACACCCAAGCCACAACAAAAGGTCCACAAAAAATATCAGAAATGCAAGCTTGAAAAACTCATGGCTTGTAAGCCACAGTGAAATAGCTGAATCTGCTGGGGGTGAAGACAGATCTGCCAGAAACAAGTATGCCTTCATGATTGTGACTTAGCCAATAGAACACATAAAAGGTCTAAAGATCAAGACGCAGCTCCGCTATTTGGGAATATCAGTTGATTAAACCTAGACCAAGAAAGCAGAGCAGTTGTCCTCACCATACTTGCTCTGCAACTGTTTTTTTTTCCACCTAGTTTCACCATGGCTTTCTATTTCACATGCAGAATGAATCACACACCAGCATAAACACCGTCAGGATCCTTCAAATCTCCCATTTTCTGACTGTTCTTTTTTAATGCTAACACAATGATTTTGTATAATAAGCTAATTTTCCCAGTTCTTGCTGAAAGTGAGGCTTCTTTCTTAATCCTCCAGTTACTGTGTGTATGGCCAGCTTTGATGCACAGGGCTTTGACTAGAATGCACTGGTCTCTGCACTGCCTGTCCCAGGATAGCACCCTTGTAACAGAGCTGGCAAAGGCAAACACATGCTGCCTTTCAGCTGCCACAGGGCAAAGTCCAGATTATTATTTAATACGTAAGCTTGAATGGATGAGTCATAAGTCTGCACGCTTTTCTGCTATGGGAATAGAAACTTTCAGTGAAGGAGCAAACAAGTTCTCAGAATATTGCAACTAGACTGAATGAAGCCCTTCATGTTTCAATCACACCAGCAAGGAAATGCACGTTCACATTGAAATCCTATGTGAGATGGATCAAGGGCACAGAGTAACTCAAAACCGTCTTTCTCTCTTTCAAGGAAAGGGAGATGAAAACATAAATAAAAATTCTTAGACCAGTTCATGCACCTTCTTGCTTTCACATCCATATATTTCTCAATGCACATGCTCATCTTCTGAAGCTTTGTGATGTTTTGCTCTTTATCTGTGATCTGAACTTTAAAAGCCACAGAAACTTTTTCCCTTTTAAAATTCCCCATTGTTTACATTCTCCCTCCCACAGGTTTTCTCTGTAAACAGTTGGTAAAATAAGTTTGAATGAGGCTGTGAACAGTAAAATTACCTGTTTGCTGCAGCACCAAAGCCTTCCAGATGATCCCCATGAATAATCACTTATAAACTGAAACACAGTGCTACGGCCTAGCCTATGTTGGCATGGCGGGAGGGTTAGCTGATATCTCAGCCATGCTCCCTAGCACGGCACTGAGGCTCGGGGTGAGTGCACACGGCAATGGGGGACAACCTGGTCCAAAAGAGAATGGGGCAAGTAATGTGAGGACACCTGCATGGCCGTAGGGTGGGAAAATGGTGTCATGCCTGCCCTGTGCATAGTGCTGCATCCTGCAATGGCGGGAGGGGGCCTGGCCAAATCCATACTCTGCTTGCTGTCCCATCCACCTGACTGAGGGGCTCCTGCCTCCAGCTTTCATGCAGGAAAGGGGGGAAGGTGTCTCTGGGCAACATTTCAAAAGCCCAGATAGGACAGCTGGGTAGAGCTGGGAAATCCTGATTTCCCTGGTGAGATAACTTGGAGCTGGAACAGGATGCTCCTGAAGACAGAGAAACCAGAAAGAAACAAATTCAGAGTCAAGCGAAACAAAACCAAATCAAACATGAACAAAATTAGTCCTACACACATCTCATATGCTATAAATGTTGTTTTTCAGTGAGGGGTGGGTATTTTGCAAGGCTGCCCTGTCTGTGAAGAACTTTCCCCAGTCAGATCTGGAGGCCAGACTTGCTCATGAGGTGTTCATTAAAAGGAAACCCCTTGATAACTAGGTCACTGAGGTTCGAGACCGGAGCCCAACCACAAGGAAGGAGCCCAAAAGCACCTCACTAGGCTTTGCAGCATGCAGGCAGCCACTGACCCAGGTCATCGCAGCGGCACCCACGCAGTGACCTGACTCCCTGACACCTAACTAAGGGCCAAGCTATAATTTAGATGAAGCAAGTGATTTTCTATCAGCTCCAGCAAACTGAAGGTGTTGAACCCATGATCTCACACAGCTTAGCATCATCTAAGTAAGCTGACAGCACCAAACCAATAAATTCATAGTGCGCTCCATTTCAACTCTGGCAAACAGAGCTGAAGCTGTCCTTTGGCAGGGGATGAGGTCAAGGCAGAGGTCTTGAGCACGGTAAGACTTCAATGGGAGCATGTGTGTGCAGCTAAAGAAGCATTCCTGTCTTCTGCTTCTTTTTGTCACGGAGGAGAAAGCATCTTTCCCTCAAAGAGTGTTGGCAAGCAAGGTTTTTGTTCCTATCGTATCACTGCAGTGATGGTTACATTTTGGACCACTGTGCACTAGGATCAAGGTAGATATGATGTCACAGGAAGACTGAGCTGCTGAAATACAGCAAAGGAGATGGAACAGGAAAATGCAATGCGAGGACAACTAGTAGATGGGCAATAAATAGTCTAGGTAATCCTGAAAAGCTAAAAATCAGTGAGTTTGGAGCTCTTCCTCTGCTTCCTTGGCCATCAAACCTTTGCTGGGATCAGGGAAGATAATCTTGATCCTGGGTGCATTCCTACCAGATGCGGTTGTTCACATTCTCAAGGTCAGTGCACCTCCTTCAAGCAAATACAAAATAAATTCTCACATTTCCCCCACACCACTTTTACATGCACACTCCATTCCAGGTTTCCCCAGGGGCATTTTCCACTGGATCTTTTCTGTAGTAACAGAGTGCTGCCAAAAAAAAAAAAAATCCCAAACAAACAAACTAGCCTAAGCAGGAGTTCCTGTAGGTCACTTGCAGTGCAATGCAGTTCGTTGACCACCCTATCATTCCCTGTCATTACTGGTTATTATTCAAACTGTTATCACAGAAAAGTATTTTAAACATGTGATCATCCATTGTTTATCTTGTGTTCTAAATGTGTGTGGTCATGTCAAATAGGTCCTAAATGCTTTAATTTTATCTCCTCAGGATGTAAACTAATACCAGAAACACACACTTACAAGTGATACAATGGATTCAATCCACTTCTGATACATGTCTCTCATCTTCAAGGAAACACAAGGGAGAAAACCCTGCTCCACCTCCACTGTGCTCTTGCGCTCTCATCACCACCAGGCTACTGTGCTTCTATTCAAGTGCTTCTGTTCTTCCTGATCTCTGTGGAGCTGACATGGTTTGGGCACATATTTACTGAGCCTATAGAGTGATGTTTGTGACTGAATGGCACTTATGTGCTTCAAAGGGTGAGTTTGCACCCGAGAAAGCTTACAAGGGGATTACTTGTCCAATTGCATTGCTAAAACAGAAGGTAAGGACCTGCACATGTGCGGTGATATTACCTCAAAACAGAGTGCACACATAGAGAACAAAGTGGGTAAACTGAGATTTTGCCACTAGCACCACACCAGTGCTCCCACCACTGTGTTCTCCATGCGAGAGACTAGGATATGTGGCAGCTTTCTACCACCACAGGAGACCAGAGCAGATGGCATTAGACCCTCTTTGTGTTCGAGATGGTTTTTTTCCTTCCTGCCTGCTTCGAGCTGATGTAAACAGCCCAAGAGAGATGACCTCCTAAATAACAGGCATTGCTAACACCTAGGAGCGTCTCCCAAACACTCTACCATTTGAAATCATCACCTTGCTTGGAAAGGTTAATGGGACAGGTTGCTTTCCAAGTAGGAAGTTTTGTCCATAAGTGGGTTAGCAAGAGGGTGGAGAGGAGACTGGCTCTTACCAAAACAAAAAAGAAACAGATCACTTATCCAGCAGTTGTAACTGGGCAAGGTTGCTCACAGCATGCAAGAGGTAAAGTCCAAAGTAACAGATATTTATTTAATATGAGGAAGTGAATTAGGCCACTTTTCTCCAGTGAGGATCTGCTGTTCAGGCATGATGCTCTTGGGCATCCCACAGTATGAGAAGTTCAGGACAGGACAGGTATTTATACAAAGGAGCAGGAGCACCTGCTAAACAGGAAGATGCAGTGGCAAACATCAGGTCTTACTTTTGTTTGACTTAGATCTGGTGTAAATAAAGTCACCCCATTTACCTCCATCCCTTAATGCATTTCCCCCACCCCAAGACATCTTTTTCCCACCCTTTTATTACTTCTCATTCAACTGCATCAGGTAGTTTCCATTAGAGCATGTAGGATGGGGAAGCACTGCCACCACCTCTCTGCAAGTCACTCACAAGGGATAAACACAAGAAGAAACTGTCATGAGTTCCTGGAAAACAAGAACTTAAACTTTTATTTTCTGATGTGGACTAGCTTGGCAGCTCGTGCTATGTATAAAACGAAACATAAAATGTCTTTCTCTCTTTTGGCAAACACTGCTGCACATGTCTGCTCAGATCTATTTCAGGCATCAGTACTTATTTGAGGCAAATCACAGCTCTGTGTAGGTGTGTCAGAGATGATTCAGCAGAGAAACATGCATGGTCGAAAATGTACCATGCTTTTGGAAAATGGAATTGTTGTATACACCTTTTTAGCCAGATTACTGAAATCTCCCTTTCCGTGCTTACATTAACACATAAGCTGATTCTGCTCATTGCTGTAACAAGCTGTTCCTTCCACGGCTGCAAAGGGTCAATCATGCAGCCTGCATTAAGCAGAAAGTACCACACAACAGCATGAAAATACTGATGTCTGTGTATGTTGGATTACTTTCATTGAACAGCATTGAATTTTTCCACTGCTAAGAAAGGGAATAACAGCAGTTTGGTGACATACACGTGACAGCTGATGTTTCCTTAGGTGTATATACATATTTACATAAAGAACATTTAATAATAATAGGGAAACATACTTAAGTAATGTCTTTTATACTAAGAAACCCATTTATGAGTTTGATCAATCATCTGTTAGATTGTTACAGCTTGAATATTAAACTAAATTAACTCCTACTGTTACACACAGTTCTTTTATGAGACGTGTCAAACACACCCACATATGTACAAATATTTATTCTCAAGAAGAGCTGACCTCTCTTAATGCACAAATATTCTATACAACTCCAATTTAGGTGTAAAATGTCGCATTTTTAAAAAGAGCTCTGGGACAACATACTGAAAATAGTCATTATGTCCATGAAAACATCTCATTATCCAAAATGGAGTTATGTTTAAAAGTGTCCTGTTTATGTAAAGCTCAAGTTCTAAATATAAATTCCACATTTCTTACTTTGCTCAGATAAATACTCAATCACTTAACGTGTTTATGGCACTAAAATGAACAGTGGTGTGCTTTTTTTAAAAAAAAAAACAACAAACAACCAAGAAAACACACAAAAGTTTGTTAGGGTGTTGGTTTTTCTTAAAAAAAAGAAGTGTTGTAATGACAACAAAAGATTTAGTAGCCGTTTTAATTGCTCAAGTTGACCTCATGGGAAGTGATCTTGGAGAAAGACAGGCTTTAGCAGGGCAATGATTTAATACATTGAATTTACTGCAAGATAAATAAGCAAGAGTAGTACTATTTTTAAGTTTCTCTATTTTTGCCTATGTGAGGTCTCCAGGAGGAATATCACTAAACGGATCAAGAGGAATGCAGCTGACTTGTCACAGGACACTGTAAAAGAAACATGCTCCCCCAGTTTGGTCCTCATTAGAAGATGTGGAAGGCTGATGCTTGCAGTTTTTGGATGGAGTTGCAAGAAAAGGTTTCTTTTGCCATTAATTTCATGGGGTCCAGATGTGAGAAGATGAGAAACAGCCTCCTTGCCACAGTGGAGATCTGGAAGAGGCTTTCAGATGACAAAAAGCCTAAAAGAACACAGTGATATTTCCAGCATTTCAGGTCTAACACACCAGGTAGTCTACCAAACAACTCCATAGGTCTTCTAGTAGAACTGGCAGGGAAGATATTGCCGTCTTATCTACCAGATTCTTTTCTGAATGAGTGATAGCATGATATCCCTTTTTCAAGATCATAAAAGAGATTCTCCTCTGACTTAGACACTGCCTGCTGTAGCTACTTACCTGTGTGTAACAAGGATCTTCCCTCAGAGAATCGCAGAACTAAGGATCAAACACAGATATACTAATCTGAGCTCAAGAGTAGAGCATCCTCAGGAGCTCTACTCTTATTTATTTGAAGCCTGTTATATGGTTTATGCCAAAACATGTCTACCATGAAATTGTGGGGTTTTTTCAGAGCCACTTAAAAACCAAGATGGGCAAAACCAACCAAAAAACCACAATAAAAACATTCACTCTCAGCTTCACATTCAGAAAGTGAAATTACCACCTTAAAACAGTAGCAGCCTGAAAAAAACATCAATTATTCATTATTGTTGTTGCTGATAAAACAACATGTGACCCTAGCAGAGGCCGCTTGGGCAGTTGGCACTAAAGGAGCCATGCAGCCTGGCCGGTGGCTCTGGCACACACGTGTGCAGAATATGGTGCATCAGAAACACCATCACTGGCCACGTCGCTGGCTGCCAGAAGAAGTAGTAAGTAAGCACAAACGATCTGCAGGCTGCCCTTCCCCTTACTTAAAATTCCAGATTAATGAGCACTTCACACAGAAGGGAAAATTTTTAACTCTGACTCACTGGATTATTATTTTTTGTTTATAAGACACACCTACTAATTGGTTGCAGGCATACATCATGAACCACAGGCACGTGACAAACATTGGAACACTAGTGTTGCACAAAACACAACTTGATTAATCAATCATACATCTCCTTGGAGCTCTCAGGGAGACTCTTAGCATGCTATTAGACTGTTACTGAAAGCTGGAGGGAGCACACAAAGTTTTCTAGCGCCTCTTTAACTGATGCAGAAGCTGTTGCAAACCAGCAAGCAGACATTACCCTCAGCCAGAGAATGTGAGCAACTCTTGCACCAGTGGGACTGCCACAACAGTCAGGAACAGTCGGTGCGTTTCAGGCTTTAGCAACTGCAAAAAATAAATCCCAGCTGATATCCTGTACCTAGCTACTCATCCAGCAGGATCACAGAGCACTCTGTAAGCTGACTCAAGACCAGAAAAATCCCATAACACACAGCCCAGTACGATGGGGACAGCCGCCTCCTGAATTCATGCTTTGCAGAGACAAATCCTCCTTCCAGTTCTCCAGCAGAGGAAAAGAACCCTCAAGTGGGTGTGAAGGTTCATGCTGTCAGAGTGTAAATGAGAATCAGGTCTGACAGCCTTTAAACAGCACAACTGCCCTTTGCAGCAGTACAGAACCAGAAGAGAAGGCTGTCCAACTGAAATAACAGGGATTTAGGCAACCAGAAAGTTTGGAAGGAAAAATACAACCAGCTGGACTGAAGTGAGGACTAATGCAAGCAGATCTGCCAGCTCTAGGACACATAAAATAAATAGTAATAAGAAAAAAATCATGAGCCATAGCTCAAATCTTGAGTTTTCTAAAATTTAATATTGTTTCATTAAATTGGTTTATTAACTCTGCAGGCATATTCTGCTCATCAGTTCGAGCTTGTCCCACAAATACAAGGTCTAGAAACAGCCTGTGACACGTTAAAGAGAGCAGAGGCTCCTGTGCCATCAATCACCTGCCTGAGCTCCTGGAAAACAGCATCAGCTCTGCTATGGCTCCCAGCTGACCATGAGCACTGGCTCCCCGGCTGTAGGACTCTTGTGCAAAGCCAGTCCCAGGCTCATTACAGCCCTGCCCACTCATGTTCCTACTGGCAGTCAGAGGGCAGACTGCCACCTGGTGAACTGCTCTTCCTCCACCTCCTCATAGCACCCTGGTCTTGCCCTGCTAGTAGGAGAACCATGGCAGCTGTACTGTCTCCCCAGGACTGTTACTTCTCCGGCAGCAGCTCCCAAAATGTCCTGCTCATGAGACAACTTCCAGGCTTGCATTGCTGCAGGCAGTCACTGCAGTTTGCTTGGGACCTGCTTATAGCTCTGCAATGTTCATTCTGGCTCAGCTTGCCCAGAGCACTGCTTTGTCTCCAGCCCACAGAGCAGTCAATCTCACCAAGCAAGTGGACCCAAGACGAAGGTCGAGTAAGCACACACAGCAGGGCAATTGAACCCTTTTAAAGTGGCCTCCTCATTGATTCAATTTTCATAGCAGGAAGAAATAAAATTACCAAAGCCACTGAGAAAAAGTAGCAGCGGAGTGCAATTGGTGTGGGGCAACCTGAAGATGTTTAATGGAAGGTGTTCAACAGGAGAAGAAACCCCATTGCAGAGACTATGAAGGGTTGAAGACCTTGATGCATTACTCATGAGGGTCCCTGCTGAAATTGCTCCTCAGACATGGTCAGGCCTTGTCACTGCCTTATCCTTGGCATTGGCTTCTCTGTAAAGCCCAGAAAGTCCAAAGTAAGGAGGTAGCACACCAGTGCAACCATTCCAGTCAGTAAGTAGCCAGGCTGCAGGCTCCTAGGTCTGAGCACAGGAAAGCATCATAACGGAGCAAATAATAGCATACCAAGGGAATTAAAAACACCTCTGAACACCATTTAAGACAGTGATTAGGTGTTATTCTTATGAAATATGCTGGCCAAGCAGAAAAAAGTAGAAGGGTGGAAGCTGCTTGGAAACCCAAGGCCAACCAAAGCAACAGGTCCAGGCTCGGCCAACCTTACACCTGTTGTTGTAAAATAGGAGTGACATGTTGCACATTGCGTGGGTAATTACAGCCACTTAACCCTCACCTGCATTCCACACAATACAGCCAAGGAATAAATACAATTACCTCCTTGTCTAGAGCTTTTCCTCAGGTTAACCTCCCACCAGCCAAGCAGCCACCCTCCAGGTTAAAAAGATTAATATTTAAAAGTGTTAAATCCATGGTTAAATTCAGGATTCAGATCTCTGGAATAACTCGGTAGCACACCCCCTGCAGGCTCTGTTTCGTTGTGGAGGTCCAGCAGAACAACCCACACCCCAAACACCCAAACAGCACCAGTAACACTAAGAAAAATGGAGTCAAACCAAGAGAGAAGCAAGGGAAAATACATGATGGATATAAAATAAATCATCCTGAGAGGAAACTAAGCTACGCCTTCCATTCACTAAGAGAAAGTGAGTTTTCCATTTCACTTGGGATAGCTCTCCAGTGCTTCCTAACTCTAGCCAGGACTAATGTACGGTAAAAGACCAGCTGACAGAGGCTGGGATAGAGATTGGGCAAACTAGTGGGAACTATCCATCCCAAGTTTCTTGTGCTGATGTAAGTCAGTGCAAGACCACTGAAGCTAGTGGAGGCTATTTATATCACCTAGCTGATGAATCACCATATTGCTGTGGTTGGAAAATACTGCTTCACTGGGAAAATCCCACTTTCAGTGACACGAAACTCTGAATGGCAAAGGAAAGAACTCTCTTCCACCTCCAAAGTAAACTTAATTAAAATTAGGTGGGGTGATGGCCCCGCAACAATAAGAACGCACACCAGTTCCTCAATGGTTGTTCAGCTCAATCAAGACTGTCAAAATATTTCTTTCTAGGTCTTTCCTACTGGTGTTTCTTTTCTTCTGAGATACCCTGTGCCTCTCCTTCCTCCTGGCTCTTATCTCCTTGCACATGTTCTGCCTCACAAGAGAATAACCATAACAAACTGTGATTTATGGCCAACTTGGAAAATGTGATGACGTCCAGGGTTCCATTTGAATTCCTTCATGTTTGCAAAGTTTAGATGCTGTCCTACAAGCTGCCAAAACATTCAGAGCAGGAAGTCAGCAGAAAAAGAAAGATAAGGGGATTGCTGGGGCTAGGACAAATACCTTACCCCCGTGTTTTGTTTTCTTGTCTTCTCATGTTTTAAAGCTGAAGAAGAATCTTCTTCAGTTTGTTTTTCTCTTCTCCCTTTGCCCCAAACAAACACTCTCAAGTAGAACTGATTATATTTTCTTAATGAAAATCAGGTCAAAGGAAGAGAGGAATTTGGGGAGCACAGACCGTTCGCATTTGATATAAAGTATGTTTTTTAAACTGATCATTAAACTCACCGTGGCCTGCGTTATGTCACAACTCCAGTCAGGCTGAAAGCTCTAGGGGGCTGGGAACTACATTTACCTTCAGACTTGCAAAGGGCAGTGGGGTCCCAATCATGGCCAGAGTGGCTGCTCAGTGCTGGTCGAGCCCAGGGATCACCTTTGGCACTGGTACTTCTCACCTAAAACAGCAGAACTGTTCTGTATGGTACCATCCACGCAAACTGTCCCCATGGTGGGAAAGTCCCCTCCATTTCCCATGGGGACAGCTGACACATGAGGCACCCATAGTTCCCCTGGCCACTGTTACCCCAGGCCAAAGGTCTTCTTCCAGGAAAAAGGGCTCATCCCTTAGGTACTCCTAAAGAGGGACAGTAAAATGTCATTTTTGACACTGTTTTGCACTCAAATAGCAAAAGCTTCCACTCTGTACACATCAGTAACTTGGTTTGGTCTATTTTGCCAGCCTGGAACAGTCAAGAGGCTCTCATTTCATCTTGTAGTTGCAGTTTTCTAGGCTGTGAGGCTGTTTTTTGAGGACACGATATGTGACCACTGGGACTTTTCCCAGTGCAAACCAAACTATACCTTGACCTGAAGCAGTTAGGACAACCAGAGTGTTCACACTGAAGCAGCTATGCGTCTTGTGACCAGACCCTATATCATAAGACCCAAAACTTTCCACATCTACACTGCTCTTCCAGCCTGCCCCAAGGCCACCTTATCCTGCAAGTCTGCGAACCTGGCAATGCTGCAGCCTCTTAACACCCCCACAGCAGGAGCATGGCAGGGCAGCAAACCCTGCTGCAGTGGCCCCTAGGCCCGTGCATTACTCAGGCTAAAAGCAAGTTTGCAGCAATAAGAAAAAAATCATGGATCCCACAGGGAAGCACCTTGTGACTGAGGGTCAAGAACTTGTCTCGGGGTGCCAACACAGAGAACCGTATAAGCATATTACTAGATTGCACCAGCTGTCATATACATCCTTCTGCCCTTGGCTGGCCACTTGCCACTTTGCTTTGTATACAACAGATTACCAGAGATACATAGGCAGATGTAATTTGTTTCCAGAAGTTTTCCATGACAATTTCCTTCCCAAAAGTTAATTACTGATTACTTTTTGGTACAAAAAAAATTTTCTTTGGAAATAAGATTGTTTGCAGAGAGATGAAAAGCATCAGAAACATGCTCGCCATTTGTGAGTGTGCATCCATATACATATTTCTAGTAATGCTCATGCAGTACTCCTTACAGCCCTCTTGCAGGTCTGATGAATCACACCCTACAAACAACTCTACTCAAGTAATAGTCATGCTGAATAGCACATGACTAACCCAGAAGAAGAAGTTTATTCACAAAGTGTATGCAAATAGCAAACACATCTGTAAGCACCAGCCCTTATTTCAGGATAATTTGCAAACAAGAAAAGGGGTTAAGCCTGTCACGCTGATTGCTTACAGAAAGTAGATCACTCAGCCTTAGTCATTTGCATCTCTTTCTGGATTGCAAATCCTACTGGCACAGAATACAGCAGACCCTTTCAATTTTTTTCCTGCTCCTGGTCCTCCAGATGTTCAAGTCAGACTTGTTTTCTGCAGTGGTTTTTTTTTTATGACTTCTCAGCCAGATAATGAAACCTACTAAGGTCACTACTTTGCAGTAGGATAACTATCCAAGCTCTGAAAACTCATAAATATACTCAATTTATTATTTCTAGCTATCAATCAGGGTTTGTGTAGCAAGGTTTTGGAAGGAGGGGGTAAAGAGGGGCTTCCATGAGAAGCTGCTAGAAGATTCTCCTATGTCCAACAGAGCCAATGCCAACCGGTTCCAAGATGGACCTGCTGCTGTCCAAGGCCGAGCCAGTCAGTGGTGGTGGTAGTGCCTCTGGGGTAGCGTATTTAAGAAGGGGGGAAGGGGACACGACACACCAAGATGGGAACAACAGCAGCGGGGATGAGGAGTTAGAACACATGAGGTAAACAACTCTGCAGACACCAAGGTCAGTGAAGAAGGAGGAGGAGGAGGTGCATCCGGCACCCAAGCAAAGGTTCCCCTGTAGCGACAACCATGGTGAGGCAGGTTATTCTGCTGAAGCCCATGAAGGTTGACTATGAAGACTGTGGAGGACCTCACGCCAGAGCAGGTGGCTGTGCGAAGGAGGCTGTGAGCCTACAGGAAGCCAACACAGGATCAGGGTCCTGGCAGGACCTGTGGACCCATGGAGACAGAGGAGCCCACTCTAGAGCAGGTTTGTTGGTAGGACTTGTGACCCTGTGGGGACCCATGCTGGAGCACTCTGTTCCTATAGAACTGCATGCTATGGAAGGGACCCATGCTGAAGCAGTTTGTGAAGAACTGTAGTCCATGAGAAGGACTCACATTGGAGAAGTTTGTGGAGAACTTTCTCCTGTGGGAGGGACTCCATGCCAGGACAGGAGAAGAGTGTGAGGAGTCCTCTCTCTGATAAGGAAGGAATGGCAGAGACAACGTGTCATGAACTGACCACAAACCCGCATCCCCTTATCCCCCTGTGCCTCTGGTATGGAGGAGGTTGACAATTTGGAAGTAAAACTAAGCCTGGGAAGAAGAAAGTGTGGAAGAAAGGTGTTTTTAAAATTTTGTTTTGCCCAGGGCACTACACAACTGGACACAGAAATTTCAGAAACACCAGCTTTAATTTAACTTTGCCAAAAGACAAACTCCCAAGAACTTGTTTCATTTGAGACTGGAGTGGTAACACCTGCAGTACAGCAATAAGAGATCAATTTAGGCATCAATTCAACTCATTACTGATGTGCTGAGCTCCTGGCAAATAGCTAGAAAGTGCAGTAGGAGAATCTCCATCCCCCCTCAAGAAGGGAGCAGCTGAGTGAGGAACAGACACTAAATTTGTTGAAGGTGAGGATGAAATTCATAGAGAATCAGCAAGCTCAGAAAACTGAATACATTCTCATTTCTTAGACTTTTGGCTGACTCTTATGACTGCTTAGGTGTTATCTCTTGTTTTATAGCTTATACAATGTCTTCAAATTATGTCATATAATGTCCGATGAGTAAGCATGCTACTGTGACTGCTATATTATATCTTTTATGATGTTTTCTCAATGTTCAACTGAAGTATTGGCTGAAGTACAGACTGCCTGTGTGCATGCTAACCAATTTAAGCCTCCATGGAATCACAGAATGGTTTGGGTCGGAAGGGACCTTGAAGATCATCCAGTTCCAACCCCCATGCAATGGACAGGAACATCTCCCATTGGATTGGGTTCCTCAAAGCCCCACCCAACCTGGCCTCCCGTATGTTCTCCTATACTACGGAATATAATTTGTTAGGGGCAGACTTGCAATTTACTCTTTGATTTAAACCTGTTCTCAGGAACATCAGTAGATAAAAGATGCCGCTAAACACTGCTGTAAATCTCGTGATTTATTTTGCAGGAAGTTGTCCTTTTCCCTGGATTTAGGATGTTACCAGGGATGAGAAGTGAGCCACTTCTAAAAGGAATTGCTGTGAATGTTATCTCTCTTATTACAAGTTCTTCAGTGTACAATCAAAGCCTCACAACTTGCCCATGTCACAAATGAAGAGCTATAAATATCCTTTGGTGCTGACTTGGGTAATTGGGTAACAATTCTAAGACAGAATTGGATAAGTAGTTCCTGGCACATCTCACTCCATCCTCATTCACCATCCAAGGACTCAGGGCTGCAGGGGCTGGGGTCCCTGGCTGGATGAGGAGAATGGAAAGTCTGTATTCCTGATCCCTCTCACTCCATTTCACTTCAGAGATTTCAGAATAGTAAGTTAACATCTGACAGCTACAGAAGACAGCTGGGAGTTATTCTTGCTGTAGAGAGCATTGATAAAGACTGCTTGCTTTGTATTTTGTGGGCTATGTTTTTCCAGTCCCCCCTTGATTGTCATGGTAAGACAAAGTAATTTGGCAAGTATCATCATCATCATCAACATATCATCATTCAAACCACAGCAATATGTTGCCTTGACAGAGCTGAGCCCACGTGCAGTGCACGCTGGGGTCCCAGGAGTTTATATCCCCCATGCCAGTGAACAAAGGTGACTGGTACTGCTCCGACGGACCTGTGCCCAACGCTACTGGAGCTGGTGGACTTCACTATGTAGCTTATTTTGGCTTTTGGAGTAACTGTGATTTCCATTAGCTGAATTACACATCTAAATTTCAGTGTGCCCTAAAACCATCATAGCTAGGGTTAGCAAGAACTGCTGCCTCATTTGATTGAACCCTTTCCCGTTTGCATCTTTAAAAATATGCAATAATGCTCAAGGGAAGTCTCTTTCTCCCAAAAGAAAGACTCACTTTTAATTACCAACTACTAAATAAAGCTCTTCTCAATCCTTTCAGCTACCAGAACATGTACCTAGTTAGATAACACACCACGTACTCATAAATAACCTGGTAATGGAGACACAGGGAGAGGGAGATGCCAAGCATAGACAGACGTATTCCTCTAGAAAGGGTACTACATCCTTATGCATGAGGTAAATGGTGCTTTATGTAGCCCAAAAGTGGTAATAAAAGGACTGTGTATATCCTCAATGTTTTCTTTTATGACAGGTTTATAAAAAATCAGCAGATTTGAAATGTCGATCTGCTTGAAGGAAGGGAGGCTCTGCAGAGGGATCTGCACAGGCTGGATCCATGGGCTGAGACCAACGGGATGAGGTTCAACAAGGCCAAGTGCTGGGTCCAGGACTTGAGACAAAACAGCCCCATGCAGCGTTACAGGCTTGGGGAGGAGTGGCTGGAGAGTTGCCTGGCAGAGAAGGACCTGGGTTGTTGGTTGACAGCCGGCTGAACATGAGCAGTGTGCCCAGGTGGCCAAGAAGGCATCTTGGCCTGTATCAGACACAGCGTGGCCAGCAGGAGCAGGGAGGTGACTGTGCCCCTGTGCTCAGCTCTGGTGAGGCCACATCTTGAATCCTGTGTTCAGTTTTGGGCCCCTCACAACAAGAAGGACACTGAGGTGTTGGAGCATCTGCAGAGAAGAGCAACGAAGCCGGTGAAGGGGCTGGAGAACAAGTCTTACGAGGAGCAGTTGAGGGAACTGGGGTTGTTCAGCCTAACTTTGTCTACAACTGCCTGAAAGGAGGCTGTGAGTGTTGCTCACTTCTCTCAAGTGACAGGTGATAGGAAGAGAGGAAATGGCCTCAAGTTGCACCAGAGGATGTTCAGACTAGACATTAGGAAAAATTTCTTCACTGAAGGGGTTGTCAGGCACTGGCACAGATGCCCAGGGGAGGTGGTTGGGTCACTGTCCCTGGAGGTATTTAAAAGATGGGTAGATGAAGTGCTCAGGGATATGGTTTAGTAGTGAACAGGTACAGTGGGCCTCAATGATCTCAAAGGTCTTTTCCAACCAGATGATTCTATGATTTGTGTGTGTGTCTGCACACAGGAAAATACATCTGTAAAAAGTTAAAACTGCCTTTGCAGTAGCCAGAAACAAATAGGAGCGAGCACCACGATGGATGCACTGCCACTGGAAGGAGATTGGTGCCTCTATTGTGGTAAAAGATGCTGAAGTGTAAAATCACGTGTCACAAGGAGATTTGCAATGTGCTTGTTTGTCCCTATTTTGTGTTACAATGAGGACTGGGTTTGGCTTTTTCTTTTTTAAATCATACAATTTCTGAAAGTAAATTTCCTCAGATTCTTCACTTAATGAATTGCTTATGAAAAAAATTGATACAGAAATAAATCACTCTGCAGGATGCTTCCTGAAAAAAGCTGTGGTTCTCTGTTTTCTATTTCTGTGTCTTCTATTAAATAATTGGCAGTTACTCATCTTAATTATCTCATTTATGCTTGTCTTTAAAAACTAAAAAGTCAGCTTTTACCTGAAGTTTTACTAGAAGACTCAGCAACAAAGGGAAAACTGTGAGGCTTGTGGCATTACAGGCACCAGCAAAGCACAGTTTTATACAAGTATTGCTTAATCTGTGGTTCTGAGTGTTTCAGTATGTATTTCGAGTATACCAGATGGGATGGAGATATGTGATTAAACAGAAGCAACTGCAGTCCTTTGTGAAGGGCATAGAAAAGGCAATGTGTACAGCTGCAGGGTGGACCTCTGTGGGGAAGGCAGCAGCCGCATTGCTGCCTGACCACAGCCACAACTCAGAGCAGAGCCACGCAGGCAGCAGGAAGCTGATGCCCAGGCTGTTCCCCATCCTCCCTCCCAGGTGAAAATAAACACATGTCCAGCTGTGAGCCTGCTGGACTCATCTTCTCGCAAGCAAGTTCTCTGCATGTGTTTTAAAGAAGGAAAACAAACACACAGCTGAAGGTGTGGAGGTGGATGTGGTGAGATGCAAAGCAGGTTCCCCACTGGGTAGATTATGTCAAATCTGATATCTAATTTTCCAGGTATCAGATCTGGAATAAACCTTTCCTCTCTTGGTTTCAAAAAGGCTTCAGGGCAAGGTATGAGTTTACTTGGACGAGGAAGAGGTTGAGATTGGTCAAACCCTGGCTCAGGGCCCCAGGCAGTGGAGAGAAGAGTTGGAGCAACAAAGGCTCCTTCCTCAGGACTGTTTCTTGGACTGGTCTTACTCAAAATTTCTTCTCATAACTTTGGCTCAGAACATCAGCATGTGCTAAAAAAATCTGCTGATGACACAAAACTGGGAAGCAGGGTCAATTCAGAGACTTAGAATATGTTAAAGGACGACCTCATGAACCAAAGTAACAGAAAAGGGAGGAAATACAGTAGCACAAAACCCAAGGTCATACATTTGGGAACTAGTTATTTTTTGCTATAAGCAAGGAACTTATCAGCTAGCAGCACCAGAGCTTTTTCCCCTGAGCAAAGGGCAGTTATGAACGGTAACGTGATGCAGCTGTGGAGAGGGAAGTTCAGCCTTCAAATGCTTTCAAAGACGTATCTCTGTTAGTGATACCTCAAGAAGGGTCATATTAATGCCACTATACAAGCTTTTGGTTAGGTCTCATTTGCAATAGGAGGTAAAATTCTTGCTTCCAGTTCCCAGCGTGAATTCCCCAGGGACACAAAATAGGGACGGAGAAGAGTCATAAGGACAACCAGAAGAAAAAAAAACTGTATTACCAGAATACTTTTGCTGAAAGATTGGGCTTGGGAAACTAGCAGAACAAAAGCTGAGGAAAAAGTCAGCTGCTGCCTTAAGTGTGCTGGGCATGAAACACTTGGGAAGGAGACCTGTTTAAGCACCAAGATAATTTCATCATGCACTCTCCATCAATATATTAGACTGTAAATTAGATTAATTGTTTAAACCATTGGGATAACCAGATTCTAGAAAAGGCTTCCTGTATCCACCTACTCTTAATATGGAGTTTGATGAGTTAGAAAAGGGAGCATATACCTGGATTGAGCGACTCAGTAAGGCCTTTCAAATCATTTGTCCTATCTTAGCATGCTTCCTCAGTGCTATATATCACTAATGTAAGTGGTAAAGTGCAGATATGTATGGGCAGCTTTGAAGCACCAACTCTTTCTCAGGTTTTGAAAGATAATTGAGGGCACCAGCAAGCCTACACTTTACTGTCTGCCTGCAAAAGATTCCAGTGAGAGTGTGTGGACTCAGGTTTCTAAGAATAAAGTAGCAAATAGAATATGAAAGTGAGATTTCAAAGACATGTCCAAACCTCTTATTCTGAAGAAAAAAACCCATCTGACTACGTCAAAGTCTTTTAAAAAACACATTGAAAGAATTGGAAGTAGTAAAGACTTTGAATACTGCTATTTTACATGCTATATTTTCTCTTCTTCCACAGCAAATTTTGAGCACAACAGATTTTTTCTGTTTCCCATTGAGACACCTGCAAGAGGCTCAGAAAAGACAGATGTTTTCCATCTGTCTGGTCACTGCAGTTCCACAGAGCCCTACAGGTGTACAGCGGTGATAATAAATATATAAACCATTTGATTTTTAGAAGTTTTCCCACATGGACTCACGGAAGCTGATGTTCTTAGGCTTGCAGGCTTGGCAAGAGAACACATTTTTCATTGTGTGGCATTTATTTTTTGGTACCTACAGCACCACCCAACATGAGGGAATCACACAGCTTTTCAGGGCTTTCTTTCAGAGTGTTCTATTTAAACCATATAATCACAAACCCTATGAATTATTACCATTTGACAACTGGGACTTCCTGCCCTAAAAGCTCTTTGTTTATAAGTCATGACCTATCTCTTTATTAGTGAATTTCCAGTAATCCAGTGTATTTGGAGACTACCTGGAAAGGTATGACTAATGCCTCCCTAGTCATATTTTCCCAATTCCTAGTAAAGCACGAATGAGAAGTAGCCAGAGCACCTGCATCTGATCACTGTCTGCCTTATGGGCTGTTCTTTTATGTCATATTTTCTGCATAGGGTTCTGCTTTCCTGCATCACCCTGCCCCTAACCTTCTTAGCCTTGAAAAAGTTAAGAAGCAAGAGGCTGCATTGACTCTAACCAAGGGCTGTTTCTGCATGACCAGCTCAGCCACACAGCTCTCACTCTCCTACCCACTTAAGTCCCATTCACAGACCTACCCTGCCTCCTGCTACTGTATTACTCCATGCAAGCTGTTTTGCCTTCCAGCCATCTCTAGTCATAGGTCTCATTTTATTTTCCTTCCTCCAAGATATCCTTTTTTTCACCCCAGGCTTTCTGAGTCTGGTTCTGACACATCATCTTAGAAGATTTTCCTACACCCATACAACAGCCTCCGGGCCCGCTCTCATTGGGCTACCAGCTTGCCAGCCTTTTGGCCTCCAAGAACTGCAGCTTCCGAGTGGATATATCAATGACTTCTTGAAACACATTCTTATTCACACTCTGCTCTTTGCTCAGCTCTCCTGGAAGCAAGATCTTCCTTATCTCTAAAGATCTTGTTGCTCAAGAACGCAGCTGAGAACAATAAACAATTAAACTGCAGGGGAATACCTTAGGTGTATTTTCACACCACGCTTTTACATCGTGTCCCAGAATGCCCATGCGTGTTTGTGACTCAAAGTTCCAAGCTCAAAGCTGCGTCCTATTAACATCACATGCAACCACCACTTGGCCAATCCTGTTGATTTTACACAAAAAACCCCATTTCTATGCTATGCTGAGAGGCAGGGCTTACGTGGATGGACAGACAGAGGGACCCATCACTACCCAGATAGTAAAGCAATTTTTCTTACTCATTGCAGTGCTCCACAGAACAATAGCTATGTCCTTTCTCGTCTTCTCCCTCTGAAACACGTCTCTCTTTTTCTGCCACTGAAGCAAGAGAAATTTGCCCCAGGTGAGACTAGCTAGGAGAGCAAGAGTGCGCTGCAGTGATGATGCCAAAAGGAATATTGCCAGAGGTGTAAAGTTTTCTCATCCTTTGTGATCCTCTGTACAGATGCCTTTTGTAAGGGAAACAACACCACGCCTTTCCCTTAAATACTATGGTGTGTAAAGGGCAGAGGACAGACTTTTCTTGAATGGTTCTTTAGCTGTGAAGGAGACCCATCTTATTAATGCTTTCCTTAAATACTACACAGTAGCACTGAAAAAAACACTTTTTATTCCACATATAGCTTTCTTCAAAGAAAGATGGTTTGTGGAAAGAGGAAATGGCTTTTCTTAGGTTCCCTAACATAGCTGGAAAACACAGGTGAGGTTTTGGGCACACAGCCCTTTTCATGACTTCTGTCTTCTATGATTGCTTTAGGATGTATAACAGATTTGCAGCATACATAAGGCAAAAAAAAGTCCACTTCAACAATATTAGCATGAATGTGAGCTTTCCAGCAGGACCAACGTTTTCACATCTGTGGCACTTTTCTGTTTAAATTAGGAACTTCTTTTTTATAGACTGTCTGAATGGTACTGGTCACCTGAGCTGTGCCAAGGAAAGAGCAGGCAGGCGTTCTGCCCCAGCCTGGCCTACAGAACAAAGGCTAATAGGCATGAAGGGGTAGTTTTCCCCATTCGACTACCTCAGCCTCCTTATAGACTTGTTAGGGTGAAATCATTAATAAATAATTTTCAGACATGTCTTATTACGCAAACAAATAAGTCTAGAAAGCTTCCAGAGATGGTTCCTAATGCAAGCAGCAAAACAGAATTAGTATCATAGCTTTCTCCTTGAATATTTCCACCTGAAATATTCAGAAAGCAAAGAAATCCATAGAAATCAAGAGAGGAAAGAAACACACTAAAGCCCTCAAAAACACTCTGGGAAAACAATGGCACTTGCAGTGTCTTTCCTCTAGGACAGCAAGGAGGAGAGAACAAAGGTCCAGTTTATCAGATCTGTGAAGAATGTTGTTATTGTTCTTTTATTTCCTATACATACACACTCAAATAAAAATGAGCCTTTCCTCCAAACAACGCCAGGCTGCAGACACTCCATGGATGGCTCAGCTGATATGTCTCTGCCACCGCAGGCGGAACACAAAGTACTTTACCAGATTGCTTAACAAGCACTGAGCAAGCAGCTTTAACCCCTGGCAAGTACCTACAGGGTTTTTTTTAAGCTAAATTTGCATATAGGTGTAAAGAAGCCGCTCTAACCTGTCTCCACGGTTGAAATCTCATTAATCTTAACATTGATTCATTTGTTCAGTTACCTAGTTAGCATGTAACATACTGCATGCTGAAACTTGACCTCCAAGCGTATTATAAGTCCGGAGAGAAGTACTGACTTGATTAGCATCTGCATAAATAAAAATTTCCCGTAAGAAGAAAAATTTCTGCAAAATAATTGCAGCAGGATCTGGTTTGATGTCCATCACACCAACAATGACTGTACAACCTTGGTTATAAATTCCCACCCAGCAAAGGCTCCTTTTCCAGGTCAGGGCTTCACTTCTGGTCCCGATGGCTGTTTACCGAAGAATGCTGTTGATCCTCTAAGAGTTTCTAGGAGAAACATGTGATGGCCACCAGCAACTGCTACAACTTTTGTGATGAATCAGGATAGGAACTATTTGCATGCTGCTTGACACGGTGGTGTCCTAACCCAGGCTCACCTGACGAGAAACTACAGCTGCAGCACAAATAAGCATGGATAGCACCCTCATTTCTTTGCACTACCTTAACTCAGGGTTCCCTACATGCTTTCTTGCATTATGAGAAAAGCAAACTGAAACTACTTTATGTTTGCCAAGGCTGGTTGAGGGCAAATCAGCTACTAATGCTCAGTAAGTAACTTGGCATATGGCGATTCATCTGACCCACTGGAAGCATCAAATTCATGTGAGCTAAGTATCCCTTTACAACCAATGGAAAGGAAGAGGACAATCCAGAGCAATTCACCTTACCCTAAGACAGAAAGCAAAAATAGGCCAGTTGACTCATGCCCAAAACACACCCATTTTTCCCGTTGACAGTAAAAGGAGCCTTGGGTGATGTGCTGATGGAGACAGCCATAGCGTAGACATGTAAAGGTAGGTGAGTCAAATCCCATCCCTACGTGAAAACTCTCAGCCTCGGGTGCTTGGTCTTGAGCTGGCTGTGAAAAGGAAACTGGCCTCTTCCCTTCTCACATTTCATAAAAAGCAGCCAGCAGGTCTTTGTTTCTCTAAGAGAACATTTCCCTTACCTCCCGAAGTCGTGTGGAGAGTAGAGATCTTGTTACTCATAACCCAGGCTATCATTGCCCTTCGTCCCTGATGAAGACCTGTTTCACTGCACGGTTTGCTGAAGTGCTTTCTACTGCTGCCTGCTGCCATGAAGTGCTGGGGCCCTGGAGCACCAGTCTTGCCACTGGGATTTTTGGTGCACAGGTTTGTGGTTGTCAAATTGCACCTTTGCCTCTCCAAACTTGCCACAGATCATTTGGTGCCCTCACTTGGTTTCACAGGCTTGATCGTGTCAGCTTTCAGTGTCAATGTATCATTGGTTGGGGCTACTACATCTAATTGCTACTGCAACTGCTATTAACTGCTATTAAGGGTTAACAGCAACCCTGGCACCCCAGATAAGCTGGCATGACACTCACTGTCCTCTGGCCCACATGGCTCAAAAGAGTGCAGGGTGATGTCCTTCCTTCCTTTCCTCCACCACTTCTACTGCCTGCACCGAAGCTTGATCATGGGGAGGAGGCCTCTAAGGGGCATAAGGACCAGAGATGTCTGAGATAGAACCTGGTGGCACCTGGAGGTTGGCAAGCTGCCCCCAGCCCTTGAAGGGATGTAGTAACATGAGGAAGGTGCCCAGACTCACAGAATGCACATCACAGCTTTGCTGGGAGGCACCTGGCTGATGCTGGGGTGCAGGGCAAATAGTACACACCTGCATTATTAAATAATATACACAGCAGGGAAACAAGCATTACAGCATTACATGTGTGCACAGAGACACACATTGACTCCAAAAGCATAAAGCTCTTCAGTCAACTAGGTGGGACTTCAGCTAGGAGAAAAGCAGGGAAAATTAAGGGATGTCAGCCAGAAAGCAAATGCACCACAATGAGAATTTAACATGCAAAAGTAAAAAAATAGCTGCTGCATAGTTCGGAAATATAAAAATAGTTTGGCTGTTCCCTTACCCTTTCCTTTCAGTCATCACTTCTCTGCAGCCCTGGGGTTTGTTTGTGTCAGTTGCTATGGGAAGGCTGCGCTGCCAAGCCCTGCTGGGGAGAAGTTGTTCCACTAACGAACCAACACAGGGCTAACGGCTCTGTAAAAACATTAACTCAGACTTTGTCCCTCTCCCTTTGAACATCTGACTTAGGATACCTTGATGCAAGAAAGCATGACCGCGTCTCCCCTCCTCACAAAGTATTTTCTGCCCTTTTAAAAGAGCTGCAGTGGCCGAGGAGAAGGTATGTACATATCAACAAAGTTCTGTTGGGCTGCTCCCCCTAACAAGCACCATCCGCCCCATGAAATCTCTGCCAACACCACATCACCCCTCACAGAATGGAGAATATGCCTGTGGTGACACCCTGGGCCACATTCTGCTCCTCTGGGCTGTAGGCACAGCAAACCCCACTCTGCCAGGGCAGAGCAGGACAGGGGAAAGGCACCTGTTTCCCCCTGCACCTCTCAGGCAGGCTGACGGTGCAGTGCAGCAGCCAGCACACCTCAGGGGAGCAGTGACTTGCCCATACAGTAGGGCATGGCATTTGGCAGCGAAGTGGTGGCACTTCCAGTGCTCATCACCCTTGCAGGAACACAAATGCTTTTCATCTATGCCTGATAACAGCATTGACAAGTATCTGCAGGCAAGGTCTTGCAGCGCCCGCTTCTACTGCTCTGGTTCTATTCATAGGCAACTTGTAGAAAACATCAGCCTCCTTTACATATTTCTTCACCTCTGCCCTGCCTCGTCCCAAACGTTCAGTGCCTCAGATCACCGTGCTGGCCAGGTTACAGACATGGGCAGGCTCTCACTGGTCAGCAGGGTCATACTTTATGGAGTGCCTGCAGTCCATCACCTCTTAATAAATGCATTTTGGCACCCCCTATATGTGCGAGTTTAAACATTCCTGTCTGCAATAAACCTGTCTTGCTCGCCCCACAACTGTCTGAGCACCGTATTTCCCTTTCCTGCAATGTTCAAATATACTATTTGGCACCTAAAGGCTTCACATTTTTATAACACCTTCTGTGTTCGCAGCACTGTGCAGTCATTCATTGCCATCTCCCAACACCCTGGCGAGGTCAGCAGGCAAATATTATTCTCTTTTCTCGAGTGGGAGGACTGTAACAAAGTGAAAGCCGCTTGTCTTGGACCACAGGGCTAAGCCTTCCCAGACATACCAAGTAGCTCCCGAGCCTCCTTGCCCTTTGCAAGAGTGCTGTGTTCACACGCAACGCACAGACTGTCTCACACCTGGAGCCCATCCCTAGGGCTGGTAGAGGTATTTGCTCTTCGTGAGCTTGACTGCCAGGGAAGAGTATCATGTGAGCAGAGCATGAGTAAGAAGCATTTACTGCTGGGGACTTGGGTTAGGGCTGCTTTTCCACATCACAATGCATGATGTGGAAACTCCCAGCTCTTGAGAGCAGCCCAGGCCTTGTCTGCTGGCCAGGCTGTAAGTGCTGGAGCTCAGCTTTTTAAAAAGGAGTGTGAAAAATGCAAAAGCACTTCCCAGAGCTCGTGGGTGGTTTAGCTGCCATGCACATGGGACAGTGAGGCTGAGCAACAGGGGCAGGAAGGGGGATTTACTACCTCCCCATCTCCAGCCCTGCTTCAAAGCATAAGGTGGATTTAGTCCAAAAAGCCAAGTCTTTGATTAGTGCTGCACAGAATAGATGGGATTTTGCAAGTTGAGTCGTCTGTCCATTTGAATCTTTAATTCTCATTGCCGTAAGGATCAGGTGCCAGGTGACTCAACGAAACAAGAAAGCTGCAGTTGACGTCCTGCCTGCCTGGAGCCTCAAACACTAAACACTGAGTATCACCAACCACTTTGCAGAGCTGTGCTGATAAGGAAGGCAGCCATCAAAGGGAAGCACAGCCTCCGCAGCTGTAAAAGAAGTGCCTCTGACTTTCCCTAATGGCTCACAGGAGGGGAAAAAAGGACAACTTTATTCTCCTGTCGGGGTCAGCATTTATATAAGCTGGCAAAAGACTAAGACTTCTATTTCTGGCAAGTCCCCTCACTGCCAGACTGGTGCAGGTGAGCAGAGCCCAGCTGGCAAAAGGCGTGCCATCCAGCGGCCCCGCAGCTCCAACTGGCAGCACCACCAATGTTTTGGAGTCCTGTCAGGCTCTGAACTCCGAAGGGTTTACAGCTGTAAAGTCTGAATAGGACACATTTCAATGACTTTCTTGGGTTTTTTCTCTTCACGTGAACTCAACAAATTAAGTTACACTGAGTTCATTTTCAATTCAAAAGCTTGGTTTGGATGTATGTTCAAGGGATTTATTTTTTTTTAAGTACTTAATGAGGAACAATCATGCCCTTCCTCACACCAGCTCCCTGCAGCACCCACCCCTGGCTCAGACACAAGTTTTGGACGCGTTGCAGCAGCATTTTCATAGCCCTGTCCATTAAAACAAAACAGAAGAAAGACAGAGACAGACCCAGATGCATCAGGTAATTTTTCAGGAGTATTTCAGGCATTTTGGTGGTTCAGGAAAAATTTGGAAGTGTATCTATGCCAGCTACAAATTTATCTGCTCTGGAGTTTAGGTTTCAGATTAAAGGGATATTATCTAGGCTAGAGCATTGTTTCAAGTTATTAGTTTTATAGCCTGCTTGTAACTATAGAGAGCAATTTAAATAATTACATCCTTGCCACAAAGAGCTTGAAAACCCAGCCGCCTGGGCGAAAGGCAAACGGGGAGGTGTGACAACGCTGCTAGAAAAGCAATCAGCTGAGGAATTGGACCAGAGGTGGCTGGAAGACACCTTTGGCAGAAAGATGCTTGGTGATCATTGCTGAATGGGTATCTCACTTTGGCTGCACTCCCAGCAGCCCCCAAATACCTCCTCACTGGTACTGCCAGCAGCAGGGCAGCCTCAGCACTGAATGGGCACATTGAGGGTGTCATCCATCCATGGTTCCTCTTTAGGAAGTGTGCTAGGGGCTTGAAAGGGACGGTTAGCGGTCGGGTGGGTCTCTGTCCACCTCCTCCATCCCAGGGAGGCTGAAGAGAGGAGCTTCGCCCACCAAGGATGTGAATCCACCAGCATTAAGCTTGCTACGGAAAACTGGACAAATCAGCAAAAGACCTGTATGCAAAAAAAAAAATCAAAAAATAGAGAGCTATGAAGTGGACTTTGAAAAAAAATGGCATAAATACCAGCTGAAGTAGCACACGGGAGGGCAGCAGCCTGCCCAGGCAGTGCAAGCTGTGCAACAGCTGCTGCCTGCAGGCTGCACACCGCTCACGGGGGGAGTCCCAGCGAGCCCTGTCATCCCTTCCCTCCCTCTCACCAGTCTCCCCAACAGGGAGTCACTCTTGATCCACACCATCTGGTATCCAAAAAATGCATAGGGACGGAGCCAGAAAGCCAGGCTGTATCCAGCTCACACAAGCACCAGCCACCTGGGAAGCTCCTGTACCGGGAGGGTACCAGATAATCATCCATGGAGAGGGGCAGTGGGCTGTGTGACTGCCCACCTGGCTGCCCTGTCCAAAGACAGAAGGGCTTTCCTCATCTGACCATTTCTCCTGCAGTGGCAGGGATGGGTGGGAGTTAGCTGCCTGGCTGAGGTCACCTGCATTTCACCTGCATTACGCCTCCAAGTACTGCCAGCACCACGTCTGCCAAGAGAAAAGCGCCAGATCCATTTAGTGGAAATGATGAGGGTTTATACTACAAATCTCTGTTTAGGGCAGTGTTAGTCATCTGCTGTGGGTGTGATTCAAGACCAAAGTTAGCTGACCAAATTCCCTATATAGTCAAGAAAGAGACCAAGAAAGGCGGGGGTGTGATCCAAAATGCCTACGTTACATGCCTGAAGTAAAATAGTGTCAATACTGCCATTGTATACAGAGCGGTATTTTGGTTTCTGGCTGCATGAAATTTTCTGTGGAATCTGTAAAAGTAAAACAATCTTTTAATACTTCATCAAAGTGGTTTTCCTTTTCTTCTGCCATCAGCAGGAGGTATCACACATGTTTTGCTGGTATGCACTTACTGCCAATAAACAGCACTGTTTCAGCTGCACTTACCAGGTGTTCTTGAAGGATTCATGCAGAACCAATCCAAAAGACACCCCAGGAGTGGCATTTCTCTCCAGCGCCTCCAAAGCAGGGGTGGAAAAAAGTGCTGCATGGCAGATCACAAAGAGGAGTTTTTTAAAGGCCTTAGAAATCCAATGCAAATTTGCAGAAGTGAAAGAGAGCAGAGAAAAAAAGGTAAGACCACTGTAAGTGTCCAGGTCATGGCAATTTATGAGAGTGAGGGAAACCCTGGGCGGTTACAGCCACTGCACAGGTGAAGGGAGCAGGAGCCCAGGAGACCAATGCACCCGCGAGATAGATAATAAAAGTTAGGATTAGTGAAACACAAATGACAGAAAAACTGTACCAAAAATACATCTACAGGGACATGGGTCATTTACTGCCAGCTGTCAAGGAACTGCATAAGAAAGAGTTGCTATCTTTAGTTGCCCATCTTCTGAAGAGGCAGAGAAAATGATGCAGTGATAGCAGAACAGGAGAAGAGTAAACATCATAAAAAGTTCATCCATCAGGGAGGAAGGGGCATGTCAGCTAACCTAACACTAATATTGGACAAATAATGAGCTATTCAATTTCTGAGCACTTCTAAGGTTATAAAGAGCACAGCCAAAACTCTGCTGCCAGTTTTCTTATCAGATTTCCTAATTCCCTTGTTTCCTTCCTCATCAATCATCTTGCCTTCACACTGCACCTCAGATGCTCGGTCTTGTCCCTCCACATCAGGATTAATTCCACTTCCCCCCTAATTGAAGATGTTTGCATGTTTATATCAAATGGCTTATCCAGTCACACCAAGATTTTCTATCTTTGGAATAACCAACAATACATCTATTCCCATACACTCTTTTGTGATTCAAAGTGATGCAATCTCTCAGCTAGCATCCATCAATTGTTCTTAAACAGTTCACTGAGACTATTTGTTATTGGCAATTAAGTTTTGTTGTTCACATAAAGTTGTGTGCCATTGTTTCCATTTCCTGACTGGAGGACAAGGCAAGTCATTTCAGTGCTAATATTAACACGGCATGATTTTCCGTTTGCTTTTGCAAATACTTGTACCTACAGCTTTGAAATTATTATTCCTTGAACCACTGTGATAGAATGATTCTGTTGACCATAACAGTCATAACAGGCACATGCAAATGGAAGGCAAAACAGTTAAGCAAATTTCCTTTATTATGTGCACAAATTTGAGCAGATTTATTTTTATTTAGTTTTCAATTACAGTTGTTAGCCTGTTTTCTCATAGTCTTGTTCCTTTTCTTTGTTCAGCTTTACTTCATGGCTCTTTCCTTTTCTTCCCGTATCCATGAGATCTCCCTCTATTCATTCCACTGCCTAGTGAGCCTTTCTCCTTACTGAACAGACTTATCCTTGGCAACCCTCAATGTAAATATTCTCTATTATAAACTCCATTATTACTTGAAACTAATCTCCTCTTCAGGAGTGTTTGTTTGGGATGGGTCTTGCTTTCCCTTGGAATTCATTTTGCACACTTTTTAACAGAACTTTCTAACTAGTTGTGAAAGACCGTAGCCAGAAATTCTTTCAAAAATAGGACAGCAGCCACACTAATAAAATCAGAGATTGCAAAGGAAGAAAACTGTTATTAAAAGTAACGCAGCAAACCTATGACACTGTCCATTCTGCTTTTGCATGGTTTGGAAGTAGGGCACAAGGGATGTCTGGTGTGTAACCAAATAATCTATGCTGCCACCTGGTTAACCTCTGCACAGTCTGAGTAGCTCTTTACAACGGGCTTGACATCTGCCCTCAGTGTAGTAGCAGCAGTCAGGCTGCTCTTTTGATGCCTAGTAGCTGCTTGTCTGACGTGTCCACGCCTGTGATCATCTTGACCTTTTCACAGGGGACAATTGTAGAGATATGACTGGCAAGTTTTCCTGGGTATTTTAAAGAAAAAATGCAGAGGGGAATCTTAAGAGTTAAACATTACTACAGAGGAAACGTCTCTGTTTTCTTATGGGAAGAGATGTGTCTTGCAGAATGAATGCCCTTCAGATAAACACCAGTATGATCAGCTATCAACATGCACTGCCGTTTCTTCCTGGCATGCCCCACCCCAGCAGAATTACATTTTATGCCCATACAACAAGTGAGAGCTTGTGGCATACCCTTCTTCATTCAAGTGAGACGTTCTCAAAATAAACTGTTTGAGGTAAGCAAGCCTCTGGTGTCGTGCTGTCAAAGCAGAAAGATCTGCACATACACCAGTAAAACATGGCGTTGTGAAACACTCCCTGTTGACACACAGCTAAAGGAACACACATTGACCAAATGGAAGGAAATAAAAATTAAATTACCCAACAGTATTTATCTCCCTGTTTGTTCAGCCGTGCTCCTACTCCTACCCAGTTTTCTACTATCAACGTACTTATATTGTAACCACTGCTAGTTATAGCTCCTTTCTGGAACGCAGAGCTTGGCAAAGCAGATGTATTAAAATAGTAGTTTGGTTTAAGCACAGTTTTTATACCCTTACTGTCACAGTCACCATCCCTGGAGGTGTTTAAGAAAAGATTGGATGAGGCACTTAGAGCCATGGTGTAGTTGACGAGTAGGAGTAGGTGTAGGTGTTGGGTCACAGGTTGGACTCGATGATCTCAGAGGTCTTTCCCAACCTTATGATACTGTGATACTGTGAAACAGTGTCTGGGGATACACCATTATTGCATTATATCTTTTATTAGATCTTGTTATGGCAAACTCAACCCAAAGAAATTTATAATAGACCTGATGATAACAGAAATCAGGAACTTGAGACAGCAATGTAAATCTCTGACCTCTGTAATACGATAGGCACTCAGAAGATGCAAATTTGCCTTTTACTCCTCCAGGCAGGCACGCAAGTAGCCGATGACTGGGGAGCCAGGCCAGGGCTCACAGGCCTGCACCAAAATTTCCCATTTAACCACAGCTTCCTGCATAACCTTACTCCAGTTACTTAATTAATCCTGTAGATCTATTTACAGTTGGTAGAAGGAGAATGCCTGCTTTCCCTATCAGAGGGTGATTATGAAGGTAAAATCCTTTAATTGCAGTAAGGAATGAGAAGTTTTGAGGGCTCTGGCAACCTCTCACTGGATGTTAAACACTGATTTCACTACTGCATCTGCAGGCACAGGTTAGACCAACAGGCTTGTGGTCTGGCAGAGCCTCCTTTTTCAGGGCATGAGTGGACGTGTTTTTGGTTGGAGCTGCTGAGGTTTTAGACATGACCTTACTCTCCAGATGCTTGCCACCGCTTTCATAAAGGGTTGGTTGTGCCTGTGCAGACACTGAATTCAAGCAGAGCAGCCTGTAGAGCTGTAGAGTCACAGCTTCAAAATTAACAGTTTAACGATTACTTAAACTGTTGCGCCATCTATGTTTAGACAAGTCTTGTGTTAGTAATGTGCTAAATCATCCTTGAAATGGCACAGCAAGACACCAAAGTTCAAGTTCTCAGCCACAGGTCCCTGCACTGACCACATCCGTGCAGCATGGGGAGTGACGCCCTTGCAGGGCACCTTCCTTGCACTTTGATCATGTTCATTTTTGGGTCAGCAAATTTATGAGTTCCATTGACACTGCTATTTCCATTCAGTCACCGGACCATCACCATGGAAGGTCCATGAGGCGCTGCCTCTGGCCATCTGCAAGAGAGAAACAATACGGCTCAGATGCTGAAGGTAAAGCTTTTAATAAAAGGCCAAGGAACCTCTGGCTGTACCTGGCAAGTGAATCAGTTTGTTATTCCTCAAAAACAAGAGACATTTATACAATTGTTTTTTTCAGACCTGCTACCTTTCTCACTACTTGCTTTTCAAAGTAGTGTGGTTTCATGTTCCTTTTTCTAAAGTCCTAGGCTTTGCACAGTCAGCTGTCCCTATTGCAGAAGTTCAGTTCTTTTCCTTACTGTCCCCTTTACACTGTCCTCTTCACAGCTGAACTAATATCACTGTAATAAAGCTGTGTCAAAGAGAAAGGAATCATTCTCACAGCACTGCTATCAGCAGAGGCATATGCAGTCCTTGCAGCCAGATGACAAGGGAGGGGGTTTCAGCAGAGGCATTTTGGATATTCCCTCCTTAGGAAAGATTTCCAGTGGGTTTTCACCTTAAAAAAGAGGTGATTCAGGTCATGTTACCTGTCAATGCCTCATTTTAAATGTGCACAGACTCTCTTACAGGCATATGCTACCCAAATGCCAAGGTAACCACTTGCAAATACAGTTGCTCATTTGCACTTGGCAGAGTAGCTCATTGTCTCAGGGAAGCAAAGGGTTCTGCAAACACACAGAAGTTTTTGTAAACACTGGGCATACACACAGCCATCATTTTGCTTTTAAATTAAGCAGGCTGAGTGTAAACCTGGCTCCGAATTCAGCAATTCTTTGGCTTTGCTTCTGATGCTGTGCCTTCAGTGCTCAACCTTTTGCCTTGCACACCCCACATACAGTGACAGCATCTCTGTACACAAAGCTCTTGCTAATCACCATGGAAGTCACACCCCCTGCCTTACCACCCTGCAGCAACACTACGGCATTTCTGAGAGCAGTGACAGAAAAGAGAACAAAATGTAAATCAAATTAGTTTCAGTGGGCTTACTGTTACAACGTGACCTATTCACAAGTCAGCAAACAACACAGGCACCTCTCAGAAGAGCACGTATGGGCCAACTGAACCAGTCACCCTTCACTCCTCTGCTCCAAGAAGAGCTCTCCGCTTTCCTGTCTCACTCTCCCACCAAAACCTTGTCTTGATTCCCAGCCACTTTTGCCACCAGCTTGATCCCCCTACTTCTTCCTTCTCTATTTCCCAGTGGTTAGAACAGTCATGTAGACAAAGGGACACCTAATCTCAGGTCTCAGCAGTGCCTCTGTTTAACATGTTACAGTGTCTAGGTAAAACACAGAGAAAATGTGGAGTCAGACCACATCCCAGAAGCTGCAGTGGATCCCACGCAGGACACTGTCCCACTTCACAGGCCCCATGAATAGTGCACACCGGGTGCCTCCAGGCTGAGGCAGAAGCTGAACAAACATTTTCAAGACCACATCTTTAAACTTAGTCCTTAAATGGATTTGGGCTTGTCCTTACACTTGTCTCTCAACTTTATAGGCTGCTGCTGAAGCAATGACCCTGTGGTTGAGAGCCCTAGCTGTAAACAAGGCAGATTTTTCAAGGGCGTTTCCCAGAGGTCCAAAAAGCGGTGAGATATCCAACCCTCCGTGCTTTCAGCTCTGCCCATTACTCAAGCATGGTGCATTTCAAAGCATATTTCAAAGAATGCTATCATCCTGGAAAGGTACTAACTTGATAATTATTTGATGTTGGTTGCAGGGTGCGGGGGGAGGACACGACTTTGCAGTCCATTAATGACTGCAGAATCACTCAGCAGCAGCACATTCAAGGAAGTCTGGGAGATACATGAGCTGTTTATGAAAACTCTTATATTCTGAGAAGTGTTAAAGTTATCCTTTAAACTGCTCCTCCTCAGCAGGTTTTATTAGCAATTCGTTTCTATCACACCTTGGGTCAAGCTACAGCAGATCTTGCAGCATTTTTTTTTTAACATGTTTTTATTTAATTGCTGTCTTGGAGATTGTTTGAATCCTGTGTGTGCCCTGTGAGCAGCTGTCTGGGTCTTCTTCCAAGTTGGCCTCCACAGCGAACAGTGGTTTACTTCGTGCAACTGCCATTACTAAAGGACCACTGCCACACACTGGCAAACTTTGAAATACGTATTTTCCTAAAGTTCTGCTGACAGTTGTGGGTTTGGTTGTTTTTTCATCCATCACCTCTGTTTCCAAAAGGATTTGCGCAGAAACAAAATTTTCTCTTTTCTTAACCGGATTTATCCCGCTGCTTGACTGTATCAGAGATGCTGCACGATCTGCTTTGCAGGTAACATTAAGATTCTTCATCAAAAAGCTGCTGGTAGGAGGGCTGTCCACAGCACAACAAACTGAGCATTTACACACAAATACTCTTCCAACAAATCAGCAAAAACCAGGGAATTCATAACGGGAACACTGCGACAGTGGTGGGGCTCAACTCCGACTTTTTGAAGGTCTCTGGGCAAGCAGGTGAGGGTCTTCTTTCTCCCATCAGCTTCCAAGAAAGTCCTGGTGTCTTATCACAAGGATTGTCCCAGTTCAAAGGTAATTTGCTACAGAAATCTCCTGCAGGCTTTCAGGGCTGTCTCCGCACGACCATTCCTGGGAACATGATTAGATTTGTCTTAAACAAGGAGACGGTAACACAGGTTGGCAAGAAAAACATCACTCAGGCTTCAGGTTCAGCTTGTGCTGACACTTCTCAGGCATTAGAGAAGGTCAAATCCTGCACTGATTACTGGGTCGAATGGATGGGGCTGAGGCTTCTCTTTGGCATCTCAGATTCATCATTTTTTTCTTCCTTCAGCTGGGCATTATTACTAACACTGTGGTCTAAAACACAGACCTGATAGAATCATTCTGTTCTCTCTTTTACTACCTTTGGCAAATGGCTTACAGTCGTGATACAGCAGTCTGTTTTAATTGCTTTTGATACCCTGGGGTGTCTTATTTATACACAACTATTCTGCTTGATCAGTTTTCTAGCTGGACTCTTTTCTTCCCTGAAATAATTGTTCATGACGTTTTTCTCGTTTGTAACTCCTTAGAGCTGCCTACTGGGCGCTGTAGTCTGCAGCAAAAGCTTGGCCAAAACCTAGTGGAAGTTAACAGGACTGCAATGGATTTTAGATCCATTTTAAAATACTGTAAAACATTTTCAGATGTATTCTGTAGTAGCCCTGGAATTATTTTACTTCTTCTCAGTTTATCTCTTTGAGGTTGGAGTCACTTCTCCACCCTGCTTGGGAGACACTTCACCTTTCTTCTGCAGCAATAGGTCAACAACTGTTCAAGGCTGCTCCCAGTGAAGAGGAAAGCTGATAGGAAGAGCAACCTCGGAAGCTGTTATTGTGTTCCAACAATTTCAGCCCAGGTCTGGATTCACAGGCAGGGAGACACCGCTCATGCCTGTGTCATCCTGATTCAGTACCAGATATATCAAGTAACAAACGGCTTGAGCTCCTAAAAAATGCTAGGAGGTAAGGTTTCTCCTAATCACTTCTAAAGCCTTGTAATGGTGAAAGTACATTTCATTTGAATAAAAAACATCATTGCAGCCATTCTTCTTTTCTGTATTTCTCATGCTAAACCCTTGAGCTCTATTGACTTGCAACTCACCTGCCACAACTCTTTCATAAACACGTACTAAAAATTGATGCTGAGGCTGACAGACGTGAGGGGTTTTTAAGCCAAATGGTCATGTAAAACTTTGCCTAATAACTGTGGTCAGTTACAGCTGCTGTGATTTTTTGCTGTTGTTCTCACAACATTTTTATGACATTACTGCCTTAATGTAGAATCAACACTTCAAGCAATCAGAAGATTTGCTTTCACGTGTCTTGTACCGCTCACTATGCCCAAATATATATTAGCAAACTATGTTTGCCTGTGTGCACTGCCTGCAGCCAGAGGGTTGGTCAAGGCAGTTGCTCTGGCAGAACTTTTCCATCTAAACAATGCCCAACCCGCTCTGCTCCTGTAAGTACATGCCTAAGTTCTGTGGGTGGGTGCTTCGGAAAACAGGAACAGATTGGAGGCTTCTTTCCCTCAGCGAAATTAGTAATTTCAAGTGTATACACAATATTTTCCTGCAACATGTATAAAAGACAAACACCATTCCTCTGCTGAAGACTAATTTTTTCCTTCTTGATTTTTCCTTTTTTTTTTGGCTAAGTTGGAGGTGGAAAGCAGCAGGTTCTTCTTTTCTGAAGTACCTAATTTTCAGGGTTTGTCAGACCAACTCTCAGACACTCACTGTAGCCCTTTGAAAGCACAAGATCCTGCGTGCTTTTCTGCTACATCTTGTTTGTGTGATGTTCACTGTCCTTTCATACCGAGGGCCTGTACTCCTTATTTTTTTTCAGAAGAATTTTAGTTGAAAAATTTACTTTCATTTTTCACCAGTTTGTAATAATATGTATTTGTTTGATACGTGACAATAATTAAATAGAGTAACGTAGTATTTTAAGTATACAATATATGGAAAGTCCATTTTTCTTCAAAATCTCTTCAATCTCAAAAGCCAAGAGATCAGTGAGTAGTTTGTTATGGAGCACCAACTTGATGCCACCCAATTTCCCTCAGCAGCACAGACTGCATTCAGAGCAGTTGGGATGCCAATGAGAGGTGCATAAAGACTCAAAAGTCTTTAGTTCCTGAAACACCGTCAGACCAAGCCCAAGCAGCCTGACCTGTCTCACAGGTCCTGGTCACAGAAATGCATTTTTTTCATGTAAGCACAGTTTTCTCGCTGACATCACTTTTATGCTCAGCTTGATGAGCTCTACTTGCCGTGGTGATGTATAGCTGAACATCATTTTCCCAGCTCTTCTTGCTTGATACCCTTGAGACATAGCAGAAAAGCATAGACACAGCTCTCCGAACTGCTGTGGGTGTCAGCTCCCCCCAAAAACCATGCCAGGTGGCAGGAATAACCCCCTGCTTGTCTTCACACATGAAGAGTCAATCCCCTTAGGTTGTTTGCAGTATGCATGTTATTCATACAGCCCAGCTTTCACTGACTTGGTTAATTGTGCAACCCTTGGTGCTCCTGGTGTCCCCTACCCACTCAACTGCACAGCGTGAGATGGGAGACAGTTTTCCCATGTCCTGTGTAGCAAGCTGAAGCTGCTTACCCTGTTCCAGCTCTTCCTTAACACCTTCACCTCTCTCGGCATTTCACTCCACTTCACTGCAGGATTTCTCGCTCTGTCCTTGAAAGCATCTGTAATCACTTACCAAAGGAAGGTGCTGGAATAAGTGTTCTGACCTTCAACAGTCCTATTGCAACATCATTTTTGAACTTAGCAGTCTGTAAATCCTGCCTCAGTTCTGCATTCTGCCTTTGCTGTCCACTTGCCTGATGTGATAATTTCTGTCCTTTTTTGTAGTTTCATCCTTTTTGCAGCATCCACTTTTCCTGCAAAGCTCGTAAATCCTTCTGTCTATCCACATAGAAGACACTAAAATGCCAAATAACAAATTGTTGCTGTTACGTGCTATGCTAGGACCATGCTTGGCATTTCCTGAGGCATTTTTATGTCTGACTTCTAATTTACTATTCTGAAAGCTGCTTGAAGCAGCAGAAAGCATGTTTGCCCTCAGTTCTCACCCTGGCACCCAACACAGCACAAGCCCTTGTGTAACCACAAGGGCCTGTGCACGGTGGGAGAAGAATTTCTTGCCTCCTCTTTTTTTGGTACGTGTCTCTCTCTACCCCGCTCTCCCCATGGGTACTACACAGCAGGCAGATGTGAGCCTCAAACTTCATTCAAAGACACCCCCTTTCTGCCTGAGGGGGATGGTATTTCAGTAAAACTCTTCTTTGGAAGAGGCTTGTTTTTGTAGTAGTTTTAAAATTTTGATGCTTTGCAACAAGATGGAGTTTCCTGGAAGACAACGTGACTGCAGATCCATCTTTCATCCTGACGTGCCATTGTGCAATGTTTGGAGGAGCCTCCTGCTCTCATTAATCTGCTCTTCATAACTCATCTGCAAAAGAGAGCTCCACACAGCCGAACTCAATAGAAAATATTCTCCTGGGGAAACAGAATTATTCTCCAGGCTTTGTGTATATTTACAGCAGGCAGATAAAATGCATAAAACAAAGGGATAGGTAGAGGCTCTGAGGAGTTTAAGCCAGCCAGAGTTTTCACACACAGTATACATTTATTAAGGATAGGGGTTTTGCCCAGACAGCATTACCGTTTCACATGTGACTTTCACAGTTGTGGTAAAATACACAGTAGTGTTTGAATGTCATGGGACAACTGTGAAACCCCTCACTCTGAGTGGTTCCCTGGTAGGAGACCTTGGCACTGGGAGATGTCAGAGAGGAAACCCTGGAACAGGCCAAGAGCTGGAAGAAAGCACAGCTAAACGTCACAAGATTTAAGTGCTGTGAATAGGGAGTTTGTCTCCAAGAGAGTCATATGGCCTTTATCTGAAGGAGATAGAGTTGGAGGTGGTGGGGTTGTTTGGGGTTTCCATCCTCTTTTGCCTGCAGAAAGCTACTTTCTGCCTACAGAAGCCACTGATGAGCATCCTGAGCTGCAGGCTGGAGGCAGATCAATAAGGATATAATGCCTGTCAATACTGTCATTTGCCCTGTGTTGTGGCAGGTTGTTGAGAGCGTGCTGAGCAGCCAAGGTCCCAGTGCCAGGAGCCAGCCGTGTTTCTACATGTGGCCCGTGGGTGAAATGGAAACCAGACAGCAGCCTCTCCAGCCCCACCGGGCTCGCCTTCCACCCAGTCTGCAATTAATTAAGACTGAAGGGGAGGTTTTGAATAACCCCTTTGTGGAACAAAATACACGCAGTCAAAACCCAGCTGACAAACACAACAAAACTGACTTCATAGTTTCTTATGAGAAAACCATTAATGGCTGGAGAAATGAAGAAACACTTTGTTCAAGTCACTGGTGTGAATGCAGCATATTCAGATTACAAAGCAATCCTGCCTTGCTATAATAAATATCATATAGCTTTATCCACGGGTAACTAGGTATATAAAAGCCAGGAATAACACATTAGGTTTTAAGTTAGCGTACAGTACCCACTATTACATTTTCATGGAGTTCAATCACAAAGAGAGTCAGCACTTCGACACCAGCCGATGCCTCTGACACAGCAAGCACCAATGAGGTAGTCATCTGATACTCATTGCCATGGCCCTGGTTTGCTTTCACCTCTTTGTCTATGCCCTCCTCTGGTGTCAGCATGCAAGGGAGAGGGAGGCTGTGTGCTAAAAGGTTTAATAAATAAAGTTCTCCTTTAGCTTAGTGGCATGTCACCTTCTTTTCCACAGAGGCATATGTTAGAGTCTGCTGATGAACAGTGGCAGGTTGCTCAAATAGCCAGGCGGGCAGAAGTATGGAAAAAAGATCATAGTCAGGGAAAATTTTAGAGTCTCCAGACCATAGCTGGGGTGAAGTTTAATGGCGTGTGTTATGTTGCTGGTCAGAGCAAAAGTTGTAACAGGCTCCTCTGCCTTATAGGCTGTGAACACAGCACTCATCCCACTTTACCACCAGCACCCAAAAGCATCTCAGAGGTGTCCATGCCACAGACATCTCTTGCAAAGGCTTTGTATGAAGGCTGGTTAGCCACTCTCCATGATAGTTGTGAACCCTCCACCAAGGGCCAACCATGAGATGGGGAGTGTCAGTCCATGAAACACAGACCCAGGAGGTCCTGCTCTGGTCTCATGCCATGTTCTGCCTTTGGGCATTAGCACCTGAAGCCTCCAAAGCCAGCAAGCATCTTCTGTCTGCACCTACCCCTCAGCTGTGTCTGGAGATGAGACTGCAAAACTCATTGCCCTTTGAGGTCTAATGCAACCTGGAAATGGGAACCCCTTACTGGAAAAGGTGCCCACCATGGCAAAAATGTTTTGGGCCCAAATATGGACAATCTTTTGTAATACCATTGTTAATCTCCAGAAACAAAGTAATTTTTAAGCTTATATCACAGTCCTAAGATGAAATAAATTCAGATCAACACACCATATTTTCACTAGATTCTCAGAAAAACAGAACGGCACCTTATTGCCTCCATAGTTTGAGAGCAGTTATAATTGATTGTCCACATCTGTCTCCATCTTTCTGAAGAGTTTCACGCACCAAGCATGCCAGATGGGATAACAAATAATTGTTTTACATGCAGAAAATGAGAAGAATCCACTGCAAGACAAATGAGAAAATCCTATTTCTACACCTTTCCCAGCCCTCAGAAACCTGGAAGATTCAACTTGCTGAGGTGATAAGTGTGCAAATTCAGCAACAGTTTCTGTGGGCTGTATTCCAAGCACTTGGCTACTCCACAATAAGCCCTCTTTACAGAGTTATGATCTGGAGTGATGGTTAACCTTTTCCAATTGTTCCCAATAATTTCAAACATGAAGCTGGTCCTACTTCTTCACCTTGTCCTGTCATGTCGCAAGACTAACTGCTCTCTTCGGGCCCATGAAAAATGAGAACAATGACACAACGCACACCCTGGGTTAGCAAGACATACTGAAAGTACAAATGAATATACACCATAAGCCTCCCAGTCACAAGGAAACTGGCTCAACATCTCCAATATGACTGGCTGAGATCAGGAGACCATTTCAGAATTGGCCCTGCAGTTTAGTACTCATCTGCCCACAGGGCTCTGCTGTCTTTGCTGATGTGTGCACAGAGCTCTTCCCATCTGGTAGTAGGATTCTTCTTTCCCTCATTTCAAGCATGTGATCCTAAAGTCTGTAGTTTATAATTAGGCTGAAGTTAAGTCCTCCAATAGGTGTTGTAGGGACAAGGATCTTTCTGTGGATTCCTTGGTCTCAAAAGCAGCTGGGACTACTGGCCTCTCCAGTGCTTCTCTTGAGAGATCATGTCAGTTTGATGCAAAAAGATGGCCTGGACAGAACAGATTGGGATCACTGTGGAGAACTAGAAGATTTTACTTTTTCTTCCTCCAAATCACTGAAAAACTATTATATATGTGGCCTTAGAAAGATTTCTTACTACAAATCCTTCATGGCTTTAGAGATACAGAAATGTTAGAGATGAGGTCTTAACTTGAAAGGGATCACTGCAAAGCCGGATGGAGTAGTTACCCAGACAGAAAAGCCTATTTCCTGAGGAACATAAACATCCATGGCTTCTACTCTTCTCCTCTTCCTAAAGCAGGCTTGCTTGCTTTTTAGGTCATTTAACATGAGTGGCTACAGTGGTCAAGGTAAGACTGTGGCAGGGTCATTTTTCTTCCTCTAAATATATAAGAAACTTTATTTCAGTGACTCGCCTCTTCAAGCACTTGCTCAAATTGCAATTAAATTTATGTACAAATTTCCTTCTACTAAGATTTGTCTCATTTCTTTGTAACTCACCACACCTCCAGTCAGAGCTCTTCTTCCTCCTGGTAACTTTGAGTTTCCCACTGTAACTTTATGCTTTCATCCATAGGATAAGCAACTCCTTCTTCCAGCCCAGCAACGTCTTTAGGCCCTCCAGGAAATGCTAAGGAATAGGTTGGTTCTTTGCACCACACTTCAACCAAAACACAGGCTTTTTCTTAAATATCTGCTCTGGCAACAACATCGCCGCAAGAGTGGTCTCTTCCCTGGTTTTGACCTCAGCTCTATTTTAGGTAGATCATTGCATCATCCTCTACTATAATGCATCAAATGCAAGGCTCTACTCAGCATTTTACCTTGTGCTGTAATTTCTTGTGTATAGTGTGAGACAACAGAACACATGCAGCCCTGAGGCAAACCAAAGCATCTGCCACATTTACGCACCCCACACTAGCTGGACCATGTTTTATGATCTTCACAAAATAAGCCAAGAGTAATATTTCTGCCTGGGGTTTCTAAGGGATACCTGCACATAAAATTTCTCATCAAGCCCTCTTCAGTGCAACAGAAAGGATAAGCTGTGTTTGCTCTGATCAAATTTTGCAGAGCAGAATTTGCCTTTTGCCAAGAGAGATAGACACTGGATATTTTGCTCAAAAATAAAAATAGATGAGCAGAGCTAGGAACAGATGGGGAGAGGGGGATAAAACAAGAAATTAACATCAGGCCTAATTATGTCCTCCAGTAACTATATTCACAATCATTTGTACTTCTGTCTATCACAGATTTGTTAAAACACCAAGCACTTTGCTAGGAATAAAAAAAAAAAAAAAACACCTGTTTAAAAGCAAACCTCTGGTTTTCCACTGAAGGGAACATTTCCTTCTACAGCTCCCTGTCCTCACAGACCAGGAGAACGAAACCAGGAAGCAAAGAGAAGAATCTAATAAAAATGTGACTGTCAGAAAAGGAGGAGAAAAAGAAAGAGCCATTTAACTCAAATCTATCATAAGACACAGTAACCTTTGCAAAAAAATGAGTAGTTTCACCTTGATCAGTCATTATAGGTAGGCAGCTGTTGGAGACTGAAATAAGATCAAAACACACTGTAACTTTATCACTTCCTGGAGAAAAGTGTGGACAAGGACTAATTTTTATAGTCACTGGTTTTGAGGTGATCAGCATAAGATGCTTTAACAAAATCAGTCTCAAAAGGTGAAAAGATGATTAGAAGCTGCAAAAAATCAGGAGCTTTTCTAGAGTCTCAAACACAAGATCATTTAAAATCAGTGTTAGTACATGGGTTCATTGAGGCTACCATGACAGGCAAATTTTAGTCAACAGCTTGTTCTTTCTCTGTGTCATGTTCTTCCTCTACTGTTATTTTTTTAAACATAAACCCACATATTGATTTTGTCCAAAGTACTACCAATAGCACATACACATTGTTTACATTCCTATAAATGGAACAGTTTATTACAGCAATTTCTGGTAGCTCTGCACAAGAATGTTTTCAATGTCAAAGCAAGAAGGGTGCTGAAAAGATTTTTATATTGTTCACAGAGGATAAAAAGTAAAAGCCCATGTTTCTTAGCATTTTAACGAAAGCTTAGGTCTGAATGCACAGCAAAGTTCAACAACTTGGCCCATTTGAAGCCACACAAAACTATAGGGTTGTTAAAATGCTCCTGAAACCCCTGCATCAAAAGAGATTAACAAAGTCATGAAAGGGTCCAGATGCCTGTGGGAGGCTACTTCTTAGGTCTGGAGGCTCTGCATCATACCAACCCCTCATCCAGGGACAACATTCACTCACTTGATATTTCATCTTGGATTAATTGGGGCAAGTGTAACAAACTGCCCAGCAACCTCCAGAGTGCATGTCAAAACTTGAACAGACAAGCAGTCAATACATCTGACTTCGCAGTTACCCATACTAGGATGTAGGGACTGAGCCACGGCCCTCCAGAGGTCCCTACCAAGCCAAATCTTACCACAATTCCATGAAAACTTTGAGTTTTTCTTTCTACCCAATCCATTGATACTTTACCCCAAGCAAGGTTCCATTATGCTGAAATCCTTTTTTTCTTTTTTTTCCAAATCAACCCTAGAAAATTGTCTCTCAGCCCTACCTGTAAAACAGAGGAATACAACAGTTGACAACTATTTAGTTTACCTGACCATCTGCTGCCATATTACAATGGAGAAAGAAGTACTGTGGATTACATGCAACTCTAAAAATAGGAAGGGACTGAAGAAAACCCATAAGAAATCATCTGTGTACAATTTCTGAGAAACACACTCATTATCTGGCTAGAAACATTAGCTGTCAACTAAATGTGACTTGGGTGCACACAGGAAAAAACAACTCAGAACATAATCCTCTGAGAATCTAAAGATGAAATTCCCACACCTTTGAGAGCTGAATCATATTGTGCTTCTATTGACAAAGCTCCTATTCACTTCAACAGTGAAGTACGCTCACAAAGTGCATATTTAAAAAGAAAGAAGCTTTTGCCAGACAGGCAAACAGCAGGATAAAGTGCTATCATTTTACAACTTGCCAGCAGAGCAGAGAGAGGTGGACTAGAGACCATAATAAACACAGCATCAAGTGGAAAATCAACAGAGAACTTGAATCTTCTGCTTTTGCTTTGGTTTGGGCATTTTGGGTTTGGGTTTTTTTAAGAGCTTTGCAACAGCAGTATATTCATAGTGCTTAAAGGGGCCTACAGGAAAGCTGGGGAGGGGCTCTTCATCAAGGAATGTAGGGACAGGACAAGCTGTAACAGTTTTAAGCTGAAAGTAGGGAGATTCAGGTTACATATTATGAAGAGTTTTTTTAAAGTGAAGGTAGTGAGACACTGGCACAGGTTGCCCAGAGAAGTCATGGACGTCCCATTCCTGGAGGTGTTCGAGGCCAGGCTGGATGAGTCTTCGAGCAACCTCATTCAGTGGAAGGAGTCCCTGCCCACGTCCACGGGGTTGGAAATGGATGATCTTTAAAGTCTCCTCCAACCCAAACCATTCTATGATCCTCTGTGATTTTGACCACCCTTGGTAAATCAAGTGCACCAAACTCATATTTCCACCTGGACATTACAGTGGATCACATGCTCATTTCCTCCTGTTCATTATCAGCTCAATATTAAATCAAATTCATCTCATACATACAAAAGTAAAGAATTAAATCTCTCCCTCGAGGCGTTAAATGTGGTAAGTTGTTCTTCGTTTTAGCACAACTAATCTCACAGCGTCCTCACTGCTAGCATTCAAATTCCCTCTGAAGAGCTGATAAGAGCACCTTTTTCTAGTAAACACTGCCTCCCACTTTGCCCAGGCCCAGGTGAGTGGCAGAACAGGAATCTTATTTCTGGGGTTTGTTTTATAACTATAGATATTGTAGCTACAGGCTGCAAAAGGCTTCAGGCATAAATGCCATGGGACAGGTTAGGCACATGGTAGAATATAAGTAAGGGGAAATGGAGAAGGCTTTTCTTCCATTATCTCTCTTCCTAATGAAAGGTATTACTTCCCTTTATCAGCATCCCTTCACCATGCCTATGGCATGGTTAGGATGACAAGAGTACTTGTCACGTTGCTATTAAAGCAGGAGGTGCTGGTGCAGAGTGACTCACGGAGTGGGGCTCAGTACTGCGGTGGCTCCAAGGCTGTGTTTCGAGGATGCCCACCTGTACGCCCGTGCCTCTACTTCCTCACTGGAAAGAGGGAGCAGAGCATGGGTTCCTTTTGCAAAATGCTTGTAGGTCTGTGGGTGAAGAATGCTTTCAGTTGTCATGAGCAGCAGCAACTGCTTAACAGCCAGGTTTAAAATATAGTATTTTCTAGGTTCAAGCAAATCTGCTTTTATAACATGCTCAGGAAGCAGGAATGACATACATTGTGTCACCAGTTGCAGAGACCTTCCTCAGCAGATTACACTGACAGACCAGATAAATGTATATACTGTTTAATGCAGAGAAAAGTTATTAATTTACTTAACAGTATTTTAAAACCCCTTACAATTTTTAAAAGCCTGGGAGGAAGGAAAACTACCTCTACTTATGAGACTCTGTTGTCACAGTGTTACTGCCATCTAGCTTTAGAACAGAAAGAAAAGTCTTTTTTACTGAGTGGCAGTAAAGCAAAGAGAATCCCATGGCTCCCCATAGGTTCAAACACAGTCAGTGAACTCTGTCAGCCCAAGGCTAGCAACCAGGTTGGGTAATGTCTCACATTTGTCTCCCTCTGATCACCCACACCAGAAGTGGCTCAGTAGAGAAGCAGCAAAGCAGGACATGGTGCCAGGCTGCTGCAGGACAGCTGACCTTGTGCGACTGCCCTCTACTGCTACCATCACCCTGTGAACAATGGGAGGACTGAGGTCCCCAGGGCTGCCACCACAGCCAGACCAAAACAGGATGGCCAAGGCTCCTTAGTTCCCAGGCCAAGCCTCCTGTTCCCTCACTCCTTAAATACTCGTGACATCTCAACTTTCACTCACCCCACCATGCTGCATCTGCAAAGTCATCAGGTTTCTGCCATCTTTTACAAACCAGTACTGCCTGGGTGCCGTGTGTTGAACATACACATTCTCCGTGCAAACTGAAACACTGAAGTGGGCTGTTTAAATCAGCAGGCCCAGAAGTAGAAAAGAGGAAGACCAGAGGGCACTGCAATATTACCTGGCTTACACTGGCTCTTCCCTCTTTCTCTGAAAGAATATTGTGATTCTAGAGAATGGTGACACCTCAGGTACTGAAACTCTTGAACACTTATCAAGCACTTGGATCAATTTTCTTCTGTGTGATAAGAGGGAGAAAAAGTGGAGAAGTTGCCTTTTTTTTCTCTAAAATCACAAAGCAACCTTTTAAAAACAAGTAGAATTACTTTCATATTTTTCTTAATTTTCAGCATTCTTCATCTCCTGAAAAAAACATATGTGAATTCTGCTAATCTGCATTTAAAAAGGGCATTTCTAGGTTCCTGTAATGGAGTCATTACCCATTTTAAATCCAAATGCGCCCTTCTGGAAGTACCTGCTGTATTTATTTTGAGGAATAATGATGAACAAAGCTAGTTATTAAGATTTTGTTCCTTATTCCTCAAACATGGGACCAGATTCCCTCAAGAAGACAATAATCTTTCTATTGTACGTCCCACTGAGCAAATTACATCCTTGACATAAAACGGGAAGACATAAAATTGTCCCATAGATGGAATGAGATCATTCTGGTCCCATGTTTGTGGGATAAAGAAACCAATCTCATCTCATCTCATCGCATGAAAGCTGGAGATCTTGATGGCAGGCCTCCGATGGAGGAAGATAAACGAATCACAGCAGATGAACCATCCCATCCTGAAATCAGTGTTTAAAATAGCTGGGATTAATCACTCTCTGGAAGTTCCTGTCTCTCTCCATCTACTAAAGAGGAGGTTTCATGCAAAGCATCATAGTAAACAACAGCTTGTTGTTGCGACAGCACAGTTCCATTCAAGACACTACGAAAACACTCACTTACTGCAGCAACTCGAGGGTTTCACCCAGTGTTGCCAAGGAAACCATGGGGTTTTGTCACAGACAGTCCTGAAGGGGAGTTGGATGGCTGTACTTCTGCAGAACTCCAGCTGAGTCAGAGTTGCTCATCAAGCGGTTCCCCCGCAACGTGATGGCCAAAGAGGCACTTTCCTCATCCTTTTATGGGTATAATCTACACTTCTCATCCTACTCTCCCCAGGTCTTACTTTCTAGGTGGGCTGTGGTAGTGCTTGCACCACCCATGAGCTCAGCTAGCAATGCTTTCAGCATGTAGGGAAGAGAGAGAAATGCCAGCCAGAAGAGTTCACCACTGTTGAGTGGAGATGCTGATGGAAAAAAGCAAGAGAACTATAAGAAATGCTTAGTCCATTCACACAGCCTGTACCTGCTGCCTTTTTCAGGCATACAGGGATAGAGCTGTAACTAATGCAGGAATTTGATTCTTCTGGAGGGCAGATACCTACTTCCAGTAAGGCAGTGGAAAATTCCAACAGGACTAGGGTCACAGGTGGGATATTCCAGGTGGCTGAGCTCATACGGCTCTGTCAGCTGCTCTGCAGAACCTTGTGCTTGGTATTCAGGAAAAAAATGAAAAAGAAATAGGGCATATTCAAACAGAAACACCTGTTTCCAGCAGGACCACAAAATCTCCAGGGCCATTCTCCTCACAGAAGCTGTAACTCATTAGCAGGGATTGCCAACCTTTCAAAGAGCATTTGAAAACACATTAGCAGATGTAACAGCAGGCTGCTAAGATGTTTAAAAAACACATCCAGAAAGGTTCTGGTTATTCCAGATTGTTCATAAAGAAAAAAAATAACTTTGCTCCCAAAGCCCATGAGCTGCATTGAACTTGCTGAACACAAACCCCTGCCTTCTCCAGGTGCACCAACCACACTCTGCAGGGAAAGCCAAAATCAGTGCTTTTGGCAGTAGAGTATGTGTGCAGGGGCAGGTGAAGAGAGGAAAGACAGAAAAAACATCTCATGTTCTGCTCCCAGTTCAACCAGGAAGCAACTGGTAGCAGCACCTGTCCTGAATCTGCTTTTTTTTCGTCTTCCTTTTTGTTTGTTTGCTTTGCTTTTTACTAAGCGTGTGTCAGCGGAGCTCAGGCTGCACCACAACTGAAGCAGCAGCACCTTTGAAGGATTTCCTCAGGACAATTGTCAAACCTACTAGGGAAGAGCCCCCTCCTGATGCCAATGTTGAAGGACCCACTTCCCCAGCTTGCCTCTACCTGGCAATTTAGTCCCTCACACAATGCGATGCACGCGGGGCTTCTGTCAGGTTAGTGAGGAAGGTGACCCACCCTCATCTCCTCCAGAAATCGTGCCCTTGCTGACCTTTCCCCAGCTCACAGCTCATACCCCCAGTGCAACTCATACCTCTCCTGAGGGCAGCCCAAAGCTCCTCAACCCACATCACAGCGGGATTTCCCACTGTCTTGTACCCAGGATAATGAGTTTCTCCCAGTACATCTCTGGTGGGCTCTGCTGACCTCTCTCCACCATCCAGGTCTCCTCCGCAGTGACTCCACCTGGCCCATCCAGCCCCCTTGCCCTGTCAGTACCCCCCTGGGACTCCTGCAAAGCATCATTAAGGAAATTGCAAAGTAGCAGAGGCCCTTTCCTGGGCTGCCCCAGCATCAATCCCTCCCCTCACTGGGACACAGTGCTTTCCTCGAATGCTGAAAACTCCCATGGTTCAATCGCACTCAGGGGCCCTCAACTGCAAACAAGCAGTGCTACTTGTTCACCTTGCAGAGGAAACCCCTGAAAATGCCACCTCTTAGGCCATCTGCATAGGCAGCTAATGAAATATTCAAGGATTTTTTTAAAAAATATTTTGAGGAATAACACAGCTCTATAATCCCGTCCACATTTCCTTGCCAAGTTTATTTTTGTCTTGAAATCATATTACCTTTTGGGGGACCATTCATTCCTAGGAAGACCTAAGGGAGAAAATTTGCAGTGGGAAAGACCAGACCAAGACCTACCTGTAAAGGAACAGAATACTCAGCACTTCATCAGCTTGTAAAGGCAACTGATATTGGAGAAAATGTTAAAAATAAGATACATTTTTTAAAAAAAATCCAGAAGAACTGAGTAACAACGAAGACAGCCTGGCTAATGTTGTTCTCCAGAAAGCACTAGAAATTATATAAAACCAGAACACAGACTGACTCCCTTACCGCTAAACCTGAAAACACTTGCACACCAGTATCTTGATTCATTCAGGAAGGTTCCAGCAAATGCAAGAGATTATGTGTGTAAATGATTCGTGTAAAGCAAGTCTCTGGTTAGATATCACACGCAGAAACCCAACACTTGTAATGTAAAACACTGCATCACAGAGCATCCCAACACTGCACCCACTGACAGATGAGCTTTCCTGACAGCTGTATTCTCAGAGAGACCCAGGAATTGCTTTCTGCCGCCTGTTATTATGACAAATATCTTCTCTATAGGGGCAGGTTCATTGAAGTAAGTTGCCAAGACAAAGACAGGACACAGCAAACCAAATGGAGAAGCAGAAAAACACAAGAACAGATGAAATTTTCAGTTACACAATGAGCAATGGATGCCACAAGCACCACTGGCTTCAGGAGGTCCATGCAAAGCCAGCTCCTGTTACACCAGCAAGTAATCAACAGTGCCTAGGGCAGACCTCAAAGGGCTGGGCTGGGCTGGCAGATGAGCCACACACAGTCTGCTGCTGGCACGAGACACACTTGCACTCCCTTCAGCGTGTGTACAGTATGGAGCACACAGGGCGCCTCAGTCCCAGCCCATACAGTGAGCCAGGCGCATACGGAGCACGGGCTTTCACTAGTAATAAGCTGGAAGAGGAAAGAATAAAAAAAAAGAGATGAAGAAAAATCACCAGACAACTTGCATACAAGACAATATTAGGTTTTAAATAAAAAAAACCTATAATTGAATAATAATTCTGAAGTCAGATTATGAGAAAGACATGAAATTTTAGTATTCGTGTAAATAAAAATAGAGTGCCAGAATAAATAACTTCTCAAGAAAGGGAAGCATTGACTGATTTTGCGGTAGATAAAAGTTTTTATTCTAGCTGCAGCCTGATGATAAAGAGAGTAGATGTAGTGGAAAGAATATCACACTGATCTGGGTCTCTCTCTTTGTACCTGCTCACCGCCAAATAAAGAAAATATTAGAATTTAGCTCAGCACAGGCACTTCAGTTTAGATATGTGGTGGTAACTGATGAAAAAAGGGTGACGTGTGTGCTTGTGAACTGCAGAAGGAGCCGTTCAGTGAAATGTAGGAGAAGCAGCCATGTTACGCGCCAGCACTGGATGCCAATTCAGTCAGTGGATCGGTGAGCACGGAATAAGAAGTCACACCTGAGCCTTTACACTTGCCCTAACAGCCAAAAGCTGCACTTCTGCAGTTTGTGTTGTGTCCTGCACAATGCTCCATGCAAAAAAATAGATGTTTTTTTCCCATAAGTTTGTGTAGCTGTGTAAAAAGTATAAAACTTCCCAGGAAGACATTTGGTAGAGAGGAATACTGTAACCTCATTCACTTTGTGTAAGGCCTCTGGTTCTTTCCCATCCAAATAGTACATGGACAACTTTTAAACTGGTTAAAGGAGTAAATGGAAAAAATAAAGGAAGGAAAAAACTCACCCCCAAAACCACGGGTGAAACTTCAGCAAACCACCTAAGATGGAGATGTGCATGACTTTCTTTCAAGCCATTTAAACCTGGGTCCACTGGGTTCTACGGATTACTGTAGCACCCAAATTTTTCCAGAAATGTCAGACAAGTTTACCGCAGCAATTAAGCTGTCTACCATCTGTAAAAGATTTGCCCGAGAGCTTTCCCAATGCCTTTTTCCCTGAAAGACGTTTAACTTAATTCTTTCAACATTTTGCCTATCATCCAAGTCCATGTACATCAAGTATTGCAGAGCTGGCTAGATTTTTGAGGGCAACTTTTCCTTCTAAGGATTAGTTGTGCACTGGTGCACTGAAATTTTATATACAGAGTAACACTCTGAATATGAATTATTTCTTGAGGAACACTGCGCCTATTCTTGGGAATGGAGAAGTAAAAACTTTACTAGGAATTTCAGCCAAGGAGCTGAGATTAACACCCTTTATTCTCCTCCCAAATGGTGAGTTATTTTCAGAATACTAGACCAGGTTCGAGCTTAATGTCTCCATCACGCTGTATAAAAGTGCCCTACAAGTAAATACGTGCACCCAGACAGTGACAATGAAAGACATGGATCTGAATTCTTGAGCACGTCAGAGAAAGTTTCAAGTTTTCTCAGCAAGATTTAGTGTACCTTGTGGTCCAAGTAAAACAGCGGTTAGGAAAGCTGAAGCGTATTCTTTGTTTCTCCTCCTTCTAGCTTGCATATAAACCGGTTGTTCCCAACTGCCCAACACTGGTGGGTGTTCTCACTTTCCACTATGGAAAGTTAATTTTTCATGTAACTCTAAATACAGATTGCTTTTGTGACAGACAATCAACCAGTCTACTGTGCATTATTTTCTCTCCCTAAACATTTACGCTTTCCTGGGAACTTTTGTCTATCCCACGTTATATCCAAATACTGAGTCTCCTAAATTAACCTCTGAAAAAGTAATCCATTAATGATCAAAAGACAGGAGAGTTGGGGGCACAACCTTGTTCTTGTCAAATAGATGTGGCGTCCCCTTTGGAGCCTGATTTTGACAGAGTTAGGAACAATTTTACCCTGCTTCTGTAACTCTTCAGAAGCATAAGAGAAGTTCCGGCCTTAGAAGAATTGAGAATAAGTATCAGAGTTTTAACAATGCTCGGTAAATGCTCAGTAAATGAGAAGACTAGCAATTACGAAAAGAAATAGCTGAGTTCCTCACCTAGGTTCAGTGTAGGGACTTTGAAATCCTTGAGTGACAAGATCTATCCGTACAAAATAAAAAGCTCCTTTGCTGTTGAAAGCACATTTTGAATGTTGGGATGGTGATTCTGCACAGTTAAAAATCATCCATCGGCCTCAGCGATTTTATAGATGATGCTTCACATTCATAAATGAATGTAACAATATAATGCTCCTGGTTTCTTCTTTCAGTTTCTTATTGAGTATTTTTTCTGTTTCTGAATTTCTTCTGAACAAGGAAGCCCTTTGGACATGTCCATTTCCTAGGAAAGTACCCAAAAGCACAGAAAGGGCTGACTGCAGTAGTGGTCCGCATGACCATTCCCACCACAATTACTGGGAACACTGAGGCAGCAAAATGCCATGCACAGTCCTCCGGTCAGGGCTAAAACCCCAGGCACCGTAGCAGCACTTGCAAACCCTTCCAGCTGCAGGGCTCCTCACACCTCCTTCCCTGTGTCCCCCTGTCTGGCCACATGGCACCAGCCCACACTTCACTGCGAAGCACACCCCATACTCCTCCTGCTCCAGGGCTGCCACTTCTGGGGCCCTCTGTAGCTGCAAGGTAGAGCCCCCTGCCATCCTCCTTTGCCAGCCTGAGAGACTTGACTCCAGGCTGGCCATCCCTGGCTGCCATGGGCTGGCACGGCCAAGGACCTGCTAGCTAAGCCCACCAGCAGCCAGGGTTGGGGCAGTCAGATTGCTCTCCCTTTGGAGACATCACTCATCATGTCTCCAGCAGATTTATTTTCACTGATCCCTGCACCATGAGGTAGCGTCTCTGACTCGCAGGTCGTGTGCTCCAGCTGTACAGGATGTCAAGCAGTGGGTTTGTGGGGTTTTTTCACAGGCTGCTTGTCAACACACTGAAGAGAGAAACACAACTTATTTTTGGTTTTGGTTGGGATGTTGAAAGCCACCCAAACAACACACTGAGCACTGTTTGGCTAAGCCTCAGTACCTGCTGTTTTGAATACACATTCTTCATGCTACACCTGTCCTCTGCTGCTGTACTTACTCATAGGGCTGTAGTACAAATTCTGGTGGAAGAAGAGTTGACACAGATGCTAAAAAAGTTGCATTGATTTAAACCTTTGAAGAGTTTTGTTGTTTGTTCTTCTCTCTATACAGAAAGGCAAATTTACAGCACTAAAATGAGATCTCTCCACCCCAGTTTGCACACACTTCCAAAAATATTGCTGATATTCAAAATAGCATGTGTTAGACACTAAATAATAATAATAGTCAACGGTGTGGAACACATTCTTTCCACTAATGTTTTTTTACAGCCCATGGGCCCAGTGTTGCTAACACCAAATATAACACATGCAAAAATACAGTAAAACCATCAGAGAGGCTGTAAGCCCCTAGCAGCTTGCAGGGGCATCTGAGCTCTGGAGATGATATGGGTTAAGAACCCCCATTCACCAAGCTTAGCAGCAGGACTGAAAATGATAAGGCAAAAAAAGCAGTTCTAAGGAATGGGAATAGCATAGGGAACCAAGGAAGGAGATGGGGAAAAAGGTGGCCAGGAGTGTCACCAAGAGGAGTCCTGTACTCTGGGACAGGGAGGGCAACACACCTTCCCACCACCAAAGCCACCTCATTCCCATTGCTAGGTGTCTCTCCACCCTAAAAAGGTACAAGGAGTGCAAGTTGATGCCCACACTGGTGGCCTCCCCCTTTCTGGGGTGAGGGGAGAGGGCTGATGATGTCAGTGTAAGCTTTTCTGGGACTGTGAGTTCACATCCTTGCTTGGATACCTACCCCTCACCTTGGCAACACTGGCAAAGCTGGCAGCTGCTTACACAGCTGTGGGGACCAAAGCATCTCTCTGCTGTGTGCACCCTCTTGGCTCTGCCCTCTGCTCTCTAAACCACATGACTGCAGACTACAAGAGACCAAGCAATTCCTTAGCAAGCCTCTCTAACACTCAAAAATTTCAGGAATAGTATTCATGAGATAGTTTGGTCATAGTTTTCCACTAGGTAGCTGCTAAATTATTCAGTCCAGGGAGCAGGAACTGGATGAATTTTCAAAGATCAAGCTCAGACCCCTGTGGCTGCAGCCCCTACACACCTTCTCCTTTCATTCACTCATTTATTTCTTCACTTGTTCATTCATTCGTTCATTCAATGAACACAGAGCTTCCCATTCTTAGTCACTTTTCACAAGTTACTTCCTAAAATTATCCCACAGCTCCCCAGGGGCCCGTCAGCCACAGGTGGCAACCACCATGACACCACTGGCAGCCTCCCCAGCAAGCCCAGCTGTGCACCACCAGAGGCAGCTGGCCCTACCAGTCACCAGAGCTGCATTCACGAGCCCCTGGCTGTCTCCTTTGGGGCCTCAAAGACACCCAGCTGCTTCCAGTGTCCACCCTGCTGCAAGCCTGCAGGAGCTTCTGAATACGGCCAGTCATTTCCACTCATTTTCAGTGGCACCATGGACGACCAAACTGGTGCTCACTTGGCAGTGGCATAAACAGCTGCATGGGAAGCAGTGCATAACAATATTTGGTGTGATACGAGTCTACTTGGATCCCTTCGTGCTGTTCGTACTTCTGTCCTAAAAGCAGAAAATCCTTCAGGGGAAAGAAAAAAAAAAAAAGACCCTTTACAGCACTTCTATTAAAGTAGTTGTGGCTTAGTGGCTTACAGGTCACTTTAACTTGTGTAAGGAGGTGCTGTGACCAGAGGACACAGAAACACAACCAAGAACAAAACGGGAGTTTGAAAAAATAAGTTCGGAACTATTTTCTCCTTATGATTTCTCCTGTCTTTGTCTCACAGAGAGAAGGATAAGAGCAATCATAAGGAGAAAACAGGAAGGAGAAAACAGGAGAAGACAAGGAAGGTGCTGAACAGCAAGCCCCTCCAAGTCAGTTCGGCTCTTCTTCCCCATCAGGCTAAGCTACCAAACACTTCGTCTCTGCTGAGACATGCACAGCCACCTTCGTCCTCGTTTCTGAAAGCAGTTTGTCTTCCTAAGGATCCCCTTTAAATGCTTCCACCAAGGAGGTACAGTGAGTACAATTCCAGGATCGGGCTTACCTCCTCTCAGGGTGCCAATCCCCTTAAACAGTTTTTGCAGATACCCAAAAGACAAGAGCAAGAGCCCTCTTTGGTTTTCCAGAACTTTTCATTCACTTGTAAACGTTATAATAGAAAGAACAATTAAAGAACTATGCAGCTGACTCACCCATTTCTCACAGTTTGGGTTCACTAACAGTAAATGCAACTACTATATCCTTATATCCAAGGACATAAGACCCCTGAGTCATTTTCCTTCCCTTGCCCTTGTTCACGCTTACATTGTTGTTGGCTGCACTCTCACAGGAAGGAGACCCACAACTTATGTTTTATTCCAGTGTGCAGAATAAGGAATTACCACACAAACGCAGAGTAGCACCTGCCATACCTCAGATGAGACCCTTTCTGGCAAAAGTCGCTCCTTCAGCTCTGTGGATCCATCTGTCATCTCTACCACGGCAATGCTGCAGCTCAGCAAAGTATTTGGGCTGTGCTTATACCAAAGAGCAGCCAGGGGAAGATGGAGGGCCTCTAGGGGAGCAAGGAACCACGGGGTTCACACAAAGACTATGCTTTTAAAAACAGAGGGACACAATTGGGGTAAAAATTAAGAAAAACCATCTTGTCTGAGGGTTTGTAGGGAAAGGCAGTGCATACAGCACAAGTGCCCGGTCAACCAAGACCGAAGCACAGCTGCTGATCCTGCCCTTCCCATTAAAGCTTCTTCTGGCTTGAAATGTCCTGGCCAGAAAACCCAGCTGCTATGGCTGCCTCTCCTCCCCTCTCCTCTGCTCTGTCTGCACCCTGCCATAGTAATGAACTTCTAGTTCAGTCTAAATACATCCCACATACAAATTTCCCAATTCTGCAGACAGCAACACGCTGCCACAGGCTTCAGTGGTCTCTGCTAACAGTTCCATGGCCGCCAGGCTAGTCACTCCGAAGTTCTCACTACACCTGGAAAAGCAATAACCAGAAGCCCTGAACTCAGGCAGCCTCTGGATGTGCCAACACCCTCGCCAAGCCCAGGAGGACAGAACCCACAAAGGGAAGAGCTGGTGCTGAAAATTACCTTTTGCCACTTCAACTCAGAGTTCATTCTTTGTGCTCACCACAAAATTTGCTCACCAGGTGCAGGACTCATTTGCCTGTGTGCAGCGGTTACATCCTCAAGCACCAAGATGCATCCTCTTGCAGGGCTGGGTCCCAAGAAGACTGGCTTGTTAGTTTTCTAATTAGTGTGCACCTTATGAATTTAGAGGCACTAAATAAGCTGTAAACACTTCCCAGGCTTTACTGTTAATGAATTTGCAAGTGTATTTTGCTCTGCATCTAAATTTGTAGGATATTCAGGTTAAATATCAAATACATCACCCATTTGCAAAAGGAAAATATGGCTAGAGTCAACGCAACCTTGAGTGCTCAGTCCTAGATCATTTGGTCAACTATTAAGTTCTTACTAGTTTCACCAATACTGAAGGGAATTCAAGCAGGCAGACAGCACCAATAATTTAAAATATCAGCTTTCTGTTTCTTAGGATGTGAGTCATTGTTAAATTCACACGAATGAGCAAAAAATAACAAAGTAATTCCATAAATCAGCCTACTCTACCTTATCATAATAGGTATGCACAAGCGTGCTCAGGCATATGTCTGCAGGCAGACAGGAGGCTGGCTTTTTGAATTCGTACATTATTTTTAGTGTGAGTTAAAATGCTCTCACTGAGCAGCAGGTTATTTATTTTTTCCCCCAGATGAAACTTCTGGCAAAAGCACATAAATTAAGTAGGTTCCATATTTTTTTTTTCTATTTTAAATGTATTTTCTGTAGCAACTCATTAAATTAATTTTGGGTAGAATTAGAAATAATGTACTTGTACTAACAGCAGTGTTGCTCAAGAGCATAATCTGTAAAACTAAAAACCAAATGTGAACAAAATTGTTGGTAAAAACATCATTCTCTACTATGGACAAAACCAAAACATGGTTCTTTTTTCAAATGCTGCCAGAAATAAAAACTGTGACTCATGGATGAGCATCATAAACCACGATTTCATTTCACACCGAAAATGTCTCAGCAGGTACCCTAAACTGAACTTCTATAGCAGAGGAGCAGGGAGCAAACGCTGGGGCTTCACTCAGCAATGCAGTTTCCCCAACCCAGGGCTCCATTACATTAAATATCACCACTTAGACAGAAATAGGGGTTTAAAGTAAAGCAGCAAGTACCAGAGCCCTTAAAATAAACTCAAAGGATGTGGCAACACTGCCCTCATGCTTCTTAGAGATTCCTGCCCCTTTCTCATATTCAACATACCTTGGGCTAAGAGGTGTCCCAGGCAGCTTCTCCCTCTGTTTCCTTAGGTCTGTCTATTTAAATCTCCTTGGGCAGGCAGCAAACACACATCTCACTAGGGAAAAGAGGGTAATAAAAGCCCAAAACTTCAATTTCATGGTTTTCTCAGGGGGAATACATGCAGCTATAAAAATCATCTCAAAACCGAATCTGATTTCTGGGTTCAGACTTTATAACTCAGCTTAATGTTTTGTAATTGAATCAACAATAAATAAGAAAAATAGAATTAATTCATCTAAGAATTTAAAACAGTTTATATCAGTTCTTTTCATTAGATTAAACAAAATGGAAAAGTTTTAAAAAAAATTAGGGAAATAGATTGTTGGATTGGATTAGACTAATCCTGTTCCTTCTGCATTCAGTGGTTGGGGGATGGCAGGGAGGGAAAGATACAATACTCTAAACCTGGCCAGATTAAAATTTTAAAAATTCATTAAATTAAAATGCAATTAAAAATATTATTATCTATGACCTGTTCCTATCTGCTCCTGTTGAAACAGCCATCCTTTACAGGCCAACAAAGCAAACATCCTACTGAGGAAAATGAGGAAAAGAATAGAGGACGCGTCCCAGGGACAGACCCTGCAGGCAGGTGCAGCCACTAATGCTGCTGCAGGAAACGGGTGAAGCCCGAGCACACCAACGGGACAACTCGGAGAGTTAATTTAAGCTTACGATGAAGCAACTAACTACCGTAAAGGAAAACAATGATGGAAACCATACCTTTTATTTTGTGTAATACTTCACATATGCCTCTGTATTTTTTCCTTCCAGAAACAAAAACAAGCTGGGATGTGCAAATAAACCAAGAGAGCTGAAGGGAAGGAAGGAACAGCTTGCAAGGCAGTTGTGAAAAATAAATAACAGTGGTAATGAGGAAGGAACAGAAAATGCTTCACAAAGAGAGGACATGGGTCGGGATTTAGATAAGATTGGAAAGAATCAAAGGTGCAGGAAAAAAAAAGCTTGAAAAGGCTTATTGAACCCAGGAGGTGAACGAGACTGAGTTACAAAATGAGAAAAAGGAAATTGATGAACTTCAAAAAAATCCCAAAACTCTGTTTTATTTCTGAGTTCTTGTAGAACTGGGTACTGCTGCTGACAAATACGAGCCCCTGGTGTTCACGTGTACCTAACTCCACCAGACTTCTGTCCTTCCTTGAGAGTGCAAAACTGGCTTTACACTCCCCTTAGCTGTCACATAAATGTTCACACTTAAAAGGTAAATGTTCACCCAGGAAAAATTGTCTGTGGGATGTATGCCTTAGGAAACATCTTTGTGCTTCCAAAGGAAAAAAAAACTGAATCGGAAAAAGGAGGTGTAGGCACTAGTCTTGTCTACTTTTTCAACCCAAAGCCCTTATGGTTTTCCGATGTGAACCCAGAACATTAACAATCTGTGGATACCCAAAGTGTTCACTCAAGCATTCTCTCCCGTATCTCCTTTAACCTCCCGTGTTACTGACCTGACCAAAAGGTTTTGGTTGTTAGCACACTCAGGAACCAACACAGCCACCTTGTCTGCCAGCACAGTCACTGGCCCCCACCAAGGAGCACCGACATCTCTCACCCCTGCGTGGGTCTCCCCTCTGCCCATAGGACAGCTGCATGCACAGCATCTGGGGAAGAGGAGTAGGGTCTGGGGGTTTTTCTTATGTGTTGCTTCTCCCACACTCACCAGCATTTTGTGTCGTGGAACTCCACAGCTGAATGGTTCAACAGCTATTTTCACTCAAACATTACTACTCACTTAATTAGCATTGATCTGCACATTTGCCTCATGCTGGCTATCACCTTCTAGGCTTTCCATACGTGTCGGGTTTTCCTGACATGTGGCATTACTTTGATGCCTGGGAGCTTGACTTTGTTCTGTACTCAAAGGTCACACAGAGTGCTCTTTCAAAGCATCTTTCAAGCCAGCTCCCTGACAATGACAAATCTTGGTTTATTGCCTTTCCTAAGGCCTCACAGTGTTTCCTAACAGACATCCTAGTGGTATTCTCAAATCCATCACTCTTGAAGCCAGATGTAAAGTAACCACGGAAAGCAGTATACAGCCATCAAACCATATGAACAGTTTTATAACTACTGGCAACCCACTGAACATTAAATATTGGATTAACATTCAACAGCTCTGCTGTTTCTTCCTGCACTTTGGCAGCGAGCTCTCCCCACATTGTTGCATGCTTGTGGAATGGGCTACAACTCTCTTTCAGTAAAAATCTCAAAATGGAGGGCTTCACTTGCACTGCGCCGGACTCGAGATACTTGCAGCCTGAGGAAAAAGGGAGAAAGAGCAACACAACAGACTAAAAGCAGGGACATGAGACCGCTGCTGCTTTTCTGGCTTCAGGAAATCAGTCTGCAACTCTTCACTTACATGGCTGGCCCAGAGGAAAATCTGTGCTTGAGTAGTTACCAACCCAAACATACCCTCTTGCTCTCCTCCTTGCATGCCCCTAAGGAAGAACTGTGATACCTTTGGGATCAGGACTGATTTTCCTGTGTGCAAGGTGGGTCTTTTCCTCACGTTTGCTTGACTTTTTCCTCCTGCGCACCATAACACAAGTGCTTCTCTGAACAAGAACAATTTGTTCTGAGAGTTTGTTCCTGGCGTCTGTGCTCCAGAGATACAAGCACAGTCCAAACACCTCTGTCTACTTTTAAGCAAGATTCTTCCTCAGCTTTGTGTCCCTCCTTGCTGCCCAGTGCTGCGTCTGGTGCCTTGTATAGGACCAAACCTGCCTCTGATGTGAGGCACTGCAAGACTGCAGGCACTAACCTGATCCTGACATCCAGTTTCCACCTCTATAAAGCAGAGACAGGTGAGCTGCCGTGTACATGGGCAATACTGCCAACATAGGTCAGGCATTGCAGTTGTCACCTGCCAACTATTGCAGTACACATCAGGACAGAACAGACACAGCTCAAACTCACAGAGAGAAGCCCGATCCTGGAGGGATGCCAACCAACTACTGTTGCCTATGCACACGCATTCCTCCCAAAGTGCTATTTTACATCCAGACACAGGCTGTACCGTTTTCAGAGGCAGAAGGAGACTGACTGATGGACTCCAGCACACATCCCAACCGAACATGCCAAAAGACCCATGACAGGGGTAATCACTGCATTTAAAACATCATTTAAAGAGAGGTAACCTGTCAAGTTTGCTTATGTTGTAAGGCTCAGCCCCAGAGGACTCCAGCATATTTCCAACACATCGAACCAATTGTAGTTTACATTCGTTTCACTCTCTATTAGAGGTGCCCCACTTTCCAGGAAAACTAATTTGATCTGCAGCACTTGGCTGGCCACAGTTTTCTGCACGAAACCCGAGTGCCTCTCTTCACTGAATGGGGCTTTGGGTAACAGTCAGCGGAAAACGTGCAGCGCAATCTGTGGCATGTCACCCTAAACATCGCTGTACGCCGAAAATAGTTTCAGCTTCCTCTGCCTCGCGCAGTCTGGAAATAAAACATATGGAGTTAGCACGGCCGCTGATTGGATTTTGATTGTTCTGAAATGCTGCCAAGTTTAAAGTGGAGAGTGCGGCCTGAAAGGAAATACAGTAGACACTAGACAATTTATTTGTTTCTGAGTGGGGACCTGGCTGACGGGCCACTTCGAAGGTGGTTAACAAGAGCAGCATGTTTCCATATGGAAACCATATGAAGAAATCGGCCAGGTTCTAAAAACATGGCACAATATATGTTATCACGGCAACAGAAACAGCAGAGCGCTGTAAAATCAGTGCCAATCACAACAGCAAAATGCTGATGGATGGTGCTGATAAATAACTAACATAGCTGACATACCAGCAGATTTTTAGATAAACTACTGTAGAATCATAGAATGGTTTGAGTTAGAAGGGACCTTCCAGATCCTCCAGTTCCAAGTCCCCTGCCATGGACAGGGACAAATTGCACGGGATCAGGTTGCTCAAGGCCTCATCAAGCCTGGCCTTGAACAGCTCCAGGAATGGGGCATCCACGACTTCTCTGGGCAACCTGTGCCAGTGCCTCACCACCCTCACAGTATAAGATTTCTTCCTAATATCTGATTTCTTTCTGTTTCTTCCTAATCTCTGATCTAAATCTCCCCTCTTTCAGCTGTAGAAGCCGGAGAGGGAAAATGCAAACACGAGATGCACCTGGAAAGGTGGCAAGGTACTGGACACGTTTCCCGAGCTCTCCTGGTTCAGCAGCGAGGTCCCACAAAACCAAGGGCCCCCAAAACCCTGAGAAAGGGGGATAAAAATCCCGAACAACGGTGACCCAGCTAAAGGAACCTCCCATCCTGACAGCAGCCACGTAAAACCAGCCGAAAGTGCAAGTGTTTACATTTGGGGAATGCAATGTCGAGCTCAGACGCTGCAAGCGGAGCCTCGCCGCCACCTCCCGAGGCGGCTTCGAAGCGGAGGGGCGCATCTCCCCGGCGTGGGGTCGGGCGCATCGCCGCGCGGAGCCAGGAGCACCCCCGGCCCGGCCGCCACGGGGCAGCGGCGGCGCTGCCGGCCCCAGCCTGGCGCTGGGACACAGCGCCCCCCAGCGGCCGCGCCGCGCACCGTCCCCCCGCGGCCAAGACCCCAGCCCCGCCCCAAAGCGCTTCACCCTGAGGGGGGTCACCCTCGGGAAGGACGCAACAAGGTAATACAGGAATGAAATAAAATCCATTCGCAGAACTTAGGGGGAATTTATTCATCGTCTTTGCCGAAGAACGAGATGAAATTTACACTCTCCCCCTCCCATGGCAGGGGCGTTGAAGCTTGATGGTCTTAAAGGTCCCTTCCAACTCAAACCATTTTACGATTCTGTGATTTGGGATCTTTTAACCTGGACTGCTTTCATACCTTTGATTTTTTCTTTCTTTGAAACAAAAATAACGCCAAAGTTAGCTGGAGTTAAAAAAAATAAAACCACAAATTTAAAAAGACAGGGAAAATAAATGCTTGAGCTCCAAACAACAGAATCATGGACGGGTTTGGGTTGGAAGGGACCTTAAAGATCATCTGGTTCCAATGGCCCTGCCAAGGGCAGGGACACCTTCCACTGGGTCTGGTTGTCCAAAGCCCCATCTAACCTGGTCTCGAACAGCTCCAGGGATGGGGAAATTTTTTGGTCACTGTTCTGGTTTGAACTAAAGTGGAATCAGTATTCTAACTTTTCAGCTAAGCCTCACCTGAGTAACTTCATTTTCTAAATGTTAACTGCATGGTTTTGGGACAGTTTCTCCTTAGAAGTGATAACATGGGGCACTGGTATGCAGAAAAGCCATTGTTTATAGTTATTCCTATAGTAACCAAGGCCATCCTCAAGCTGATAGAATGCTATCAGTCAAAGGGGTAAAAAAGGGTCACACTTGCAGGGAGGGGCAGACAGGACAGGTGACCGCAAACTGACTAACAGAGATCTCAGAGGTCTCTTCCAACCTTATGATTCTATGATATTCATTGTACTTGGTATAAAAATGAGGGATCACAAGGGTCACAATCTGTTCTTCAATGGCCAATTTCAAGTTAAGACCTCATCTGTCTTTTTTCCCTAGATATTGGATCTGTGCATTCCTCAATCCGGTTCTTGAGTACAGCTCCCTTCTAGCCTGGGATTCATTTTCTTGTGCCACCTCTGCAGCATTTATGGTGAGGTAGTAATCAAGGAGTGGGGGAATGTAATTTTGTATATCTGTATATATTTTATTATTATTATTTATTATTATTATTATTATTATTTCCTTAAAGCTGTTTCAGTTTTACTTTTTAACTCACAAGTCTTTTTCTTCTCATTTCCCTTTCCCTGGGGGAAGGGAAGTTAGACCACAACTGCTCACATTTTAACTGCCAAATTGGACCAGGTCAGGGCTAAACCATGACAGTCAATTAAAAAAAAAAAACCCAAACCTTAAAAATATTTTTTTTCTTTTCATTTTGTGGACAAAGAAGAATTTCTTCATGTTTTCATAGACCCCAAACAGGGGAAAGAAGGAATACCCACATCATTTCAGCTCTGAGGGGAAAAGAGGAGGAAATAATTGAACCCACCAAAGCACAGGCCATCCAGCAACCTGACAGTCACCAAGGCTACGTTACATACTGCTAATTAGCCGCTGAAATGTTTCCAGGATAGAAATATTTTGTGCAAAAGCATAAATCCAGAGAGCTAAAGCACAGGACTATATATAGGTTATACTACCATGGTCTTCTAAGAGTAAGATCCCCTGTTTTCCCATCTCATGAGCTACTAAATAATTTTTCATTTCTTAATTTGATGATTTTGAAGCTGTAGGGAACAGAATTTTTTTAGACATTTGTCTGTGGAAAAGGCATTAGCTTTTCCACATTAAGTCTTCAAGATTTACAGCTCTCCTTTTTGCAGGTGACAATTAAGGAACTGTCTTCAGTCATATTAAGACCAAAGCAGTGATTTTGTGTTTATTAAATTCATACACAATTTATGCACAAGGAACACTGCTCCAAAGCCCAAAGAAATCCACAGCATTTACACTGACTCCGAGAAAAAACAACTTGGGAAAATATGAATATATTTCATTACAGCTTTGACTAGAACCAAACACTCCACACTCTTCCTGGAAGATCCTTGTAGGAAGACACCTGCGTGCTCCTACCCTTCCTACTGCTAATAACAGGGGCTGATAGCACCTGAGATGCAAAATCCCTGACAACACTGCCCTAACCCATATATGTACTGTTGGTGAACTTTGAGCCCTGACCTTTTGGCTCCACGATTATCTGCATACAGGTGCCTGTGCGTGCCCTGCTCAGAGGGTTTAAGCATGAGTGCCAAATCCAATATGTTTGAGAAATATCAAAGGTAGAGGGCATAAGAGGGTTGTCCACAGAAATCCAAACATGCCACACACCCACCAGAGATGGAGTAACTCTTGAATCTTGAGTGAAATGAACAGAAGCCAGGCGGTTCCCAGTCAGGACAGGAATTGGTGCTTAAATCACCTACTTTCCCTTTTTATGTCCTTTAATTTTAAATTAGTAATAGTTACTGCTCATTTACTGGCCCTGTCTGTATCCCATTTCATAGAAGAGTATGGGCTGGAAGGGACCTTAAAAATCATCCAGTTCCAACTCCCCTGCCATAGGCAGGGACTCCTTCCAATAGATCAGGTTGCTCAAAGCCTCATCCAACCTGGCCTTGAACACCTCCAGGGATGGGACATCCACGACTTCTCTGGGCAACCTGTGCCAGTGCTCCACCACCCTCACAGAAAACATTTCTTCCTAATATCTAATCTAAATCTACCTTCTTGCAGTTTGAAACCATTACCCCTTGTCCTACCACTGCACTCCCTGATAAAGAGCCCCTCCCCAGCTTTGCTTTTTTTTCTTTATAATCACAGTTTGTGTTGGCTAGCTGGTGATGGCGTGGGGGGAAGGGAGGAGGGTTATGCACGGTAGTGACTTGAAGCTCATCAGTTGCCTTCACAGCTTCCATTTATCAAGCTCTATCTGTAATCTTTAATGCTTATCTATGTAGCCAAGAAATCAAAGTAGAGATCTTGGTCATTGATTGTGATGATCTACCTGGTTAAATAAACCAGCCTTCAAAAGAAAAATAATACTTACCTCATGCAAAAGATCAAAACCTATAAGAGTTCAAAGGCTTCTCAATACAATCTCAGCAACTGTAAATTAATGTTTATGTGTCAAAAGTCTGTAAACGATTATGTAAGTCCATATATACACATGAATGCTTACATTCACCATAATTTGGGGGAGGGAAAGGGCTTGGTATGAGCTTGTTTCAGGATAAAGCAGAGGTTATCGCATATTTCACCATCACTTCATACACTGCAAAGCTACAGGATGATGCATTTTTATTCTGATAATGAAAAAATATTTTCTAGTGATTTATAATGAAAGGGGAAAAGCTTGCCCTATCCCTGTTGCCAGCTGCAAATCCTTTTTGCCTGTGTAACATCCATGATATGTTTTCTTCCAGAAAAGGTCACATCCAGGTTGACACTACCTCTGCTGTATGGAAAACCAACCAGACATATCTTCATGAGCTCCAGCAGCAGTGGCACTCATTCTTTTCACTCCCTAAGCTAGATTTCCAATGGAAACCTCTAAACACACCAGTAAGCACAGTTCACTGTCTGTTGCACCTATTTTCTTTGTGAATTCAGAAAATGCAACAGAACTCCCAGTTTTAAATAGTCAACAGCCTCCTAAGTGCTCCACTCTGCTCTTTAAGCAGGACACACCAACTCTGGCCAAAGACTGAGCCCCTGCCTTTTCCTTCCTCATCCTGGATTAGTTCGTTGAGGTTGAAGTGGGTGAAACAACCCAGTTAGACCTGTGCACGCTCTGCTCTTCCAAAAGGTATGGCCAAATTGTCTTTGGACAAATATACACAAAATGGAAACTGCTACAACCGGTGGTCTCCCTCTAAAATTTGGGAGTTTTTCCTAACTCTGTTGGATCTCGAGCTGACAGCCACAACAACATTTCTGTGACTGTACTGCCCTGTCCTACTAGCGGAAACACCAGTAACAGGCTGCAATAGGGCAGGGATGGCACTGCTTGGCTCCCACCTCAGAGGTGGTGCCCATCACTTTCTCCTCCAGCTCCTCATTATTGGGAAGATCAAAGGAGCTGAAGCTGGTCAAAGCAAGGTCCCAATCAGCACTCCATCTCACAGCAGCTTGTGGTAGATGATGAAGGGAAGAAAGATCAGATGTTCAGAGAAAGTCTGCAGCAACAACCCCCGGGTCTGCACTACCCGGTGCTGGCAATCTGGCATTTAATCTTTGCATTTAGCACGCCTCCATCAACTTTTTCTTTCCAGAATTTGCCCGTGCTGCCATTGCTGCCAGCACAAGTAAACTCGGCAGCACCAGGGGGAAAAGGCTGGGAGTTTTCCCACAAAATAACAAAGTCTAGAGCTTGCCCCTACACCTGAGGCTGGAAAACATCTGAAATGGAAGGATGGGAAGGGAGTATGCCAGAAAAGAGTGGGCAGGCTGGGAGGTGGATGAGAGAGACAACTGGAGAAGTGAAAGTGCAAAAATTGGAGCAAGTGTATAAAGTGATACCTATTCCAACCTGAAGAAGCCAGAGGTGGCCTTTCCTACAGGCTATAGCTGAGGGAGTGGGCAGAGGCTTGCTGTCCCTTTATTGCTGGGTTAGACATTTACTGATTTTCCCAAAGTCCCAGCTCTTGGAAACGTGACATTTGTTAAGGTTCTGGTAAAGAAAAAAGGAAAATAAAAAGTCTAGGCCTCATAGCTACACGGTAAACTCAAAACCTCAGGACGCAAATAAAAACAATGCAAAACGTACTCAGATTTTGAAAGTTCCTTAAGCCAATTCAGACTCTGCAAACTTGGAGCCAGCTACATTAACAGAGACACTATATAGGCATTTGCTTGTCAACAGTGTCTTTATCTTTAAAAGCTGCACTTTACTTTGCTACTTTGTTACCCACTCACATCACATTATAATGTTTGTCTCTCGCCAGTAATATTTTTCTTTTGTGCCTCTCAAGTTCTGACCAAAGGGTAATTTTTCAATCATCAGAGAATGGGTTTGACACCTAGGATTTAGTGCCCCACAATAACATCTTTAAGGTTAGAGAGCTGACATGTACTAAAAAAACCATAATAAAAAAAAGAAAGCTGGGCTAGAGAAATAACAGCTGAGAAAGTTGCTGGAATAAAATATAAAAAAAAGCTTTTTATCTTTTAAACACTCCAATAACTTTGTCCAACTGCACTTAACAACTGAAACTTTTTTCATCTCATTTTGAGCACACCTTTAAAACAAAACCACAACAATAGACAGAGCTTCCTGCATCCATTTCCTGGTATCAACCTTTCTAATTCTTTGAAATAAATATGTTTTGGGTTATTTTTGTAAGGTTAATGTTTAATATCTTTCCCCCAGCGTGTAAATGTGTAGAATACACCAAAGATTTAACATCTGCTACAAATAATTTTACAGAGGATCTCAAGTTCTCTATTTTAAGATTATTAGGATATTGTACAGGTGGCGAAATTATTAAAATATGGTTTAAATTCAACATTCGTGTGTTTTCATAACGTGTATTGGATTTTAAAGTCTGGAAGCCATATGTCAATGCTAGGAAACACAAGGCTGGCTTCCTAGAAGCTGAAACATTAAAGGCCACTTTCAGAACATTACAGACCTGCTATGCAGTTATCACAGCTGTGGCAGCAGGCTGCTCTGCAGAAACACTTAGCAGCAACCCCAGCATAGAGGTGATGTAAAAAGCTAAGGCAAGCTACTTTCCTTTCAGACAAGTGACCGTGTCTATGAGGACTGCAGCATTAGTTTCTCTGCCCTGTACTGATTAAGTCAAGACCTCTACCAATTGATCTCAATTTTAGCATCTAACTTGAAGTGCACACTGCAAGTGTAATGTGCAATGAAAACAGAGATATATGAAGTCTATCTCTGCTTTTGATCTTGTTTAGTTGTTTATAAAGTACTGTGAAAGCTAAATGAGGGAAAACTAAATAAACGTGATATTAAAGAGCCCTACTTGCTTCTCAAGACTCAGTATTTATTCCTATTTTGAGTGAGTTGCTTCCTAATGAATGATCTCCTGCTGATGCACTGATGTGGTGCAGAGCTCTGGGGACACGGCTGGGGAGTTGGGTCCTGGCTGCAAGGAAGTGCATGAATCACACCAGCATGTGCAACACAGAAACCTACTTCTGCAGCCTGTGGTTTTACTGGGCTGCTCTGAAGACCACAGAAAGTGGGTTTTAGCACAGGAACTTCTATGCTTTCTTTGGGGGAAGTGCTAGCTATACTGCTGCAACAGAAAAAAATTGCATTACTCGATTCCCTCTGTCCCACGGCGTACAAGTGGATGCTGCTACCTCAAGAAGCACCCTGCAGCACCACCTGAGCTCCCCGGTCTGAGATGTCAGCTAGCACATCTGCTGCTTTACCTCCTAAGAGCTGGCAAGTCTTTGTGCTTCCAGGTGCTCCCTGCAAAGGCAGGGTCCACAATTGGGAAAGGCAATAGCACGTGCAGAGGGGAGCTGGGATAATACTTGGTGAATGGGGATTTTCATGCTGCAGGTCACCTGATGTGAGCCATCCTGGTCATAAATGTTTTATTTTCCAACACACATATTTTTGAGCACATTCAGGTAACCAGGTCAAGTATGGGACTCCTACTGCTTGAAGCAGAATAACATCAGACACAGCTGAGCTTGAATCAGAACAGAGTCAAAAAGCATCTCAGAACTGAGCCGATATGAAACTTTATCTTCAGTATTGACTTGGAGAAATATTTCTATCCAGGTCTTTCTTTTTAAAGACAATTACATTCACTGAAAAAGTTTGTGAAAGAACCCAAAATTTACATGAGCCTTAGAAAGCAGCGTTGCCACAAATAAGCACCACAAAACAAACCAGTCTGAACTTTTGATTACCTGACCTCTCAGTCACCTCCATATTGGGATGCTCAGAAAAGCAAGTAATAGGATCATTGTCTAGTAGGACACAAAACAGAGAATCCACAGTTAATAGCCAACAAAGTCTTCAATGACAATTACTCCAGACAAATTTACACCATCCAGAATTTCTTTACTTCCCAGTCAGGGTGTCAGCAGGGAACTGTTGGGATTTATATTTGGTTTTTACTCATAATATCTCTAGAACAAGCCCTGCACAAGATGAAGTTCACATTCATAAAGATGCTTACCACAACACGTGGATATAAGTCTATTGATAAAAACCCCACAGATTGGATTATTTTTTGTTAAAAACCTCTACTGAATTTCAATAGTTGTTAAAAATAAATATGCTTCACATACACTCTCAGCCTATAGAGAAGTGGAAGAATGTAAAGAAGCAAAAACCATAAAGATACATGCAGAATGGCCCTTTCTGCTAAATTCACTATTACAGAGCATCTCCTCACACACGGCACTACAAGGTTATCTCAAATCTGTTTGCTTTCTGCCACTTTGAAAAAAAATCCAACAATGTGATGGAGTTACAGTGGGATCTCTTAATCCTGTTAGAGAGTTCTGCACCAGCACTAACTAATGAACAAAAGAACTGCTTGTTTCTGACAGCATCCACGTGGTTTCTTGCAAATGTCCTCCAGGGCTTAAGGGTGGAAACAACCAGGCATGGTATTCTGTACTTGCTGACTGTGCTTATTCTGCATAAAAATATCTTTTTCAATCCAATTTGGAAGTGAGTTAAGCAGAGCAGCATCAAGGCATTCTTTGTGACCTGCAAGAATGTTACTCAGGCCAGCAGAGAACAGCTAACCCATCGTCCAACCTACTTTTATTTCATAACCACTACCTCAAATCCTAATTTTATAGGTGGGTCCCTACTAAGGTTTTCTCTGCTATGCTCTTACCTTTCGACACTGGCTGCCTCATACAGCCTTCCAGCTACAACATTTCTACCCCCAAGTTTCTTTTTTTCTTTAAGCAAGGCCATGCATTCACCATTCATCTGCTCAGTTATCAAATGCTGCCTTTAGTGATTGTGACTATTATGTTTGTTCCTCCTTTTGTCAGTTCCCTATGAAGCAGCCAGTTGGCTTTAAAGCCCATAGAGCTGGCAGAAAAAAGACAGCTTTCCTTTCTGTAGACCATGAAAAGGGATCTGAGTCCAAAACAGACCTAACAGAAGAATTCAAATACCAGTCCTGAACATAATAAATATAGTGGGGTTAGCGTATGAAAACACAGCAATCCTGTGATTACAACAAAGGAAAAACCCTTAGTCTTTTCAGTAAATGCTTATGTTAAGAAGCTGCCCTTTGAAGGTACATCACCATTGTTACATTTTCTACTTTAAAGCAGTTACACAGGCAAGCATGCAACATCCCATACAAAGAACATTTAAACATTTGGTTAGACAATTATTTGAAAACAAAAAATTTGAGACTATAGCCTGTCATTCGACCTCTATCTTTCTTCCACATACATACTCTCTGGGGTCTATGGTGTTCTTCCCTCACTGAAGACATCTCAGGATACCTTTCTCTTAAAGTGAAACAGGTATTTTGCACTTTTCTCCCTGCAAGTCAATGGTTTCCCATAGTATTTACTGTATGGAGTTCTCAAGTACTTTCGCTCATCAGCATCTCAGTTTCTTATAAAGTAAGAAAGTCTCAGAGCTCTAATATCACTCAGACAGATAGAGGTGCCCATTAATGTTGGCTGCTGTTAAATGCAGCTGCTGTCAAAACCTTTGGTTTAAGATTTTTAAAGGGAAAAAAATATAGATCTGGTTGCAATGAAAAAAAAAAAATCATTATTCTCTCCTATTTTCATTTCATGTCATTCTTAGCTCATTTAGATTTCAGTAGTTCAAACACAGAACATTTTAAAAAATCTTTTTCATTACCTACAATGTTTCAAGCATTTTCAAGCTTCACTATAACTGTATTTCTACTTTCAGCATCCTGATTCAGGTTTGTTCTTCCAATTCAGCTTTTGAGTGCTCAACACGTCAGCAAGTCAGGTTACAGGTACCTCAGCTCATTGAGCCACTAAACATAGATACCAGCGGCATGTCAAATTGTCATTTGCAAGACTTGCCTGGCATTACTAGAGAAACTCTTTCCTGAAATTGAGGCACAAATTCCTCCTTTATGGGCCATTAGGGTACTCGCTGGCCTTAGCTATCACACTCTCCAACATGCAGAAGAAATGAAATGAGGAATTTCACTCTGAGCTTCCTCCCTTCCACCTTGCCACATTGAGCAACACCATTTAGCATGGCAGCTTTATCTGGAAAAAAGTGCCTAACCAAAGGTGCAAATGTCTTCAGGTATTGGATGGGAATCAGGTATTGGATGGGAATCGAACTAAAGTTTGCATGGCAAACCTCCAAGATTTTCCTAAATTTTGCCTATTTGACTTTCCAAATGTTTTGAAATCTGAATGCATTGAAATTGTAAAATTAAATGCCATAAGTGAGGTTCTTCTTCTGTCGCTTCGGCAACAAAGCATAGTTTGCAGGGTGGAATCAAGGTATTTGCTGCAGATATGAGAAGGCTGGAGTCTGGGAAGACTTCAAGTATTTGCTAGAGCCATGCAGTAACATGAGGAGACCTTCAAATAGGATGGGCGAAGAGACATGCATCATGCATTGGCGTTATGGATAGACTGACACAAGGATAAAGCTCTTCTCTACCTCATCTCTGTTGTGCCGAGGGAACACAGAGGTACATGAACAAGGTTGAGGGAGCATGCTATGGGATAGGAGGCAGTCAGTCACCAAAAGCAAGCTTCAGGATATGAGCACCAACATCCCTTGTGATAGTGCCACAAAAGGCCTTGGCTCCAACAGGAACGTTCCAGCTGATGCTTTTCTGCACAGTATTAGTGCTTCTACTGATGGCACATAGGAAGGAAAACCTGTGCAGACAGATCATGTCAAATCCAGAAGGAACATGATGGGAGAGAGAAGTGCTTGGGGATCAGAGGAGGGCATAATGTTTTTATGCTGCATTTTCAAAAGACTGCAAGAACTTCATTACTGGAGTGTCACTGCAGTGTATGTGACTACAACCATAGGGAAAATGAACGCAGAACAGCAGCTATATTGCTGTTTGGGTCATTCAGACATGGTTTTGAAACAAATTCAAGTAAAACATAGACTTCTTGGCTTGGACAGTACCTTCTAACTATGTCTGTACAGTCCTGTACTCATACATCCGTGACCTGAACTGCAGATACTATCATGTTATATGCCACAAGCCAAGGAGCTTCTTTAAAGAGCAATGTGATGCCAGGACTTAAGATTACGTCAGGTCCATCACCTTTGAGTCAGAGCATTTGAGGAAAAAGAAAACACGTCTGCCTGCCAAATGTGCTCTGCAGCATGATAAAGCACATTAGACTTGAGAAGAGGCTGTATCCTTGGTTTAGAAAACATCCTTCAGTGCAAGACAACTTGGTGTTATCTGAAAAAAAAACAGGTAGCAAACGAATTCAATGATTTGACAACTGGAAAAAGAAAACTCTTCCAGTCTAATAGTTTACACTATCTGGTTTCATTATTTGCATTTAGCCCAACACCTTAAGGAAAGAAATCTCATACACTCACATTTCAAACATAAAGGCAAGAATGCACTCCTTCCCCCAAAGCTTTTGAAGCCATCTGCCACACTTTACAAAAGAGTTTCAATTTTATACACTCCTACAAGTATTGCAATAAACCAGCAGCTGTCAGAAACAAAGAAAACCTTTATGCAGGCTTTTACTGGATACTGGAGAGTACAGGAGTGAAAAAAACAACAAACAAACCAATAACTTAGTAATGCTCAAATATAAGAAAGTCTTCAGTCAATGCTCACATCTTCTGAGACACCTGGGCACCATCAGTCCTCATGCTTCCAGAATCACTTGGGGGGGGAACATAAGCTACTTCATACATGAAATTATGGAAATGATAGAAGGAATTTTAAATTACCTTCTTTCACTGCCCTGCAGTACTTACTGTGTACTGGAAAAGGCTGACATTTCAAATTTATACAGTACAATCCAGCTGACACTGACAAGGGAGAGTTTTACTGACTACTCAGTGTGCACAGGCCTTCACCTATACAGTTTCACAACAGAAAGCACTACTGCACAAAGCTTGACCTCATCTGTAATGTAGATCACAGAAATACACTTGGATATAGAATGAAACTACTAGCTTGACAGCATCCAACACAAAAAGCACCACATCCTACATAAACATTTCCAGCTATAGAGCTACCACAACCTTTGAAGAAAGAATAACCTTCGGAGCATTCTGTCAATACTCGAGTTTTCAGCCTTTCCAATTTCTTCTTCCAAGTTTATAGAGTGTTTTGTTTGCCACTTTTATTCAAGGTGTTTAAGAGTATTTCTCACACCTCAGCATAATGCCAGGTAGTGAAATGGATAACTGCTTTGAAACACTGCAAACTGCATGGATGATAAAACCAACACTAGAGGAGTATTTACAGCTCCTATAAAAGCTTGCATATCTATTATTAAAGATATTTCATATTATGTACTTTATTATGAATCAAACACACTCAGTATGCAATTAAGAAAATGGTGCAGCCAATGAGCAGTTCTTTCAGAGCAACACTATTCTCAGCTCAGATCACACAAACAAGTGAGTTTTCATTGAAATGCTGCACCGAAATGGAAAAAAAACAAAGAGAAGGAATCATGTCCTGCATTTTATGCTTCAGAGTTTGTTCTAAAATACAGTAGCACTTAAACCAACAGCTGTTTGCTTATCTGTAATTATATTAACAGAAATTTAAATCAATGTCTAAACTGATAGGCAGCTTGATATCCACATCAAGACTATTCTACTACAGCTGAAATTGTGACATTGTAGGCAGTTAAAAATTTCCAGAATCAGAAGTTGTAGCGGGCCTGCTGAAGCCAGGAGTTATTCTCATTAGATATAGACAGAATTCCTTAAGTGCATTTCCTCTTTTTACATATAGAAGGTACACATTTAGATCAGACAATCCCTTCAGGAGGAAAAAAAGAAGTTGCTTTTTCATCTTCAAGATCTCTTGCCTAAAATCACTCCAGAAAAAAGTCTCCCAAGCTACACAGAAGAAATATATATGTTTGTAGTGATGAATTTGAAAGTAACAAATGAGTGCAAAAGTAAAAATCTACTGGAATTTATTCCTCCTTGAAGGAAAAGCTACAATTCCAAAAAGTCCTCTATAGAAGAAACTGGAGTTTACAAAAGTGCAGTCTGTACCATAAATGTTCTCTTTAGATATAGATATTATTGTGAGTTTCATTTGTTGTCAGCAACTTCTTCAAATTCTTTGTGCTTTCAGATACATCCTAGGAAAAGGAAGAGATGATCAGTATTAGTCACACTGCTGGTAACAAAACAACAACAATAAAAAGCCTAACTGTCCTCTATTCCAGTTTTTATTACTCTGAATGTCAGTTTGATTAAAATTTTAACTGTCAGCAAAACTCAGGTGTTAAGAATGAACCTATCCAGAGCCACGCTAAAGGCTCCAAAGGAATTTGCAGTTCAATGACAGAATGGGATTTGTGAATTTGCATTCCTCTTTGCCTGTATATGGGAGGAACAGCCTGCATATTTGCTGTTGTTCTCTTTTAGAGTTTAAATATTTACATACTAATCTATTCAGACTTATTTAGCTGGCCAGTATAAGCCATAACGAAAACTAACTCGCAATTCCCACCTTTAAGGCTGAAATAAATACCTCAGCACACATAAACCACTTATGGCCTTTAAACCTAAGTTTAACTGGCAAAACTGAGAAGAGTGTTTCCAACAAACTATACTTCAAATAAAAACATTTCAGAAGCAAAACATTAACTTCAGTAGCTACAATGCCATGATTTCACAGCTGCTTGATTGGTGCAAAACTGCTAAGAATCACCTTTAGAAATTCAGTACTTTAATTCCAGAAAGAAGTTACAGGTCAAAGTATGTTTCTTAAGAAGCTTCCATGTACAGTACACGACAGGTAGATACGGAGCTCAAACAGAACCATCTTGCGTATGAATCTGAACCCCCCATACACACCTAAAGCTATTAACGTGAGATATCTCCAAAGGAAACTGCAGCTTAAAAAATCACAGGAAATCCCTCTCTGATATACTACTACCACTATAGGAGCCTGAGAAGTCAAAATGAAGTTCTGAGGGAAGCTGTAGATTCACCATTTCTAAGCAAATTATAAACAGATGTTGCAGCAGGTACTATACCAGAAATCACTTTCCTCTGTCATTAAATCCTGTATCTTTCAGTACATTACACACATCAGCCTTTTCAGGTGGAATCCTCATAAGGGCACATCAACAGCAGAACGCAAGAGATGAAAGACAGACCAAAATACCTTGACTAAACTCTTCAGGATTTTAGAAGAAAGTAGAGGCTTGAATGCTTCAATTGTAACCGTGTCCAGTTTGATGACATCAGTGTAACACTGATACAACACTGCAGGAATCTGCCATACTTGGCAATAACTCAAAACTAAATACAAAGAAAGTATGTGTTACATTCAGCAGAGAAGAAATCTCAGTTCTGTGTATAAAACCACATTTGTTCTGGCCAGAACTTCTGAAGTGTGAAAGTTTATAAATTAACTACTCAGGAGCCTGACTGCTAGATTAGCCATCCTTCATCCCCTCAGGTACACAACAAAATAAAACATGTAAATTGTAGTTGGTGTTTCTTCCGGAAAAATATCTTAATTGGAACTTTTATATTATTGGCAAATAAAAACAATAGGAGCTTCTGCAAACCAACAAATAAAACACCAAAAAACCCAAACATAAATAAAGTCAAAATTCAAAACAAAGTGAAAACAAGATAAAAGTTGTTATAGAAAAATCATCCACTTTTAGCTCCTGATGAGCAAGTTTTTCCTCATTATGCTACCACTAATTTGTTACTCTATAATGAAAAGTCTGGGGGTTTTTTTATTACATTACATAACAAAACTGAATCTTTTACATGAGGTCAACCAGTAGTACCGTGAAACCTGCTTTACCTGTAATATGCAGAGAGGACTCCAAGAGCCTCAGGCTGGATACTCAGATGAAAATAACTACTCATTAATAAAACATTTAGTTCTTAAGTCCAATGTCCCCAAAAAACCAATACACAATACGCTTTGTGAGGCTATACTGAAGAACTTGCTAGTATTTATGTTCCACACATAAGGGGTAAAAGGATTTGTGGGTGGTTTTGAAATTTGTCCCTGTTTTACAAGGTAAGATGTTGAGATGTCAAATTGTTCGGAGTTAATTTTCAAAAAGCTAACTTGTTACAAGGTTCACACAATTAAGTAAAAATTCCAACTGCCATGGGATGCTCTTCAAAGTGCATTTTGTGTTGTTACCTGCAGATAAGTAAAATATTAAAATTGCAAAATACCAGCAGCAGGGAGATCTCGCACAATGTTAGGTTGTTCCAGCAGTGGGCAGCAGACTGGCTCTTTGAATTCTTTTGTCTTCAGGGCTTTCAGAAATGGAGATGGAAGTGTTAAAGTGGATTCCTGAGTTTTATAATCAGCTAGAGGACATGTTGAAAGGATGGTCACTTCCAAGTCCTCCTTTCGCATACAGCCAAAAACCTGAAATAAAAATGTTAATATTTAAGCAAAATTTATCTTCTTACAATAACAGCGTAAAAATACAAAGATTCATTTCAATTTCATTGCAGACAGCAAATGGCAGTTTAATTCAGGTTTGCAGGAATAACTTCAATTTGAATCACAATCTTCAGGTAAAAATTTCACGTGCATTGTTCTTGGGATGGAAATTAAAAAAACCTAAAAGAACAGCTAACATATTTACTGACTCTTGATTTTCTTGAGAGTCTTTAGGTGTGCAGCACTTTCTATGCACCTGCAAATATATTTAAACTTACTATTTTTACTAATGGTGATTGTGGAAAGAAAAAGGACTCCAAATAAAACCAGGCTGCTTATAACAGAAAAGCAGCTTGCTAAGCTGCAAGACATCCAAAACAGAGATTGTGCTCCCTAGATGTTCTACAGTACTTAAAAAGGGTCTTCATTTTAGTTTTAGCTATATTCAAGTTGAACTGAGAATTGACAGAGAATCTTAATATTTCTAGTCTTCCTCAAATTCAGAGACAGTTTCAAAAACATTGTGCGGTGTACTTTAGAGTTCATTGCATGCCATCACAAAACAACGACATGCTGCCCAATGTTCCATTGTTTTTGAAGAACATAGGTTGAAATGAACAGAAGCATAATAAACCCACACCTTCCCTTTACGCTCTCCTCTTCAGATTTATGATCTGTTTCTGTAGATGGTGCCAATCACAGAAGAGGACTGTGCTCTCACATCAGTGTGTTACCACTGTGATATAAAACTGACATAACTTTTCAGAAGCACACATATGTTCAATTTACAGCATATTTACTGTGTTGGAAACAATGGCTGGTATGCATTACTGCGAAACTTTAGTCTGTATGTTCTCATTTTGTCAGTGATCACTTACTGAGAGAACAAATACATAAGTAAAATCTGATCTCTGGAGACCATGAAGATGCTCAGTGAATCCGAATTTAGGAAGCATACAGAACAGATCTGTAACTCACTCTAAAAGCAGATGATTACCAGCACAACATATCTGCTGTACGCTTCAAAATACCAATAACCATAAAGTCTAAAAATACTCAAGGACATTGACGTGGTAAAACTGTACACTCCTACTGTTCAAGAACACCCACATTTGAAATAACACATATGCACAGACAGCTGAAAACACACAAATAGAGAAGACAGAAAAACCACAATCATCTTTCTTTCGTAATCCCAGTTTAAATGAAGTGCAAAAATGTGTGGAATCCGGCAAAACCAAAATGTTTTAGCTCTTAGGACTTCTATACTTTGACGTGTACCATTACTCTCCACCAAAGCAAACTAAACTCTTCAACCAGCCAAGCAACCACAAAAGGTTAAGTTTTCCACATACTAGGGTCTGAAATCCCTCTATTATTCAGTGAAGCTATCCTGGCTTTCCATCCTCTTTGCTTTCCCATAATCTCTCTGGCTGTCTCCCTCACACCAAGTTGCTTGTATGGTTCTCCCTTGCAAGTAACCCTTCTCACATGCTGGCTGGCTACACTAAGCCAGTAGCACTCTGGGCGGACACATCGCTTTTCACCTTACTCTGCACAGCCACAGCCTTACACAACTCCAGTAACAACATAATAGCCTTAGAATCTATCCTTGTTCACCCGATCAGCAGAGCTTTAATGGAAGGCAGGTTAGCACACAGCCAGCAATATAAAACAAGCCATACCTCCTTGAGGCTAAGCAGTGACCTGAATCCATAAAGAAAATGAACAGCCAGAACATTACCCCCCTCCCACCCCACCCCCAGCTCTCCCCTCAGCTTTATCTTATTAAAATCAACATGATGCTCTTTGGAGGGATCTGAATGACCCAGAAGCATTGGCATACCTGAATTATGCTGGCGTAAGGCACTTAGCATACTAAGTCTATGAACAAATGGGGCAGACACTACTTTGGAGGCACCCTCCTTTAGGGTTCCTCCTTGTGAAAGGACAAAAAACACCCATTAGTAAGGACACCACCCAACAGACGTTTCACAACAGGTTTCTCTGGAGATCATTTGGCAGCTGTACAAATGCAGTTATTATTTTTTAAGGAAGGAATCTCCCAGAGCTGAAAAGCAGCTTGAAATAAGCCATAGAAAATATAAGTAAAACAGGAAAAACATTTGAAAACCAGTTATTTAGGACAACAAAACTGATACTGTCCAAAAGGAAGAAATTGCACAGAGGTTTTAATTTGCAGCAGATAAAACTAGCAGCGTCTAGAAATGAATTTCACAGAACCTGCAGATAGTAAATGTCTTCATCTGTTGACTACTTAACAAAAGAAAGCCACTAGAAAAAACAGTTATTTACAATGCTGTCATGGTTAGAATAGCACAGAATAAGAGGCGCTTGCAACAAGTTGAAGATCCCCACCCCTAAGACTTCATTGCTCAGTTTGTTGTCCTGCCAATTTTACCTTTTCAAGCCACTGGAACTGCTGATCCTCTGCAACATAGCAACTACACTGGCATAACAAAACCTTCAGGAAAAAAGAAAAGGTTGTGTAAGCAAGTGGTTCAAAGAGCACAACAACAGCTCATAATCACATGTAAAGATGATGTGACTGTCGTCAAAAACTTGTTCAGTTTTCTTGGGTTTCTTCATTCCATTTCAAGAATTATTCATTCACAACTGATGTGAAGCAATCCAGCTGTGATACATCTTCTTTATACTGATCTTCATATGCCAGAACTTCAAATATTTTCAGTAAGCATAATGACCCTTCTGGTTTTTTATGATATTAGTCCAGAATACTGTATCCTTACTTCTTGGTTTGCCCTGGGTGGGGTAAGGAATGGATAAAGGTTGCTCTCTTTTTCAGAAAACTAAAATATTTTATAGAGGAATTCATACACAAGTCACTTACCGTCGGATCTGATATTAAGCGGTAGAACAAACAGAAAGAATCTGTTGGGAGGACATTTGTTGTGTTGGTTGTTCGACACCACTCATTCCACAGCTTCACAACTCCAACTACTTCCCAACACACAGAATCCAGAATAAAACAAGACAGGAAAGCTGCAAAACCCAATTAATACAGTTAATTTTATAAAGAATAAAATATCTGTTCTACAAATAAATACCTGAACTGTTATTTCCTTGCAATGTCAAACTTGAAAAAATGTATTAACTTGTTTTTATCAACATACGTTTATTGACCCAATTTAGAAAACACTGAGAATGTAAGTAAACTCACCGTATCAAGACTTAAAAGATAAAGATCAGTTCTATATAGAGAGATCCCTAACTTCAAAACCATATATTCTTAGGTATTATATCATTATGGTTAAGTTTGATTACACTAAGAATGTAAATATTAGATCTCTAATATATCTTAACATCGCACATACAACTCATTCTGCAAAAACAAGAAAAAAACTCAAACCACCACAGAAACAGCAAGGCAGAACTATTACACCGGTTCTAGGAAGCAGAGATGAGAGTATGTGTGACTTAGTGGTAAAGCAGATCCTTAATCAAATGTTCATAAATTGAATTTCTGCCAAAAGTTGCTGCTAAAGCAAAGACAGATTTAAAATATCTATAAATACTTTTCAAGGAAAAACCTGAAGAAAGAAATAACAAGGTAGCAAAGTCTACTTAGATATCATCTAAATGTCATCTAAATGTAACCTAAACGTAAGGAGGATTTAAAACTTATTTATATCCATAGGGAAACAGCTATTGAGGAACTCTAGATTTTGTAAGTGTGTGTGGGAAGAGGAGAGGGTGTTTCAAGACTCTAGGCCTAGTGAGTAAATAGCCACCTCAAAAGAGGGTATTTTGGACAGGTTGGGAATTAGAATATGAAAAAGGGACAACTGATCAAGGAAAAAAGTAAAAAAAAAATAAAAATCGCTGCTTATTAGAAATTAAAGAAATTACAGTTTATTGACCCATAATTTTCCATCTTTGACAGATCCCTATTTCAAAACACTAGACTGCACCCAGCCACTTGCTACTATTAGAAGCAAATTTTTGCCATTTAACAAACATTCCAAAGGAGTTTACCAAGCAGAAGTCAGGTAAAGGAAAAAGGGGAGTTGTCCCAGCTAAAATCCAAAATCAAAACATATTTTGCTTCTGACCTTCAACAGAAATACATCATTTTACCATGATGCGACGGGAGGAATAAGCAGCTGTATTAAAAACTTGTGGGTTTTGTGTATAGACTAACTTGGGCTTTCTCTGGACGGCTCATCTGCCTCAGTTAAAACTCCACTCCATAAATGAAGGGCTGAAAACCCTTAAGGACCATTCTTACAACAGAGACCAATGTTAGCATAGACCACAGCAAAGGGAGTGCCCTGGCTCACTTATATTTTCTTCCAAACTCCTTTCTAAACTCACTGCTTTCTCAACGAATTTTCAAAAAAAATACCAAATTCAGCCAACAGCAAAAGCATAGTGGCACTTTAGACCTTCGCATGGTTTGGTTTTTTTGTAATTTGAACCTACCTGCAGCATTATGACCTATTGCTAGGATGAATTTCGAGCACACAAACGCTTCCTCGGCAGAGCTTTGCCAAGGCACACCTGGCTTCAAGGTCCAGAGAATGCTGATCTCCCTGGCAAAAGAATCATAGAAAGGTTTGAGTTGGAACGGGCCGTAAAGATCACCCAGTTCAAAATCCTCTGCCATGGGCAGGGACACCTCCCACCAGACCAGGCTGCTCAAGGCCCCATCCAACCTGGCCTTGAACACTTCCAGGGAGGGGGCATCCACAGCATCCCTAGGCAACCTGTGCCAGTGCCTCACCACCCTCAGTGTGAAGAATTTCTTCCTAATGTCTAATCTAAATCTAAATCTTCCCCCTTCCAATTTAAAGCCATTCCCCCTTGTCCTATCACTACTTACCCTTGTAAGAAGTCCCTCCCCAGCTTTCCCGTAGCCCCTTCAGGCACTGGAAGGCTGCTGTGAGGTCCCCCTGGAGCCTTCTCTTCTCCAGGCTCAAAAGCCCCAGGTCTCTCAACCTGTTCTCATAGCAGAGGGACTCCAGCCCTCTGATAGTATTCATATCCCTCCTCCGGACCCATTCCAACAGTTTCATATCCTTCTTATGTCGAGGATTCCAGAACAGCACACAGTACAGGTGGGCTCTCACGAGAGCAAAGTGGAGGTGGAGGATCACCACCCTTGCCCTGCCGGCTGCGCTGCTTTGCCTTGCTGGGCTGTGAGTGCACACTGCGGGCTCATGTCGAGCTTTTCATCCACCAGTACCCCCAGGTCCTTCTCCGCAGAGCTGCTCCGCTCACGTTGTCCCCCAGCCTGTACTGAAACCGCGGACTGCCCCGACCCAGCAGCGCTCACCCATACTCTCTACCCAGCCCCCCACGCCCCATCCCAGGCCCCGGGGTGGGGGGACACACGTGGATGAGGCCGCTCCACAGGGCCGAGGAGAACGGCCGCGGGGACCCCTTGAGGGCCGCTACCTTTTCTTCTCCAGCTCCCTGCGAATCTCACGATCTTCGGGCGCCTCCTCGCCGGCCTCCTCCGCCCACTCCTCCTCATCGTCCACGCCGGCCCGGGACGGCGCCACCACCACCTCCCCAAAGAAGGTCGCCATTGCCACAGCCGCCGCCGCCGCCGCCGCCACCGCCAGGCGGCGCGAGTGCGCAGCGAGACGCTCTGGCCCGCCGGCACCAGAGAGATCCGCGTCGGGACCGCTGGCTTCCGCGCCGCCTGGGGGCGCTCTGGCCACGCGCACCATAAAGTGCCCCCCCCACCCGCCCCGTTCCTCGGGGACTCCCGCGCTGCCCGGGAGCCGCTGGGAGGCTGGAAGGTGGGGAGGAGGCCGGGAGAGCCCTCTCTGATCTTCCCCCATGCACCCTCACCCCGCTGCACGAGAGCAGCCCTGCAGAGAAGGACTGGGGGGTGCGGGGCGATGAGAAGCTCGATATGGGCCTGCAGTGGGCGCTCACAGCCCAGCAGGGCAGCCGTGTCCTGGGCTGCATCAAAAGCAGCGCGGCCAGCAGGGAGGGGATTCTCCCCCTCTACTCCGCTCTTGTGAGACCGCACCTGGAGTCCTTTGACCAGTTCTGGAATCCTCAACATAAGGAGGATATGAAACCGTTGAAACGGGTCCAGAGGAGGCCACGAAGATGATCAGAGGGCTGGAGCATCTCTGCTCTGAGGACAGGCTGAGAGAGCTGGGGCTGTTCAGCCCGGAGAAGAGAAGGCTCCTGGATCCCATAGCAGCCTTCCGGTGCCTGAAGGGGCTACAAAAAAACTGTGGAGGGACTTTTTACAAGGTCAAGTAGCAATAGGATTAGGGGAATGGCTTTAGCCTGGAGAGGGGAAGATTAAGATCGGACATTGAAAGAAATGCCTCACGCTGAGGGTGGTGAGGCATTGGCACAGGTTGCCCAGGGAAGTCGTGGATGCCCCCTCCCTGGAAGTGTTCAAGGCCAGGTTGGATGGGGCCTTGAGCAGCCTGGTCTGGTGGGAGGTGTCCCTGCCCATGGCAGGGGGGTTGGAACTGGACAATCTTTAAGGTCCCTTCCAACCCAAACCATTTCACAATTCTGATTCTCCTAGCCTCAGGGCACGCCCGTGCAGCCTGTTTGAGGACACAGAGTGGTCCTGCACCAGTTTTGGCAGAGGATGCCATGTTTGGGGCTTTGTTGTGTTGAGTCGTTATAGCCCTTCCCTGGGTCATTGCCAGTTGTGCAGTGCTGTAGCACTCCTGATTGATTTGTGCAAGGTATTATTATGGCTACAAATAACAATTGCTTCCTGGGGGATATTGTGCTCCATGCTTACCTGTGCAGACTGATGGATTGTAGTGTTTTATTAGAGAAAGAACCCAAGCAGAACAGTGCTTGCACTGCTAATGCAAAGGAAAGCATTTTGAAGAGGTCACAGTCTGTACTGGTTGAAGACCTGTGTTCACAGCTAGTCCATTCAGTCCACTCTTTAGAACGACTCCTGGAGTCCTTGCTGAAAGCAGCCTAATGAGTAATAGCATCCATAACTAATGGATGTCTGCCAGTGCTGTGCCCCACTGGGGAATGGCTCACAGAGCTTAAGTGGAAGCAGGAGATTCCCCTTTGTGGGGCAGGAAGTGGTGAAAGCCCAGGAACAAAAGCAGGGTGAAGGTAGGGGGTACTTTTCCCCCACAGCGTCACTGCATCCCCGAGCTTTTCTGCCTTGTTCAGAACAGAGCCACCCAGAGCAGATCCCAGCCCTCCTGCTGCTCAACCCAGGGGGCTGCGTGAGTGGCCAAGGGTGCCGCATGGTGTGTGACATGCAGCACAGTGCATAAGTCAAAGTACAGTGAGGGTGCAGTTTTGTGTTTTTACTTTGGTCCACTTCTACACGTACATCAGAAAAGGTTCTAGAATACCATTCTCCCTACACATCTGTTCTGTACTGTTAGTATGTAAGAAGGATATGAAACTTTTGGAATAGGTCCAGAGGAGGGATATGAAGATGGTCAGAGGGCTGGAGCCCCTCTGCTATAAGGACAGGTTGAGAGAGTTGGGCTTGTTCAGCCTGGAGAAGGCTCCCAGAAGACTTCATAGCAGCCTTCCTGTACCTGAAGGGGCTACAAGAAAGCTGGTGAAGGACTTTTTACAAGAGCAAGTAGTGACAGGACAAGGGGGAATGGCTTTAAATTGGAAGGGGGAAGATGTAGATTAGGCATTAGGAAGAAATTCTTCATGATGAGGGTGGTGAGGCACTGGCACAGGTTGCCCAGGGAAGCTGTGGATGCCCCCTCCCTGGACGTGTTCCATGACAGGAGGGTTGGAACCGGATGGGCTTTAAGGTCCCTTCCAATCCAAACCCATCTATGTTTCTATGATTCTGTTTTCCTCTCTCGGTGTTGCCAGCTAACCTACTCACCATCCCAGATTGAGGTCCTGCTTTAAAAACACACAAACGAACTGAGCCACCACCCCCATGCCCAAAAAGGACCAAAATCCAGCTTACAAATGCCTTGAATTAAGCAGCTTTATTTAAAGACACTTCTTTTATAGATCTACTACATCCCCTTACTTCCCTGAGTACAGATAGACCAAAGAACACTGACTGATTAAAACTATGAGATAGAAGAACAGCTCTCTCCTACTGGCTGATTAGAACCTGCCTGTATGTATAAAATTAGGAAATGCAAAGCAGCATTTGTTTTGCTTAGAAAATAAAGTCTTGTGGTCCCTAGGCCAGTAATTCCTTCTTGCACATATAAATACAGAGGCCAGAACCTTCTCCCAGCTTTCAAGGGTCACCATGAACATGCAGGGCACGAGTGCTCTATGAGAGAATAGAGCATCTGAGAAAGGGCAAGAAAGAAAACCATCTCCAAGCCTGGATGAGAAATACAAACCTGCCAGCCCCATTTTAGCTGTTTAAGCTTAATAAAAACTCTGACGTTCACTCCAGATCTATTACACCAATATTTATTCCAATACTGGAGTTTATACTCTATAGAACACTGATCATAAACAGCTGCTGAACAATGCATTCTGTTTATGGATAATATATAAAAATACCAGTTGACTTACTCTCTTTTAACAGTGTTAAAAGATACACAGCCACCTCCAAGTTTCTTCACCAAAGACAACGGTGTTCATATTTTAGTAACCAACTTAGAAGAATTCATGTATTTTGAATTTACAAAATTCTACTGTATCATATTAGGGACTATGCTCTAAATAAAATTGCTGGGGCAAGAATGATATAAACCAGGTTATTTTTTACTTCATATAGAAGTTTTAAGTGGAAAAAGAAGTATTTCTCTATACTGAGGTAACATTCTAAATTCCAAAATGATGCAATGGTACATACACCTTTTGGCACATCAGTGGTGTCGCAGGAGAAGTGCTTCTCACTGACCACTAGTAAGCAGTGTGTGGGACTCCCTTTTCCACTACTTCACTTCCATCTGCACGAGCAGTTCTGGAATTAATGACTGCAGTTACACAGCTGCACCAACTTCCCCTCTTACCCCCAAACCCTTCCAGATAGTACTACCAGTCCAATCTTCAGGAAAACTAATTTAGAAACTATTTCAATTAAAATGAGCTGGGTTAAGATAAAACTAATATTCCAACATATCTCCTACTGAGCAATGAAACCAGGAATCACTGAATCTTACTAAGTGTAAGAAAGGGAACCCGAAGAGCAGAGGGCAGAAACCTACAATGGAGAGTGGGGAAGCAGCGGAGATCACCACCAAGGGCAGTGATTGTGGGGCTTCCACCAGCACAGCTCCAGGGAAACGCAAAGCAAGAACTGAGAGGTGCTATGCATTCTCATAGTTGATACATCGCCAACTAAGAATGTACACGCTTTTCCTGGAGAAACTTTCGCCTATCTTCTACACAAGAATTATTTGTCAACAACAGCACCTCAAACATTTTGAACATAAGAGATGTACTGCAATAATCAGAAACTGATACGGTTTAATCAATGAGAAGTCTAACATTAAAGCACTTAAAAGTTTAAATATGGAAGAACAACAGAAAAAAGGTCTGGAATGTAAGAATCCTGCACCTCAAGCTTTTCACGCATAAAGAAAACAGAACAAGTGTTTTGGTTTTTTTCTATTTTATAAAGAAAACACACAAAACCCCTTAGGCCCAAGAGTTCACCTGCATTTCAGAATCCTAAGTTTACAGTATAGAAGTCACATTAATGATGATAGTACTACCTGTCAGCATAAACCCTCTCTTCACCAGCACCGATACACCTTTTTAATTGGCAAATACACTTTTTCATTGGTAACTGGTTCTAGTTGCATGTTAACAATAACGGGAGTACAGAACATTTAACATCTGTACTAATACAAGTTGTAAAGTTATTAGCCTAGTGACTGTTCCATTATTCTTTTGATGCAATGTTAGCATCCACCGAGCTTTATAGTGTACAGAATTATTTATACGCCTGTTACTATTGTATATGATTTCATACAGCCTTAGATGTTTGAAATCTGTTCTTGAATGTTGTATGACCTAGGTAGTATTCCATTGCAGCACCCATAACAATAATACTCAACATACTGCTATTAGCCTGTTGCGCAGTGTCTTAATGTTTTTTTAAACTCTTGTTATATGTAATAAAATACCAGTAAAGACAAAAAATTGCCCCTATAATGAGGCACATTTTGGCATCTGTGCTAAATGCTGCTACATGGGCAGGCAAGTGCAAGTCAAAATATGAAAAGGAGAAATTCATCATCTAATCACATTCATAACTTTTTCATAGAAAAATATAAATATATTCCCTGAAATGTAGGACAAAGAAGAGCCAGCATCCGTCATGAGTTCTAGTGCTATTACCATAAAAAAAAAAAGTGGGCTGGCTTTTCCTTTTAAGGTTACGTTTCGCAATCTACATAATCTAAACCTCTGTCATCGTCATCTTCGTCACAATTGTCATTGTATCTCACAGTCCGTTTCCCACCGTTCCGAGTTCTTATCTTAGAACGCCGATTAGCTCTTCTGTATTTGGTGTAATCCAAATCTTCAGAGTCATTTTCTTGATTAGGTTTCCACCGTTTCCTTCGCTGGGGTCTTCTGGAGGGCTTAGGTGAGCTGGAATTGGTAATTTCTTTTCTAACAATTTCTGGTCTCCTTTTCCTCTTTCTCGTTTCTGTGGCATCACTACAGATACTATTATCGGTTCCAGAGTCTGAATTAGAACAACAGTTGAAACTGGCTTTTGAACTTCCTGCAGTCCCTGGTGCTTCTGCATTCTCTGATGCTGTGTTTTTTTCATCTTTCTTCCCCCTCATTTCAGATTGTGCTGTTTCTTTGAAGTCATCCAGTAATTTTGATCTTTTGAAAGAAGCCCGAGATTTTTTCTTTGATAGTTCTCTGATATTTTTAGTTTTGTGTTTAGTTAAATCTACCTCCTCTTCAGAGTTGCTCACACAATGGTTGTGGGCTGAAGTTGACTGACCAGAACTACTCCAGTTTCTCCCATTTTCCATCTTGTGGTTTGTGGAATTCTCCTCTGAAGAGCTGTAATTGAGATTAAGAACTACAGCACAGGCTGTTGTGTGTGCCTGCTTGTTATCATCAGTCTGCTTCTGAGTCACTTTTATCTCTGCTTCAGATTCTGTTTTTTCGTTCTCAGACTCACTAATGTATTTTCTTTTAGGAGCAGATGACTCAGGGCAGGAAAACTTTTTTCTGCCAGAAAGCTGTTCTTTCTCATTTTCAGACTTTAAGCAAGCATCTGTTTCCGAGTTGCCCATCAGTTTCTTCCTGGATGCTGCAGACACATTGCCATGAAGCTGCCTTCTGTTCTTTTTCACTGTGTAAACACTTTCTGAGCTTGATATTTCTTCCTTTGTATCACTCATTATCTTAATCTTATTAGCAGCCAAAGTGGCACATCTGCGTGGATTTTTCTTCTCGGTCACATTAGATAGCTTTATGTGTTTCTTGTAGTTAATGACACATGTCCGGCTCCTGAGCACTTTTGGACTTTGTCCAGTCTCCTCAGATGCTGATTCTACAAAATAAAGATTTAAAAGCTTTTTATTAACCTATATTCCTGAAATAATTGGTTTAAGCACAAACACAACCACCTTTAGTAAAATACAAACAGTGCTTTTTTTAAAAAAAAAATAAATAAAAAAATTTCAACAGTTCTGTGCTATTTACAATAAGCTTTTAGTAAAAGTATAGTCACAACAGTCATAGGCATACTTTTAACTCCCAGGATTACTCTTTTGCTTTGAGATAGTAAGAGAGTTTGAGAGTTAACATTTTTTAGCTTAGCTCTAGTAATTAGCTTATCAATTACAAGTTACCTAACTTAGCAAACAAATGCTTTCCTAATAATACTTCTACCATTAGAAGCTATAATTTTCTTAATAAAGTGAACTTTCAAAATTAACTATTACACATTTTAGACCTTTTATTCTAAAAAAAGGGATTATAATATTTTATATAGACACAAGCCCTTGCTGGATTTCACAATGTTAGAACTGTTTCACATACTCCCTTGAAGTCCCTATATTATATTAGCCTGTTATCTCCTGATAAACGACTTCTGTTCTGGCTTAAACGCATCACTTTTGATGAGTCTCTACCAGTGCTTAGCAAACACAGGGGAAAATCATGGCAGCTGCTGTATATTTGCAGAACACTGGGCAACTAAATATTTTTTCAAGTAGCAGTTTAGGGTAAACAGGAGTTTATAGAGGGCATGCTCTCTCATCTTCCTTTACAGAAGGAAGCTTCTTACTAGCTTTGTTTCAACTGCCTGAACTGCTAATGGCCAAATTTCTAATGCTAATGGACGAATTTCTTTACTGAAAGAGTGGTCAGGGATTGGAACAGGCTGTCCAGGGAGGTGGTGGAGTCACCATCTCTGGAGGTGTTTAAAAGACGGGTGGATGAGTTTCTTAGGGACATGGTTTAGTGGGGAGACAGGTACGGTAGGACTCTGATCTCAGAGGTCTTTTCCAACCTAGTGATTCTATGATTCATATGTATTATATAAAATATATATGCATTACAGTACTACGTATACACTGTGCTCTATATATTATAATACAGAATATTTTACATGTGGTGTATATATAATAAAAATCAACCAAAGCAGAGTTTCCACATAACTTGCTTAGCTGGTTAATCATGTAGTATATATGGAGACAGACTATGTACTTATTTGAAAATAGATATTATTTAAATACATAGGTGCCTATATGTATGTATTTAAATAAAAATATGCATATATTCCAGCAGGACCTAACAATGACTTTTAGAAGTATTAATAGGCTTAACTTCTTATTTACAGTTAACTGTCAGCCTCTTTAGAAAAGAGCAATACATCCATCAGTTTGGAAAACCAGAGTAAACCAGGCTGCGCTAATTGCACATCTGTTGTTGCCTCTATTGACTGTTGAGGAGAAAAATGAGCTAAAAAGGACATCTGCTAATATAAAAATAATTATTTGACTACCTGCAGCAACATCCTGAACTGAAGAATTAGCAAGAAGAAAACCCACATTTTCATCAAGCTTTAAAACACTACAATAGAAACAGTTAAAACATCCATGTTACAGTCAAACAACAAGCTTAACAGACCAAAACCTCAGTGCTGTATACCCAGTGTGACAGCATCTACGTATTTAATGGGAAATGTCTACACAAAAATCATAAAGAATGTTTTAAGGAATGTTTTTAAAATTAACCAGTCTTGTTTTCACCTTATGAGTTGTTAGACAAGCTCAGTAAGGGAAATCTTACCAATTGCCTACTCTAAAAGCTCCACATTTTCACTAGATGAAATACTTATACAAATACATTCCCTTTTTGCCATATAAGAAGTCTCCCTCCAAATCCTCTCAAAGTAATGGTACAAGTCTATAAAAACACCAAACCCACAAACCAAAACACAGCAAACCCACAAGTTTTATATTTGACTCAGGAGTTCTCCATGTTATGCAAGATTTTTGTACATTTAAAGGTTTTCAATTTAAAGGTTTTCAATTCTATACACCTATTGAAAGATTTCTCCCCCAATTTTCTTAAGTTGTAGAATGTGACTAAGGCAACATAGTTCTGACAAGTCTGGAGTCCAACAGCCAACTACAGAACTCAGCAGCTCTTTACCGCTCTTCCTCAAGTCCACCTGCCATCCTATCATGTTGTTAATATTAAAACATGAAGAAGCACTTTCAGGATGTGTAGCAGCTATAAATACTAATTATCTTTTTAGTACAAAAGAAATAAGTATTCTTTGTGGAAAACTGCCAGGACATATTCATCTTAAGAGACAATAATTTTTTTCTCAAGATTCTTAAACTGCTGCATTACAAATGTGTATCAAATCCACTACCTGAGAGGGCACAAAAATATGAAACAATCAAACTTGCAAGGCTGCTAAAAATTTTATCAGTCTAGAAGACAAAAATATATGCTGTCAAAAATATTTCTTTTCCCCACCATATTTTTTGTCAAGGCAGCGTTCAATTAACACTGAACACTGGAAAGGAAGGAGCTTGTACACAAAGATTTTACTCTGTTATGTAGCAGCAAAGATAGCCCTTTCTTTTCCCAATTGTCAAATCAAGTGATGTAGGAAGTAACTGAAAACAATGACAGGAATTTTTGCTCCAAAACATGACAGTCTTCAACTCTGATCAACTATTATGTGATCCAGAAAAGTTTAATTCTGTTTTGTATATACGGAAAAGAATCAACCAAGCCCCTAGAGCTTGAGTACTCTTTTTTTCTTTTATTCTCTTAGAACCTTTTGATAACTATGCAGATCACTAAATTCCTTAAGGCTAAACAATGCAGACTGCTTTGTTTCAGGAAGGTAGGTGAGAATGATCACTGAGAAAGATTAGTCTTTGCAACAATAAAACAAAAGCTATATAATGAACTCTTGAAAATAAAAGGAAATGCTATGTAAAAGTGTGTGCAACAGCTCACAAAATATGATCCTGTACATTGAACATATTCATTTTCCTTTCTAGGATAACTGCAAGTCATGAGAGTTCTAAAAGCCTAAAAAAATGCTTTACTCACTGTAAAGAATACTGACAACTTGCACTTGAAATAAGTTAGATACAAAAAAAGCTAATGATCCAATTGCATCTGTTGCCATTTCCAGGTATTCCCCCAATCTTTTAAAACTGCTTAAGATCTTTCAAAATTTTGGGGGGGGGGTGGGGTGGAAAAAGACCCAAAAAACCCCAACCACAGTTAAAATTCCTAACGAGTTTTGAGAGGTTCATAATCTGGTTTCTGTGATCCAGTGACAGGTTCAGAAGGATTACACCCAACACCGTCCTCTGAATAGTTTTTCAAATTCTAACTCAGGACCAGTCCCCTAACAACAGGAAGATGCATAATGTATAGAACCTATTTTAATAAATTGTAGTATCATTGTGATAAACTTTAAAAAAAAATAAAATCAAAATCTCCAAATCATAACATGTCAGCCAGTACACACAAGCATTTGAGTGATGGACAAAATTACGGGGGGGGGGGGGGGAAAAGGCAAAACCCTAGATTTTTGGAAACAAGTGGAATCTTGCTTCTGCAACTATCAGGAATTTCTGCCCTCAGCTGGCTGTTGTTAAGTGCTTTACAGACAGCCTCTCATGTAACCTTTTACTAGTACGATAATTTAGTTAGAGCAGTGATGAAATGCTTCAGATAGATAGAACACTGCTTAGACACCCAGAAGCCTATGGAAACTCAGGCAAGCAACGAACAGGAGGGCCACCACTGTATCATTAACAGCACCCACACAAGAACAACCGCCCTCTCAGAACCACCGAACCCTCGGTATGTTAAATCTGGGAAAAGTCAGACATGCTCCAGAACACTATCAATGCAGCAAAGTGCCTCACTGTCTTAAGGACACTACACATCACTGACAGTATAAAACCTAAAAGCCAATTACAGGTTCCAGTGTATGAAATACAAGCAAGAATAATTAAAACACCTTCCAATCAAATCCATTTTGAAAGACAGTAAATAGTTACTTCATCTGAAAGCAATTGTTATAAGCCTGCTTTAGCAGAGAAAATTTTAACCAAAGACTGAGATAATCTAACATAAGAACTATTACTTTAACCACAAACTCAAGGTAAAAGAACAAGAGATTTTGTTACTTTGACCTGTATACCACAGAACTCATTCACAGTACCCTTTAGAATATCGCTTAGTTTTGTGCCAACAACCCGAAAGCCAGTGTTTCTCAAATTTAACTGAAACAACATGCATGCAAACCAATATTACAGGTGTTTTAGCACTAGCTACTATATCTGCTATATAGAGAACTCATAGTGGCCTTCCAGTACCTGAAGGGGCTACAGGAAAACTGGGGAGGGACTTTTTACAAGGGGAAGGAGTGACAGGACGAGGGGAATGGCTTTAAACTCTAAGAGAGAAGATTTAGATTAGACATTAGGAAGAAATTCTTCATGATGAGTGGTGAGGCACTGGCACAGGTTGCCCAGGGAATCTTTGGGTGCCCCCTCCCTAGAAGTGTTCAAGGCCAGGTTGGATGGGGCCTTGAGCCGCCTCGTCTTGTGGGAGGTGTCCCTGCCCACCGCGTGGGGGGGTGGAAATGGATGGGCTTTAAGGTCCTTTCCAACCCCAACCATTCTATGATTCTGTGGTAAGCAAGTGCAAATTAAATATGGAAAGAACAATCCGGAGTGACAAGTTTTTCACAGAGAAATGCACTGCCTGAATTGCACAAGAACAGCCAGTGTTCAGTCTGAACTCCAAATATCATAGAAATACACCAAACTGTAATCGTTTTCTCTCAGTGCTGTGCTCCTAGATCCAGACCTGTCTAGACTTCTAGACACTGTCATCGTCATCATCACACCTTAGTTCTTCCTTCCTCCATTTATAGTTATTTTAGAACAACAAAAGAACACTTGCACTTTGTATAACCTACATCCTCCCAGTCACTAATCTTAGGTTGTCTCCGTCTAGTCAGTAGTAAGAGTTAGATGCATTAACTTTAGAAAATTTACCTTTTCTAACGATTTTTGTTTTTCCTTTTCTCTTCCTCTTTATTTTCAGAGAAGTTTCACAATAGTTACTGTTATTGGAGTCTGTCTCAGATTCTGTATTAGGGTGAGTGAAGGTGGGACCAGGTCCAGATTTTGCACTCCCTGCTGCAGCTGGCTCCAAGCTCTCCGAGACAGAGAGGACGGCAGAAGTTTTGTCTTCTGTTTCAGATTCTGCCGTATCCTCTAAATCACTTAAGACTTTTGCTTTTTTTAAAGGAGCAGCAAGCTGCAGACCAGTTGTTTTTCTGCTGTTCCATCTATCTGATTCAGAATCCCCTTCGTCCTCAGAGTTGCTCACTGCAGGTTTATTATGTGCAGATGTTGACTGGTCTGAAACTTTTTGTATGCTCCCATTCTCTGAATTATGGCTTTTGGAGTCATCCTCTGAAAACTCTAGGATGGGACTTTTCATTTTGGCAGATACAGAAAGGACAGTCCCACGTAATGGTTTATGACCATTGCTTTGCCAGTTTTTCTGCTTCATCGGTGTCTCTGTCTCAGAATCCGAAGTTCCATTTTCAGATTCGCTAACAAACCTTCTTCGTGCAGCAGATGAACCAGGTTGAGAAAGAATTTTCCTTTTGGCAAGCTGTTCTAGTTCTTTTTCACTTTCAGACTTCAAGCCTACATCATCCTCAGACCCCTCCAGTAACATTCGCCTGGCTGCAGCTGAGGCATTTCGGTGAGGCAGTTTTCTGTTCTTGCATCCAATGCCAATACTTTCTGAGCTTGAAACCTCTTCCTCCACATCACTCATTAGCCTTAATTTATTTGCAGCCACAGCAGCACTTCTGCGTGGAATTTTTCTATGTCTACCAGTACTATTACTGATTGACTCAGATGTCACCAACGAAGTACTTTCAGAGTCACTTCCATATAACTTTTTCCTGATAGTTTTTCTTGTATTCCCATTCTCCTGAAGAAGTGTTCCTGTAAAGGAAAAGTGAGATTAATATCTTAAATGTAAAAATTGCAACTTCTTAGGTCTTCTCAAATCTGTAACAGGTTCAATCCACGGACATTACAAATTAAATACAGTCCTAGTAATAGTTATGTGTTTTTATTGTCTGCTAAGAGAAATTCAGCTATGTAACAAATTTCAGATTCATTCTAGTTTTGTGAAAATTAGAACGTCTTTACAAATTTTTGCTTTTACTTTCGTTAAGACAAAGTGTTGCAAGACATTCCCTCTCACCACGCTCTTGGTTTCTGTCCTACTCCCCTAAGTACTGAAAAAAAATATTTTTAAAAGTTGTGTAGTATTTTGAGAGCTTCAGAACTACCAACAATCAAAAAGTTACTATCTTACACATACAACAGTTTTAAAAATACTAATTACATTTAGTTATATGTATACACCCACACACACACACACTTGTGGTTTTTGCCATTCACAAGGAAACTACTCAAATCTTACCTATTTGCTTTCTCTGAGCAGCTTGATTTCTAGTTATCCTGCGATTGCTGTTCTTTCTTCTACGTACACCATTGTGTAGTGAAGGTGATACAAGAGCCAAAGAGCTTTCTTTGCTGTCTTCTGAGCTACTTGTAGAGGATGAAGATGAAGCAGATGAAGAAACTACACAACCTTCCATTTCACTTTCTGTTAAAAAGAAAGATAGCTGTCAGTTAGAATTCTAAACATACAGTTAGCCTCCAGTTCAGAGCTACGTTTTGAAGATCCAGGAAACCGCCAAGATTTCCTCATCTATTACCATATAATACACAATAATGCTTTAATGTTTTACATATATTAAACTGACAGCCTTACAAAATATAGCACTCCAGTGTTCAGTGACAGGAAGCTTCTTTAACTTGTATTTAAGTTTCAAGTAAAGTAACAGTTGTTTCCAAATAGAAGAATTAAGAGAAAAGCATGTTAAAAAGCAACACAAAACACATTCTGTTAGATCTCTTTTACCAAGACTTGTATTCATCTTCTTTGAAAGAAGCTGAATTTTTGTGAAGTTGAGGTGTAAGAGAAGGAAAAGACAGGAAGGTTTTCATCCTTCAAGGAACTTCTGTCATTTGCTAATTTTGGAGGGCAATTTTTATGTAACATGTATGAGTGTATAAGCTGTATTTTATGTAGTACTATTAATCAAATACATTACATTTTTCTCTCAAGTAAGAGGCATCAATTCACTACAACCACCTTCCCAGAACACCTGTTTGAAACGAAGAAATTCTAACAACTTAAGAGCATCAAGTAACCATGTCAACCTTTTCTTATCATCCATCTTACTCAACCTGGCTTTATTGTGAATCTCCATCTAAAAACTGAAAAAAATACCATCCACTTGACTGCAAATTGGATGTCCAATCAGGACAGCTCTGCCACTAAGCAGCAAATAATCCTATTGACAGATTCCCACGTAGGTGAAAGCTTTCTCTAATGAAAAGTTATGTAAACTTACGGCGTCCTATGGGATTTTAAAGCACAGATTTCCATGTTTAGTACACAGATCTTTTTATAACACTCAATAATGCAGTAGATGTCCAAAATTCATTAAAATATACAAAATTCTGTATTACATAATACCCAAAACGCGTAGAAATCTTACCTAAAATAAATTCACATTAAAAAGACAAATCTTGTTCAACAATTTAAAATGCAATTGGCAAATTACAACAATTACAAAGGAAAAGGAAATATTAGTGGACAATTTGCAGATAAGATCAAGACGAAAATCCTAGTCTGAAACAGACTCCATTTCTGACCTGATGATAATGCAGAACAATTTGTTAGTGTTGTGGCTCTAGCTTTTCCATTCCTTTCAAAGGATGCCAGGCATGCAGAATCGGAGGATTCACCAGAGGAACTATGGTTGTAATTGCTAGCATTTGTTTTATGGCTTGCAACACAGGCGGCTCTGCTTGAGGTAGGCTGAGTAAAAGAATCTTCCTGCTCAGATTCAATTTTTGCCTGAGACTTTAATGGTTTCTGCTTCAAATTTCTAGTGAAAAGGGAAAGAGGTAAAAGCATAGGCTGTAAAACTATAAGAAATAATGGCAATTATGTATTTTAACAATACTTCTCTCTGAAAGCTTAACTATCTGCCATACGTTTTCAGATTTATAGAAGTTAGATTTATGAGCTAACATGGTGTAGGACAGTTTCAACCTTGACAATGATAAGCATTAAGTACTTTCATTGAAACAATAATCTATAGTCCTAGTGCAGTTACACAAGAGGAAACATTCTTTCTGTGCTCAGAGAAACAAAGAAGTTAATACCTAATGCCTTCTAGATAGCAATGTCTTCTTATTGTTTACCAGGAAATTGCAACAGAAGCTTCCATTTCTGTGGAATTCCCAGTCTCCTGTTAATTGCAGATAAGCCTTAAACTAAGAGCTATGCATACTAACATTCTTCCACAATAAATTGAGTTCCAAAACACAAAGGTGTATCGTTACAGAAAGTTTACTGTCTAAATTAAAATGCATGTTTGTAGAGAAACTCACTGATTCATTTCTTCCTTACTATACAAGCTTGAATGCAGCACGCAGTCCTGTTAAGTCACTTATTTTCACATTTAGAACAACTATTTTTTCAGTTGCTTCCTCACAGTCACAGTCTAGGCACACAAGATGTATATGCTTTCACTATCCAAACACTCTCCCAAACAGTTCCATACTTCAGTCCTGCTGTGCACCACTGACTTGTGAACAACTCACATACAATTCTTCAGATACGAGCAGAAGTGTTCCTTCTAAGGAAAATTTCTGCCTATCTTGATATGTGTTTCTCTGTTTCTCTGGGAAGAAATCAGAACTCAAGGAATACTCCCAGTAAAGCTTGAAGTTCATTGCCAGGTATGCCTGTAGCATAATCCAACATGTCTGCATAACAGAATTTGAAAACATATAAGCAATCCACTAAAATTTCAAGATAAGGAAGGCAAACGTGACAAAGAAACATATTCTTACAGGTATTTTTTCTTAAAACTCTTATTCCTATCTTTTCACTGCCTGAGGAGAAAGGCTAGAAAGCAACAGAAAGGTATAAGCTCAGTTTCAATGATTTTCCATGTTCAGTTTTTGTATTTTGTTTCACTTCATCCCAGATGCAAATTCAGAATACATGAGCTAATAATGTCAACCAGAAGTTGTGTCAAAAGCTTGCTTTCCTTCAAAAGAAAAGTCATATCTAGCTACCAGAAGAATGCTACAGTAAGTGAAAATTTCTGTAAGTGCCACAGGACTGACTTTCTTCTGTATGTGACAAACGATGTCATATATGCAGCTTTATAAGCTTTATAATGCACACACCAAGTAAATCTGTTTAATTCTTCATTATTTCAGTCAGATTAAATATTGATTTCCCAAATGAAATATTTTTAAAAAAACAAAAGCAAAAATTCCAGCCTCTTCTACTCTGTAGTCCCTTTGCTGTTTCATAGCCAGTTTTACATTTAAAAGAGCTTCTTTTTTGCACGTCTTTCCTACTGCAAGAGAAGTAATTACAGTCTCACTTGAGTTAAGCTTATTATTTAATAAAACAATTTTTCTCTTCTTCATGGACTAAAAATGACAGTCAGTATGAATATTAGTCAGCCGTGCTATATCTCTACATCGTGATAATTTGGTTACCTGAGTGTTTTGGTAGGATGCTGCACTGAGCTTTGATTGTGAAGTCTTCTAGTATACCTCTGGTTTCTTCTTAGTTTTTCATTCTGTTTCTGACCATTTTTGAAATCTGAAACAATTCTTCTTATTTTCTCTTCAAACAGTGCTGACAATCTCAAGGTCATACTATAAATCTAGGAAATGAAGCGGCTTATATTAAAAACAAAACCTTTTGTCAAAGAATAACATTTCTAAAACTAAAAACCGCACAGAAAAGAAATAAAAAAACCATAGTACACAAGTCTAAGTAAATGAGAAATTAACATATTAGATATTTGTTCATACTTCTCCCCACTATCTATATAATCAGTAGCTTCATCAACAAACCTACTAAAATAATACTTCATTTTAATAAGACAAGCATACCCCCCCCCCCCATGTTGACAGCTACCTTTGACTTTTTGTTCGGAGTATAAGATTTTGCATTACTAAATATTAGTCTTATATCTTTGCACAGTTCCATGGGAGTGTCGTAATTTCCAGCTTCCAGAGTTTCTTTCACTGTACCAAAGTCCATTGGAGTGTCTATAATATGCCTGTAATCCTAGATAAAACATATGAAAAAGATTCAAGAAGGTGGAGATCTTATTCTGGTACCAAATGCTAACAGAAAAAACCCCAAACAAATAATGTTTATTAAATGGTTAATAAGAACAACTTACAGGATATTGATCCAAATCAACTGGCTGCCTGAAAGGTTCAGAATCTTCACACTGGAAAATTAAATTCACCAGTTCCATACACTGTTTCTTCCAACAGTTTTCATCATAGCCAGTTTTCACATTTTTTCCTTTTTTTAAGCCTCGTCCCTTGGAAAAAAACATTAGAAAAAAGCTGAAATAGAGCAAGAAAAACTAAATCTGATAATCTGTATGGAATCACTTCTGTAGCACGAAAATGCACTTCCAAACATATCGTTTTACAACAGAAAAAGACGCTATACTATTAGCAGATATTAATAAACTCTGACAGATAATACAATTTTCTTTTACTAATTTTCTAGGGGTTTTTTTATACTAAAGTAAACCACACAAGAATCTACCTGCTGATAGCAAATTATTCTCACAAGATCTACATAAGAGCCATCACTCAAAATATTTTTTCCCCAGCATCTCAGCTGAATAATGCTTGTATTTCAGTATCATACAGATAACTGAAAACTGTCACACTGTACAGCACTGGCATCAATGCATAAGACTTTCTTAAACAACTATACAGAACGAGCATAGAAGCATTAGAACAGCAAAGATCTATTTAAGCAAAGCTTTTATTTCCTTAATACCACTGGAAAAATTCTGTTCTACAATTGTTATAAAATCTAGTATCATTCCCACCAAGTTTCAATACAGTCTGTTAACAAATTTTTCCTGCCAGACCTGATCTGGGTATGTGTGGTAAAGATTAGCCAACTCACTTTTCTTCTTTTATATGATGTTCTTGGAAGACATTTTTCATCCTGCACAAAATAAAATCAATAATCTTAAAAATTATCTATGAAAAAATAGGTAATGGGTGCTTAAAGTGTCATTAGATTTAATATTGTGGTAGCTTCTCTCAGTGATAAAGAAGACAAGCTTCTCAAACATACAGCACAGTATTTGAGAGACTTGGAAAGCAGGATTCTAGATACCATCACTGAAGACTCTTGAAACCAACTCTTGTTGTTATGACAAAAGAAAAGCCACCATCAGAAGTGGCAATAAGATACCCCTCAACTGCAAACGTCAATGAGTAAAGTTTATCGGTAATTCAATTTAGTGATAATAAATGTCATAAATCAAAATGAGAAAAAGACACTAGCTTGGGCAGTTTGGGATGCACTATTAAAGATATAGCACTGCAAATAATATTCACTATACAACAATAGTGCAAGTACCTCTATTAGAATTAAGATAAGTGCACTTTATTAAGTTCCCAACAGGACATGCAAATTTGGCGAATGATTCATATTGTAGTATACAGAGAACTTGAGAGCCAAAACATCACTGTATTTATACAGCTTGCCACCTTTTAGCATTTATGACTATGAATGACAATTTTAATCTTAGAAGTAATGAGATGCATATAACTAAAAATACAATGAAAGACAGCTCTTCAAATATTTATAATACATCACTGCAGGTTAACAAGCTGCAGAAATACAGTGCCACTCACAAAACAGAATAATTGTTCTAATTGCTGGCACACAGTTATAGTACACAATATGTATTTGTTGTACTACTTGATGCATACTGACAACTCAAAATAGTTTTAATAAAGCATCTCCTCACATCATTCCCCCACATTCACAATATATTCCAGTTTTATATTAGCTATGTAAATGTATAAATACACACAAGGTCTCTATAAAAATTATTTACTAATGTTACTGAAATATTTGAAGGCTGGTTGTATTTTCTTACCACCATGCATTATTGGAATTATCCACAAAAAAAACTTACCAGATCAGTATCAAGATAATCTTGTTCTTCATCTGTTGTACTACACAGGTCAAAAATGTTCGTACAGTCCTGATCACTGTAATGCAATTAGATCTGTTACTGGAATAGCAAATACATAGCTACTATTTCCTAGATTAAACTCAGCCTCAATCAGAAGCTATTCATAAACTGGAACTAAGAATTAAATCAAATATAAAAATTACAAAATTATTATAAAACTAACAAAGTAATTTTATCTGAAAAACACCTATACTGTCCATTTCAGAAGAAGCAAGGGAAGGAAATTAGCACTGGGGAAAGGGGCCTTCCCACCTGATACAGCTGCAGGAAGACTACCTACAATAACTTCTTTCAAAAATAAACATCTCAACTCAATTAAGTCAGACAGGCTCCAACAGGGACTTCTATACATGGTAGAAGAGCACAGAAATTACTTCATAGGTTGAGCTACTCTCACATCCAGTGACATTTTGACACTACAAAAACCAATGAATGCTAATAAAGGGAAAAAGTTAAAATATCTCTATGCTGAATATTTAAATATTTCTCTGGTTAAGATAATACTCAAGAAGTAGTATACAAAAGTCCTGCAGTATACTGAAAAATTGAAAGAAATCAAAATAAGCAGGATTCGCAACAAAGAGATAATAAGATGCTTCTATTTTCTGAGTGTTTAAGAGCATTAGTATTCCAGCACTATTTAGATTAAAATGTCACTTACTTGATAAACTTTAAGAGCTGGGTAGTGATCTTTTTTGCAGCTCTAGCAATAGCACTCCCAGGTTCGTTGAAGGTCCTAGCATTGCTTTCAATATATCTTATTTCCCAAACCAATGCAGAGATTCTCCTTAAAATTAAAAAATATTGTACCTTTAATACTAAGCTGAAAAGCTTAAAACCTGCAGACATTGTCTTTTAGTAATTTTCTGTCCACATTAGATTAAGATAAAGATACTTTTTTAAGTATCATTAGCCCATCCTCAAACTTCTCATTCATGTGGAAAACTGAAGTATGTGTTCATGTGGATACATACACACTCTAATTCAGAGAAACAAAACCAACAATACACATTTCTGCTCACTCATTTTCCAACTCATTATTGATAACTGATCTTCAGAAAGTTTGTGAAATTCTAGCATACTTTCATTCTTAAAACTCAGTTAATATGATTAACCAAATAAGCACCAGCCTTTTTTTCCACTAAATTATAAAATATCCTTGAAATAATACCGAGGAATGTGGATTCCCTGGATTCTTTCAAAATGCACGTATTCTTTGAAAAGCTTACATTTGACCTTATTCAAAAAGGAGGGGGGAAAGTAGTATTCAACCACCACTGTAAATTATAACACTTATTCTTGAAACATCAGAAGTTGCTTGTCACAAAGCCCTGTCAAACAGAACACAAGCTGTGTAGTATCTTAGTAATTATTAGCTAATAAACACAAGTGACAAGCAAATTAAAAGAGCAACAAAAAGCTTGGTCTAATTACATTTTTAAAGATATCTCAGTTACCATGTTCTTTTCTGTCCTCCCTCAAATACCTTGCTTTGAGGCCAACTGACCAGTCAAAGCAGTGCCTTCTCTAAAATGACAAAAACTGCTTTGAATCAAAGTTTTAACTTCATAGACATAAGCTAGCACAACTACATAATTTCATTTTTATCATTCCCTTTTCAAATTCCTTGTAATTGTAAAGCAGAAATACCCCAAAACTTTGCAGCTCTTCACCTAAAAAGCTTCAAACTATTTCTAAAGACATTATTTCAGTATTACGTAGGAGAAAAATTATCCACGTCTCTTCACTGTATTTACGGACACACTAAATGCCAGTCCCGATTAAGAACATCCTTAAATTTATTTTGGAGCTATCGATACTCTGCAATCCAGCGAATCAGAGCTTTACCATCCCTACCCTTTTAATTCCTTCCATCCTTCTCTAATGTAAGTGCTTATAATTTAAAACACTGATGGTAATATTTAATATTTCATCCCTGTGTTTAAGCCTATTTCCAAAAAAGGAATAAGCACTTAGGAGCTTAACTCTCTCAAGTCCAAAGTAACCGAAGTACAGCACTCCAAAATTTGAGTTAAGTCTTCGGGACTGAACTAACTTCATTTTTTGCAATATTTACTAATTTTGAAATAGCAAATTTCTTAAAGAAATAATGTCAGTGTTTATTATAACTCTGCAGACAGTACCAATATAGGCTGAAGTATATTTCCTTAAAATCCAAGACACTTAATAGAAATGAATGTAATATTCAGGTTGTCAAGCACCAGAGCCCTGCTGCAAAACAACAGTAATGCTGAATTCAGGTACTGGACTGGACTGTCTTCAGAATGCTTGTGAAAAGAATAATTGTTCTTCTTACTAAAAAAAAGTTTAGATCTTCTTAAGGCCACAGTGTGCCTTGTTTCTCCTGCTAGCACTAACCTGTAAAATCGGTTAACCAGTCTTGTCCGAATAGTGTTCAGGTCTGTTGGATAAGCAATGACGGTGCAGTACTTGGGATATGTACACAGGTCAACTGGACCAGCAAAAGCTGCTGAAATGTCTGTTAAGAAACAAAGATTAAACTATTTCAAGGCTTGTATGCATGACAATTGTGCCAGGTGTTCAACTGCTATGTATAATTACTCTTGATCAAATCAATGACAAAAATATAAAAATCTCAGTACAAACAAAGATTCGCATATAAAAAAGTGTCAACATTTACAGTTCTCTATCATAGGGAATTTTTAAAGGATGCCATGGATATTTCAGGGATCCTTTTATATATGTAATGTTAGGAAAAAAATACTTTAAAAGCTTAGATTACATGCTCACCAAGAGTCAGAAGCTGATCAATACCACTGATAATCCGTTCACAGGCTTCATCACGAGATCTCGTCCCCCATTCCCCTTCTTGGGGTTTATATAGTAGCTTCTCCACCTCTTCAAAAGTCACGGAAACACTAGCTCCTAACTCTTCAGGCTGATCAACTAAAAAGTGATAGCAAATAAGAAACAGTAAGAAGTGAGAATCCGAACCAAAATAAACTTGTTAAGTACACGTGCGTATTAAATAATCATGTGCTTATAACCAAAACAAAAGAAATTCCTGCCTTGAAGTGGAGTTTGATGCTAAGACTATGGGGAAAATAGTACACGAAGTGCCTACAACAGCAAAGATGTCCTTTATTCGCCTTTTCTGTGGTTCTGAATTCCCAGAAGACTCTCTCCACTCTTCATTGAAGCACTAGACCTAAAAGTGGACTTCAACTCAGAAGAGCTGTTTATATGCTTTCATTTTAAATATATGCCCTAAACTTCACATGATTATAACTTAGTGCAGTGAATCAATTTGTGTCCTCAACCTTTAAACATGCCCAAGATAGGTAATATACTTTATGACTTCCTTCATGGTATTAACAACTGTAATCTTTCAGACATTTTTTTAAACATGTGTTTTGAACACAGTTTATTGTTTCAAAGCAATAAGAAGCAGAAGAAACATGAAGCTGTGATGTATGGTTCTGTGGAAATGGTCATACTTCCAAAGGCTAATGCCATCTGGTTAATGCAGAATGACTGGGTAGATAATGCATGATCCCTGAATATCTTTCTCCCCTCAAATCCACAGATTTTGTTTACTGCATCTGCAGTTTCTCTGTTTTTGAAAAGCTAGGAGTTCCTCATTTTATATAAACACTTGACAAGGAACAAGGACATGAAAGTTCCTGATCAGACAAGTGGGTAGGCAAGTTCACAACTTTGTGCTGATGAGGACAACGGGAATTATCAGATAAACTATTTTTTATTATAACACTAAGAGTTCTGATTAACATCCACAAGTCTGTCCATTAAAAATGAAATTAAGAAAAAGGATAGGGTCCTTGTCAGCATTACAATGACTGTAATCCATTAACATGTTGCATACAAATTCTAAAAAACATTTTGGCTACAACTACTAGAGAAAAAATTCCCAAGCTTTAGTGGGACATCTTTGAAGTTTATGAAAAGGACTATTTTTTCCTTCGGCTGCACAGGATTTATCTTAGTAACCCAAGGTTATTTCTATTTCTCTGTTCACTATTGCATGGACAGAGCCCTAACAATATTTGTCATTCACTGAAATAATAATAAAGATGAAGCAGTTTTTCAGGAAGCAAATGAGTAAAATACAAGAAGGTGCCAAAAGCTGATAGGGCAGAGGTGACTCACTTAATGATCCTTCCAACTCATCTTTGAGCAAAAACAAATTCTGCAACTGAACCTCTTGAAGACAACCCTAAGAAAAATCAGCAAGTATGCTTCCACACTTACAGAGCTGTATTAAGAACTCATACAATACCCGGGACTCTACTGCGTAAGTGCTCAAGAGGGATTTTCTTTTGCAGGAGGAGTAACAACTAAAGCTGAATAACAGACTAAAACAAAACTGTTCTCAACTTGCATGTAAAGATGTGCGCCAGCTTTTCCTGGTCTTGACAGCATTGTCCCTGACAAGACGATTTTGACATCTGTATTATGATAATCATGAGACAAAACCTATGCTTGCAGGCTACAATAATTAACAAATTAAAGTTGTGACCTGCTAATTAGTCCAATACCAGTGTTGTTGTCCTCCCATATATCTATCTTAGCAAACTGAATGAAGAAAATATCTTTTGAAAGAAGAGTGACAAATGTGAAGTGTAATTTCAATTTGATCTGTCAGTCAACAAAAGGAAAAGAAAGCAAAGGAGGAGTTTAACTCCTGTTTGATACTATATTGTTAACATAATTATGCTTTCTAGAGATATGCATAAAACCTTTCGGTAAGAGCCTTACTTCCTTATAGAGTGCCATTTTCTGCCTGGAAAGAAAGGTAGAAAATAAGGAGTTCTGAGTTGTCTTCAAATAATTTTTGATGACTTGTTTTCTATAAACTAAAGTGTATAAAAATTTCAATTTCACATTTTGATTTCAGATTGTTTTGCAGAATTCTTCATCCCAAGATTTGACTGCAGCAGCCAGCTAACACTTAGAAAATCAGTCAGGCAGCTACTGAGAACATCCACATGTGTACAATATACTTGTATTTAAGTAAAAACAATAGCATAAGGCTTTCTGGTGTCTGGGAAACAAGCTCACTCCTAGAAAAGGTTATTAAGAAAATTAATATCTTTTTGACTGCTTATTCAGTAACTACTTTCTCATTATTTCACAAACCTTCCTCCCTCCACCCAGCTGGTACTGACAAGCACTGGAAAACTGAACTGAGTAACACAGACCACGAATCCAACTGTTTCATTTACAGTTACTTTGAATTTGACCAAATTTCATAAATTGCTGGTTTTAAACTATACACAGTAGGGATTTGCTAACTGGAAATAATTTTATACATACTCTTCCCCACTCCCTTATACTGTAATGTATTAGAACCAACTAGTTTTTTGAAACTCCATATATTTTTGAAACTTGACATTTGGAAGTAGCAGGTTTCACTGCATAAGCAAAAGCCACGTGTCAAGTATTTCCTTCAAAATTGCTCTGGAAGAGGCAAAGGGAGAAAAATAGGTATATTCAAGGTATTTCACCAAATCTGAAGCAAAATAGTCTTTAACAACTTTCGTGCCAAACTGCACAAAATCACCCTGCTGACATTCTCTATAATTTAAAGGGTAACTATTACCATATAGGTATATGCACAATGGATACTGTACTCGGATGGCTTAGTGGCAAGAGCTGCGAGATAGATAGGAATCATCTAAGGTCCACTGCCTGCATAAAATGAAGGAACTTTCATTAAGTGAGTTTCTACCTACCATTATCAGGAACTGGTTCCATGTCCCATGGGCTAAGCTTTTCAATTTCACCGTTGTCCCATCTAATTCACCAAGTTAAAATAAAAAATAAATAAAGTTATCTTGATTCGGAAGTACTCTCTCCAAGCATATTTAAAATCACAGCTAATTGTAGATATTAATATACTGTATAAACATGCATATAAAAGTAAAGTAATCAGCTGTTACAGAGCAAAAAAGAAACATTTTTCATAATGAATTTCAAATTAAAATTGTGCTGCTGATTTTGGAATTATGCAACTTATCCAATATGAAAATCAATTTTACAAAGCCTCTATCAAGAAGTCGCAGAAGAAGAAGAATCAATACAGTTGGAAAAATAAGGTAACAACATATAGGAAAAGATATGAGAAAACACACACTGGGGAGAGGATTTTTTTTGCTAACCATACCAGTAGTCACGTAAGTTCGTGGAATGTTTCATAGAAAGGAATAACAGATGGTATATTAATATTTCATTTTTAAAGACATACCACTTTAAGACAAAGAAAATAATAAGTATAAAATGAAGAAACTAAAGTTAAGTAGGGACTAAGAGGAAGCAAAGGCAAAGTCAGTTAGTATTCATACTGCATCTGTACATTGATCTGTACATTCTGATGCTTATCTATTAGGTATGAATATCACTTTGAGATCTCTCCAAATTCTACCACGTTTGGGCAGATTTTTACATGTTTTTAACATCACAAAAAGTATCAATGGATTTTGGTATTTCAAATGGAAGAAATGCTGGACTGGATCAGCTTAAAACCCTAGTGGTCCAAGTGGACTACTAATTTGTGTCTTTGAAACTACTATTTGGAGATACTATTTATAGAGACTATATGATTCTGGCCCAAGTTCATTCTACTCATACTTCATAATCACTGTATTCCTCTAGGCATGTTTGTGAATACATCTCAACCTATTTACTTTAGTATCTCTTTCTTTTTGTCCAATACCTTTTTAAACCTGCTAATACTGTTTTCACAGCCTACTGCGTAAATGTATTTCTAAAGTTCTCTACCCTGAACATTAAAAAAACCAAATCCAAAGTCTTTTAAAACAACACCCCTACAGATTTCAACGTGTACCTCTAGTTCTGTCATTACAGAATCTGGTGAATAATAACTCTGTATTCACCTTGCCTATTACCTTTCAGATTTTGTAAACCATGAGCACACCTCTGCCACCCTTCTCTTCCATCTGAAGGGCCATATTTTTATTTTTTTTTTAGTTTTAACCCACAAAGCATCTGGTACAAACTCTTAATCATTTCAGTTGCCCTTCACTGTACCTTTCTCAGACTCATTACATCTTCTTTTAGATGCCAAGACCCAAAATGCACCTAGACATCAGCACCCCAAAGTGTTGCAAAGGAATGAGCAACACTTTTCAGTCCTTTATATCCTTTCTGATGAAGACCAATGCCTGATTTTTGCAGCTGCACACACAGCTGACATTCTGAGAACTTGGAGGTTTCTGTCTTCACCTGAATCTCCTTATGAGTGCAATGTCATTGTATGGGCCATTGCAGAAGAACTACAAGGAAGCTAGGTGATGGACATTGTTCAGGCTTCCCACACTCCTGTACCAAAACACGCTGCAAAAATAACTTTATTTTTGCTTTAGCCAGCAACTAGAATGTAAGCACTATCACGCACTTGGCTTCACTGTTCAGCAGTCATATGAACACACAAATAGTAGCTAGGCCAGTCCACCGCTTGCACGTGCCAACCACACATCCACCTAACACATAAAAACTAAGATATGCTAGACTCTGTGCTCCTCGCCATGGGTCAAAGCTCGGTGATACCATGAACATCTTCTGACTGCTGCAAACCTCCACTTGGTCGTTGTTGGGGAGCCCCAAGCAGATTTCACAAGGTAAGAAAGTCCTACTTTCTGACCTTGTACTGCATTGCCTGTGTACTCTGAACTGCCTCTGGGGGTGCAAAGCCTCCCCATCCCTTACAGTCATATAAGCATAAATAAAACTATTGTTCCATCAGATGTCCTACCTAACATATACCCGTACTGAAAATTATCTGGCATGGCTTTACCCAGTCAGTTTTAGGAGGTCCTTCTGGAAGTCTTCATCTTTAGGGTGATAATTGACCTGAAATGATCTGTGGTATTTACAGACCTTGGATATTTCTCTGTGTGTATCCTCCAAGAGGCTTAGAAGGACACTGAATAAAGCTGGTCTGATCACCAGTTCTTGGAGGAGCCCACTACTCCAGCCTGAAATACCATTTTTAAAATCCATTCTTTTGCACCCTATCCTTTAACTCATTTTCAACACATATGCTCCAATCCTATGTCATCTTAGTATTTTAACATCCTGCGAAGTGAAATCCTCTCAAGGGCTTCTTAAAGAACAATCCAAATACTGTCTACTATCCACTTAATTCATATGCTTACTAACAAAGTCACTGAGCTTCAAAAGCAGTACGGACAGAACTTCCATGTATATATGCAGTGCAGGTTCCTTCTTGCAGCTGGGGTTACCCTATGCTAAACAGACCTTCAAAAGGCCCCTTCCAACCGAAGCCATTTTACAATTCTATGAAAATACATAACACAATCTTGGCAGTGTCACAGAACTCTCTGTTCTCTACAAGTACTTCCTTTCTTTGGACTGAGTGACAAGTTAAAAAATCTCAGTGGAAAAAAAATAAAAGGCCCTCCAAGAATGAAACTCTGAATATCAAATATACTGTAAACAACATGGGAAAAATCTCTGGTCATGACAGGAATATTATGTATGCACTGATTAATTCTGCTTACAGTCTTCCCTTGCTAGGGGAATCCAAAGTAAGCAAGATCCCAGAATCATTCCAGACAACTTGGACAGAGCAGGACAAGGACAATATCCTGATTCTGAGGTCCTGAGTTCTCTCTGTTCACCTTTCTTCTCCTTTGTGTGAGGGACTTCTACATTTATATGAAAGAAGGCGCAGAAGGACACCATTAATATCAAACTGTCATGGGGGGACAACAGAGAGTCATTTTTTCAGAACAAGCCTTGGTAAAGAAGGTACAGGTCTCACCATCTTCTTACCAGTTTGACTCAGATGTTCCTGGCCTTTCCTGTTTAAGCAGTTATATTTCTACTCTAATGCCTTTGATTAGCTCAATTTGCCATGTTTTGAACAATGCACTTGACACTATATGCATTCATCTACGCAGCATTATCTCCTGACTGGGCAAAGTGATTTCTCTGTTATAGGGAATGTAAGCTTACTTTACCTGCAAGTTATCTAGCTAAACATCACCCAAAGAGGAAACCAAAAGGTGAAATTTTAAGTGGGATCTACACAATAGGGAATATGGCAGAATACCACTAGGCAGTGAAAAGACAACTCCTGTCCTCACATTTATGTATCAAGCATGAAGAAAGAGCAATATTTGGAAATATTCTGTACGACTGTCTCAGTTATAGCATGAGAGCAACTCGTAAGTCATACTTCCTCCTGTGGACTATGATGTGAAGGAAGTAAGGGGGAGAACTTGAAGGATAAGGATCACTGTGACAGCAAGAACAGAAAAGATTCAGCATGCCTCATCCAAACCCAATTAAAAATGAAGAATAAATATTAGCATATACCGGAAATTGCATTGTTTGCTTTGCAATAGATATTCAGCACTAGCTACTACAGAAAATTACTTGGAAGTGTGAAAGAGGTCAACAACTTCTCTTACCAGACAGCTATTCACTAAAAATTTGCCACAAGTTATTACGTATTCACATTGTGCTAGATTAGCAACTTGAAACCATTAAGAACTGATAATACAACCAGTAAAATCATTTGAACAATTTATACATTCTCATATCAATAAGCCAGCTATGTAAGAGGCAATATACACTACTAATATTAGAAGCACAGTATCTTTTTATACTTACTTAACGCTGTAACACTGAAAGTGACTATCTGGATACTGAGGCTGATATGGTTCTTGACCCAACACTGTCCCAAACCACCAGGCATCATCAATAATGGATCGGAACCTGTCAGCTAGAGCAAAAAGGTCTCCTCATATATTCTAGTAAGAAAAGTTAACTATACTGCTTCTACAATACAAACTTTCCATCAGTGTATTTCAGTTTAAAGCTCTAAACCCACTGATATTCAGTAAAAGATGATATAAGTTATTACACAAAAAAAACCCCCACAAGTGCTAGCATCCAAATAAGTTTGCTATTTAGCTATAAAATAAGAAAAGGGAACACTGGAGACTCAATATATATTTTGAAGACTATAAATTACATCTATAGTAATCCATCCAAAATGCTTAGTACAGCAGTTAGTAGGCTCAATTTTCTGATGGGCAAAGGGACCGTACCTATCAGGGAGCCCTCTGAAGTTACAAGCAAGTAGCAAATTTTGCTATTTCAAAAATGTTTACTCAGATACTTAGAAAACACACTTACAAGCTTGCCAGTTCCTCTGCCGTGCTTCATCATAGAACTGACGTAATATAAGGAAGTCGATAACATCTGGCATATCATGGTATCTAGATAAGAAAAAAAAAAACAAAAACACCTTTCATGTGTGTTCCTTGGAGCTTTACGAAGAAGCTTAAAAACACATATTTTTTAAATACATTGCAGAAAAATAAAGATGTATATACCTGATGGAAAATGATTTGTCTGTATGTTTTCCTGTAGCATGATCTATAAAGGCAAGCTTGAGGCAACACAATGTGGGAGGACCAACTTCATATCTAATTCCAACAATTTTTACCAATTCCTGATCCTACAGGCAAGAACAAACAGTTTCAGCAAGTACTGCGTTCTGGACTACGCACACAGCTATTAATGTAATACTGGTCAACCAAGCACAGGAATTGTAACCACATCAAAACGCCAAAAATATTGAAATTGTATTTGAGATTTCAGTGAAAGGCAGTCTGTCAAACTTGGCAATTTTAATACAACTATTTATATTTGGGCTTCCCACAGGTAATTCTGAAGATGATCTGGTAACTGAAGACACTTTCCACTACTGTTTCTATAGGGAAACATTATTGGAAACAGAATAACTTCTCAAACGAATGTTATGGAAGCAGTGTAATACAACTTTTCATACACAGGCTACTAGTATTGAACTCACACTATCTTCAATGTAGACCTACCCTAAGGACTACTTTTCTCCATGGCTCCTTATGTGGATTCAGTTTATAAATATTATTTCTTCTGACTGCTTCAATGTAAGCTTCGTGTCCTTGTCGGAAATATATCACCTAAGGAAAAAAAAACCAACCAAAAAAACATGAAAAAAAAAAAACCCTGAACAATAAATCACAGAACTATCTGGTTGGAAAAGACCTCTGAGATTGTCGAATTAAACTGTACCTGTCCCCTTATTAAACCATGTCCCTAAGAAACTCATCTATCCATTTTTTAAACACCTCCAGGGATGGCGATTCCACCTCCCTGGGCAGCCTGTTCCAATCCCTGACCACCCTCTCAGTGAAGAAGTTTTTCCTAACATCTAGTCTAAGCCTCGCCTGGCGCAACATGCAGCCATTTCCTATCGTCCTATCGCTTGTCACTTGTGAGAAGAGACCAGCACCCACCCCGTCACAACCTCCTTTCAGGCAGTTGTAGACAGTGATGAGGTCTCCTCTCAGCCTCCTCTTCTCCAAACTGAAACAATCCCAGTTCCCTCAGCCACTCCTTGTAGAACTTGTTCTCCAGCCCCCTCACCAGCCTCAGTGCCCTTCTCTGCACACGCTCCAGCCCCGCAATGTCTTTCTTGTAGTGAGGGGCCCAAAACTGAACCCAGCACTCGAGGTGCAGTCTCACCAGTGCTGAGCACAGGGGCACAATCACCTCCCTGCTCCTGCTGGCCACACTGTGATTGATACAGGCCAAGGTGCCATTGGCCCTCTTGGCCACCTGGGCACACTGCTGGCTCATGTTGAGCCAGCTGTCAACCAACACCCCCAGGTCCTTCTCTGCCAGGCAGCTCTCCAGCCACTCCTCCCCAAGCCTGTAACGCTGCATGGGGTTTTTGTGACCCAAATGGAGGACTCTGCACTTGGCCTTGTTGAACCTCATCCCGTTGGTCTCAGCCCATCCATCCAGCCTGTCCAGATCCCTCTGCAGAGCCTCCCTTCCTTCAAGCAGATCCACACTTGCACCAAGCTTAGTACCATCCGCAAACTTGCTAAGGGAATACTCAATCCCCTCATCTAGATCGTTGATAAAGATATTGAACAGGACTGGACCCAGGAGTGAACCCTGGGGAACACCGCCTGTGACTGGTTTCCAACCGGATTTCATTCCATTTACCACAACCCTTTGGGCCCAGCCATCCAGCCAGTTTTTTAAGCAGCAGAGGCTGTGCCTATCCACATCAATGGCAGCCAGTTTCTCAAGCAGAACACTGTGAGAAATAGTGTCAAAGGCTTTACTGAAGTCCAGGTACAACACATCCGCAGCCTTTCCCTTGTTCATTAAATGGGTAACCTTGTCAAGAAGGAGATCAGGTTCATCTGGCAGGACCGGCCTTTCATAAACCCATGTTGACTGGGCCTGATCATCCTATTGTCCTGCGTGTGCTGTACGATAGCACTTAAGATGATCTACTCCATAACCTTCCCCAGTACTGAGGTCAGACTGACAGGCCTGTAGTTCCCCGGATCCTTCCTCTGACCTCTCTTGTCACGGGGTGTAACATTTGCCAGTCTCCAGTCAAGCAGCACTTCCCCAGTCACAGCCAGAACTGCTGATAGATTTGGTGAGGACCTCTGCCAGCTTAATAACCTTGGATGGATCCCATCTGGCCCCATGGATTTGTGTACGTCTAATTGACCAAACAGGTCTCTTAACCAAATGCTCCTGAATCCTTGGCACTTCATTCTCACTGTCTTCTGGCTCAGGGGGCTGACTATCCCGAGAACACCTCACCTTACTATTAAAAACCAAGGCAAAGAAGGCATTGAGTACCTCTGCCTTATCCTCATCCCTCACCTCTACTGGCTCTCCTGCATCCAGTAAAGGAGGGAGATTTTCCTTGGTCCTCCTGTTGTTGTTAATATACTTGAAGAAACATTTTGTATTGTTTTCCACCAAACTCGCTGGTTGAAGTTCTAGATGGGCTTTAGCCCTTCTAATTTTCTCTCTACATTATCTCACCTTACCCTTATAGTCCTCCTAGGATGCCTGCCCCCTCTTCCAAAGCTTAAACACTTTCCACTTCTTCCTGAGTTCAATACAAAGCTCACTATTCAGCCAAGCTAGTTTTCTTCCCTGCCAACTTACCTTACAGCACATGGGGACAGCATGCTCTTGTGCTGCCAGGATTTTCTTCTTGAGAAGCATCCAGCCCTCTTGTGCTCCTTTGCCCTTTAGAACTGCTTCCCAATTAACTTTACCAAGCAGCTTTCTAAACAGTTCGAAGTCTGCCCTCTGGAAGTTTAAGGTGACAGTTCTGCTGGCCCCGGTCCTTACTCCTCCAAGAACTGAGAATTATATCATCTCATAATCACTGTGCCCCACACATCCTCCAACAGTCATCTCTCCCACAAGGCCTTCTCTGTTCAGAAACAGCAGATCCAGCAGGGCACCTTCTATAGTCAGTTCACTCAACAGTTGTGTTACGAAGCTGTCTTCCAGACACTTGATGAACCTCCTAGACTGTATCCTTTCTGCTGTCTTCCAGTAGACATCTGGAATGCTTAAATCCCTCACAAGAACAACAGCTAGCGATCAGGAGACTTCTCCCAGTTGGTTGTAGAAGAGCTGCTCAGTTTCTTTGTCCTGGCTGGGTAGCCAATAACAGACTCCCACCACTACATCTGGCTTACTGCTCATTCCACCGATTTTAACCCATAGGCACTCAACCCTATCATTATTATTGAGTTCCATGCAATCAAAACATTCTGTAACATAGAGAGCAACTCCATCACCTCTCTTTCCTATCCTATCCCACCTGAAGAGTTTGTAGCCTCCCATGATAGCAATTATGTCAGTTTTCTTGCCTATGATTTCCTAAATTTATTAACCATAATAATGTTAGTTAACAGAAGCATTTAAACATTTTAATCAAGCTTCCTACCTCGTCACCCATCTGAGGAACAAAAGGGGATCTTCGAAGAGCTGTGTCTGTTATCCAAACAGGAGGATGCCAATCATAAGACAATTCCAAGTTTACTGGTTGTGTTGGAGCATTAGCCTTCACATTTAATAGAGAGCAAAATTAGACATAATGGACACACTGTGGACACGGCATCAAAACAGCTCATTCCATTTTCATCTAGCAGACAAAAGCTTAATTTATAAAAGACTAATGTACATTTCCAAAACATATTAGCAAAATTCCTTAAAAAAGTGACTATTGTAACTTACAAATGAAAATTTAAATCCAAGTATAAATGGCCACCATAAAAACAGTGACTATATCATCTGTTTTCAAAAAGAGGTCACTTAAAACCAGGCAGTTTAACAAGATTTTAGTCCAGTATCCTGCACAGTTACTTAATAAACACATTTCTCCTTTGGTATCAGTAATCTTGAGAATCATTTTATTTGAAAAGTGAAAATGACTTCACTGGGAAAGCAGATTCTTCCATGCAAATCATACTCTGGATTTGGAATGGTCTCAAATTAATTAAGGATTTGCTGTATGTGTTGATACCAATATCCTTGTCTAATGGCAACAACTATTATTTTAACAGTTTCCAGTGAAAAGGTCTAAAAGAGTGAGAAAAAGAAATTAACTGTATACCTCCTCTTGCTTTTTTGGTTTGGGCTTTTTTCTCCTTTTTCTTCTTCTTCTCTTTGGAGGAGATGATTTCTCTGCTGATACTTCATCTTCTGAAGTACTGCAATACCTGATAACTTTCCGTCGAGAAGTCCGTACAGGAGGTTGTAGGTTAATCCCTGCATCAGCAATCCAGTCAGAGTATCTACTTGAAGAATCACTGCCCATAGTCGATTGAGTCAGGGAAAATACATAGAACCAAGTCATTAATATTTCAGAATGCTAAATTCTCTTAGACAAGTACGTGCAGGTACAGATTACTGTTGAAAACACTATCAAATGAACTAAAATTACTTTGACCAGTTGTAACAATTACTTCACTTGACATTTAACACAATTTTTTGAAAACATATCAATTCTAATTATGTTTTATTAAAAAATACTCAAGTGTGTTAAGTTCTGAAGTCAGTAATTTTATTCAAGAAAATTGTGCAATGAAATTCTGGACTAGTTCAGAGTCCTCCCTAAAGAGCACAATAGACAAATACTACTTAAATCCTTTCAAGACAGTTAAACAAGGTTCACAGGTACACATTTGCTTATCTCTCTATATATATTTTTTAGTTCTATTACAGACTTGTAAAAAAGAGTATCTAAAAAGGCCACAGCAAAAAGTGATGAAAAGTTTATAACTTCAATTCTAAATAAAATTATAACCTTAAGGTTTTTTCAACCAAACATTTTCTAAGAGCAAGCAACTGACTTTTGCTGCACTACTAGAAACAAAAAACAACAACAAACCCCTTAAAACTAAACAAAATCCCTCACCACTCAAAAACCCAAAACAAAACAAAATACACTTATGAAAAAATGTTCTAGACTGTCTTCCTTCTCCTTGCTATCTAGCAAAATTGCAAAAGGATTTGAAACTACATTGAAAAACATTGTTTTGATGAAATGGAACACTAAATAACAAAGTATCACTACAGTACCCTACAAAAATTATTACATATGAAGCACAACAACATTTCCATACAACTTTTAACTTGACAAATACAAATAAAACAATAGCTGGGATTTGTTTGTTTACTTTTACCTAGAACTATTATTGTCACTTTTCTTGTCACTTTTCCACTCTTCCTCTTCATCAGATGAGCCAGAGCCCTCACTTTCTTCGGCTTCCTGAATTTAAAAAAAAAAAAAAATAAAAATGCAGTCAATCCAAAACTTTCTCACAGCACATGTTCTAAGGGCTTGAAACAAGAAGCAAATTCTCCATTCATGACTGCATATTATCAAGTTAAGAAGAAATATGGGAAAAAGATGTTGTTAAAATGGGAATAAAAGCAGCTTTTTTTCATACCCGATTTCAACTCACCCAATCAACCTCAGGAGCACTCTATTAATCATTAAAATGTGAGTGAATATATAGAAGTTATGAGCCACATGAGGATCCACCTGCAGTAGCCACTCTTCACAAAGCAACACTTCCATTTCCCTACCATATGACACTTCTATTTCTTTTCTAGTCTAAGGATAAATTCACATTATTTATCAGAACAAAGTGGCAGACAATTTTGATTCCTTCGTGTTCCAGACTCATGATGGCATAATTAGTTCATGTAAAGTACACAATAAAATATAGCTCACTAAAATTCAAAGAATTTAAAGATTGTAGCAGGAAAAAAAAAAAAAAAATATATCAAAGAGAACTATCACACCTCCCATCCTCACACAACATGGGTACATTCTGTTACAGGAAGAGCTTTTCTATGTTTTTTTTTCATTAATTATGGAAGTTAGAATCAAGTGATTTTTCTGATTTTGGTATCAACTGATTGAGCAAATACTAACTGGGTGTATCCGTACATATATTTAATTGCAAAACTAAACAGTCAAGATACAATAAAATACTTTGCAACTTAAGCAATTTTGATTTTTGTTCAACAATTTATTTGCATTAGTTTCATGTTTTAGATGGGTTTTCCATAACTGAAATTACTAAGTATAATGCACTGTTCATATCTCAAGTTATATGTTGTCAAGCAAAAAACAGAGCAAGATTTAACGTGAATCTTGAAGTATGATACTGTTTGAATTAGTGCAACTCATTGTTTGTTTGTCATTTTCAGATTAATAAAGTTATCAGTCTTCCCTAAAGATCTGTTCTTACAGTGTACACGATGGACAATACTTAAAGTCAGTTCTCTCTTATCCTACCATTTGTAGGATTAAATAAAAAAATCCCAAACAAACAAAAACCCCCCAAAAAAACCCAAAACCCATTTACATCAAAGCTTTGCTTCTTAATAGTATTATTAGTTTTACCATTATTAGATCTAAAACCACTTCTCAAAAATATTTAAGTATATGTCGTATACTACACTACACATAACCCTTCTATTAGCACTCGTGTGCTTTGAATTTGTCAGATGTCAGAAGTCTCTTGTCAACTCCCCTTACAAGATATTCCCAAAATAATGAAAAACTGGAACTTAAATTTAAGTGATTGTTTTCAAACACACAGGAATTCTTTTTTAAGAGGCTACGAGAACACAGTTCATTTCCAAAGAACACGATCCTTCATCTAACTTAAAAAATTATCTTATCTCATGGCCCTCCCCCATTTTATCACAATTCTTGCTTACCAAAATAAGTGACTAGTGCAACAAGTCTGACCTTCTCTCCTCCTTCCACTTCTTCCCCCATTCCCATTTTGAGACTATTTTCTTGTGTGCAAGGCAAGGGAACTCTACTTTAAGCAGTCCTGACAATGATTTACAGCACTCAATAACAAAACAGTCAAAAGTTCCTGCCACCCACATCAAGGTCCTGTTTCACCCCAAGCCAGGACTCAGCCATGATGAACAGACTCTGTGGAAGAATCACATTACCTGGGCATAAGAATGCTTTATCAAGAATTTAGAAAATTTTCATTTTTAGGTGCGTGCACAGATTTGGAAGGTTTTCACAGAGAAACCTCACATTAATCTAACCTCAGCACTGTACATCAGTTTTTTGTCTTGGGCTGTGGATATGGTTTTGAAGATTCTCAGCAAAAATAGTTTAGCCATTTATAAAGTGACAGGAAAGATCACTGTTATTAAAGGAACAGATAACTAGGTTTGAGAAGCAGTAACAATTCAGATGTTTACAGAAAAACAGCAAAAGGGCTAAGGGGAGGGAGGTTATTTGCTTGTTTAACTGGAAAAATGCACATTTCATGAAACTTCACTGTTACAGAGGAACTTTAGTTTAAAACACAGAACTTGGAAGAGAACTTACCTGCTCTATCAAGCCAAAGCAGTCATCTCTTTCCTCATCAGAAGACTCCAGTTGCTCAATGTTATTCCGTGTTCGGTAACTGCGGTATTTGCGTCTATGCAGTCTACGCTTAGATTGTATTAATGAAGACTCAGAGTCACTCTAATTTATACAGGAAGTGGGAAAAAAACAGAAGTTACATGGAAGTATACACGTGGCAATTTTTTATGGAGGTGAAAGGGTGGCTAAAAGCACTGCTGAATGTAAAAACTGAAACAGCCTCATTGCATCACAGACTGGTCATGTCAAAACTCCTTTTCAAAAGAAATAATTTTTCTGTAAGCCAATAGTTTTAAATTTACTGTTCTCAATTTAAGATTTAGTAGTTGTTCTAACAAATTGCTCTTTATAAACTGTTGTGACTGGTCCATTGATATTACAGATAAATATATTTATAGAATCAACGTCTGTAATGTCCAGTCCTGAGAGGTCCAGAAATCCTCAACTCCTCCCAGTTAAGGGGATCATGCAGTAGAATCTTTGTGTCAAAGCATTTTGTACTGCAAGACACAGCAAATCAAGCCACTATCTTAACAAGACAGTACAATAACCAATTTTTCCTTCTTACCATATTCTTCCAAAATAAAAATAATGAAAAAAAATCACTCAAAACAGGGCAAGTCTGAAAACGTTGCCCCACATACAAAACATTTTAATCTAAAGTAGTACAACAAGGGAAAAGCAATGGACATCCTCACTTGCACCTCAGTGCTTAAGCATGGACCTGCAACAATCATCTTTGGAACTGCAGTAAAACCAGAATGGCCTGAAACCAAGCCTCCCTTTAAAAAATTACTATCAAATACCTTAGACAGAAGAAGACAAGACTGAAAGAAAAGAACAGTTCTAGGCATAAATCAAATCTTGTCCTGCAATAAGTGGAAGCTGAATCAGCAGGAACCTTTGAGAAGACCAAACCTTCAGAAATGTCTGCTTTCATTTTTTAAACCATGAATTGTCCCTGGGTACAGAATGACCTTTTTCCTAGGAACGGAACTGCTGTATACCTTTTCCAATGACTCAAATGGCTTTTTCTTCTCTGTTGCATAAAGATCTCTCTCTTCTTCCCCTTTTGCAATGCGATAGCCTTCCTGCTTCCTACAAGAAAGTAACGAAAATCTAATTCTACATCTGTTTTGACAATGCTGAAAAGTTAAAGGACCTGTTCTCTTTAAAGGATCTATCTAAAAAACTCTAATCTCATTTGATGGTTAATTTCAGACACTATTATTGCTCAAACACCTATAAAATACATCCTTTCATTTTCAGGTAAAGATGATGGATATTAACAGTCCTCCCTACAAATATCAGAATATAATAAATGTTTGTAACCTCATTTTAATCCACAGTCTTCCATGTGCAATCCTTCTACCTTCAAACACTGGGAAAGCTTTTTAAAACTTCAGAGGTGTCACAGCACATATGGCTGTACCATTAAAAAGAAATATTTAGCTATCAATATTAGTTCTTCTTTTTCACAGATGGATATTGGTAATATTTTTGAAAGTAGCTAACTTCTAGCATTTCAACTGCTCAGTCCTGCTTCTGGTCATAACACATCACCCCCACAAAGTCGCAAGAAAACAAAATATCTCTGAACTCTTTCATTATGTAAATGAATTTAATCTATATACCTTTATTTTGGAATAAAATTCAATAATCTAGGTAATCTAGCTGTCCTTTAAGATAACTTTAAATATTGAAATAAGAGAATCTATTAAACTCGAGAAACGTCCATTTATTCTTGTTGAATGGACTTCAGAATCAAAAGTTTTTAAGCATAGATGACTGTAACACCAACCTATTTCAATTTGTACCATGTATCCATTTTAGCTTAGGTCTAATGGCACTAAATTTCAAAAAAAACAAGATAACGTGTCCTCTGTAGCCATATCTGCAACCCAGTAAGCTGTCTACAGACCTGAATAAGCTTGGTGGTATTTCTGGTACAACAACTCTTCGTCTCCACGCCTGAAGGTCTCGCTCGGTAGCCATCTGACTTCGTGGAGCATTCTGATGCATCTGACGCACACCTTCAACTTGCCCACTACGTCGCAGACCAATATTGGGAGGAGACTGGATATCAAAACTTGGTCTTCTAAAAGCTAAAATATACAAACAAAACCATTTTTTCCATACACCAGAGATACGGAACCTTGTTTCTTCTTACTACAAGACAAGAAATTAACACTTTACATATTCTTAATGTCCATGATCATTACTAGTTATCACCTTCAGGAAATTATTTTCTACAAGACAGATACAGTGAAATTACACATAAGCTTTTTAAATGGTTATTTCTACTACTACTTTAATAAACTGAAACGAAGTATAATGTGACAGAGGTGTTTTTCTGAACTATTTGAGGCAGCTCTGAGGCTAGCTAGGTTCTAAAAAGTACTTTTCCTGGAGCTGAGCTTACATAATTAAAACTACAAGGACATAGATTAGAAGAGTGTCTGGTTCAAATCTGTAAAGAAGGGAGAGAGGAACTCAGTTTGAATAATGTTAGAATACTTAATTTTCAAACTTTAGAGGAGAATAAACGCAGCTCCTGTTAATGTTATTCAAGTACTCTAAACATATTAAATGTACAGCACTCTACACGAAATACCATTAAAGCTATTCAGAAGGAAAAGCAAAAAGCTTTGTTTTGTAAAGTCCAGCATTGTTTTTATGAATAAAAAGATGCTAACCAGATATTACTATCTTAACAGAACTTTAGTCCCCAAAACAACATTAAAGTGTCGTTTGAAATATTTCATGCAGCCTGGTAAAAATGGAGACATAAAAATTACTTAAGAATTTATCAGCAAGTACTAACCTCTTCTAGGTGTTCCTTCCCCATTTTGTGGGCCACTTGAAGCAGATTCTTGATCAGCTCCAGTTCTTTGATCTTGTTCTAGCTGTAACTGTCTAATCATACCATCAAGAATGCTGGGCTCCAAGCCTTGCTCATCCTGATCAACCGTCTGTTGGCCTATAACTTGTTCTACCACTTCTCCATCACCTTGCAAATAAAATTAATGAGTTCAGTTAATTGACTATAACAAACTATTTAATCTCATTGTCCACATCACAGCAAGACATGCCCTACAACTAAATGCAATGAATTAAAACTAAACGCGTTTCCATTCTTGGAATGAATGATTTACTTATTCTGAATGAGACATTTAGAGAGAGTAACACTCAAGAGTTTGTCCATGTCAGTACCCACAGAAAAAAATTAAGAAATACATTTGAGTAACCAATTACTTTTTTTTCCGCTTGTTAAAAAACATATTCACTGTGCGACCTTTCAGCATACTTGGTGAACATAAATACACAATAGTTAGCATGTGAGAAAACAAAAGCATTTTCAAATCACCTATGTCGTATCTACTCTGTTCTCATTCAGAATTACTAGAGTAACCCTAACTTCTGGATGTAGGTATTTAGTAATACTGTTCTTACTTGTTGCTACATATCCAAGCTGAGGAATCAAATGTTCATCTGCACAATTCTCTCTTCCTGGCACCAATCTCTGATATTTTGTTGGATGCGGATTTCCATCCACATCTACTAAGAAGGGAGGGGGCATGAGATGAGGAGCCTGTTGAGTTTGCTCATCTAGGACGTAATTGTTAGAGTCTCGAATAAGCGGTCGATAGTCAGTGTGGAAGAACATCTGATCAGGAATCTAGAAAGCAATGAAGTTTTTATTATCAGTTTGAAAATAAGAATATGCTGAAGAACACAGAAAAAGTGACACTGAAAATACCTAAAAACTCCTTTAAGGTAAGAGAAAGGGAAAGTTCCAAGTAAGAAGTGTTACGCATAGCTACAGTTAACCTGTATGGGCGTCACAAGACTCATTTTTGAAAGTGCTTCTTCAGGAAACAAAATGCTTTTATAAAACATTAAACTGAGGTAACTTAAAGCAGAAGCAATGCTGTACACTTAAAAATATTTTAGATCTCATTCTAATTTTTTTCCACACCATTATGAAAGTTTTCTTTGGTTTCATGCAAGGAAATCGTTGCCTATAGTTCCACATAGAACCTGGAGAGCTTTTCTTAATCATGCAATGTCCACCAGAAGCTTTTTCTGCAATTGAAATAGTCTGTTAAATCCATGCAGCTGAAGGAAAACAGCTACACTAGTATTAGAACACTATCAGAATATTTGCTCCTAGTAATGATATGCAAGATAAAGAGAACAAGTCTGAATTTCAGCTACGACTGTACAGCAAGAAAAAAATCTAATTCTTCCAACTGACAAAAACAGAATTACCACTGCAACTTTAAAAATAATGAGGGGGGATTGAAGAAAAGCATAGGCCAGAATTGCACTTTCGAGAGCTATTTCAAAAAAATAGGAACACGTGTATTTAAAAGGAAACAGGCTGACAGATTCAAAAAAGCGAAACATTTATCCCACACACATTTTTCTAGTGTTTCAAAATCCACTGTGTGGATCAATATTTACTTTAGCTTATTTTAAACAAACTACTACAGTGAATTTGGGTTTCAGTAAGCAAAAGGTCTGCAAGTTCTAATAATTAAAATAAACCAGCAAATTATTCTTAACATATAGTTGGCTTATTTGTTAATTAGGTAGTAGTGCAATAATCTCTGTAATACACTCCAATCTTTAAACACTAAGCTACTCTCAGAAACCAAAAAGAAAAGTAACTTCAAGGTTGAACAATTAACACGCAAATGAGCTGGCTGGAAGATGAAAATACATTCCAGACAAGTTCTTCGGAGCTACTCCCAAGTGAATGTTAAAGCATGGGTTGTTTCCGCTGTGCCAGATCCATACATTCAAGAAAACTCAGACATTAAGGAGCCTGTTCTATTTAGATCCTGTACTCATACAAAACTCCTACATATGATGTTATAGAGGAACAAATGTAGGTAATCTAACTTCAGTCAGAAGCTTGAATAAACAGTTCTAATAAAAAAAGCTGAACTTACCTTTTCATAAGGTCTGCTACAGCCAAAACCAAATATCAGTAGATGCCCATGAGAATCCGTACATGCAAAATGTTGTCCATCTGGTGAGAATTTACAGTCAAAAACAGCACCATGTCCTTGGCCTTCAATCTAGATTGAAGAAAAGATACTCAAGACTAGGTGACCAGTTTTTCTTAAAAAAAGAATAATGCAGCATCAAAAATTACTGTATCATAAGCAGTCACACACCTTTTAAATACTTCTATTAAAGAACAAACAGTCTCATTACCTCCATTTACTTCTTTTACTCTTGACATGCGAATTAAATCCTGAATCATACGGATTTAAAAAGATGCACTAAAAGGGTTTGGAAACTTACTGTTGAAGAAAAAGCAGCTTTTTCAAGCTTTTTAGCTGCTAGTATAATTTAAAAATAAAGTGCAGCTAATATACTAATATATACTGATTTTGTTAAATCACTTCCAAGAAAATCACAGGGCACCTTAAAGCTAAAGAAAACAAAAGTCACTTCACTATTGACTGTGACCAGGAAAAAAAAAAAAGGTTAAAAAATTAATACGAACATTGGATCACAACTTAAGTCTCAGAGAAAATAACCTATTTTAAAGTGTTAATCATGAGCTGTCAAACGGGGCAAATGTCATGGGAGCTCTCGAGAAGAAGTATGTCAATCCACTAATACCTAAGGCAATAATAAGATTTTTAAGACAGTTGAAAATACAAATATTTGTTCATAAGACTCTTGAAATGATGGTCTAAACTAGGACCTTTCAGTCTTTTAGATGGCATCCCATCTCAGTTAAGGAAAAACAGTTACTATGAATGAGGTGCAAGAAGATCTTCGTAACAAAGACTGGAAAAGTCCTCATGTCAACCACTCAGATACTGTCTGATGAAAGTAAAATCCTGCTCTGCTCCCCCATACCTCACATCCAACCACAAATTCTCACAAGTACATCTTCCTTGTCTCAGAAGCTTATAAAGACTTCCCTGACTGAATTCAGTGCAGCAGCTCCACAGGAAAGCAGGAGTAGAAGGAAAGAGGGAATGCTTCTGCAGAAGATCAGTGAACTAATTCAGCTTAGTAAAAGGTCCAGTGAGAGGCACCTGATTCAAAGTAGAGAATGGCACTGGGAGCCTTTGAGCAGACAAGGGAGGCAATCCTGCCTACCCTTTTTTGCCACATTAAACTATTAAAACTGGCTCCTGGTCCCTCTGCACCAAAATAATCAAAACATTCAAAGACAAAAGCTCTAGACAGAAAAAACCCCAAACAACAAACACCAACACCACACCACATCACCCCCCAAAGAAAAAGCTCTGCTGGTTTGGGTCTTTTTTTGGGGAGTGGTTGGTTGGGGTTTGGCTTTTTTTTTTTTTTCTTTTTTCCCCAAAAGGTGCCATGGCTGTGTGTGTTGGTGACTATTCCTTAAACTAGTGTGTAAACACACGCTGTGTGTTGAGGAAAAAATGGAGTTTAAAAGAAGTCTTACCATGTTAAAGTAATGCTTTGTTTTTGTTCCTTTGGTAATGTCCCATATAAAGATATTGCCATCATGACCTGCAGACAGCATTATTCTGGAATCAAAAGGATGGGTCTCCAAGACAAATACTTCATCCGCATGCCCCTAGGATTTAAAATTGCACATCACATGCAAACAAGAGGACATAAATCCACATCAATAGGATACCTGCAGCAGAGCCTAAAGCACTGTACTCTTAGACCCTTACAAGCTGCATCCAAAAATATTCGGACTTTTACAAATTCCACAGTGCATTTATTTGGGCTGCTACCCAGGGCACATAAGTAGGGCAAAACACCAGGCAGCCAGAAAGACTATCATTCCAAATTTAATAATTTTCTAGGTCCAAGCAAGAAGTCTAGAACTATGAAGCTCAGCTAAAGGACAAGGAACTATTCAATGGGCAAGTATGTTGCTGTGCAAAAACTTTTATTTGTTCCATAGCAAAGGAAAGCTCAACGAAGCAGCTAGGGAAAGGATTGTTCAAATGCAGGAGGAAGCAGCTAGTTTTGGTTAAAAAAAAAAAATCCAAGAAACACTACACTTGCTTTATCACTCATATACAGCTTTCAAGATAAATCAGATCTGATTATGAACTCAACATGCACATGTCACTGCAATTCTAGGAAGACTATCTACTTCAAAAAGCAAGTAGAATTACATACCACCAAGTCATGAAGTAATTGCCCTGTACAGGAATTCCAAACTTTAAGCAGATGATTATTCACAGCCGTAACGACATAGTTATCGTTTTGGTTCCAAGCTATCATTGTTACTTTAGGCTTCATAAATTTGTCTTCTTCTGAACACGCATCACTATTTTAAAGAGTTGAATAGACATGAGGTATTAATTAGCCCATTTTAACCTCAAAATACAGAAAAAATAACCCATTTTCCCATGTTAATAATCAGACAATGGAGGGTAAGTTGAGAATTATATTTGTTTTGAAACTTTTGTCTATAAATTTCATTATTTTTGTAGCACTCAACTATAAAGCCAATCTGGATTTCGAGCATACTTATTTCACAAGACATAACCTCTTTCCCATTTGACATGCAAGGGAAAAAGGCTTTCTTTTTCATAGCGTCTTTCCCCTTCTACAATTAAGAGTCCTACTAAACTAAAAATGTTTTTTCTGTGACATGTCAGGTGTTTGAAATCTAGATAGAGAAGATCTATTGCAGTTCCTGTTTAATTACATTTCCTTTGCTCAGGAAAAAAAGTTATTTGGCACAATGTACATTTGAAAGCTACATAAAAATATTCATGCATTTATTCAAGCACAGACTAAAATTTAGCAAGTTATTACATCACCAGAACACCTCCATCACCCGCTCTCCTCCAAGGAACACACCACTTGATCATTTTGCTAAGGCTTGCTCTAGTTTGTACGAAAGCGTGCTTTATGAGTTTTTTTAAACTTTCTGACTTCACACAACAGATTAAAAAAAAAGACAACACTTTACCTACCCTGGTAATCGATCAGACATATCCAACAAAATACTCCTCCATTCTGCTTGCTCAAAATGCCAGATTCGAGCTGTTCCATCTCTACTGCCACTTATGAACCTGGAAGAAGTTTTAAAAGACAATTAATTCATCTTCATAAGAATTTACCTTATCGCATATTCAGTTACACAACACCACAATTTAAAATATTACAATCAAAGACCGATAGAAGTGAAATCTTCAATTTGTGTGTAAGGTAATTCTTTACAGTTACTTGTTCATTAATTTTCGTTTGAGAGCCCAGGAGAGAGAAGTTTTCTGAACTGAAACACTGAATCAAGTTGTCAAAACATGTAGAACGGAGAAGTTCCAAAGTTAACAGTAAAGTTGTGAATTTCATTTAACTACTCAATTACAATACTTCAATGAAGTATTTTAAGCAATCCATTTTGAAATTGCAGAGTATCAGATACTGAAGTAGAAGCGAGAACAGATCAGCCCAGTAAAATCCAAGATGTTTCCACCCACAACTACGCATAAAAGAGAAGACCATCAGTAATTAAGATAAGGAGGTGTAAACCACAGCAGTTCAGGCTTCCATTTCATGAACTGCTGAACTATCAATGCAGCAGAATGGAAACTGCTGAAGAGAGGAACTGAAACGTTTTAAGACAACCAAAGATAATCTCCCTAGTCCATGTATAACAACTGTGAGAAAGACAGCTGACATACACCTAGCACGCAGACATTTTCTCTGTGGGAGGTATCATGACTGTGCTCTAATTTGCTATGATTCATTTTAATAGTAATTATAAAAACTTAAACACTTTGCATAGAAAGGGTCACCAAGCAAAAGTGATGAAGTTTTACCCTTTTTTTTTGGTACTGCCTTGAAAAGTAATCCATGCAGGCAACATGGATGCAGCAGTGCAACATGATGGCTCCAGAGAGAAGTGTAATTGCAGAAAAGAACATTTAAAAGGAAGAAAACTATTGAAATGTAAATTGTTCGTATTCTCAGTCATATTACCTGGCTTTCAAGAAGACAGAAAATCCCAATAAAAATAAAGCTGCAACTTATGGTTGCACATCTTAAAGACTACTCTGAAGGCTAAAATCCATATCTTCATTAGCGATAAGCCAATGAGAGATCAATTTTGACTCCATTCTGCACTGGAATTACGGGTGAAGTTTTACAAATGGAATTTACATAACGCTCCCTACTCCTCAGATCAGCTATGAAATTCTGTTAAATCCATTTCCTTAACAAAATAATATTAGGCTAGAAAAAAATGGAAAGGAATAAAACTTTAGACTCATTCCATCACATTTTCCCATTTCCTATTTTGATCCAATACTTCCTTAAACTGAATGGAAACCAGGGGGAAGAGGAGGTTTATGAAGCCATGATTACATCGAGTATGTTAAAAAGTGGTAACATTCCTCTGGGTAAATAAAAACCCAGTCAGTCCAAAGACATTGTCTTATGAAGATTTATAGAGAGCTGAGGCAGACAGCTGAAACTTATGTTGTCTTGGATTAGTCCAAATTTCCCCTTTGAGTTCTATATTAGTAGAATTTTCTTACTGGAAACCTCCAGGTTACAACAGGAATACATTTTTAATTATAAAACAAAGTATTGGTTTTGCACGTTTGAGCATCTTTCAACATACCTATCACCACTGTTAGAAAACTGAATGCTGTCAACTTTGTCCTGTAAGAAAAAAGTAGTTTGTTAGAAATTACATTTTTAACAGGAAATATGGTTTTCACAAATCTGAGCCTACCAAAATCTGAAAAAATGCATATTTTGTAATTTCTAATGGTTTTAACTGCAAAGTGGATCAAGTCCAACAGATACTTAACAGGACTAACAATGCATTTAAAATGCAAGGTTTCTTAAAAAAATCACAATTAAATATGAAAGACTGATAGATGAAATAATCATCCATTCATATTTTGGCAGCTTATATTTGAACATATATTTCCAATATCTCAAGCCAACTACAAGTGAGAGGAATCTCTTGTTCGCACTCATACATTCCTTAGAGAAATATACAATTTTTCATTTTTATCACAACAAAAACTCTAGGAAATGTAGATAGCACACTCAAATAAGTTCATCTTCAGAGCTGAAAGTCTTTTCTACACACAAAATAAGTATTAATCAAGCTGTATTACTATAACTTAAATGATTAAAGTCAGTTTCAAACATTAAGACAAACAAAATGAAGATGATGAGTATTTTAAGAGCTGCCCTTGACAGAGCTTTAAGGGTTCAACTAAATCTAAATTCTCTATAGTAAAAACTACAGAATCTTTGTGAAAAAAAATGACTCAAGCTCCAGTACATGAACATAAGCCAAGTTTCCCTTAGATTCTTTAGACAATCAGCTAGACTAAGGTACACAAATAAAAATTAAATATTTTATTTAAGAAGTCATTGTCCTAACAAGTATAAGTTATATCAAGAAAACAAGTAAAGACAGACAGCACACATAAAGCACATGAGGAAAAATGGTAAACAAGCCATTATTTGTTACTTAGAAAGTATAAAGTAGCTTGCATAGCCACTGAAGACACGAATAAAGGTAAAACTCTGGAAACTCAATCCCATTTAAAGATTTAACATAAAAGGTGCGAAACTGTAAATTACTTCAGCAATGAAATCCACATTCTCAGCCTATCTACTTTCCAAATACCACATATGATATGTGGGTGGGCAGGCACACCTGCATCAGAGGGAAGCAACTGAGCAAACCACACACTTTAAAGTTAGAGAAACGAGTGACATCCAGTTGAAAAGAGAGAATTCTAAATATCACTTTGATACATTCCAGCCTTTAAAACAGTCAAGTCACACTGAGATGACTGGCTGAAATTCTGCATAACTTCTAAAAATATTAAATAAAAGAGCATTACTACAAACCCACCAACAATATTAATTTGCAGCTTCAACCCTGCTTGAAGTGACTAATTATTAGAATTAACAATCTTACTTACAGCATGGCTTTCCAATTCAGCTATTTTCTCTGGTGTTTCAGAGCCAAAAAAATACATCCTGATTACATGGTCAGTGCTGCCAGTTGCTAAAAACATACCACCTGTAAAAATCAAGAAATAATTAAGCTACTGTATAAGAAATTAAAACACATCAACATCTCTCAGATGCCTAGTTTTAAAAAAAAAAATAATCTGAAGAGTGTCACACTTTTTATGCTCTTCCACTGACATATAAATGTGGACGGAAAGCCCTCTGTTGCTCCAGAAAGGGCTCTCAGCCATAGTAAAAATTCATATTCAGTGTTACAAAGATTTTGACATATATAACTAGGGGAGTGCTGATATATCTAAAATTACTATTTGTGCACAGAAGCCTTTGATTAAGGGGAATATGGCTAGTGATCATCAGAATTACCTAGACAACTGTTTCACTGTAGCATGCATCTCATTTGTGGCCTGTGAATTGCTTTAAAACTGGGTAGAAGCATACGTAAACAAGTATAAGTAAACTAGTATTTAGCTGTGGTGACAGCAATACTAAGATCTGCCTCTTTGCACCCGTAAGTGCTGTCAAAAAACAACCCCAAACCACCCCAAACAAACAAAACCTCAAAAACCCCCAAACCTAAACAGAACCCACGGCTAAATCCTGACAACATTAACAAGCTACACTTCAATTTGCATTTGATTTCTGACATTAACAAGTTTCTTCTAATGCCGTCTGGTACCACTAAACCTTCCCACAAGCCACCTGCATGATTAGAATGAAAGAATACTACAAGCCAGGAGTAAAGCACATTTATAGATACATTTGTGAATTCTTAAGAAACAAGGGATCTTTATGACTATCCCTGCACACAACTGGCACACAATCAGTGCTCCCACTGTTGGTAGTAGTCAAGTTCCACTCCTGTTGACTGCAATATCTTAGAGAACTAATTCTGCAAACCCCCGACATTATACTAAGGGATTAAACAAAAATAAAAATCCAATTAAGATGGATAAAAAGTACACAAGCATCAGGTGGGAAAACTAAAATAGTATTACTTAGTTCAACAGTCTTTCCCTGTTAGCTAAGGCAAGTCACATTATTTAATTAAGTCACAGGCTAACAACACACATACATACATCACTTACTACACAGCTGCTGGTTTGGTACATTTTAAAGCTCTCAAAACCAAACTATTGCAACAACTACTTATTAGGAAAGAAAAGAAATCACAACACTAAACCCAATGACTTACCTACACTGAATGAGGAACAAAGCATCTGAACCCCTGGTCTGGGTTTCTCTGTGAATTTCACTGGCCGATTGCTGAAAAAGATAAGATGCTTAAAAAAAGGACACGGCACACAGAACTTGTCTTTTATAAACATTTCAAGAAACGTATGTTTCTTCAAACATCTAGATAACAGGTACTTTAAATACATACACTAACTTCGGTAAATCCTGTGCAGGAGTATGAGCAATACAGTTTACTTTTCAAAATTATTGTACACACATACACAAATGGTATTTGAAGCCCATCCAACTTACGACTTTTTCTGCAAGATGCTATTACCTCCGAGATCACCAAGTCCAACCATACCTGCCTCCCCACTAAACCATGATCCTAAAGAACTCATCCACCCATCTTTTAAACACCTCCAGGGACAGCGACTCCACCACCTCCCCGGGCAGCTTGTTCCAATCCCTGACCACCCTTTCAGTGAAGAAATTCTTCCTAATGTCTAGTCTAAACCTCCCCTTGTGCAACTTGCGGCCATTTCCTCTCATTTCCATTCTTGTAAATGGGTGTAACATTTGCTGGTCTCCAGTCAAGCAGCACTTCCCCAGTCAGCCAGGACTGCTGGTAGATGAGGAAAAGGGGCTTGGCAAGGACCTCTGTCAGTTCCCTTAAAACCCCCGGATGGATCCCGTCTGACCCCATAGGCTTGTGTGCATCTAGTTGGCCAAGCAGGTCTCTAACCAAGTCCTCCTGAACAGCTGGAGCTTCATCCTCTCTGTCTTCCAGCTGAGGAGGGTGAGTATGCCTAGGACATTCCTCCTTGGGGTTAAAGACTAAGGCAAAGAAGGTGTTGAGTACCTCTGCCTGTCCTCATCCCTCATCTCTACTGTCCCTTCTGCATCCAGCAAGGCAGGGAGAGTCTCCTTTGTCCTCTTGCTGCCGTTGATATATTTGAAGAAGCAGGTTAAAAGCACTCATTTTAATCATAAATAGTATGGCACAGAGTTAAATCAGCAACACGTTTACATACTTGAATTTCATGGTATCTGTATCCCATTGCCAAAAGCAAACAGTTCCATCTGCACCAGTAGAGACCATGTATCGCAGGGAGCCTTTCACCATTGGACTAAACTAAAGAGAAGAAACTAAAATCAGACACATACAGAAAGAAATTTTTAAAAACAGTTTATGAATTTCTAAAAACTTTAACGTAAAACCTTGTTTCACTAAAACTGGTAAAGTAGTTGTTAAGTGTAATTTATAATGCTTGTAAAATAGCATCTCCTATACTTAAAATAAGTTTCAGATCTATGTTTGAATTATTGCATTATATGTACTCAATTCATTTAGTGCTTTGGTTTTGAAGTCTTAACTAACCTCAATTACTCACTAAAAATTCTGTCAATGAAGGAAGAGCAGACTGAAAAAAATGGACTAGACAGGCTTACTTTTTAAATTCTATAATTAAGGAGAGCATCACAGTCCAAGTATGTGTAAACCACCATCACATATGAATTTATAGGAATCTCTCACACATACATACAAGTAATAAATCCAAGTCTTAAGTACACATGCAAAGAGCTATCCTTCAGAAAACTTTACAGAGCACAAGTTACACAAGTTGTTCATCAATTACTATTACTACCGTTGGAAACTGCCATAAACTGTACATATCGCATTTATACTATTGAGAATGCTTTAACCAAAAAAAAAAAATAAATCCATCATACTACAATAAAAGAAATACTATGAGTAGGTGCTTTGCCATTAAAGACCAAAAAACCTGCAATGAATACCACAGTAACTCTGCAAATCTGAAGACTGCTCTCAGAGGCAGCATTTCTGAGAAAACCGCCAAATTATTTTTGTACTGAACTTCACAAGCTGGCAGGTGGTCACCCTTCATCCCTCAACATAAGCCTGTTTGTCTCATTGGAAAACAAAGCAAACCGGCATAATAAGCTACCAGTTTCTGTTAAATAAGGAATTACTCAGGCCAGAATGAGATTGAATCCAGAAGACTACCAACAGCACATACAGTATCACTACTTCAAATTTAAATACACTACATATTACACTGAACATCTTTGCACTTTAACTTGTATTCTTGAGAGTAAGACAAATGCCCATATCTTGCAAGTTTTAAAAGTCACATACTGCATCAGAACACTCAGTGACACAAACGAGTATATCACATCTCCAGTAACAGACAACAGGAGTACACAATATTTCCCAGAAATTCTTTTTGGTTCCAACAGCTCAAATATTCCAGGTAGCGATCTGTTTTTAAGCGAAGACAGATGCCTATCGTTCAGTTAAATGCTCAGGAATTTCAGGGAGGCAAGGAACTACCCTTCCCTCATTTTTTGGTTGTTTTTGGTTTTTTTAAATAAAAAAGTAGCTTTCTCCTGTGATTTTGACTATTTTTTGACATTAATATTTAAATGTTCAGATTTCAATATTCCCACAGGCAGTCACAAGATTAACACAGTGACAGGCACAGTGAAAGGTACTTGCAGTTCATGTGATAGCCTTCATGGGAATCAGAATATCAGATCCTTGCACTTGGATATGAAAAAGTAAGATGTACATTTGGCAAGTTACTTCTTAAACTAGTAATAGCAACCACAAAGTACTTTTTTCTCCTGAACAGAACATGAGGTACTAACCTTCTTGATCAAGAAGTTGTAGCACAAAGCTAGAAGGCTCCTAGTGTAGAGCATTCATGTAACTGTTGCTCAATTTCAACAAACAACCAAGGAAACTGGTTATTTCTTACCAATACGATAGCTAGCTAATCTTAGGGTATCCTATCAATCTAAATGCTACTACTAAAGTAGACTCTTTAACATTTCAAATCAGGTGCAACATCATCTCTTTTTCTCAAATTACGTCTAAGTTTCTGCCGTTTGATTAAATTACCTTTGAACTTTCTATATCAAGCTGTCAAGTGAAACTTAATCTTTGCATTTCATGGACTGGCTGCTTCTCACAATCGATCTACATTACTGGTGCTTCAATATGAAGAAACACTTAAAAAACATACCTGTAATGAGGTAATGGACCCTGTGTGTCCATGGAGGACAGCAACTGGTGCACAAGTTCTCAGACACCACACTCTGATCATTTTATCACAGCTTCCAGCTGCAATCATAGTGTTTTCATAATTGACAGCCATATCTGAAATCTCTGCTGAATGTCCTCGTAATGTGGCCAACAGCCTGCCATTATGAGTTGACCAAATCTTTACCAAACAGTCATCTGAGCCCTAGAAAGAAATATTTATTATGCTTAGCAAGGATTTTCAAAGACATTCAGGACAAAAGTTTTAGGTTTCCTTTAAAGAACCTGATTATGTTTTTCCACAGCTTGGTAAATTATACTTTTAAAACAATGCATGCTACTTCAGCTGAAAGAAATGAAGTCATACCATCAACATTAAAAAACCCCAAAATATTGCCTATATTCATGATTACACTGCAATCAGCACAGATCTATATGATGTAACAAAGTCTGGAATAGGTTTGAAAGGATGCCTTACAGTAATGACGAAGGCCAACAAAAGTACTGCTTTGCAAATGCCATCACTCTTCTGCCTCTTCATAAATAATATGAAACATGTTTAACATCAAACTACATCACTGAACAAAGCTCCTACATCAATGGCAACACCTGGCCAAATATTAAGTACAACAATTTTTTACATGTCTCAAACCTTTAATTACATCAAATTAAATTTTTATACTTAAGCAAGGTGATAGAACTATAAGCTACATTTTAACACTACTGACATCCATCTCCAGAAGTTTTAGCATAACATGCTATTCAGAGTTCTTTGCCTCGCATCCATCTAGAACTACAATCAGATTCAGATCTATTTCATCAACTCACAGTAAATATTCTATGTCCAGTCCTATCGAACGCAACACAATATACAGAAGAAAGATGGCCAAGAATTCGTCTGTGCATCTTGATGTGTTGATACATACTTCCTGGAAATGAAGTACTGAACTTTGCATATCCAGTTAATTGTTTTGCTCGATGTACTTCCACTAGAACACAAAGAAATCAAAAAATGAACATACTGATGTTTAAAACATGACTTTATTTACCTTCCATTATACTTAATTATATACTTCCATTACACTTAAGAACTTACTAGAAGAGACTTTCAGATTTCAGTCAGACGTTTTTTATATTTGCAATATTTTCTATGTATAAAACCAAGACAGTATTTAAAACTTGCTCCAATCAAAAATTCAGTCTCTAAATAACAAGTACTAAATGTTATCTTTATTATTGCATGGCTTTCTATACATTAAATCATACAAGAGTCCTTCTAACCAAAGAAGAATTATTTGTGCTTTCTGTGGGTTTACCTACTTAATACAAGGGCTTTATAAAAGAAAAAGACGTCATCTAGATGCTACTCTCACTAATGCTGCAAGCAGACCCTTGTACGCAATACATAACTCCAGTGAAGTCACATGAAGTTGCCCAGATAAGTCTCCAGATCAAGTTCTGAGCTGCAACTTTCAGCATCGTAGGAAGGCCAGTATCAAGATACATGTGGTATGCTCACAGCAGCAGTGATGAGCATTGAAAATACCTTACCAAGATTTGGTGGTGTGCCATAGTTCACAGGAAATTCAGGAGGTCTTCCTCTATGAAGAGCAGCAAATGCAGAGCCCTTCCAAACAGTGTTCCTGCAATCTTTAAAAGCAATTGGTTGAAGTTTGTCAAAAGTACATGTTAAAAATGCCAAAAGAACTGCAGTTCAAAACCAGGGTAAAGAATGGATCTATAGGTGGTCTCAAACTGAAAAAATAGGAACATCAAATACCCCAAAACTTTTCATGAACAGTGTAGCGTCAGAGGAGAGAAAAAACATTTAATATAGTAACAGAAGGAGGAAAAAATCCAACCCAACTAGCAACCAAACTTTGACATTACTCTTAAATGGTGATGTCCCTGCAGTTCCTATAACACTATACTAATTTTTTAACTGAATTTTTTATACTCAGCATTTAAGATTCCTAAAGTTTTTATGAATATTTATTCGTATTATAAATATTTCCTGAATATTTATTAGTATGAAATTATTCAACTAGACAATGTCAAGAGGTCCATTCCAACATGACAAAAAAATTCCTATGCTGACAGTTATTTTGACACACTCATGCTTAGTGTGTCAACTGCAAACACTGATTTTGTAATCTTGATTTTCAGGATAGAACAGTCACTGACATTCAGTGTGCATCCTTTAAAGCCATTAGGACAGACAACTGGACCATAAACCACATCACAGCATCAGGCTGCGCAACAGAACTTCATATAAACCCATGAATGCCCCCTCAGAAACATTCAAAGAGATAGGTCTAAAGCTAAAACCTGCTCTATCAAACAAAGTACGAGCTTATGCATTGTCAATGATTTCCTTTAGATTATGGGCAAGAACTTTGTTTCTGCATACGTACAGAATGCACAAGTAGTCATTTTGATGCCACTAGCACTAAGCGAGTGAAGTTTCATAAAACTGGTAATACTGTCTCACATTTGCACTGTGTAGTGTACACTGAACAGCTACTGCATTCAAAACCGACACAGGCCAATATACTACTGGGAGTGTTGGGAGATGTTAGAGGAGCAGCACAGAAACACTAAAAACTGGCCACATTCAGCAGCCTCAGCGCTCAGAGGAACGATAATTCTGGTGATGCAACTTAAGATCTTCTCTTCACAATAATCAATATACAGTTATACTATTTGCTGGTGGTTCGGTTGATTAAACACAGTACAGAAGTGGGGCCCCGTTTTGGTGAAAGCTCACCATTTCTAAATATTCCAAAAGCCTTTACAATATACTTATACAAATGTATGCTACCCATTTCAACTAATAAATAAACCATACCTTTGGCTGTACGTAACAATGACTGTCTCCCTGCACCAAGCAACGAATTCACTCTCGAAATGCTGGGTGGTATCTCCTTATCCAGTATAGGGCCAATACGCTTGCAAATTTGTAACAAATGGTCTGGAGCCACATGTTTGTTGGATTGCACCTAACAGAAATTGAAGTTTTAAAATTACATATTGGTATACCCAGAATAAATGGATCTAAAAGCATCAATATTCACAATTACGTTAAACATTATTCAACTAACAAAACAAAACAAAACCAATTCTGTTAAGCTCTGATCTAACAAATTCAGCAAGCACCTTCCAAGAATGGGAAAGCCATAATAAACATAACTGCAGTAAAATTACTTACTGCACATTAGTATTTTACTACTGAAAGCCTGCAATATTCACATGCAGGGCACCCATTTGTACAGCACCCTACAATTAACGTCTTTCTCAATTCACTTAATTATTTTTATTAAAAAAATTAAATTCAAAACCTCATACCTCAAGATCATGGAGAACTTTGTTGTAATGAAGCATAAGAATTTATGCAAGTAGTACCTCAGTCACAGAGTACTTTTTCAGTAAACTCAATCTAGTAGGTGTGAGTACAAACCCCTCTGGAATTAGTTTCCTTGAAGAACCAGTACTACATAGCATGACTACCTTATTTCCTAAATCAAAAGGATCAAAACAGTTATTCATCCATTCAGGAAAGATCCCATACTATCTACATCTAATAATCTTAAAAAGTACACCCTCACACACAATCAGATGTTTCAGTCAAGAACAGACATTCTGTGGGTTTTATTATCTCCCTCCCTCCTCTTCAATTTCTGGCAATTGAATGAAAAAAATCCTTATCTAACAATAAAGTCAATCACAATAATGCAGAAGTTAAATATATAAAGCAGACTTCATGCAGATTCAAGTAAACCAAACCATCAGAAACATAAATCTGAACTACTGGGGAGGTCTGAATCAGCAGGCACAAACAGCCCCATGCTTACTCCACTCTCTGATCTGGCCACGTAAAAACCAGTTAGACCCAGAAGCCACATTGCTACTTCAGCAACCAAGCTATTCCCAGCCAATACATCCAGGAGAGCCAGAGGGCCACACCAACACAGGTATGTGGCCTCTTGCCCCACGTAGCTCAGAACACGGGCAGAACTAGCTCATGCCTACAAGGCTGTTCCCTTAGCCTACTAACTGAACTTAGATGAGGAAATTCCTGACAAGGCTGATCTCATCATCAGAACAGTAGGAACAAAAACGTTACACGGTGGCACGCAAGATCTGATCAACAATAAATTGCCCAAATGCACACTAACTACTGAGAACATACTATTGAAGCAACAACCTAATACTTGTTTAATAATAAAAATCCAATTAATGTATAAAGCTTCTGGGGGCATAGGTTATATTCCAAGGGGGGAGTGAGGAGATGGTAATATCATTAAAATAGTTAACATTACCAAACAGTCAAACATACCCCAGCACATCAGCTCATCAGATGTTTAAGGCTGACGATGAGAAATACACTTGCTAGTCCAAAGATTACAAAACGCATTTTTTTCATAATTTCTTTAAAATTTTGCCTTGAATCAGTATAGAGCAGTACTAGCTGTGACATTCAGGACAGAAAACTCAACATATTTTATGCCAAGCACTATAAACCATTTTGTTTGTATGCCATAAGGAAGTATATATTCCAAATGTAGCCTCTAGAAGCACACATACAAAACATTGCAATTATTTTCCTTTTTAAAGTAGTTTTACTCAGATTTTGAAAATAACAGTCTTGCTCCAATTCCATGATGAACAATGAGGAAAAGAAATAATTACACCACATGACTGCATTTGTCTGCAGTCTCTGGAAATTCAGAGACCAGTGGGACAAGAGGTTCCCAAATAGCCTCAAAAAGCAGAAATTAAAACCTTCATTAGATTAATTGGGATATTCAGAAATACTATTACCCAGTATAGAGATTTTTTTTAATTGTGTAGGAAAAAGAGGTAGAAGTAGCACACTTTAAAGAATTAATCTGACAACTGTATATGCCTAATAAACACAGTTAAAAACCTGTACTGATGTCAGAATAATCCACACGTGACATCTCCTAATACCATCACTTTTTACCAAAAGAACCGGGGTCAAAAAACCCCCAATCAATTAATAAAACACACCAAACAATCCTTTTTAAACTTAATACTATTTTCACATTTGCTAAATTCAAGTCAGAGCTTGAAAGTGTTCCTGTTTAGCAGGTCTAGGCTTTTCAGTGACAAAGCATCAATTTAACACCTCATTTGCTCAACTGACCATGCTGACAAGAAAGGGAATCCACTTTATGATTTTAAGCAGCACTTAAAAAAAATAAGAAAATATTTTAAACAAAGTTTTATTTCTTCTCTATGCAAATACAATTCTGACATCTTCAAGTGTTGCACAAAAGGAACAAGGGGATTTAACCCTATCAACCCACAAACTCATGCGTAAGGGAGAAGCCAGTCAATTACCCTGGAATGCCTGAATCTTAGGGAGGAAGGGATTGAGAATAAACATTTGTTTCAGGAAAACAAGATCAGCTACAATAAAGCAGGATAAAAACAACTTGGTCAGGCACCACCAGCCCATCACTTCACAAGATTCAAATGTCAAATGTACTGTGCCATTTAAGAAGCAGCAAAATAAAACACCAAGAGAAAGACAGCTTTCCATTCCAAAATGCATAGAAGAAAACATTTAGAGCAAACTCGGTCAGCAGCAGCGGGCACAAAGTACATGCTGTTGAGAGATCACTCATATCGTTCTGATACTTAGAAACAAAGCCATGACCAGTGAGTTGTCAGAGATAAAGAGCATACTCATAGCCACCAGAACTGCCAACCCCTGATTTCTGAACAGCGATTTCATTTCCTAATCTGTTGAAGGAAGCCAACCAGAAAATAAATACTGTCAAATCAAAATGCGCTTAACAAAGTCGCTCATGAAAGTCTGAAATGAAACCTTGTATGAGATTGGTTCTTCCCTATACGTAGGCAGTGGCATGTACCAATGCAAAACGCCAAGCTCCACCTCTGCTATGTAAACAATATCCTCAATTTAAAATACTGCTTGTGTTTTTGTTAGTCTAATGTAAAGAAATCAAAGGCCCTTTCCAAAATGACTCCAATGTTTTAACAGAGCCAGAATGAAACTGGAAAGCAAAGCTTTGGGCCTGTTTTTAAAGGTAAAGGGTCTAACATCAATGTTATCATCCCGATTAAAGGTTTTTTTTTAAAAAAAAAAAAAAGTGGTCTCACCAATTCTTCGTAACTCCTATAATGCTCATTTCCTTGCCAATCCAACCTTTTAGGAAGCAGCTAAATAGAGGGAGAAAGAAAAGTGAGTGGTTAGAGGGGAAGGAGGTAAAGATCACATCCTAAACAATATGTGTTGAGGGTGAAAAAAAGTTGAGAGGAAGAAACTTGAATGACTTGTACAGGAAACTTTTGACTACAGCAAGAGACACGATTTCGTCAAGAGCCCACACAGACCTGGTGCTGCTCCAGCTCCTGCACTAGCACCTGCAGAGGGGAAAAAATAGAGTTAGGAACGAGAAAACCTCCGGACTCTTAAGCGGCTGCTGCCGCAAAAAGGCTCGGAAGGAAAAGAAGGAGGACGAGGAGGAGAGGGGAGGGGAAGCGGGGGGCACCGGCTGCTCACCCCTCCCCTTCAATCCTCTCTCACGGGGGTGCGAGCCCGGGTGAGCACGCGGCGCACCCGTACTCACCCTCAGCGCCCTCCGGCAGGGCCCGGTGCTCAGGAACCGGGCTATGAGGAAGTAGAGCTCTGCAAGAGACACGGGGTGGGGTGCGGGGTGAGGCCGGGGCAGCCCCCCCCCGGGGGTGCCGGTTAATTCACAAACCGCGGCGGAGAAGATGGCGGCGGGGAGCGGTGGCGGCTCGCGCCCTGCCCCGCGGCCGCCGCTCACGCCGCGGCGGTTCGTTACCTGATTCAATGAGCGGCAGCGACGCCGCGACGCCGGAGTTGGGAGAGGCCGAGGGCGCAGCCATGGCGGTCGCCGCTCGCTCGCTCAAGTCTCTCGTTCCACACAATCGTTGCTGGGCGGGCGGCACCAACGTCGCTGCCCGAGCCCTGGGAGCGAGAGGGTCAGGCAGCGCCCGGCACGGGCAGGGCCCGGCTCGACATAGCCCTGTCAGCGCCGCCCCTCCCCCACCGCCACCGAGCGCCCCCCCCCTTTCCTCCTCCTCCTCCTCCTCCTCTCCCTCCCCTTCCTCCTCCTCTCCCCTTCCTCCTCCTCTCCTCCTCCCTCTCTTCCCTAGCGCGGCCGCCTCGCAGGCGCCGCCTATGCCGCGCGATCCCTCCGCGCAGCCGCCGCTGCCACCTGCGCCGGGCGACACCCCGCGGAGGGCCTGAGCGGAGTGACACAAAAAGTAGTTCGTGTCTCACCGTTCCCTGATTACCAGGAAAACCTGAGAGAGAGGGAGGTGTGCGTGTGTGTCCGCGAAAAAGTGAGGGGAGAACAGTGGGCCGGGAAAAGAGAGAAGGTGCCCGGGTTTGCGGCCCCAGTACGCAGAGAATTGGAATCATGGAATAGTTTGGGATCATAGAACGGTTTGGATTGGAAGGGGCCTTAAAGCCCATCCAGTTCCAACCCCCTGCCATGGGCAGGGACACCTCCCACCAGCCCAGGCTGCTCAAGGCCCCATCCAACTTGGCCTTGAACACCTCTGGGAGGGGGCATCCACAGCTTCCCTGGGCAACCTGTGCCAGGGCCTCACTATCCTCACAGTAAAAAAATTCTTCCTAATATCTAATCTAAATCTCCCCCATTTCAGTTTAAAACCGTTACCCCTCATCCCATCACTACATTCCATGATATTTTCACACATCAATGGCCTTTTGGCTGCTGTTTGCCACCTTAGGTTGATCTCCTAATTCAGACTGGTTGGTCTCATCCTGTGCCAGCCAGGCTCCCTGTGTGGGATACAATCACCAGGTGCACCTCAGCTACCCTAAACCTCAGTTGAGGGTGCGGGTTCATCCTTGGACTCAATGATCTGAAACAATTCTATGTTTCTATATTTCCCCATCCCTCAAGAGAAAGGAATTGCTTCACTGGCATCCACTTTTCAAACTCAGCAGCTCTATCCAGCGCCCTGCACTGCCTCTCTGGGAACAGGTGCCACTGCCACCTCCACCCTAGCCGGCTGTGGGAGCTGGTTTATGGGGGATTTTATTTTTACTTCTCACACGTGTTTCTCACATCTGCCCTGTAAATGTAGCAACAGCTACACTTGTGTTGTATTTTAAATCTGAGGTGTTCCTTTCTTTTTCTGTTCCCCACCTCTGCTGGCTTGGTGTGCACTTTTAGAACCTGTGAGGAAAAATATTTTTACATAATACTGTAGAAGTATGCACGTATTTTATTAATCTCATGACCTCAGATGTGCTGTCAGCTTTGCACAAAGAACTTTTGTACACCTGAGGTACAGACCTAGCAGCTGGCAGTTTCCCCAGATGCATCCTGAAAGGTAGGCTGCTGGTTCCAATTCCTGTTCTTCACCACCTCCTGTCTGGTTAGTGCTCCCGTATCAGAGGTCAGGTACAAGAAAAAAAAAAAAGGTTTCCTGTCTATTAAAAATTTGTCTTAAAGAGAGACCCATGGTATTTGCATCCTGTACTGTTGTAAGCTTCAGCCACGTCACTCTTAGAGGCCACCTGCATTCCTCTGGATTTCGTTGCCAAACACATCAGTATTCATTAGCTAAACTTGGATACACTTCAGTGTCCTGGCTGTGGTCTAGTTGAAACTAGAAAGTGAAATCCAGAAGGGCACAGCATGAGCATGGATGAAATGGCACTCTCTTAACCACAAGTAGTAGCAGCACCCCAAATACAAGTGAGCAACTTCAAAGAAGCATGTTTTGTTCTTTTCATATTGAATGTTAAAATGGATGTTTCTCCATTCCATGTGTGCTGTGGTGCTGTGTGCAAATCATCATTAATGGACACTCCATTCCTTAGCTGCACAGAGCAAATATATATCTGGTGTCATACAGGAAAGAGTACTTTTTCTCAAGTGCATCCATGGAAATTCTTGTCAGATGAATTTGAATGCCATCCACTCCAATTCTCCACAAGCAGAACTGACAGCTAGTGCCAATATATACAATTCGTCATTTTCCCAATAGCCAAACTGCTGTTTTTTATGGCTACATGTTAGCATTTCATGGTATGTGGAGAAAGACAATAGTATCTGTCATTTATACATTCTTCTTTACTGGGTACAACATGTTTAGCTCAAAATTAGGTTTCTTTTCCCTTAAGTGAACTGCTTGTGATGGCTTAAGAACGCTTGAGAGGTTATTTTTCTCTTCTCAAAGTGTGCCCAAGTTGTAGCCATCTTTACAGTAATTAAGAGAAACCTTTCATGGCTTTATCTACACGCAGTCAGCTCTGGAGAATCACACATTAAGAGCTGCAAGAGGCGACCCTATCTACTGCAACATCAATCAAAATTCACAGGTGATTAGTGGGCATATTTAATACTTTATGTAGTTAGGAAAGCCCGCTTTTTTCTTTACCGTATCAAGCAGGCAACACTGCTCAAAACAGATCTAGGGCTCTTGTGCTTGTGATGCAACTATCTCTGCCCTTCTGCCAGCAGAAAAATGCACTTCTCCTGCAAGAGATACGCTCTTACTTAGAATTGCCGAGTCCTTTCACTTCCACAATTAAGAAATAATTTTGTCCCAAAGAGTAAATATTATAATAAAGTAAACAGTGGGTAATACACGATGTTGAAAGTCAACAGGATCTCAACCTTGGAGACTCAAAATACATGAAAAGTACACATATGGTAAGAGGAGGTGAGAGAGGTTATTTTGGGGTATTTCCCTGCAAATTTATTAGTCATTAACTGGTTTTTACTTCCTAAAAACACAAAGTAAAGAATGTCATGTAGCTGTGTCATGCTGCTACTAAATTAAACCAATAAATAAGGTAACTGGGGGTTATAAAAAGTGGCGTAAATGTACAGTTTTGGAACATCCAAGAACTTGCCACTGCCAAAGCCAGTTGCACTATGTTAGGAACACAGCTGTGGTGGAATTGCACCAGAGGAGTGTTGGAGGACATCCTTTGTATAAGCTGAAGAAACATTAAACATTCCTTAAATACTGAAGTGGTAAAAATGTTAAAATGCTTTCTCAAATGAAAGCACTCTTGAAGAAAATAAGTTAGAGGTAAAACTTTGTTTACAAATAATTCTATGACAATTTGAAGAAAGCACCACAAAAATACAGGAAGCAGACGCTGCACTTGCAGGTGTTAAGAGCATAAACAAGTTCTCAGTCAAGGGGAACAAGGAATGAACGAACGTTACTGTTTGATCTTGACTCCTCCCATGACAAGGATGACAGCTGTCTTAACTGCCATCAAATAGACCGGTAAGATAAAATCATGCTGCTACCTGCTGCCATACAGCAAAATAATGTGAAGTGGGGGAAAAAGCTCAAAATTGTGGCAGAACTGAGTGAATGCTGTACTACATTTGATTTTGTAAGGTTAAGTAATATATACTTAATATGGCTCTGTCAACTTGCAACCTTAACCAGTGGCTGCAATTGCTCACAGCACAGTAAGCTCACCTCACAGATCAGCAGCATCAAAAGGGAAGTTTTCTTGTGCTTCCCTCCTTGCTCCTGCCCAGGCTGTTCCACAGCTCATCCGCTGTGGGTTCCCTTACATACACTCAGCCACCTAGAGGTGTTCACAGCCTAGGCCCATTTTTCCCCAGACATCTGAAGCTTTATTGATTTTAAGGCTGGGTTGGGGGAAATTCCAGTAAGGTTCCAACACAACAGTAACACCATCTGATCAGTTAGCATCAACGGGATTGCTTTGCCATCTTCCTTAAAGCAGTTATTTACACAAGTGCACATGTAAACTCTTAGTAAGCGTCAGATGTTTTCATCTGTTTGGTATCTAATGATTGAATTTTTCTTTTAACAGTAGCAGAAGCAGCACTAGGCTATCAGCTTTCAAATTGGAAATCCAGACTAGGACTGCAACTGCAGTTTTCTATTTGCTACTCACTCCCTGCATTGCCACCTCTGTCCTCAAAAGTACATTTTTAACAGTAACACGGTTCAGCATCAAAAAGTGCACCTCTTAGACTGTGAGTTGTCATAGTCAATGGCAGGAGATACAGAAACATCCTTTCATTATCAAGATTTATTTGGCTTTTGTTTGGTGATCACAGACACTATGAACAATTTTACCATTGTTTTTACTCACATAGTTTTTAAAATCTAAAAACTATAATTCCGCTTTTTTTCTAAGACCATTTCAAATATTTTTTATTTTATCTTTGTAGACAAGCTGTCCTCTAAAACTAGATGTCAAGTTCCAGTATCTCGAATACTGACATAACAAGTTACGTCTGCTAAGCAGAAACTTTTAGTCAGTATTTTGAAGATAGAATAAAACTTTCCATTCTTTCGCATCACAGCTACAAAGTTGTTGGAAAAAAATAAAGCTGCAACTACCAAAAATAACTTTGTCACAGATATACATCACTCAGCAAGAAATCCAACACTAGGGAGCAGTTTTATTAGATAAGCAATTCTACTGATGGTACGACCACAGATAAATAACTAAAATGTTAAGACAATCTCAACATGTCATTATGAATTCCAAAGTCTGATCTGTGTTATGCTTCATTTAATAGGATAGAAAAACTGTCCCTCACAGGAACTTGAAGCCTCATCAAGACTTCAAAGTCCTCTCCTTAATGTAACATGCCATTAAGTTCTGGTTTCATAGAAAACAGACAACCAGTACATGATTTTACCACTTAAAAAAAAGCATTTACACTTATCTAAATATGTAAAAAAATGAATTGACTTGGGATTCTCTCCTTTTTAAAAATGTGTTTTCTAGAACTACTAAAAAACTTGCATTTACAAAATAGTTGATAAAAATATTCCTCTGAATTGTACAAGAAGAAACGTAGAAGGACCACCAATTAGAGACTTGGTAGCAGATGTTACTCAGACTTAGCTTCTTTCTCTACTGCTGCATCAGGTGCTGGGGTCTGAAAAGAAGAGAAAAAAACAACACTTCAATGCATAAAGTTTCTAAGTGGCTCAGCCTTAAGTTCATACTATTTTGAATGCACAAGTTAACTAACTTGACACACAGAACAACCACGACTTGTTCATACATACGATGCTCTGCAGTCTTAATAAACTGGTGTCATGATCTGCTTATTTCTCTTGGATAACAACCAATTAATCCAGCTGTCTTGAAAAGGCTTGTCTCCTCAGACGCATCCATATGAATTTCAGAATGTTGCCATTGTTACTACCCAATACACACTGCAAAGGATTTTTATTTTTTTAAAGAACAAAGTTCATTTCAATAATTACTGCCTTTATGACAGGAAAAAGAGGGCTTTTTAACCTACTAAGCTCAAATCCCTGCATATAGCTTGTTCAGAAAACACTCTACAAATACATTACATGCATTTAAGTTTCAGTGCAGCACTGTTAATGTATTCTCAAATCCTATTACGTTTTAAAGTAACTAAGACTTGTAAACACAGTACTACATTAAGCATAATTTTGTAAAAATATATTGCGAAACTGAACTGTGGCAGCAGAACTATCCTGTTTCCAAGTCTCATCTCTATATGCTGCACCTCAACTTCAGAGCAAGTTCATACAAACTTAATTGATTAAAATTGCAATTCCATTTAGATTGGAAAACTCACGGCATTTGCAATGTTGGTTAAAGAAAGAAATGTAACATACGTATTAACATAAAAATTATACTTAATTTATTTATTCCAAAGTTTTGCAGCACCACCAGCAGAACAGACTATTTAATCACAGTAGAATGCAAACAGGAACCCTAACACCCTTTTAGTCTTTACTGCCACCTGGGGGAAGCTTTCGAAGGATGAAGTAGGGAAGCCATTTCCTTTCCCAGGTGTCAGTCTCTGTGTCACCACAAGTCCTTAATGGCCCTTCATCAGCTTGTGGATTAACAACTGAATCACTGACACTATCGTCCTGAATGAAAACAGTAATGTCTGACAGGACAGACTATACCTCTGCCCCTTCTAGACTTTGGTAGTATATTAAACCTGCAATTCTGGCTGGCGTTGACAAGCATGAAGATGTGCCCCAGAAGTCATCGTTCATTCCTTATAAATTTACATCTTCATTGCACTAGTGCATTAGATAGACCCCAGCTGAGAAACACTGCCAAATTTAACTTCCACTGGTATTACTAAAATACCAGTCCAAATTAAAAGACCGTGTTATGTGACAGGAACAAAGAGCCAGAGCTACACAGAGAGTTAAGCCAACTAAAGAATTCATAGTTAGTACAACTTTGTCACCAAGATCACACTGTAAGCTTTCAAATGAAAAACTGTTCCCCTGAAGTAAGTTGTCTTGTACACTCAAGTACCACCTTATATTCTCCTCACCTACCAAAACTGACCACCTACCTAAAAAAACAAAAACTCTTTTCCTCCACTGGATAGATCTGTCTGCACACTGGTAGATCAATATGATAGAATTCAGATAAGATTTTTCTTTCCTATCTTAAAAAAAATGGCTTTTCAATGCATCAACCAGACATGAAGCATGAACCACATATTCGAATTAAAAAATCATCTGACTATCTGATCAGCAAACTCAACTGAACTAATTAAAATGAGCAAGGCATTCAGTATTGCAAAAAACTGAGACTAATTCTTGGCCTGTTACCACAGGAAAACTTGTTTTTCATCCAGCTGTAAATGTCTGCCCTAGTAAGAGGCACTGCTTCTCCCTACAGATCTTGCCCTAAATTTAAAACTAAATTATGTCCACATTCCAGAAAAAAATATAGCGTGAAGGATGTTTTAAGTTAAGATAATCAGTGACTCCAAAAACCTCAGCAACGCAGCCATTTTAGCACAGTATTAGCACAGCAAATTCATCTTGGTTGTAATTTCTTGAGCAACAACAACTATTAGTAGTTCCTGCATTTTCTCTTCCACCTCTGCACCAACTCATCCCTTCTACCAGCAGTGTCTGTATCTACAAATCCTATGTTATCTTAAGTTTGGTTAAAACATTGCAGCTTTGGGTCTTCAGTGAAAACTGCTTCCAGTCCCAAGAAAATGAATGTGGCATTTGTCAAAAAAATTTTGCAGCAAGAAGAAACCTCTCTTCTAATAACAGCAAAGGCAGTCTAAACCCCAAACCCTCCAAAGACCAATATCCTCTAACACACACACAGATCAATATTCCCTCTGTACACCCTTTACGTATTACTCTGCTAAGACCTATCAGCAGGCAAAACAGACCCTCTCTGAAAGACGTTATCCTGTATTGGAAATCTAGTAAAATTCTCACATTTTTCCTTAATTTCAGAGACTTATCACTGCATTCTTATTGTGGCAAGCAGAATTTTCCAGACATATCTCTTGTTTTAATAGCCCACACTTTTCTTTTGAAAGAAATAGATTCTAATAACTGCATACATTTCTGATAGATATTTGGATAAGCCAGTACAGTAAATTATCCAGCTGTTTCACAACAAAGAATAGAAACAACTTTACCTCCTCACTTTTAGCTTCCCCATTTTCTGCAGGCAAGTTGTCCTTTGTCTGTTCCTGGTTTGTCTCTTCTGTCTGTTTTCCTTTGGGCCCCTTTCTCCCCTTTGATTGAGTTTTCTTGTCCTCAGATTTATCCTACAACAAAATAAATTTCCATTAGGTAAATTCATACGACCTAAAAGGTAAACTTTGAAAATAATCAAAACCACACAAAACCAAGATGGACTTTCTAAACAGCAAGAGCTACTACTGCCAACAACCAATGAGCTAATATACATTCCACTGCCAAAAAAGTTTTTCAAACTATATACAAACAATCACAGTTTCAGATAGCCAGTAAAATGAAAGGATCAAACTGGGATGAGAAGATAACTAGATTTTAGTGGCAAGACAAAGCAATTTGTAATTTAACTTTGTGGCACATAAAAATCAGCAATGCAGTCCTTGCACTTTGTAAATAGAAAGCACTTCAAACTTTCTTTTTCCTCTTGTATCGATAGCTGGGAATTTCAGTAGCCTAACCTAAACAATTTTATTACCTACAAGTATGATTTTCAGAGCTCCTTTGTTAGTGTCTCAGCCACACCCTCTGTACCTACATGACTGTTGTTGGGTGGGTAGGGAAGAAATATTTGTTCAAGAGCTATTTTAATATAAATATGTAATACATCCTCCCAGGCATTTTTTACAGCAACCAAATGCTACAGTTTGCCTGTCCTCCAGTTGATCCCCCTACTTATAAAATATTCCTATCAATTCATAATTACATAAATACACTGGGTTTGACACCATCTGTCAAACATTAGGTAATGATACTAACAAAAATTTCCAACAAATCGAAAAACTGCAACGCTATTTCTGAGCAGGTAAAACGTTAAAGAGAGCGTAAAGCACTCTACAAAGATCACTACACTTATCTACTTTAAGATGCGTCTAATCTCATTAAAAATATTGTATGTATGGTATGTATATTGTATGTATATGTACTTCCTAAGTATGTTCTTCAAATTATATCCTAATTCTTTGTCTCTGGTCTAAAATTCACTCCAAGCAATGAAATTCTCATTTTTGCTTATTTTAAGAACTGTAGAAATGTGTGTATCTGATACTATTAGAAACCATTTGGTCAGAAGTATTCCCTAACCATCTTCACTCCAGGCTTTCTTTATGAAAAACATACAAATTTCTTACTTCACACATGCAACTTTTAACAGCTATCTGAATACATTTCCTATTTTACATTAATGTTTACGTAGAATAGGTGTGAATATGTGTGAACTCACATGTATAATACTGCCTTCATAAAAATATGATTTTGTCAACCAACTGCAACTATTGAGAAGAAATTGTGTTTTACACCACTGGATATGAACATGCAGTAAATTTTATTACATATACATGAGATGCAAGGTAAAAAACCCAAATCAATGCTGAGGCATCTTATGTCAGGTAACTAAATCATCAATGTCCACAAGACTTAAGAAATCTTTTGCTCTTATTTTTAGAAAAGATAAATTTTTAAGAGCAGCTATGAACTGTGGAAATGTTTCTTTCTAGAAGTAAAGCAGAAAATCAGTATCATGTGCTAAAAGCGTTAAGAATTAGATGCACTAGGCAAAAGACAATGGAAAGAAAAATATCATAACCGAAATAAAACTGGAAAACCTACTCAAATGCTTTGGGCTTACAACTTTGAGAATGAACTGATATTCAAACCACTGGAATGAAAGTGTGTTACTGATTAGTAACTGTTCAGTAGATTAGTAAAAGGAAAACATCAGCCTGCAAATTAAGTGTATTTGAAACGCTCTTAACCCAAAAGACACATGCACCAACAAAACAACAGATACACAGCCTCTTCTACTTCTCCCAAGAAACAAATAATTTTCCACCTCAGTTGTTGGCACTGTGTAGGCTATACTGAAAAATCACACTAAACAACGCTTACTTACACATACACACAAAGATCTGAAAGTTAGACCACATGAATGGAAAAAGATCTTTTTCAGTGGCTGCTTAAGTAATTCACATATTCGTCCTGACACAGTTTTAAACTGTGCGTGTATGTTACCAATGAAATACAATCCTATGTATAGTTGCTTCAACATACAAGTAGTTCTGCTCAGTATCAGACTACCATCTAACAGCCATGAATCAGTGTCCATATTTCTAGTCAATATTTTTGAGTAGAATAACTTTGCTTGAAATAGCTTTTCTTAACAAGGACCTTCTCAATCAGTGGCAGAATGTACATGTAGATACTAGCAGAAGCACGTGAAAATGATACTTCAGCATCATGAGCATTCACCCAAGGACAAGCAAAACCACTCAGACACTGTGCACTGATGACATGAAGTGGGATGCCACCAAGCACTTGCACAATAAACTCGACCACCACCTCTCCCTCCCCTCCTCCCAGTGACTCTCACCTTTGCCACCGACTTTTTTGGTTTCGGCTCTGCTTTGGTAGGAGCAGGTTTCTGTAAAGAAAGAATGAGCACCAGAGAGAAGTTCAGCCCTCAGTACTTTTTGGTGCAGGAATCATAGAACTGCTTGGTTGGAAAAAACTTTTGAGGTCATCAAGTCCAACTGTACCTGTCCACTACTAAACCGTAGCCCCGAGCACCTTATCTACCCATCTTTTAAACACCTCCTAGGGACAGTGATCCAACCATTTCCCCAGGCAGCCTATTCCAGTGCCTGGATAACTCTAAGTGAAAACATTTTTCCTGAACTTCCCCTGGTGCAACTTGAGTCTATTTCCTCTTGTCCTATCACTTTCTACTTACTAGAAGAGAACAACATCCAGCTTGAAGCAACCTCCTTTCAGGCAGTTGTAGAGAGTGGTAAGGTCTCCCCTCAGCCTCCTTTTCCCTAGCCCAAACAACCCCAGGTTTCCTCAGCTGCTCCTCGTAAGACTCGTTCTCCAGCCCCTTCACCAACTTTGTTGCCCTTCTCACTTGCACCCACCCCTCTCATTCCTGTACTTACAGCAGACAGCCGCGCTGATCGCCTCTTCGGCTACAAGACAAGGAAAGAGAAATGGCGTGAGGGAGCTTGAGAAAGAAACGGGCAAGGCGGGAGGGAGGCAAGGCGGGAGGGAGGCAAGGCGGGAGGGGGTGCCCTATCCCTACCTCCCGCCCCCCCCCTCTTCCCCCCCATCCCCACCCCCCGCCCCCCCACCCCCCCCTTCCCCATGCCCACCACCACCCCTGCCCCACCACCCCCACCACCCCACTCCGCCCTGCCCCATCTCCGCCCCATCTCCCCCCCCTCCACCTGATCCCCCCGCTCCATCCCCTCCTCCCACCCCCGCCCGTGGCACCCACCTCCTCGGAGCCCTGCCCATCCGCCACTGTCACCTGCAAGACGAACAGCGCGCGTCACGTGGTGGCGCGGGCGCCTCGCCGGGGGCGGGAGGGCGTGCACGCGTTCACGTGACGCTCCTCCTTGCTTCCCCGCCCCCTGCCCCCCCCGCCATTCCCCGCCTTTTCCCGCCGCCGCTCCCGCTGGTGCTGTTCCTTTCGCATACCCAACTCCCGGACAGGCCATAGGCGCTTGGCGAGCGCCTCAGCGCCGAGCCTTCCAGACACCGCCCCACGCACCCCCTGTGAGGAGGGACGGGGCTGGGAAGGCGCTGCCCTCCCACTCCCCCAGGCAGCGAACGCTGTGGCGGCCGCCCTGGTGCCCGAGAGCGGCCACCTCGCTCCGACCAGCGCGGGCGGGCACTCAGACCGCCCTCTCCATCCCCGTCCTTGCGGCCACTCCTAAGCAGCCCGCTTCCCCGCCCGCTCGCTTCACCTTTCTCTTGGGCATGGCGAGGCTGCGCGGCGGCGGCTCCCGGCCGCGACCGCTGGAGCTGCTGCTGCGGCGGCTCGCACTGGGCTGCTGTGCGCGCGGCGCGCCTCAGGGCCAGGCTCGCTGCCGCGGCTGCCAGCCAGCCAGCCTCGCTGCGCAGGGCAAACCGCACCCCCGCCGCCGCCCCCCCGCCATCCCAGCAGCGCCAGCGGCACCGCAACAGGATCCAGCCGGATCGGGGAGGAGGGGAGGGGGGAGGTGGCAGGGGGAAACGCTTCCGTCCCTCAGGCGGTGGCGGCGGCCCCAGGGGCGGGGTCTGGCACGCAGCGGCCACGCCCCCAGGCGACGGGAGAGGGTTGGGGGGCCTCTGTGATTGGCCGGCTCTGCGTCACGTGGCCACGCCTGTCCCCGGTTCCCCTCCGTGCGGACACGCGCCGCCCCACGTGCGTGCAGGGGCCGCCCCGCCTCGCCGCGACGCCCCTAGCCCGGGAGGCTCCGTGGTGCTGTGGGAGAGGGAGGGAAAGGAGGGGCGTGCCCACCCGCCCGGGGCATGGCGGAGAGCGGTGCCTGGCTGCTGGTGCTGAGTTCCGTGTTCCTCTGCAACGCTCTCAAGATCCTCCTGCCCTCCTGCTCCTCCATAGTAAGTGACGTCACCGCGTGCGCCACGCCCCCTGCCGGCCATGGCGGGCGGGAGGGGCGGGGGTGGAGGTGAGGCCGCTGGGCAGTGCCTTGCCCGTTGTTTTGGGGAGGTGCGGTCACCCCCGCCTGATGAGTGAGGGGAGCGGTGCCCGGCAGGACCAGTAACGGACCCCCAGCTGCCCTGGCGGGGCCTGGTCCCGCTCCTTGCCTTGGGGGCTCTGTGTGTGTGTTAAACTTGGGAGGCTGATGGTGGGAAGAACTTGAGATCATACAAGAAGTATTTACTATTACAAAAAGTGGAATATTTTTATTTACGCTGAAGTGCAGTTTCATCTAAGTAGCTGTGTTTTTTAAAAGTTAGACAGAATGTTCCTCTGACGGCGTGTTTTCTTTATAGCATTCTTTTTCCAAATAGTGTTTTTCCAGACACTGTTCAGAGAGAAACCTTATACACACGCATGTAAGTGGGAAATACATTCTGTCTCAGCTCTTGTCTTGTTATGTGTGACTGATGGAAATCATTCCTTCACGCACCCAGCGGTGAAATAAAGGATGCTGCTTTCTAAAACTCAAAACAAGCCTTACAAGAGTTTATTTGTTGGCATTTTCGGTATCAGGTGGTGAAGCCTAGCACCGTGGCAGTGGGCAGCTCCAGCAGTCGGGATTAAGCTGGTCTTTGAAGCAAAGTTCTGGGTAATGAGTTCTCAATGCCTTTATTGGTGTTTCTGAGGCTCCAGCCCCTAGGACACTGCAGGGAATTGTAAAGGAAAGCTTTGTGCAGTCTTGCGTGTTTTAATTAGATGGACATCTCTATTGTTGAGAAGGGAGATCAGTGGATGCAGAGGTTAAGGAGTTAGGTGTCCTAAGAGAAAACCTTCAGTCATCCTGATCGGTATGCCCCTGGTCTGATATTAAGCATTTCTGTGGAAGCATGGAGAATTACCATAGAGTGCTAGAATTGTTTGGGTCAGAAGAGACCTTAAAGATCATCCAGTTCCAACACCCTGCCATGGGCAGGGACACATTCCACTGGATCAGGTTGCTCAGAGCCTCATCCAACCTGGCCTTGAATACCTCCAGGGATGGGGCAACCGTGGCTTCTCAGAGCAACCTATTCCAGTGCCTTAGCACCCTCATAGTAAAACATTTCTTCTTAATTTCTTCTTAATCTAAATCTTCCCTCTTTCATCTTAAAACCATTGCCCCCATCCTATTCTTGCACTCCCTGATAAAGAGACCCTCCCCAGCTTTCCTATTATGGCTTAATAAACTCTCTAACTGCCAGATAAACTTATGTATGATATACCAATCTAAAGTCCCTGTTTTTCTGCTCTTTCACATAAATAACTCTACTGCCACACAGATCAGTGCACACTGTTTGATATTGGATAAAAACCCTTTAAAACATAAATTGCTCTTGGCAACTAGGGAAGCTGAACTCAGTGTTACTGTAGATGACTAATGAAAATCTCTGCTCAACTTTCTGCTGTGATTCCTGACAGAAGGTACTGTAATGTTCTCATTGACTGCAGTACTGAGAACGTTATTTGTGGGGAAAAAGTTACGTGTATTATGAGAAAGCTAGGAAGATTTGCTAAAGGAAGAGCAAGAAAAAGATTTTGTTCTGTCGCTTCACTTCTATGGTGAAAGAAGTTCATGAACCAGCAAGCAGGTGGTGCCTCATGAAAAGAATATGGGAAAGTAAAAGATGGGGAGAAAGTGTTTGATGTGATTTCCTTTTACATTTCTGTCCATAGGAAACAGTTTTAGGCAAGAAACCAATATGATGTTATAAGAAAACTTCATTTAAATGCACGAATAAGATGTAAGAAAAATAACTAAGGCAAATTTGTGTTTCTGGTTTTGAGGCAGTCACAAGGTACTACCATTGATGGATCACAACTCTCAGTCTGCATGGCAGTGTGTGTATTTGTAAGAGCCCAGACTAGGTAATCTGTAATCTAGAGGAGTGATTCCTTGTTGCTGAGCCATGCATTATTGGTGAGGATTAAACTTGGGCTTCAGTGAATAAAGTTTCCACGTTAATTAGTTTAGACCTTTGCTGAGGCTCCTGGAGCTGGAGATGTGAATGATGAGTAAGAGGCATTGTTGGAGCTGGAAAGAGTAGTCATGAAAAGGACTGTTTCCCAGGTCCTTCCTATCCTGCACATAGGTGTTACTTATCCGAGCAGTGCATCATGAGAATTACAAGGAGGGAGGACAGCAGTTCAGCTCAGGATGCAGTGGCAGGCAGGACCCAGAAGGTTTAACAGGGTCTGAGAAGGCTGTATCATCAAGAGTGGGGAGATGAAGGCAGAAACAAAGAAAGAAAAGGCAGTTAGCTATAGTAGGAAAGTCGAAAATCACTACTTTACAGTAACAATTCTCTTTGAACTTTTTTGGTTTGCTTCAGTCAGAACAAGAGAGTAAAAATTCTTTGGCTTTTAGAACGTGTTACAGATATTAAGCCAAGATTTTCCTGTGTCTTGATGAAAGGGTCTTGCTTTATGGGAGGCTTTTGAGTGTGTCAACAATTGATCATGGTTTATACATATTAAAGAAAATCAGTGGAGTTCTGGATAAATAACTGATACTATTTCTTTACTTCTTAGATATCCAGATTATTGCAAAAGGATGCAGAGCAGGAGTCCCAAATGAGAGCTGAAATTCAGAAAATGAAGCAAGAACTTGCAACCATTAGTATGATGGATGAGTTTGCTAGATATGCCCGTCTGGAAAGAAAGATCAACAAAATGACCGACAAGCTTAAAACTCATGGTAGAGTTCAATGTTTACTCGGTTTTCTACTTTCTGAGAGTGTTTTCAAGAATGTTTTCAATTTTAAGTATATTTCTCCTTCTCATATACGTTTCCAGAGTTAGTCTTGCTTTCTTGCTTGCTTAGCTTGCTTTTGTCTTTCAGTTCTGCATGGTTCTGCATACACTCATAAGGGAGTGATTTAGATATGAAATTTTTCTTACGAGAAAGTTCCTGGGCTTTACGGTGTGAATACTCATCACCAAATCACGTTTTGAATAAGTCAAGGAAGTCCTCTGCTGCGTATCTTCACTGCAAAATGATGCATTGCTTCATTTGGGCAATTTGGTTGGTGCACTACAAAATGCAAGAGAGAAAGCATTGATAAATAAGGTAGCCAGATGAGATCTTTCCTGTCACTTTACGATCCTGTTTGATCTTATGCAGCAACTTTTGCGATAAAGCTGTAATGCTTTGTCTCAGTTAGGATTTTACGGTAGTATAATCCATCATCCCATGGTAGATAGTACACGTAAACCTTTGGCACCAGAGCTTTTGGTCTTGTCTTTGCCCAGACTCTCTAACTGATCCTGTTAACAGGATAGGAGACTACTTGCTTTGTCTGCCTCCTCTGTGCAGAATAGGTGGATGTTTATATGCTCTTTGCTAGGAGAAAAGACTATTTACAACTGCCAGTTTTGGATTGCTTTCAGTAGTATTATTCTTAAGCTAGCGATTTCAATTAAGCTACATTTGAGTAGTTTACTTAGCAACCAACAACATTGTTTCAGGAAACTTTAGGCCCCTATTATGTTTAAAGATGTGTTGTCTTCACTGGGCTTCTTTATATTGGTCTGAGGTTGTGTAACAGAAGGAAAATGGTCATGAGAAGTTTTAATTCTGAACCTGACCAAGATTCATTCACTGAAGGAATAGTCTTAGCTGTGTTCCTGGATGAAATAGGGCAAAAAGTGCATCTGTTAAAGCCATCATTCTCCCCTTTCAGGAAAGGGAAAAATTTACTTATGCTTCATCTGAAGCAGATTCTTAAATTAGTAACCGCAGTGACTGTTCTCATTTGGTAATGGTGTTCGTGATTGTGTGTGACACTTCTCTAGGATATCAGTGTTTTGCAACTTTTCATAGTAGCATCAATAAGAAACTTATGTAATACGGACCTAGCACTTCATTGCACAAGGGTGCTTTGAATATAGCTGTGAGTAATTGCAAAAGAGATTTTTAAACAGTGTAATGTCCTGATTTGAAAAGTGAAACATTAATTAAATGATTAGTTTTATGTAAGTATAGTTAGTACTGTAATTAATACAGAGTAATTTTTTTCTTTTCACAGTGAAAGCACGAACTGCCCAATTAGCCAAAATAAAGTGGGTTATAAATATTGTGTTCTACATCGTACAAGTAAGTAAATATTTTATTATGAATACAAATTGCTACACCAATCCTCAATAGTGACAATTCTCTCCTGTTTTATTGGCTGATAATTAGCCACACGAGTGTCTGGCATTCCAATGACACAGTGCATGCCAAACTGAAACAGTTTCTTGAAATAGAAGGGAGAGATGTTGCTGCTAGGTCTGGTAGGTGTCAGTGGAAGAAGTCTTGAATTTCCTTTTAGCTCTGTGTTTCTGGTTTTGAGGTGACAAGATAGAAGTTTGTCTTAGCTCTTTCTTTTCTTTTTTTTAAATTTAGATATGGTACTTGTCCCAGGAAAGTTCTGATACCTGTCAATATATCTTGCTTATGTTTTTGAAAACATACTGTGCTTTTGATGAGGATGCAGATTCCCACTTACACCTGCCACACGTTTTGCCGCAGTGCCTCATCAGATTGTCTCTGTAGTTCAGACTTGATCCCAAAGAATTGTTTGCTAGTGAAGATGACAGTGTTCAACCTGAAGGTATCTTTAGGGCAGTGTTAAAGCTAGTTGGATTTCTAGCAGGAAAGGCCAAAAGCCATTATAAGAATTAAACAGTCAATATTACCATGTTTGTTTATGCTAGATTGGAAGCAGGGTCTCAAAAGAAAAGTGTTCTCCAACATTTCATTGCTGCCTCTTCATATTGTGTATGAAGTTAAGGTTATACGAAATTTAAAAATATTTTTAACTTGCTTCAGACCAATGTAAAATAACAAATAAACTATTTTCTTTAATTAGAATTTGTGATTTACTCCTTCAGAACAGCAGTGAAAATGTACTTTAGTGTGTTTTATAATAAAAACTAATAAACATTTCAATTCTAGGCTGCCTTGATGATCTCCCTGATTTGGAAGTACTATTCTGAGCCAGTGACAGTGCTTCCAAGCAAATGGCTTGCTCCGCTGGAGCGCCTCGTAGCCTTTCCTACAGGTGTGGCAGGTAAGGACTGTAGAGTAGAAAGATTAGATTTCCCAAGCCACTGCGGATCCTAACAATGTTGTGACAAAGAGCATACGTGGATTAAAATTGCTGCTTCTGTATGTTTCTTCTAATTCCCTTAGTTCAGGGAGGAGTTTTGAGTATTTGATCAGCTGTTATATATGAAATGGGCTATTCGTTGTTATTATTTCTTCTCAAACAGTGCAGTTTTGTTTTAATACAGAATAGACCCTGGAGAAGATTTGAAATCAAATATTTTTATATTAAGGAGTCCACTGAAATAGTGGAATAGGGTTTAAAAATGGTCAAATACTTCATAGTTCTGTATCGCTTACATGTGTTTCTTATAATCTGTTGGGGTTTCATAGTAGTGTAACTCCAGAAGGATTTAGGTATGCTTTCTCTGGCATTTTGTCTTACCTCTTCCTACCCTTTTTCCCATCCTTCTTCTGTTGCATTTTTACCTACTTAGATCCTTTAATTTTGGGCACTTTAATGAATTAATAATCAGAAGGATATCACAGGTTGCAGGAACCCATTTCTGAGTGAAAAGTGTGCTGGCTCTATGGCAAAAGGATAGACAGGCAGAATGACAGGACAATGTAGTGTGGAAATTTACTATTAATCTAAAATGTTGCTGGTGAATCTTCATGGGAAGCTTCCAAGTCCCAACTGACTTAAAAGGAATTCCAAAATATGTTGTTGGAATTATATGTTGTTGTATCTTTAATAGTTGTCTAGAGAATTACTTGTATCCAGTGTGCTTACTGGACCAGAGGAGTCTGCTTCTGTGCAGGATGGGGGAACAGTCTTTGAAGACATTTATTTAAACAGCATTTGAAGGGCTCTAAAAAGGTTCACAACCATGTCTGCCTTCAAATCTTCTTTTATATCTTGGCTGAGAATCATTTTACTGCGGACATCACCTTTGAAATCTAGGTGATAAAGTTGAGAACACAAAAATATCTAATACTAACCAAAAAGGTAGTTTCCTTGTGTGTGTGCTATGAATAGCTATGTATTCTGTGATGCTGTGTAGCATGATTGTATGTAGTCTGCAATATGGATGTGTTGTGTATTACAGTTAGGGTACAACCTTTATTCTATCATACCAATGCAGATTCTTGCGCTGCTAGTTGGGATGACAGGACCCTTTTAAATAGCAGAGCAAAGCACCAGGATCAGTATCAAAGGTCTCAGTAACATTTTTCTCTATAGCTGTGTGGGGAGCAAAGGGAAAGAACTATGGATTTAATATTTTTAAAAAGACTGATTTAAATTTTGGAGGAAATCTACTGTCTCAAATATCTTAATTTTGGTTCTACCAAAGTGTTCTGTTACTTGCCAAGCCTTTAACTTCAGCTGTTTAGACATTTTCTGTTAGGTACGTAGCAAATGTTTTTAGCTGTGGGTTGTGTATACCACACTTTGGCCCTTGTTAATGTTATTTGGTAAGTTTTTCTCCAGTCTTCAGGTTTTCTTGGGACCAGCATGGAGTTAGCTGCCATCCCTTGAAGACAGATATTTGTATATAAAAAGAAAGATGTTTTGTTCCTGTTCAACTCATAAATCTTATTTCTTTTCTTACACTTTTGAAGTTGTTTTCAGAAGCTTGGGTACTTAGGGTTATTGATGCAATGTCTTAAATTGTGTTTTATATCTCTTTCAGGTGGTGTTGGAATTACATGTTGGCTTGTGGTTTGTAATAAAGTTGTAGCTATCATGCTACATCCTTTTAGCTGAAGAAATCACAGTAATCCATGGAGTCCTCAACTACATTTTCATTACTGCTGTTTTAAATTAATTTACAAAAAAAACCCAAAAAAAACAGTTGTCCTTCATGAGACTAGGTCTGAGATAATCTTTGTTACTTCATTTGGGTATTAGTCAGTATTCCTATCTTCATTTGTTTTCTCTTTTTTAGTTTATTTTTCAATTTGGTGGTCAGTTTTCAAAGAACCTCATTGCTGTTGATAGAACCTCATTTTTGTCTGTTTCAACAAGTATCAACACTGGTTTGTGGAAGAACTGTAATACTGTGTCATAGCATATATTCACCAAAATCTAAAAGTATTGGATTTGTATTTTTAAGTTGGAAATTCACTGGCATTAGGAATTAATTTGAGAGCTTTGCTGTTTCTTTGCTGTATAATACGGCACTTTCACCCATAGATGGGATTATATTTGGTGGCAAATGGTACTAGAGGGTAGAGATAGGTGGTTTGGTTGGCTTAGCCTAAAACAGAATTGGTTTCCTCCTTGTTAATTTTTTACACTGGAATTGGACTATTCTTTGGCTGTCTTAGAAAATGTCTTGTTGATAGATACGCAGAATCAACCTTTAGGAGACTCATTCAGTTGCCAAATACAGGATGGCTGGTTTCCTCTTCCTCCCTGACTTTTTAAAATTTGTTAACACCTGTTTTTTTTTCTACTTTTATTGATTACCAAACTTTCCTTCATTGACATTTTTATGCTTCGCAAACTGAGGATCACTGAAGGTATTTCCTTCTGTGTTTTGGCCAGCATTCTCAAGCTCCATGTTAAGAAAAAGAAAGTAGAAGACAGTTCTGGTTTTTTGGAAAGTTACATTCTAAAGGCTTCAGCATGTGTAATGATAGTCCAGGATGGCCCAAAAAAAGCTATATAAATGTAAAAAGGCAAGTTAGTGACTTGAATGTCTGTAGTAGGAACAGAATGATAGCAAGCAGGAGGAAAAACAGTTTTCTCTTTTGGAGTAAATCCTTCTTGCTGTATTTAAGTAAGGGAACAACCACAATATATTGACTTTAGGGGAGGGCAGTATTCTTCGTAGTACTGTAGAACAGTGACCAAAGTTGTGATTGTTTCTGTGCTGGAGTGATGTCTGCAACCACATCATTGCTGCCCCATAAGCGGTGGGGTTTTTGACATGAGCCTGAACAGAGGTCTAAGGGACACCTTTCCCTCTTCTGCTGGGTGGTTTTGGTGATTCTGGTTCAGCTTCCCACTCTATACAGTGGAGTGCACCTGTTATGTTATTTCAGGTCCTTTGCCTTCCTACAGGAAAGGGCTAGGGCCCCTCCATAATTAGCACTGCATTTAGAAAGTAATTCAAAAGGTCACAATACGTCATGTTTGTATGTATATATGCATGAAATGGAGGGAGGTTTTAAATATTAATTTTAAAAAAATTGGTTTTCTGTTAGGGATTACATTTCACCAACAAGAAAATAGGTGCATTAAATACAAACTAAAAATTGTTGTGGTTGACTGTTATGTACAATTGTGGTTTTATTAATGAAATAAATCTTTTCAACCCATCTTAAGTTTTCTAATCCATTTTCAGTGTTAGAGATTTCCTAAAAAAAAACACAAAACAAACCCAAACCAACAAGACCCTTCCATCCATGTTCTTGCATAAGGAGACTGTTTGAATCAACAGGCCTAATTTATTAATTTTTTTAAAATATTCAGGACAGATTATTTATCTATGGCATTGACATATTTCTGCATCTAATGATGTGGTAATGATACTACTTATTGTGGAGTTTAACACAGTGAAGTTAAGAACAGCAGCATCATTTAAAATCTTCACAGTGGCATTTGCTGTTTAACCACACTTAGCATGGGGCCATCAAATAAGCAGTTTGTGGCTGCTTTAGTCAGACATTTGGTGAGTGAAGGTGGAAACGGTTTTGGTCATGTAGTCGACCCAAAGGAGTGTTGGATTATATGTGCTTGTTGGCTCTCAGCTTTGGGACAGCCACTAAATGCAGTGTAGAAGTCTTAAGAGTTCATAGAGGAGAAACACTCGCCTGACTGTACAAGGTCATTCTTCAGCATTACTTCAAGAAAAACTTCCAAAATTTTGAAAAGAAATACACTGTGAGTAGGTTCAGATCTAAAATGTCTTAATCACCCTTTAAAAGCTTTGTTTGTAGGGTGTTTTGTTTTTTTTTTTAAGTGCTACTGCCTTTTCAGATTAATAGAATACACATGATTTTCCCTAACTTCATATTTTAGCAAACGTTCCATGAATTACTATGAGGAACAAAATGTAATCCTCCCACCCTTGCTTACATAACCTTAAACACAGGATTTTTAAAGGCTTTTTGAGAACTGGCTATGCCTGACTTCTCCAAAACAATAGTTTACTCTTGCACATTCATCTTTGGATGTCAGCTGTGGAAGTTACCAGGCAAACTGCTTTGATAAGTTCTAACAGTGCAAAAGAATGAAGCTTTAGAGCTTTATAATGCTAGTGAAAACAATGTAATAGCAAATTATTTTTGTTATGTGTGAATTCTGGAAGCTATTTCAGGAGTGATGAAAATAAAGTTATTTTCTTTTATGGCATTGCTGGTACGAACCCAGTAATGAAGGCAGATTGCTCACTTCAGCTAGCTAACAAATAATCAGCTTCAAAATTAAAACTACAGAGACAATGTAAAAAGCTGGAAATTACAAAACAAGGACACCTGATTACAGGTAAAAATATCGTAATTGTTAAGGCACTCTTACTAACATGTACATACATGCACATGGATTAAGAAGAGAAGAATGTTATCTGACAACTGATTTGACAAACATTTTGGAAGAATCCTTGAAAAATTCTCAGTACTTGTAGAATTTAAAATGCATTTAATGAAGGTAAAATAATTGTTTTTAAAAAATGTTTTAAATGATCAATATTTCTAGAGTAAAGGTAAGTTGATGTACTTAAATAAAATAATGTTTGTGTATTTTCATGACGATTTCCTTAGCGTTTGATGCTTTACATTATGAACTAGTTAGTAGTTGTGGTTTGAAATTTGGCTTGGGTAGTCCTGTTTTCTCTCACTTCTTTCACCATTCTTCTCATGTTAGAACTTGAATGGTTGTCTCTTCAAACACAGCCTAGTCCAAAGAGTTCTTTCATAGGACTGTTCTCCCTGTCAGCAAATATCATACGTGCAGAGCCTTCTGCTTCAGTGGATCTGTCCTTCTGCCTTGTTTTGATAACTTTACCAAAAGATGGTTCATACAGCCTAAAGGAATTGTTGACTTGTGATTCAGCTGTTTCACTGCAGTCCTGACCTGCATATCTGTATTTGCAAAGACTGCATTTTCGGGATTTTGTACCTGATGTAGGGAACCCATGATGCAAATTCTCAGTGGCTTCTGAGAATATGGTTTTTTGTTTGGTTTTTTTTTGAGCCTAAAGAGTGTTTTGTTTCTTGGACCTGGAGTTCCCAACTTTTTTTGAGCTCCTGTTTAAGCAAATCTGTCTCTTTTTCTTCTTGCATAAATTCCAAGCAAGTATATTCTTCCATCAGTAGTGTGCCTTCCTTTAAATACTCTAAAATGAAATATTATGGGGTTTAGGAAAGTTCTTAAATTGCCTAGGAATATAAGCCTTAACAAGAGCAAGTTTTACTTCCCTATTTCTTTGCCTAATTTGTTTTTATTGATGGTATTTCAGTCTAGAGGGTAATGACATGCTATCTACTAATAAATATAACACGATGGAACTAGATTTTTAAAAAAACATTGTGCCATTGAATACATGTAAATATCTTTATTTTTATCTTTTTCATTATGCTTAATTTTATTAAATTAATCAGCACTCAAAGATCATCAGCGATGCCTAAATAAGGAGCCAGAAAAGTTATGTACAATGCAACAAGAAAATACATGAGATCTAAATTCTAATTGTAATTTTGTATTTAAGTTCCATTTAAAAGCAATATATATTATTTTCTCTCCCTTAATTGATAGCACAGTTGCTTGTTGTGCGGAGCAGAACATACTGCAACTCTGACCTGTGAATGACTTGGCTCCCCTAGAAAAAGGTACATCAATACTGAAAGCCTACAGTAAATAACATTTATTCTGCTGCAGGGGACAAATTATAATATGTTCTGTGCTTTGGAGAGACTCGAAGTACCTCTAAAATTAAGTAAGAGTCCAAGCTTAAATGGGAAGTATGAAGTCACAATAATTAAAATAGCTAAATAAGACTTCAACAAATAAATCTAATATTTCCAGTGGGAAAAAGCCTTAGAGCTTCACAGGCAGAATCAGGTTGTGTTTTCAGTCAGTGTTAGAAAGGGATTTCAAAGACAAATGGTGACTTCATTTATCTGGTGGGGGCTGAAAAAGACAGAGTACAAAAGATAGGAGTTAACACATCCCAGATTACCAGCTCCGTTACTGATCTAACAACTTGTTCCACCTCTGTAAATGTGTGATCTTTAGGTTACATAATGTCTTCTACCATTTGTGAAGTATTTAGCATGATGGCATTCAGATCTTGGTTCTTTCTACAAGGCTCGCTATATTGAAAGTAACGTGAATACTTTTAGAAGGAAAAACTCAGATAAAGCAATAGATGCATTGGTTTCTTCTATATAACATCTTAAAGAGAAAGGTGTATCAAGATGAGTCTTTTGCGTGTAACCATTACATGAGAACACAGTCAATGGCTAAGATTTATGTAAAGTTTATTCACAGTGATCATTGTAAGGAGGAGATACTCCCAGCCCTTGAATAAATCATTTTCCTTTTTCAGTGATAGATCCTGAGCCAGAAATATATGTTGACATCAGCTGTGATAAAGACTCACAACCAATAATTTGAGATCAGTATTTGATTAGTGTGGAATTAACAATCTATCAACTGTAGTATGCTTTTACAGATAAAGCACTGACTTTTTACTAACATCACTCCCTTTAGATGTACATTAGTTTGAAGATGCCTTATACTGTGGAGCTGCTCTGCTTGTGCTTAATGAATTATTTTGTTGAAGTAGTTCCTGTCCGTCAGGTGCCAGCCAGTGGCGACCAGACCCATGTAAATTACCAGTACCATTGGTTCATTCAACTTTTGAAAAGATCAAATGAGTTTCTGAGAAAAATGTTAAAATATACCTCTATGTGTTCTAGTAAAAGTTTCTGGCTTTTGTGTTTTCTTGGTTGTTGGCTTTTCTGTTCTACACTGGGTATCCATGTATGCCTCATTTGCTTTAGTTTTTTCATTCTTCTGAAGTATTTTTCTCCTATAATTGGCAATTAAAGATAAAAAATAATGAGGGAATACTTGTTTAGTGGCTTTTAAAAAGATAAAGTCAGAGTGATTCATATAAAAAGATTGTATTTATTATTATATTATTATTTTGTATTATAACGTTTGTCCTATGTACTGTGGCAATATAATTACACTCACAAAAAATTCACATCCTAGAAAGTTGACTGATCAAGCTATTCAGGCATATTACTGAAACTTATGGAATAACATACAGCTTAGTTGAGAGTTTAAACAAGGGATTGGATCCAGATCATCCATACCTCTGTTAGCTGAATTGGACTTTTTTGTTTCCTGAGTTTGATACTGTGACAGCAGCAGTGGCCTAAAACTCTGTTTATCTACTTGTACTGATCTGCTTGTACTAAGATCTGTTGAAAAAGGACAATCATTAGTAATGCAGTAGTTTATGGAATTATATTGTTGGTATAAACAAAAGATATCTTTGACTGATTGTACTGGTATGTGGTCTAGGACTTTAACATCTTTTTGTTGTATGCCTTAATGCTCTTTAATAAAGAAATTTTGTTCTGCTTGATCTATGAATGCTGAAACTGGAACACAAACATAGCTACCTGGACTTCGGAGCATTTTCATCTGTACATCAGTACATCGTAAATATATGTAAGCTTTGCATGTAAGAGAGTCCTATTCAGATAGAACGTGATATCAGACAAATGTGTCTATACCCTAGAACCAATGCAGGCTTAAGCTGTGCAGAGAATTCTAAAGTATGTTTTAAGAGGTCTGGCATGAGGCTTCAGCTTTCAGGTTCCTAAATTTGGACCTTACAGAGTATAATAAAATGCTTGCTTTTAGGCCTTTTGACTTTATTACTTACCTTACTCAAAGTTAAGCACTTATATTAGGCTTTATGGAACCAAGCTCTTCAGAGATGCTTAACACTCTGAAAGATCTGTGGTCTTTGAAAAGATATTCCAAGGGAGTGATTAAATGAGACATTTAAAGACACAGGTGAATGAAGATAGGATGGTGAAGGTGAGTATATAGTTCTTTTATTCTACTTTTAGAATAATTTTGATGGGAGTACAGTAGCTGAGAAAACTAATAGCACAGCAGCAAAAATGTCATCTTACCTACGTCAATATCTGACCTTATTGCCAGTTTTGATCTCTGCAAAAAGAGGAAGATTCTCCATAAACATAGTGATTTTCCAGTGTTTGCAGCTTGGTAGTAAAAAGGATGTTGATATCTAATTTGAGGATTACCCTTGAAGGAATAGCTCTGATAATGTGGAGGGAATTAGTTTTCCCTTTTGAAAGTCAACCAGCAAGTAGTTATTTCAGTAGTTTTTTCCAACAGAAATCAGTGGAGCGTTCATCTGATTCAGTGCTAGGGGGAGCTGTACCTCCAGATCAGCTGGTGTGACCTTCCCACTGCTGAGCAAACTTTACTCTCATGAAGATCTTATGAAATTAATGGCTTCACTCAATAAATCCACTTTCTTTATGTATATAGAGCCTTCTGATAACCTAAGCAAGCCAACCTTCGACCATTTCTTATACGTGTTAAAAAATGCAGCCACATACTTCTTTGTTTTCTTTTTGTCTTTACCTGAGAGGTAAAAATTTGTGCAAATGCAGAATAGAAAACTACTTGAAGAAGCAGCTCTTCCTAGGTCTTTTATAGGAAAATACAAGTCAGTAGTGAAAAGGAAAAACAGTTTTCAGTAATTCCAGTTCCAAATTTCTAAATCATCTGTTTCCATTAACTGGCAGAGAATGAAACCTGCATTGGCCAAAAATACCAAAAGATCAGACAACTGTGCATTACAAAATATTGGGTCTCTCTCCAAGTAAGCTCTCTTATCTCACTTAAAGAAGAACTTAAATAGTAAACAGTAATTTAAGTGCTATAATTTAAATAATAATGTACAAATTCAGATGTGAGTAAAATTTAAAAAACACAGCTGGTTATGTGACATAACTGAAAATGGAATTTGGAGCTTCATAGAAAAAGTGTCTGACTTGGCATAAGAAGTAGGAATTTGTGTTTTTTAATTTTACAACTTGAATTGCCAACCTTTTTCCTGTAGTTCACTTGTATTTAAGGAAGACTAATGGATTTGCAAAGGCAACAAAGAGGATAGAAATAAGCAACTATGATCAGACTTGGTGTTGATACCATAATTTATAGAATTCTGTGGGCATGTGCAATATTTGCAGCAGATAAGTTTGCTACTATGTAAATTTTAAGTGTTGTTCTGTATCCATAGGAAGAAAGTTCCAATTCCTCCTTCAGTTTAGGAGCAGGAATATCTGACCAGTATTTGTAAGGTGGCTTCATGCAGGAAAGTCAATGTTAAAATAATTATACAAAATTTCAAGGTGTAAGTTTGTTGTGCAGAAAGCTCTCGTTTAGGATATTGACGGAATATTTATGATCCTGACTAGGAGGCAAAATGTTACTTTTCATGTTGGGAAAGTGCTTGAAATCTGTTTATTAGTTTCTGTAAAAATGCACTTTTTTAGTAAATTCTAGAGACTACATCTAGAGCACATGACAGCTAGAAATTTATAAGTGCTTCAAGAAAACTATCTTCTTCAACATTTCTGTCCCTGGTGATTATAGTGAGCACCTAGGCAACAACAGTTTTTGGCTTATATGATTTGTAATTGTTTTTAGCAGTTGCTCCCTCAGTTCGAAGGGTGGGATCTACTTGTCGGAACACAGGCGCCTTATGCTATCTGAGATGCCCTCGAGTATTCAAGGTATCCACTTAAGGCTGGCCAATATTACACAGGACTGATGGGACACCCATGTCCTTCTGGAACAACTACAGAGCTAGACAGAATGTGCTAGGACATCTCAAATGGCACTGGATGCCTATAATCAGGCAGTTGAATCCCACACAAGGTAGCTGCTCTTGGAATGTTTGATAGACAAGATTGCATATGGTAGATATTCCTCTCAATACCTGTCTGAGCATCCATGTGAAAGAAATACTCTTTACTAAAGAGCTCTTTCTTCTGTCATAGAACTAACTTTCAGCTGTTCTTTTTTATCATATTGTGTATTCTTTCAATTCTATCCATGGTCATTATAATCTCTGCCCATTACATTTACTTACACAAACAAACAAAGGACTACTAAGGATAAGCATCCTTTTCTCTCAGGTAATCTGACAGTGTGATTATCAGACTGGCCTTTAAACTGCCTACACTTTGTATCTGAAAACTTTCTCTCTTTTCACCCCAACAAAATGCAACTTGAAGGACCTTTAATAACGGACATTGAAGCATCTCTGCTATTCATAAGTTACAGGGTCTAAGAATTTTAAAGATGAGAAACAGTTTTTAGAGACCCAATTAAATTCATTATTTTTGCTCATAAAAGCACTTTGAAAGCCTGTACTAAAACAAGGAACTTGCTGCAGGAGGGTTGTTTGTGAGGTGCTTTGATTTAGTGAGCTTTTTTGTGGGAATTCTAGGTCTGAGGTGGCAACTTCTCTGCGACAAGTCAAAGGGAACAGCCTGGACAAAAACTAGCCTGCAAAAGCTTTGCAGACTGGTAGCTTCACCCTGTTGAAAAACAAGTAGGCAAACAGCTCTTGGTGCAAATAGACACTTAAAATAGCATTACTACTTCAGTGTCACTATTAGTATACTAAAACTATGTATGATAAATGCTATTCATGATGAAAATTTGGTATAATATTTAAAACTAGTCCTGTATTTGTATTCATAAAATAAACAAGCAAAAAGCCAAGCACTTCTCTTTAAATTATATGTGCCAGAATATTTTTAACATGTATAAAAGCATGATATTTGGTTTTATTTTGGAATATATGTCCCAGTTATAAAACAATGTTAAGTTTCACATAACTAAACAGCAAAGAAAATTATTATACATACTTTTTTCATGAGGTACTGCCTCACTTTTGTCTTTTGTGATTTTAATCATCCGATTCACATAGATATTTTTTACAGAAAGTTGCCGATCCTTTTCCTAAGATGAAATAAACACTATTAAACTTCTAATATGCATTAAGAATTACTTTTTACAAACTTAATTTTCTCATATTGGGAGAAAACTGCCAGCAATTTTGCTTTGTGCTAGGCCATGTGGTGACTTTGCCATTTACATAAATAGAAATCTGTCACTTTCTTTCATGAGCCAAATCAAAATTCTCCCTTTTTAAGGCTAAGAGCACACCTACACGATCTTTTTCATAACACAATGGTCAAAAGATGAAGCCTTCTCTAGTGATTTTTTTCATTTGTTGTTCTCCAGTTATTTTTTTTCAGGCTAAGTAATTTTGCTCAGGAAACAATATAAACTCAAGAGACCCACTTTTAAAATTTATTTAGCAAGAGAAGAGGAATTTCAGTAAGACTCTTACCATATCAATTTTTAGTGTGGGGAAAAAAAAAAAGGAGCTGCATTTAATTTAGAGGCACAGGTTGATCTGAAAGGCAGTTGTGTGTCTGAATACCTTGAATGGTCTAACTAAACCAGGTGCCCAAAACTATGACTCTGTAAAAACAAACTGTTCTGACACAGAAATAAGGTTAACAAGCAGGTCTGGTCTTCTTTGTGGTAAAACAATAGAAGGTTTTGTGCATGTAAATACTGCATGAAGAGAACTGGACACCCACAGAAAACTGTGGAAAACATTGAAACAATAGAAATATTTTAGAGAAGCATTAAGGTGAGAACTGTACTTTAGAATAACTGGCATTTTGGAACAGTTTTACATTAGTGTTACAGGGCCAATTATTCCCATCTCCCAGATCTGGACGCATAAGGAAGAGGTCAAACTCTGGCAGGGAAATATCACTGCAAGTGCTGCTTTTGATAGACAGTCTGGGAAAAGCACTGTACTTTTTTCCTTTCCCAGCAGCTCACTGGGCTTTTGCAGCTGGGCAGCCCAGGTGCTGCCAAATATCAGGAAAAGGTTTCTGCACTGGATACATCACAGTATCACAGTATTACAAGGTTGGAAAAGACCTTTGAGATCATCGAGTCCAACCTATGACCCAACACCTACTCATCATCTAAGCCATGGCACTAAGTGCTTCATCCTATCTCCTTTTAAATACCTCCAGGGATGGTCCAGGGACGGTGACTCCACCACCTCTTGTTCTGTTGCTGGTTGCCTGAGAGAAGAGACCAACCCCTGCCTGACTACAACAGGTAGTTGTAGAGAGCAATAATGTCTCCCCTGAGCCTCCTCCAGGCTAAATAACCCCAGCTCCCTCAGTCGCTCCTCATAGGGCTTGTGCTCCACTCCCTTCACCATCTTCGTCGCTTTCCTCTGGACACACTCCAGCATCTCAACATCTTTCTCAAACTGAGGGGCCCAGAACTGGACACAGCACTCAAGGTGTGGCCTGACCAGTGCCAAGTATAAGGGGATGATAACTTCCCTAGTCTTGCTGGCCACACTATTCCTGATGCAGGCCAGGATGCCATTGGCCTTCTTGGCCACTTGGGCACACTGCTGGCTCATGTTGAGTTTCCTGGCCACCAGCACTCCCAAGTCCCTTTCTGCCTGACTGCTCTCCAGCCACTCTGTCCCCAGTCTGTAGCTCTGCATGGGGCTGTTGTGTCCAAAATGTAGGACCTGGCATTTGGACTTGTTAAACCTCATGCTATTGGACTCAGCCCATCTCTCCAGCTTGTCAAGGTCCCTCTGTAGGGCCCTCCTACCCTCTAGCAGATCGACACTTTCTCCCAGCTTGGTGTCACCTGCAAACTTGTTAATGATGGACTCAATCCCCTCATCCAGATCGTCAATAAAGGTATTAAACAGGACCGGGCCCAACACCAGTCTCTGGGAGACATCACTAGTGACTGGCTGCCAACTGGATGAGACACATATGTAAGAGGGACAAACAGTGCCCCAGCACAGAAATGAAGTTTTCCATGAATTCTCAGGAGCTGCCTGTTTGGCTGTTCCCAATCTCTTGGAAAACTCCTCATAACAACATCTTTTACAGACATTTGATTCCATTTATATAGAGAAAGCTCCGTAGAGGTATCAACAGATGGATCAATCACTTCACATAGAAATAAAAAAATAAGTACACTTTAACTGTGTTACAAACACAGTTTATTAAAAGCCAGAAGGGCTTTCATGTTTTTTTGAATACGTACTGTTTTTCTTGTTTACAACTCATATGAGATACCATTCACAGTATTTAATGTCCCTTTTAGGTATTTCTGTATGTTTGGTTTGCAAGCATGACAGTAAGTGTCGAACTGGACATATTTGTCTAAAAACCAAGCTGGAATTGAAACAAACTATGGAAACATTTACCCAAGTGTTTTTGTTAAACTCTGATTTTGCAGAGAGTAATATTTTGCTTGTTTTGATTTGAAAGTGCTTCTTTAAGGGCCTCATTTAAAGTTAGTACATTAATACATTGACCTAGATCTATCAAAATGGTAACAAGTTGGTGGGGATTATTTGTTCGAAGTGTGTTGCTTTAATCTCTGTTCCAATTAGTTATTGAACTACTTTGAACTTGTGACAATTATACCCTAAAATAATTACATCATTTGATATTTTGAATTTTTTTTTAGACCACAGAACTAGGAAACAGATTCCATTACTAAATAATATATCATAAAAGAGGCAGAAAGAAAAGATAACATGAATACTTGAATCTTCTTGTAGGAACAGAAACCTCTTTAAAATCTTTAATACCTTAAGTTTTCGGTGTAGAGAGTGAATTTCCATTTGCAAGGTCTCAGTAATTATCTCAGCTTCCACAGCTTTTTTGTTCTCATTTGCCAACTGACGACTAAAGGTGCTATTGTTCAACTTCAGCTGCTTTTCTAGGCCCTTAAAAAAAAATTATGTTTTAACATATGAATGTACCCATTATGACTGTTGAAAAATTTCAATTCTTAACAGATTTAAAAAATAAGCATGCTAAGATAAATAAAAGTGTGCTTCTCATAATTATATTCTATTGCAAACTGCATGAAATCATAATGAAGTATCTGAACAATTACTTTAAAAATCAGCAAAAACTGGTTTAAGACTTAATTTTGCTAAACAAAAAAATGTATATTTGGCATTACTTTTCTGATGTATTAATATAATCAACTTCGAGAAATGTTAAGAGATTTCTTTTCATACAGATCTTTTCATACATGACTGTGGCAATATAAGGAGGCAGAGTGTAAATGAAAACTAGGTAATTTATTGAGTGTTTTTTGAGTACTTTATCATCAGAACTCAGTGCCATGCACTGAAATTATAGTTACTAAAATTGTAAGGTGGACACTCAACCCTGCATGCTTTTTATAGCTTCTCACTAGGACTTCTGTCAGTAGAAAGTTTTCAAAAGAGAGTCTGAATTTAGCTGTTTATATTTTCATTTTCTTTCATGTAATAAATGTACTTCAGACCTAGCTGTTCAGATGATGAAATGCCTCTAAGATTACTCGTCTCTTTTCTTTATAATTCTATGTATAATATAACTCACAGAAAATAGGAATTAATTCCTGGAGGCTAATGGAAATTTCACTCTTCCAGTTTTGTGTCAAAAACTGTTTCCTGTCTCTTTGTGAAAGGTTCAGTAAGAGTAAAGAAGTGTGAGATATTAAAAGGAGCTACATTATGTCCTCTTAAACTCCCACTAGGTTTTTACTACAGTTGCATAATGAAACTATAGTAGAACCAACCATACTGCCCACCACCACTACATAAAAGTAACTGTGCTAGTTTCAGGTAAGCCAGCTTTGGTTGTTCAAGGACGGGGAACACCAGCAGCCTGGTGGTCTCCAGGTATGACTATTCCTGTGCTTTGCCACGCTATATTAGTGTCTGTGCTATTGTGGCTAGATGACCCAAGCAGTTTGGGTACCCCATGCTGCTGGCAGGGAGCAGAGCAGACCCTCTGCTGAAGATTGCTCTCCAGCTGTATGCTGTGCTTCTGACCTAACAGGGTTAAGGCACATGACTTAATTCCTAGAAGATCTTTATTGCCCAACTTATTGTACTCATACATTTCTGCCAGATTTTAAAATAATGGAAGGGTGTACTACTGCCATTTTTAGTATCTTACACTCAAGACAGCTTTGGATTAAAAAGATGTTCAGTATTACAGGGCTGTATCAGCATCATTACTGTGACAAGAAGCAGCTGAAAACTTTCCATTATTCTTGCACAGAAACCTGTCCTGTTATCATTCCCCAAAACCAACTAAATGGACACATTACCTGTATTCTCTTATTATTTACTTCCATTTTTTCTGTAAGGACTGATAATCTGTGATCAAGTTCCTCTCTCTCTGCAAGAGCTTTATCTTCTGAAAGCATATGCAAGGCCTGCAAAGCATCTTTATTTTTTAGCAGCTCTGCTTCAACTTCTCTGAGCTTCCTGGATGTATTTCTCTCGTCCTCCTTAGACATCCTCAGGAGTTTCTTTAAAGTTCTCACCTCATTACAATGACTTGCTAAAAGATCCAGCAAGGTACTTTCTGAATTTTTGTATCTATCTATTGCTTTTGAATGTTGACACTGAAAACGTTTCAAAATGTGGTTTTCTAAGCTTGATGCTTCTAATTGATGTTGTAATTCACATATTTCACTCTTCAGCTCTTTAATTTTGTGAAGTCTTGCTGATGCTATCCGCTGAGCTATTGCATTTTTTTTCTGGGAAATCATACTACTCTGCAGGCTTAAAAATGAATAATTATGATGTGGTATCTTCTCAGCTGGCAATTTTTCTCCTCCTGTGAAGTAAAGTGACATCGATAATAGCAATCTTTTGAGACAGCAAAATCACTGTATGTCTTTACTGCTCACATAAGCTCAGATACTGCCCATCCAAGCTACTTAACCGTGGTATATTGGACAAAATGCCCAAGTTCTATACCAAGACTCCAATGTTCAGTTATTTCACAGATAAATCTATTAAAGATTTTATACCTCTGTGAGTGCATTTAAGTGGCTGCACTGGGCCATAGGTAAATATGTCTATGGGAGGTAAGGTTCCCTCTTTTCATTCTCTGAAGGCGTTTTCACTCGAAACATCTATCATGCTCGCTTTCCATTAATAAGGATAACTGTGTAGCAAGTGTCTTCTGAGACAAACAGCAATAATACTCTGGGAATAACTTAGTAAAGTATATTTACATTAACACATTACTCCAGTATCGATGGAAACAATTTTTTTCTCTGTAAATCATGAAGTTCACTAATGTAGCCAGATCTGAGGGCTAATGAATGAAATTTACCCCATATAAAAAGATTCCCAAAAGGGAGAACCTACACCTTGAATCGGGGCATGATAGAAAAAACAACATAGTTATCTACAGGTCTGCAAGAACTCAAAACCCCCCAAGATAATCACATAGCACATGGTTAAATTTTTCTGCAGTTAGGATTTCTAACCAGCTTTTTAAGATTTTCAATCAGCTTTGAATTGAAGTACATTTTAAAACCGTACATGTTTACTCATATGGAACAGTCATGCAGTTGTGTAGATTGTTTCTATGCAGCAATTGAAAAAAATCTTTCACACCTAGCATTCTAAGTGTATTACTGCCATTTGCCTTTCTTTATGGCCAGCATTCTATGTGAACTACTCCCATTTTCCTTTCCTGAAATATAATTAGAAATTGAAAATAGTCAAGACTGTAAATCTGAGCATGTTCTCCTTTTTCAGGCATATAATCAATTTCACTATGCCCCTCAAGACATTTTAGGCAGTATTTTGCTAGACTTTTATTATAATAATTTATAGATCACATCGTAACATTTTATGCATAAAATAGGCAAAGCCCTAACTTAAAAAACACCAGAGTTTGAAAAAGACAGACCTTTTTCAAGCACTTCTGTTGAATCCACTGGGTGCTTTGCACACAAACTTTTTACAGGGGCAGGCCCTAACTAGAACACCCCATTGCAGATGGGAAGCAACATCAAATCAGTGGTAGGAAAAGTAAGGCAGGATACTGCCTCAGGCACCACCATGCCATGACTTCACTGCTTCCATGGCCTAAGCCAGAATAGTGGAAAGCTATGGAAAGAGTGTTATCTATGAAGACAAAGGTGGCGCAGTGATGTCAGTGCGGATAGGGCTCATTCCTGCAGCAGGAGCACCTATTGCTGTATCTCTCCTCCCCTGCTGGCAGCAGTCACACCAGCCTTCCTGTTCTCCATAACTTCAGCCCAGCTCTGCTCCTCTCCCTCCCGTGGCAGAGCCTGGAGTCTGGCCTGGGCCCTGACACCCATGTGCCTGGTCTGTGAACCAGCAAGTCTGAGAAAAGTATGAGGAGGGTCAGTTGTACAACTGGGCACCACAGAGTAGACTGATGATAATGAAGTGAAGTTGGAATGGCATGAAGGAGAACAACCACGCTGTCTGTCCTTTGCTTTTACTCCTGGAATACTCAATGTATTCCACCATTTCAGGATACAAACCAGATGATCTTTGTTCTGGCAGCCCTGCTGATAAAGGAGAGAAAGCAGGGGCAAGCTGGTAGGACCTCATTCATATAGAGCCATAGCAAAAAGAAAGGACAGAAAAAATATGAGATAAGGGATGAAAAGGAGGAGAGATTGTGATTTGGGGCGGGCAATTAAATTTTTTTACATATGTTTCAAATGGATTAAGAAGGACTGTCACGGAGATTCAAGTAAACAGAGAAGAAATTACAGCAGTCAGTTGAGGTGAGACACATTCAAGACCTCCTGCAGTGACCAGAATTAACAAGCACTGTGAAAAATATTTGCCAGAGGTAAAACCAAAGCATCAGACCTCCATGCTTTCTGTAATACCATTCCACTGCAAGAAGACTAAAATATGATGACAAATGTTACACAAACAACCATTACATTACTACTTTACTTTGGCAGAATTGAATGAAAGGATGTAAAAGAAATGGGAAAATACCTTCCTGCAAAAGATGACAAAAATACTGTAAAACCTATATATGTCTATACAGTGTGAAAATGTGGTTATAATCGCGTTCCTGGGAAACTGATCATTTCAAGTAGCGATGAACACGCAAAAATAACCACTTAAAAATAGCCAACACAGCCAATAATGATTCTTTTGCTAAGCAGATTTAAAAAATGTGGTTACTCTTTCTGGTCTGCTAGTTTCACGCCTGTATGACTACCTGATGGCAGCATATAATTTACATAATAGAAGAGATAATCAGGGGTTCCTCTCTCTTCTACTGGTTGATTTGCATATTGTAGATTTGGTAGACCTACATGAATCTTTGGAGCTCAGCAGGAAAAGGGTCATTGGTTTTACGATTGTTTTTTGATGTGGCATGGTGAGATTTAAGAAATTATGTGTCTAGATATGAAAACATGAAGACATAAAAAGATTCTTCATCATTAACATTTATGTAAAGAGAATATATTTGTGCTATATGGTCATTCCGTTGAATCACAAACTTAATTTTACATCATACAGAAAGACTAAGCTGGCCAAAACATGGCGCTTCTTTTTTGTCAAAATTGATGCTTTTGTGCAGGCATAAAATTTTTGAGCATTTTTCATGTGATGCATGGTCAATAACAGAAATTGCAGTGTATGTGGGACAGCAGTTTCCAAGTCCTCAAGAATTCCAAAGAATAAGGACTGCAAAGGTGCTCTCACATCTGAAGTGACTATCCTGCCTCTTGGATCGCCAAGAATTGTGGGATAACACAATAGGGAATCTCTATTTCTCTTCCCTCTGCTTCTTAGTGTTTGAAACGTTATTATTTTTCTTCACTTGAAAACTGTTTCCTTTGTCTTCCTAATCATTGAAAAAATGCCAAAGAAAGGGAACAGGTGTATTTCTCACAAGTCTCATTTTGCTACTACCAGAAAACAAAGTATTTTTTTTATCATCTTGGAGGGAGATACGTGGTCCTTTTTTCTTCTTTTCCTTTTGCTTTTTTTCCTTTTCCTATGTTTTCTTCTCTTCAGTTCCTAGAATTTCTAAATGTTTGCTGCTTCCAGCTGTTTCAGAACAAGTCACTGGCAAAGTCTTCAGAATAGTTAGCATGAGAATTTTCACTTCTGTTTTCTCTACTGCATCGCCTACCATCATATGATTATATGATGCTTATGCAACAGCTGCTGCTTCTGATACATTTGTACTTTGGGAAATCTTTAGTATCCCTGATTTTTGTGCTACATTCTGACTTTTTATCTTCTGTCAGCAAAATATGGAGGAAATAATTATCTGAGTTCACCACTTTGTAATGGTAGAAGGCTTATAAATTGAACTCCAGAACCTATCAGGAATCAGAATGTTATTAAGTTGTTTACAGTTAACATAAACAATACTAACCAGTGTTCAATTGTATTAAATGATGCTAAGAAATACTAAGTTACCTTTAAAAAACCCCAGTCATTACTTTTTAACCCATGAAAATAATTACATGGTCGGTAATAAGTGGGTAAGTTTATTCACAGAATGAACTGAAATCACAGAATTAACCTATACATTAAAAGAGAAAAAAAAATGCTAGCTGCCATATTAACTTTATAGATAGAAGACACAGCAGCACCTAAAGCTGCACATCAGAGTATCTGGCTTAGAGTCTGAAATAAAGGTTTTCTTAAACTTTTGGGATGTTGTTTATTTTGTTTATTTCCAAATCAGAATTGTTTGTAAAAACAAAAAAGCTTGCTAAATAAAAACTCACGATATAATAAAGTGTCTCTGCACAATTTCAGAAGAAATATGAGGGAAATGTCAGTAGTTTTTAATGAAAACAATTTCTTCACAGCCTAACTGTACTTAACACATTTATTTGCTTTTGAAAATGCTGCAAGACACTTATCTCCATGTCTACGCACCCATATAGCTCGGAAAATATTACCTGTAATGCACTTTTATTGTCAAAGATGTGGTTCTTTGATGAGATGATGATCTCATTTTCTTTGATCGGGTTCTAAGTAACATTGCTGCTTCCTCTGGAATTGTCTTTTTTCAATAGTCCCATTTTCAAACAAAATGAACTCTCTTAATTGTTTGGCTTTTTAAGAAACATACATTTAGCATAAGCTGACTGATTTTCTATGTCTTTGTGAATGTCTGTTATACCTCAATTTTTTCCCCTACTGAGGGGAATATTATTTTCTGAATATTATTCAGAAAAGTTTAGGAGGGTGCTTGGTGGGGTGGATATTCTGTTTGTTTTAAACTGAGAGATGCCCAGGGTCCTACTAAACTTGAGCCACTACAATAACCCTGGAGAGATGAGAACTCATATTTTAAGATGAGGATTAGGAAAAGGCCAGTTTGGTACACAGATTTGTATTTCTGTTTAAATTTGATTTGGCTCTGTCAACACTTTCTGGCCAAATTGTCTTTAAATCAAATTAGCTTAAATTAAATTTAAAACTACTGCTTTAATTTGTGTTGGTGCGAAGTGTGGGCTGAACCTCATCATCCAGCTTCAAGAGCAGGTGTTAAGAAGTAAATAAAATGGCAAAGGAGAAGAAAAGAGAAAAACAAAAAATGAAGGACAAGAAAAGAGAAATTAAAGGTATTACTGCAGAAATGAAGGAAAAAGAGCAGTACCTGAAGGGGAACTGAAATGCACAAACACTAGGAAAATGTATGTTGAAGGAAAAGATGCAGGAACAAAAATAAACAGGGCCAAATCTATCTGTCAAAGATGAAATGCCATTTCAAGCATTCAGAAATTGCAAAACTGTGAAGGGGAAGGATGAATTGAAGTCTGTGTGCAAAACTAGAGTAAGTAAATGAAGGGAGAGTCCTAGTGGGAGAACACTGTCCAACTTCCCAGACAAGCATGGTGCAGCAGTCGCTCGGCCTCACAGCCAAGCCCTGTGGCCTGGGGAACCCAGGTGGGTCCCAGGGTGCACTTGCCCACGCAGGAAGGGCAAGGGTGTACCCCCGGCCCTCAGATGTGCCTCTGGGCTCCTCCAAAGGCCCCAGACAGGTCCATGGAGCCTTACCACCCTCACGAGTGCAGATCCCTGGGGCGCTGGTGGGGTCCAACCACCACCCTGCTCTCCCCAACCACTTCAGAGGCACTGGAGCCCTGCAGTCCCCCAATGCCCTGCAGCCCCTCTGACACCCCGACACTCAGTCCCTGGCCCAACAGCCATCTCAGCACCTCCACATGCAGCCACAGGAACTGACAGCCACCTTGAGGTCCTGGCACTCAGCCCCATGGCCTGACAACCAGCCTCACACTGCCCTGTCCAGGGTGGGAGCACAGCCCCTTGCCATGGGGCAACCCCGAGCAGGGCATCCTACCTCCCCTCTGCCCTCTCAAGAAATCATAGACTCATAGAACGGTTTGCATTGGAAGGGACCTTAAAGCCCATCCAGTTCCAACCTCCCTGCCGTGGGCAGGGACACCTTCCACCAGCCCAGGCTGCTCAAGGCCCCATCCAACCTGGCCTTGAACACTTCCAGGGAGGGGACATCCACAACTTCCCTGGGCAACCTGTGCCAGTGCCTCAGCACCCTCAGTGTGAAGAATTTCTATGTAATACCGAATCTAAATCTTCCCCCTTCCAGGCTAAATCCATTCCCCCTTGTCCTATCACTACTTTCCCTTGCAAAAAGTCCCTCCCCAGTTTTCCTGTAGCCCCTTCAGGTACCGGAAGGCCGCAATAGGATCTCCCTGGCGCCTTCTCTTTTCCAGGCTGAACAACCCCAACTCTCTCAGCCTGTCCTCATAGCAGAGGGGCTCCAGCCCTCTGAGCATCCTCGCAGCCCTCCTCTGGACCCGCTCCAACAATTCCATGTCCTTAGGTTGCGGATTCCAGAACTGGACACATCCTCCATCCCTCCCACCTCAGCCCAGCCCGGGCCCCACTGTCCCCTGCCCCCGCATTCCGGTGTGCGTCCCCCTCCCCGGCGTCCCGAGCGTCCCCGCCCCCGCTGCCGTTACCGCTCCCTGGGCCGGCGGCCGCGTCGTCGTTGCCGTGCGGACGGGCGGGGGCCGCGGGGCACGCTGGGAGCTGCAGTCCTGGCCGCCCCCTTCCCCCGCCCTGTACGTTGCGAGGTGTCATCTCCACCCTCCCGTGCCTGTGGCCTCGCCGGGGCCCTGGTGGGAATTTGGCAATGCGATACTCAGGCAACGCGTCACTTGGCGCCATGAGCTCATAGAATCGTTTGGTTGGAAAAGACATTTGAGAATCGTTGAGCCCAACCGCACATGTCCACCACTAAACCATCTCCGAGCACCTCATCTACCCATACCTCCAGGGACAGTGACTCAACCACTTCCTCAGGCAGCCTCTTCCAGTGCCTGAGAATCCTTTCAGGTAAGAATCTTTTCCAACATCCAATCTGAACCTCCCCTGGTGTAACTTGAGGCCATTTCCTCTCATCCCGTGGATTGCTTGTAACTTCAGAGAACATAGCAGTGCCCACCTTGCTATAGTCTCCTTTCATGTAGCTGTAGAGAGTAATGACGTCTCCCTTTACCCTGCTCTTTTCAGCCACTCTCTGAGCCCCTGTGCTCCAGACCCTTCCCCAGCTCTGCTCCCCTTCTCTGGATGCTATAGGCTGCGGAGCTTCATGGTGGCTGTGGAGCTTCATGGTGGCTGTGGAGGCCCTCCATGTCGTGTCATGCCATATTGCGTGATGTTGTGCACACCCTGAGAGCACACAGGCCAAGGAAAACAGGCTCCCAGCTCATGATTCGGGCTTACGTAAAGCATTTGGAACATTAGACATTGGGAAAAATTTCTTCACTGAAAGGGTGGTCAAGCATTGGAACACCCAGTAAGGTGGTGGAGTCGCCGTCCCTGGAAATGTTTAAAAGATGGGTAGATGAAGTGCTAGGGGATGTGATCTTAGTAGTTGACAGGTATGGTTGGACTCGATGATCTCAAAGGTTTTTTCCAAACAAGGGTTCGGTTTTGTGCCTCTCAGTACAAAAAGGACACTGGGGTGCTGGAGTGTGTCCAGAGAAGGGCAATGAAGTCGGTGAAGGGGCTGGAGAACAAGTCTTATGAGGAGCGGCTGAGGGAACTGGGGTTGTTTAGCCTAGAGAAAAGGAGGCTGAGGGGAGACCTTATTGCTTTCTACAACTTCCTGAAAGGAGGCTGTGGTGTAGTGAGTGTTGATCTCTTCTCCCAAGTAACAGGTGATAGGACAAGAGGAAATGGCTTCAAGTTGCACCAGGGGAGGCTCAGATTAGATATGAGGAAGAATTTCTTCCCTGAAAGGGTTATCAGGCACTGGAAGAGGCTGCCTGGGGAAGTGGCAGAGTCACCATCTCTGGAGGTATTTAAAAGACGGATATATGAAGTGCTCAGGGATATGGTTTAGTAGTGGACAGGTACAGCTGGACACAATGATCTCAAAAGTCTTCTCCAACCAAACAATTCTAGGACTCTGATTTTTTTCACTGAAAAGGGGGGAATATCCTATAGGAATGAAAGTAGCTGGACCAATGTTTTTCTTCAAGGCTGGATGCAATGGGAACTGTACCTTGAAGTCCCTGAAGGCCTGCTTGGTCATGGGTGGGCAGAGTCTTTGGGCCACATGCTGGGTTTTCCCCATGTGGTTCAATAGGCATTTCAAGTGGGAAGTAGAACAAGAGAGGGCACTGACTGGCAAGTTTGTCCCAGTCCTGACCATGGATGTTTGATGGCGCTTTGAGTATTAATTACTGGTATCTCTATCCTTGCAAGGCTCATCAGTATGCTTTGAAGCTAGTGACCGCTGCATCCTTCGTTTGTACTTCTGCAGAGCACTACTAACCAAATAAATTAAGTTGGAAATGCTAGTGTTCCAAATGGCTACTGTTTTCCATTAAATTTACTAGGCTACATGTACATACATGGATGTAGGCTTCAGTAAAGCCTTTGACACCATCTCTCACAGTATCCTGCTGCAGAAACTGGCTGCCACTGGTGTGGACAGGCACACCCTTTGCTGGGTTAAAAACTGGCTGGATGGCCGTGCCCAAAGGGTTGTGGTAAATGTAAGTAAATCCAGTTGGATACCGGTCACAGGTGGTGTTCCCCAGGGTTCACTCCTGGGTTGAGTCCTGTTCAATATCTTTATCAATGATCTCGATGAAGGCATCGAGTGGACCCTTAGCAAGTTTGCAGATGACAACAAGCTGGGTGCAAGTGTGCATCTGCTTGAAGGAAGGGAGGCTCTACAGAGGGATCTGGACAGGCTGGATGGATGGGCTGAGACCAAAGGGATGAGGTTCAACAAGGCCAAGTGCAGAGTCCTCCATTTGGGTCACAACAACCCCATGCAGCATTACAGGCTTGGGGAGGAGTAGCTGGAGAGCTGCCTGGCAGAGAAGGACCTGGGGGTGTTGGTTGACAGCTGGCTGAACATGAGCCAACAGTGTGCCCAGGTGGCCAAGAGGGCCAATGGCACCTTGGCCTGTATCAGTCACAGCATGGCCAGCAGGAGCAGGGAGGCGATTGTGCCCCTGTGCTCAGCACTGGTGAGGCTGCACCTCGAGTGCTGGGTTCAGTTTTGGGCCCCTCACTACAGGAAGGACATTGTGGGGCTGCAGCGTGTGCAGAGAAGGGCACTGAGGCTGGTGAGAAGGCTGGAGAAAAAGCCCTATGAGGAGTGACTGAGGGAACTGGGGTTGTTTAGTTTGGAAAAGAGGAGGCTGAGAGGAGACCTCATCACTGTCTACAACTGCCTGAAAGGAGGTTGTGACAGGGTGGGTGCTGGTCTTTTCTCACAAGTGTCAAGTGACAGGACAAGACGAAATGGCCGCAAGTTGCGCCGGGGGGGTTTAGAGTGGACGTTAGAAAGAATTTCTTCACTGAGAGGGTGGTCAAGGATTGGAACAGGCTGCCTGGGGAGGTGGTGGAGTCACCATCCCTGGAGGTGTTTAAAAAACAGGTGGATGAGTTTCTTAGGGACATGGTTTAGTGGGGAGACAGACACAGTTGGACTTGGTGATCTCAGAGGTCTCTTCCAACCTAGTGATTCTATGATTCTATGATTCTATGATTCTATACAAAATCTCCAGAGAAACAAGCATGTGTAATGACTTCTGACAATAATTAATGTTTTTGCATTAAGGTGTTTTTTTGTTTTGTTTTACAAGAAAATTCTGTGAAAATACCCAATTCTAATAAGTTTTTTTCTTTTTGATGGACCTCCTCTGCCTCTCAAAAGAAATGACAGATGGTGAGCCATGGTAAACAGTGCAAGCTATCCATACTGTTATTTTTAGTTTTCAGTGAGGTTTTTTGAGGATCCTTGTTCCATACATGAAATGCTGCAGTTCCATCTTCATACAATGGTTTGCACTGTCGAAAAATTTACTTTCAAGAGAATCTTTATGATTGTGCATTTGGTCCTACCTAATCAATCCTGAAAATAAAGTATTGTATTCCATTTTAAATATTTTCAGGGTTCGATACTGCTATACTAAATTCTAGCATTTCAAGTGTGTGTAAGCACCTTTTAAAACCTAAGTCAGTTTAACCGCTGACATAGGATCAGTTTTACTGTCTCAGTGACGTGCTGCTCACTTACAGCAGAAACAAACTTGGCGCTTAAAATTTGTAAGTAATCTGTTACCATTTAACATTCTTAAAATACCTCTCACGCTCAGAGATATCCTTGGGCAAATGCATGCAGGCAGCCACTGAATTGTGACCCTCTCTGGAGTAGAAGGCAACAATCAGATGGAAAAAGAGCATCCTGGATAATGCAGTAGAATAGGGTATTTTTTACCAAGTACTCTGGACCTCCTCTTACACCTTGTGCCCTAGCAATTTTCACTGGTGGTGCAAAAAGAAGGAAAACCCCTGACAATATGTTCTGGAGGCATGGAATCAGCCAAATCACTGTCCTCGGTATTAGGAAATGTACTGGCACATATTTATTTCAGAGAAGTCCCTTAACCATGCATGGATGAGTGTGGATGATGAACTACGTTCTTTAAACCTGAGAGCATTTGTAACCGAGGCTTATTTCAATATGATATCTGCTATAATTACTTCTGCATCTGTGTTCCCTTTGCCCTCCCCTTTCTCCTTTCCCTTTTATAATTTGCAGCTATAACTCTGAAATGTCCTTGCTGTGGTCAGGGAGAGGATGCAAGGAGCAGGAGGTAGCTGTGACAGTGCCCAAGCAACATTAAATGTTACCCGACAACTTTGTGATCACCCCCAGCATGGAGTTGCCGGCTCCCTGTCCCTTCTCCCTTCTCACTTGTCCCTTCCCCCTCTCCCAGATATTTCTCTAGCCCAGTCTCATTGGTGCAGTACTCTTGTTTGCCTTTTTTGGACTGCCACCCTGTCAATCTAATGCAATAAGGCTAGGGGCAGGTGCAAACCCCTTGCTATGGCTCCTCTTACTAACCAATCCTCTACTGCCCCTTAACCCAAAATACCTAAGAGCCAATGGAGTGGGAAAATCCGGGACACCAGAGAGAGGGAGAGGCTGAAGCTGCTGGATTGCTTGGCGGGGGGGCATCCATTTAGGACCCAGGTTAGCCCAGGAGCTGCCAAACGCGTGGATTCCTCTTGGGACTGTGGTGACTTGTGAACAGCAGGCGTGCTCTGCTGATTCATTCTCATCTCTGTCAACATGGTGATCAAAGTCTTTGTAGCCACATCTTCGGGGTCTACAGCGGTAGGTGTCTCATTTAACATGTTCCTCTTTCTGCTGGGATCAGGTTAGTAAATTAGCCTGGAAGATACCAGGACAGCCTGAGTTTGCATGTGAGAAAAAAACACTGGATCTCTTCTGGTCTGCATTGACCACCTTATTCTTGAAAGCCACTCAGGATGTAGAGAGTTCCTGTTAATGCAGACTTGTGAGGTTTTACTACAGTCATAACATTTACATATAAATTATCTGTCATTTAATAGATTTACTTCTGTTTGAAAAAGAATATACAATATATTATTCACTGAAGAAGGAAAAAGTGGATATTGTATTTGCTCAAAAGCTAGGGTAGATTGTTTACAGTAGAAATTAATGTATCTCTTTTTGAAAGAGACTTTAGGACACTGCTCCTGCCGAAGGGAAACTGTGTCTAAGAAACAGTCTGGAACAAAATTAAGCTGAATAAAGTTATGCAGAAAAAAACCCTTTCCCACTCCCCTCCATTTTCCTAGGTTTTTGGTTTGGTTTTTTGTTTGTTTGTTTGTTTGCTTGCTTGCTTGTTTTCCTTGGGTTTTTTTTTATGTGTGTCTGTATCTCTCTTGAAATACTATACTGGTGATTTTTAGTATTGAGATCTACTGCTGTAGCTGTCAGCACAGTGTATCAGCTGAAGAGAAGGGCATGTGAATAGTAGAGAGGTTGGAAGTCTGTGGGAGGTGGGAATCGGGAAAGGACTGTTGCCTTTTATATCCAGTTCCCAGATGAGCTCGGGTTGCAGCTTTTCTTTGGCAGTCACTCACTCCCAGTGACATGGCTAAACAAACTGTCTGGTGCTTGCACATAGCTGTAACTACATCTCTGTCTCTCTGACACCACCTCTGTGTCATTAAGAAACTTCTAGAGTGGAAAAGCTCAAAAAACCCACTCCCTGTTCAAAGGAGCAGCTCTAGAAAATCAACTGAAGGATGTTCACTGAAATTCATGGGGCTGAGGAAGTTCGCAATTCTCTTATCAGCTTGTCTTGACTATTGCTAAGCCCAACACCCTAAATTTACTTCTGACATTTTAGCATTCCTTTTTTTTTTTTTTAATAAGAAATATCAGATACAAAGGAGAGAAAGAAGAGGAGGGTGTTGGAAACTGCAGGTTTAGTAAATTGTAACCTAGCAGTTACTGCTCAAGTAGCTTTACAAATTGCCATGTGCTGTACATCAGCAGTCTTTTCACTCCTGTTTTGGTCTCCTCTTGTTGACCAATAAGAGTCATCTCTACTTCCTTTGGCACTCATCACTTTTCTGGGAAAAGCTGTGACTGTGGCTGAAATCCCAGTGCAGACATTCAGTACATGTGTGCTGGAGCCTTCATCACCTTGCATGCCTCAGGTGTGAACTGTCGCCAGTCCAGACTGGGGCTGTAGCGCAGCAAGGCAGCTGCGTGGGCGCTTTGTTTAAACACTGACATTCAGAGATCACTTACACAGTTAAAACTAAGCATACCATGTATTTATCACTAGCTGAACCAAGGTCTTTCCTCTGCTGTACTCATTCCTTGTATCTGCTCCCAGCTAGCAGCTATGACTACCTCCTGTCCTCATGGACTGGAGTGAAGGGATGTGTATGGTACACTGAACACTGAGCAAGCTTTGTCCGGCCGCTTTGAGCTGTTGAGAATTGCTGCTGTGTTTTATTACTGCTAAAAAGATGGCTAATGCCAGTGAGCTGCAATAGGTTTTAAGCTTATTAATGGCATCTCCATGGTATGTTTGCGGCCCACAAAAGGTGTTAGTGAGATCCCAGACGTACTGGAAGGAAGGACATGGCATCTTTACAGGGCAATACACCTCTGGATTTCCTGCAGTCTAGTATTTTGGGTGTGTGTATAGCTGTAGCAAACTCAGAAGGCAGCATGTGTTGAGATTACTGATACATAACTGCAATGCCAAATGAACACAATGTTCAGCTGGAGTAGTTCAGCTGGTTAAATATATGGAAAGTATCTTTTCAATGAACCTTTAATGAGTCTTCATGTATATAAAATAAAACTCACTCATGCAAGGAGCCAGCACAAATATATCACTAAAATCCTATTAAAACCAAATTTTGTATCAGCCTTGTACAGCTTTTCCTGAGAAGAATGAATTTAATCCCTAAAGAGCTTAAATTGGAAATCTAAATTGTCCGAGTAGCAATGGCATTCTCTTCAGTGTGTCTGATTTCCACCAAATGCGTGTTGTTCATTTTGAATCTCAAAATATGATGGGCCCAGCCTACTTTGGTGTAAATCAGCAGAGGATCATTGCTAAAGAATGAAAAAACCACATTTCTATTACTGTGTACTGCACAGTTAAACTACTAATTGCAGCTTGTTATTGTGTTAATAAATATTTTCAAAAAGTAAATGCAGTGAACCCAGGAAAATTCTGGTGCTCTGGGTCAGATGCTTGAGCAATATAATTCATTGTGGCTTTAGAGCAAATCTGCAGTCTGTATTTTTCCACTCAATGATTCAAGATTGGGTTTATTTGATAACTTTAGCTTTAGTATATTTCTTCGCCAAACGTAGCTGATATTGAACTATTCATTAAGGCAAGCACAAGTGGAGGCTTTATAGCACTAAAAGGTATTAAATACTCAGCTTGAAGCCAGCAGTAAAAAAATAAAATATTTCTGTTTCTAGCGACAGGGGTGTTTAGAATGAATGGGTAATATTCTGCAAGGTTCTAAGTGTTCAACTCATGTACCATGAACCACAGGAGAAAGGGCATTTCTGTCTTACACAGAAGTCTTCCAAAGCCTTGCTTACGGCTGCTCATGGTTAGGACACCTCTAAAATCCAGCATTTTTGGTGACATTTTATGAACTTGCTCATCTTCAAATCTGTAGTCTCAAAAAGACTGAGCAAAATGTATTATGTCTTCTAAAATACAAGGTAGGTGTTTGTCATCTGTGACTGTTAATCTGTCTATAAGTAAACATGAGCTGAAATTTCAAATCAATTTCAAATCAAATCAGAAGTTAAGAGCGTGATAAATAAGAATAATTATCAGGAATAGGTTGTCCATGGTGTGTTAGAACTGAAAGCTGCAGCATTTCTACCTGCCAGCGTTAATGTCACTGCTGTGGTAGCTTGTTGACTAGGTACTACTTGCTTTTGCCACAGGCAGCCTGTCAATGGGAATGCTCTGGATTGTGAGGATATAGATGATAATATTTAATTATGCATCAGGTGAAACTACTGTTATCTGTACTCTTATGCTTTAGTTAGATGGCATTTAATTAAAATATATATTTTTTTGTTGTTATTTTAAATAGTCCCTTAGCAACTAGGGAGGGTGAAGCTTAAGCTTTGCTGAAAGGGAAAATGGCATAGATGAAATAATATCCTGCTCGTAAGCACTCTTCAGGGAATCTGTGCCCAAGCAATGTGAATTCTTCCCATACCATCAAACACAAATGAGGGCACAAACAAGCTCCTGCAGTCTCTTCAATTCTGGGAAAACTTTTATTCTGGGAAAACCTTTGCATGTCCTCTGTGTTGTTATGTCCTAAAAGATTTCCCTCTCTGAATTTGCTGGATAGATTCTTCTGGTTGCCCAGCTACCTAGTGCCAGCCACAACACAGACTTGCTCTAGTTTCATACCTGGTGTGTGGCCCAAGTCTTTTTCTCTGCCTAAAACCCTAACAATTGTAAACCTTAAGGTACATCTTCTGCATAGTTTATTGTTGTTATCATCAGGAGAAACACCTTGTCTTTTCCTCATGCAGGCATAATTTCATTTAATGTTTTAGTTTTCCTCAGCATTCATTTTTCACACAACTCTCTACTAATTTTTGCTTTCAGTCCTTGTGCTGCCCGAGCTTCCTGTTTATTAGGAGCCTCAAGCTGAAGAAAAATCATTTATGCAGGTTTAATTCTAAAAGTTATAGCTACAGCCTTAAGCAAGGGAGCACAGAATCTGTAGCTCAGTTTCCATTATCTCCTAAGAGGCACTATCTCTCCAGAGTACTAGCTATTCCAGGAGCCATATCTACTTCAATGCCTGTGTCCAAAGAGACAAGCTTACCCTGAAATTGCAGCTGACAGCACTTGAGTGTACTGGCTTTCAGAGCATGTGGTGAAACACTTAGTACTGGCTCATGCAGATTTTATTAACCATTTATACAAACATTATCCTGACACTTCCTCCAATGAAGTGTCCCTCAACCAATCCTTTCTGCCACCTGAATATGTTCTGGAAATAACTGGAATGCTAAATAGCCACTAAAGGAATTACTTCTGTTTAAACAGTGAAAATAAGAATATAAAGAATATCTTTGAGATCTGTCAACTGCATGCCTTTGAACAGTTAAAAGTTTTCATGTAAAGTGGTGTGCATTTTTTAGCTCACCATAAACCACTGTTGTTGTCATAAAAATATACAGCATTTCATCGTTATTTTTTATAAGCAAGCGTAACTGTATAGATAGATACTTCCCTATTTAAAGGAAAAAAACCTTATCCTTAATCATGAAAATTCATTCTTCCAATATAATAGACTATCACTCTATTTCAGATTTTCAGCTTTATTAGATTATAGAAATATGCAGTCCATGAATTATTTCTCATCTTATTGCCTGTCTCATACTGATTTACACCAGCTTGGTGTCACTTTAGATTCAGTTATAGAGATGTCCAATTTGTGGAAGACACGTTTTCAAATCATATGAGGGCTTGTATGTAAAAATTACCTTGATACATTGTTCTAGCTACCATCTATACAGGACACTATCTTGCTACATATAGTAGTGCAAGTGGGAGGACAAGAGAGTCATGTCTGGAATGTGATTGTGCTAGACAATAGTAATTTAGTTGTCTGTAACCAAAAAGCAACTTGAGAGAATTTGTACAGACCAGTCCAAACAGTGCTTGCTTCAAATGCTGCAGCATTTGTAGGGCTAAAGTTTGACCTTGCAGCTCTTAGACATGTTAGACATATACAAAATGGGGAAGTTCTTAGTAGTAGCATTCCTTTAGTAGAGTATAGTGGGTATTACATCTTTAAAGTAAAAGGATAAGTTATAAGCTTGATGTCTGCATCCGAGGTGTATTCGTTACTAGCATCAAAGAGAGTAAGGGTCACGACTGAATCTCAGCTGACAGTGAAGCTGTGTATGACATACTTTATTTATATGTAATATGTTCTTCATGGCCCAACTGGAACCATCATTCTGTGATGCGGGAATTATTCAAGCACAGGAGTTAAGCTGTACTGGATTTTTGTTGAGCTTTCACCCATATTTACTTGAGCCTAGCATTAAAGAACAGGAACAGAGCAAAACATGTGGCTCATGGAAAGATGAATGTCTTATGTAATGAGTAGGAAAAAGGAGATTATTACATGTTGGGGAGAATATGTACATTCTCAGATCTGCACTGACTTTAGGCAGGATTAGCTTAGGTACTTGTACTCACAGATCTGGGAACAGTGTATGCGGCTTCCTACTAACGCTCACTTCTTAGGGGAGAAAAGAAAGAAGCTGGAGGGAGACAGACGGTCATGAAATGACGGCGGACTGGGTGCTGAGAAGCAGTGTTGAATCTCAGCTTCAAACCTTTCGTGGGCTACTGGAGTACTGGATCTAACTTGACCTACTTGCATTAACTCTGCTTGAAATGCCAATTGCTTTTAGAAAAAAAAATATCATTTTGAAGAAGGAGTTTTGTTTTTCTTCTTTCCTAACCAGATCAAAAAGAAACAGCAAGAAGTAGTGGGCTTTTTAGAAGCCAACAAGATTGACTTTCAGCAAATGGACATAGCAGGTGATGAAGACAACAGGAAATGGATGAGAGAAAATGTCCCAGGTGAAAAAAAGCCTCAAAATGGAATCCCACTCCCTCCACAGATCTTCAACGAGGAGCGGTACTGTGGGGTAAGAAGTTCTTTGGGAATTTAAATATCTTTAGAGAGTCTTCTTTCACAGAAAGTGACTCTTTTCCATTACAAGGAAGTCCCAAACAAACTCCTTAAGACATTTTGGAAGAACAATTCTTAGAAACCATTTTTTAGGCACAGAAGAGCAATGAAACAAAAGAAAAGATTATTCCTTTTCAAGAGAAAAATACACACAGAGAGAAAACTGACTAGAGAAATTCTGCTTAACAGACTGTATGGATTACCCCCTGCAGACCTAGAGCCTATAGGACCCAGAGCAAACTGCAAAGCATGGAGTTTGCTGCTCTCACACTCTTCTGCCTCCCGCTGTGTAGCTCGCTCACCAGTGTCCTGCCGTTGGCTCTCTGCCTGCATTCTCACTTCAGCTCCTAAAGACCGAAATCAGTACCGTGTAGGTGATACTGTGACTTCTTCACACAATATCTCAGGGTCACCAAATATAGACCATGAAGACACCTCAGCTGCACTTGTTGTAGTAAGTGCTTAATTATGTGGTCTGACAATACCAACCTACTTAAGAGTAGTGAGGTTCATAGCAAGGCTAATCTGCTTTCTCGAGCTGTATTGCCCTTTATTTCTTGAAGTTTCAGTTAATTTTGCATGATGAGTTTTTCTATTTTGATTGTTTGATACAGACTCATCTGGTCTGCTAGGAAGTTGAATATATGTCTGAGGCACAAGGGGCCATGAACAGGAATCTTGCTTTTCCATTACATTATAAAAATTAAAAAATAGGAATTATAGTTGACTAGTATAGTTCTACTACATGGTTTGAATTATTGAAATTACATTAATTATTCAATAACTATCCCACTTTTCATAAAAGATATTGTAATACTCCTCAAATGCTTTTGTATCTTCGTATGTGCAGGTCAATAGGTTATTTCTCTTGAAAGAGTGTTCAGATCATGAACCAAAGTGAATATTAGGATTGTGAATCAAAAGAGATATCTGAGACAGTTTTTTGCTCATAGTATGGATAGAAATGCAAACTGCAAAGTACTCTGATATGATCTCTGAAATGAACTTGCAAAGTACTCTGAAATGCAGATTACATAGTGAGCCCAGTTTTAAGTTACTCCACAAATCAAGTGTGAACTACTGCAAAGGTTGTTTTAGAAGAGAAGGGATTTACATGCCACTACATTTTTAGAGTTAACTTCAGTGCTCTCAGAGCAAATGTTGGTAGCATGAGTAACGGAGTGCAATTGTTTCCTCATTTTCTCATAGGAATCTTAAAAGAGAACTTGGTAGGTAAGAGACCATGTGCATTTCAACAACTGGTCTGCGCCACTAAAAAGTATAATTTGGTATACCTTATTCTGTATTTTGTGGCAAGATATGTTGCAATAAATATTTCTGAGATTCCCTGGAGAGGCTATGTAGTGAATTAAAGAGTAATTGCCTTCCAAAACATTGGTGCCAGCCAGCCTTGCCAGTGTATTATAAATATATAGTTTTTACTCCATGTCAGAAGCTGTTTCAGGAAGCCAAATAGTCTATGACTCAAAATAAATTTAAGAAAGAGTCCTTTGCAAAGACAACTCTGTATGTAAAGGGGTCCAGAAAGAAGTTGTAGCTAATTGTTTAAAATCTAAATCAAATTTACCATTAGTCTAAAAGTCTCTAGGATTCTAATGTATCCGTCTCTCAACGCTCATTACTAATGATCCCAGAGGATGTGTAACACAGATTGATTTATAGCATCATTATTTCCAAATAAATGAGGTAAGGAGATCCTTATCAATACATAAGCCTTAACCTTCTCCTCAGGGGAAGATACCTTAACGAAGCTGCACAGTGACTGTAGAAGAGGATTACGTGGACTGTTGAGAACACTGCTGGGGACTGGCAGACTGGTGTAAAATTCGTCCAAAGAACATGTTGTCTTCTGCAACACGTCTAGAATATGAAGCTGGGGATTTGCTTTCTAGTTTCCTGCATAACCTGTGCAGGTCCTACAGACGCATCATTCTGAAATGTAGAACTCTTTACACTGCTTAAGGTTTACATGAAATATCTTAACTCTTCCTGCATCCTGCATCCTTTGACCTCAATTCCCCTTATACTCAGCACTGGTCAGGCCTCACCTTGAGTGCTGTGGCCAGTTCTGGGCCCCTCAGTTTGAGAAAGATGTTGAGATGCTGGAGTGCGTCCAGAGGAGAGCAACGAGGATGGTGAAGGGGCTGGAGCACAAGCCCTATGAGGAGCGACTGAGGGAGCTGGGGTTGTTTAGCCTGAAGAAGAGGAGGCTCAGGGGAGACCTTATTGCTCTCTACAACTACCTAAAGGGAGGCTATAGTCAGGCAGGGGTTGGTCTCATCTCTCAGGTGACCAGTGACAGAACAAGAGGACACAGTCTCAAGCTTCATCAGGGGAGGTTCAGGCTTGATATTAGGAAAAAATTCTTCACTGAAAGGGTGATTGGTCATCAAAATGGGCTTCCTGGGGACGTGGTGGAGTCACCGTCCCTGGAGATGTTTAAAAGGAGATTGGATGAGGCACTTAGTGCCATGGTTTAGACGACGAGTAGCTGTTGGCGTTGGGTCATAGGTTGGACTCAGTGATCTCAAAGGTCTTTTCCAACCTTGTGATACTTTGAAAAAATGTGGCCTTTCAGGGTGTACTGTGAATTGCTTTATGAAAAACAGGACTGAGAATTGTAAAAGTCTGTGTGAGTTGTGGACACCAGTCCAGTGTCTTGACTTCATTAAAGTCCCTTTAAAATATGTTACTTTTGTTAGTACAGTCTTTAACACAGTCTTGTTAGTACAGTCTTGTTAGTACAGTCAAAAGAAACACACTGAGCTGCTGAAGCACATGCAAAGAATGGCTGTAAGGCTGGTAAAGTGGCTGAAGCCTTATCAGGAGCAGCTGAAGGAACTGGAAGTTGTTTAGTCTGGAGAAAAGGAGTCTGAGGGAAGACCTTATCACTCTTTACACTGCCTGAAACGAGGTTGTGACGGGGTGGGTGTTGGTCTCTTCTCCCAGGTGACAGGCAATAGGACGAGAGGAAATGGCTGCAAGTTGCGCAAGGGGAGATTTAGGTTTTATATTAGGAAATTAGGAACTTCACTGAAAGGGTTATCAAGCACTGGAATGGGCTACCCCATTGGTTGAGGTATTTCAAAGATTTGTAGATGTGGCACTTAGGGACATGGTTTAGTGGTGGATGTGGCAGGGATAGGTTTATGATTGGACTTGATCTTAAAGGTCTTTTCCAACCTAAACAATTCTGAGATTCGGTCTTCAACGGATTGAGTCTTATGGCATCTAGAAACCTTCAAATCTGTAGCCTAGGTATATGCAGCCCGTTTATATTGATTTCCTAGCATGCCAAAAATAGCTTTTAGCTTAAACAACTCTAGCCCAATGTATTTGTAAATGGGAATCATAGCCTTTTTTAATCTTCATTTTGCTGTGCCAAAAAAGTCAAACTCTTTACACCTCTTCTTTTTGTAAGATGTTTTCTCTTCTCCTTCCTACTATTTCTTTTTTTCTTTCCTCATTCCCAGGTTTTCTTTTGGTTTTAGGTCAAACTTGTTATATTTAATTTCTACTCATTCTGCTTTCTGAGATCAGTCTTTTCCCTCTGTTCCCTTCGTATTGATTGTCCTGTATGTTTGGTTCCCCTTTGCACATGAGCATGTGTATACACATTAACAACATGCTGGCCTGGAAGTACTGGCCGTGGGGAATGAAAATTCAAGAGAAAATACTTCCTTCCTTACCCTGAGAAAGAGGGATTTAGAGAGACATATAACAACCTCCCAGTATTTTAAAGGCTGCAGCAAAGAGGAATTCATTATTGGTCTGAATTCAGTATTGACCCTGCTTTGAGCAGGAGGTTGGGCTACATGGTCTCCTGAGGTCTCTTTCCACCTGAATTATTCTATAATTCTAGGATTTTGTAGAATATGTTCTGTGCCATGCACACTGGACGTGGGACAAGATGTAATGAGCAAAACATACAGCAATAGAAGATGAAGTCAGGCATCAGAAAAAAACCCACGGTATTCTGGGGATCATTTTGTTATCTCATTAAAGGTCCTTACCAATGGATTGGAGAAACACCTATCAGGAATAGAGTAGTGGTGACTGCCTTTGAGATCTTCCCCAATCCTCTCTTCTGCAGTTCTGTGAGTTTTTTGAGGTAGGGCTGGGGACAGAGGAGGTACAGGGGGCAGGTGAAGAGTCTTCCCTTTCTTGCTGGAATAGCCTGAAATAATGAGCAAGTAAATGCAGTCCTGTTGCTGATCTCCTTGTCTGCTGTTACATAAAAGGATTTTCATCTCCTGTCTGACCCTGAAGAGCTGCTTCACTTCCTAACTTGCACTGTAGAATGGAGGTTTCTTACAAATGCATTTATGAAAATACACAAAGTGTGAGCAGCTTTTCCACGAGTTCAGAGAAGTTCTTACAAAGAACTTGAATCTTATTTTTCTTTCAAATCTTTGGTATTGCCACTTGAAGAAGCAGATTAGAAAGGAATTCATTTTGTATGCCTGGCTATAGCACCAATTTCAAGTATCCATTCTAATCCATCAGCACTGGCAATTACACTCTTATTTGATCTTTTTCTGAAGCTGCTGCTCATGTCTAGACAGTTGTCTGCATCTGTGTCACTTTCTAAATATATTGAGCACTCTGTTGTGCTTTTCTTTGCTTTTGCTTAACAGAAAACTCCTAGAAAACTAGGAAAGAAATGGAATGTCAACTGGTTTTCTCTGTGTGCTGAAATCTATGCCTTTCACTGTAAAATGAAATCTATAGAACAAAATACCTATGTACTTTTTTTTTTAAAAGGATCTCTGAATTATTAGGTAGAAGTTTTATTTGATGCTTCGTATAACTGCTCAGGTCAAATATATAGAAACCACAGAGACGTCTGGAGGTCTCTAGTCCAGCCTCCTGCTTAAAGCCAGGACAGTTTTGAAGTCAGTTTATGTTGTTTGGGGCTTTGGCCATCTGAGTTTCGAAAGTCTCCAAAGATGATGTTTCCGTGCTTCTCTGTGCACTCTGATCTGGTGCTGTACCAGTCATGCGGGGAAGAACTTTCTGCTGATATCCAATATTGGAGTTTGCTATTTTGATGTCTGATATTTCCACACTGGTCATACAAAGGAAGATAATGTGGAGTGTATATGTGCATATGTACTCCTAAATGAAAACTCATGGTGATTTTGTGGGGTTTTTTGTTTGTTTGTTTGGGTTCTTTAAATACGTTTCACTGTATTTTTCAAATACTAGTTCCGTAGATACTACCCTCTGCTTAGACCATTTGTGTCTTCTCATACAGATATAATATTATTGATTACCTGAAATAAATTGTTACTGCTCATTTTTCTTACTGCCTGCCCTGGGAACAGTTATCTTTGATCATTCAGTGAATGGAGATGTGAACAAGTCACCACTGGAGAAGTAAGAATGCAAATATACAATACAAAAACTATTCCGTGATCATGTAATCATGCTTTTACACCATGCTACATACATAATAGCTTACTCCTCAGTGTAAGCAACGTAAGCAATCTTCCATTTGCTGCAAGGTACCACATTTAATCTGGGATGTCGTTGTGTACTACCAGTTGCCAACGAGTATGTGATATGGTAGAAGGTTGTATCCTAAAAAGCAGTTCATCTAGTCATTCAGACATCTTGATTGTGCCTTAAGCTCTGGTTATCTACAAGGCTATTTGTTTCTGGAGATTTTTAGTACACTTGCCGTCCGTCTGCTGCATTTCCTCTGAGGACGAACTAACAAGACAAAATATCAAGTTCTTCCTTGTTATAGTCTTCTCCTTGTTTCCCAGCTATTGACATGTTGTGCCATAGTTTGCTTAGGCTGTTTTATGAGTACACGGTATGCAGGAGGACGTGATTCCTGTGTTTGTATGGCCTGTCAAAGGCCCATGTCAAATTCCAGCTCTTTGAATTGCAGAAAATACTTGTGCTCTTGTTTGCTGTATTGCTCCTAAAGTTATGGGTTAGACTTCATATGCTGGCTTTCTTAAATACTTATGCCAGACCTGGGTTAGGTAAGAACTCCACCGCAATGTGAAAATAACAAAGAGATGGTTTGAAAAATGGGTGGCCTGGAGCAGCAGCAGGTATTCTGCCTGGTCAGTGCCAAAATGTGTTCTGTGGCTTCTTCCAAACTGGGCAGTTCCCACTGCCAGTAGCCAGGTCTGTGTGAAAGCTCATCTGTCTCTTAGATAAATCAGTGAAATGGACTGTCATCCTGTCTGTTAAGCTGTGTTGCCTCTTCCCAACTAGACTGAGATGTCATTGATTCACGTTAAGGTGACTTCTAAACCATCCACTCCAGCCTTTCCCTCAGCCAATAATTTATTCTCTGTAAATACTGCAACAACTCAATAAAGCAACTCAGGTCCAAACCTAGCTTTACAAACAAGTGTCAAGGATGAGTCAGCACCTTATTATTTACTGGCTTCTTGTTTTGGAGTTATTTGGGATGAGAAGGAGAATGATAACATGGTTGGGGCAGAAGTCTAGGACTCAGCAGACATGCTTTCAGTCCCCTGTCCTACACAGAGGTGCTGTGAGATTGTGTAACAACCAGAGTTTCTGCTAAGATTTAAATACATGTTGATTTTCAACTCTATAAGATGTGAATCATGAACTTCCCAGTAACAAACTGATGATGGCAAGGCTTCCTTAATTGATAGGAAAGTTGTGCGGGTGAAAACAGTAAAGACCATGCAAGTTCAAGGTGGTAGGATAGAAGCCATCCATCACATTTTTTCAGTTATATTAGCACTGAAGAGAAAACAAGCATTTAACTTATTTATAACTTCAGTTTATGTGTGGGCAAGACATTTCGGCTGGTACATATATGTCAAAGAGAGCAACTTTGCTAAGTTTGTTCAAAAAGTAACTGCATGTTCTAACAAGAGCACATTTCTTTAAAATAAAGTTTCCTCTTTATCATTCCACTTGTGCTATTATATTGACTTTTGCCTTTTATTTGTTATAAAGCTGTCCAGGGTTTTGAGGGCCAATTTTGTGTTCTCACTCACAGCAAGTTTTACTTTAAATTTTAAATGGGAGTAGCTTTGCTTTGGTGTGCACAGCTAAGACATATTAAAATGACACATTTAATTTTATCTTATTCTGACATAGGTGTGATATAATTAAAGTGTAAGTCTTTGGAGAGTTTTGCCCATTTGTTCATTTTGCCAGACAGTGTGAAACTCCCTTTAGCTAAATTTTCTTCTTGGGGCTTGGATAATGCAGATGCATTGTCACTCTCATCAATATAAGAAAGATTTGCCTGGGCTAGTGTCTTCCTCCTATGGCTTTTTTTTTATTTTTGTAACCAGTTCTCTGTTGTTTCTTCCTTTTTTAGGATTTTGAATCCTTTTTCTCTGCTAAGGAGGAAAATATTATTTATTCATTCCTGGGTCTTGCTCCTCCTCCAGGCACAAAGGTATGCACGGCTCTCCTTCCACAGGGGGCATTTATTTGATTTTAATAAAAGTTGAAGATAGATGGTGACTCAGCATGTCAAATAAGGGGCAGTGACCAGCATTACGTTAGATGCTGGTGCGGCAAAGTGTTCTTTAGGGGGAAAAAGGTGGCTGGTTCAGTAAATACTGGAAAATACTTCTCTGTTCCCTTCTTTTACTGCAGGTCTGTTACCATGCCTCCAGCTGATGGTTTTGTGTTGTTATTGTTGACACAAAGCAGTATTTTATCATGTTCAGTTTTTAAATGATGCAGAATATCCTAACGCGATTTATAGGTTGTGTTAATTACAAGAAACCTTCACTTCCCCATGACTGCGTCAAAGCTTGAGCAAACAGTGTTTGTACTGGCTACCAGAAGAGAGGCTGGGGTCTGGACCCATTCCATTCTCTGCATGTGCACACAGACTGGCACTATGGGGTTTGCTTCCTCTGCCTTGAGTAGATAACTTACAGCCTTACCTAGGACACCACAAAGTCTACCCTTTGTTCTCCATCCACTGTATTTTGACAACATTCTAATATTTTTCTGACAAAAGAAAAAAAATCTTTCTCTGCCTTTTTCTTTGTTTGTTTTGTTGGTTTTTCTTTTACAGAGAGCAATGTGTTTCATCTTTGACAAGAGTCTTCTTTTGATTAGAAGATTTATAACTGAGAGCATTACAGCTCTCTTGTCCAAATATCATGTTAGATGATAATCAAATATTACCATATTTACATAGGTGATTCAACAAAATAAATTAATCAGGAGGGCGATGAGCAAGAGTTATAGCAGAGACCTCTACTGCATGGTGCTGACCTGGCTAAAGAGCTGCCCTGGAGCATGGGATCTGCTTTCTGGTCCAACTCTGCTGCCATTTCTGATAGCAACTTTGAGTGAAATGCTATTGTAAATGTCTCTGTTTTTTCATTTCTGCTAAAGCAGAGAGAAAAAGGAGCCTTTCCTAAGTGCTTTGAGAGCTACAGATGAAGAGATATCCGGGGGAGAGCTGCAGTTGCTATAAATGTCTTTGACACTGAGTCCCTGTGTGATAAGGACCAAGTGATTTAAACTTTCTGCTTTAGCTGTGCTATCTCACATCAAGGGAAATAAAAATTACTTGCCTACCTCACAAGGGTCTTGTGAGAATTCATTTAATTAACATCCACAAAGCCATGAAAGGCTTGAAGGACTGCAGGTATTACGTATTATAATCATTATTAAAGATAACGTGGAGAGTCAATGAGATAAAGAAAATTGCATTTTTTCCATCTTCCCACTTCATACATTATCTGCTCCAACATGCAAGGTTCTGTTAGATAGCAGGTCTATGAAGCAAAGTCGCAATTTTTTAGAATTCATTAATTCCCAGCTGTCAGCAGAGGCTATTATAATTTCTGTTTCGTGACAACTTTGTAAATGTTGAAAAGATTATGTTTGGTACATTTTGCTGGGCAAATAACTGTTACTGCTATTGGTAGCAAGCAAGTATGGTTTATGCTGATTAACTGCTGCAGTGGTGGTGGTAGGGATTGTTTCAGCCCAGTAAGTGGAAATAACTGAGGGTGGTTTTAAAAATCCATGTAAAGAGTGGAAGTATATTTGCATCATCCGCCTTTTGGAATCTGTTCCTGAATTTGATAGAGACATATGCAAGTGTTTTAGCATTTATTGCAGAGGTGCTTCTCAGCATCTTCACTGCTTGACAGGCTGGCTGTGCTTTGTCATACAAATAACCTTGCTGCACTGCTAGTGCTCTGCTTTCATTAGGCTGTCAGTTCAACCTTAGCATGAAGTACAGTAGATGACTCGTGACATAGATTTCCAGCAGCATGAATCTTAAATAATAAGTTAGGTGTGGAAGAGATGGTAATGATGACACATGACAGGGTTTCTTACTAACATCTTCTTAAATAATTTTTTTTTTTTTCTGGAATATGATGATAATTTATAAAAGAAGTAATCTATGAAGCATGGAAACACTACCAGTCAGTAAGCTTTTGCTTTCTAGGGCTTTTTACCTCACTGAAGAATTATGAAGATTAATATGAAGTTAATACATATTTTGAACTCTTGCCTCAGACAATTCTCTTTCCTTTTCCATCCATCTTTTTTTCTCACATTGCACCAGCAGTAGTGAAGATCTGTAACGAGCATGATGCTGTTTCACAGTACAGCTCTCAAGGATCCTGACCCAGGACTGTTCTAGGCCTGTTTTCTAGAGCAAGCAAAGGAACTGTTTGCTACTCTTTCAACAAATTACAACTTACGAACAAAATACTTGTATTAAAATTCACTGCCCTGTCAGCCTGCTGAGTGCAAACGATACGTTTTTAATTTTGCAAATTTGTGGGTTAGGTAGATCCAACTTGTCACCAGCTCGAGTTGACCAATGTTTACATTGAACTGTTACTGTTAGGTATTAGAGCTCTGATGGTGCCAGAGCCTGATGTGCAAGCTGATCTACATGTACAGGGTGAGTCTGATATTTCTAGGACACACCAAGTTGACTGTAAGACACATATAAAGAAGCTCCGAATACACATGGATATAAAGGAGATCCTGAAGCACACATGCAAAGAAGTCTTTATGCACTTATTTAAGCATCCTCTTACAAAAATACTGCAATTGTTTCTGTAGGAAACAGCAAATTGACATCGAAGTTAACCAGGCTGGCTGGAAAAGAGGCTTGGGGCGGTAGGTCCCCAAGTAGGCATTTTGCTCCTCCCTGCAAGCAGATGTGTTTGGACCTCTGCTGAGGGTTCTGGTACCACTGTACAGATGTCCAGTTATTGTGTCCATTGCCATGTTCCTTTATGCAACACAATATAGTATTTAGATGCCTGGTTGGCATATGGAGAATTCTGCAGATCTTGGTGGAAAGGCTAAAGCTCTTACGCTAGCTATTTGCTTAGATCACTGTGGGAGTCAGGCAAAGATCTTCATGCTTTTTTTCCCATATACCAAGTACATTTTTATCATTAAAGGGTGTTATGTGGCCATAAAACTCCGTGACAGTACAGAAAATGAATACTTTTTTTTGGCACTTCAGAAAGGCTGTTAGCTCACATTATCCGTTCTCTCCTGTTGTTTCTCCATTGTATCGGTAATCATATTTTCTAAAGGATCGTTTAAGAAGAATGAGTCGCACAGTTTTCTGTGCCTAAGAGAAGAAGCAGTCATTGTGTTTGTGTTAATGCCTTCCTCAATATATTAATATGAACTACCTTCTCAGTTGAAGGAATACCTGGTCATAAATACTTCTCTTCCAAATTCTAAACATGTTCCATGGGATTTAAAGGACAGCTATGCTGTATGCCTGACCCAAAGATGACTCAAGTTAGTGACAGATTTCTGAATGATCCCATTTAATCTTGGATTAGTGGCATGAACAGTGATGTGCCAACAGTATATGAGTGTATGTCTGAGCTATAATCAGGGCAGTTTGTATATCTATGTTCAGGTGTGTCAGTGGCAGCTGCCAGAAAAGTTGGGTACATTTCCTTTTAAAGCCCCCATCACTTTTATGCTTAGTCTGAAACTGCTCTTCTCAGTATCCTTGTAAATTTTCTGAAATATTGGTGACATGTGAACAGCTCATTAATAGCTGTGGCTGCACCATTTGTTTTCTAAAATGGCAGAGATAAATTGTTCTGACAATGAAATGTCTGTTACTTCAACCAGTGTGTCAAACAGTACATTGTATCATTACACTATCCTGAGTATCTTAGCAAGGTTTGGATGCAGGTAATAACTGCTTTTTATTTTCAGGGGCAAACAGGTTTTTTGAAGACTTTATTAACCACAGTGGAATACCGCCTCTGTTTCCCAGAAGTCCAGAGAGCCAATAGCTTGTAGAAAGAACATTTGGGGTTGCAATTGCTCTGTGAACTCAGTGAAGCTGATTTATTTGAGCTGAGCATCTGTTTTCAAATCTTGTATATACTTAAGTCCTTAATCTTTATATTCTCGGTATTAATATCTGTAGTCCTGATATGTTAAAATACATAGATAATTGAGCTTTGTCTTTTAGTTGAAGATGACCTCTACTAAAACTGCTCTGAATTACAAAATTACAGTATGTGAATCTTATTTAAAGAGAAAACGACCTGTTAGCCAATCTTTATAAATGGTAGTTCATTTTAATTTAGATAAAAACTAATTTTTTTGTTTCTCTGGAGAGACATGGCATTCCAAACATGTCTCTCCAAATGATGGCATTCCAAACATCACAGTTCTCCACATAATTAATAAGAACTCTTTATATGTGTGTGTGTGCGTGCATGTGTGTTATGGCTGATAACATGCTGCTTCTAGAGTTTAGTTCTTTTAGCTACACCTTTTTTTATCTTATGCTCTGAGTAAGCATGTGATTCATCTGAGATAGTTTTACACAATAGGTTCATTTTAATTAGAATGGCATCTTCAGTCTTTATGTATTTTATGTACCTGCCAAAAAAATATTGAGTACATAGATTTTATAATGAAATGTTAATATACATGCTGAAAATAAATATCTAACCCGTTTAGTTTTCATTAACACAATACTTTTCATTTTAGGAACTCCTACAAATAAAGTACCGGTAAGGAAGTTGTCATTTCCTTAAGAAAACAATGTGCAAACACAGTGTTGCACAAGAGAATTGCAGTATATGTCTGTGCCACTACATACTTCAATCTTTAAATATTTTGCGAGCTTGCGGGGGAAAAGTAAAAGATAAAGTTCTCTGTAGACCTGTTTTTAATAACAGTGCCACCAGCTTCAGAGTGCAGTGAGCCCACAGTTTTATGTGTACTTGAATCAGACAACATTGTCAGAAAAAGAAGCAGTCTTTTCTCCTTCCTCTAGCTCGTTCTGCTTATTCCCAGCTGCTCACTCCTCTCCCCAAGCATCCCCCACGTGCTGGCAAAAACATTGATGCAGCTGTGTAATGGAGTGTGGAAATTGTGTAAGATAGAAGGAGATGTTTTTCTTTTTAAAGCTTTAATCTCGGTCAGCCTCCTGTTCCAGTTCACCATGCAGCCCCGCAAAGTCTTATGCTGCCAGGAGGGCAGGGGCAGTGCCGTGCTGGGAAGGACTGCTGGGAGGATGATGATATGATTTTTTTGCTGTTGTTTTTTTTCTCTGTGGAGAAGAAGGGGAACTAATGAGCCTATGCACCTGCTCTCTTTTTATTGCAAGCTTCTTACATATAAAACATACTTCCCATGATTCAGGAGAAAATTGCCAAAAAAGCACCAAATCTTACGGAGAGTGAAGTTTTGGGAAAAAGATAAAGCTGTGCAAAGTATCACTCTATCATGTTATCTGCTTCCAAAGATTCCTGACCTCCTTTCTATCACTTTTGCCCCTATCTAGCAGCCATCTCAGCAGGAGGATGTCTCACATCGCACAGCGCATCATGGGACAAAGATGACTAAGTGAGCACTCACCCAGTCTTTCTCTGGGGCTAAAAGCTGGATAGCTAAGCTACTGTCCTACATCTGCAGGCTAAGTACACAGGCCGAAAAAGTCACTCCTGTTTAGGACCCTGGACTTGTCAATTTTAAAGGACGGGGGATCATGAATAGGGGCTTTTGTTTAGACAAATGAAATTATGCAAAAGCAGAAATCCCCAAATGAACCAGGTGGATGAATTGTGAGGTCTTGCTCACAGGGATGAGAAAGGAGCTTGTCTTCTGATCAGGGACATGGTGCTCTGCCCACAGCGTGCAGGACTTAGGACGGCTCAGGACAGGACCTCCCTTGAGCCCAATTCTCTGTTGCTGAATGCAACCACACCATATCACACCTCTCAGAAGTGACCAAATTGCCTTTTAATGAATTAGGTCCTTTGTCCACTTCTCTACTAGAAAGCTCTTCCAAAATTTCACACTGCAGCTGATTAGAATTTTTATTTATAGCCAGTTTGTACTCATTTTGTATTTACCTTAATGCTCTTCCTTATCCTATCCCTCCCTGATGTTTACTCTGATCTATTTTTAGAGTACCATCATATCCCCTCCCAGCATTACATTTAATAGATAAAAGTAATGAAGTTTTTTTTGTTACCTCAGATGTTCCTGTAGCCCCCTCTCTGCACCTGTTCCAGTCTGAATTTCTCTTTCTTGAGCCTGAGTGACTGGAACAATACAGAGGAGCCTTGGCCTTATACTATGACATTAATATTCTCTTCCAGCTCCAGCAGCTATATCTTGCATTTATCACCTCTTTCACTGTTGCATCACTTTTGTGGCTCAGTTATTCTGTGATTATTTAAATACATTCATCTTCTGCTTCTTTGATGATCATTGGCTAACAAGCTCTCAATATGCAGTAGAAACATCTGTTTCTGGTCTCTGTCCCAGAACTACCTGTCCCAAATATAATGTGACTTTGCACTTCATGCTATTGTATTTAATCCTTTTTCTGTTTTTTTTTTTCACTCGAGGCCTTACAGCTCTCCTTTTAACTGACACAGTGTGTGATCCAGCGCAGCCTTTCACAGCTACCTAGCTGAGAGTGCATCAGAAACTAAAACAAAGAGATTTCTAGGAGGTGCTTGTTCACAGTGCTGGAATAAATAGATTTGATATAATGCTATGTGAATTAAGGAGCAGTCTCCTGATGATTTTAAACAAGAAACTTAAGAGACTATTTATGAAATCCTTTATTCCTTCTAATTTTCTGTAGTTTCCTGATGAATTTTAATTGGAATGCATGCTGGTTGAAAAGGACTTTTTATTCCGAACCTAGAATGTGCCATCAGGGTGAGCATTGGCTTCTATTAAAACTTCCACAGTTGAAGAATCTTCTATGCTCTGAAGAAGAGCCTGGATTCACATTTCCCTACATAAACCCTGTGCCTTTACCAACAGATCAACATGCCAACAAGTGTTCCTTTCAAAGGAGAATGTCCCAAAGGGTACATTTTCATTTGAGTGCTGAAGCAAAATTAGAAAAACGCCTCTCAAAACTGTAAAGTCAAGAATTTTATAGAAATGGATTGTTGGTCATGTGCCCTGAGACTAACAATTACTTTTCCTTTACTGCTAGGAGACTGAAAAGTCAGATGCTACGGATGAAACTGAGGCACAACCAGAAGACAAAGTAGATGAAGAGTCTCATGAAGAGGCTCAGTCTACTCAGTCACTATCAGAAGGTCAACAGGTGATTTTTCCTTTTTCCTTTTGTGATACGTTTTACTTGTGTTAAAGGCGTGAAACATCAACCCCTGTGCCCTCTGAGTGTGCCTCAGGGTGGGAAGACTGATTGCATAGCGGTCTTGCTTGTCTTTTGAATGCATTTTTTTGACATCATGGTGATATGAAACATAGATAAACCTCCAGGGATCTTTGCTTTGAATCTTCAATAACAGCAGTTGCCTTTATTTAACAGTTTCCTTTTACCACTTGCTACCATAGAGGTTTGGGTTTTTTTAATGCCCATTTGCAACCAGACTCTAGTTATGGAGAATAATTTAAGACTAGACATCTGAGTACTGTCTGTGTGGAAAAAATTGCTGCTATCAATGGCCAGCATCTGCAGTGCTCATAAATCTAGTTAATGTTTGTTGTTGTGTACCAGCATTGACTACTGTTGCAGCAAGCTAGATCTGACAGCATCTTCTCCAGGATATGCAGAAGCCCCTGGCTGATGGTGACTGTAGTTATCCTTTGTGCCTGCACCATGGTCTGATATGGGCAGATCTCAAACTGCAGTGCTAAATGTTCTTGGAAGAAGCCATCTGATTTCCTTCAGTTCCCCAGTATAATATCCTGCAGTTAGCTAACATCAGTAAAATACTTATGGTTGAAAGGTAGATGGATCCCACAACCTTTCTGTTGTGTGCTGGTGTCTTCCTTAGTGTGTTGTTCATGTTACTGACCAGCTTCTAGACCCAGTAGAGACTAAGAAGTAAGGCATCCTGTCTATGGAGATATGGATCCAGCTTCTTTATTTCTTGTGCTGCTCTGACAGTTTGGCATTTAAGGATGGATTTGTTTTGATACTGCAGTGTCAGATGACTCTCTTCCCAAAGAGACAGGATTACTGTTGGATCAAGCACTTACACTTGTTGGGTTTTTTGTGGTTTGGAGATCAGACAGTCCCAGTAGAATATCTGTTCACAATGCATCATCTCTTTCATTAAAGACCAAACCAAACATGTTTTGGTTGTTTTCCATATAGCTGTGATGTTTTTCTAGAGGAAGCACCTCTCTGTAAGCCTTGCCCCACTCCTGTTTTTAACAATGACTGAACTAGTCATTGTTAGGCTGGAAAAACACCCTTCAACATAGGCTTGTGCAAGTCTCAGGCACTGAGAAGTCCCATTTAAAATTTCAGAAGTGCGATGAGGAGAGAGATTTCTCAGGAGGAACTGAAAATTCTCCTTAAATTATATACAAACACTTTTCATTTCTCTATGAATTTCTGCCAGTTTGTGACTGCAATCAAATACCTTTATCCTCATTTCTTAAGAGAAGCCCGGCATGAAACTGCAGTGCATCCCCTGGCTGGATTGTGTTACTTGCCATTCTGGCTGGCAGTCTACTCTAATGTCTTTCAAATGAGAACAGAATGCTGGAACACGTTTGTAAATGTGTCAAGCAGCTGCGTATGAGCGTTTTTATGATGACATAATGCAATACTACTCCTATACAACAAGGACCTTGCTTCGTTTCTCACAGAATGGACTGGAGCTGTTAATGGAAAATATATTCTCCTTTAGTTTTACAGGGAGGGGTTATGAGGGTATAAAATATGTTTAGTCTTACAAATTCTCCCCTTTCACCTGCATGCTGTTGGCAGTGTCAAAATGTTCTTACATGGTCTTACGTAAGGAGGAGGAAAAGTCCTCCTGAAATTGTCCAACTCGTACACCCACCTTCATCACTCCAGGTGTATATTAGCTCTTAGGGGAAGGAAAATAGCACTATTTCTGCTCCTGTCTTGCTAATTTTCAGAGAGTGTACTCACCACTGCAGGCAGCAAGGTACCAGTGGCTCATGCTGTGGATACACAAACCCCACTTTTCACCCTTTTCCAACACCCACTTCTCATGTCACCTAGGACACATCTGTCATGTGGAGTCTGTCTGTCTTACTACAGCTCATCCCAATTATTACTTCTGTTGGAATGGCATAAATCATTCTGTAGAAATTCTGGTATTCTCATTCACTACAGACAGCACACAGAGAATGAGTTTAGAGGAGAAGAGTGGCTTTGAGGCATTTGCAGTAACATGAATTCTGCCTTTTTTTCTCTGTATCTCATTTTACGTTTCTAAAAGAAAGCTAGAATAACATTTCCTTACCTGATAAGGCTTTTATGAAGCTAAATAAATTTAAAGACCATCAGGTTGCCATTGGAGTATCTCCACTGCGTATTAGAACCTAAAAGATACATGTAATTTCAACAGAGAATTTTCAGTGGTTTCCTTCTTCCTCTCATTCGGTGACCCAGCACGTCTGCTTGATCACATTGAATAGATACTTTCCATGTGCTTTCCCCCCCAATGTCTATTTCTCTTCTAGTTTATTAAGAGCTCTGTATACTGAGTTCTGAAAGGGTGAACTTTTTATCAGTGGCCCACTGTGTTTTGCAGCCAAACAGTTGCATCTTTTGAACAGTAGTCGGGTCCCTTTTGGAGTGTCAGCTTACTCTTGACAATCCTTCAAATCAAAATACTTCAATTTAAACGTTGCAGTTTTATGTTCTGCTTCTGAATTAATACACTAGTGGGAAGTATTGCCATTTTGACCTTAGTTAGGACTCAGTTTCAAGCCAGCTTAAAAATGACACTCTGCTGCAGGGTGTAACCCAGCCAGCTTTTCTCCAGTGACTTTGCAGGAGAAATGCCAGTGCTACAGAGAAATTCTAGAAGAGTCTTGGCGAGGTAAAGGTATCTCAGTCTTTGCCAATAAGCAAAAGACAGATAAAATAAACTGTGACTATCTCAACTGCAGAGCTACATGGAGGGTTCCAGATTTCAGGAAGCTCCTCTAATGCCTCAGTAGCAGGAATGGCAGTGGATGGTCAATGTGGGTAGGTGTGGAGGCTGCAGCCCTCCCATAGTGCTTCTGCTGCTCTTGCTGGGAGGTGCAGGAGTCAAGTAGCTCCAGCTTTTTGTCTCAGGCTGCTATGACCCTGAGAAAACCAGTGAGAGACCCCAACCCTCTGAAAAACAAATCTCTTAGTCAGCAGTTGTCTTCTGAAAGCAGCAGGGGTAAGGGCACAGTGTGACAAGTTGTTCCTCACACACCTCGCATTAGACTGCCTAGGCTACAGCAGCTCCAGCTCCTCATTCACGCAAATACCCAGGAAAGCCCAGAGCAGACGTTGAAATAGAAAGTCCCTTACACGGATCCAGTAATAAGTAACAGGAACAGCTTTCAGCCTGGGTCACCAAGGGACAGCTGCGCTAGGATTTTAGATCATGGATTGGTTTTTTACCTTAGACCTGTTGCATACTTTCCTTCTCTAATCACTTCATCAAGCTTATCCTTGATTTCTTCCTAATGTCTTCTTTCATTTATAATCCCCAATGATGGAGAAGGCTGAGGAACCATTTTGTTTGGATATAGCGTTCCTTTATTCTTCCTTTGTCTGTCTCTTTATTTTTGAGGTTTTTGAGGAAAAGATTGTGACCTCCTAAGCACATGGCACAGCAGTGGCTCTGCTGGTCACTAGATCATAGAATCATAGAATAGATGTGCTGGTAATAATTTTTCTTTATTTTTACTATCTGAATTTAACTTCAGATTTTAGCTTGGGAGTTTGAATATTTTTTAATTGGTGTCCCAGTTAAATCACTTTGAAGTACAGGTTAGGTTCACTTCAGGGCAGAATTATTTTAGAAACATGTTAAAAAATCATATTATAATGCAAGTCTGTATCCTGTCTCAGCAATTCCCCAGATCATATATAAACCCTGGCACTGCAGCTCAATTTCTTATCTCAACTCATGCAATGCAGACTCATATCAGCCACTCACACCTTCTGCATGGTACTATTCTATTTGCCCTTTGTCTTTGGATTTTCTGTAAGATTAGCTCTTCTCTCCTATAACCAGCTTGGTATGCTATTCACTGTACATTTATATTTTTTTCTCTTTTATCGCTCTTCATCACTTTCACTCAATCTACAGTCTAAAACCAGCTTGCATTATTTCTTATTCCCCAGTACTGTTGAGCCAAGGCATCTGTTCCAGCCTACAACAGTTGACAGAATTGCAAGCCAGATTCTGAGTGATGATATATAAAATAGATAAAGACTCTGTATAATTCTGATTTAACTTGCATTTTTTGGACCAGTTAATTACCAAGAAACTCAAAACCCACCTGAAAAAGCAAGCAAAACCCAAGCTTTAATGCTTTGCTTGTCAATGAAACAGTTTTGATTGAAAGTAACTGAGAAAATGGGAGCTGTATTTAATGCTTTTATAACCCTTTTTGAAAGTAAAATCTTAGTTTAAATGTGCTTTGAGAGTTAGTCTGGAGGACATTATCTCAAAATAAATCCACTGAATTCCACATAATTTTCCTACATTCAGCTTTTAATTTCTGCTGTGTTTTTCCTGTATGACCTCTGGTATTCTTTCTTTGATCTATCTTATAACAGTTTTCTTTTGTATCTCTTACGTAGGAAAGCAAGGAAGAACATGAAGCAACAGGGGTATAGTATATTTGAACATTTTGCTTTCACCTTTTTTTTGTGTGCATTTAATTCCTTTTCGTTCTCATCACTTTACTCAAAAGTTAGTAAATTCTTATTCGTGAAACTAAGTATATTACTATTACATTCTGCTAGAGATAATTATTGGTCATATAATAGTCTTATTTTATGGGTCTTTCATCATTAAAAACTATAAACAGAAGTGAAATTGTCTTTCATAGATGCTTTAGTAAAATTTGTCAAGGACTCCTAAGACAAATATATCTTTGACAATCGCTAACTGACACCATTTTCAGTGCTGGAAGTCTGAAAGAGTCATTCTGACAACTTAGGCAGTTCTGCCTATAGAGGAAATATTTTCCTTGCCTCAGTTTATTGAGACCCAGGTGTAAATCCTTATGTGCTTTTTTGCTTTACCCAGCATTGCAAGTTTATGCCTTGAATATTTCTTCATTGTTCTCAGTAAAACTAATGATTTTCCACTACAATACTGCAGTCAATAAGAGGGCACATTCATATCTTCCCACTTCCAAACTGCGATACATGCATATATACACGTATAGATATACACAAGACCACTGTCAGAGTTATGCATTGTGGACCTGGCAGCCGAGATGGAGCTCCTGGATTCATGGTCAAAGTGTGGCGGCTCCTGGTGAGGCTGACGAGGGCTGTTAAGGCTGCTTAATGCACCCTGGCACCACCAGCTAATGCTTCAAGCAAGAAAAATACCCATTATTTTCTGTAAAAGATAGTTGACTTGAATTTTGAACTGAAAGTTGTTAATATCTGAAAGACGTTAGTTATCTGTGGGCTTGTTTGGCCCTGTTTCAAAGAGTGCTCATGAAAGGCACCTTTCCTCGGGGAAAGATGCCAAAAGAGGCAATATACCTTTGGTACAAGAACTTCTAATATGTCTGACCTGTGCGGATATTCGTATTACATTTCTGATTTTATAGGAATGATCCCTTAGTGCAATGGTTTTCCCTGCAAAACAATGATTTGGACCAGGAATCTGACTACAAGAGGTCCTTTCCCAAGCACATGTTTTACCCAGGGTTTTACTTCAGCAACCCAGATGTGTCTGAGAAGAAAACCTAAGATCTGTGCTGCTCATATACTTCCTGACTGAAAACTAATTATGTATTCTTTGATTGGTTCATTAAACCAAGAAGAAATTCTCATAATTTTTTTAGCCTGGGTAATGAGTAAAGGCATGAAATTTTGAGATAAAGCTTGTTTATGCATACAGAAGGAGTGCCTTTGACCAACGGTTTGCTGGAAGAGAAGGAACAAAGAAGCCTACAATCCAATGTTCAGCTGTTTCCAGAGTAGGACTACACTTTAAAGCTTCATTTACTAGCAATAAACACAGATTGTTGTCTGTGTTACATAAATGCCAGCTTTCAGATAACTGCACATTTGGTTGACGGAAGCCAAGGGCTATTGCCTTTAAAGTGTTCCATTTCTCCGATATAAAAGAGACAAATAACATTTTTTTAAACAGAAACAAGGCCATATTATACGACTCTGAATAATTTTTAGATTATTCAGGAGTCTAGTTCCTGTGACATGAACCTGGACTGGTTTACTGCTCCAAGAAAGCATATACTTAAAAAACCCAAACCTTTTGTCAGGTTTACGTATATTTCATATTCTTATTTCAATCTTGAACATCTGTTTACAGCTTAACCATGTACTGTGTTCTAACCTCTCTAAAAAGAGAGTAGTTATATTCCAGCACTTGCCTATTAGCTCCACAAAGCCAGAGCCCTGGCATGTTATGATTTAAAGCTCTATACTTTACTGTTCTGTTCTACTATTTAAGCTCAAATAACATTGCATTTACTAGAAACAGAACAGTTGCAAAAGTAGGACTTTACATTTTAAGACGGTTTATTTTTCCTTCAATTCCTACATAACTGCAACTATTTTCTATAAAAAGGAAGAAGAAGAAGCAAAGCAGGAAGAAGGAGAAGAAAAGGAAGAGGTGGAGGAGCAAGAAGAGTCTTAGTACACTTACGACACATTCTTTCTTGAACAGGTTTTCAGGTAAGTAATATATCTAGCACAGTTTCTAAATGTTTTTAAAGAAACATAAACTTGAAAATTTTGTGCATGTTGTTATATGCAATGACAAGAATGGAATGAATGTGCTAAAACCAAGAAAGGTATTGTGTATTTGACACATAATGTTTAGTCAGAACGGTTGCCCTTAATGAGTTAGTTTTTCCCATTTCTGTGGCAACTATGAATCTACCTTTCCTACACAGCTGTCTCTGTGATCCTTAATATCTACCAAATACTGCAGGTCCTTCAGTACTTCTCCTTTGCTCTTACAACCTTTACCTCCCTGCCAGGCTTCTCAGATCACTTTGGGCATATTCCTTATCCTCTTCCTACAGCACCTCCTAGCTCTCTACTGTATTCCCTAAGTATTAGCAATGTATAGTTTGCAGCATGCTCAGTGTGTGCTCCTTGCCTGGTCAGTATATATGCACAAAGTGCCCAACTGATGGGCCAAAAGTGCGCTTAACTGTTAGATTCGTTGCAGCTTCTCTTTTCTCTGGGATAAGAATTTTTCCCTCTCCTCTCTTACTCAGCTACTCTTTGCACTGAAACTGTAAGGAGATTTGTGTCTCAAATGAAACCCTGTCTCAAATTCAGTTGAAATGCTAAAAAAAAAATGACTGACCTCTATATACCTATACAACACACTATAAAATTACTTCAATTGCCTTAGAAACTAGGCTAAATGTGACTTCAATACCTCAAAACAGGAAGCATCTGAGAGGCAGAATTTGTGCCTGTATAGAAGTATGAGCACCAAGTATTGCTCATTTCTGTCAGCATGTGGTTCCAAATTTAATATTTGGGTTTTCTTCTTTCTCCTGCTGTCTCTTCTCTGCACAGAAATAAAGATCAGGCAATCACTCACTTGAGAAAAACTCTTAACCTATGAGAAAACTGGAATTTCCGGCAGATTTTGCCTTGGGTGGCAGGACTGCCTCCCAATTTCAGATGCAGTGTGTGATATGCTCTTTCTAGGACTAGTGGCATTCCAAACTAACTCTGCCTCTGAGGTCACTGCCATAGGATTTACCTGCCATGTGCTGATGTGGAGACCCAGTGTCTCAACAGGACAGAAAATCCATCACTCCTTTCACACTACCTCTCCCAAATCTGGGTTTCTCTGTTACATGGGAATGAATTAGCCCCAATGTTAGCCAGTGTTCAGACATGTAAAATCACAGAACGAGTGCAAAATTCTAGTCTAATTTTCCTTATTTTTGTTCAGGAAGCGAAAGATGGAGCAGCGCCGCCAAAGAAAATAAAAGCATTCTCTCAAGCAAACCATCACTACCTTTCCTCCCTGTAGACATATGAACAGAACAAAGACACCACTCTGTCCTACCTGTGGCCTTTATATATATATTTGGGATTCCAATTACTTGTTAGAATGAGTCTGTTCATATCTAACTGGTAATACTTTGGTCGATTGTTATATGTTGGGTAGTATTGTCCATGTCACATTTTAGATTGTAAGCTCCTCAGGGCAGGAACCATGTCTTTCTCCACGTTTATATACTGCCAAACACATTGCGCTCACAGAAGCAACGTTTTCAGAGAAAAAGTAATTCAGCAATAAAAACTTCAAAGAGACTTCTTGCATACAAGCTATGTGAATCACTTCTCCCTGAGCTGTCTTTTGAAAATAATTGAGATTTTCATTGTACAGCAGTTTAAATAAATGCTTTTTCTGTCATATCTGTTCATTGTCTGCAAAAGCATTAATTTAACCCTAGCAAGCTGTGCTAAGATCTCTATGTTAATTTTTTTCCATTGTTAACAATTGAAGGGTATACAAAGTCCTTCACCTTGTCTTGCATTACTACTGGTGTTTCTGGTGTCGTGCATAAGACCCCAACCATGAGGATACACAATCTTCACCAAAGGAAAGACATATCCCAGTTCCTCCTACTGAAGTCTTGTCAGTCTTCATGGATACATTTGTATTTACTGGGCCAGAGAGGTAATTAGTCCAGGTTCACATTGTACCTATGGGTTAGAAGTTTACTGAGGAGGATGGAACTAGGACTTCAGTCTGTTGGCCATTTACTTTTTATGGGATCTATAAAAACTGCTTATAAATGAAGGGAGAGCATAAGAAATTCTTATTGCCAAAGTACCCCATAGCTTCATAGATAAAACAATCTGCAAAGGAACCACAAGTTTAGCTCTAACCAAGAAGACACTGATTTTTCAAGCTGAGATCTTGAACAAGCTGAGTGCTTGAAGAATAACTGGACAAATAAAATAGAAGAAAAAATTGTGGAAGTTTCCTGAATGCCCTGAATAAGTACATTTTTTTGTTCACAATACATCTAAAGTTGTGTTTATTGGGAGGAGGGGTGTGGAGAAGCAGTGCTTTCTGTCTGCGCTGTTCTTATGCTCTTAGGTGATGCTGAGTTTAGAGCTCACAGGTCCAGCTCAGGGAAGGCCCTTGGAGTCCTCACTTGCCACTCACAAAAATCATTAGCTCAACATGCAGCAGCAGCCAAGACCCAGGGAAATGCTGGGCAACATCAGGTCGACAGTATGACTTTGTTGCCACATTAAGCCTTGCTGCGTATTTATCTTGAGCACTTTCTGCAGTCCGGTTTCCAGTAAAAAAGCCCTGCAATACTATAATGAAAATTAGTATACACAGTATACACAATGAAATTAGTAAATCAGCTTGAAAGAGATAAAAGAGAGTATGTTTTTATATGGTGCATCAGGAACTTCTGGAATTTGTTGTCACAGGATGTTATGGAGACTTGACAATACCAGCAGGCTCAAGAAGGTATTGGGCAATGTCAGGAAAAGAAGACTTGTAAGTGGACACTATAGCCTGGGATTTGTCCACCAATATACCTAATCCAATGAATCATGGATGCTGGGGACTGCAGACAGAAGAAATCGAATACAGCAGACTTGCTGTCCCTAAATAGCATTGCCCATTTCCACTTTCAAAGCCCGAGTACCAGGCTGGGTGAGCCAATGAACCGACCATTTCTTATGTTCCTGCAGGTGACTACTCTTGCTGGGGAAAATGTTCCGTATCTTGCCAGGAGCTGAAAGAGGGTGCCAGTCATCACTGGGGTAGTTTTGAGCAAAAGGCTGGACATTTGGGAGGATGATAGACAAAATAAAAACAGAACTGTTAATCACTCTAGAAATGTAGAAAATTCAACAATGTCAGTGCATGTTGTGCAACAGCCAGCATGCCCATGGTAGGCTCGACATATCCGAGGGCTGCCTGAGCTTCTAATGGTTGATGAACCGTGGACTCCACTTTTTCCCCCACTGATGTGCAGAACAAAGAGCCTAAGTGTACTTGGTATGTCAGGCAGGACCACAGGCTTTGGGCTTGAAACAAAATCATTACACCTTGCAAATTCAGATATTGCTTTTTAAGGCAGAAATATCACAACCATTTTCTTGAGAGGGTATAATCTGAAAAGCCTGTCAAGGAATGTGAGGAATGCTAAGCCTCCCATACAGGACTGACGCACTCCCCTGGTCTTCAGCTGGTAGCTGAGGTTATGCTCAGCGTGTAGTGAAAAAGCAAATGGGATAGCGGGTGGCCGAACTCACAACACAGCTCTTTGGTGTGTTCCTTGGGATAATACTCTTTAGCATATGCTGATCATCTGTTCTGGCAGACGAAAAGGAGGCTGTGAGTATGCAAAGGATAAACTGAAAGCTGACTGCTGCTCAGTGATTTTAACCCATAACATTAATTCTGCTTACATAAGCTTAATACTTTCTGCAGTAATTTAGTGCAACTAGGCAAAGAATTAAGTCTTTTCTAACTACTACTGAATGAAAATGAGTAGCACAAACATGTGAGCTACTGACAAATATATTTGAAAACATACTGTCTCCATTTTTATGTTATTTGTATTTTACTGGGAAAAAGCAACTGCAGTTTTTAATAGAACGCGTGCTTCAGGAAACCAAGGGTGCAGAAACATTCTGGTATGCCACAGTCAAACACAAAAGAGCACACTGGTTTTTGTGACACTTTGGTATGTAAAGTATTTTCCTTGGAAGACTGATGCTAGAAACTTCTAGTACACTGAAACAAGCTAAAATTAGAAATTCTTCAAGTTATGCTTCTTACAGATCCATATATGTTATAAGGTGGTGGCTGTTAGCACATCAAAATGATTGATTGTCAAGTTTAACAGACTGCTGAAGTAGAAAAGAAGCGACTACAAATATCATTGCAAAGCAACTAAGTAGATAGGGCTAGTCAATGTCTTGTTGTCTAGGAAAATAAATATTAGGAGCTTAATTCTGTTGCTAATAGTAAAGAATTTTGAATAACAGGTCCAGAAGGCAACCTGGGCCATGCTGTCTCTTGCATGAGAGCACTTCTGAGCCAACAAACTCTCTAAGAGATTTTCTTCTAACTAAACTCTAAGGGAAGTTCGTTGGAGAGAGATTAAACTGTTCGGTAATTTTTCCAATAGAGCATTAGCCCTCAGTCAGTGTTTCTGGTCACCTTTCCAGCCACTTCATCTGTTCGCTTACCTTGCAAATAATAAAACTTTCTAGTAGTTGTCTGTTTACTGTGAGAATATCAGTGTTAAAGGAGATAACACTATCTGCAGCCTTTTACAACTTCAGAAAGCTGAAAATATACTTAACAATTTGGGAAGCTGAATACTCAAGATAGTAATTTCTTTAGAAGACAGATTGGAAGTTTGTGGTTTCGTGTCAAAAACCTCGAAGAATGCTTGCTGTTCTTCCAGTTGCAAAGTCATTGCAATGCGTACAGCAAACAGAGGAAACAGCAATTCTCAGCTGAGAGTCTCATTCTTAATGAATTACTGTTTCCATTTTGCTCATAGGGAAGTAAGGTGCAGAGGTGGATGACATCCTTAATACCACAAATCAAGAGTGCTGGAGTACTAATTAGATGCGGACTACCTGCTGTGCGTTTCCCTACTTCAGAACGTAACAGTCACGATTTTGTATGTAGTGATGACTTTCTGTCACTAAATATTTTGAATCAGGTTAGAGAAGTCCTTTAAGATCAATGAGTCCAACTATAAACCTAACACTGTCAATTCTACCACTAAACCAAGTCTCTAAGTGCTGTATCTACATGTCTTTTAAATATCTCCAGAGTAAGTAAGTAAGTAAGTAAGAAGGAACTGTGCAGTCCTTATCTCAGAGAGACAAAGAATGAATGCCTGAGAACACCTGGAACTGCTTTACAGTGACCACAATTACTTTGAGGATTGGTACTTTTTACTCTTTCAGGATGTTTAATTTGTAAAGAATAAAGTTGTCGTCAAGATTAAGAGAAGCTGGGTTTTGATAACAGCTTGTCTGAAAACATTTTTGACTAGAGACTATTCAGTTAACTTCCTTGCACCTTCCTTCCCTATGAAAGTGGGAAAATACTTGTAGAAAATTTATGGGAATAAAATCAAAATATCAATGCACTGGTTGAAAGATAATTGCATCTTCTTTCTTTGATAAATTTATTTGCTTCTGAGTTGTCCATTTTGTCTTCTCCTTTGCATTATATCTTCAAAGCTTTCCAAAGATTTCATCACTTTACTATTAAGCAACCTACAGAAGGAAAGGCTGAAGAAATGATCAGCTTTCCCTCTTTATTACTCACTGGCCTAGATCAGGATTGCACTTACAAAATGACTCTTTGGGGATTCTTAAAAAATATCCGTGTCAGTGTCTCCGTTCTCTCAGAGTGTAACGAGCTTGTATCTACACACACCTAGGTCACCAGCTGACCTCCAAAATATGTATGTGTTTACAGTCCCTTGATCAAAGTTGGAATCATATGGCTTAAATGTTTACTGAACAAAATATTTTGAAGCAGAGCAGAACTTATCTCAGTTTCCTGTTTCATTGAATAAATCTAGAACATATTTCTGAAATTGCAGAAGCTACTTCTCTATGTAAGTAGAAAAGGGTGTCACACAGAGTGCCTTCCTCTTAGCTAGCTGTGATTTTGCTGATAGGTGTGGGAAAAAGATGTTAGCATATCTGCTTGCTTATCAGGGTAACCTTCAGGGAAATGGATCTCCAGAAAAGGAATCCTGGAGGCAGAAAACAATGCAAGAACCTAGAAGAACCTTTTTTATTTTTTTTCCTTAGCTGCTTAGCCCACGAGTGGGGCTTGGCAGATCAAAGAGAAACTGCCTGGGAGGGTGGGCCTATTGTTGACCCACCTCGTGTTGAGGTAGACCCTGTGCAGAAGCCCTGTAGCTGCATGTTCCTGTGGGTGCTTTCCTCTCTCCTGAATCAGCACTCAGCTGATGAGATGGAGCAAGTCCTCACAGTCCTCAGTTCTGCTGTCCCCACTGTGGCACAGACGAAAGGGACCCCTGAGGAAGGTCAGCCTCCTTGGTTTCATTAGACTGCTGGAACATACCCACTGCTGGAGGAAGTCTTCCTCCCATCATGGACACTACATCCTGGCAGTTGGTAAGTGCTCTAGTTTCAGAGTTAGAATAAGAATTATCCTGTCCCTTCTGCAAACATGTCTGCACACCAGTGCTTGGTAGCTTAAGCTGACTTGATCATGGCCCAAGCTGGGTGCTTGAGCCCCTTTCTCCTCTTTGGGCCTGGAGGACTTAATCTCTCTTATATGCTGCCTGTCCTGCAAAAGAAGCCTTGGAGGGGGTCATTGAGACAAGCGAGTCCCAGAGAGGACAGCAGATGACTTCAAGATAGATTCCAGGACACAGCAGAGCCGGGAGTGCACCAAGGTGGGGGTGAGGGTAGCTGTCAAAGCCGGAGCACCTGATTCCCAGCTGACTGCCCACGTGAAGTGATGACTGTGGAGCTGGTAGCAAAGCATGGTGTTTTATGCTCCACTGGCTTTAAGAATGGGATCCTGGATGGATGCCATTTTTCTGTCAATTTCAATTTCCGGCTTTCTGGGGGATTTTTTTCTTTTTACCTTCAAGCTTTACAATATTTGAGCAGTAAGGCTCAAGAGTTTATATAGTTTTTCTTAACAGCAGCTTACCATGCTGGAAAAAGTGTTTCTTTGTGAGTGTCTGACAAAATCTTGCCCCCAGCACTTACCAGCTCCTGGCTGGGCAGAGCAGAGGCTGCAGATGAGAACAGAGCCAGAGGGCACAGTCAGCAATGGTGAAGTCTGCTGTAGCCAGCCTTAGCCTTCAAAATCACATTACCCTGATAAAGTTAGCAGTCACAGGCTTGTCAGGTGGCGCAAAGCACACAAGCTGCCTCCTTTCTTTCTCTGCAGCTCAGCTTTTATTTCGCTTCCTCACACTTCCTTCCTTCCTTCCTTCCTTCCTTCCTTCCTTCCTTCCTTCCTTCCTTCCTTCCATCTCCTCCACAATAATCTCCAAAGAAATACATAAAGCAGATGCATCCTCTTCCTGCATCCCTCTGGCTGGGGAGTCAATAATCCCCACGGTGGCAGCCTCCAATGATGTGCTGGGCACAGCAAATAGCAGGTAGCAGGGCTGTGAGGTGGCTGCTGGTGAGTGCTTCTCCTGGGCTCACAAAAAAGAGGTGCTGATCCAGCTAACTTAGCAGCAGCATCTCTGGTGTGAAAGCTTGGCACTAACTCAGTGACATTTCTTACCTAAAATCTGGGGCAGAGGGAAGGAAAACCAGGAAAAGTGAGAAAGAAAATGAGGGCAAAAATCCCCTTTGGGTGAGGCAGCATCTTTTGGTCTTTGCACATGAGCAACTCCCAGCAGTTAACAATGGAGCACGGTGTGTTAGAGGAGTTTTGGCTTTCTCTGTGCTCAAGTAATTTTCCATAAGGATGATAGCATTGCTGGGTTTTAATGATGTGGTGTGCTGCGTTAATATTGGCTACAGACAACTTAAATTGGTCTGGGACTGCTGTCCATGTGATTCTAATCAGATTTTGATGAAAGCTGGAGGCGGTAAAAGGAAATCATGTTCAGCTTCTGGCCAGCCTGGAGCTGATTTGGGGGCAGCTGCTGGTGTGGCCCATCACAGACAAATGCAGGAGTTGGAGGAGACATCTCTGGCAGGATCCTGGGGGACCAGCTGGCCGAAATCTGGATGAGGAGTCACCCGGCTGTGCAGATGGTGGCAGGTGATGTATCACCTGGCTGTTGCTGGAGGTGGTGAGGTGGTGAGAACGTCTCCAGCTGACGTCCAGTACTGGGAAAGGAGAAGGTAATGGGGAAGGAGTAACAGGATGGCTGTGGGCAGGGATGTGACCAAGGTAGTGAAGACCTCCAAGGATGGGTCCTAGGGACCATGTTTAACCAGGGGATCCTGCACAGGATTCACATGCTGAAGAAGTTTGGCATTGGTGAGGAGTCAGAGAGCATTGCTAGTGCAGAGAAGAACAGGACAGTGACCCAGAAAGAAACAAAAGACCCCAAAATACAGAAGTAAGATAAAATTTGGCTATATGGAGCATCATCATCATGTGCTTTGGGGGCAAATAAGAATTTCTGCTACAAGCTGGGAGCCTGTTCTCCTTGGATTGGCACAGGAGGAGGAAGGCTTGTATGCACAGATTTGTCTCTGAGCCATAGGGAGCTGTAATGTGATGCAGGGGTAGCAAAGAGAAATATCATGAGTAGATGTGCTAAGAGGCTATTTTCAGAAGCAAAGGAAATACCAAGTAACGTTGCAAAGCACTGCAGTGGCACCTCCTTTGGGGCGGGTACTGTGTAATGTTTGAACCCCTGGTCAAAAAGGATGAATTCACATTGACAGACGGAGGAAAAGCTATTCCAGATATCAGGGGCTTGCACGGTCTAATTTACAAGAGGAGGAGATAGGACCTTGCTTGGTGTAGTCCAGCAAAATTTCCACATTTTCAAATTTGGAAGTGCAGAAAATGGTGGATATTAATAGTTGCCTTGTACTTGGGAATAAAGAAAACATAAAGCTGGAGAAGGAACTTACTCCAGAGGAGGGGAAAATAATGTCTCTTCAGCAGAGGCACATTGCACACTGTACGTTACATGCCATGAGGAAATGCATGAAAGTAAAGCAAGGAGAGAATACGGCTGATTGTACAACAGCTTAGGCTTGACATTAGGAAGAAGTTCTTTACTGAGAGGTGATTGGCCATTGGAATGCCCTGCCCGGGGAGGTGGTGGAGTCACCATCCCTGGAGGTGTTTAAGGAGAGATTGGATGAGGCACTTAGTGACATGGTGGAGTCGACGAGTAGGTGTAGGTGTTGGGTCATAGGTTGGACTCGATGATCTCAAAGGTCTTTTCCAACCTTATGATACTGTGATACTGTGAATGTACAGGACAGGATGCCCAGCAGGCTGAGAAACAGTATTGCAGCAGTAGTATTTCCAGGATCTGGAAATGTCTCTCCCCTGAAGAGGGTAAGCAGCTGGTGAGACAGGGAATGGCAAGTGTGGCTTTTCCCTATGGAGACGCAGCTGAGACTTTGCAGGACTTTGCAAGGAAGCTGGGAACTTCCCTTGAGAAACTGGTTATTGTTATCAACCAGGGTTTCAGTGATGGAGATCTGCTACCTAGTAGTATATTAGACATAGCTGAAGAGAGTGATTTCAACCCATGCTATATATTCTTATCAAAGTATTCTGTGGTTCTTTTCATAGCAGTACATTTTTAACCTGTAGTGATCTTTGCCTGCCTGTTATTATTTCTAATGTTGGCACCAACGTCTTCATTCAAGTAACTCATGTTAAAAACACAAGTATCTTGGGGCATGGTGTCTTAAGGGTGCACGTTGAAGTTTTGTCCACTACTATTCAAGCATCACGAGAGCCTGGCAGACACTCGATACCTGTTGGTGTCAGCAGGCAAGACTCTCAAATGTGTGCTGAGATAATCCCCTGAGAGGTGACAAAGTCTCTTTGGATTACAGACCAGCCCACCCGATAGTCACCCGCGGGATATGTCCGAGTCCCAAAACCTGGCGGCAGACTTATTGACATTCCATAGGTGAAGGTCAGAGACTTCTAAAGAGTGGCCTGTCAGGCTGTATTTTTGATTTCCAGATCAGATGGGAAGCCAAGAGTAGAAACTCAGCAAGTGTTTTGTCCTTGCTTGGTGCCACCAACCAATGGGGTGGCACGCGGGCAGCAGGTCCTGCCCCAGAATGGGGAGAAGCACCTTTAGGGGCAATAGATTCTGTGATTCTGTGATAGCTGCTATGTCCTTTCCTCAGCTTCCTGCTCACCAAAATAGCGAGTGCCTCTGCAGTTGTAAAGCCATCTTCTGTTCTGTAGCAAGAAGTCAATGGTACCGGCAATAAACCAATTGCTTATTTTTCTATATTTCAACCACTGGAAGGAAGGTGGCTTGTTTGTCACCTGTTGAAATTAGGCACTGTTGCAGATGTGTGTGTGTGTGCAAGGAAGCAACCTTGGAAATAGTGGTGCAAGGTGGCCTATCAGACAAATGCCTTCACTATTGAAAAGAGACTTGTCCCTTGTGTTTGGATAAGCCTTTGCCAAACAAAGAGCTTTTGCAGGATGGAGCCAGAGGCTCATGATTTCTTGCTTTTGCGTGATGCTGTCTAACCTTAAAGGTGGCAGGGGAGGGTTACACTCACCAAGACCTCATTAGATGCTACCACTGAGGGTGGCTGGTTGCTAAAACCTCAAGTTGGGCTAATGGAAAATCACTCGTGAACTGTGTATCACCTCGTAAACTTTCCCTAACCTCAGTTAGACTAGTAAATACAGAAGTCCAGTGACACACCGTACTTGTTGACATACTAAAAACCACCACCCCACTGGCATGCCGGTTAGGTTGTGATTGAAGATGTCAGGCAACTGGGGGGCAAAAGCCTGGCAGAAGAAATTCTTTGCAAATAACATACCCAAAGGAGCTGCGGGAGGTTTTTTTCTCTCTGTGACATGGCTTGCTCACATTTAAAAAACCCAAACAAACAAACCTCAAATGGCTTTTGGGCAAAAATAATGACTCCAGCAATTCTTTTGCATGAATCAGCTGATTTTTTTTGCCATTTCCTCTAAAGAAGCAAAATTAAAGTGTTTCACGGAAACAAAGCTTCATTACATCCTCCTTACTCCCCTGAAATTTTATTAAAAGGAACTGTTTCCTCTCTTTCCTTTGGGCACAGGGGCCCGGAGACACCCTCTTTGGCAGGATGCTGCCAAAAGGGAACTTCCAACCTCAAAAGGGGTGGGAGATGCATTTTGCTTTGTGGGGTATTTTAGGTCCCCTTTGCAGCCAGGACAGCAGGAGGAGCAGAGCTGGAGTGTGAGAGCTGCCAAACTGCAGCTCAGCAGTGGAAAGCACCATCCTACAGGAATTCCAGATTCCCTGAGCCTGTTGGCTGCTCTGAGCCACCCAACTGGAGGAGCTACCCTTCCCTTCCCTGCCTTACTGCCTGCCTGCTGCCAGCCCACCATACTTGTATAAGTCTTTGTGCTCTCAGCTACAAAGTTTAACCCATGATTAGTGAATTACGAGGTTTGCTGCTGTTTCAGCCTGGCTAATAGCACTATTGATCTGTATTTGTCATTGTACCCTTATTTATAGAAAAACTATCTCCGAAGCTGTTGACCTGGTGCCTGTTGCTGTACTTTGATCCCATAATGCGCCAGGGCTGCCCTGAGCTCTGGTTCTGTCTGTCTTGATGTTGGTGTTGACCATAATGCCATGAAAGCTTGCTGCTTAACGTGTGAAATTTTAAGGGAAGGGCGAGGTAAATAAGAAAGTAGATGGATGGTTGTTGCTTCGCATAGAGTTGGCATGGGCAGTGAAACAGCTGACTTGCAGAGTGGGGTGGAAAGGGGTAAAGGGTCCTAAACACCACTTCATATTAATGTGCTCTGTACTAAGTACATTGCAGAGGGTACAGGTTAACTTTCAAAATACAGCAGAAAAGTGCAGTATGTACCTATTTAAAGCTGCCTAGCTATCTATTTGTGAAACGTTCAATCAATAGAAATCTTCTTAGAAATCTATACCATGCATCAACTTTCTTTTTCATTTTTTAATTTTTTTAATTTACCCCAAGTGTCTTTTTCTACATTAATGAGTAGCATGGTTTCATGATCATCTCCAGGAGCACAAGTGCAATTCTGTGTACTTAGAAATCTGGGGGATGATGGCATCCAACTTGGGCATCCCAGTTTGATACTTCAAGTGGAAAGGCTATTCAAATTGAGCTGAAGACACTGCAGTCTCTGATTGTTTACTGGTTTGACAGTGTAATATTCAAAGCACAATACTGATAATTTAGATGTACACATTTCTGTCAGGCATTCATCATGCACTGCTAATCTGCTGTATGTTTTTGTTGCATTTTATTAGCTTTTAATTTCTCTTTGATGACCATGCAAGCCCTGGGGCGCAGAGTGGCTTCCTTATGCTAGAAGTGTGTGTTCATCTGCCTGACCACAGCTTTTCTGTGCTCGTGTGGGTGTTGGAAAGGAGGTTAGTGGTGTTCCTAGTGCTGTCACATTTTTGGATCAAATGATCAGAGTGGAAAAACATGAATTTGACATACTTAGTAATGCTGAGACTGTTAAATAATACGGGCAGAAGGGGTCTGTGTCCTTAGTGGCTGTGCACAGATGAGTGCTCTTGATGGGTAGAGCTGCGCTTTTTAGAGCTACAAGCTAAACAAACTGGACAACACACATTTGCTCAGCAAAATGCTATGGAACATGTTTTGCAGTGGTTAATGTGAGGTCTGCTTACAGATAGATAGATTTTTTTCCTTTGTTAATTGTAATTCAGTTTCCTGAATGGTAAAAAGGAGGATTTTTATTTAATGGGCAAGAGGAAATAAGGACAGGTAGGTTTATTGCTCATCTGTGTTCTGCTGTGCTGTATTAGAGACTAAAAAGCTTTAATCTTGCCGGAAGCCAGTTTTCCTGGTCTGACCTACTCAAAAGAGGAGTTTGTGGGGCTGCTGACACCTCCAAGTCTGGGTGCACCCAACACATGGTTTCATTCTCTTGGAAAAAGGAGTGTTGAGGGAAAATATAAACTAGAGATAATATATAATGCTTATAAGCAGAACAAGTTGAAAGTATCTGCTTTTTTTAAAAAAAAAACCAAACAAACGCCAACCTTTTATGATTAAAAAATGCCTTTCATAAAACATTACCTGGCAAGCAGGCAATGAAAAATAAATATACAAATACTCAGCTGGACACTTTGTACACTCTTATGATATCTGTCTCTTCAAGTATGTCTTTTGTGGGGAGAATGGCAGAGAGCTAAGGCTAAATGCACACGTCATGACACTCTTGGCTGTGGAGGAACCCAAGCTCTGTGGCTGCCATCAGGCAGAGCCAAGCCACAGCTGCCCAGGGGGTGGAAGACGAGGAGTGGGGCTTTTTGGCTTGGCATTTGAGCAGGATCTGTTCCCTGTCCCACCTATTACTTAGTTTATTTAGTGACTCTTAAATACGCTCAGGGTTCCCCTTATCAAAGGCGAGTGCTGTGAGTGCCAGCCTGGTGAACAAAAATAAGGGAGATCCCCACCCCGCCCAGGCCTGCCTTCAGACAAAGGAGCACTTTAGCAGCAGGTACGTGAAGGACAGACTGAGGGCACCTCTTGGCCCCAGGGGGGGCTTCAGCACTGCAGCTCCTGGTGGTCCTGGAGGATCTGTCTTCCACTGGCTGGGTTCTCAACCACGAGTTCTCCTCCTCATGTGGTGGACCAGCCCTCAAGCAACAAAGAAAAAAAGCTGGAAGCTGTTCATATAGGAGACACAATGTGTGAATTATCTAATTCGCATGGGAAATCATGAGGAAGATGGACATCTGGCTACCAATGTTCACTGTCATTTACCTTTAAAAAACCAACATCCAAAGACCCAATGCAGAAAAAAAAGATGCACATTTTCTAAAGGGTAAATATTTAAAAGGCATTGATAAATCTTTGTGGAGACAGTGGCTTTGCTCAATTTACTAATTTATTACAAATAATAATTTTAGCTATCAGAAAATACTGTATTAGACCAGGGTTTCGGGTAAGTGGTTGGGAGACTGTACCAATAAACAAGGTTTACCTGAAAAAAAAAAAAAGGTAAAATACTTATTTTATTGCAAATGCTGACATGGCAATGCATTATAGATCAGCTCCAGGTTTTTAAAGAAATAAACATTCACAGAATGGCCTTTTTTTCTTTGTGAAAAACATATTTCACTTCTTGGAATTCATCATGAAACCAAAAGGAAACATTTCAAAGAGGAAAGATGTCAAAAAAGATTTCATTTCTGTTGAATTTTTTTGAATACTCAGTCTCTTTGAAGGCAATATTGTATCAGATTTCCCTTGCTGTCCATTTTGTACCAAAACCATGCCTGACAGCCAATTAGTTTGTTGTGTTCAGCTGGATTTGGAGCCTTCTGCTGCAGGAAAAAATGGTATAGGAGCCATTCCTGCTGTGCTGCCCCAAATGCTTCTTTAAAAATCATGGGTAGAGGCTAGTGCCACAGCCTGTATCAGCCATGATACACTTGTAATGATTCAGCTCTATTGTCTTCAGTGCCAGCTGAAAAATAGATGAGAAGTGTGAATACTTAAGGTGTAATTGATTTTCATTTCTGTTGCATTGGTGCAGCTCTACTGGCAGGTGTGGTATCATGAGAGATGATGAAATTAGGCTGTCCAAGCTAATAGCAATGAGCAACCCCAGGCTTGAGTTGTGTGTTAAGGTGTTTCACCCATCAGGACAAGCGTGTAACAATGTGCTGACCTATCACTGAACGTTAGACGTGTCCAACAATATTATATACCTTTGCTGGCTCTATACAGGCCTCAGCAGGACAAACAGAGAGCAGAGTGGGCAATTGCCTGCAAGATAAACTCATCTCACCTCTCAGGTTGTTGCAGAGGGCTGCTTCTGCAAGCCAGATCTCCCATTGTTCCTGATGGTGCATTTGCCAGCCTGGGTCCTGCCAAGGTGGAGTGTGACCCTGCTGGTGGCACGTGTTGTCACGCAGGGTGGTGTGGCCCCATCCCTTGCCCTGGTCCGCATTCGTCGTGCAGCTGTGGCATCTGGACTGAGCACTCACTGACAGGTACAAGTTGGTGGCTTGGGATCTCTCCCTTGTTGATGCTTGCATCCTGCAACCTTTCTAGAGACATGCTGGAAGTGTTTTGGGAACTCTTTTCCCTCTAAGAAGTATTGGAGTTTCTTTATAATACAGAGAAGAGACAAAAAGCAGAGAATACAGTACTTTGTTTTTTAAATTTGGAAGCTTTAGTGTACTTGGTTTTAACTCAAATGACCTGAAACTTTCCACTTGACACTCCCTGTTTTGAGCCAGATCAAAAATATGCTATTTGGATACCTTCCCCTTGGCTTTTGCTCTCTCACCGGCCCAGAACAGGAACATGCTGATAATGTATAAAAAAAGCACATTAAACTCAGCAGCTCAGAGGGGTCCGTTTGTCAGAGCTGTAACTGAGTGAACAGTTTTCTGGCACTGCAATCAAGCTCCATCAAAACCTTCATCTCAAGCTATGAACCAGATAACAGCGCTCAGCTCAATCAGTGCTGAGAAAACATTTGCAGATGTAAAACTGGAAGAGAAGAAGTGGGAGTTATATTAAACCTGATTTTCAACTGTAATTTCCCAGGGATGGCATCCTTGTCTGGATGGCATCATTTCTTCAGGAGACAAGGAGACATGAGCTCTGAGCCAACTCCCCTTGTCTGTAGCACAGGCCCATGGGGAGGCTGCAATTCTCTCCATCCAACAAGAGGTCCCAGGCACCCCTGCCCCATATTCAACCTACAGCCAACATTCTACCAGCTGGGCTCCATCCCCCAGACCTGCACAGCTCTGTGGGGACTTGTGTCCATCTCCTGGGCATTTTGTGATTGCCTCACTATTGACAGTTAGGAGGTAAGATGGTGCCATGTAGGGAGGAGTGCCTTTCTGTGAGGTTCTGCATTTTCCTGTGAAGTGGATGTACCCCTCAAGCCGTCATTCAGGTTTTCCTGCAAGGGGGGAATAATGAACTGCTCAGGGTGGGACCACTGAGATTGGGGCCAGAATGCAGGTGCTGGGCATGCAGGGCAGGTGGTCGAGCCATAATTCTGGTTGCAGGACAAGAGCAAACCCTTTGTGTCTACCCCATCAGTTCCTTGCCCCCAGGTCAGGTGGTTGGGCTGTGGTGAGAGAAACCCCTTTCTGAAGGGAAACCGGAGCATACAAGCGGGGCACATGCTTTACGGCTTTGCAGCAGCTGTGGCCCAGAGTCCTGCATACAATTGTGAGAGGTTTTGCGTTGGTTTTTTTTCTTCAAAATGAGGGACAAGGAAAAGAGACACAAACAAATGAAAAGCCTCCACATAATTCCAGTTAATTGTGCAGTGGGCAGAGGCCGAAAATCTGCTTTCCTTATTCCTGCAGGCTGAAGCCCTGGAGCATGTGATTTGATTATCGTCATTGTGGCAAGGCAGTGCTCAGTGCTTGTTGCAAGAGAGGACCTTCCTGGGGCGCTTAGGGGGCCACTGGTTCCTGGGGCAGACGTGTTGAGCCCTGGTTGTGTCCAGCCCCTGCCCCTCCAGTCTCCTCCTCATGGAGATGTGCCAAAGGCTCTTTCCAGGAGAGACCTGAAATGCCACAGGCAGTGAGTGGGAGGCTGGGCTGGTACCTTTCTGGTGGCCCCAGCATTTCATAACCTGCCCCGTTCATTTAAATAAGACATGCATCTTAGTTAAAGCCTACATGGCTTGAAGCCCAGCCTCCAAATACTGAACCAGGGATGTGGGAAGGTCCAGAGGCACTTGACAGCACCAGTGGTACACTTTTGTCTAAGGTACTCTATAGGATGCTGGTCTCATGCTCAAGGAGGGTTGTGGAAGTGATGGGAAGAGTTAACAGGACCCAGACCCTGGAAAACAACCTGGCAAACAGGGGATGTAATCAGCTCAGATAGCTGAGCCTAGCAAGGGGGGAACTGAGGAGTGAGCTCACTGGTCTATATAGGTCAACTTTGTAGGCCAAACCTTTGAGCCCTCTCCAGCTGTGAGGCCAGCAGGAATGTGGATGACCGGTGGCTGAAATCTGCATTGCAGTGACCAGCAGCACTGGGTCCTTTCTTGTAGGGCAGGGAGGGCCGAGAGCTGTGCAGAGCCCAGGTTAATCTCAGGCTTGCAACAGTAAGACAGCTTCAGTGTCTTCAGAAAGAAACTTGAGTGAGTTGGAAAGAGCCTGGGAGAGAAATGCAGCCCCATGTTAATGGAAGTTATAGAATCATAGACTCATAGAATCATAAGGTTGGAAGAGACCTCTGAGATCGTCGAGTCCAACCATGCCTGTCTCCCTACTAAACCACGTCCCTAAGGAACTTATCTGCCTGTCTTTTAAACACCTCCAGGAATGGTGACTCCACCCCCTCCTTGGGCAGCCTGTTCCAATCCCTGACCACCCTTTCAGTGAGGAAATTCTTCCTAATGTCCAGTCTAAACCTCCCCTGGCTGACAAGTCCTCATGGCAGTGACAAGGAAACCTCCAGTGCCCAAGGCCCGTGTGCTATGGTCAGTATCAGGTGGCCTGATGCGCTGATGCAGAAGTGGGGTCTTTGTCCTGGCTTGCTCATAATTTAAGATGACTGTGGGGAAATTTTGGGGCAGCTTATTCAGAAGAAACCCAAAAGACAGCTCAATGGCAGTTTGCGTGTGCTGACAAGGACAAGGCAGCTCCCCTGGGCAGGATGCAAACTCCAACCAACAAAAGCATAGCAACAAATGAAGCAATACACCCCTACAGTTTGGATGATTAGCTGTTCAGGCAGCTTGTCAGTAGAAGTAAAAGGTTTTTGTGTTGTTTACAGGCCCTAAGTCAAGGTGGAGTTTCTTTCTGAAACGCATTCTCTTGTCCAGTCAGACCCCATAGACTGCATGTGAGAGCTGTGGGGTGGTGACCACTGCCACATGCCAGCAAGGAGGTGGCATGTGGCTGGTGCTGGTCCCTAGCTCGGGCATCGCTGTGTGGTTTCCCACAGGTGCCAGCCACAACTGAGGCTATTGGATTCATACCAGCCCCCCACCAAGCACAACCCACATCCACTCAGCCTGCAGTGTCACCTATCCAAGGGAGAAACAGACTGGAGCCTGTTGCTATGAGTGCGCTGCTGCTCCCGTCCTTACTAGACCATGCTGTAAGGTGCAGTGTCGGCTTTTCTCAGCAGATGGATTGTCCCAGGCTCCACTAGTAATTAGCGCTGGAAATAATAATGACCGGAATGACAAAAGGCTGCGGATAGATTGGAGGTTTTATACAGGATAAAATGAAAAGTTGCAGTCCACATGTTTGAGGTCTTGCACTGAGTTAGTGCTGCTGTAATTGGTTATGGAATAAATTCATAGCTTCAGCAGGAGGTGGAAACACTCCTGGACGTACTGAAGTTCTTCCTCATGGTTTGCAAGGCCCATTCACAGTCCCTTACAGAAATAATTAGACTGTAAGAAATTGACTTAGCTAGCAAAAAATCCTTAGCAATGTACATTAGAGAAAATCAGAACACTTCACACCTCTGAATAAAATTTTATTCATGTATTGTTAGCATGCTTTCTTACAAATAAAAAGCAGAAGCTAGTATTAGGTGTAAACCCCGAAAACAAATATTAAGAACACCATATCCTTTGTGAAGATCATTTAAATAAGCTTTTAAAGCCTGATTGGTGTATTTAAGTAGTTCCATTAACTGACTTTTTAATGCCCTTTTACTGATTAACTTTATCTATGTACACAAAATTAGGGTGTGAACGGCTATGGGCAGCTTAAGATTTTTCTTTCCACACGAAATTCTAATGGGAAACTATTTGTCAAAGAGTTTTTTGCATGACTATTTGGTCTCCAACATTTTCATAAGTGGCTTCATGTTGAGATGTAGTGTGCTACAACTGAGGTTCCCCAGTCAGGTGCAATCTGCTCTGAAGAAGAATACGAAGGAACTGAAGGAGTGTATTAGAGTCATATTAACACTCCACATGGATTTTTTTTGAATGGGAGCGTTACTTCCCATAAACTTCCTTTAAAATGCACTTAATACTTCTTGTTTTCAGTGGTGTGCAGTAGACTGGTAGTGCTGTTGCTGCTGTAGCACTGAACCGAATCCTTCCAAAGGAGTAAACAGTCTCCATCCTCCTTGACTCCGTCCCTGTCCTTGTCCCAACTCCGAACCCTCTGCATGTGCCACCACATATGATTGCACCCAGCAACAGTTGTACCTATCAACACACTGCAGAAATCAGTGGAAATGGGATATGAAGACAGGAAAATTCAGCTTCCTTTATTCTTCAAGTAGTGGTTAGACAAGCATATCTAGATTTAAAAAATGTTAGTAAGCTTACCTACACAAAGCTTAAAATTCCACTTGCTGATTCATTTGAGCACGACAGAGAAGTGGGTAGGGTACGGTAAGGTAAAGAGGAAACACAGAACACGAGGTAGGTGCAGGTCAGCAGGATAAGTGCTTATGTGCTCAGAGGGATTAAAGTAGGGCGAGATGCAGTCCCAGGAGCACTGACCAGTGCAGGAATCAGCTATAGGGATAGTACGCAACACTGGCTCCCCAGTTATTTTGTTAGCTGCTGATGCTGAGATGTATTTAAGGCTTGTTTATACAAGTTATTGTAGAACTTTACATTTTGTGATATAATTAAGTGAGCACTATTCCCAGCTTCTCCCTAGCAGGACTGCTGTTATACAGATAAAACTTCATGTGCAGTGAGGTATCTGATGTACCTAGTTTACCAACAGAGCTTGCACTGTCTGTCAAAGACATGGTTTTGCATCAGTAGAATCATAATACTGTAAGTTTGAGGGCAGAAGTAATTTTGCTACTATATAAATAGGTTTTATTTGTAATGGTTTTCCTCATACTAGATTAATCTGCACAGTTATTAATGCCTTAGAGCATAAACTGTGCCCATTATAGGGATGATACTGTTGTTTCAATGGAAGTTCTCCTCCTGACTGAAATAAATCTGTGTAGATTCACTGCAGAAAAATCTTGAAATCTTCTATATGAACATCAGATTTAACTTTGCATTCAAGTGAATAGCCTTGAACTGTCCAATGCAGTCAGGTAATAAAGCCATTGAAACATCTCATCCCTGCACAAAGTGTGCAGCCTGTAAGACAGTCACCCTCTTCAGCTACAAGTGCTTCTCTGCCTTCCCCCACCGTTGTCTTATCAACACATGCATTCAGAAAATCCCAAGGACAGAGGTCCTATTCACATGTTTCATAGTGCTACAAAACAAAACAAAGCAAACCTAAACCCAACCCAAAGAATGGCATCTGTTGATGAGTGTTTGCAGTCTGGCTTTGCCTCTGCCTGCCTTATGCTTGAAAAAGCTCGTATGTGGAAATATGAAACGTCACTTAGCGAGGCGACGTCCAAGCGATGTTGCTTGTCAGGGGAGATGACAATATAGAACCACCAACGCAATCGGTGTTTCAAGCTGCCAGTTTCCTGCTTAAAGGAGAAAGGAGCAATGTGGATGGGGGTCTTGGGGGAGCTGAGTGTGGGGGTGACTCCAGTTGGGAAGGCAGAAATAAACCTTGATTCAAGCCAAACACTCTGCTCTGTGAGACCCACCTCCTCTTCAGCCAGCTAAGCAGCATCCATGCTGTCTGTTTTTTTTAATTTGATCTAGCCTCTTTTGATGACTAAGGGAACAGGAAGATTATAGTTTAAGTTTATAATTTTCATTTGATGTGACAGGTTAAAGCTATATGCATTTAGAGGAGGTATGGGTTATTTTAGTTCAATTACAACACTGATATAGGCCCTGACTCACTCTTTGAGGCCTGGCTTCATGTAGACATATACTGACAAATTTACTGCTAATGAAATACAGGAACATGTTTAGGTTACTCTGCTTAAATGCTTTGCTAGTGTAGGGGTGGACTTACACAGCAGCTGCAATCCTGAATCAGAATTATAGATAAACAGATTTTGCTTGTTGGTTTTTTTTTCCAGCAAAAAGGCTAGATATTTCAGAATTTATTTAATTCTTCTGCCCCTCCCAGATATTAACCCGGGTAATCTCTGAGTGCAATGTGTGCTTTTTGGTGCATGGAGACCAAACACCCTCAAGTGTCCCTGACAGCTGGGCAGGCTAAGATATGCAGAGAAGCAAACTGCTAAAACTCACATAGCAAGCTGGGAGCAGTAACCTTTCACTGACACCGCTGAAGGGTATGGGAGAAGGGTTTATATCAAACGGCAACGCATTCCCATTTCAGCATGCACCTTGAGTAGGACCACCCTGAGGCCAGGTGGTAAGCGATGTGATGTGCAGCAGCTATGTGGGCAGAGGTGTGAGCCCCAGCCCTCTGTTGGTTTCCAATTTTCCGTGGGAAAATATCCTATGTTCGGGTGGAGGGCAGGAAATCAGCTTTCAGAAGCTTTTGTGTGTCCAGTATCTCTTGGACTTAGTAGGTCCAACCATGATAAAGAAAGCGTTAGCTGTTTCCCAAAACTAAAGGAAAGGACTTATAAGGAACCTGGAGCACAGAAGAGATAGTCAAGTATGCAGAGGGAAGTACATTCTAGGTGCCTTAGCTCCCTCTTTATAGGAAATTAAACCTACCTGCGTTTGGGGTTTTGCCTTAAGATAATAAGAAGGCAAATCCCCATGCTTTCTGGGGCAGTCCTCTCTGTAGCAAATCTGGAAGTGCATATGAACCTCTCCTCTTACTTCTGTTTCTCCCTCAAAGTAGAACAAGCAAACAGCATTTTCTATGTCTCCTTCAGTACATCTATCCATCTCTAGCCTTGGAGCAGAGGGGGAGGAGAATGGGAGCTGCCAGCAGCGCGTAGTGATTGATTCCTCTCTTATTTTTTACGCTGCGCTAGAACAGCCTGTTTCAAAAATGACAGTGACAAATCAAAGTGAATATTTCTTGCTAGAAATTAAACTTCTCTGATTTGTTAGTGGGTACACTGCTATTAAATGTGTTACTTTATCCATAACATTTATTTGGAAGTATTTTCTGCTTGAGCTTTCAGCCCTTAGGAGAGAAATATATTTCCATGAAGCCATTTGCTTCGATAATTGTTGTCATGTGAAACTTCGTGTCGGTGATTGCTGTCACCAGGGAGTAGTTTGCATATATGCAAAGGTAAAAACACTGCGCTTCTCCACTGGCACCAAGAATTATCAAGTGGCCCTGGAAAGGGACCAGGCATCTTGCCCGAACTTGGAGCAGCCCTAAAGCAAAGGCCTGACTATGCCTGAGGCCAGGGGCTGTCCTGAATAGCAGTGCCAGGGATCCAGTAAACACAAGGATCCGAGGAGAGGGGTGATGAAGTGACTGGGTAGAGAACTGAAATCGACGACTGGGAGATGGGTGCTGCTACCTGGGGGTGCGTGCACGGTGGAATTTGCTCCCCTTTGCCCTTTTCACCAGTACGTCATTCCTCATCACGGAAAACTCAGTGACTTGGAGGGTGCCTTAATGCAGGCTTTTTAGCAGAGGGAGGTTTCTCTCCCACTGGGCAAAAGAAGGCAGCATCGCTCCTAACTGGGAGCGCAGAGCAGAACTTTCCCAGGGCTGGGGAAGGCTGGCTCTGCTCTGACACGATTTCCAGCTCAGTGAGCACCAGTCCTGCGTCTGGGAAGTCATCACCTCTCCCTCCTCGCAAAAATATCCAAAATAAAAACATTTGCGGGCAGTCTCTAACTTTCACTTCCCTGCCGACGGAGCCGCAGCGGTTCTGTCGGTCTGTTACCTACGGGAGAGAGGGAGGGAGGCAGAGAGAGGGAGGGAGGAGGGAGAGAGGGAAGAGATAAGCAGGGAGCTCGGGTTACCGCTGCCGCATCGCTGCCTTCCCTGGCTTCTCGCTCCGGAGAGGCACTGATGATCCTGCGCCGCCTCGCCCGGGACGGCAGGGCTGCAGGGGGATCGCGAGAGACTTCCCAAAGTGCAGCCGGCGCCTGTCTCTAGGAAGAGCATCTCTCCCTCCCGCCCGCCGCAGCTCCCGCGCAGCACGGCCAGAGCCGCCGGAGGATGCACTGCAGGCGTCTGAGGTGAGGATGTGCCCCTTCCTCTGCGCGACCCCAGGGGAGTCCGCTTACCTGTGGCCGTGCCCTTGGACCCGCGCCACCGACTTTCGAAACTCGCTGGCGGCCGCGGCTCCCTTGGGAGGGTCAGAGAAGAGGGAGTTGCGGCTGTGACCCTGCCTCAAAGATCGAGATCAAAGTCCAGAGCTCCCTGCCTGGGGCAGTCACTCGCCCGGGCTGGGTGGCACACGGGGTTCAGCGAGGGCTCCAGACTGCCAAGCCCACCCTCTGGCAAAGGCGGTGGTGAGGCGCAACGCGCTAATTGGCGTGAGTGGTGGACTTGGTTTGGTGGTAAGAGGGTAGTGAATGAGTAATCTAATTTGTCAGAGGATTTAGTGTGCGTTTTAACATGGGGCAACATTCTGGCAGCCGGTCTCCAGATGAAGACCAGGATCAGCTTGGACAAAGAGAGGGCAATGTTTCCCTCGCTGTCCTGCGAGACTTTGGATAAAGCGCTTAAAAAGAAGATCCATAAAGTACAGGTAAGCAATTAAAAAAGCAGCCATTGAGCCTGAATGCTGTGCACATTAATGTGCATAATCAGCACTTTTGAAGCCAAGTAGTCATTTACAAAGGATTTGCCAGAGGGAGAGCCCCGCGGTGGCATTTCTGTTCCTCTGCTTTCGGCCTCAGCCCTGCTAAACAAAAAAGGAGCTGACTGCTCTCCCTCCTGGTTAGCATTTAGCAAGGGGCTGAGGTGGTGAGGACAGCCTGAGTGAGTGTCCGTGTGCTGTTTCTGCCCTGGGTGGAAACTGTATGACAACCAGGAACATTATTCTCCGAAAGCACCAGATTGCTTCTTTAATAGAGACATAAATGCAAAGACTTAGTTCAATTGTCATATTGATAGGGATACGATAGGATGGGGTAGGATAGGTTGGGGTAGGATAGGATAGGATAGGATAGGATAGGATAGGATAGGATAGGGTAGGGTAGGGTGGAGTAGGCTAGAGTAGAGTAGAGTAGAGTAGAGTAGAATGAAACAGAATAGAATAGAATAGAATAGAATAGAATAGAATAGAATAGAATAGAATGTATCGATCAGAAGGGGCTTACAAATAAAGCTCCAAATGCTAAAAAATGACTCTGTCAAGAGGCATCATGAAATGAAAGAGCTCAGAATGGCACGAGCACCTGGCTTACCTACCCCAGATAAGCACTGCCCTAACTTAAAATACGGAAAAAATCCACCCGAAAGACAGCATCCTGGCAAGTCCTCATCCTACAGTGATATTGGCAAGGTTGAATAGCACTCTGTTTATGAAAGATTTAAGAGTAACATTGGAATGTCTTTATGTGGAATTTCTCCTGTTTTAAACATTTCTTGTACAATCTGCATAGCTGTCTCTTCTCTGCAGTGCTCCTTTACTTAATCTATCTCAATATTGTTATTTTCAGGTGTATTTTTATTTTGCATTGAGTCTAACATGCAGCACTGCTTCTAAGTCAGAGTAAAATATATAATTTTTGGGGGGAGGACACAGACACATACAAATAAACATAATTTTTGGAGAATTGTGCTTCTAAATCTCAGAGAATCAGGCTTTTGGAGTCACAGCATAGACAGCAAGAGCTTAAAAAAGAAGTTTTATTATTTGTTTATCAAATAAGAGGGTGGGGGTGAGTTGGACTTTATTCCTGTCCAGCCCGATGAATGTCATGGGTTTATACACACGCTGCTCCAGTAATCCTTTCATAGACAACTTCTTACCTCTGGTGAGATCTGGAGTTTGGAATACAGAAAGTAAAACAGTAATTGTAGTAAAATAGCTGATTCATGAGGCAATTCTTAGAAGTTTAATATGCTCATTAGGATCAGTGATAACTGGAAGATGAAGACATTTTTGGAAGAGAGGGAGCATTAGAAGAAATGAATCTATTAACGTCGAAGATAAACCTGAAAAGGGACTTTTGGTACACAGGGGTGAAGGGAAAACAGAGACAAAGATGATTTTTAGGCTGAACGTTTGGAAAAAAATCAGTACCAATATAGGAAAAAGTCCGTCTGGGAGAACAAGGAGGGAGCGCCTCAGAGATGTTGCTGTTACCTCTGCCTGTCAGAGAGGATGCCTTTTTGCTAGTTGTCTGCCAACTCTGTTTGGATTACCTAACTCTCCAAATATGTTCCTAAAAAAGGGCAAAAAGCAGATACTCTGGGAGCTGGACTATCATGTCTGTCCTGTATGGTTTCTCTGTGTCAATAGTCTGAACTGTGCAACAGGATGCTTAACAGCCCATATTCCAACTGCCAGTGCAAAATCTTTCTCCTTTCTGGAAAAGGGATCTGGCCTTACTTTAGTAAGGCTGGTATTTGGGGAGGCTTTTTAGGGCCAGTATTCATGAAGAGAATTTTGCAAGCAGTTTGGAAATGCAAAATGATATTTTAAAATAGAAATAAGTGTTCTTGACTTGGCTAGAGTCCCTGAAAATACATTTCTTTTTGACTCTTCAGATGCAGCGCTTCTTTTCTGTGACATTATGGAAGCAGATCCATCTCCTGATAAACTTTTGGGAGTTTGGAGAGCAAAACTGCATTTTTGTCTGAGAATGCTGTTTAGTTTTCCTGAATCAATGTCATGAGCCAGTGTTCATGGTTGGGTGCATGAGATTAAGGTACATCAAGAGCTAATGGTTCTTGACGGTTTTTTTAACAAATACAAAGATGTAGCTTCTGATTCAGAAGGTCCCTGTGCCACAAATGCCTTCTCTCTGTGAGAACATCCTTGCCATGATCTTTATTCTCCTTTAGGCATCTGCCACCTGAGTACTCTCAGAGGCAGAACCCAGAGGCCATGTAAACCTCTGTTCTGGGCCATTGCAACCATTTTAGTCATGAAAATCACTACATCCAAGGTGACACTTCGGTATCTGAACTGGAAAGACTGTGCTTTCGAGTGCATAAGACTCTCAAATGTTTGTTATTTCCTTATAATAATAAAGATGCACCTTTTAAATTGGTGAATGTTGGATGACAAACTTCTACTATGCTTATGTGTTGCTTTTGAGAGCACTACAATGTTAAGGTTTTGTTTATATGCATATGTTGGTGCGGTAGTTAAACTACCATACCTTATCCTCTGTGGTACACAAAACATGATTTGGAGGTGGAAGCAGTGGAAGTTTTTGTTTCAAGACATAAGGTTGTATTTTTTCTTTGATTGCCAGGAAAAAAGGTTTCTTTGCTTATTATGGCTATGCCAGTGTTTAGGCTGTATTGATCATGCTGCTTAAGAAATACTGTTGTATGCATATATCTCTATGGGTCTGTACTATATATATGCATGGGAATTCCTTGGGATTAATATTAGTCTAGAATTTAACATATATGGTAATATGATTTTTTCCTAGTAATATTTAATTCTAAACTTGACTCATTTCTACTCTTCATGTTTTTTATAATTATTTTTTTCTGTATTAAAATCCAAATTAATAAATAAATCCAGCATAATATTCTACAAAGAAGATTCAACCTGCTGTTAAAGTTACAGGGTCAATCAGCTAAATGGGTATTAGCAATATAACAACAGAGCATAAGCCAGACAACATAGTAGGATTTGCGAATCAGCACCAGTAATGCTCCTTTTCTATCTGTTGTCTAATGGATCGCTTACAGTGTAGGATCTAGAGATGTGGACTGCTGCCCAGGCATGTTTACCCACTACCCAGAGTCAGCTCCCAAGCCATAAGACATGGAGAGCCTTTCTGGAGAGCCTGAGGCTTATTTTAAGCATCAAAATCTCCCTCTGTCAGAGCCTCTCTCCCCATGCACATCCCATGATGGCAGGCCAGGGGTAGCACCCAGGGAGGAGCTGGGAAAGCTAATGCCCCCAGCAGCAACGCAATAAAAAAAAAAGACAAAATAAAAAAAAAAAAGACAAAAATAGTTTTAAAAAGGCAAAGGATTTGGCTGTAAACAAAGTGCCTAGCAACTCAGTGCTTAAATGACAGGAACTGGCATGTATGAAGCAGAGGAACAATGTATTGCTTTTACTCACTGACAGACTGACAAGGAGAGACAATCCTGGTAGCAGAAGTTGGTGAGAGGTAGCAGAGGGAAAAAATTTTTCCATGGTCTGATAGTGAGGGCAGCAGAAGATGTTTTTCCCTTGTCCTTTACTCTTTCTGGTCTTCCATCCTTCTTGCCTGTCAGTCTTGACATTTTTTTTGAGGACATTGTTAATATACATTACCATAAAACTCCCTCTGAAAAGTGATATTTTAAAGTGCCAGAAAGGTGACATTTAACCTCATCACCTTGGTGGCTGTTCACATGCAGTTCCTTCAGTTGGAAGTGGCACCACTGACTTGAGAGGTTCCGTGGGACAATGCCACAGACCGCGCAGGGCTGCAGTAGACAGGCAGTGCTCTCAAGGGACGAAGCAAGACAATATGCCCCTGTGCGACTCTTTATTGCAAGTAGGGGTTCATCACCAATGTTTCCAGTAGTCCTGCCCGGGACCTGAGTGGGCACTGCTGCTTCTGACAACATCTGGTAGGCACCGGGCAGCATCCTACTTCAGGAGCAGGGGGACAGCTGAAAGCTGCTGGGCCAGGGGCACTTGGTTATTCCTCCCCTGACTTCTGGGCTTGAGCTAAGGGGGAAACTCAGCTACCCACAGGATGGAAAATTTAGCCTCTCTCTGAAAATGGTGATCTAGCCCCTGCTGAACCCACTGCCTCCCCAGACACGTTGTCTTTGAGAGCTCCAAGTGGTCCCTGCTCCACTGAAATGCTTGCATTTAGGTAAAAATAAATGTTTCCTACTGTGCTTGACATTTTCTTATTATCTATGCATGTTTAATCCCTCTTCATGTCCTGCTGAGCTTCTGAGAAACCAATTTAGAGGCTTTATTCTGAGGAAAATCACAAGTTAGCAGGCGCTATTAGTACTTATACTAGGGCACATATTACTTTTGATTATTAGGAAAGGAAAATCATAATATTGCTGCTGACTTTAATTGTGTGGTATTTGAGGTCCTAACTCCTCATTGCAACTTTAAATTGTGCCTGTGCTTTTGGGTCTGCCTTGTCACAGCTGCTTGTTTCTCTGCAAAGCTGCAACTCTTGCAGATGGTCCAAAGCATTTCAGTTGCTTGCAGTTCAGGTTGTTCCCTGGCTGATTTGTGTGAACTTCAGCGAAAAGCATCCAGCCATTGTCCACTGAACTCAGTGGTATGACTGTAGCTTTGCCCTAGAAAAACTGAGAAAACTGTATTTCTTTAAACTGATATTTTGGATCTTTTTCTCAGGAGGACTCTAGACCTACTTACCTCTCTTGCCCTTGGGCCAGATTGATTTTCCTGATCCATATGGCATATAGTCTTGATGTCTTGGTGCTGTTTAACTAATTATACTCATTAGCAGACCTAAAGGGGGTGTCAGATTAATTTTGATGGAAGAACTAGGCTTTGTCGCAAGAGTTACCATGGCCCTGTCACTGTGCAACGTGAAGGAGTTACACAGGGTTCAGTGGTGTGAACAGAGAGAACCTATCGCCAATCTGCTTGCCACGGCAGAACACAAGACAAAGTTCATGCCACTGGGGAAACAGGTACTTGCGAAGTGGAGGGCTGCAGTTTACCTGATTTGAGTCATAGGCCTTAACGACTTCCTTTTCTTCATGTGTTCGTTTCAGGTATTTGCAACAAGAACACTGGATTGCGGGCTCCACATCACTTGGGCCCCCAACCTTGTTTGTATCTGCGCAAAGCTGTGAAACACCATGCCAGTCAGTTTGAGAAAAAATACTCTCTAGGACAAGAATCACGTTGTCTTTTGGCAGTGCCCTACATAAAATATTTTGCAGTTGGAACAATAGGAAAAAACTTTGAGATAGTAACAAGCTGCCATTTCTGTCTCAGATCAGAGAGAAAACTTAAGAATAACTTCCTGCAAAAAGATTTTCTATAAAATATGAAGGATTTATTTTGATACAAAAATACTGGATGCTGTTCAAAATGACCTTTAGAAAAGAGCGAGTCTCCATTGCTTTCTGGACTGCCTCCTGTAGACTTATTTTTCACTTCAGATTAATAACATCTCCAGGTCTTTTCCACGGAGATATACACATGCAGGTTGGAAATCTGGAATCACAGAGTGTATTGTTTCTCAGATGCAGGCAAAGGAGGAAAGATACAATGACAGATAATTTAGAAACCGCGGGCCTTGTCACCCCTAACCTATTCTCGTATCCGTGCTGTAGAGCAAGGTGCTTTAGGTTGTACAGTAATGGTTTTGCTAAATGCAATCACAGCTGTGCTGTCCTATTTAAATATGACAGAAGCTGTTTTTCTCCAGCTGTCCTTCATATTTAGCCATGCTAGCAGGCAGTGGGGGAGGCAGAGCGTTTACTTCACCCAGGAAGCTAAACTTGCTCTTTGCAGGTGGGATGAGAAATGGGACAGGGGCTAAGCATCGCAGCGGTAAGGAGCTGATATCAGGGTGATTTAATTTCCAGATATGCCAACTTATGTGGTCCAAGGCACTGATCAGCCTATGTTAATACAAAGTGCTTTTAACTTCCAGAAGTTTCCCCATTCATCTGATAAAAAGAAGGAAATCGATAGTTTTAAAAGAAAAATGGCCTCAGTGAGAGGAAGCTAGTCTTTGTCACACTTTCCCTTGGTGTTCTTTCAATAAATGAATATATTGGAATATATCATAATATATTGGAGAGTTTGGGTGGTTGGGACATCGAGGCTTTACCTGCACAAATGCGTCTTTTCCAGCATGCCCTATCACAACATGGGCTCTCCTTGGCCTTAGAGGCATCTGGGGCAACTCTTCCCTTCTGAGCTTTGAAAAAATTAGAGACAGGGCTGTCAGAAGAGACACTTGTTACATTACTGCCCATACTCAGCATGTTTGCCGAGTTTACCTGAAAATGGGAGTTTGGGAACTGGTGCTGTACAGGGGAAAGAGTACTGTGAGAGTGAAACAGGGAAGAAATGGGATCGCAACAGAATATGAGGCACAGTCCCTTATGGACGTGGAGGCTAAGACTCCTCTGCTGTGCCTGGTCTGGGGACATGTGTGGGTCTGCAGGACTGGAGGTCACAGTGAGGAGTTACGTCTGTGGTGAATGCCCGAGTAGAGTGCGGCATGTTAGCTGGATGGCTCCCTGCAACACATGGCTGGGGAAATGGAGAGAGCTGAGACTCCAAACTGGCAATACTCAAGGTGCTACCGGTGCGGTTTGGGTCCTTGCCAGAACTCCCCAATAATCCACTCTGCAAATACATCTGTGAGTCATTGCAAATATTTCATTTGACAAAAAATTTCTACCAGTTCCTGATAAGCCCAGGAATGCTTTTGGTGATTAAACTGATGACAAATGATAATAATTTCCAGCTTTCACACAGCCAGAACCAAATAAGACTTTGATCCAGGAAGGGTGTGTTTTTTATCAAGGCCACTGCCTACCTGTTGATGGTCAGCTGGTACCTACTGCAATATGATGAATGAACATGCTTGTGATTTGCAAATTTTCTAAAATATATTTTAGAGTTTACATAAATTTTGCCCAGGTGCAATATATGTGTGCGTTCATATATCTGTATAAGATGTGCTTCCTCATACATGGGCTGAAAAAGGAAGACCATCTGGCTCTGGATAGGCAGCACGTTAAGGACATGCCAGAACATAAGCTGGGAGACTGCTCTCCCAGCTGTCCAGAACAGCAACCCTTTTAATTATCTTTAAATCCGTTACCAGTGGCCAAACCCAGAAACAACTAAGAAATAAATACAGCCAAGTCAGATTAGTCTGATCCTCCTGAAATCAGGTAAAATGAGTATGGCTTCTTGCTTTTGAGTATTTCTGAAAAAGTTTTAATGCATTTTTCAGAGAAAATTGCTCTCAATTACTTTCTTAGTTCGGTATTTGAAGGGCTTTTGCCTGTACAGGTACCAGAATTCTTGTGACAGAGAAATGCCAGACCCTCGAACAACCTTGTGAGAGCCAGTGACAGGAGTGAATCTCTTTTGCAGCTCTACTGTCAACCTCAGAACACCATCTTTCCCTGAAAACAGTATTTTCAGGATATTCTTCTGCTTCCTCACAGGCCACTGAAGAACATGAGAACAGATGCAGAGTAGATTTTTGCGTACTCTTTTGTGTATATGTGTGTGTATATATATGTATGCATATGTATATTCTCATACGTCTTTACATATGTACTTAATTAAAGCAATTTTTAAGTTAATCTCAAGACTACAGTGAGTTATACATATGAAAAAATCCCACATCTGAGGAAAAGCCTATTTAAAGATAAAGCTAATTTAAATATAAGTAGCAGAAAAAATGTGAACCTTTGAAATATTTTCAAATTCCTTATTGAATCATTTCAAAAATACATTTCACTGTAGGAGGAATTTAGTAAACCAGGATTGCAGTTCTACTTGTTTCATGCTTTTGAGAATATCAACCCAAGTTAATGGGACTATTCTTATGGGTAAAGTGAGCTGGATTTGGTCGCAGCAATACCTGGCTGAACTTTCGAATGAACTTAGGCCCACAACACAAAATCTCTTCAATGCTTCAAAAGGGGAATTGGAGCAAAAAAAGGGCACTAACATGGTTTGGGGGAGTCTAGGCAGAACGTTTCTGGTCAGAAGGCAGAGATCAAATTTCAATGAAATCTACAGCTCTGGAGAACGTAAACTTGGCTTGCTGTATTTTCAGATCCAATTCTTCGCTAAGAAGTGGGGAAGCAGATGGAAATGCCCTTCCCCCTGGTAAAAATTTCCCCATTCTAGTGCTCTGAAATAGTAGTTAGTGGCCCCATGGGTTAGTGGAATGAGTAACTGAAGCATTATGCCCTGCTCACTAGGTTTAATTTATTTTTTTGACACTGTGACCTTTTTGGGATTGCTTTGATGGTTTTTCCCTCTCAAAATTTGTACTAGGTTTGTAACCAGATACTCAGCACATTTATGTGTTACAAGGATGAATGAATGACTGTTGTTATTGTTTGGATCTCTTTCGCCTAGAAAAAGAGAGAGGGTACGGACAACCCCCTTCTTACCTCAGCATGCCCTAGTGAGTCACCTAAACTCTGAAAAAGGTGAAACATCCAAATAATCTGATCCACTGTTGTTTTTCCAAGCAGCTGACCCAACATCAAACATGTGACTCATGGCCCCTCCAGCAAAAAGATCGGGAGCAGTTTCTGGGTCCGCACAAGAGCCGCACAGGACGAAAAGAAGATGAAGATGGGAGGAACCTGTCTGGGTCTGCCAGCTGGTATGCAGTTGCTGGCTCTGGGACGCAGGCACTTTTCAAACACATGGAGAAATATGGTAGGTAAAAAAACTTACCGCTGTTATTCTTCCATCTCACGTAGGCACATAGCTGGTTCTTCTCCATTGTCTTGCTGGTGAGAGCCCTAGCGGGTTGAAGTTATGGTCTGTAAAATCCTGAAAATGGGGAGAATGTCTGAAGCATCAAACAGGGCGACCTGGTATCAGTGGACTCGCTTGTGTGGATTTCTGAGATATGCTGACTTGGGGGGAAGATTCCAGTAAGCACGAGTGTCAATTTAATTGCCAACAGAACATCTTGTGGGAAGGTTATCAAAAGAGGTCTGTGTGGATGAGTGCCCTGAAATATGTACCTTTCAATTAAAGGTGACCTGGGCTTAAATCCCTGTGCAGGGAGTTTGATCTACAGCACTGAAAGGAACTGGATGTTATTTTGTTTTAATATGCTGTTCCTTCTTATTTCTTTCAGGTGGATTTCAGAAAATTCAGGCTGTTTGTTTGCCTTGTAGGGCTCGGCTGTGCCTGCTTCTGGGTTTTTTACAACAATTTGACTGAATACTGTATATTCTGTGAAAACAACCAAGGTTACACATCCTCCACAGGGACTTTTAGGAGATTTGAAGGAAACTTCTCACAGCTCCCAGATATAGACTGCCATGAGAACCCACCTTTCCTTGTCCTGCTTGTGACATCCTCATACCACCATGTCCATGCCAGGATGGCCATTCGGCAAACCTGGGGGAAGGAGAGAACAGTTGCCGGCAAGCGCCTGGTGACATATTTCCTCCTGGGAAGCACTGTGGATCTCAGCCAGCAGGCTGATATTGCTGCTGAAAGCCAGAAGTACAAAGACATTATTCAGAAGAATTTTACAGACTCATATTACAACTTAACTTTGAAGACCATGATGGGAATTGAATGGATTCACAGATTTTGTTACCAGTCCAGCTTTGTGATGAAAACTGACACAGATGTGTTTGTCAATGTTTTTTACCTCACTGAGCTTCTTCTAAGGAAACGGAGGACCACTAGATTCTTCACAGGCTTTTTAAAACTCCATGAGCACCCTATACGGATAAGAGAGAGTAAGTGGTACGTGAGCACAGAAGAGTACCCAGGAAAGACATACCCACCCTTTTGTTCTGGGACTGGCTATGTTTTATCCACCGATGTTGCTAGTCAGATCTATAACATTTCAGAGAGTGTTTCATTCATTAAACTGGAGGATGTATTCATAGGACTGTGCCTTGCCAAATTAAAAATTAGGCTGGAGGAGCTTCATTGGGAGCAAACGTTTTTTCCGGAAAGGATTAGTTTCTCTGTTTCTCGCTTTAAGAAAATCGTGATGTGCCATGAAGTAGAACCATCTGAGCAGCTGAGCTATTGGAATCACTTAGTGACAGAAAAGCATGGAGGAGTGCTCTAGCACCTTCTCTGCATGAATTAACGAACTAAAATGCTCCACAATTATTTTTTTCTGAAAGAGGGCAGGTCTGCAAACCTGCCTTTCAAACCTTGCTGCTACAGTACAGGAAACATTTTTGCAGTGCCAAACTAAAAGTCAAAGTACTTTCAGAGAAGAAAATTTGTACCATCTTCCTAGTCCCCCTTGACAGATTTCTTCGTTTACACATCTGCGTAGGCATTTAAGGAAAGTTGTCAGTAGCTGTCAGGATGTTCCCTCCTGGTATAAGGAACTGCAACCCTGCTCTTGCAGCCAGCTCTGTGTGGGCAGAACTGCATCCTGGTGCAGACTCCTCCTTCACTCTACACATTTTTTTTGCAGAGATGGAAGAATTTGCCCATGCATTGCCCTTGGGACAACCCTAGGTACTGCAGGTCACTTGGTGAATGTGTAAGGCTACTGCATCTGTTACCCTATATGTGCCTGCTGCTGAACACGGTATGTGGCAGAGCGGATACCAGAGCTGATACACAGAGAAAGACTGTGTCCTAGTCTTTCTATTAAAATGGACCTAGAAGAAATCTTTCACATCTGTATTTCACTTCAGTTGCTTGATAGCTATAGTAAAGGGTTTACCGAGGCTAAACTAGAGTCACTTACAGGGAGCTAACCAGTACATCTGATTTAGATATTTTTCCCTATGAGGAACTGGGTGTGTAAGGAAGACCTTACTGGGTGCATAAAAAAGACAAGTGGGAAAATGTACCCAAGTAATCATTCAGCTTGGGAGCCCCATCTCTTATTTCATTACCAAGAAAAGACTCATGAAATCACTAGGATGTTTGTAGGTTTCAGAGATAAAGAATTCAGTTTTTACAGTAGGTGCTGTGAGAAATACATATGAGCTATGGGAAGGGAGAAGGATGTTCATAAAATCATGCCTTATGTAAAACTCCTATTTGATTTACTTTGATGCAAAGAAAAGGTCAGTTTTACAAGCCAAGTACTTTTGAAAGCCTATACTGTACGTGAAATTTTTTTTTCAGAGATCAGTGGGGTTGCATCTAGGGGAAGATGAGCTGGGAGCTGAGGGGATACAACAGCCAGCAGGGCTTAGCCCCACACACCCATGCAAGGGAGCAAGACAGACTGCAGATGGTACCCATGTCCAACCAAGAGATCTGATCATAAGGCAGCAATGGACAGTCCTGGTGATGAGAAGTGAAGGTCCAGTGAGGGTAACCAGGGACAGACACTGCCCCAGGATGGCAAAACATGGCCTTGGGGATGAGAGTGCATAAATGGTAAAAATCATGGAAGAAGGACAGGGAAAGATACTTTATTACTTAGGGGTTATTTATTTTTATTGTTTATTTTCTTTTTATTGACCTTAGTGAATATTGCCCAAATGTCTCTTTTTACTTGCCTGTGTCTGAAGAGCAGGATAATTATTTTTAGTTGGAATATGCCCCATTCTGAAAGGTGTATAATAGTGGTAATAACATATTATTTATTTTCTTCTGGTGTAGTGTAACTTGAGCTTATGCACTTATTTTTCAAAACTGATGATGAAAGATATAATGTTGATTTGTTCAGCAGAAGAACAATCTTTTTTATTTTAAATTTCCCATTCTGAAAACAGCTGTGTATACAGTATTTTTTAGGAATATGGCTATCCAGGTGGTAGGGTAAACACTCAGGAGGTGTTTGCCTTTCCAATGGGCAGCTCAGCTCTGGGTTGAACATCTCTTCACCTCCTGTCCCAACCTTGCAGGTGTACCTGCCTTTAAAATCAGAGCCCTGCTGTAGTAGATCTACTTTTGCTGTTGCCTGCAGTAGGTGTCATGGGTCAGACTGATAAAGCCTAGCAAGAGCATTTTAATAACTGTTCTTTCCATGTAACCTGTAGAAATGTCTTTTTGCCATTCATTGATGTTGTACTTAAGGTACGGACTGGCTATTGCTTTATTAGGAAAATATTGAGTGTAAAGGAATGTTTCCTGGCCTCTCTTAGCTCCCTCTCTTGCGGTTACAGGGTCTGTGAGCTGGGACAGCATAATGCCACCTAATGTTCATCCTGGTCTCTTCTTGTTCTCAGTGAAATAATCCTGCAATCCCTTGTGCGTCTCACTTTCACCTCGGTGCCAACCTTATCCCAGCTGGCAGCACCAATTTGATGCAGTCCCATGGAGCCTGTATCTCAGCAGAATAGCTGTTCATTTACATACGGATGTGTGGACTTGTTCACCTCCACCAGGTGTTGAGTTCCAAGAAGTATGGTGGCACCTGGGTCCTGTGATAGAACAGCTGCTGGTCTTCTGTCAGGCTGAGTTCATGGCCAAAGATGAAAGTCTCCCACTAGGAAACACTATTTTGGGTTGCTTCCCTGAATGACGACTGCTTGTGAGTGGCATTAAAATTTCTCTTACTTGAGTAGTTGGTGGCTTTGTACCATCATAAAAGAAGTTATCCTTGAGGGCCGACTTCTGCTAGACTTATTGACAATGGTTTTTATTTTAGTTTAGGAGCATTCCTAATTACTTGAATATAGCTACTAATTTGGAAGATTGTACTATTCTCTGTTAATCATGTTTGCAGATACTACCACTACATTTTTGGGGCTAAATTCATAACTACTGTGACATTGGGAATAAGGTCCTTAGGCATATTTTATGAAACAATCCCATTCTGGAGACTGTTTCCAAGGCATCTATTTGTCATTTCAAGTGACCTGAACAAGATGCCTCTCTTTTGTTACTGCATTTGAAATATTTTATCCCCACCAAATACATACTGTTAAGCATCTAATAGCCTGCCTATCTGAAGCATTTGGCTCGTCACTGCTAAATCCCTGACGAGAAGCAAATGAGTACAGGTTGAAATCTTATGGATTCAGATAGCCTGTTCCTCTCCTTTTCACAAATTAGCTTCCGAAATGAGTGCTTTCTGTTGCACATTATTTTCATCAATATACCATTTTCTTTGTGCTCCCATAAATTAGAAATTGATTTAATAATTCTCTCCATTCAGTAGGCTGCTTTGAATAAGAATATAGGAAATGAATGATTAATTACTTAAAATATAAGTTTATCCTGCTGGAAAGGGTAATTTAAGAAAAGTAGATGATTGCAGGTAAGGCAAATTCATTTGTTCAAACAAAGCCACTGTCCTAGTCAGTTTACATGTATCAGCTAAATGAAATTAGCTTTTGCAGCTTAGGCGTCAGATCACGATTTTTAGCACAGTCAGAACAGTATTAATGGCCTTTTGCCAAATTATGTGCATTTTCCAATAAGAGACCATCACAAAAAGACCAGAAATATAACTAGACCTGTAACCACAATACTGCAGTGTACATACACGTATTTTTAAAGTTTTGTGTAATAAAGTTTTGTGTTTGGCTAATAAAAGAATTTAGGCATTTTTGGAGGAGTTTATCAGTAAACGAGTGCACTATCCTAACATTTTTATGCTTTCTGTGTCAGATGATCCTCAAATCTTTTCTTTTTAATAGCTTTGAAAAGTTACTCAGAAAAGTTACTCCATTGCTTCTCATTTAATAGGAAGGAGTGAAAAAATGAAGAGAGCAGATAGTGTATTAGAGGTGATTGGAGTTGTGCATCCCAGTGTACTGTTTCTCTCAACACAAGATCAGTAATTGAACACAGAAAAATGAATATGTTTTTTGCAACTCATCAACCAGCATATTCTTAGTTTAGATTAGGATTTTCAAATATGTCTGTGAATGATCCGGACACACATCTTACTTGATGCAGTATTACCGGGGAGCTATAACCCTTCCAGGCACTTTTGAGAATACAAAGTAGATTTTTGTAACAAAATATTTGCCTTACATAGAAGCCGAATGGAACACAAGGGCTAACTGTCTGCAATGGATCTGACAGGAATGCTGCTCTTCTTGGATTTGTGCGGGTTACTATATAATGTTAATATAAAATGTGTGACAATGTTTGCATTATTTGCATAGAACAGGAGAATGTTAAGCTAAGTATTCAATGTATGATATTTTAGTAAAGTATTTTGTTACCACAGTTTTGTGTGTTCATTTATCTTTTAGGTTTTGAATGTATTAACATTTTGGGATGTAGTCAAGTCAGGAGGCTTGCTCTTTTTCCAGTTAAAATGAATATAATCATAGAATTATAGAATCATTTTGGCTGGAAAAGACCAAAGTCTTGTCAAGTCCAAATGTAAACTAGCACATCCAAGTTCACCGGTAGACCATACCCCGAAGTACCACATCTGCAGGTCTTTTGAATACCTCCAGAAATGGTGACTCCACCACTTCCCTAGTGTGTTCCAACGCTTGACAACATTCCTAATGAAGAAATTTTTCCTCATAAACCTCTTCTGGTGCAACTTGAGGCCAATTCCTTTCTTCCTATTATTTATTACTTGGGACCAGCATCCACCTGACTACATCCTCCTTTCAGGCAGTTGTAGAGAACAACAAGGCCACCCCTCTGCCTCCTCTTCTCCAGGCTAAATAACCCTAGTTCCTTCCGCCACTCCTCGTATGACTTGTGCTCCAGACCCTCCACCAGCTTCATTGCCCTTCTTTGGACACGCTCCAGCACCTCAATATCTTTCGTGGAGTGAGGGGCCCAAAACTGAACACAAAAGTGCAGCCTCACCAGCCCTGAATACAGGACAACAATCATTTCCCTAGTCCTGAAGGCAACACCACTTCTGATACAAGCCAGGGTGCTCTTGGCCTTCTTGGCCACCTGGGCACACTGCTGGCTCATGTTCAGCCAGCTATCAACCAACACCCCCAGGTCCTTTTCCATCACGCAGCTTTTCAGCCACTCTTCCTCAAGGCTATCGTGCCACATGGGGTTCTTGTGAGTCAAGCGCAGGATCCAGCACTTGGCCTTGTTGATTCCAAATCTGTTGAATTTTCTCCCTTTCTCAGAAATGCCTTAGTATGTACATCCTAAAATGACTAATTAGTTCCTCTTCCTAAGACAAGTACGTAATTCCCCAAAACCAGAAAATGATCAAGAATAGGAGTGCTTTCCCAAGTATTAAGCATGCAATTCTGCCACATTTTGCCATTAATGGTCTACAATGGTATAAAGTCAAAGCCACCTTAAAACAAAACCTCGTGGACAGGCTGTGACCTGAATTCAGAACATTTTTCCCAAATAACAAGTGCAAGATTGTTAAAACCAATGCAAGGGAATTTATAAAAGACTATTTTAATCACAGTTGATACCTTTTGGATGATCAAGCTCCAACCTGAAATGGTTTTACCTGTGTTACCATAGCCAGCACTGTTTGATTGTAGCATGATCCATGGGACTGGGAAGCACAGTGCTGTTCCCCTATCAATTAAAAGGCAAATGTCAAAAAACTGAAGGTCATGAGATTGTTTGCCAAACATGAGCAGTTATGAAATAAATTCTGTAACCAGAAGAGGTCACTTTTACTACCATTATCTTTTATTTTATCTTTTTACCTCACCTACATTTCTGGTGTATTTGCTTGATTGTTTGCAGCTGGACTTAAGTTTGTTAGTTCATTCTACCAATATATTTCTGGAAGTATCTATAAACATCAACACACCAGACGAAAGCATCTGAGTCACAGGACTTACATATATGCAGTATATAGGAGATCCAGCCTGAAAAAACAGACTTCCAACTTGAATTTGCACATGTTCTGGGTGAGTAAATACAGATTTTTCAAAACATAGTAATACGGTGGGCTTAAGGCTATCCTTCTAAAATGTTCATCAAGTACATTTTTGCTGAAAAAAATGTAATTGGACAATTTCAGTGGTTGAGAAATAACCTTGTTGCTCCCTTATGTTTCATAAATTCAAAACCATGTTATTTTTGCAGGGAAAAAATGCAAGTCCCTTCTCAGAAACTCTCCAACTGACCACATACGCAACATCCTTTTCATTCAGCTACTGACCTAACCTGACCTCGTTTCATTTATGACTTTGGGTGCCGGGATAGAAACCCATGTAATAAGCTTCCTATTCTTTCGTCACCAAAAGCACTTAGAAATCACAGCCACTCTTACACTTACCAACTGTAAGCGTACATCTGTAGGCGCAGAATGTCATAAATTAGTTATGTGGTGTGATTTACACCTCTGGCTTGTAGATGTTCCAGGCAGTTCTGTTCCCTTCATGTTTAATTTAATTTTTATTGCTGGAACAGCAGTTGTAAGTAAATGTTTGACTCCAGTACATAAAGGGACCTGCAGCTTTTACATGTGCTTCTGCTAGTAAAGGTTCAACGAGGGAATTCAAAAGAAGAGTGAGCTGAGCTGTGAGGCAGGAGTGGGAGTGAGCCATGGTGTGTTGTGAGCAATGCAACTTGCTCCTGCCGGGAGTGAGGAGGTGGCGGAATATCTGTGCTTGTGGCTGACAGGTTGAGCTTGGTGCTGAAGGTGAGGTTGTGCAACGCACCTTTGTGCTCACCCACCCCCTCAGCCCATTTTGGGGATCCCATCCCATTATGCTGAAGTGAAACTCTGCATGCCTTGCAGGCGTAACTCAAGTGGCAGGAGGTTTGCTGCCAGAGGCCACTGCAACTGAATGTTACTGCATTCTCCAACTTTCTGAAGGAAGTGCTGTGTGAGATTAAGGAGGAGACTGGAAACTCTACCCTATAAACATATCAAGCATTACTATGTTCTTGAGATCTCAGTACTCACCAGTTCCCTAAATTAATTTTGAAAGCAGTCTTATTTTGTATCCAAGCATTGCAAAGGAAATGGCCAAATACCAAAATAAGTTTACTGCTCCTGTATGAAAGAGAGCCAAAATACAGCAGTGATCACAAGAACTTCCATTACTCTGCCACATAAAGAGAAATTGAATATCTGAAACCCTCTCTGCCAGGGAGTTATGTTCTCTTACTGTAAAAGGGCAGCTTTCAGTCACAGACTTGCTATCACAGATATAGTGCATAGGAGACATTTATTTCCAGGAAAAAAACCCTGCCATTTCTACTTGGCTATCTTAACTGAATGCCCAAAGGGAGCAGTCAGGTGTCAGTCGCAAGGATGTATTTCATCAAAATGCAAAAATTCTCTTCCAATAGAATGCCTATTTTATGGTGATAATCTGCTGCCTCATTATTGCTGTGTCAGTTCGTAGCAGACCTGCAGGTCACTTAGGGAATATTCATTAATATTCTGTTTTCAGAGCCATAAGTATTAACGTTTCTCATAACTGGCAACCTTGCAAAATCATCAGAAAAGAAAGAAAGAAAAGTTGTGTAATTTCATATTCCCTTGGCAGTTCTGCTGACATTATCAGGTATTTCCTATGGGGTTTAGAGCTCTGAGCATAGTGCTTGTGTGTACATCGCACTGACAGGGATAGTGCATTGTTCACCTGTCATGTCCAGAGACGGACTTATTGAGTACTGGCTGATAGGTGTTGAGTGCATCAGTTTTAAAGGAGCTCTGGATAGATTTGCACTTTGCCTGAACTCCCTGAAGAATCTAGCTGTGCATGTAAAGCTCAGGAGGGAGTCTAAAATCATGACCTGAAGCAATAATGAAAAATGTAGTAGTGGTTATAATGAGTGTAGAGAACGATGTTTACATTTTCTTGGCATACTATCATACATTGAAAAGCTCCTTAGAATAAACTGAGTGATAACCACAGCAATTAAGCTAACTGTTTGGACCAGAGACAAAACATTTCTAAAGCTAAAGAAAATGTTGCCAGGGAAACTGATTAGAAAGCACTAAAAATGTCCTTCTTAGATGTATACTCCTCCTAACAGATCCAAAGCTGCATCTTCTTTTATTCTGTGTTAAACTTTCTTTTTAACTTATTGTCACGTAGACTCCATGATGACTATCTTTATTTATGTTCCTTGAATTATGACATTTTCGTTTTACCAGCTACAACTCATCACTGATTTCAGTGCTGCAGAAGAAGAATGCACTTGCCAAAGGGGAAACATGGAATGCAGTTCAGAAGTAGTGCTGGCAGGAAAGTATTGAAGAACTACATTCCAGTTGTGCAGATTTATTAACGCCGAATGAAAGCTGTAGGGATATTCATGCAAATAAAGTGTTTAATCCTGTGGACTCCTGCAGGTGAAAGTCTGGAAGAAGATTATATACAAAGGCTTCCTCATTAAGGGCCCAACGGCAAATCTTCTCAGAGTTATGGCTTTATAATTACCAGCAAGAGAATACTGGTGAAAAAAATGAACAACGAAAATTATGCTATATTGATGTTATGAGGTTTTTGAGGTTATGAGGTTATGAGGTTTTTAAGGATTTACACAGGCCTTGATTCAAAGTAGTACCACTTCATGAATCTTTAGGTCAGGACAAAGATAATCTGACTTCCTAAGAAGGAGACAAAACAGGATCAATATGAAACACTTTCTGTTGTTGGGATTGTTCTCAGCTAAATTTTGCAGCCTAAACTAGAACATTGAATCTAACTCAGTCTTTCAGACCACCCTGTAGTCAAAATAATGAGGCAGACCTCACCAAAAGGAGAGATATCTTACCTACCTTAGGAGAGCTGAAGCACTCTTTGGTAGTGCTTTTATATTTTTGACAACTACAGAAAAAAGTCCTTGATAAATAGTTTAAGATAAATATTTGTGTCTTAGCTGGCTATCAGTAGCTGATGAGGGGGTTCTGCTTGATGTGGGTGATCACGGGTATTCATAAGGATTGCAGCTCTTCTGGATGTACCTCCACCATCCCACTTTGTATCTTTCAGGTAATTAATATATCTGTCCAGTAATTCTTTTTTGTTCACACAGCAAACAATTTTTGACAGACTGGGTTTTTTTTTAAAATATGAAGACAAACATTACACTATTGTTTATGCAATAGAGGGACATTTGGGGTACCATAATTTTTCCCATAAATATATATGTAGTAGACAGCAAGTACCCCAGCTGGCACTGAGACTTCTTGATGTTGAAAGCAGATATGGGTCTCCAGAATTCTCATACCCTATAAAGGGGAAACAAGGTGGGGAAAATGCATCTCAACAGTCATATAAGTAATAGAAAGAAGAAATGGCATGGCCCTGTTATTTCTAGAACTTTTCTTCTAGTGCATTTGGGTCCTGATTAAGGAGAAATTTGAATCAAGGCTTAAACCTGTGGTGAGTTTTCAATATATTTACAGATTAATGAAAAGATTTTGAAAAATAAAGCTTGTGAGAGAAGGAGAGGGATCTCTGTATCTCACTTTACTTCTATAAGTAACGCCAATAAACACAGTTTTGAATTAGTGTCTTGCCTTTCAGAGAAGCAAATATTTTGGCAAACAGTAGAAGAGAGATATAAGAGCATAGAAAGAGGAGAAAAAAGGAGGTAGATTTGGAAAACTTACAGCTTAGCATCTCTTTGGCCTGATTGGCTACTAGAAAGAAATATCCGGTAGGCATCAAGACAGCGATTGCTATTCCATTCGCTACGTCGGCTTGCCTCCTACCTTAGTCTTTTCCAGATGTTTCAATTCTCCTGTTCTTCACTAGAGAAAAAAACATTATTTATTTTAATAGAGAGCTATTTCTCAAGGTCTTTGTAATGTTCAAATCCTTTTCCAAGCCAGTTTCCATGGGGAAATGAAGATTTTTATTCTTGTTTCTAGTACTGACCTCAAATCACCTTTAATGTTGTAAGTGCCTGTTCTCTGCTATTTTAATGCTCCCATCATCTGCTCATATTTTCTTTGACTCTGCTAAATAAGCTAATGTACAGCATGGAAGTGTACAGACTGGTGATTTCCCCTGCTGTGCTCTTGCTCATTAGAAGTAATTTACAAATGAAGGTGTCTAAATGATCTTCATTTACCATCATGAAAATTCATCCAGTTCTCCTGTGAGGAAAAACAAAAAGACATGTATGGCCACAACAACGACAGAAACCTTCACTAAGTGACTCTTGGAAAAGATTGCATGGATTTGAACGGCAAGTAGTAGAGACATATGTTTCAGACTAACACACCCTACAACAAAAAATGCTGAGGGTTGCTCCAGCAGTTTACACAGTTTACACACGATACAGGAGAAATTATATGGTGCACAAAATAGAGTTTGGAAAGGTTGGAGAAAAAAAAAAATGGGCAGAAATCCTCCTACTCATGAGCTGAAGTAAAAGGAAGAAATGGAAAGAAGTGTCTAGAGAAACTGGAGTGGGAGGTAGGAATCTGCCTGATATGCAGGATGATGATTCACAAAATTATTTTCCATTTGCATCAGACCGGCAAGCTTAGGACCTGATCTTTTGAATACTCCTGAGCATTGGCAGTTTTGTACGTGCATAATGTTCTCAGCGGTTGGGGATTTGGATACTTTACCATGTTGTATAATGTCTTATCCCATGCACATCTTAACCAGTACCAATGCTTTTACTTATCACGATATCACACTTCATTAGGAAAGTCAAAGTATGGAAGTAACTAACAAAGGCAGTGAGAAATAACCAATAAAATATTAATAAATGTATTGGTAGCCTAAGCAACCCCAGGGAAATCAAAGGACATTTGAATCCAGTCTCTGTGCACCATATTCACCCAGGGGGAATGATGAAAGCCAAGCCAGTGAATGTGTGGGTGGAGGTGGCAGGTGCTTTCCTGATGACTCCCACTGGGGTCAGATCCAGTGCAAGATGTAAACATGGTGGATGCTCTAGGCCACAACACACCCATTTCCTACTGCGGGCTTCAACCTGTCCTCCCTACATTGAGGGGATGTGAATGAAATGCCTGTGACGGGAGTCTGCAGAGTGGTGTATGCATCTTTAGGTATGTACATGTTCAAGGACACAGCTAATCTCCAGACCATGACAGACCTCAGTGTGATGAAGACACAGCTGATCAGCCTGTGATTAGCTAGTGTTACAACGACAGCTGTAGCACAGGTGCAGCAACATGACATCCAAAGGGACCTTGATAAGCTTGAGGACTGGGCCAACAGAAACATCATGAAATCCAGCGTGAAAAAGCACAAAGTTCTGCACATCAGGTGCAAGAGGCTTGAGGTACAGGCTGCCGTGATACTGCTTAAGGGACAGGGAGTAAAAATCTAGATGAAGAGACATGGATGAAATGAACACTAGGGTAAATACAAGCTGACAATGCCCTCTCACTGCAAACATGGAAAGTGATGTTCTAGGTCACTCTCAGAGAAGTGTTGCCAGCAAATTTAGAGAGGCTATTATTCTCCTTTACTAGACACATCTGGAAATCTGTGTGCAGTTTTCTGCCCCTCAGTTCAGGTAGAATGTAGAGAACCTAGAGAGGGTCCAGTGGCAGGACATCAAGCAGACAAAGGTCTAGAGCACATCACTGGTGAGGAGACATTGAGGGAGCAAGGGTATAGTCAGGCAGCGAAGAGGTTAAGGGGTGATCTAATAGCAGCTTAAATCTACCTGAAGAGTAATTACAAAGATGACAGAGCCAATCTCTTCTTGGTAATGCCAAATGATAATCTTGTAAGAGTTTTAAAAGCAGCTATTATCCTTTCCAAAGCATTTATACAAGAAGTTATATTTATTAATTCAAGCTGAAAATCCAGTCAATCCATTTTAACCTTCTGCACTTTTCTTACTCTAGCAACCAGAGATTTAATCTCTTTATTAGATGTTTTCCCTTTTCTTCTTCTAGTTTTCTTTGGATGTAAATCAAAATATGTAGAAGGTATCTCAAGAATACTGTTATGAAAGTAGGGCCGTTTGTTGAACAAGAGGATGACATTTTAGGCTAAAAAAGTGAGAAGCTCAGAGAAGAAAGGAAGCAGAAAGAATAAATTACAACTGGTCAAAAAACTTCCTGCAGGTTTCACAGCTTTTTTTTTCTTTTTAACAAGTTGGGCTGATATTTTTATAACAAAGTCTAGGTTTCGAAATTTAATTTTGGAAATGGATCAAAATTTCCCAAACGGACTGTTTCTTTTCCCTTTACTGAACCGAACCTTTTCATTTTCAATCAATGAGTCAGAAATTATATACTTAATATAACTGTTACCTTGCTTAGTAATAAATACAGTACAGGAAAGTCATATGTCCCTCCTTTATGATTCAACCTTCCTGGCAGATGGACTTATCATAGAAATCTCTTGATGTTTGGGGTCAGTTCAACTCACTGACAGACAATGGCATAAGGTGAAGGATGCAGTTCTGCTGTAAGAGGAAGACAAAGGCTGCAGCCATTGAAAGAACATCTCTCATGAGGCAGCATGACAGATTTGGTAAACACATACAACCGCCAAAGTGATAGGAAAAGTTGTGATTTAACTGAGCAAACTAGCACAAAATATGCAGAATAAAACGAAATATTTTAATGCACCTTTTCCTGACATATTATAATAAATTCCCCAAAATAAAAACTGAAAGGGAGAAAGGAATATGAAAATAAAAAACACCATCCCCGCCCTAACACTTGAGACTGTATTTTTCATTAAAAGATGGAAAACCAATTTGGTTTTCTCATCAACTTGTTATAATGTTGCACTTCTCAGTAAAGCCCCATTTTGACAAGGTCCTGAGGACACCTGTGGACCTGATCCCCCCTCAGCAGCCCCTCAGGGATCCTCCACCTTGCCCACAGCCCTGGGTCCCATGTCAGACCCCTGAGGCTGTCAGCCCCTGCCCCAGCGATGCTGCACCCTGCATCATCCCTGTTTCTGGCCCTGTTCCCTGGATGGGTCCCTCGGCACCATGTCATGGCCTCGTTTCCAGCCCTGTCCCTGTCTCCTTCAGCTCCTGACTGGACCCCATGGACATACCTTGGCCCTGGCTCACGCCCTCACCCCGCTGGGGGTTGCTGTTGGCTGATGATGCCATGGGGCGACAGTGCCTGCAGGTGAGGGCACAGCTGGCGCAGAGCCCATGGGTGGGCGCTGCTGCTGTCTGCTTTGTAGCCTGCAGCACCATGAGAGCAGAATGAGCTCCATCCTCATCGCGGGACACCGACATGCTAACCTGCACAGTTATAAACAGGGGAGAATAAAATCTGCACCTCCCATTGTGTCGTGGCAAAGTGGCATGGCCAAGACCTCATGCAGCAGCGCCCACCCAGCTTCTTGGGTCAGGACAGCGTGAAGTTTGCTCCCGTGTGTGTGTGTCATCGGCTGTGCCTTACTTCCTCCTGCAGGACCGGTTAAATATTAACGCAGCGACAGGTGTATTTGGGCGGGGGGAAGGGGAGAGGCAATCCTTGCCTCACTGTACCGCGGGGACAATGTCAGAGCAGGCTCCTCTCCTGCACCTGGCGGCTGAAAGGCAACAGAGGTCAGGGCTCCGTCCCCACGGCTCCTTGGGCAGCCGCCCCAACGCCTGAAGGTTTACCCGGGGCGAGGAGGCGAAGGCTGGCCCGGGCTTCCTCACTTTGAACACCGCTGGCCTCCTCCCGCGCCCCTTGAACGCAGCGTGTGAGCAGGGCTTGTTGTCAAAGGCAAAGCAGTCTCGGAAACACCCTCCTGGCGCCCGGGGCAGCGATCCAGGTAACCTCTCTAGAGCCATTATTAACTTCCCAGCTTGTTGCTGAAAGATAATTTAACCCTTTCCCCTGCTCTTCCACAGCAGGGAAGCCGGTCCCTGGCTGGTGGCAGTGGGGTGTGCTGGGGTGTTTTGTAACCCCTGTTTCCTGCTGTGCTCCCTGGCCCTTGGGGTGGGTGTCGCCAGCATCGCGGGGTGCCCAAAACTTCTGAGCCCTGCTCCGTGCCAGGCTGGATCCAACTGGCACTCCTTTAAGGCAATATTATCGGTATTATCCACTGGTCTCTGGTGCGGAGGTGGGAGGGAGTGGGCTCAGAGCGAGCCACAGGCTTGTGAGCAGTGAGTGCCCCACCCCTCCCCCAAAACTGCAGCCCTGGCAGTGCGAGTCACCCATGCACCTGCGAAGGAAGTGAAAAGCAGCTCAGGACAAATCCCAGGTACTTAATTCATCAGAGGACACAAATCCTGTTTCATCTGGGGATTAGGTAATATTTTCTCACCTTCTGAAAGTCCATTATGAAACAGAGTGAAACAAAACTTTACAGATCCCTCCCTTTCCTTCCTTGCTTTACTTAACCCCAAGCTATTTATTAATTTTGGCCTGAATTTGGGTATAGGATTCTGGCAAGTTTATTCTTCTATATAAAATTTGCTCGGATCAGCTTGCACTGCTGCAGGCAGGTTTCTAAGTGGAGGTATGAAGGCTGCTGTTGTGGCTGGCAAGGTCCTCTCCAGGCCTGCAGATCCTGCCCTGGGATCTCAGCTTCCTGGAAAAGGACAATGCCCCGGCTTTTGTATTTGTTTACTGCTGCTTTACCTGGGCTGTTTCTCTTTGTGTGATAAATAATGCTAACTCTTAGAAACTACTGACTGATCTGTGTACATGCTGAGAGCTATCACAGAGATAGAGCAAGAAGAAGTCCCTCCAAGCCATGTACAATGACCCTCCATCCCAGCTGCCTGCTCAGGACTCCTCCACACACAAAATGTGGAAGTGAGAAAAAACCAAAACCTTTCAAAATGCACTGGGCAAAATCAAACCAGTCTACAAACTAACTCCCCTCCCAACAGTCAGGTGAGGAAATCAGCCCACAGGTTTGGCTTAAAATGTTGATTAGTTGACAGGTCTGTCCTTTAAGTTGGCAAGGCAAACTGAAAGCTTGCAGATGCAGGAAGACACAGAGCAAGCTGCTAGCTGAGTCGGTCAGGTGGCAAATGCTGCAGTGAACTCATTGAGACTCCCCCCTTGAAGCACTGAACAGTGAACAGAGCTGTGACACACCTTGACACTGTAGCTGAACATGCTTGGAAAGCTAGCAAAAACAGTTTTTATTACTTGCAGTGCTGCAGTGGGCAGGGAAGGTCTGGGTGTGGTGCACTCCTTCTACACAGGTACCCCATGAGAGGCACTGCCACCCACCCTTGCACCATCCCACCACCACTGCTTTCACAAAAGCCCTCCTGGGAATTAATGCAGGGTCTTTACAAAACTGTGAAATGAACTGCTTGCTTAAGGGCAGCAAAACACCTGGGCCAAAGCTTTTGTGTTTGGTGCATTGGTGTGGTTTTGGTTTTAGCAAAAGGGTGGTTGAAAAAGTATGCTTGTTACAAGAAATTCACTCAGGGTGTCTCTGTGGTGACAGTATCATTTATGCATTGCACAGAGCTGCCACGAAGAACACTCCTGAGATCAAAATCACTTTCCTGTCAAGAAATTTGGGCTGGCCACAAAACCGCATCCTTTGACCCGTGTCCCTTTCATGCAGAAAAGCTTCGATTTCCCAGCTGAGAGCTTTGTAAACCAAGCAGCACCGTCAAACTGTCTCCCACATATTTTGAGGGGGAGGAGAATAATATCACACAAGTGAATCACCAATACTGGAAAAGCAGAAAATGCAGAAGTAAGGTGATGGCTCCCACTCAAGCTCTGTATCTTATCTCTGACCAGAGTGGAGAGCTTGTGGTGTTTTATTTTGGGGTGTAAGAGGAACTTTCAGGTTCAGAAAAATAATTCTGGGGACCCTCTTTACACTAGAAGTCTTTTTGAGCACTCAGTCTGGGGAGCTGGTAGGAAATCTGGTGTTTCTCATCTCTGCCCCAAGGCAGGTGGGATGTAGAGGCCAGGGTGGCAGGAGCAATTCCTCCTGGCTGGAGTGGCCTCTGTGCAGTAAGGGCCCAATGGGACCGCCACACCAATGATGGTACCAGGATCATCAATGCATGAATGGAAATCCTAGTTTTGGAGTAAAGCCCACAGAAAATTTCAAACCAAACTTTTTGGGTGCAGCGGCACATATTCCCTCTTCCTCTCCTGAAGGCTGCCTGGTGCAGGAGGCATCAGTTTCCCAAGGGGGTGTAGAAACCCCTCCTCCATACAGAGGTTTGCTTCCTTCTGACTCCAGGGAGGTGGCTGGCATCTTGCACAGTTTCTCTGCATGACAGTAAGTGATGGAGCACAGGGTTCACTAGACTGCCAGGATGCCAGTGGCAGCATAGAAAGTGCACCCACAATACACACACATATGCAGACAGCTTAGAGAATTTATTTTTCCAGCTGCTCATAATTAACTTTAATGGTGAAGATGGAGTTTCCCTGACAGAGTCAATTCTGAAGCACTGGTGTTGTAATAGCCAAGAGGGACTAAGGACATGAGAGGTGTAAGATCTGTGGGAGGAGGTTTCTCTGCTGAAGAAAGGTCTTCTACTTCTTTTGAAACAGTTGTTCTGAGAAAAGTTACTGCTTGCCTTCCAAACCCTCTCTCATTTAATGTTCTCCCCTTGTTGGCAATACAGGTCACATAAAGTCACATTTTATCACAGGACGCAAATCAGCAGCTCATTACCAAGTTCCTCGATACATTCTGTCCTTCAGCTTCTGCTCAAGTATGCAGTGACTGCTGTTGGCTTTCTGCCTTAGAAACCAGGAGAGAATGCTCCAATGGAGAGGTTCCAGAAATTGATTTTACTTCCTCTCATCTTAACTGCCTTGCTACCAGGTAGGATGCATTCATAACCTGTGAAATGAGCCACCGTGGGCAAAATGCATGAACTGATTTTAAAGCCATGTAAATGGCAGTTACCAGTGATATCAGATTGAACAGTCAGTCCCAGAAGGGATTATTTAAAGTGTTTGAAGTGGCTAAGTGTGCATTTCAAGTCTGAATAATCTAACGGCTCAGAGCGGGCTTCCGTGTACAGGAGTAAGTAAGGGGTCAGGAGAAGATGGGGAGACTGCCCTCTCTCACTGCCCATCTGAGTGACCAGGGATGTCCCACTTACTTCTCCCTCTCCTTGTTTTCATATTCCTCCCTTCTGTTTGGGACTGCTTTCAAGAGGGCTTCTGTAGAGAACTCAATATCAGCAGCTGATTTTGCTTCCAGAAATATGTGCAAATTATCATTTTGCTTGTTCACCTCCAATTTACATTTCATATGCCTGAGTTTCAAAGTGAGTTCAGATAAAAGGTATCTTGGTGGTAGAGCTTTAAAGAAAATGTGAATATAAAGTGACTCGTCGGGTAACAGAGACAAGGCTGATTTTTCTTTTTTATTATTATTATCTAGCTGGAATTTTAACACGTGCTGAAAGGAGGGAGCGGCAGTGGGATGAGAGAGAAAGTATTGTTATGGCTTAATAATTGGTGAAAGGAAACACAATGCAGAAATAAACGTTGAATTTTCTGAGCAGAGTGGTGTTCCCAGTAGAGTTGTACAGAGATGTGTGGTATTCAACAAACTCTTAAACAACCTAGTGAAGAGGAGTGAACTGTGAGGTGGCAGACTTTGCAGGTGGTGCAAAATTACTTAGGGCAGCCAAATTCAAAAAGAGACTAGGAAGATTTGCCAGAAAATGTCACGATGCCAAGTGAGTAAGTAAGAAAGGAGCAGAAAAAATTCAATGCAAAGCATCACTTAACTGAAGATGTCTAGTGGTGGAAAAGAATAGATAACTTGGAAAAACTAAATCGCAGGAAAAGAGAAAATTTCACCACTTAGTGTCTTCAGCAAGAGAAATACCATGAAATCTGGCATTTTATAAATCTGCAGAAATCTTATATCTTAAATACTCGAGGTTTTGTTAGCTCTTCCATTTCAAGAATGACTCACTAGGTCTGAGAAAGGCATAAAATGTGACAGAAGTGATCAAAGGTATGAGGAAGCCTTTATAAGACTGGGATATTTTTCTGCTTGTGAAAAATAAGGAACAGTAAAGATTTATTAAAATAATTAATTAAACGGAGGTGTGAATTGTGAAGTGGTTATTCTCAGTTCCTCGTAACAAAAAGAACTAGTGGCAACCAGTAGAACTATCACAAAGAAAGTGTGAGACAAATCAAAGAATGTTTTTTTCCACACAATGTATAATTAAATAGTGAAGCTCATGGTCACTAGATATGGATGATACCAAATTATAAATAATCTGCAAAAACTAGAAACAAATACCATGGAAGATAGATCCATAAACACAGATACAATCTTTGGCTCAGGCAGCCCTTAGGTCTCTTATTTTTGAACAGTGAGAAGTTATAACAAGGAAACCTCAGTTTTTATTTGTTCTGTTTCTTGCACTGTCTTTCAATGCATCCAGAGAAGAATATTACATGTTTTAGAGGATTTATATTACCCTTCACTAATGCTTTTATTAAAAAATGCCTGCAATGGATGTTTTATTGCCCTACCTGCACGCTGTTCTGGGGTAGCAGGCATTGCACACACTGTGTGGTGCAGCCATGAGAGGACATCCCAGAGCAGAGAAGTGTGTTGTGGAGAGTCAATCATTGCTCTTGTAAAAAGTACTGCTTCTCTTGGGATGCTGGGAGTTGCAAGGCTGGGTGTTGTGTCTAGGCTGCTGAGACGGTTGCTTGGCACAGGCTGTTCGTGCATGTCCGTGGGCAAGCACTGCATGCCCTTTGGCAGGGTAAACATTGCACACCTCTGGGACGACATGCAGTGCAAGGTCCCATTCCTGTTGGCGGTATATTGGTGGTGCTGCTGCTGTGTTCTCCCAGCCTGGGCACCCTCACCACTGGAGACAAGAGGCGGTGCAGGAGGAGAGGTGATGCAGTCCAGCAGCAGAGCCAGGAGAGGTTACAAGGGGCAGCTGACAAACATAAGAGAAGAGATGGGTAGACACACCTGAGGGCTGTGGGGGTTGTTGTTGACTACCAAGAAACTTGTATTACTTGACAGAAACATCCTATAAACATTTAAGAAGTCCTGTTAACATAAGCGAACAAGATAGTCCTTCTCTACAGTCTTTGACAAGCTCTAACCTACTTTCGTTTTCAAAAAGCCCAGCTGCAGAGTTTTTGATTTTTGAAATAAACTTGATAGGTACTGAAGAAAAATCTTACCAAATCCTACACAATTTGTTGCAGAGTTATTGTTGAAGCAGTGGGCCAGTGATGAGGCAGGGAAAGCAGACGACATGGTGGAGTGAGCAAGAAAATAAAGAGAGAGTGAAAAGAAAAAAAAAAATTAAGACAGACTGGAAGAAAAAAAGTGTAGAAAACCAGAGAGTAACAGCAAAGAAGGAAGGGAGGAAAGGAGGAAGACAGACACGGAAGGATAGAAGGCACAGCTTGTGGAAGGGTGGTATGGGTGTAGAGGGGGAGATTATGTTTAAATACAGTAATGAGGCTGGGAAAAAAATGGAATCATTATGTCAACAGGAGAAGTCCATCTTGTCCTTCAGTGTGCTACATCCAAATAGGTCACTTATACAAGAGGAAGGACAGAGTCAGCAGAGGAGAAGAGGGAAGGAAAAGAAGGTAGGCGTGTCTCAATGCCTTTGTTGCTGAAATCTTCAGCATGAAAAAGTGGTCTTTTAGAGTTATCTCGAGCAGGGAAGAGAAAACATTGATGATGAAGGGCTAAGGTAGTTCTTTGGCAAATGAGGTTTCCTCAGTGCAGTCATCATCCAGGGAATGAGATGTATTTTTGTTTCTTCAAAACCCTCAGAGATGTGACAGCATATTAGTGTAACAAGGGAGGGAATAAACAGCTTGTAAAGGAGTTGGTATATACTCTGCATGCTGTTGGGAAGGACTGAGCAACTGAAATGCCATAAATACTCATCAGTTTAAGCAAAGTTTTGTCACTGGTGACTGCTTTATAAACATTTAGTGATATGTCTCAAAGAAGGTGTCCTAACTCAGCTTTGTTCTTCAGAAATCAAGGGGTAATGCAATATCATGAAGACAGCCTAACATTTCTTTATTGCAAAGATTATTCCTAGGTGAGATTTTTTATTGGTTGTGTGTGGGGAAGCAGATGTTAAACCAGCTTTGAGAGCTGAACATGTAATTCCTGTTAAGTGCAATGAGAATCTAGCCTGAAGCCTTAATTTGCCTAAAAGCAACCATCTGCGAGGTATTTTTTTAAGCAGTATGTAAATGAAACTAGCACTAAAATTTTCTCCTTAGAGCAAGAAGCAAAAGGACTGATAACACCAGCTTAAAGCACTGATAACTTGGTTTAGATCCCATTTCTGTAACAAATGTCCTTTTTGACCTTAAAGGAGTTACTTTATCAGAGTTTGCATATGGGTAGGACAGTGGAACACACTGTTGGTTCAGGACTCCACGTGCTATTGCAGGACAAAAAGTTGAAGTAAAAAGATAAAGAGGCAAAGTTGAAACCACTGAAAATGCTTTGGCAACAAGTGGAGAGGCTTATGAAGCTCCTTTTTCAATTGTGCTGGAACTTTACTGAGATCTAAATGGAGGCAAGGTTGAGCTATGTCCCACTCCTCAGTCCTCTTGCTACCCATAGGATGCCCATACAGGGTTTATGGACCTGTTCCTTAGCTCACAGAAGTAACAAATCACCGTCTGTTACTGTAGCAGATATTGTTGGTGAAAGATGATGTAGATCCTACCATATCTATGGATTGATAAAAAAATCATTATATTAGATAAATGAAGGAATAACTCCTACCTGCCTGCCTATGCTGTCTTGACTGTCTGAGTTAAACAAAAGCAATATTAGCCATGTATTTTTAGAGACTATGATCACTTATTATTCATGTTTAGGGGTAAATTTCAAGACTATAACGGAACTCACAGACGTGACCTCATAGCAAATGATTAATTAACAACTAGAAGTGTATTCAAAGTTGCATTATTTAGAGATACAGCAAACCACTGCAGCTTAAGAAAGTAAAGCGTTTGCACAGGCGTAGAAATAAATCGCAAACGCACAGAGATCAGTTTGCATTAAGAGAAGCCATATGGATAAGTACTGCATCTCCTGTTTCATGTGTAACTACTTGCATTTTGGTCTTAACTTTAAGGAATTTTGTTCATGGCTGTGTCTGTCATCATGGTAGCTGTTTATGTTCACTTTAACCAGTCAGGAAGAATTCAAAGAAAGCCTAAAAATCAAAAAACTCAACACGTGAACAAATTATAGACACCATAGAAGTACTCGGAGTAGTATTGTAATGGCTGGGTACAATACGAGTCAAGAAAAAATTGATGATTCAAAGACACATTTGAGCTTGGGTCAGAATCACGACCCTGGTAATTTAAGTTATGAATAGAAATTGTGACAGCTGGATGTTGAATACCATGGAAGAGGACCATATTACATGACAAGTGGTCTCACTTCATCAGTGCGCATTCATTAGAAAACTCATAGCTCTATAAATGATGCCATCCACAGGCATGTGGTCAATCCCTAACATTCAGAAAGTGACAAATAGAAAAGAGAGGAAATGGCTTTTAGATATTTTTTTGTGTTAACTGTTTATAAAGCAACGTATTAGGTTATGCCTAGAGAAGCTGTGGGTGCCTCATCCCTGGAGGTGCTGAAGGCCAGGATGGATGGGGCTTTAAGCAACCTGATCCAGTGAAAAGTGTCCCTGCCTATGGCAGGGGAGTCAGAACTGGATGATGTTTAAGGTCCCTTCCAGCCCAAACCTTTCTGATTCTATGATTCTATGATTCTATGATTCTATGATTCTATGATTTGATTACTGAGTTTGTCTTCAAGCTGTTTCACGTTTTGAAGCGTTTCAGTTCACCTTTACAAATCTGAAGAGAGCTTTGAATAAAAACTTACTGGAAAAAATAAGCCATTCAAGTTGAACAGAGGTATACTTTACTTCCTCTTATCTGTCTTTCTTAATCAGTGCAAGTGAAGTTTGCTTTTCATTTAATGTTTTATAACTGACACATAGATATATTTTGGAGAATGAGGTGCATGGCACTGGTAACATAACCCAGGGAAGTGGAAAACCTTTGGAAATGTTTTTGTAAACATGAGAGAACTCAGAGTCAATCATACAAAGAACCAGGGAGATCTAGGTTTGTATAGTTCTGAAAAACAAAGAATAAAAACGCTCTTGTCTGTAAATACATGCAGTAGGTGGTAGGAAAGAGAGGAGCTATTTATATTAAAGAACAATTCTTGGCACAAACCTGGTTACATATACACTGCCTAGCATTAAATGTGACCTGGGAACCATAAAATGATATTGACATTGGTGCAATTAGATTACAAACCTTATGGCCTGGGTGCATTCACCAAGGCTCTGGTTGCAATGCTGTAAGTGAGATTGGACTCTGGTTCTATTAAAACAATTACCAAATGTTGCTTTTGTGTGAAACAATACAGCATATTCTCCCCTACTCATGTCAGCTATTAACAGAAAGAAAAATTAATTTTTCAATAATTTATAGTTAATCCATTAATCAATGAACTACCTAAAATGTACAAAATCTAGGTTGGACGAAACCTTTAAAAATCACTTTATTTTCCTGAGTACTCTTAGCAAGGGAGTAATGGCCTTTCAGGCTTTCTTTCTCCTGGAAAATAATTGAACACTTATGCTCAGGCCGAATTCACAGACACAGAGTTTTAATTAGACTGCTATGGACTGTAGTATCTAATTGCTGTAGTTATGCAGACTACAGCCTGGATTGTTAGGGGTAACACTGACAGTCCCGGTGCTTCCTCAGCATGAATGTTTCCTGTAAGTGATGAAAAATTCACTGATGGGGTAGATCTCATTGGCTGGACTGCTTGGTCTGCAGAGAACTTGTGAAATCTCCATCCTTGGAGATACTGAAAATTCTACTTGACAAGGCCCTGTGCTAATGACCTAACTGTGAAGTTATTCCTACTTGGAGCAGACACTTGGACACAAGATTTCCTGAAGTCCCTTCCCATCAAAACCTTTCAATGCCCCCATCAGAGAGCGACTCTGTCACAGTGAAGTGCAGGTAAGCGGTAGACCAAAAGGAAGCAGATTCAAATTTAGAGGCAGGTGAAGGGATGATAGCAGCTGTGTGGGATGAGAAGGAGCTGTGCCTGGTGGGATGTGTTCAGAGCACAGGCAGTCCCATGAGGTGAACCTTGGAGACAGCAGAGCCTGCAATGACAGCCCTCTCCCTCCCCCTCCACTCCACCTGCAACCAGCAGGTCTGTGGGTGGCAGTTACTTAGTAAAATGACTGCCTTATGAGGGCACACCATTTGGGGCTCCCCAGGACAGGAAAGATATTGATAAACGGGAATGAATTCAGCAAAGGGCCATCAAGATGGTAATGGGCTGGAACACTTGGCCTGTGAGGAGCAGCTGATGGAGCGGGGCTTGTTTAGCCCGTAGAAGAGTTGGCAGTGGGATCTGTTATGGCAGCCAGGCAGTACCTGCAAGGTACTGGAGGTTGTCAAGAAAATGGAGCCAGGCTTTTCGCAGTGGTGAGTGGCAAGAGGACAAGAGACAACAGGCGTATGTTAAAACAAGAGAGGTTCGGAGTGGACAAAAGGAAAAGCTTTTTCCCAGTGAGGACCGTCAGTGCAGCAAGTTGGCCAGAGAAGCTGCGCAGTCCCTATCCTTGGAGGTTTTCAAGCCTTGGCTGGATAAAACCATGAGCAACCAGGTTCAATCTCAGAACTTAACCTGCTTTGTCAGGAGAGCTGGACTGGAGACGTCCCGAGGTCACTTCCAATCTGAATTACTCTATGGCATTTGGTGAGCTACTCCTCCTTGAAAGGCATCAATATAGTACCTCGGTACCTCTGTCTTTGCTCAATCACACATGGACATAGTGTACTCTGGGGAACTGAGCCAAACCGCAAAGGGATGATAAAGAACAACGACAAAGAGAAGCAGGTTCCTTATTTCACACAACACTGCTCTCTCAGGTGCTGTTCCTTAAAACATCAATCAAATAATCTGGGTTGTTCTTACACTTTGAAATTTTGTCCCTTGTGAAGACTAGGGTATATGATGTTCTGTCGCTGCGAAATACTTCAAGATTTGCCTACCTTCAAAATCACATCCATTTCCCCTAGCTATTTCAGGGACTGAAGTCACAGCTGCTGCTTTAAAAAAATTCTCTGCCTTCATCCTTTCTTCACTTTCTGCTTGGTAGAAGTGAGTACTTCTGCCTTCCCACCCACAGAGGATCCACCATCTGCCTGAGCAACAGCTGCACATTCATTCCTCTGAGGGCAACAGGAGGCCCTGGGTCTGTTGAGTAGAAAAAGAAAACAGTATGCCTTCATTAGAAATCAGCTTTCAGTTTTGAAATATAGTAGCCAAAATTCATACTAGATTTTAAGGAGAAAACACATGAATTACAGCAGCTCTGGCTAACAGAAAGCCTGAGAAGGTGGAGAAGGTTGTATGTGATGTATGCATGAGAAATAAAGGAAGAGGCAGATGAATAGGCTAAAGAGAATGGAAGGATGTATGATGAGCCTGCAAAAAATCAGTCACAATCTGAAGTATGGAAAGAGGATGAGTTACCCACTCCTTATTTATTTAAAGTCTAGAAAACTCATGTAGTTCCTATTTAAAAGTGGAACTAATTTCTTTCAGCAAAATGATAAAACTGCTTTATAGTGAATCACTGAAAGTAGAGATTTAGGTGGTTTTGGAGTGGGAGGAGGAGAGACCAAAAATCAAACTTGTCTTTGAAGAAAACCATTTAATCTAAGATGCAGCTGAAAGACTAGATTGCACATCTCCATCTCTGACTAGGTCAAGATCTTTTAACATAAGCATATCTTTAACATATCATATAAACCTCTGCTTCTCAGGTTTGTCATGGTAGGCTTGAGAATCCATTATAAAAATGGATCAGTTCTCAGTTGCAAAGTCAACTCATTGTACATGTATCTTAACTACTTGCTAAAAGGCATTGTAGAAAACAAGACAGGTGTCTTTTCCTAAAATTATCAGGTACTGTTGACTGCCAGAGGTGAAGCGCCAGTTCAACTGAATCAACAGCCTTTCCTAATACATGTCTAAGTGTTTAGTACCCCAGTGCTCCTCATGAGTAGTACTTTTTGAACCAAGGTGCCTGGCTTTTTAGCTTTAAATCGCTAGCAATAGAAATTAAGTCAAAGGTCTTTGGTGATGATGTTGCATAGGTATTTACAGAATGTGATTTTTCCTTTCTTTTAGGTCTTGGCTTTTGTTATTCTATTATAAATGGTCCTACTAATGCAACAGTCCTTGCTGGTTCAGAAGCCCGCTTTAATTGCACTGTGTCATCAGGATGGGTAATTCTCATTTGGCTGTCTAATGGAAATCCTGTCCTCACTGTCATCAGTTCTCAAGGAGCTGTTGAAACATCAGACCGCTTCACCTCTCAAAATTATACCAGTGGTGATATGTTTACCTCGGAGCTGATCATCCACAACACACAGCTAAGTGACTCTGGAAAAATTGAATGCAGCACCCAGAATACTTATGAGAGCAGCTTTGCATTTCTTTCTGTTCAAGGTGCGTGTAGTTATGAATATGATAGCTGTTTTTTTATACATCACTTAAAGTAACCCTCTGATGGATTGCCCAAATTATCCCTGCAAAAGAGTACGTGCTCTCGTTTACCGTCCTTTGCCTCCTGTCTTCCTTGTCTTAATTTTACTTTCAAAGCAGTTTTCAGAGTCACATTCAGAGTGCCATTATCAAAGGTTTGAACTGCCTTTGTTTTTTTCTCTTATGTCTCTTATTCTTTATTGGATTGCATTAACGTGCCTGAAGGCCAGATTAGACCCACCAGTTGTCAGTCAAAAATTGTCTTTTGGCGAGAAACAGTATGGGTTACCCCATACACACATCTTTATACATGAACCTTCTGCTGTCTTCAGGGCAGGTCCCCCTCCTGATTTCTGACTCAACAATCAGTCTGTATCCAGCTTACTTGAGTTTGATTTAATGGCATGTAGAAGTAAAGCTCTCGATAGACAAGGCAATACTCTTCATAAGGTTGCTGCTGCAAGCTACCGTTTCCAAGTACTAAAAAGTTCCTGTGTATCAAGCCCCTGTCTATGAGTCCCCTTCCTCCTCCCTGAAGCATCAGTAGTGACAGAGTGCAGCCAATAAATCACGATCTAATCACCAGACACTACCCATTTGTCAAGGAGATGCTTCATGCAGTGAGAATATCCCATCACCTACCTGTAAACTTTTCCTGATAAAACCTGAGCATACCTAAAATTTAGAGAGAAACACTTCATTAAATTATATTGTCCTTCAGCTGGAAATATATCAGGATGGCTAAAAAGTATAATTTCCTGCTTTTTGTTGGAAAGGTACTGAGATCTGGGTCTTATGCTTCAGACATACTGGACAATGTGCCCATGAAGTTGCAATATCTGCAGGTTTATATCATGCAGATGGTATACCTATGTTAATAATGATTGGGTTTGACTTCATATCTCAAGGCACAGCTATTTCTGGGTAGCAAGATAAGATTTTAAACTATCAGCAGGAAAACAATGCAGCCATATATTCTGAAGGAACAAAACATCTTTTCCCTCCTACAGTTAATGGATCTTTATTCATCAAAAATAGCACCCTAACAGTAAAAGAGAACAAAACAGTTGAAATTGTTTGTGAAGCCTTAGGGTGGGCTCCAGCTCCACACATTACCTGGATGACAAATGACTCTTTCATTGATAAGTCGAGGTATGTTACTCAGCAAAGTCAAGGATCTAATGGCCTCTACAATGCCCTGAGCACCCTAACTTTGACTCCGATGGACACTGAGGTTTTGACTTGTTTAGCTGACATTGAAGCACTCCCCAATCCTCAGAATGCAACGGTAACTGTTATTTTTGACAATTCTACTATAGGTAAGTGAATGTTTGTTGTACTTTGCCTATACTATTTTCTAAGAACTGTGCATTTTGTTTTGTTTATTTTGAAAAGTCTTTGATTTGCAAATAGAATACTATGAGATAAGCAAAGGTGATAGAATTAAGAACCAATATTCACAACCTGATAAATAGATAGGGTTAAATTCATATCTGTGAGAGGGCTGGTATGAACTACCATATCGAACTTAGGACTGAGCAAGACAAACGAAGCAGCACGTCTGCCACTGACTCTTACTATGAATTCACTGCTAAGAAAACAGGCCTTTGCTCCTTGACCAAGCAAACATTTAATGAACTGAGTTTTAAATATCTTTGATTAGACCATCCCTTTCATATGAACATAATTTTTTTGACCTCATTTACTCAAAGCTAAACTCTCAGGTGAAATTGTTCCCTGTAATATTCAATATCAGTTTTACTATTGACTTGGAAAAAAACTCCTGGATTTTACTCCCACTTTCTGCACACAATCTAGAATAGATTCTGTACTAACACTTCAAGCATAAACAGGAAGTTGTCCATGTGAGTAGTGACCAAATGTGATGAAGCAATTGTAGTATGGTATTAACATCCCCAGGGCTGCACCAAGGCTGGCATCTACTTGCAGAGTGTAGCATTTATGTGTAGGAACTTCTTTACCTTTTATGTATTATCAATCTGCTATAAGAAAATCTTTGTACTTGGTGTATTCATCCCTTACAGAACAAGAATCAGACCATCAAGAGAAGCTGCATATTCATGGGTCTTAACCCAAAATCTACATAGTTCTTCTTTGCATGGTCTCTTTCACATCTTAGAGGAAAGTAAAAATTGTCCTGCAGCAACATAGGTTGAATTCTTTGGATGGTGCATTTGTTTGCTTTTTATTGCCTTTTATTTAAGGAAATTCAAGGTCACTTTAATCCAAGCCTGGACATTAGGCTCTTGAGAATAATTAGAAAGACATTTGATAACCCAAAGTATTTTTGCTAAGGTTGGCAGCATTTTTTGTAATGCTGCTGATCTTTGGCCTTACTGACATCCTGCGAAAACAAAATTCCATAATTTAACACATTCACAGTACTAGAAGACTCATCAGGATAAAGGATGATTTCATCTGGTCTATGTTGCCAGCAAGGGGGACTATAACAGCAGATTGGCCTTGCAATCTGACAGAGTACTATGAAGAATGTTTATCTTTTCCAGATCATAAAGCAATAAGAGCAAGTAAGAGGAATTATCTCCTTTGGGGTTAGCAGCATTTAATGCAGCCAAAGGAGACAGTGCCAGACTGCCCTTAGAAGCATTTCTCTGCTGGAACTGGCCAAGCACCTCAACTGTCAGGTAGAATAGACTCAAAGCAAACTAAACTTGAAGCAATAACTGCATGGCAGGGAGCTTAGGTTTCTGGGTATTAGGTACACTGACACAGCCCACCCTGCAGTGACATCCCTTTTATTAGTCTTACCCTGTGGTATGCACAGTGAATATATTACACGGAGTTTTTTTGCGGGGGTCTATGCCTCCCCAGATGACTTCTATACAGAATAGGGCCTCAAATCTACAATTATTTTTATGACGGGTGAACATTGTGAACTTCTGTAATCATGTTGACAGGTTCTCTTAATGAAGTAATTCTTCTGTAATGGGTGAACACAACACATACAAAGACATTCTCATAGTTAATTGATGAGAAGTTTGGTATAGAAGTTTTGACATATAAACAACTGAGGAAGTTGAGTAACTGTGCCTTTTAAGTACAAGTCATTATTAGCAAGGTTTTTCTGGAAGTCTTTGCTTTGTAATGCAATTGAAAAAGGTCATTTCACCATGTTTAATTCAACTTCTTTGTCGTCAGATTGCTCGTAATTACTGACTAAGCAAAATAGAACTATCCTGAGGAAATTAACAAATTCCCCTGCTTACTCATTTGTGAAGTACGGAAGGATCCACTCTCAGTTTCCATAGCTACTCATTGTAAATCAGAAGAGAAGAAAAACAGATGTCATGAAGCACAATTACTGTATAATTAGTGATTGTATGGGACCCTCATTCATTTCTCTTTGGAAAAATCATTGTGCAAAAACAGACACTGACAATTTGTCAGGATATGAGAACACGAAGTCTTTAAATTATTAGAATGAAATAAAGACGTGCCATTTGTGACAGAGGAGGATGTATTACGTATATATCACACTTGAAATCTCAGAGCTTGTCTGACTTTTCATACAATAAAGATTCAGCCTTAGCTAGCTGTTGTCACGAAAAAATATGACTAGCTTCAAACATCTAAGGAGTCCTTCCCAAAGTGACTGAAGTATCAAATTCAGCCTTGAGGAATCAAATTCCTCCTTGTTCCTCACAAGCAGTATCTGTCCATTCACAAGAACTGCACACAAAAAACCTGAGCTTTCTTCAGCCTGCCGTTTCCTTAGCAATGGATGTCCTACCTTTCTTCACCTCTAGATCAGACTTAATCTCAGACCTTTCCATATAGGGTGATGCATTTTTATGTCAGCCACTCCTCCTCTGGAACTACCTCAGAGTCGTGTTTGACTGAGCCCCAGATTTGGAAACGCCTGTGGAGTTATCCTGGCAGATGCATTCACAGAGTTGTTATTGGGAAATGGGGTCCACATCAGAAGCCCTTAGCTGGGCCCAAGGTCTCTTTGGCATCAATGTTGACTTCACGTGGTCTTCGACCCACAGAAGATGAAGCCTGATCTTCCTTAGCTCTTTAAGTTAGCCAGAAAGCTCCAAAGCGTCCAAGAAACAATATGCATCTTTTCTCAGTCTCATATTTCTCCTGTGTCACCAATATGTGCCAGAGAAAATCCCCTTTTTTGCAAACTCTTAGCCCCAGTAAATATTTGGGCAGGTTTGGGAGGAGCCAGAGGTCTGGACAGCAGCAGAGGATGGGCCCTATAAAATGAAGAATTGGCTTTGTCCACACCAAACACCTCATGTAACTTGGCATGGATTCACTAAAGCAGGTTAAAAGGGGTTTAACGCCCTCATGTCTTAGTGCCTCTCTCTTGCCCTCCTACTTGCGTGCTGAGCTGGCAACTCCTGCATTCATGCCTTCTGGTCCTATCTCCAGTTTATTCTGGATCCTCCAAACTGGGGAGAAACGACAATGCCGAAGTGATGGAAATAGTTGTGTGGTATTCTCTCTTTCTCACTTCAGCTTCATAGATCCTCTTTTGGCATGTAACCTGAACCTGACAGGAAGCAAAGTACCTTGGTGTGGCAGCTAGCCTGGAGGTATGGGCCTGTGCAGGTGTGTTTATCTCCTCCTTTCACACTAAGATTAAGCTTTCCTGTATAGCTAAATAGCTGTCTTTCATTTTCAAAGCATAGTGAAATCCTGGTGTCCTGCTTTATGGAACCAAATTTCATAAAATATAGATATTTGTTGCAGTACTCTAGATAAAAATATTATGAACAAATTTATCATCAATTGTAATCACAACTGATTAAAGCTTACAGAATTATCTTCTAGTTTGCAGTTTACTTAGTGTTTTTTTCTCTAACAAAAGAAATTCAAAATACGCCGATTGAGTGCTAGGATTAGAGAAGACTGGAACAAATTGCTTAATCATAATGACCTGAGATTTGGAGAATGTAGACTCCTAACAGCAGTTCAGGCTTTATATGAGGCTCTGGTCTTGTATCTTTGGAGGTCTAAAACCTCCAAACTCCACACATACACCCAAGAAAATTTATGGATAGAAAATATTTACTTAATTCCCTATTATAGGTAAACCAGTAGATACTCTGGTTCACGCATCGTGGGAACAACCCTGACACTGTGCAATTACATACTTTTTCCAGAGGCTGTCAGCTGCATGTGCCAAGGAGTCACTGAAATGACAGTCATAAACCCAGCGCAACAGAATGGGTTTTGCGGTGATTGGATGTGTCTCACACCTGTAATTTGGATTGGAAACTTGCTTCTAAACAACAGTCAAAATTGTTTTGGGGCTACTTTTCTAAGGGTAGCCAAATGACAAGTGCTTCTGAAATATTTGGTGAAAACTAAAGGGAAGGATAATGTGAAAATGAGAACCAACATCTTTCTTGTACATCCAGCTATGTGAGAAATATGAAGTATTTTTAAAATTATGTACATGTGGAAGTTCTGTAGGAAAACTGGTCATAGCAACCGATTTCAGCAAGACAGTGAATTATCTTAAAATCACCTCATTTAACTCCATAGATTTTAGCACAGACTAAGGAATAAGTTAATATTGTGAGAACGCTGGTAGGGAAGATGGCTTAGTAGGTGCATATTCCCAAACAGTGCTACTCTTAACATGTTTTGCTCTTTGCTGCTCTTGAAGTGAATAACAGATGCCCTGCCAAGTACATCCCAAAATCAAACACCTGAAATCATTGGGACAAATTCGTAGATGAAATTCATCAGAAAATCATATCTAGAGGCTAGAGATCTCCCGCTGTACTGGTCATCTAAGGCTATCACAGTGGTCTGTGAGGAGAAATGGACACTTCTACAGACATGTTAGTTTTATCCAAAGGGATACATACAGATTCGGCCAAATTAATTAAAACCCCAAACACCTCAGCAAGACACATCTACAGTATAGCCACCTAAATTGAATCTTAACCCCTCTCCCCAACCCCAAATATCTCCAAAGGATGTGAGGCTCAGCATACCTACAAAATAAAGTTTAGGTCCGAAGATTGCAATTCTGTGTTTTTCAGACCAGAAGTAGCAGTGGGAAAGGTTACAGTTGCAATAAAGAATTTCCATTTGGAAACATTTTAAATTCTTTGGCTCCATCCATAAATACAGAGTCCCTCTTTGGAAAACCTAAGACTCTGTGTTAAGTAATCAACAAGCAGTTAATAGCTTCTTACAGGAAAGGCAATTATTCTGTACAGGATGTTTTGAGGATCTGATAGTACCATATTTCTCCATTTAAATTAACAGAAAATGATTACAGTGAAGACAGCAGAAGCACATGGGTTATTGTACTTGCAGTTGTGCTTTCACTTGTTGGTATTATTCTTCTGATCATTATTATTGTGGTTGTTGTACGCTGCTGCTGCCTAAAGAAGAAAGGTAAGTGGATCTTCACAGTTAGTCTATATATTTAAAAGTGTCTTAAGTTAGATATAAATCCCCTAGTTATGTCAACTCTAGTGTAATGCAAAGACCTATGAGCAGAAGTGTGAGCAGACAGATCCTGCTCTGAACCGTGAAAAGATTAAGATGCTCCTTGCTTTCCCTTGTTTTTCCTCTTCTAAATTGGATGCAAAGTTAGCAGCAGCCCACTAGTTTTGCCATTCACTTCAACTGCAAGGAGCAGTGTTTTTCAGGAGTATGTTAACTTTCAGTGATGTTCAGTTCCTATGTTGAGGTTCTTTGTAAACAGGGACAAGAGATACCCCTGTGGTAGCTGGAATAAAGTGCATACTCTAAGAGGAGCTATCTAGTAGGTCACAGTTTGTTTTCCTGCATTTTAAACACATTCTTTTTTTGTTGTTGTTTCTCTCCTTCCCTCCCCACAATCCCCCAGGAACTACGTATCTAAATGAAATAAGGTAAGCTGCACCAGGTGGGAGAACTTTTCCCTTTTAACTAAACTCTTTTGGGGTGCTAGAGAATGGTAAGAGGGATGTACCAGTTTCCATGGCCAAGCACCCAGCACTCTCAGGATGCTTGCATGCTGCCCAGCTGTTTGACCTGGCCCATTTCTGAATGCACAGCAGGGTGAGGGGGGATAGTATATGGGGAAGGGATGAGGATGATGGAATCGTAGAATCATAGAATGGTCTGGGTTGGAAGGGACCTTAAAGCCCATTCAGTTCCAGCCCCCTGCCATGGGCAGGGACACCTCCCACCAGAACAGTCTGACTTGAACACCTCCAGGAAGGGGGCATCCACAGCTTCCCTGGGCAACCTGTGCCAGTGCCTCACCACCCTCAGTGTGAAGAATTTCTTCCTATTGCCTAATCTAAATCTTCCCCCTTCCAATTTAAAGCTGTTCCCCTTTGTCCTATCACTCCTTGCCCTTGTAAAAAGTCCCTCCTCAGCTTTCTTGTTGCTCCTTCAGGCACTGGAAGGCTGCTATGAGGTATTCCCGGAGACTTCTCTTCTCCAGCTGAACAAGTCCAGCTGTCTCAGCCTGTCCTCAAAGCAGAGGAGCTCCAGCCCTCTGATCATCTTTGCGGCCCTCCTGTGGACCCGTGCCAACGGTTCCATATCCTTGTTATTTTGCGGATTGCAGAACTGGACACAGCACTCCAGGTGGGGTCTCACAAGAGCCGAATGGAGGGGGGAAAAGCAGGCTGGCAACTCTTGTTGTCACAATAAACTCAGCGAAAACAATCAAAATCCTACAATCTCTGTGATTCAGAAACCGCACACGGAAAACACGTGCTCCTACTGGAGCTGGCGGGCAAAGGGAACCCTTCGCAGCCGTCTGCGCCCGCAGCGGCCCGGGGCGGGAGGGGCGCGCTACCCGCAGCCGCCACACGAGGCCGCTGCTAGCCCAGCCTCCGGTGAGAAGGCTTCCCGCAAACTCGCCGGGATGTAAGATCGGCAGGTGAATCAAACCTCGTTCCCGGCTCTTCCAGGGCCCGTTAGCGTCAGGCTGATCGGAATTAAATAAATAAATAAAGCTGCCCGATGATGAGTATTGTGTCCAGTTCTGGAATCCCCACCGTAAGAAGGATATGGAACCGTTTGAACGTGTCCACAGGAGGGATATGAGGAAGATCAGGGGGCTGGAGCCCCTCTGCTATGAGGACAGGCCGAAAGAGTTGGGGTTGTTCAGCCTGGAGAAGAGAAGGCTCCGGGGGGACCTCACAGCAGCCTTCCAGTGCCTGAAGGGGCTACAGGAAAGCTGGGGAGGGACTTTTTTACAAGGGCAGGGAGTGATCGGATGAGGGGGAATGGATTTAGACTGGAAGGGGGATGATTTAGATTGGACATTAGGAAGAAATTCTTCACACTGAGGGTGGTGAGACACTGGCACAGGTTGCCCAGGGAAGCTGTGGATCCCCCCTCCCTGGAAGTGTTCAAGGCCAGGCTGGATGGGGCCTTGAGCAGCCTGGTCTGGTGGGAGGTGTCCCTGTCCATGGCGGGGGGGGTGGAAATGGATGGGCTTTAAGGTCCCTTCCAACTTAACCATTCTATGATTCTATGATTCTATGAGTGTCAACATTTAATCAAGTGATTACCAGATGCACTTGAGTACAGAGCTGTTGGTACATTATTGCATTGAGTTGGAAAAAGTTAGCAATCATGAGCTGATAGTTATCAACTTTAAGATCCTATTTATTGGCACCAGTGAGGCTATAACAGAAGTGTGAGTGGGGTTATTTGGAGTTATTTTTTCTAAGCTGCTAGGGAGCATCGTAAACTCATACACTGCCTACACTGGCAGGGCTTTTAACTTCCCATCTTTTAATGAGTTTACAAAATGTTCTGCCATTTTGCCTCACGCTTCAGTAATAACTATCTTCATTAATGGTCTCTCGTGAGGAAATCTTATGAGGGCCTGTTGATCTGTTGATAGATTTCCATTTATATAGCATTTTATTTATGTGAAACAAAATAAGGAAATTAATTAAATGCTATTTTCTCCTAAGGAAATTATGCTAATTATGCCATGCCATACCATGAACTTCCACGTGATTTCTTAGTTTGTGATGCTAAATGGATCATTTTACCAAGTGCAGTTATATAAATAGAGCAGGTCTAAATTGGTAGGGAATGTGAGGCCAAAAGCTGGTATTACTTGCGCGTGGGTTTTGCTGTAAACAAAGTGCAACAAAGCCTTTTTGTTTGGATTCTGACTTGATTCTGCCAAAAGCCTTCTGCAAAGGTCAACCTTGCAAAGGCAAAATCAATGAACATACAGGGAAGCATCTGCCTGACAGTGGGAACTAGTAGGGCCAGGTCTGTGTTCTTCCCAGGACCCCGCCTGGCCAATGCAGGTCTACACAGTGCTTTCTTTCAGATAAGATGAACAGGGTAGGAATAGGGCATAACATTTCTTTCTCCCAACTTCTTTGAATCTGAACTTGGCAAATAGAATTATATCTTCACTACAGAATGTCTCTTTTCAGATCTCAGTACAGTAAATCTCCTATTTTCCCATTAACTGTAAACATGATTTATTGTGCTGATCTCATAAACATTGCTTACACTCTGAAAATAAAGCAAATGCTTAAGCAAGTACTTGACTATTGAGATGAGTCCCGGCTCTGGGGGTTAGCTGGGAATTAGAAACCCAGTGTTGATGGCTCTGCAAAGTTTTAGCATCGATAAACAATGACACTGAAATCACAGGAATTATTTACAGTCACTCACAGATTTTATAGATTCAGTGGTTTGGGTTTTTTTCTTGGAAGGAACCTGACTGTGATAAAAAGACTGATGATTGTCTAGATTTTAGAAACTGCTTTGCAGTAATAGTAAAGAAGTAGTGAGATTAAAGATATATTGTTTTGCTTCCCACATTTATTTTTAACTTGGCTGGCTATCTTTCTGTACTTCCCACACTTTTTTTGTAGCTGCTTTCAATTTGGCTACTGCACTGACTTTGCATGAGATCTAAGGATCAGATAAAACATATATTACAGGATCATGTAATGAGTTGAGGTGGTATTCCTAAAGAATTGCTCTTGTCTTCTAGCAACATGACAGGTTTCTTAGTGATATCTAACATGTTTATCTCCTAAAAAAGCCACATAGTCATAGCTGGCTCATCAGATTTATGTGTGCATCAATAATGCTCGTCTGAAGTTGTGTGGACCTGCAAAGTAATTCCTGCTAAAAATAAAAAGTAAATGTAGCAGTTTCCACAAGTATTGCTAACTGAGAATATCTTCCCCTTTCCCTATAAATCTCTGGCCTGTCAAGTCCTGCCATCAATTTGTGCTTGCCACACCAGAAACCTAGGCAAAGATGGACCTGGGATTATGCTGGAGAGGACTCCATGGTATGCAGAGTTCAATACTAGCATCTCTTCTAGCATAAGAGTTTTAAGTAAAAAGGCACTCTATTTTTCGCAGTCCAGATAGCAGATCACTATTCTGCAAACTCAGAGGTGTAACAACTTTAAACACTTTAAACACTACGCTCACTTGCAAAGTAAACTTCAAAATAAAAAGTTAACATTGGAGTGTACAGATTAATCACTTGAGAGCTAAATGTGATGATGAGAGCTAACATGCTTTGTTTTTACAGTTGAGTGGACTCAAATTACTAAAAACTACAAGCTGTTGTAAGTGACCTAGCTGGTGTGTCCTTACTGGGCCACTGAACATCCTGTAATTCAGAATTAGAGATCAAAATTCATTTCCTACAAAACCTATGATCTACAACAGTCCTCACTCTTGGGAGACTGATTATTTTATTTTACTGCTTTCTGATAGCACAACTGATAGAAACTTTCTAAACAGAATTTCACAGGTAATACTTATATACAAGATTTGCACTATGTAATTACTTGGAAGGCCCAGTTATATTTTACACCTGTTTTTTTTTTTTTCGGAAGTAAGATATACAATATTTTCTCTGTAGCCTACTACCTAAGAGTTCTCATATCGTAATGAAGTTCCAATCACAAACATTTTTGTTTCTAGAAAAGTTTCATCTGAGAAGAAAAATGATGGTGATTTGCAAAACAGACAAAGGCATGGCAGTGAAAATCAGGGATATCTTCCAGAGGAACGCTGGAACATAGAACAAATCCCAAGTGAGTCTAAGCTGGTGAATCATACTGTCAAACTGCTTCTCAACACAGACATTTTAGACAATATGACAAGTAATTAAATTAAAGGATTTCACAATACCTTGGCCTGAGCCTCTTCAGAATATTTTGGATTTTCTAGAGCACAGTCCTTCAAAGATATTGAGAAACTGTCGAAACTATCAAAGTTCTTTGCAGTTGAATGTATTTTAGTCCTGTGTTGGTTTTTTTTTTTAAATGCTTTTGTTCTTCCAAATACCTTCTAGGGCCAGAGGTGGGAGTACTGGATTTCCATAAGATAGTCAATTTAGGTGACATTTTGCAGTTGATCTGTAAAAACAAAAATCCCAGCACCACCCCCACCCCCCCAAAAAAAATAAGGAAGAGAGAAAGAAAAAAAAAAGCAGTTCATGAACTATGATTTTACTCATAAATTACTAAGGTATTATAAATTCTAGTCCTTAAGCACAAAGACTCTTCAAAAGCAAATGTAAATTTCCACCAAATCGTCACCCACCACTTGCTTTTATAACCACATTATTATCAAAACGTTTAATCAAACACTTAATGACATAAAATTATTCTGCATAGTCTATAATCCAGGCATACATCCTTTTCTCTCTTACAAATAAATTGTGAAGAAATAAGTGCAGTTGAAAGATTCTGAGAGCATGTGACATTGTAAAACGTATCAGTTATAAGATGAAAAGGAAAACTAAGTAAACACGGACAAATTTATTCTACTAGGTCTTAAATGGGCTTCTTTCCTATTCATTAATGTGCTGGATTTACTAGCCATCAAGTGCTCACCAAGTTGCTCTATCACTCCCTTTTATCAACAGAGCAGAGGGAGAAAAGGTGAAAAAGCTCTTGGGGGAAGATAAGGAGAGGGAGATCACTTACCAATCACTGTCATGGGAAAAGAGACTCCACTTGGGAAAGATTAATTTAATTTATTGTCAATTAGTAACAAAGTAGGATATTATAAAATAAAACCACTTACCTCAACCCCCTTCTTCACTCCTAACTCATCTACCTCTTGCCCACGAATGCCACAGGGGAAAAGGGAATGGGGCTGCAGTTAGTCTGTAATAAGCAGTGTCTCTTGTTCCTCCTCACACTCTTCCCCTGCTCCAGCATGGGGCCTTTCCATGCTACAGTCCTTCACGAATGGAGTGCTCTCGTATGAGTCCCCCATGGAGTCATATTTCCTGCCAGAAAATGTGCTCCTTCATGGGCTCCTCTCCATGAGGCCACAGGTCCTGCAATAAGCCTGCTCCTGTGTGAGTTCTCCACAGGCTGTACTTTCCTTCAGGGCACATCCACCTGCTGTGGCATGGGGTCCTCCGTAGGCTTCAGTGTGGGTATCTGCTCCACTGTGGTCCTCCATGGTCTGCAGGGTGACAACCTTCTTCACCATGGTCTTCTCCACAGGATACGCAGGAACCTCTGCTCTGGCACCTGGAGCACATCCTCCCCTCCATTCTTCACTGACCTCGGTTTATGCTGGGCTGTTTTGCTCACATTTTCTCACTCCTCTTCCCCAGCTCTTGTTCTGCAGCATTTTTTACCCTTTCTTAAATGTATTATCATGGAGGTGCCACCAGCAGCGCCAGTGGGCTGAGCTTTGGCCAGCAGCATGTTTGCCTTGGAGTCAGCTGGAACTGGCTTTGACATGGGGGCAGGTCCTGATGTCTTCTCACAGAAGTTACCCCTGCAAGCTCCCCCCGCCCTGGCAAAAACCTTGCCGTGTTAGCCAACAAGTTAGCTAGAGTTTGACTCACAATATTAAATCATATTTAGCTCTGTTCCCGAATGACTTGTGGTTCATGCCATGATGGATACTGAATAAAAGTAATATTGTATATTCTTGTTATAGGAGTTACTTCTCTTCCCCCAATGTCTTCAAAGTTCACTGTTCCCGCTGCAGATTTACATACCAGTTCTGCATCAAAGGTAATTGTAATGCTGCTATCTTGACCTTTTTTTTTTCCTAATGTGTATCGTACTATAACCAAAACCAGATTTTGGGTGGTGGTAGGAATTTATACATCAATTACAGCTGTAATTAGGTAACCAGAATGATCTCTTCATCATCCCTGAATGTTTGATTAATAAGGATAAATGCCTTGGGCGTTAGCCTCACATTTATATTGATTTTTTGCAGGAATAGGAGGTGAGGGAGAAACAACCATCCCTCATATTTGGAAGAAATGTCTAATAAAGCTTTTGTCACACAACTGTTCCCCACAACACCCTAATACACCTTCCTCCCCATCTCCCAGGTTAAAGTTATGACTTCCTCTCTTAGAATTATAGAATCACAGAATATCTCAAGTTGGAAAGGACCTATAAGGATCATTGAGTCCAATTCCCTGCTTCTCTCAGGACAACATAAAACTAAACCATATGACTAAGACTGTCTTTCAAACTCTGACAGGTGTTCAGTAGTCAGTGTCTGCACTTTCCTTTCCATTGCTTTTCATGTTTTTCCTCCTCCAAATGTCAGCTAGCCCTTTCTGCTGGCCAGTGTTGGGTAGCCCTGGCTGGAACAGGCTTCCCACAGGTAATGCCAATTATCTTTCCAGCATTCCTGTTATTAAAAAGTCTCCTCCTCTTTTCCAATTACACTCCCACATTGCAGAATTTGCTTCAGTCAGGAACTTTACAGGGACCTAAAAGACATTTGGTATCTCAGCAGTAAATGATGGAACTGAAAGCTTGGCGGTAACATGCTGTCCACGCTAGAATTTTCCTCCTTTCTACATTACTAACACGTAAAAAAGCAGAGCTTAGGGTTTATTCCTCTACTGGTTCTGGTCTCAGCTACCATCTTTCTGAATGATGGTGCTGGGCTCTCTTAGCTTCTATCACAACAACAATGTGGATCTTAATTTATGCCATATAGTTGTAAAACACATTTAGCACCTCCATGATGTTTTTTGCCAACGTTCTCTTGGGAATGTGACAGTGATGCGATACTGAGTTCATTCCTCAACACGGTGATAACTCATTTATATTTGAAGAGCTATTTCAACATTTACAATGCAGAAACTTGTCTTGGGATGACATAGCATATAAATCATAGCAGAGTGTCTCTAGTTCTTTTGGCACACAATGAAATTTAGGAAGCACTCAAACAATGATTAAAACAATGATCAAAATAATAACAGTAAAAATAATAGCAATGGTACTGATGTGTTTGTGACTGGTAGTTATTGTTTGATATTAATTATATATCAAACAAAATACTGTTAAAGCAAAGCTGAAAAGCATGTACAAGAGAGCTGAGGGTTCAGTGTGGATCTACAACCCTGAGCAACAGTTTCTGACAGTGCTTGATGCACTTAGGATCAGGATTATAATTCACTGCCTACTTTTACATCCATAAAGCATGTGGCACATTGAAGCCTGCTCTGAGGAGCAAAAGAGCTTGTACTGAGGACCCTGTATCCACTCTACACGCATTTCAGCAGGAGACAATAACTTCAGTTAGCCATAGCTGTTTCCCAATCGTAGGGTGCTCTTTGATGGTTAATGTGCACTGGTTCTGTACTCAAAGGCCATTTGGTGTCATCCGAAAGGGATCCATTTTGGGTGCTCTCAGACAGTTCCACAATGAGAACAACAATGTTGTGAGTGAGGACCAGCAGGAGACTGGGTTCATAAGTGTTGGGTTCATGTTCAGCTTCAAACTGAAACATAAATGTCAAATGCTACATTAGATGACCTAGAATGTCCCTTGACACCTAGTGGCTAAGGAAACATTACAATCCATCAGAGGCATACAATATAAAGTTGAACCATTTCTGTTAAACCAGTTGCCCCTGGCTTGTGAAGACAAAATATTTCTCAGTTTGAACAAGGCTTCTCAGTGTATTGTTATGTACAAGTGCTGAAAATTTATGGGGTTGTATACAAGCACAGCAAAAACATTTCCCAGACAAAAAAGTATTTTTTTTACATTTGTGACCTTTCCTGTTGGCTGCATTATAGAGGTTTTCTGGCAGAGTTGTGTAGATGCATTCCAATAAAAGTTCAATCACTACTATTGCCAATGTATTGCATAATAAACATTGCAATACTCTTTCATTATAATATATTTCTTGTCAAGTAAATCAGATGGCAAGCTATTTAACTGTTTGCTGATTAGTGCTGATCAAATGATTTTTTTCAGAAACCACCTGCCTTCCTGCCACTGCATTTTCTAAGCACAGAAAGTTATGTGTCTCAGTTAGCTTTCTATACATGGATACTGGAAACATTCCCAAAGGTTTTTCATCTTTATTCTTCTGGACATTTTAGTAAGAATTAAAGGGTTAAAAAGCAGGAGTAAGCAAAGTTACACAGAGAATTTTTTCCATAGTGAAGGAGGTCTTAAAGGTGTGGACAGAAGAAAATTGCCTCTCTATCCCTGGATAATCAGAAAAAATGAGCAAATGTCCTTGTAGAGCTTCTATAGAGGTCAGGAAGAGGAAGTGAAGAATCCAGGTCCTCCTTCAGGAGCTGAGTGGGCAAGGAACGAGGAGCCCATCTACTGGTGGAAAGAGTCATAGAAACTGGAGACCTAAAGCCTTGTTTCTCCACCTCTGCAAGGTGAAAGAAGTTAAGATTTCTGTGTTTGGCTTCCTTGGCACCTTATGGGGTCAGGATTAACCACAGTAACAAGGACAGGAAATAGGTGCAAATGGACAAAGTTTGTATGGAGAGTTTTAAAATTAGAAGAAGCTTGTGGATGTGGGGGAAATGTAGAAAGCAGGGAAATTGTAGTAAATGATTTTTTGACTTAGAATTTTGCCTAGACAGAAGTGTGTGTACCTGCTTCATTGTCCATTCCTCCCACTCCCAGGAGAAAACTGAGTGTAAAATTTCAACACAGGTTGAAGGCGTTAGGAAGTGCCCTTGGGTCTCTTGAGTATCCACTTTAAATTTGATCTCTTCTGTTCCATATGCAAGAAGTTACGTTTTTAAATTATTTGTGAGAATAAGAGAGACTTTGTACCAAACAACTTGTTTCCCTCAGAAGTCTTTGCTTATTGACCCAACCAGGTGCAAAGACTGAAATACCTGCTGGCGCTCTCTGTAAAAGGCGACAAGAGAAAATCGCTTAGATCAGCTATTGGCCATTCAGGTCTTTGGATCAGAAAGTACTGTAAAATGTTCACAGAAGATGAATGTTCCCCAGTAATTGCACTGATCAATTCACAACATGAAGAACAGATTTGGCAAATCATCTTATGAAAAAGTAATACTTCAGCGAAGAAGGGAGGGGGGGAAACTGTATAAGAGACATTCAAAAAATGATGAATATTGAACTAAATTATTAAGCTGAGGAAAAAATTACCAGCCACTGGAATAGGAGGCCAGGCCGGGAGCATCAGTCAGGGGTGCTGGAAGGTCTTCATTCTGATCACATTAGCCAAGAAAAAGTCAAATGGAGAGTAGTTACAGGTTTCTGTTTAATTGCATAGGTTGTTACTGTCAGTGATAGGAAGAGAGTGATCTTTGTTGCTAGACCCAGGGTTGAGCTGCAGGCCAAATGGATGTTAGGGACCAAGGTCCCATTCAGGACATCATTTCTCATCCCCTAAATCATTGTGGAGAGCTCCTTCCAAAACTGAAGTGGGGGAACTGTCACCCTGGCAATAGCAGATTTTGGGCAGTACGCAGACAGTTTAGCCTCAACAAGGGCCACAGGGCCAGTTCTGTCAGGTCCCCAGTGCCATCTCCAAGGAACTGCATTTTTTCAAGTCCCACTGGTACAACAGGAGCTCTGAGGACTCAGCATCTTGCTGGACTGAATAGTCTCCTACACAAACTTCATAATTAATCCATTTAATATGTCATAAATATCTCGATGGTAGATCAGAAGACCATTTCATAAGAGAGAGTGAATGCTCATTTATAGTGGGCCAGATTAATCGCTGGTGTAATAATTCAGCTGACTTCAGCACAGCAAAGTGAGGCTTGCCCTTGCCACCACGGCCACACTCTTCCTTTCCATATCAGAGTAAGTCATGGCTCTGTTAATCGGGATGGTTCTATTTTTGCTTCTTCACTACCCCATATGACACTCTATAAACTGGAAATATTATTTAGTTGTGGTTGTGTTTTTATACTGGGAAGGAAATGAATGATGAATTGCAGCTCCATTTATTACACTATATATAACTGCTCCAACTCTGAGGATTGTTTGAGAAGAAAAATTAAAGTTATCAAAATCATATTAAAAGGCCAATAAAATAGAAATATAAACCAATGGCACAAAATAATTATAGCCTTACTGATGAAATGTACTGTAGAGTATTCAGACCGATGATATTTATTGGTCAGCATACTTTGAGTAGAGAAAAATAAATATTGATGATGCAGATACAGGAAAAGCAGGTGCAGTTTATAGTATAATTTTTTAAAGTGTCCGTAGAAGAAGGGGAAAAGTGAATTTATGTGGGTGGGATTAACCCACAAAGAAATGAGAAAGAATTTCCAGGCTGTGTGTCTATTGATGGACAGGGAAATGTGCTGAGTGTACGAAAAGCTGACAGTATAGAATCAATTTTCTGTTTGAAGCAATGGTGCATACAAATTAGTTTAAGGGTATCCAGAACTTTCGGGTGGCTGTTGTCTTGTAAATGAAGTGAATTTGGAATAAGAATTAAAAACTGAGGGCAAGGGAAAAAATAACCTTCAGAAACAGAAGGCTATGCCTCCCTGATTTCTTGTTTTAAGTTAGCCAAATGCATGATGCATGCAGACACTTCTGGAAGTACTCCTACCACATTAATTTCAGCGACATATTCTAATGCAGTTAGACTTGGATTTTTTGGCTGGTTAATAGCAGGCAAAGCCTTCAGTTTATCACACATTTCCACAGCATCAGTGTCTGAGGAGCTGCCATCTGTCAGATCAATTTAGAGATCAGAGCCCGGTTTCATAATGCCAGATGTGTGTTCATCATTCAGATGACTGATGTCATATGGGTTGCAGAAATGACTACAACATGCTTGTAATAGCAGAAGTTCTTCTTTCATTGACTGAAGATCTGTATTCAAAACATCCCTGTTAGATTCAAACCTGAAATCAACTGATACACACATTCATTTTACCTTCTGATTCATCCATATATTGCTAGCTCTCATTTTGTCTGACTGAAGAGTTGGAAGAACTTCAAAGATGTCTTGGACATCTGTTTCCCCAACTGAAACAATAAACTATGCAAATCTTTTCCCAGTATAACAGTCCCTTTACTGTAATCCCTACAAAAAGGCATGCAGGACAGACGATAAGTCAACAGGCAGGCTTTGAAACATGTGACTGTCAAGTACCCATGGTTAAGTAGGTGCCAAGCTGACAGTACAAAGAGATTTAACACTATGTAAAAAAAATGCTGACGCTAATGAACCTTTTTGATAGAGAGAACCACCTTAGAAACTTGCTATTGTAATGCTGGGCTGTGCAATGGACCGCTGGAGCTGCATTTTTCCCCTTCAATATGTAAGATGAAATGAATAATGAAACCATTTTTTTCTCAGACTAAGAGTGACAGGACTAGTAGGACACTGAATTGACCTGAAGAAGAAATAACTTTGAAACCCAAACCAAGCAGAGGTTCTTACAGCTGTAGCTTATCAAGTTTTAAACATGAAATGGTTGTTGTGGTCCTCCTCATCTACATTTTGCTTTTGTAATGTGTTTTACCTGAGATCTCCTATACCACCAAAAAATGAGGTTTAGGTCACTGAGCCAGCAGCAAGCAGCCTCCATTTCAGTGAAGTTATATCCAGTGAACTGCAACCTCAGTGAGGCTATGCTACTTCAGAGAAAGCTCCACAGAAAATGGGCCAATACACAGCATGAGTTCATTGAAATTCATGAAATTATTCATTAATTTATATCACATCACAGTGAGAATAAAATATAAGTAACCCAGAGCATTTGCTCTAAAGCAAATATCTATGAAAGATGCAGCAGGGCAGAGGAGAACCTGGTCATCGTGGGCACAGTCTCCACCCCAGAAGCAAACTTGCTGCTTTGTTCCTCCTTTTGTGGTGAGGAGAAATGGCATGATAAGGCAGGGGCTGGATGGCTCATTTACGCAGATGGGATTTTTAAAGCAAAAGAGACACTAGAGTTACATTTTCCCCACTGCTGTCAGGGAATAATAGAGCAGTCCAGATCCAGCTGGTGTGAGTCCTCTGGCTCCGTCCTATTCAAAATCACCTGCAAACCAAAATCTTGTGTAGTGTTGCCTACTAATGGTCATAAACACTGCTTTTTGGCAACATTACTTAAAGAAATTTCTGATTAATGTCTCTTTTTCCTTTAGTAAATCTGAGTGCAGTGCAGTACAGTATTTTTGTGCAAGAAGTTCTGGGAAACACGATGATCCCAGTATTTCGCCAAACATGACATTCAAATAGTGACCTGTTTCAGGAAGTTTCATAGACAGTCTTCCATGAGGTGCTCTTGGACCCCCTTTGAAAATTTCTAGTTAGTCAGCATGCTAGTTAGTTCAGTACACTTTATACTCAAAGGACAGACATCTGGGAATATATGCTTTCCACAAACATAATGTTTGCCTTTTGGCTTTTTTTCATATTTTTTTTTTCATTCTACTTGTAAAGTTATTTTTGGTGGGAGCAATAGTGGAGAGCTTCACAAAAGCTTTGTCCTATTGAGAAAGCCTGCCGTAACAGATCTGTAATTGAAGAACCAGGAAATGCCAAACAACTGTTCTGCCATAAATGGAGCAAATCTCATCATGTATTAATCTCCAGGGTAACAGAGACCAGAAGAAACTTCTGATGTGCTCTGAAAATGAATGACTGATATCTCTGTTGCGTACCAGTAGGATCTTTGGGCTAACCTGCAAGAAATTAAGTGCAGCAGAGAGATCTTTGAAAAGGTCTCTTAGGAAGAGACAGTCAATCCTGTTACTTCCCAGAGCACCTCTTCTCTCTGCAGAAATAAACAGTAAAGAAGGGTAAATTTAGAAAACAGCAGTATGTTCTAGCAACAAAACGGAATGGGGAGGGGGAAGAAAGAGAGTTGTGTTTAAAACAGGAGGCAGCTGTCTTATGAAATGTTTCTAGGATAGTTATATTTATCCCATGTTTTTTCTTGAGGTGCCGGGACTCATTAAATACCAGGGATATGTTGTCCACATTTGTTATCTAACAGTTTCCTCTATGGCATATGCAATAATGTATATGTACCAAAAGTATTATTTAAGATGCTCAATTCTGGAAGAATACCAAGGCAATACAGACTGTACATGATTAATGTTCCAGAAACAAACCACAAGAAGATTGGTCAATAGTTACGAACTGGCTTGGGCTTGATAAAATTTGCACAGGAAAGAACAGTGACATTTCCATTAATTTACAAGGGCTTGAGACTAGGTGAGGAAGTTGCAAGGAATACTGGCCAGCAAATAGCATCTACCTGAAGGAAGTTCAGACCAACAATGGCGCTGGCCACAGAAAATCGTTCAGCTGGAGTGTTTCATTTAGGAATCTATATGAAGATATGCAACTTTGGAGGAAATTTTCATTCATAGAATCATAGAATCATAGAATCACTAGGTTGGAAGAGACCTCTGAGATCACCGAGTCCAACCGTGCCTGTCTCCCTACTAAACCATGTCCCTAAGACATGGTTCCATTAGAGCTACTTTTTAATTATCTATGTGAGATCACATTTAAATATCCAAAGTTTATGTTTCTGGAACTGATTTAAGAATGAGTTTTTCTTTGTCTTTTCTCTGCAATGATATTTTGCAAAAGCAGAGAAATAAGTAGGACTAGAAATCTTCTGCACTGATTTCAAGTGAGGATAGGGTTTTCAAAACTGCTGAGCAGTTGCCCTGCACTGATCTTACCAAGGCTGATTTTAAAACAGGCTGCTGTTGTGGAAGTGGAATCATGCCAGTCATGGGGACTTTAAAATAAACCTGCCTTGGATAAACACCGAGATGCTAAGCATGATCTTTCACATATATGAAATACAAGTGTGCTTATTGTTGCAATTTCTAATGTATTTGGAAAGCAATGTCATACATTAGGTTTCTCTTCCAGCTTAACAGGTAATTTAAGACAACCAGAGAAAAAACACCCAACATCATGTTTTGCTTAAGAGTAAAGACTCCAGAGTCCATAAGAATTTCTCAGGTAGCATAAGACCAATTAATAAATTTCCAGAACTGCCCTCAGTGAGTGGCATGTGAAGCCTTTATTTTGTTCTGCTGTTCATCCTTTCCTTTGTATTTAGATTTTCGGTTGGTTGTGGATGACAGATTTCATTTTGTATAATGCTTTGGAGTCAGGGTTTGGCAGGTAACCTCCTGCTTTTCTAGGATTTCTCTTAGTTCTGTAACTGCTTTTACTTCCCCCTAGGTGCAACCTCAAAGACCTACTGATCATCTGATCAGCCCAAAGAAAATTAGAAATGCGACACTTGTCTAAGATGTACTTCTCCAGGAAATTTCTCTATCAATCGGTCATGTTTTACAGGTTTCAATGTCTTCCTGCAACAGAGAAAGGTTAATACCAGTTCTCTCACTTTAAACTATAAGTTATTTTTCTTCTTTTTCCTCATGTAATGAAATAAAATCACAACCTTTATAATGTAGCATATGGTACCTTAGCAAAATAATGGACATAAATGACAGCCTTAACTTCAGAGACAACAAATTTGATGGGACTTCACAAGAAAAAGAATCCATGCCTTGAGTCTTAAGGAAATCAGCAAAACTGCTATCAGACAGAAACATTGGGTTATCCACAGCAAGTCAAGGACTGGAACTGCAAGAGATTTATTAGTTCAGAAGAACTGGTTAATAATAATACTCATTGATACAATATCTATTGCTTTTTTATGTACTTTATGTAGATCTGATAATCTTGAGCTTATATGTCAACAATATTTTCCAGTTTCTGTTCTATAACAAAATCAAGGAAAGCTTTCATGAGGACTGTAACAAAATTTCTAACAAAGCTATCTTTGGATCAGAAAAGAATTTATTTCATTTCAATACATTCTTCTGTTAAAGATATTAGTCTTAAATCTAATGTTCCAGTGTTAAATAAAAAATAAACATCTAAGTGCCAAAAAATTCCCATTTTGATTGAAATGCAAGAATCTTAAGCTGAAAATTATGGATTTGAAACTCCTGGCTTCTAAGAGTTGTTGCTTGAATGCTTAATGTCTCTGTTCTACTTGTGGGTTGAGTTTGGCAGCCAAATGATTTGGGTCATCACAAATGGTGGCTGTTGGCATAGAGTTGAGAAAGACCATGGAAAATGCACCTTAGCTAGACAAACTTGTCAGTAGAGCAGATCTGACACATGGATCCCATACGTGCCTTCCTCATCTAAAAATTATGATTTCTATCTGAAGTGTCTTTTCTGAAATATTATATTTCATAAGAAAAAGTTCAGACTTATAAGTTTTTTCAAAAAAGGCAAGTTTCTTCCAGAAAAACAAGGTATTTTCAATGTACTTGTCTTTATATCCACTCAAAGCAGTCTGAATTATTCAGTGTTTTGCATGTTAATCTTTTGTATGAACCAATGCAGGTACCTTTTGAGTGCTGAAAGAAGCTGCTACATAGAATTACTTTCAGTGATAATCAGTGCAGCAAAAATAAGAAATCTGAAAACTGATCTCAGAACAAAAAGTTGTTTTGCATGTTTAGCATTTGACATCTCATGAAATTGTGACAGATTTTGCTCTACTAGTCGCATTTTAAGTCAGTCTGTCAGAATAAGTCCTGAGACCAATACACAGTGTGCCATGTGCAATTGTATACAAAACTCTTTCAAATTCTGGCCGTCTACATTTTTTCTGTCTTGTTTGGCTAAGGAGGAGCTTAGAAATATGTTCCCACTGAAAGCAATTGCACCAGCAGCATGGTGTGTCAACAGCTATAGTGTTACACAGGGAAAATATAACCACTTTACATTGTGGAGTATCTGTGTTTTTTTCCTTGAAATAACCATGCACTGAAAGAAACATCTATGTTATTGTGATACCAGTATTGCTATTGCTGACATCTCCTAGCTACTACTGTATCTTAATGCAACCTAAACACAAACAAATACCTATTTTATTAGAGGGATGTCCTTTACATTAGAGAGATAGGCCCAGGGTAACACCAGCCTGTGACTCAGAGATGAAAATCATGGACCTTTGGCTTTCTGTACACATGCATAGTTAGCAAGCATTCTGGTTGTCAGAAAAGTAACCCTGCAGTACAAAAATGAAAATTGCATGGAAGCAGTTGTTTTCCAACCAGAAATGTTGATTTATTACAATGTGTTTTGAAAAGGAATCAAACTATAGTGTTCTTTATCTCAAAGCCCTTGATTACAAGCTTAGCTTCGATATTATTTGGTATCATATTAAAGCAGCCAATCTAGAACTGAAGAAAATATTTTCTAAAATTAATCTATATCCTTCCACATTAATTAAAAATATTTTTGTGGTGAGACCGCGGACAAGATAACACATGCCCTGAGCCTAAAAACTAACTCCTGTATCAGCCATATGGTACCTTCCCTGCTGGGGAGTCCTCAGTTAGATTTCCAGGCTGTGCTACCTTGTTCTTGAGATCTTTCAGAGGACACCAGCAGTGCTTCTGAAACTGGTTTCCAGGCTGTGATTGGGCAAAAGCACCTCCTTAGACTACTGTTGAACAAATGAACTCATGTGAGACCCTGAATCTGGGAACTGTGTGGGAGCCCCCTTTCCTGCTGGCAGCTCCAAGCAGTAGCAGCTGACATCAGGGGTCTGCAGCCAGGTCACCTTCCAGCTGTGCTTCTTACCTGGGAGCTGGAAAGTGCTCCAGAATGCCACACTTACCTCGGGGACAACTTGCCAGCAGATGATTGCCAGTGGACAACACACATCAGCAACAGGAATTACACCCCACTGACTACACATCCCACTGACTGAAACAAACAAAGATTTTTCACACAAATAGGTACCACAACCATGGAAACGTGCACATTAACCAGAGTCTGGAGCTATTTGCCTTCCTGCCAGCTACAAGAATCCATCCCACACAGCTATGGTATACTCTTAACAGCGTTAGCATGAGGTTAAAAATTCCTGTGGTGTCCCTGAAATTTATAGTTGGGGGCCTTTATATGCTTCCAGATTTTTTTTCTTCAGGCGTGTTATACAGCCTCTATATCATCTCCAGTACTAGCTGTTACTTATGTTTGCAAATAGAGCTTTACAAACAACAATACATAAAATACAGAGACAATTTTTAGCACACAGGGAATATATTATAAAATATGCAGGCACTTTCAGAAGACAGAGTAGACTAAAGATATTGAATTTCAGTCAGTTTATGGAGACACCAATCTTTTGTATACATGCATACTGATTTATAATTATGACTTGAGGGATATTTTAGTAATCTAGAAGTATCTATTTTTTTACTACTCACAGACAGTGCACAGCTTGATAATACAAAAGCCTTCCACGTTGCCTTACAAAATGTTCTGATTTGAATTCCACACGTGTATATGCTGGAAAAAATGCATTGGAGATAAAAAGTATTTCATTCTACAGTAAGGTTTCCTAAAGTTGTCTCACCAGTTTTATATTTCACAGAAAAAATCAGGCTTTGTTACAAAGCCAGTTAAAAGTAGCACTGGTTTCATGTGGAGGTTTCTTTTTACAATGAAAGAGCACCTTAGGTTTGTGTGGGCTGACCAGAATCAACAGACGAACTCTTACTGAAGGGTACTCACAATATTGACTAAACATCTGGTTCCTTACAAGTTTGATTGTATAGAATCTCTATTTTCAGTATTTATTTGGTAGAATATATAATATGCGATACTGCTAACCTAAAATACACCATTCTCAAGTATATGGGACTCCTAGTGAGAGAGATGGGAAGTGTGGTTACCGGCCTCATTGTCTCTTTCCTCAAAAGGATCCTGCATGAAGCAGGAAGGGCACAGCTTCCTACAAGCTTCTCCAGCAGAATTTCCCGTAAAAGCAGAGGATGATCCTCTCAAAGTGCTGCGGATAACGCATTACCCTTTCCTCACCACCCAAATATTTCTAGATTTTAGATCTAAAATGGGGCCCATCCCAACTCTCTCCCCCTGAATATGTCTAAATCCCACATGCACATTCCCAGAGATGCAATATAATTAATGCCGTGGCCTCATGGTAACTATGTAATTAAAGTAAAGCAACCGGTATGCACCAAAATGGTTTCATATGGTCAAGCTATAATAAAAAAACCCCTAGCTGTCAACAGGGGAACATTTCTGTTAACACTCTTTTTCAGAACAGCCTCGAAAAAACACTTCTGAAGATGCGGTTGAGGCCTTAAACTCATAAAGCCACTTGATATTGGAGGAGTACGCTCTCAGTAGATGTGACTTTTATGATCAGACTCTCATACTCACTTTTGCTCCCAAGGCTATAAACTACCTGTCTCTTCTTCCCCCTAGGTGACAAGCAGCTTCATTTAACTTCAGCTCCCTCTCACTTCCCTCCCTCTTTACAATCCTTTCCTCTCCACATCTACCAAATATCTTTTTTTAAAAACAAAGGCCCTATTGATACATACGTAATTAACACCTGAGTATTTGTTTTCAGCTTGTATTTAGCTCTGCAAATTACTTCTTCTATTTCAGATCTGAATAAGGGCTTGCATACCTTGAAAGTTTGTCTTGTACTTGTAGTAATAATACCAGCTGATACAATAAAATATACTACTTCTACCTGCAAACTTTCTCCAACATACGCATACATGCTGATGGCTGTGTATTTCTATCATCCCATCTACAGAGATTTCAGGAGGACACTATGCAAATCTCAACTGACCGTCTTGAACTGATGCTGGGAGAAACTGGAGAAAGAAAATGTCCTAGTTTTGGCTGGGATAATGTTAATTTTCTTCCTAGGAGCTGGAATAGCGCTGTGTTTGGATTTAGTATGAGAATAATGTTGATTACACACTTGATGTTTAGCCGTTGCTAAGTAGTGCTTATACTAAGCCAAGCACTTTCTACTTCCCATGCTCTGCCAATGAGGAGGTGCACAAAAAGCTGGGAGGGAGTATAGCCAGGGCTGCTGACCCAAACTGGCCAAAGGGGATATTCCACACCATAAAATTATATGCTCAGTTGGCCAAGGGGCGATCACTGTTCAGGGATGAGCTGGGCATCAGTCTGCAGGTGGTGAGCAATTGCACTGTGCATCGCTCATGCTGTATATTCAATTATTATTATTTTTTTCTCTTCCTTTGCTGTGCTATTAAATTGTCTTTATCTCAGCCTATGAGTTTTAATTTTTTCTATTCTCCTCTCCATACCACCGGAAGCAGGGGTCAGTGAGTGAGTGAGTGAGCAGCTACATGGTGCTTAGTTGCTGACTGGGGTAAAAACGTAACAGAAAGAGAAACCAAGTTGAGTCCACACTAACATGTCTGCACCAAATCTCCTCAGCCAGTGAGAAAGTTAGCTGTGAAGGTGGGATTTAACTGAAGCACTCTGCATTGCCTCAGCCTGTGGCTCTGAAAAAAGTTCCTGCCCTTCTGCCCTAGGCAATTCAGTTTTCTCATACTCATTCTGCTCCCTGCTCTCTGTTCTTTGGGAGGTGCAATTTGGTAACATCAAAACTCGCTTACATTATCCTAGAAATCACAGCTTATTTATGTAAGATTAGTACAGATAGTTATTTAAATAAATATGGATATTTGCTGGCTCAGAGGAATAATGAAATAGGCTATTCCTTTTCAGCTCAGAGAATTACTGTCTAGGAGCTTCCAGTGTCATTCGGCATTAGCTCTCATAGCAGAACTAACGTCACACAGATGATATTTATGTTGTTTATTTTGTGGTGTGGTATGATCACTCCCTAAAATGAGGCTCACATTAAGTGTTTTTTTAAAAAATCAGATTCCAGCAAAACACTATTTGCTTTTGTTTTGTGGAAAGAATGCCAAAATCCTGGGAAAACAATACTGAGATGTTTTTATTAGACAAGCCAACCAGATCCATCTCAGCTGCAGCTCCAACTCATTAGTTTCCCATCACAAAAAGCTCAGAGGCTGCTCTGACCTTGAATCAGCTCATCTGTGCTGTTGATCCAGTAGTCCTGATGATTTTCCAGTCAGATCCTGGTGTTGTGGTCTCAGCTTCACTTGTTTGGACCGTGTTTTCACACAGGCTGAGTCTCTCTGCTGCAAACACCAGTTTTGCTACCACCTATTTCAGGCACACTGTGACAGGACGAAGGGAGACTTGTGCGTCAGACCTCCTGCGTCACAGCTGAAAGTTTTTCAGAGATGGTTGCAAACTGTTTTTTTTCCTGAAGAGTAAGGATTCACAAGTTGCTATGAGCTGCCAGATGCTGAGACTATTTCATACCACTTTTCAGAGACACAGAGTCTCATTTAGCAGTTACCCTACTGTCCTTCCAGAGGATAGGCAATGAGTCCCCTTTGATGAGGCAATACATTTATTTGGTTTTACTACAAAGCCATGCAGTTCGTTAAAATGAACCCTATGCCCTTTACTTTTGTGTCAGCACTTCTCCTGCATGTGGCAGAACCTATGTAGAAACTCACAATTGTCATGGCAATTGCCAGTCCTCACTGAAAGAGCACTGTGGTGGTAATTCCAATTTGGAAATTAGCCATATGGGTTATGTTTTGCACTACTCTTCAATGTAGATCAGTTAGACACACTCAATCTGTGCAAAACAGAGACTGTTGTGCCATTTTAGTGGATAGCTGCAGCTTGGAAATTTGCAAGTCTGCTCCCTAACCCTCTAAAGCCATCCTTTTAAGCTCTACATTATCAGCCAAGCCTTTCAATGCTGCCTGTAAGGAGGCAGTACCTCAGCCTGAGCTCAGAAAAGACTTAAAATCTCATCACTGCTTTGGAGTCTCCATCTGCAGAACGAGTAACTATAGAGGACAAAACAGACCCTCTGAAAGATGAAATGTCTATGGTGAGTCATAAAACCTTATTGGGGAGGCATCTGAGCTGGCAGAGGAATAGTTACTTTCCTGTACTCCTTTTATGCATTGCCAGAGCAGGGAACAAACACAGAGGAGTGACAAAGATGGGACTGCTGATCACCAGGAGTCCTCAAACCCAGTGGCAGGGCAATCTGACAGAGTAGAATGGAGCAATATACTTTGAAGAATAGCTGTCACTACAGAACAGGTTAAAATAAGATGAACTCTTTTTTTTTTCCTAAAATTATATATGGTGGTTACATCATGGATCCTGGCATAGTGGGGTTACAACTGAGTTGTGCCAGGCTTAAAAGCAAGGGGAAAGGTTTTGCTCTGGTACTGTGCATAACATCACAGTATTTTGCTGAAGAACATTGGAAAACAAAGGTCTCTTGAGTATAATCTACTGTAATTTCAGCAACATAAAGATAAGATCTAATTAGTGATTACCTTTTGCCTTAAGATCCTGAGAAGAATTGTATCCTTGAGACTGTATTGTGCAACCAAATTGGAGGAAATATTATAACTTTGTATGAAATAACAAGTCAAGATTATACTCCTTTTGTTCATGTAAAATCTTTGCTGATTTCAGTAAGGTAAGTCTATTTTAAAATCAGAAGACCTTTCTTAATGGGGAGGACCATCCAGAGTCACAAATAAACCTGCTCCTTCCAAGGCTTCCTTTCCAACACATAAGCTGACTACATTATACGTGTTTACAAGATGCATGTACTAAAACCAATGGTATATTAGGAGGTGAAAGAGCTGGAAGCTCAAGGTTAAGGAGGAGGAGGCTTTGTAACACACATATGTTTCTACTGCTCTGGGCTGATACCAAAGAGTTGAGGTTTTGAGAGATCTAATGAAATAACTTGGATTTCATATGCACTTTTGATAGTATTCATAAGAAGAATATCAGATCCTCAAGTATGCCAACAACCTCTGTGGCTCTGTAGCCTCTTCCACCTCACACATATAAGGATTTAGCTGACTGTGTTTGAGGTCAGCTTTAATATGGTGATGCTGTGTAACTTTCCATCACATTTGCGTGAAGAGCGATGAGCTATGAGAAAAAGCTCAGAAGAAGCCTCATCTGAGACCTCTGCTTGTGCACCCTCTACTCCCTGGCTTGAGGGCTCAGTTACCCATAGGGCAGGCAGACCCGCTGCCCAGTCCTTGTACCCTCATGGCCCTGCCCCTGCTTCACTTGCTGGCTGGACCTTGAACTGGCTTGTCGCTATGAACCTGGGCAGTCGTTCGGGCTTTTGGCTGACCTGGTGATAGTCACCGGAGCTGCTCTGCTCTTTTGCCTATGAGGCTGATGCTGCCCCGTCCTGCTGTCCCTGGCAGCTCACAGCATCCTTGCCTGGTAGAGCAACCCCACACTTGATGATCTTGTCATTGTGTGCTGCTGGGCCCTTTCTGAGCTGTTTAGAAGTCCTCAGTTTCAAACAAGCTTTAGGGATGCTTCAGGTTGTAAGAAAGACTATTTTGGGGGCAAATTTAGAAGATGTTTTTACAGAAGCCACAAACTAATTGGTTAGGATGTCTCCTTTATTTTCCCATTGGTTGCACCTTACAACAAGTGGCCTCTATCACACATTTAGGAACAGAGATACTTTCAAATTTAAATGCAGTCCCACCACAAGGCAGTGAGGCACAGCATCACCCTTGGGTGGTCCTGCTCTTGGGTGGGCTCTTGCTGCAATGACCACAGCCCTGCCATTGTCTTACATCACTGCTAGGACACAGATGGGAGCATACTTTACCCAAATGGAGAAAACAGACAGCAGCTCATTTTGTCGCATAACAGGGGAGCACGTGTACCAAGTGGTTGTACAAGGAAGAGGCAGATGACATCTGTCTTTATTAATCTGTGTGGATCAGTACAGGAAGACTGGAGCCACTCACTCCTGTTACACTGTGGTACTACCCCTAAGCAGATGCCTAAAGAAAATTTGCTCTGTTTCCAGAAACCTTTTTGGTGCAAGTGCTTTCCTGCTGAGCAGCTGCAACAAAGCTGAACTATGCACAATACCTAAGCTGCACTCTGCAAATAATATTTTGTTTCCCTCCAGAAAGTTTCCTTTTCCTCCTTCTTTGCAGATGCTTCTTTTCTCCCTTCTCTGCCCTCATTATTTTGTCACCTCTCATATCTTCACTTGTTTAATCGGGAACACAAACGCCTCAGAGTAGGTCCGTTGACTCTTTAGCTGGCTGTGAAGCTCTGTGAGCAGCCACATGGCACTGTAGAAATAATAAGGGAGGAAATCTATATCCCTTTACCATCAGTGGCCAGAGTGCTGGCAAATTTTGCCCTGCATTGCAGATGTGATTTAATTTTTGCAATGAACCCAATCAGAAATAATTAATGAAGACTTTATCGTGCACATTGGGAAGATCATCCAACAAACTAGGGAGGTTTTCTTTCTTCTCTTGTTATATTGCTACACTCAGCAGCTTCATAGCTAATAAGTTGCAAAGCCCTGGTTTCCTTAATTTCAACTGCTAATCCCTTTTGATAGGACAGAGGTAGATACAATTAATGTCACATGATTACGAAGTCATCCATGCTGCTCTGAAAGAGAAACTGTACCAGAAGCTATGTTTACAAATGTTACATTACTTAAGTCACTGCTTTGCTTATATTTGTTAATTTTGCTGCTGGGTAAGGTTTGCTTATGTCCTTTGTGCCCTTTTGTAGCTGCTATAATGATAAAAGTTGACAGTGAGCAAGTGAGTTACAGTGCACACCACCTCTCATTTTCTGTATGTTTATCTTCCAGGGAAGCACTGCCTTCAGACACACTCGTGGGTCATTGACCAAGTTAATTCAAAACATCATCTAAATGGCCTATAATTGCAACAATTTACCTATAAGTGCTAGGCTGTAACTATACCGTTTTTCCTACTGCAGGTATACAGCACACAATATTCAGCTCACGCTGCCTAGGCTGATGTTGTGCTGGAGATCTCATAGGTGAGAGTTCACTGAACTCAGTTTGCTCCTTTTGCTGTGTTTTCTGCTTCACAAACACAGTTGTCAAATGAATATAATTGCTAGCACAGGGTTATTGTTTTTTTCCTGTCAAGGAGCAAGAAGATTTTACAAAGGCTTAAAGATCTAAATAAAAGGTCAATTGGCATAATCAACAATATAAGTAATTAATCTGTTATCATGCTTTCAGTTTCATTACCCAATTAATAATTCCTTCTCCTGGGTTAGAATTGGCATTTAAGTGTGCAGATCATGGTAATTCTCAATAGTTAGGTACACTTTTAATGTACTTTATGGCCAAGATAATTTAAAACACAAAAAACTTCAAAGGACGTCTGGTTCCTTTGTTCTCTAGGCATCAGTCGTGTCCTTTAAATTAGAAATGTGTATAATGGAACAAGAGGAATAAACATCTAATATGGAAATGGACTTGAATTGGGATGTTTATGTGCTTGCACATCTTGTTGCACTATAGTAGTTGAAAGTAGCAAGAAAGATATTGTGCTCTTGCTCACAGTCCAAAATAGTTCCTCATCTTTTGCAGAAATGAGGGAGGAAGGAGAAAAGGGACAGGGACGGAAAGGCACATTTTGGTTGCAGAAAGCAGAAAGAAACCGATTCTCGTGTCTTCTCTGATGTTGCAAACCAAACTTCATTCATTTGAAAACATTTTGTTTAAAGATACTCCACTGAAAATCCTCTGGAGTGACTGAGACAAGATACTGGCCTGTTCTGCTAACAGCTCTCCGAAGAGTCAAATAATGCATTACTTGTTTTCCAGTTTTATACTAATCATAATTGCCTTTTACCATTGAACATCATATATTGTTGATATATGCTGCATAGGTCAGCAATAGTATTTTGTCATTGCTTTTTAATACTGAGTTTAAACATGTTCTAAGTAGATAGGCAGCAAACTGTTTACAGATGCAAAACTGACAGTGTAATTAACCATCCTGCTTAATGAGGTATTAGTGGGTATCACCCAATTGTTTGAGGATATGTATAAAATATGCTTTCACCTGCTACTTAGTCCTCGCCCTTATCAGTGCCTCATCAAATCGAGCTCTCAAGAACAAACAACAGCAGAAAATCTCATTAGGAAATAAAGCTTCAGAATTCATTTAAGATCTTGAGTCACTTGTACAGACTAGTGAAGGACTGGCAGGGTTTTTCTCCTGCACCAGAACTGTAACATTAGGCAGCCCTTGTCCTCAGGCCCTGGATTCAAAGGTTTTCTCCCTCCCAGAAAACTCTAGCATACTTCGAAGTCCAAGAAGTGCTGTAACCTCTAGAGGTGCACCACAGAGGCATATAATTCCTTAACTGAGTAACTTCACAGGCTGCTTCTGCACTTAGGGAACAACCTGTGGCTGGGTTCCAGTAAGGACACTGACGGTACGCATTAAGACTGCTGAGATATTCCTGCAAAGACAGAAAATGTGCTAGAGATACGAACAAAAGTGAATTTATCACATACCTAGAAGCGCTATTTACTTGTCTGAAATTTGACAAAACTATTTTTACATATTTAATTCCATGCCTCCTCACAACATAGCAATGCATTATTAGTAAAGATAATAGACATATATACAAATGCTCTCCAGGCTCTACATCAGATTCCCTTGCATATGGTGTCCGTAAATTTATATTAGACTACATTTCCTCATGCAGGCTGTATTTCATAGCTCTTCCTGGGGCAGCATAAGGATCTCATTGATGCTGGTCCTGTACTGAGCTGGCGAACCTAACGACCTCCAGAGATCCTCTTTGACCCAAATTATTCTTTGATTCTATTTGAAACATAAAACAAGGGTAGACAAATGCTCACCAAAATGGCAATGTCCTCTGTAAAAGAAGCTAGGAAGTTTTTGGCCTTTCCTGGATAAGAGGTATGTTATTTAACACCTTTCCCTTCCTCAGTATCAGGTGAGCTCATCCATTTGAAGTTGCATAAGATCATTAAAGTTTCAGCTTCTGAAACTTTAAATACAAACTAAATATTTAAGAGAACCTGGGATTAGATTCCACTGACCTTCACAAACTCCTTAGAGTAATTTATATAAATGAACCTACTTATTATTCATAAAAACAAAATACCCGAAAAATGTAAATCCAGGACTACTACTGAATTTTGCAGCTGAAATCAGTGTTAGTCCATTAGGGCCATAGCCAGTACTTCATCACCCTGCCAAGTCCACTGTAGTGCCTGAACTGCTCTTAATTGTCTTAAAATGATTCTGGGTTTGACCATTTAAGGGACTATTTGACTTTTGTTTCAGTCAAACCATAGTGTACCAGTGCCTAAATGCCGGCCCCCGCCCCCCCCCCCCCCCCCGGTTCTTCATTACAATAGAACAGCACAGAGAAAAAACAACTATACAAGAACGTATTAAATCTAACTGTGCTTTTTTTCTAGTCCCAAGTAACATGATGCAGCTATTTTTAATTTCTGTGCAGCCGCAAATGTTAAACAAGCTACATGTGACCTAGCTTGCATTTTAAAGAGGGAGGATAAAAAGAAAAATTTTTAGAAGCGGCACAGTGCCAGACAGAAAGACTGTGAGATTGGAATTAGGGGGTCCCATGTCTTGGCCTTGTTCTCATCCTTACCCATTGCCATCTATTTAAGGCTGTCATCTTTTAGGCAAAGTTTTTCTGTGCCAGCCCTTAAGGGTAATATACACAATAGCTAAAAAGTAGCTTAGGGTGCCTTCCTTTCTCTCATCTAACCAGAAAATTAAAGGTGGGGTGAAAAAGGAGAAAGAGAGAAAGATATACTCTATCAGGACATAAACTGGGGTGGTTAGTGAGTGTTGTCCTGAAATTCCCTCAAAGGAAAGTTTTCCTTTCATGATCCGCAGAGAGATTCTCCAAAAGCCCAGCCCCTCCAAGCTCACTTTCTGAAGGTGCTTTAGAAATACCACCAATGAAATCTCTATTCTGAGTAAAATGGCACTGAAGTGAGTCAGGACAGAGAACTGAGTCTCATTTGTGTTTGTGAATCTAATTTAGAGTTATGTTGACCTTTACAAGAACCTTTACTTAATAACACCTCAGTTAAAGACACTGGGTCAGAGAGAGAGAACTTTCTACCAAGGATAGAAGGTGAACAGAACTCTCAGAAAAGTCATCAACCCTTAAACTGAAATATTACCATTAGCCCATAGGAAATGCCTAAACTAGATGTGATTATTGTTAACATAGATGAAAAAAAAATGATGAAGGAAACAGAACCAAGCACTTCCTCTCTTTTACAAGTGAGATCCTTTCAGTAAGGAGTCATCCATTCACATCTATCAGCTGGAGCTGTTTTTATTTCCATCTCAATTTTATAATTTCTTAATAGGAAAAAATGCAAATAATTCAAATAATTTAATTTAAAAGTATTTACCCACATTAGCAATATCTATTCATCAGCTTAGATCTTTAGATGCCAAACACACATAGATGGTTTTTTATTACACATTTTTATCCCTCCTTTCCTTTCCATGCCTCATACTCCTCTTAGCAAACTAACCATTGCTAACAGGAGAGATTTAACTCAGTGGCACAGAACAGGCTGTGTTAAAGTGCCTGGTTTGCAGTCTCTGACAATGTCCGTTACTAAATGGGTATTTCTAGAAGCCAGCACAATGTGTCTCAGTCTGTTGCGCTTCATGGCTCAAAAATTAAAAAGTGCTGATCTTAGTTTTTCTTTGAGTAGCTCAATTTCTAAATGTTAAATAAATATCTTTACCTTGGCAATTGTAATAGAACACATTTTGTGAATAAGCTAAATGTAGAAAATAGGCCTAGAAGAGACATATTGGGGTATCAATTCCATATCATGCTCTCTACTTCCAGCCAATGTTATATCCAATATAGATGCTAAACAGCTCCATTTAAAAAACCAGATGTGTAAGGGTCAAAATGCCCCAGAAACTGAGACTGATAACTCCAAAGCTACACATATTGATCCACAAATGTATTTTAAAAAGATGTTTAGCAATAGAGACAAATCCTTCTTCTTTTTATTGACCTTCCTAAGTGTGAGTCCTAGCATTCACAAGGTTTTCCCTCTCCAGCTGATTATTTAGTCTTGATCCATGCTGTAAGTTGATCCACTCCACGCAGAAGAGGCAGGCTCCTGCCCTCTGCGAAATAAGCAACACCAACATGTATTTGCATGAGGGAAGAGGAGATGAAGTATGTTAATACTGATAACCTCATTTTGGCAGCTGCTAATTATGGGTCGCTTGACCTGTCAACTTGTAACTTTCTTTTACTGGAATATATTATGTGTAATTACTATCAATAGAGCACTAAAAAGGTTTCTAGGGCAAGTGGAAAAAAAGGATTTGAATGCCTTGACTTGGTCTTTTTTTCCTGTAAAATGTCTGGCAGAACTCAGGAGTGATATACCACAAAGATCAGAGGTTGTCTTGAAGTCTCTGCTCTGTCTAAAGTTGAAAAACAAAAAAGGACAGAAACCCTTCTGTACTTCACTTTTATGCTGCTATAGACACCTAGATAAAAAAAGTCCAAGACCTCCAGCTGTCACAGCAGCAATGCCGGGTGGTGCATGGTGAAAGGGGTTTTGTAGCACTCCCCTTCATTTTCGGTCAAACCAGCTTTCGCTGGAGTAAGAGAGAAGCCCATGATCCATGAGCTTCATGCAGAGGTTAATACTGGCAATGGTGTTACCTACGCAATACACTTCAGCCCTTCTGACACTGGCAGACTTCTAGATCCACTTTCTGAAACGAATAAGGGTTTGGGGAGTACATAAAAGGGGAAAGGCTCCCTGACCCCTGACCCCTCTGCAGCAGTCAAGAGCCAATGAGACTCTTTTAGAAGTCTTATTTCACCCTGACATATGCAGGGTGCATACATACATACATAAACATAAATGTCAATATACAGCACCTAATGCTCTCAGCTTGTACTGGAAGTACAATCTTTATTTCTGTTAGATGCCCCTGAGAATTTTGGGGGGAACGATTTTGATTTTTCCTTTTTTTTGTTTAATCCAAAAGTCACAGAAAGAGATGATGAGTGTGGAGAATTTGCCTTAATTTCCCCAAAGTCACTGGAGTAAAGTAAGGGTAGGAGTATACTTTGAACTTCCTTATCTCTCCATACTGCAAGTTATAATTGTGGATCTTTTAAAACACATTAATTCCTTTGTCTGTACAGAGATTGAAAATTGTTAACAGATAATTATTATGTCTTTTTACCTTTTAATTAAAAAGTTAACTGCCATGGGTGAGTGCTAAGTAACATCTGAACGCTATTCATTTGCACATCCTCTGGCTTCTGCAGTCAGAGAGTCAAATCTCACAACACTCTTCAGGCTAGGAAAGGTTTAGGGAGCTGGAGTTAAACTGAGAATGACATTCTTTACACCAAAGTTAAGGACACATCTGTGAATTACATCCATCAAGATACTTAGGCCAGACTGAAGAATTGATACTTATATTTGGGTGAGTTGTTGGGTTTTTTAAGATAGAAGATGACTCACACTGTACAGTAAGTCATGTCATGCAAATCTCTGGAGAAAAGACTCACTTTTTCCAAATTATATTTGATATTTTTGTGACACCAACAGCGATAAGATTTTGTTGGAACCATTGACTCATTTCTCTTGCATAGGACCAAAGTTTAGACAGTAGCAAAGGCTCTAATGCCCAAATCTTCTTTGTTGCTTAACTACCCACAGTCATTAGCTTCTTAATTAAAAGGTAAAAAGACATACTAATGGGAGTTAAGCCTGTGGAAACTTTTTTATACATTTTACTTTTTTTCACTTGGGCAAATTAGCTGATATGTATGAATGACCAGTCACATATCACATGGTGTGTAGGACTGTGCTAGCTAAGTCTACTACTATCAAGGATCAAATCAAAGCCTATAATTATAGCATGTTCTCTGTGATTAAGGTCACATTCCAGATCCTTTTATGTTTCTTGTTCTACTCAAAGGCATGCATCTTTCAGAAATGAAATTTTTCCATTTGGAATCTTCATCCTTGGTTTCATCTGCAAAAAGGACTTTTTTCTTTCAGAAAGTTTGTGTAAAAATGTTCCTTCTCTTTAAAAATTCACAGAGTATAAAACCAGAGAGAGGTATAGGTTTAATTTCAGTGTACCAACCTCGAGTGCTGTGAAATGTCAGGTTTTGGAGACAGAGTCAAAAATTCAAATATATTCTAGTGCACAGAGTAGCTCTGCTCTGATAGAATATGGAACACCTTTCAAGGCACAGTCACATTTTCATTTTGATTTTTTGGGTTTTGTTTTGATTTGAATCAAATTTTGACTGAAATATATAAAAGCCTAAGCCGTCACCTTCCCCTACACTCTGTGTTACTGTCTTTTCTGGAGCAATTCTGCAGCTAACCAAACTGCTAATAAAACCACTCCATTTATTAGATGCCTTCAATGGTGGGATTTAAAGTGAAGCAAGACTCTGCAGTTGTGTGTCATTGCCAATTACAAATAAAGAGTGTACAGTTAGCTCTTTTGCAGCATACGTGCAACACAGGTTTCTCCAATTATGGATTGCTCAGTCTTGTAGAGAAGAGCCAATTTTGGTCACCTTTCACAGGTAAAACTCCCTGGAAGCGTGCGAGCCATTTTTTTCTTCAGGATCCAGCTCAGATGCTCTCCTCTCTGCTGAATCTTTCAGGTAAGTGGGAGTAAAAGGCAGTAAAATTGCAGTCATATGCCAGCAGACAAGATTGAACACATATCGAGTGCAGACAAGATTAATAAGAAGGTGGTATTTTAATAGTCAATTTTCAGAATATAACAGCTCTTGAAAATAGATTAGCTTAGAACATTTTCTCTATTTAGCTATGCACTTAAGTAATATAAAAGCTGAGCTTTGAGGCACCTTTAAGTTAAAGGATTGCCAGAGGGTAGAGAGGCTGCCAGCAAAGCAGTACTTCAAACCTAAAAACTTGTGCTGTAAGACAGTATAAATGACAGAATATAAAAAACCCAAATATTAGGGTTACCCTCATTTTAAGTTCCTTCTGAAAAATTCAAGCTGTTGATGTATTTCCAGAACTCAAGATACCTCCAAGTATGCTGGCTCATAAATTAAAATGCCAGATCTGAGGATGTATCCAAGATGGGGATGTATCTGTGTGTCTCTGTGGGTGTGTGTACATTCGAGAGCTATTAAGTTCAGTAGGTCTGTACTAAGAAGTAGAGGCCCATAGCATTTCAGCCCCCAGTTTACATCTAGATTACTTTGGTTGACTGTGGAAGTTTTCTCCAGCACATGATATCTCAACCTGGGAGGCAGGAAACCAAATTTGTCCAGGAGAGGCAGAGGGAGAACAGGGGCATCTCTGCAGGCCATGGGCTTTCACTGGGGAAAGGGGAGTCCTGTGCTCACTCAGGAATATAACTGAGGGCAACTTATACTGCAACCGTATGCTGTAATATATGCAAGTTGTCCTCAGAGCAGAGAGTTATTGCAGGGAGGACACTGCCATATCAACAGCATAATTTCTCTAGAAGAGACCATGTCTGGTGCTGTTTTTAAAAGAGTAGTATCTGGATATTAACTCAAATTTAACACAGCGCCCCAAGAAGGGAGGGTTTTCCACCCTCCTCCACTTCTCCCATCAGCTCATTCCTTAAAATGCTGGCCCACATCAATTCTGTGCACTAGTACTGAATTGTAACTGCAGGGATGTCCTGCTGTGGGTGGGTACTGCAGTGAAGGCACAGGGCTGAGCGCTGTGGGACCTCTGGGCTTCTCCAGATACAACTCAATGCGCTCTCCTGTGTGCCTCTTTTGGAAGCTGTGAACTCCTCAAAACAGGTCAAGAAAATAAAAATATTTGATGTTCTCAAGCTGAATCTAGTGCAAAGAGCCCTCTTCACTAACGTGCTTCTCTGTGCACAATGCAGCACAGTCTGAATTATCACCACGAGATTTTCTGCTTTAATTTGACACATTTATTTTGATGGTAAAAAGTAAGACCAATATGACTCCTGTCAGTGTCTATGGAACTAAAAATACTTTTTCTCTCTGTATCATTTAACGTGTGATTGCGAGCCCTTTGGTCAGAAATAACCCTTTAATAATTTATGTTACCATTGTGCCTTGTACTCATAAGCTGACAGACAAATGGCACTCCTATCAGAGTATGAATACTAATGCAATGTACCCAAGATTACATTTCACTGGAAAACATTGCCACATCATACAAAAGCTTCTTCAGGGGCTGAACTTCACTGTATTTACTTTGGGCACTTCTACCGTACTGACATTTCTGAAGCTGCACAACAAATTGCTACTCACGTACAGAACTCTTACCATGCTTATTGCCCACTCGTTCTACTCACAACAAGAGCTGGGACAATTAATATAAACTGCAAAAAATGTCAGATGCTGGTGGAGGTCCTGGGAATCTTGCCATAATATAAGAGGACCAAAGATGATATTTCACATTTCCCCCTTTTTGCTGTCACTAGTAACCCGGAGAAGCCTCAGGGGAAAAAAAAATGTGGAAGCCCTGTTCAGGCTTCCAATTCATGGAAAGCAGCGTCCCTGCAGTATTGTGATCCCTGGTTGTGAATGGCAGGATTCATACTTAGTCTATACTAAAAAATCAGACATCCACGCATTTGGTGAAGTAATTCTTCTCCAACCACCTCGTGTTGTGTACTTGTTTTTTTAGAGAAACTATGCATATTTGCAAACACAGCACTGGCTCAGCTTAAAGAAAATCACATACTAATTAAATAATGCCCCAAATTGCAAATTGCAAATACACCACAGGGCAAAAGAAAGTCCTCCTCCTGCCGCTGGATCAATGCTACATGTGTTCTCATAATGCTGCTGACCTGTCTACTTCCCTGCAAGACTGGAATCCCAGATATTCTCACTGAAAATCAAGACCATGAATGTCGCTTACACTAGTAACCACATTGGCTACTGAAAACTGCACCATCTCTTACGTTGTCAGGAGCCGGTAAGTTTCTGTAGAACAAAGATAAATGGGTGTGAACTTTACTTTTTTCCAGTCACTGGGGACTTTATTTGCCATGACTTCTAAATATGATGGAAAGTGGCTTGGAAATTCCCTCAGGACCCTAGGATGCATCTTGTTTAGGTCTCATGGACTAATGTACATTCAGGCTCTTCAGGTGGTGTTGAACCTGATCATCCCTTTCAATGGGAAGGACTTAATTCCCCTTGTTCCTGCCTTAAAGTTCAGGGGCTTGACTGACAGATGTGGAAGAGAGATTACCACTGAAAATCGAGGCAAAAATTTGCATACTACCTCAGCCTTCTCACTGTTGGTTGTCACCAGCTCTCCCACTTTATTTACCAGGAGGGTAAATTTTCTTTAATTTTGCTTTTCTGCCCAATGTACCTGTTTAAGTCCTTCTTATTATTCTTCCCATCCTTTGCCAAATTTAGTTCCAGCTGTGCCTTAGCTTTCCTGATACCATTCTTACATATCTAGGCAACATCCCTTAATTCTTCCCAGGATACACATGCCTGGTTCCACTACTCATAGAGCCTCTTCATCCCCAGGTGGAGGAGCCTAGCCCATCCCTGCTAGGCAGGAGTGCTGAGAGGAATGCACTGCCAAGCAGGGGCCAAGCAGATATTCAGGCAGGAGCAGACTGGAAGCTGTGGCAGTGGTGACTGCAACAGAGTGGCTCCATGTGCCTCTCCATCACTGAGCATCTACTGATGGGTGGTACAGGGAGGTGAAGCTGCAGTGCCTGTGCCTTCACAATTCAAAGGGGAACGGAATTTCCAGAAAGGTCTCACAAAATTTATTTCACTGTCTCTATTAAGACTGCTCCTGAACACAGATTTTAATGAAGAAAAGAGGCTGCTGCAAGGAAGACCCTGGAAGTGGAAGGGTTTGGCGAGCTTCTCGAGCTCTCCAAAATAATGCTTTAACTTTTTTATTGATTTGAGAAAAATTTGAGGCAGTTAAATGCAATCCCAGAGCAAATTGAATCTATATTTCTTCACAGATACATGACTCAGAGTATCTGAGTATCTATTGCCAAATATAGTAATTATGCTCCATCTGAAAACGGATGCAACAGTACATCGACATGTACAAGCTGGAAAAGTGTGCTTTTGTGAACCTCATGACATTAGACAAGGCCAAGTACAAGACCCTACACCTGGTTTGGGGCAAACTGTGTTTTCGATACAGGATGATGTGATTGAGAGCAGCCCTCCAGAGAAGGACTTGAGGTGCTGATTGATGAGAAGCTCAACATGAGCTGGCAATGGGTGCTCACAGCCCAGAAGGCCAAACGCGTCCTAGGCTCCATCAAAAGAATTGTGGCCAGCAGGGTGAGGGAGGTGATTCTCTCCCTCTAGTCCACGTTTGTGAGACCCCACCTGGAGTGCTGCGTCCAGTTCTGCAATCCCCAACATAACAGGGATATGGAACCGTTGGAACGGGTCTACAGGAGAGCCACAAAGATGATCAGAGGGCTGGAGCTCCTCTGCTATGAGGACAGGCTGAGACAGCTGGACTTGTTCAGCCTGGAGAGGGCTCTAAGGAGATCTCATAGCAGCCTTCCTGTACCTGAAGGGGCTACAGGAAAGCTGGGGAGGGACTTTTTACAAGGGCAACGAGTGATAGGACAAGGGGGAATGGCTTTTAATTGGAAGGGGGAAGATTTAGCTTAGACAGTAGGAAGAAATTCTTCACACTGAGGGTGGTGAGACTCTGGCACAGGCTGCCCAGGGAAGCTGTGGATGCCCCCTCCCTGGAGGTTTTCAAGGCCAGGTTGGATGGGGCCTTAAGCAGCCTGGTCTGATGGGAGGTGTTCCTGCCCACGGCAGGGGGATTGGATTCTACAATTCTCTGATTCTCTGATTTTCCAAAGTTTTGTTTTAATTATTCATTCAGAAAATTTATCCAAAGGACTCTTTTCTATACAGATGCAAAAGGAGCCAGATGAAAAAATGCTATATATTTCAACAGAAGTGGCAGTGAGCCTCACATTATGACTTGATGAGCTCCAGGGCAATAAATAACAAAGCCAGGTGGTAGAGAGTGCCATTCAACTTTGGCTGTTTACACGTAGAATCATAGAATGGTTAGGGTTGGAAGGGACCTCAAAGCCCATCCAGTTCCAATCCCCTGCCACGGGCAGAGACACCTCCCACCAGACCAGGCTGCTCAAGGCCACATCCAACCTGGCCTTGGACACTTCCAGGGAGGGGACATCCACAGCTTCCCTGGGCAACCTGTGCCAGTGTCTCACCACCCTCAGTGTGAAGAATTTCTTCCTAACGTCCAATCTAAATCTTCCCCTTCCAATTTAAAGCCATTCCTCCTCATCCAATCACTACTTTCCCTTGTAAAAAGTCCCTCCCCAGCTTTCCTGTAGCCCCTTCAGGCACTGGAAGGCTGCTGTGAGGTCCCCTTGGAGTCTTCTCTTCTCCAGGCTGAACAAGCCCAACTCTCTCAACCTGTCCTCATAGCAGAGGAGCTCCAGCCCTCTGATCATCTTTGTGGCTCTCCTGTGGACCTGTTCCAACAGTTCCATATCCTTCTTACGTTGAGGGTTCCAGAACTGGAAGCAATACTCCAGATAGGGTCTCACGATAGCGTTGTGTCGAGTTCTGGAATCCAATCTGTATGCATTAATTCACATTTTTAAGCTATCTCCAGCACATACTGCTTGAAGAGCCTCTCCCACCCCGAACTAGGTGGCAGTCCATCCCCAGCTCCCACGCTGAAGTAGATGCCTCTCTCGGAGATGGTTTCTTCCTTCTGCAAGGGATGCTCCGGGACGCTCCAAAGGGCAGCGCTCCTTGTGCCGGGGAAAGCAGCAGCGCTGGTTCTCGCAGCCACAGTTTTTTGAGGACGAGCGTGCTCCTGCCTCAGAACCCTGGCGGCTCCACCGAGGAGGAGGTGGTTCCCAGCTGTGTGCGGGACAGGGAACCCCCCAGGGGCCGCGGATTGAGGAGCCACTGCCGCCAGGGGGCGCCATTGCCTCTCGGATGGGGGCGCGTGGGCCCGGCGCGGGCGCGGCGCTCATTGGCTGGCGGGGGCCAGGCTGGGCGCGGGGCGCCGCTTCTTAATGCGCGGCGCGGGGCGGCGGGAGCGCAGGTGCCGGGCGGGCGGTGAGAGCTGGGCTGCTGCGAGACATGAGCGAGGTGAGCGCCCTTGGTACGGGGAGGCGGACTTCGGGTGTGATGGGGTGGTAGGGATTTAGAGTCCTGAGCAGCCTGGTCTGGTGGGAGGTGTCCCTGCCTGTGGAAAGGGGGTTGGAACTGAGTGAGCTTCGAGGTCCCCAAGCCCTTCTGTGATTCTATGATTCGATAGCTCAGTGCGTCTTCAGACTGTTTCGTGTTTTGAAGCATTTCAGCTCACCTTTACAGATCCAAAGAGAGCTTTGAATAAATGCTTACTGGAAAAAAATGAGCCATTCAAGTTTAACAGAGATATATCCTTTACGATATCTTGTCTGGCTTTCTTAACTTAATCAGTGCAAGTGACATTTGCTTTTCATTTAATGTTTCTATGATTCTATGAAATATTACTTCACCAGAAGGGTTTTCAAACACTGGAAGAGGCTGCCCAGGGAAGTGGTTGAGTCACTTAAAAGATACATAGTTGTGGTGCTTAAGGACATGGTTTAGTGGTGAACTTGGTAGTGTTAGGTCAATGGTTGGACCTGATGATCTTAAAGGTCTTTCCCAACCTAAACAATGGAGCATGGGCAGCACTCGGGTTAGAATGTAGCTGTCACCTTCTGAAGGGTAGCTGGGGCTTCCTAGGCTGGGAAGCTCTGCTGTACTTCACAGCAGAGCCGGTGGACTTGAAACACATCTCTTTGCCGGGTGGGGGGTCTGAAATATGTAGCTCCTGTCAAACCCTAATAACCAGGTTACCACAGGTGTGTATGCTTCTTCAAAGCATGAAACAAGGCAACATTTTGCCCTTTGAAGGACCATGCATACTAGTGGAGAATCATTTATTTAAAAATCCTGCTAATTTAAAGATGTATTTCATGCTTTTCTATACAGAAAGAAGGATTTAGTAAGTTGTGTGAAAGTTATCTGCTAGAGCTCATGGAAAAAAATGTCCTGTTTGTAGTTGGATACTGATGTAAACTTTATAAATAGTGTCCTGGGAAGAATTACAATTAAGGAAAAAATGTAAATAGTGCTAAACATGTAAGGATCAGTTGTGCCCTTGTAAATAAATGCACTGAAGATATTTGCTTGCATTTTTTTTGCAGTGGAAAAGTTCTCTGGGGCAAATGAGTATTTTGGTTATTAAAAGTGTCATCAGGCAGGATGATTACTTGATAGTGTAGTCAGTGAAATGCTGGGCAGATTCAGCTAGCAGATCCCACATTCTCTAGTGCAACTCTATCTTTGGGAATCGGTAGACATACTTGTAATTACACCTTACCCAGCACCTATTTTTGGTGGCTGTTTCCTGAAAGAAAAGGCCTGCTGCTTCATTAACAAATGGGTATTCCTTTCCTAACAACAAAAATAAAATTAAGAGCGACACCAATTAAGTTCTGACTTGCTGTTGTGCAGGTGTTACACTCTGATGTATCTTTACATGAGGTGTAAACTTGAGACAGAGTAATGTAGTAGCATGGTCTATAATTTAGGGATTTGAGAGGCTTATGTCTTGGCTTGCAGGTCAGGCTAAATGGGGAAAGCAGAGGAAATCCTCACTGTGCTTTTCTGCTACTTGCAGAGATCAGGCAGTCCAGGTGTAATGCACCAGGCTCTTTGCGACTTCTCCTAGACTGCTGCCTGTATTTGTATCAATTGGATAGAGTTCACATAGTGTAGTTTTCTTCTGCAGTCACTGTCTCTTCAACACCCAGGCTAGCTGGAGTGTTCTATGAGATGCAGCAACAATATTACTGGTCCTTAAATGTTATGTGTAGGGAAAAATTTTCTGGCGAGGAGTAACGATTGGGTAATATTGCTGTACTTACTGTAATGGTGCAAGGCACTCTTTTTTGTTATATTTTCTGCTGGATTGTATTTGTTCAGTGATTACCACTCCCTAGTTTGAAATAGATTGCCTGCCTTTTGGATTTTAAAAGTCCCAATGAACATCAAGATCATGCCCTGTACTAGCGCAGGGATTCTCTATTCATAATACATTTCCTTGTGCCTCACAGAACAGTATTCCTAGCAAAACCTTGAAGATGGAAATGATGTCTCTTTCTCTGGTTCAGTAAAAAGCCCTTTACATATGACACTGCATTCAGTGTTTTCAGTGCTACTGTCACTTTCATTCTGCTGACAATATTGGAGAGTTTATCAATCAACTCTAATGAAAGCCTCCTTGCTGTTGTTTGCATGTCAGCTGTTACTCAAAAGACGTTAAAAAATGAGGCAAGAAAGATTAGCAGAAAGCAAACTCTACTTAGACATCTGTTTCTATATTTGGATGATGGTCTTAGTGGATTTCACTTGTAATGTTGTAACCAAAAAATATTTTTATTTTCTTTGTTTTAATCTGCTAGAAAATCTGAGGGCAGGGTGACTGAAAAGAGGCTCAACTAGAGCCATCAAAAGATTATCCCAAATAAAATGGTGTTCGGAGAGTGGAAAGGTTTTTTGCTTTATGTTAACAATTGGCAGGATTTTAGTGGAGCTTGAAATGTGGTTGCAGAAGTCTCTGAAGAGAGCTTTTTTTATCCCTAGAGTTATTTTCTGAGACTTTGTGTGGATTCTTACTTTGCTGCTTCAAGAAAAATTAACCAATTTCCTGTTTAATGAGCAGTGGTAACCAGTCTTCTGATGGAGAAAGCTGAACAGGAAGCAGCCATTCATCTGACCAGTATTTTGCTATTTTCTAGCAGCTAACTTTTTTTTTTTTTTTGAGGGAAGGATGAGTAACTTTTATACAGAAAAAGCATATACTTCTTCCTCTATAATATTTGTCTGAAAAAGTGTTTAAGATGCTCCCATCTGATGGGCAGAAGTCTGGCCCTGTAATTAGTTAGAGGGAACTTGAGGTATAAGAGTATCTAGTAGCACTGCAAAACATGGTTAGTTCTTCTTGGTGCTTGGTTTTGGGGGAAGATAGGTCATTTAGTTCATGAGGAATTTCTCAGGAATGTCACTGTATAGCAAAATCCATTTTTGGGTGTTTAAGTAGTTTTGAAAATCTGTTCTCAAATAACTGAGAAGCCTTTTTAGGTCTGTAGGTGTGCTCTTTTGTTTTTAATGAGGCTAGAGAGAAGGGCCATGCTGGAAAATCGGCTACTGTCAGTGAGCCCCCATCAGATGCACTCTGCCTATTCAAGATCTCTGGTCACGTAGGCTTAACTGGAGGAAGTAATCTTGGGTGATGGACTCACAAGCTAATCCCAAATCACTATTCACAGCCAGTAGTTTTACTAGGAAGCCTCTAGACTCTCAACTGGCGTAAACGTGATTCACCACAGGGAATCCTGTCATCTTATCAGTATTTTAACTCTCCGACATGTTGCAGATGATGTCTGGTCATAGTGACAGTGTTGCCCTGGTATGAAGCTTCACAAGAAGCATTTCATCACACAAACATTTTTTACAACAGTCACTATGACGCTGGCCTCCTCTGTTAAATGACTCTGGCTGTCATCAGGAATCGGGTCTGGATTTGTGAAGAAGCACACTTAAACAGTATGGTGTTGCAGCCTTGGAATGCTATTCCAGTGGTTCAGGGACAAAGCACATGTGTAAGGAGTCAGAGTTTAAAATAGCATTAGCAGAATGCATTTATTTCCTTGTGATATTAAAGGATCGGAATGGTATTGTTAAGGCTGAACTCCTCTCCTATCCCAACACATTATTTAGGTGACTGACTTTGGAACAGCCATTCAGGAAATTTACCTAATCGTCCCACATGCCTGAGGCACCTGCGATTTAAGAACCTGCATTGGAAGAGCCTTACAAAATACAAGTGAAGTGCTATACTGATTGCTAAGGTGCTGATGCTCACTACCTAAGGCAGGGTTTGAGACAGCAGCTTTACGTATTTGAGGAGCAGCCTAGCTACCAGAGGGTAGCAAGAATGTTCTAGCTTTTTCTTGAAGCAGGCATTAAACAACCAGGCTTATGAAATTTCTTAAGACAGAAGAGGAGAGTTGTTAGGGATTTGACTCTGTAGAGTGCTTAGGTCTTTTAGTTGGGGAAAGCTAGGAGCTGGGGACTTGATATCTGTGTAAATGTAGGGTGGTTTGTTTTTTTTCATCAGGCTTTGAATACAAAGAACACCTGGTCTTTTTTTCTTCTTTGAGCTACCATAAGCTCTTTCCCTTTGCCTTATGTTGCCTCTAGGCTCTTTAATTCTGCAGCAACTGCTATGTGTGTCCACCTTTGAAAGGATCACAAAAGGTGCTGGTGTGACCTGTAACATTTGTGCGCAAGGCATTCATGAGCTGCAGACAACTCTCCTCTGCAGCCTGGAGTACTTAATCTTGGAGCTCAGATCACCTTCAGTTAGAGGCACTTGGGCAGCCAACTCAGTAAAGATGGAGGATTCACTAGAAAGGTGACATAGCCTAACACTTGGGTCAGACTTTTTCTGAAATTTGAGCTTCACCAGTCTGCAGTGGGAGATACGCTAAGCATCCAGGGCAGTCTCTGCTATAGCTATTTTCAAAATTGGTCATACCACATGGCCTGGTGGTTTGGGCATGTCCCTGAGCTGACAGAGTAACATAGGGTGTCTGCTTCCCTGCAGGCTGAGGGAGCACCTGGAGCATGTCTTTATCACTCTGGACAAGTATGGTCACCAAGAGGCTGTTAGAAAAGAGCATTGCCAAGTGTGAAACATTACCTGCTTCAGGTAGTTAAATGGGGAAAACTGGGATTCTTTGTTTGCTCTCCTGAGTTCAGTTGAATCTCTGCCACCGGAATGGTATTTAGGATCTTTGAATAAGATGTATTCAAACATGAAGTGAGGCTTGTACACCAATAATTCTGATGGCACTCAAAGAGCTGGGTAATGGGGAAACATGACATGTTTGTTTGAAGGAAATCTTATTCTCTTGTGTGGTGTTTGCAGTCCTGGCATGTGCCTGAGCCAGCTGATGGTCTTCAGGGGACCCTTCTGGATGCATTTTTCAGATACTGCTGTGCCCCCCCAACTATTAACTATTGGCCTCACTGAGGTTATACCCACAGTAGGTACAAAACTGTATAGACCTAAAAAGTGCAGCAAGAACATGGCAGCGTGGAGGAGGAAGTTCTGCAGCTGTTATAGGATGGGGGTGGGAGAGATAAGGCACATGAACATCAGTTTTTAATTTTAACTCATGTATTTATTAGCTGAGTGGTAAATTGCAGCTCAAAAGAGGAGGAAGAAGGGAGAACAATAAGTTTTAGATCTGTCACTTTGCCTACTCCTTCCATCCGTGTGGTTTCAGTGGGATCGAGCATCTTCTAAAATAGCACTTGGAAGTGGTCTTGGAAATTGATCTTAATTTGGTGAAACTAGCAGACATTGTTTAGAAAGAAGCACACTGGTTTTCTGATAATGTGTAGAACATCAATATGTTCAAACAATACAACACGTCAGTGGATGACGGTTAGCTTTAATAGTATGCCGCAGATACCATGATTCCCTGTAAAAGAGTAGCTTAGTGAGAAGTCCTGCATTCATAAAACAGGAAGACTCCAACCTTCATACTGCAGTACCTGATAATATAATGTAACTTTAGATTGCGAAGGCCTATTAATTTCTGGTCCAATATCCCTAAATTTGTAATGCATGGGAAAGTTTATCAGTCATCTTTGAACAGTTTCTGCATTAACTAGATCATGCTCCCGATGAAGTGTGATGTATAGTAGTGGTTAACATCAACAGGAACAACGGTAGCCTTTTCCAGCAAAGGTTGCTGGGTGTTTATTTATTGATTTGAATAAAATATTGGATTTCCAGGCCATTATTTGCTATTGTCTGTCTTGAATTTTTGGGGGGTGACTTGGAAAGTGTGTGTCAGTGTTTGTGTTTTATCTATTTTCTGTAACTTTGCTACAGAAGAACTTGTAGTAGAATGGCTAAGCCTAGACACTGGATGTGTAAATTATGAGCCACCTACTTCTTGGCTGAAGAGGACTGGGAGAAGGTGACTGCATGGATCAGAGCAAAGCTATTCCTTTCTTCACCCTCTGAGTTGCAACAGAGCCTTAAGTTAACTGAGCTATGTAACACTTTTTTCTGTGCAAGGCATAGGATGTTCTAATGAAGATGAATAATGCACATTCTCCCTCTTTCTAAGAAAAGATGTTCTGTTTCTTCTTCAGTTGTTTGGACATTGAGTTTCTAAATAAAAAAAGACGTCATAGATAAGTAGAAACTAGGTCAGAGCATAACTAACAATCTTTTTTTCCCTTCTTCCTCTACATTGAATTCATAAAATCTATATTTATTTCTCTTATGAAAATAGATAGAAGAGAGACTACGTATGCTACCTTTCTCTTAATAGGGAAATGGATGGCAATCTTGATGGAATAAGCTCAGACCAAGCAACTGCAGAAAAGCTGCAATTATCAAACTTCCTATTAATGATGGGATTTGAAGCCACAGTTTAGCCCCATTCTGTCTGCTTCATCTCAGACAAGACTCCTTATAAGTAAATGGGGCAAGTGTCACATAGGCCAGGTCTTTGGCTGGTGCTATCTCATCTGATCAATTCATACCAAGAGGAATATAGCCTTATTTATGCACTAACATGGAAACTGGAGAAAGAAGTACAAGCTTAGTCAGAGAAAAAATGAAAATTGTCTGCCTACATGCCTTGAATATTAGTTACAGCTGAACTGTCTTTCCTTTTAAAGAGAAGTATTTTACAGACGCTGAATGTTCTTACGTTATCACCTTAGTATATTGTGCATGAAACATGACCTTAACCAGTGGTGCAGCTGAAACTGGGTAGACGGTAGACAGAATGATGTTAGATCTCTTTTGTTAAAGCTGAAAATAAGAAACAGAAGGAATAAAAAACCTCTGCAAGGTGGTGTCCTGTCTGACTTTGGAGGCTTCAAAGATTCCTGGACTGTGAGAGCAGGCTAGTCAGAAGGATGACATCAGGTATGAGGGCTTCAGATTTTCTAATGTGTGGAGAGACAGAGCTCTAACTGTGGCAAAAATGTATGCAAGTGTATATTTAGTGTCTTTAACACAGAGTCTTAGTGTCAAAATGCCTGGCAGAAAGGTCTGAGCTGTTCTATCACCAGCCTGATTTGCTGCTCCTCGGCTGGCAGCTTTGATTCTAGCTGTGCTGTGGAGCCTGCTGCTGGGTAGTGCCAGCAGGACTAGAAAGGTGCCATTGTAAAACCAGAGAAACCTGAACCAAATGGTTAGATTATAGTGTTTTAAACTTGGAAGGGGTATGCACTGCTGTGGAGGGTCATATTGGATCACAGCACAATGTGGGTCTCTTAGTAGTGAAAGGAGAAGAGGGGAGACCTGTAGGGATCCTGGCTAGCTGTACACACCGGTGTAGGTGTATTTGTAGGGCTTTTAGATCTTTCTCTGGGAATAATGGAGCATATTTAAGAAAATGCTTCAGCTAGCACTGACTAGAGCTATCCCTGCAAACAGGGCAACTTCATGTTATGCTAAACCTTGTCAAGCTTGACAAGAGTTATCAAGGTCTTCTGGAGTGAATCAGTGAGACAGCTGGAACAGTCCTGTCAAGTCAGCATCTCCTGTAGGAACTAGGAGGATTGCACAAGAAGCAGTTTTTCACAGAAAGTGCCTTGGTTTTGTAGGGCATAGAGGAGAACTTTCAAGGAAACCAGGGATCTGCACAGCTTCAAAATCACTGGGAAGAGTGCTGGAAAGCAGACAGTACTCATTGTTAATGCAGGGGGGTTTTGCATCTCCATGTGTCTTCTGTGACCTGTAAAACCAGCCTTGCTACCCAGCAGGTACAGCTATCTGGGCACTTGGCTGTCAATTTACCTTAGTGATGCTTTGTTCCCTATGAATCTAAAATTAGATGATAACTAGGTATTGAAATGGTAGTTGACAGCATTCTGTCTGTTGAAGATGTGTTTCAAGGAAAAGGCTATCAAGATCATGGTAACTCTGAAACTGGAGATGAGGAGGTAAGGCAAAAATTAATAGATCTGAGGACATCTTTGATTTCATGAGGATTTTGGTGATTTATGACCTTTTCCCAGTGACACTCAGGGTATAAAGGAAGATCAGTGATTTGTGAGAATGTTTTGATAGACATAGCACTTTACTACAAAGTTTGGCTTTAGGGAGTTGGTGTTTCTGATCCAGACTCATTCAATGAATCCATCTGTGATGGGTGCCGCTACCCACATACTGCTGTGCTTTTGTGTCTCTACTAAGAAGCTGTGTGTGTTTCAGGAAAGCCCTGAATAGGCAGTAGGGTAAGATTGGGGTGATCAGATGATTCTGTTAGATATCTGTTAGATAGAGGTGTCCATTCTGTTAGATGTCCAAGGTGGACTATTTAAAAGGGACCAAGGTGAGTGCAGACTTCATCAGACAAATGCAACCTAACCTGGTGAAGGTGAGAAGCCTGCCTGAGATGAACAAGAGTATAATGCCTAGCTAAATGTGAAATTGAAAATGCTGAAGTCCAAGTTTGGGTGGGGCAGTAGGGAAGAGGTAGAGACAAAAATAATTCTTAAATAACTACTATGTCTTTCATTTGAATTCTAGGGCTTTTTTGTTCCCTTACTTGAATGTTTCAAGTAATGGGATTCTTGCTGTCTCTCTCCTCTTCTCTTGTAGAAAATATACTTCTTTAAACGCACAGAATTAAATTATTTTTGGTTTAAGATACTGAATACTATGGATGTTGACTTTAAGCACATAATTTTATCACTAATTGAAATACTCTGAAGAATGCCTCTTCTTTGAACTGAAGAGATATTATGTGGTATTCAGGAAAAAATTTGAATAACATTGAAATCTGGTTCCTTGAATTACATACATGTGTTAGTAAAATGTGAGGTAAGGTGCAGACAGAAGTTGGAAACTGCTAAAAATTAGAAGCATTAACTTGGTAGGAATGAGGCAGAGGAAGAGAATACCAGGCAAGAGGGGATGGCTAGGCAGACAGCTTTCTGCAGATGGTGGAAAAAGAAGACATGTGGCTTCATAGCTGCTTCATGTATATCACTGTTCCACTCAAATGTGACAGATACACACTTACTACTGGAAAACGAAGCAAACACATTGTTGGCTTGGCACACTTTAAAATGCATGTGCCAGCACACATGTGCTGCAGTTTAAGCGGGGCAGCCAAATGCCTAAGGCAGGCCAACTTAATGCCAGTTTTAGTTAGCCAGTCAGACTTGTCTAGCTATCATTTCTTTCCTTCAGCGTATTTTGCAAGCTACTGGACAGCACTAACATCCAAGACAAACTGAATGAACCTCTCGAGTAAAATCACAGATCGTCTGTTTCACAGGGCTTTTATTCCGATAACTGCCTTGTATTCTTTGCTTGAACTGAAAGCTTGGTACCTTTCCATCCTGGAACTGGGCTTCTGCATCTGCAGATGCAGGAACATTGGTAGCAAAGGATCTAGCGTTAACATTGTAAACTGCAAACCTCCACCAAGCTGCAAACTATCGTAATTCTAGCGCTCTTAAATGTTTTTGTCTGACTGCAGTATGTCAGGCAGCACACAGCTGGATCTAGGTGAATGCTGTTACCTACTTTCTACATGAAACTTCTAAGGAATTTGTTTTTTGTCTAGTCATGGGAAGGGTATGTTTAAATATTAACAAAATGATTGCATGATTTTTCTGGAGGAGCACATTAGGGTCCTTTTTTTAATGGCATCAAATGATGGTTTGCTATGTTCATGTGTGCATAAGGTGAAAATGCCTAGTTGGGCAATGTTTTTCCTTTCATTTTATATGCACAAAGTGTATGATGGAGCCTGATAAATAATGGGAAAGCGAAGGTGGAAGGAATGACTACTTGGAGTGGATCTTTCAAGTTTTCCTTGAGCTTGAATTAGAAAACACAGTTCTGTGGAGGGGAGAGCATTTGAAACAATATGGGGGAGATTTGCTGAATCTGCATGAATGCATATGCCCTGGACTTAGTCCACAGCTAGAACACTGAAAGAACTGTTGAACATTTAGTCTTAATGCAGATAACCTGGTGGCTCCGTCCTGGGGCCAAGGACCCTGGGAACTACCTATAGCTACTCGGTGAAAATTGCTTTCTTCTCTGCTGCTATCAACAATGAAGCTGATAGCAGCATCAATTTCACTGAGCCACTGGAGGGTCCTGGAAGCTTCTGATTTATGAAAATCACTATTTTTTTTTTTGCTAGCTCTTCAACTGAGCTAGTGACCTGGCTTTTCTGCTTGTTGTATATATTTGATTACTGTCCCTGATTCTTGACGATCAAGGTGACCTTGTGCACCACGCTGTCCATTTAGCTTTTCAGTATGACAGGATTGTTTCTAATTGGTTGACTGCTGTTTAGACTTATGGTACCAAGATAGCTTTGCTCTGAACTGCATCACATATTGATCACAGCAGTTTTCCTGAAGTCTCAGCGGGTCATTTCTGATACAGATTTGAACAATGAGGGACAAATCCTCTGTGAAGCGAGGCCCCAGTTTGAGGCAGATTGAGCAGCCAATTCAGGGTTCCCCTTGCATGAATCTCCTCGTGGCCCAGAGCCAGAGATAACAGGTTTGCGTCATCTCTCTGTGGAGCCCCTGGGCAGGGTGCATTGCCGAGACTACAGCACGCTTTCAGTCCAGTAATTCCCCTGCTACTGGAACAGCCCTAAAGAAGTTACTGTCATAACTGCAGATGGCTGAGGGGCTGCTCGGCGTTGCTCTCTGTGACAAGACTGGCTGCCCAGGGGTCTGAGAAGTAGAATAAGTGACGCATAAACATCCTTGCCACTTCGTTTTGCTCTTGTCTTGAAAATCAGAAGGCTTTGCCCTAGGGTGAAGGCAGAAAGTTCCTTTGCATGGCAACTTGAAATTGCCATAATTAATACCTTTTATAAACCTGACTAGCCAGTTACTAGTGCAGTCTAACATAGGGTGATAACATCTGTTTACTTCTGGAATATGTAGGGAAATAAGAAGGAAGTGATATCCATTTTTTTAATTGTACAACTGGAAATAAAAACCCAAATATTGCAATGGAAAAAATGCTAGAATTTTTACTGTCTGGGAAGAAGCAGCCTGTTTTAATAATGATAGCCAATATGACCAGATATGAAGCAATTTGTCAGTGCAGAGTTTTGCCATCAATAACCCAAGCTGTCCCTTGAAGACAGCCTCTAACTCAATTACAGCTGGGTTTTTGTAGCTCAGTGAATTAAATTAGCCTAAACTTCAGAAGGGTCTGGAAGAATGATATATAAAGTAAATATATATTACTAAAACACCATCCATAATCAGTTATATTATTCCTTGGAAAGGATGCTGACTCCTTAATTGATATAGGGCACTTTTTCTATCTGGGGATGTTAATATTAAAGGATACCCGAGATATCATCTGAATCCAAATGCTTTTCCCAGGTTCCCATGGTTCTGTTTTGCTCCTAATCAGATGCCACAGTCAGTTGCCATTAACTGTCTGTATTGCCTGCACAGATAGCCAAGGCTTATAATTTGGGTTGCATAGATGTACCTGTGTTGGTTCATGTTTTGCTCTGTTGCAGATTAAAGATTACTAGGAGAAAATGCCCCACGACGGAGATACAGCATGTTGTGTTTCATACTGTGAAGCACTGACTTGCTCTGATTTAGGGTTCTGAGGAAAACAAAATTGCTGTGCCTCCTCCCCATGATACTGTCTGCCTGTTCTGTTTGTTGCCCTGGTACAACTGTTTGGAGCAGAGACATAGCTACATTACTGAAATGATCAACAAAAAAAAATAAACCCTGTATTTTAACTGTATCATTTCAATGATTGTTTTCAACACAGCTCTACTAAAGGCTTATTTTTAACTTGAATAATTTTAGTGCTCCTATTTTCTGCATGACCTTGTGAACAATTGTATCCAAACAAACCAGGACTTAGAAATGACAAGGTGGGGTTGGGTTGGGCTGGATTGGGAAGTAGGAGTTCTTAAGGCAGCTTTCCTGCCCAAAAATACCCTTTCTGGAACTGTAATGCCAGGTCTGATGCTACCAATAGATTAAGAAATAATAAGAGACAAAAAAAGGAAGAGACCACCTTAAGGACCTCAAGCATTTTTTCATTTATGTCATCTAGCTTAATCAATTTTTATGTAATTGAAATATTCCTCTTGGGTCACCTTCATGTTTCCTCTTTATCAATTTACAGTGTAATTAGGATATGGGCTGTATCACGAATGTCCAAATGAGAGCTGAACTAATTTTTTGGCAAGTGGTGTGAGAAGGCTTGTTCTGTAGTTGATTTTATCCTATTTGCCCTTTGCTAAACAAAACCTAACATGCAGTTTAGAAATTCCACAGTACCATGTTGATGTTCCAACTCTACTCATGCAAGTAATTCTACTGAATCGAAGGCAACTACATGTCCACATATGAGTTACCCCTGTAAATAAGCCTTGCAAGATCAAATCCTCAATTTCCTGAAGAAAGAGGGATTACTTTTCATGGCTGGCATGGTAATTAACAGGATTTGGGAAATACATTCTTGCAGTTACTTTCAAAATTAACTTCAAAGATTCTATTAATCCCTGCCTCAGAAAAAAAAAAAATGTAATTACAATGTCTTTGGAGAAATATCTGCTTAGTAATGTTTTAACTCAAAATATGTTAATAAGCTAAATATTAACCAAGCTACTGTTTGTGCTAATTATGTTGATTACATTTGGTGATGGTGTAAATATTCTGTTTAGAACATTATAGTGAATCTGAATACAAAATCAGCAGATTCTCTGTGCCGATTTATAAATTATAGCCCAGCATTGGCAAAAGTGGGGCACAGTGAAAATTCTTCTCCGTGCTATTAGAATATTTAAAAACAGCACCATAAGTGGATTTTTATATCCCAGACGGTGATTTTCTCTGCCCATTTTCAGATGCCTCCTTATTTAACCCAAAAGTGTGCTGGGTGCTCTAGCTCTGTCTGTGTACGCTCAGAAGTGCCTATCCTGAGGACTTACTGCAAGCCCAAAGCTCTGTCTGGACAAAAATGAATGTATCGCACCTCTTATTTTAAGGCAAGTGCTCTAACTCTACCAGCGCTCCTGTGATTAAGACACTCTGCCAGTTGGATGGAGGATGCTTTTTGCATGGGCATGGAAATAATATCCATGTTTTCTATAGACAATTACCACATTGCAAAAAAACCCCAAACCCAGGAACAGGCACTGCAACTGTGTCCTTCAACTACCCTGAGAAGCCCCAGCTTCAAGGTTACTCCTTCAGTACCTACTGCTTTTCTGTGCCTGGTTGTCCAGTGGATCGGCCAGGGCCTTCTGCCAGCATGGGAGTTGTGGGTTCACCCTGAGTAAACAGTACCTAAACCTGAATGTATTCCTTCCTGGTGAAATCCAGCAACCTTGTAGGTTGTCTGCCTTTTCATACAGGCTGCAGCTTGTACGGACAGCTATACCTTGACTAGAGTGCTTTCCTTCTGTGTTTAAAAGTAGTTTTTAGAGTTAATTTGCACCAGTGGAAATGGCTGTCAGAGAAGCAAGGATACAAATGCTGAGGTTCAGGTTGTCCTTTATAGAAAGATGAGAGGAAATGGCAAATACATCTTATCTTGACCATATTATTGCAATAGCAAGAATCAGACACTGGTCCACAATGTCTAGAAAGAAATTATCTGTAGCTATCCACAGCTTTGTTAATTTCTGACATGTTACTGTGGTGTCTAAGATGACAATGTGTATGTGTGCATCATCATGTGCCTTGAGTGACTATAAAAGTCAGGAAACCAGTGCTGATCACTATGCCAACTTTGAGCCACTACGGTTTGAATCCCATCAGTTCATCTCAGCCCACATGTGGAGTTTTAATTTATTAAAATAGCTATAGGAGGACCTTAATAAAATTAAGGATAATCAAGTAGAACAATGCTTGACCTATGAAGATAATTACAGAAATCATTAGAGGGCCAGAGATCATTTAGTTTTGACAGCCAATATTGAAAGATGGGTTCTTGGCACTCTTGCTCTGGCAATATTATGCTGCCTTGGCAACACAAGACAGCCAGAAAACTGGTTGTAGAAATCTTCCTTTGTGTAGAGGAGTATGCAGAGAAGGTGCTACATAGGCAAGAATAGAAACCGTATCCCAAAGAACTGAGATCCCTGGGGTGAGAGCAGCCAGGGAAAAGTGGTAGTCTCCAGAAGGCTACTTCCACCAGAAATGTAAACTTGGTCATAAACAGGAGAGGACTCCATTCTACTGAAGTATATGTTGGTAAATCTTTCCTTTGTCAGGTGCCCAGAAAATGTGGTCTGTGACTTCTTACAATGTTGTTGAGAAATAACAAACAAATAATTGGATTTACCCATCATTCAGAGAAAATATTTGCTACATGTTCTATATCTGATGTGCTTACCTTAAATGTGGGCTTTGAAGGACACTCATCTCACGAATATTCATTACCATGTCTATAAAAATGTGGGGAAAAAAGTGGAGCAACTTGTAAAGGAGGCACAAGTAAACCAGCAAGGAAAGTTTACTTCTATAGCTTCTAATGTGATTTTCATTACTATATTCAAGTTTCTCTCTGGAATTCTTCAGTTCTGTCTGCAGATGTTTTTTTAGGTGACTAGCTGTTACTGATGTGAATGAACCTGTATCTCACAGAAGCTGGTCTGGGATTTGCCATCTGGCTGTATTGCAGACCAATTGTGAGAAGACTTATAATAGGAGAGAACAAGTGAAATGGCAGAATTTGTGCATGGCTTTCCAACAGTACACTTTATCTCTCCCAGCTGTTCATCTTCATGCTTTTTGATTTATAATTCCAAAAAAAAAATACAGTGCTACTGAAATTCCAGTCCCATTATTTAGAGGCTAAGTATCCCTTGTAGCTTCAGTAAACAGAAAACGTTTAGTCATAGCAGCATGATTTTTCCTGCTCTTAACTTCTCATCTTAAACATAGTAATATTTTTTTTTCCTTTTTATAAGCAAATTTACTGGTTTATGGTTGAGTGACGTTTTTCACACTTAAATGTGAGAAATGCTGAGTGCTATAATTTTAAGTCAACGCATGACATTAGAAAGAGGTTGTCAAGTGCACTGAAATAAATCTCCAGTAAAGAAGAATTTAACCTAATAACCACATGGAATTCTGCAGAATGTTATCCACTCATCCCAGATTGTAGCTTCTTGGTTCTTGCCCCTGCTTATATTTTAGATCTTCAATTAGTTTGATGTACAGCTTGTTCTTTGCTAGAGCATGGAAGAAAAGCAATTGCAAAATTCCCATTGATTTCAGTGATTAATTATCACAATTATTTTCAAGTGATGTAGATGCTTAAAGCACAACACATCCCAACACTACATATGTGTCAATGAATTTTTTTTTTGTCCTGAGTCAAGTCTACACCGATTCTTTCTGCTATTCACTTTACAGAAACTTCCTATCATTTCTATTCTCTTAATTCTACCCTTTGGATTCTCTTTCATTCGTTCATGCAGGAACATCTATGACGACTACTTCACTGGGATACAGCCTGCTGTGCCTTGTTGGCCCTGCACTCAGAAGCAGCAGCAGAATAATGTGATTTCTCAAAGGGCCTATTTGTCAGAGAACTTTCTGGCAATTTCGTGTCCCTTATCTTAGGCTTTCTGTGGCTCACTAAAAGCCAAACAATCCCTCTGCCCCCAAAATTCTGTAATCAACACCTGACTACAGTTCCTAACACTGAGGTGCTAATTGGAAGCATAACTGAAAAGGTCAGGCTATTTCAAGACAAGAACAGAATGTAAGATTAAAGGCAAAAATTAGGCTTGGGGGTGCAGGAGGGGCTAGAGAGATAAGTAGAAAAGCTGCTGCAGTAATTTAACATCCTTCTTGAAAAGTCCCCTGGGCTGCAAATTCACTTTTGACCTTAGTTTGCACACCTAGGGGACTAATTTAGTACAGTTTTTCATACCACATTAACTAGCTGCTGTGTATAGCACTAAGAATTTAACAGGAAACTAAACCTGTTCTCCTTTTCTTGGGATTTTGGGCATATGGCAGTAGTTCTTTTCCTTTCCTCTTCTGACATATTGGGAGTGACTTTGATTTTGGAGACATTTTTAATGATGTGCCTTTGATGTTCTATAAAACCACTGAGTTAAAAATTAATATAACCCCAAGCAGTCATAAACTATGTTTCCTCCTACGCAACATAGCAACAAAACTGTTTATCCTGTTTTACTGTATAATCATTATGGGTTTGCACTCATGTTCACTTTGGCTCTGGTGTGTCTTCTTCAATGCCTAGTGGAAAGTTTATTCAGTGCTTCTGTTCTAGTGCTTGCCTTCAAAAATGCTGGAGAATTTTAGCATCGATCTTTGAATTAAGCTGGCTAGCTACACGTTATACAAAATATTAAACTGCTTTTATCTTTTTAAAAAATATGGTTAACTTGGACCTTCTGTTTAAAAACAAAACCCAGAAATTAATATTGTTTTTCTTGTATTTAATTTGTTTTAATTTGATCTGTTGCATCTGAGGACAATACCTGTTATACCAGCTTTTGGAGGGCTCTCATCCATTGTTTCTTGAAAATACCCCTGGTTACTACTCATGTTTAGCACTCTTGTGCTCAGAAGGACACTAGAAAGCTAAGCTTTGGTTTGCATCCTACGGTAGCATCATGAAAGGTGATGAAAGAAGCAAGAAGCTCCAGCTCTAACAATACCAGCATCTTGAAAATGTTTTGTAAAACAGATCCACAGAATGTGTTGAAAGAAAAGGCTAAAGGCTTTGCAGGTGGACCATCACATTTTATATGGCTTTGTCATAAGTTTCAATGTCTTATTAATGAGACTGATTTTTAAATTCGTTGCTCTCCCTTGGAAGGCAGCACTGTGCTTATAGATCAAAAGATATATAACTGAAGGAAAGGCTATCAGAAGCTTATTTGGCAAACTTTAAGACTTCTTTCTGTATGTGTCCAGTGGTCACCGATCAAATGAACAGCTGTATAATACTTAGACTCATTTCAAACTTAAAAACCTTGACCTCATGAATAGAAAAACTCTCATTGACCAAAGCTAGTTTTTATTTTCTTTGACAATTTTCCCCTCTCCCTGAGGGGAAATCCAGAGACATGAAATAAGCGTGTGGATCCATATTCCAGCACTCCATCAATAGCAGACTGAACCTGACAGGTATAGCCTAGGGAGGAAAGAGAAGCTTTCATAACAGCTAAGTAGCACAGCCTGAAACACTCAAGAAATAAGACAACTTGGAAAAGCATTTAAAAATAAACAGAGGAAAAAGTAGTATAGCTACCATTCTATTAATGGGAAAAATCCAGGGTTTTCTGGAAGGAAGTCTCAGTAAATTAACACTGAAATCTAGTTTCAAATATGGATTGAAATTGAAATATATAAGTATTAACGAAATCTAAAATAAAGACAAAAGCTAATAATTTCAGCAGAACTGGTTGTTGGGAGGATTTCTTGATTTCTGGTTGTTGGTGTCATGCTTTTGTAAAAGATGTTTATCCCTTTAGAATCTCGCTCTTTGACGTTACTGGCCAATTTTTCTCTCCTCTCTTGGGCTCTGAGGCTCCAGGGAGAAACAGATGTATTTTAATCTTATGGTGAGACTGTAGCTGTGGTTATAGACTCAGAGTTCTTTTCTCTAGGGATGCCCCGTCTCATTGTGTAGTGTGAGATAAGGCAGAGCCAGTAGAGCAGAGACTGAGGTCTGCTGTGAGAAAGATGAGAAACCGCACCACTGGCATATGGATGCACAACAGACCATATGTACCTCTTTTGTATTCTTCTGAGGGGTTTGGAGAACTTTCTTCCTCTGGTTTCTATAATAAGAGCGCACATGAAGATTTTGTACTTATGTAATGATTTACTCATCTACACAGAACATCCTTAAGACAACCACTATGGGAGGCGAAAGACAAACTAGAGCAATAAAGATTTTACTCTAGAATACCCGAGTAAATACCTGAAGATAAGTATGCCAGTATGAATTTACATAAAAACTGATTTGACTTCATATTTTGGCACAAACCATTTAGTTTGCAGTGGAACCACACCTGTTAATTTGTGTGATGCATGATGATGTGCTGCCTCTGATAGCTACATGCAGCTGGATTTATTAACTGAATTTCATATTCCTAATTTTTCACATGTACAACCCTAGAGGATAAATTCTGCAATCTATTTCAGTAACATACACAAGTATGAAATTCTTATGCAAAAATATGCAAAATCTACCCTGCTAGTTTGCTGAAGTACCTTAATTCTACCTGTGAGATGCTGCCTTTGGGAGATGCTGTGCAATTTTCATAGTGACCATTCCTAAGCTAGAAAGTTACATAGCAGCCTAACCACATTAATATAGCTCTGCCATTGTCAATATTTATATTTGGACTGCACTGGTGTTTGCTATGTGCTACTTAGTAAAGTGGCTTAAATCAGTTTTTCATGTAAAGTCATGAGGCTGTTCTTTAGACCGAGTTAAGATAAGAGGGAAGTTCCATCTCTGCTTGTGAATGAATTGGAAAGATGAATCTTCTGGCCAAAGACAGATGAGAAGAATCGTGGAGATAGAGGCACAGCAGGGACCCAAAGAGCTTATACCCTTGTCCTGCTGGAGTCATAATTACATATATCCTGTCATTTGCATGTGATAATTGTATACAGCTGTACCTTCATGCTATTAAGCATTCCTGTTCTGACTGCTAGGGTTTCAAAGCAACATTGAATGAGGATGATCCAAGGTATTGAAAAGAAAACGGGCTTTAACTAGTAGTAATTCCAAAGGGAAAATGCACCTTCAAGTTTGTACTAACCACTTGGGTTTTTTTTTTTTATTCCCCCTACCAGAGACAAGGAACCGGAGCTACAAATGGCAAAGACAAGACATCTGGTGAGAACGGTAAGGGTAAACGCTTTTTCCTGATGGAGAATATTGAGTCAAATAGAGCCAAAATCTTTTTATTGTAATAACTGTCAGACAGCAGTGGCCTTGGTTTCCTATCTTACCTTTTGAAAGTGTTTTAAAAACTGGAAGGGCTTCAGTAGGATTGTTTCCTTTGTATGTTCAAATTGTCCACTAAATTAGGCATCTGGTTCTGAGCTTGTACTGTGGTAAAATAAAGGACTCTGTAGAAGTCGGTGCAGATACTAATGAGGCTAGTGCAAGACGGTGTTGCGTATACGTGGAAAGGATGCAAGAGACCAGGCTGAATATTATGAGCAGCTGCTATGTGAATGGGGAAGGTGAACAAAAGTAACTAGTTACAAAGGACTTACTCATAAACATAGATTCTGTGGTCTGATCCCGCCTGATTTTAGGCCACTAACTAAGATGGCAAGGTTAGAATTGCGTAGAGCTCATTAGAGTGACGTTAGAGACATGTTATGAATGGAGCAGCTCACACAGCAATACCATATGGCAAATAGGCTCCTAACTTTGGCACTCCACATAAGCGGAGAATCTGGACTCATGCTCTGTTGCTCAAAGCGATGAATCACTGGGGTTTTTTGGACCCTAATAAAGGGGCTAGTGGAAACCAGTTTCTGCCCTCTAAGTGACACAAACAATTCTAATTAATAAATTATTTGATTTTTTTCTATAGAAAGAAAATCAAACTGAGTTTTCAGTGAAAACAGCAATTGCTTTTGGGCTGATATTTCATTTTATTTCCTATAGGAGGCAGAAATGATTTACACACAAGTGATCACTTACTAGAAATCTGGTTACCATCAGAAATACTTTCTCAAAGGAAAACGTTTTGATCAGGTTTAACTATATATCCAGCTGAATACAAATCACCATCAGTTTGTAGACATTCATGAATAGGACAATGATTAAATTATATAAGTATGCTGTCTGCTTCTGTCTGATCATCCATCCAGTTCTAATTAAAAACGTGTTCTGATAGTTCATCCCATGTACTGGAAAGCAGGAAGCATGTAGGTCTGTTCTCTGGTAAGCCAAGTGTTTTCCAAGATGAGATATTTGAGCAGTTGTTTTGGATATGGACTTTAGTCTTTCTGTGTTGGTCTGGGCAGAATTTTTGGGCCCTCCGAGGAAATGCATCCTAAAACATTAAGAGACTTTTTTATGCTTAGTTTTTCTATTACAGAGAGGTGACTTTCCCATAAGGGCTGTTTGCATAACGTTACAGTATCTGAAATCCATAGACGATGTTCCCAATATGATTAAGCACAAATTAGAGTGGAAAAAAGAAATAAATATTTTGGCTTGTTACAGTGTCTTGAATTAGTGGGAACAAATATACCCTGACAGCAAAGCCATTTACATTCTCAAGTTAACAGGAAAGGAAAGCAACGAAAATTATGTCAGCCATTTGGGCAGCATGGGAAGCATGTTTTTCTCTGTACTGTTTGAGCACATTATGAGCTGAGCTCATTTGCCTTGAATTTCTTCAGAAATAAAACTGTTCTGTTGTCAAATTTAGCTTAGATTTACTGATCAGCCTTTTTAAAAGCAAATTCTTTTTTTTTCCTAAACCTGAACTTTGAGTGAGAAAGGGCTGCATCATTAATTCACAAATATATGTGATTCTAGTTGTAGCATAATTTTAGATGTAATTTAAATATGTGGATGTTCAGTTAATCTTAGATACCAATTATTTTTTGTAATGAAGTTAAAACAAAAAACCTGTCACCTACATAAAATAGAAGAGTAGCAGGGGAGATGGAATAGAGTCCTCTGATCTCCCCAGTCCACATGCTTGAATGAAAATAAAGCAGAATAAGAACTTTGAACCTGAGATGGAATTATAAATCAAAGAAGCAGAAATGCATAACTCTTTGTCCTTATTAGTTCTGTAGGTAGAACTCAAGCAGTAGTGATTCCTCTGAAAATTGGGGTGGGCTGTAAATCTATATACACAATGTAAACCCACTGTTACATGGTTTTTGGCTAGAAGTCTGTAATGTGTCCATGTCTTAAACTTTCATTCTGGCTGTTATCAGCCTCTTCAGATGTTTGTTGCCCTATCAAAAGGGAACTTTCCCTCGTGTTGAAAATGAGGAGTAGGTAGAAAGCAAAAACCCTTTCATCATCTTAAACAAAACCAAAAAAAATTCATACTGTGACAATGTTCACAAAGGGAAACTAGTCTAGTCTCTGTCCTTGCTCTTGATTACAAAATCAGGAAAAGCTGCTGAAAACTGGCCCTAACAACAAATAAAGATGCTTAGATACTTTCACGGGGTTTAATTCACACAGTGGGAGACAGTGCTATGAGTCAAGTTTTGTTTGTGCATTGTTTGGAGAAAACGAATTTTGCGCCTGTCTCTAGGCTGGCTCAAAACTGGAGAAAAGAAATCTAATGACCATGGCAAACAGCATTCTCCCTCTTTGAAGACATGTATGGCGTTGCTGTCACTGCAAAGCTTTCAGGGAAGCTAAATCTCTGAAGATTCCTTTTATAGTAGTGATAGTTCTAGTAGATACTTCTGAATGCACATTCCTGTTTGACCTTCGTTAGCTGGCAGCATTATATCCTAAGTTGTATTTAGTTCTTACCCCCCCAGCAGTGGTATCTCTTAGCTAGCCTCTCTTCCAGCGGAGTATTTTATCGCACAGAATGCAGGCTCAGTTCCATTTTTTACTGAACTTGCTTTGCTTCATTCTAGTAGCCTTGCTTGTTGGCTCAGAGGGATGAGCAATGGACAAGACTGAACTTCAGAAAAGCCAGCAGTGCAGAGCAGTGATATGCCACAGTACAAGAGTTTGTGATGATGGGAGAAGACAATCCCATACACAAACTGTACTGGTTGTCATATTGATGAATGTACAGTTGTACCTACATGGGACCTTCATTAATCAGCAGTTATCTTCCCTCAGCTGCCTTCTTAAATTGTCTTCAAGACTGCTAGGTGGTAAGGTGTGGGGGACAAAGGTCCCTCTTCTTTCAGAGCACTGTTCATTTGCAGACAGGATTCCTGTCCATTCTGTTTCATATAATATATACCATCATATCTTCTTTGGTTTTATGCGGCAACAAGCTTTGTAGTTCTTAAAGCTATATTAGTATTAGAAATACTGAATAATCACTTGTGTCAGAGTAACAGAGTTTTGCTGTTAACCTTCAATGACTTCACTGAATATTGGTCAAGCCTTAGATGACACTTGTCTATCTTGACCTTTTAAGCAAGCTGTATATTTTCCTTTTACAGGTTATGATCAAAATTGGATGGTGGTTCATGTATTCCTAAGGAAGACTGACTGTTGCATTGCAATGTGCTTTCATGGTACATCATTGGCTAGTGAAGTCAATGGAAGAGGTGCTGATATCATCAGGGGCACTATAAAATAGCTTTTCCATCCAAAACATATTATATTGCTGTCAGAGAAGTCTATGTAATTTCATTCTGTTGTCAGAATGGGAAGAACAAAAGTGCTATTGGCATTAAATTACATAAACTAGTTTTCCTGAGAAAAAAATGGTCAAAGGACTATTTTAAAAAATCATCACCTTCATGATTAACAGACATACTATGCATACAGAAGCACCTGCATAAAAACAACTTGTACAGTTTCTTGTAACTGTAGCTGCCATAACCTTATTGTACCTCAGTCTACCTGAAAGCCAAGGCATACTTATTTGTGTATACGATTAAGAACTTAATGTGTAAGCTCTATTATATGATGCTGTTTGCTGTGGTGGAAAATCCAAAGGGAAGACAGCAGTACTGTCCCCATGCACCCCCTCCTATATGAATCTGACTTGATCTAGTAGACTTGATGTTGGATGAGAAGCTGTAACATCTGTTTTGCTCACCTGATTTGATTGATCTGGCCTATCATGTTTGCAAATGCATCCTAAATGAAAACAGAATGTTCATACATTACTATTTTTACTACCTCTGAAATGTCACAAAGTTCCTTTGTAGGTTAACACTTGCCACTTCTCATTCTGTTTCACTTTACCCTGCATTTCTTTGCTGTGTAGTTTGCAAGCTGGTATCACATAATCTATTCTTTACAGCCAAGCACAACTGGCAGGGAAATAACTGCATCAGAATAAATTATTTCTACCTTCAAATTGATAGATCTGACCCCTTCTTCTGAAAGTATTTAAGGCATAAGATTATGTATTGATATTTGTTTATAATTTTCTTGGAATGTAAGTTTTATCATTCAGCAATATGAATATTTATAAAAACAAATGTGTTTTCATGTGATGAATTCCATAACTTCCTGGATCTGAGCGAAATGAAAATGAGTAGGTTTTGCCTGAACTTACATGTCATGGTCAATTAGGGCTACCCAATCACAGCAAAATGGTCAGTTATACTGAAAGTGAAGCGCTTCTTTTCAGCTTCTACTCATTCTCAAGCATCTGTCTTGTTAGTGTATGATCTCTTGGGGTGGTCAGAAAACTATAAATTAAATGTTCTGCATTTGCTCCTCTCCATACTGTACACCATTGGATGCCTCTACACAATTATCCTTGTGTATCCTCCAAAAATATTGGAGTTGATAAAGTAAATTCTAAGCTTTCATGTCTAAAAGGGAGTCATCTAAACTTTGATCTGAATGCTACTAGGAAACATTAAAGTAATGGTAAAGACCTGTAAAACAATCATGCATGGTAGAATGAATCTCTCTAGTAACCTTTCCTAGTAGAGGGATATGAACCTATCAGTGTAATCAACAGTCTGTTCACCCACTTGATCTATGCAAGGAATTTGGAAAATTCTGCACCCTATGCACACTGCACTCAGGAATAAAGAATCTTGCTAGATCCGACAGTGAATAATCATCTTCGTAGTTATTTATGTAGAGTGCTTAGCTTAATAGAACTTTAATTCCTGGCTAGAGGCCAGGATCATTATTGTAGTATGGTCTAATATAAATATCTGTTTAAGACTTCATAATTAATTTTCCACTAATATTCTCCAATGACTAAGTAAAAATGTACTGTTTATGGGAACAGCCCTGCAAATAAACTTACTTGTGGAAAAAAGATTTTGAAAATGGAAGGAACACATGTATAAATATTCCAGGGATCTCATGGAACATGGTTTGCTCTATCCACCCTGGTCTAGAGGTCATGTTCTGTAGTCACAGCAAAGGACAGTGACTGAGCTGCGGTATTGCTATGCCTTCTGCATTTTTTCTTTCCACAAAACACTGCTTATGTGGCAAAAGATGAACTAGGTCTTGCAAACAATTGCTGAATCAATGTAAAAAACACCCCTACCCTTTCAGACTGCTTCTCTCTGATATTTTGCCCCCACAGCACTAATCAGAAGTTAGGATGGAGAACACTATGAAGCTAATGCGGAGTTTTCCTGTGCATTAGGTTGAATGTTTGGAGAAAAGTGACCTTGCCCTTTTGCGTCTTTTCACTAAGGTCTTCTCCTAAAATTGTTTTGTCCCTTAAAAGTCATGCTTTGTGGAATAGCTCCCAGATAGTAATACAGTCTCTCTCTTCTACTTCTTTCAGTATATGTCTAGAGCCCAATTTTGTCCCATCTCATACAACCTATTTTGTACTAGTGGAGATTTAGGAAGTGAGATGAGAATTACTTGCTGTACCTCATAATGTTTCTTAATGAGAAGTCTGTCTCAGCGACATCCCTAGATGTATATGCAACCACTGAACAAGAAAACACCTTCACAGAGCCTAAATACTAAAGTGTTTCAACACTCAGCATAGTTACATAACTCGTATTTGGTCATGTACAGATCACTCAGGCTCAGAAGAAGGTGTAAAAATCCTGTGTGAACTCAACACTATGATCTGTAGCTGAGAGTGCTGCAGATGACAGGAAAAAAGATTCAAAGTAAACAATTCTAGACAAATTCCATCTCAAGGCATAACTATGCAGGGGAAAAAACATTGTAGACAATCTTATCTACTGCGTCTCATTTCAGGTACTTTCTTGTAGCTGCCTACAAAGTTCACCCAGAACCAATCCAAATATTTCTTAGGTCACTCGTGGCCTATTTCTTTTCCTTTACCCAGACTGGTCTGTTTATCAAGGAGTCCATTCATCTTTTCAGGCAGCCAACATGCTGTAGCTAAACACATATTGAGCCTTTAATAACAAGGCTCTGAAATTGTTCACAGATCTTCCCTAGAGAGGATGCTGAAAGGAAGAGAGGGGAATTATACATGAATTTCATTTCCTCTCCTAGGTGAATTTCTGTTTCTTGAGGCCAAGGATAAGTGTAAGGCCTCCCCAGAGGCGATGATGATATTGAAGGATTGTCCGCAAAAAAAAATTGTATCAACAGCTTTTGATGTTTAGCAACAAACTTTTAAAGCAACAATTTTTGTGTTTGTGATGAAGTAGACACCTTCTGTACTGGAACTTCAGCTACCCCACACATGTCTGTACACATGCAGTGGCCATCTGGTTTTTTGAAAAGGATCCTCTGATGGAGTTTAAAGTAATGAGTATACTTAACCTTAAGTAATACTTGTAAAAGAGCAGATACTGTTCTTATTCTCCTGTTATCTGTTAAGTTGGGTTTGATACTGTGCATTGCTGCTGCACTTCATCTGGTAATGAGAAGCTTTCATTTTTAAATGTTTTTTGGGCTGAGGCATGTTTAAAAAAAACCCGAAATATTAAAAGTTCCATAAGCTAGCAGACCCAGCAGTGCTTATCTAATCTGGCTTATGCCCTGTCCTGCAGGTTTTCCTTTTGTCATATATAACTACTCTTAGGACTACCAAATATGTTCATCTACTCACACAAAGGCTACAGCATATGCACATGAAGGATGCCTGTGTGTATGTTGATATATAATATTAATTATGCAGCTTTTTCCTGTATGTTGCTTTGCGGTTTTTTCCTCTCTGGGACTGCACTGGAGAGAAAAAAATGGTTTCCTGTCAGATGAAAGCGTATCAGGAGAGTAAATTAAATGCAGAAGTCCCATAAGGAAAAAACAAAGCAAACCACCACAACCAGAGAAGAGCGATTTCAGCTTTTTAAGCTCACTTTTTAAACACTTACGTTTTGAAATAGTTTCATATTTTTATTTCCTCTCCCCCCCCCCCTTAGAGGAAGAGGTCCCATCTAGCTGGCACATTTGAGATGGAAAAACCCTTGGTCTTAACACTACTGCTACAAACAGATTTGTCTAGGTACTTACATGGTCCTCACTACTATAGTAACTGAGTGTCTTCCAAGTATATAAAAATAGACATAATAATAACAATTTTTGCCCTGTTCCATTTCTTTCTATCCTGCTTGCTGTGAGAATAACTTGATTAATTTATGTGATCCTTGTTTTGCATACAGTGCCTGCACGCAACTTGGGCAACTTCTGTGCCTGCTTTGTCTGATACTCTCAAACTGAATGCATCCAAAAATACAGCTACATTTCTGAAAATGTGAGAAATGAACATACGTATATAAGTATATATACTTGCCTATGGTCACTCATAGTCCCCTCCTTTTCACCGTTGCAGGAGGTATGAGTTAAGTAGAGCTGCAGCATTCCTGCAGTATTGAGATTAGAAGCAGCTCAAGGAAATCATTATGAATTATGCTTACTTGTAACTTAGTTTCAGTAATTAATAGAGGATCACAGCCTCGTTGTTAGATGGTGCACTCACTACTCCAAGAAACCTTACTGTGTTGTCAGGCACATTGGGTTAGGTGAGAACACAGAGGAGTACTGAAAGTGCCTGAAAGAATGGAGTCTGTAAAACTTAAGGTAGAAAGGTAGACTATTTAAGTCTGAGAATCAATCTTAAGGATACCCATTAGAATGTTGACATGCTCCTTTGTCTTTGGGGATTTTTGACATTTGCATTGACTGTGGCTTGTTACCTTCTGGCTTTGGCTTTTATGATGGCTAGTTTCTGCCTTTAGAATCATAGAATTGTAAGGTTGGAAGAGACCTCTGAGATCGAGTCCAACTGTGCATGTCTTCCCACTAAACCATGTCCCTAAAACTCATCTACTCATCATCATGGCGACTCAGCTGACAACTGCCTCTTCCCTGTTTAGTAATAATGCCTGTTTCTTTATCTTTTCAAAATGACAATGATTTGGATCCAGCTTCCTGCAACTCTGGGATCCTGGCATTTACAAGGTTCCTAATTCGGTGTCTGTTTAAGTACCCAAAAGGTGGTAGGAGCCCTACTACTTTTTGAGAAGCTGGTCTGTAAAGATGAGGCTAGGTCATCAGGAAAAAAGTCAGTTGCAAATTAAGAAAAATAACAATAAAGCTTTGGTGATGCTGGTGGGTTTTGCTTTTTAGATGACTCATAAATATGCTGGAGTTCCCGTCAGGTGTTAATGAGGAAAGGCAGAACTGAAATTATGCCTTTGACAAGTACCATATTTCTTTTAGAAATCAGTCTGTAATTATCAGTGTGCTGCCTGAGTATGCACCAGGGAGAAGGAGACTTCTTTCCATGACTGGCACGTAGCTGACATGCACTGGCTTGATTCCACAAATGTGCGCTCATCTAAAACCATCGAATGCTCTGAGGAGAGGAACATTTAGTTCTTCTTTGCTGCTGGTAGGAACATAAATGAAGGACCCGAGTCAAGCCAATCTCTGGATAACCCTACTAAAACCAATAATCTTACCTCTGAAATGAGTCCATCCTGCCATCACCAAGGATGGTTCGAGGCTGTATCAGGGCTAGAGTCAATGGTGGCATATTAACACTGGAAGTCCGTGGAGCTGGGCTGACTTTACATGTTACCAGACCCTCACAACAGATGATTAAAAGGCCACGAGAGGTGGGTGTAGATCAGAAGCATGTTTTTTAATTTAGTGGAAGTGAAAAATGAAAGAGGAACATAATCAATGCACAACAGTGGTTACCAGGATTTACTGTTGCAGAAATGAGTCTCTTTTTTTTTTTTTTTTTTTTTTCTGACTTTACACACTATCTGCCTTACCTGATACAATATGCTTTTGGTTTGTTCTGCCAGTTTTCTTTTTCAGAAGACTTGTTTTTGTAAAATAAATGAAAATGCTTTTCTGCTTACGAGTTTCTTGTCTGTTAGAAATTCTGTAAATGATTAATCATTTTTTTCCTGAAGGTTTTTAAGATTTTAATTTATAGCACACAGCTCTCTTAATGCACTTAGCTAGATGCTCCAAAATTAGCTTATAATTTGGTGTTATCAGGGTCCCTTGTGTAACCAGGCACCAGAATTTAGAACAGTAGGAGTGTTAAAGACATGATTGAAATTTGGTCCTTAGGTGAACTAGTGACCAGAACAAAGAGCAGTTAAGACGGCAAAAGGAATTAGATGCTACAACATGAAGCAGCATGACATCACGCCTTCAGTCTTGGTGCTCAGAGAAGATTTTTAGGACCTTATGTAAAGTGCCTAGGTTGCCCATACAATGGAAGATAAGGGTGTCTCAAAGTGAGACTTCAGCCCATGTGTATCTTGAGTTCCTATGCTGAACAGAAGCTGTTAGGATTGATAACAGTAAACTCTGTCTTTCTTTACAGGTTAGGGATGAAATTCATCTTCCCTGACTGTATCTGTTTGCATGTGCATGAGAGACCTAAAGCTCCGTTTATTGACGATAGAGAAACATATTCTTTTTGTGACATGATACTTAGCAGAATGAGTTTCTCCAGGGAGCCTGGCATTTATAGACCCTAATCTGATTTAGATATAAAACAGCTTCTGATTTGCTCAGCTCTATCAAGATTGAGGAATTTGTGAGTAATGCTAAAAGGTCATAGAGAGAATGTATATCTCTGGAGTTAAGTGCAGGCTCAGTAGGGTTTTTCAAGATGCCAGTTTTGGACCTCGGCATTTTATTTCTTAATCCCATCTCAAGCAACTCTATCCTTATTTAGTCCTGGCTGATCCTGGTCATCACATCAGCTCTTCCAGCCATTTTCTCTGTGGAAATCTGAATGTGAAAACATTCAGATATTTTTCCATTATTTAGCTAGGATACTGGATTTGATGAAAGCATTTGCTTTGGTCAAGCACATTTGGTATTGGTTCATGTTATCCTCAGACCACATTGGACTACAAATAGGAAAAATGTGTATTTTCCAAGAAGGATTTCTCAAGAAAAGAAGGAACTTGGATAACACCAGAGATGGAAAAGGCATTTCAGGAATCACAATGGAAAATAGGACAGGGTGCTCTGGCAGGTCCTGGGAGGTACAGTGGGTAGTCCAGAGACTGGAACTCAGCTCTTCTCTAGGGTCTCACAGTAATGTTATTTAATTGTGGTTAATGAATGAGTACTCTAACTAGTCTGAGTATCTCATCTTTCATTCTAATTTATACCTAAACTCCCCTGAGACTGCTGGTTGACTCTAGGTGGGGAAACCATGAATTATTTGGTAGGTTTTAGTGAAACGCTGGCACTCCAGTGACCAATTTACTAGCTCCTCTAAAAGCTGCTAATAAAAAATGGACATGTACAAATGTATTCATTAGCACAAACTAATTAAAATCCAGGCTAATAGCCAGAAAAACAGTACACTATTGTTGGATTTTGGAATTCATTATGTGTCTGTACTAATCCAACAGTAACTATACTGGCTCCACAGTTTCTAATCTAAGTTACTGTCAGACAGCTAAGAGTTAGCCTTTTGGATTCCTAATGGTCTTTTTACTCTAAGTAAGTTCTATTGTCATAGGTTCTCCAGAAGCACTCCTTTCTGAGAATGTGTTGCAACAACTCTTTCTTTCAGAATCAATGTGTATGACAGTCCTTTGCCTGAACATCTTTAGTTTTAATGCGCAGGGGTGGTGCATTAACTTCCAGTGCATTGTGAGTTTGGTATTCTAAAGTTTGAAGCTCAGATGAGCCTCGATCAGTCCTTTCCTTTAGTTCTGTAGGTTTCTTAAGTGCTTGTTCTGTTCATTCTTCCTGCTTTATATAGGTACATTTTTCCTCCAGCTAAATAACGTTGCACTATTGTATATAAATGATTTTTAGTAATAATTTTCTATTTCAGTCTTTATTAAATAATTTAATTATCATTAAAATTGGTAGCACTTCAAGAATTTGGTGGTGAGGTCCCTATAGACACTGTAGAGAGATTCTTCCAATTTCTATCAGGAAGCAAGAATTAGCTACAGAGAAAGTTCTGGGCTGGATTCTATGGTTTGTGGCACATCTGGTACAGCTAAGCAGAAGGGTAGGAGGGAAGAGATTAATAAAACTTGAAAATACATTTCTTGTTCCGATCAGTTCACAGAATTGAAAGATTTTGTGGAATTGAATGTAGGTTATCAGGTGTTGTGCCTTTGGGAAAAGAGGTGGATACACATGTAATGCCAGACCTCCAGTTATGTTTGGGCCCCATCTTGAGGTATGGTGGGAGTGCATATACCCCCACCCTGGCTTATACAAATGACTGTTCATACAATACAAGTGAGAATAAGATGCCCCCTTCTTTTCACCTCAAACAACTAGGGGCTAGAACCTGTATAGGGAAAGACATGGAGACAGAGCTGAGGCAACTGAATTCAAGATAATTTGGCACCCTAAAGCAGCCACCTCTTGGTCGAGTAGCCAGCAGACTAATTACTAGCAGGGAGTGCAAAGCACAGGTGTATATGATCTCATATAATGACATTGTCGATAAAGTAGGCAGCTGTATTTTTCACTAGCAAAGATTTCTTGGTGACCTTTACAATGAATCTATTCATATCTAAACCCACTAGCTCTTGTGAAGTCTGCCTCTGGGAGGCAAAGATCTGTTGTGTTGCCTAGGAGAAGCCCCCCAAAAGTGTTCTTGCCTTCTTTTAGCGAAGAAGGTTAGAAAGCAAAAGGAAGATGTGTGGTTTTGAACCTTTTTATTGAGGAGTGATTGATGTCAGTGGAGAGCACAGACACAGGCTTTGCCAGTCAGTCATGAGTCATCATTCTATCCACCAGCACCACTTTGTCTCATCTCAGGTAAACATAAACCTTTTGCTTAAGTTCCTTTTTTCTGTCGAATTCAATAGAAAGAAATAGCTCTGCTAGACTTCAGAGGAAAGAAACCTAGAGATTAAGCATCCATAAACAATATTGTATATGATTAGCACACCAGCAGACAGGCCTGTGTCATATGCCTAGTGGGACCACCTGCAAGGCTTAGAGCTGTTCTGCCCATGTCCAGGAGGCTCGATGGACCTAGTCTGCATTAACTGTTGGACCTCTTTGAAACTGTGGGCCTGTGCCACAGAAAAGTGTCACAGCTGCTGTTTAAGTATTTATGGTTGTTAAATGAAAGATCACATAAATAAAAAGCAGTAGAGTGAGTCATAAGATGGAGTCCTCTGGAGGTCTCTTAGCTAAAAACCATTCCATTATGGAACAACATCAAAAAGAAACTCTAATTTTTGGGTAGTCCATCTATTCCTCCCCTGCCACAAGCATACCTCGTGAACAACACAGTCTAGAGGCTGTTACCAGATGCAGTAGAATTAGTGTAGATTTTTGGTCTTTATTCATCATCTTAAAAAGATCACTGCTGCTAACGTTAGCATTTTTCTGCTACATGGTAAACTGGCTGAGGTCCAGTTGGAATTAGAATACTTATTTTCTTCCTTTTATTAGTTGGAGGGTTTTTTTTTCTTGCAGTAGAAGATGCTGCACACAAAAAATCATTGAAGATGCATCGAGAGATACTAGTGCTTCTTTGTAGTTTCTCCTCTGTCTATCTGTTTGTGTGAGCTTGTAAGTCCCTCTCCATTTGGTTTTAAATTTCAGGTTTTAATGAACCTAAATGTAACTACATCCAAAACTGCAGTTATTCTTGGAGTGGGTACTATGCAAGATCACTAAGAAGTTGTTTTCCTCTCCAAAGTATAAATAGATTTAAATTTACTTAAAACTTGGCATGGAAAGGTTTTATAACTGCCATAAATCTGACTCTAGTTTAAAGTTTCACACAACTCTTAGGACATCACAGTAATTTTCTATGGCCATAAGTAGTTTTCTCCAAGATTATGTTGTACCATGAGGCATATTTAGGGGCAGATCTCTTGATTGAACTTGCAGAATAGAAAATTGCATTTAATTAACCTGAGCTGAGATAGAGAGCAGCTGCCTCTCTTCTGCTGTGTATTTGGGAGGTTTCTGGCCTAACAGCAAGAGGCTAAGTACAGCTCCTACTTTTGTTCGTTACAGCTTACCATTTCAGTATAATTGCTGAGATAGTGAGTGATCAGCCTAGACCTGTAATCCTCTTCTTCCAGTGTCAAGGATAAGTTTTATTGCTGCAAGTGATGCTGTCTGGATGTGACAAAACTGCTGATAAGCTTGACCAAGCATGCCAGAAAACAAAACAAAAAAATAATTTAGACTTTCAGACAGTTCAAAAAAAAACATGTTCCATCTCTCCCATGGCGTGTTTAAGGAGAAAATCTGATTTATTTAAAGAAAAATTGGTTTTTTTTTTTTCTGGTTATTGCTACTCAGAAGAGAGGTTGCAGAGATTGAGGTAAGCAGCAGAAAGAAGACTTAGACCCCTAGGTGGTGTGAATTGCCATGGCACTTCTGGTGGTGATTTGTGCTGGTTTATGCAAGACCCAAGAAGCATTCACTATACTGAAGCTTTTAACCAGTCAGAGTCTTGTGTAAGTAGGTAGTTTTCTGCCAGTAAGACCCCTTATTCGCACAGGAAGTAACTGTGTGCCTGTGAGAAGCACATAATGCAGTGGACAGCTCTGGGTGATTCTAAGGTACTGGTCTGCTCTTCCAGGCAGGCAAGGCTGTTGTGATGGGTCAAGTTAGTCATTCCTTACTTTCTTCCCATCTTCATAAAAACTGAAGTTTTCTTTTCCTCTTTTCCACAAGCAGTTTTTTCTCTGGCTTGCTTTCTTACTGTCTCCCTATGTTTCTGTCTCACTCATTCTTTCTTCTCCCCCCAGAGAATATCATCTCTTTTCAGCAGCCCAGCTAGGTCAAGTGCCACTTCTCCCTCTAACTGACTAATTTTTCTTATTATTATTTTCCCAGGCAAAGTTCCAGTTTATGTCTTTAGTAAAGAATATGCATTCATCAAAAGGTTACTGGCTAATGTTCCCACTTGGAGTCATGGTTGACCCTGACCCAAAGTCTCTCATTTCTCTCCAGTTTCACAAAATATTTATCACTTCCCAGACTAGATTTGAGCAAGGGCCAGGTGAATAGGTGGCAAAGAAACACCTGGAAGAAGAGCACCGCACTTAAGAAAAGGACAAAGCGGTCTTTAAAATAGCAGGCTTAGAAAGAAGAAGGTTTATAATTGTTATCTGTCTGCATTATTAGCTTGGGAAGGAAGGAAGGAGTAAATATTGGGTTTCCTGAGCAAAAGAGAAGAAAAATATTTAATTAATTCTGTTTACATTCAGGTCTAAAATTCAAGCAGTGAAGAAAATGAGGTGGAGTTTAGTGCAACAAGGACTAATTCTGAGGTGTGCTGTCTACTATGCATTCTCCATAAGCAAACGCTTGCAGTGCCACCTGGGGATTTAAGTTCTAACTTAAATCCTTCATTGCGCTACCCCAGCTTGTGTTTTCTGATGCAGGGGAAATGCATGAAATTTCTACTCCTTCTTCTAGATGCTAACCTTGTAAGCTCATGGGGCTTGTAATCCTGAGAAGCAGGGGAAGGAAAAATGAATTTATATGGATTAGAAAACATGGGCTGGACTAATGATCAACCGTGTGTGTCAGCTAAGATGGTGTTTCTGATCAGCTTTATTGACAATCTGACATGTCTAGAAATCCAAACAGGGGATTAAAGTGCCTGTCAAAGCTTAAATTCATGCAGGGAGCAATGTTTTCTAGAGAACTTTTAAATGAGTAGGAGAGTTAAATGCTAGAGAAATTCTCAAACAGAATATATAAGGGACAGCTTAGTTTTTGTCCTCCATGTACCCATTTTAAGTGACTGAAATATTTTCTGTTTTTCTGAGATTAAAACATCAAGAAATCATTGGCAATTCTCAAAACAGGAGCACACACTCTGGTTTTGACCCCTTTTAAAGATCTTCCTGCTATCCATAACTTTTATTTTTATTTCATTTAGTTTACATTCTTTTACTCGTATTATATACACTTTTTGTTTATTGCAATCTGGACTGGTAGCAAGGCCAATTAACAGAGCTACTGAACTCTAGTGGTTAAAAGCACTCTTTTCAGTTGTATACAGCCTTGCCAAAATCCAGTTGCTTAGGCTGAAATTTGTCATGTTGATTGCTTGCCTCAAGCAGAATTATTTTGGACGGGTTCAGCAAAGTCATTCCAGGTTCTGAAAATGAGGCTCGAAAAAAACGCTAGCGCGTCTAGCAATTAAAAACAATTTCTAGTGGCCTTTTCCTTGACTGTCTTGAGCCTTTATAATTTTTAACAGAAATGTAAGATTTGCCATCTGGGATGTGATTTTTCTATCTTCTAAATTGGCCAAGTTATAAAAGTTTAGAAAGACGAGTCTTATGTTTGCATGTGTTCAGTGAAGCAGTTAATTTTTTTTTTTTTTTTTTTTTTTAAAAATCAACATCGCTGAGCCAAATAGTAAGCACTAAAACAATTAAAACTACGCTGTCTTTGCAAGGATTAAGGAAATTAAAGTTTTCCTTAAGTGCTGCTACATGCTAATGCAGCATATATAGCATATATGCATATGTAGCATAACCTATACCAGAACTGTCGCCCAGGAAGCTATAAGGAACTGAAAGAGCATGGAGGTGCCCCTTCTGTGTTTCCAAAACACCACAGTTGCTTGGGAGGATGTATACCTCTTTCCTTGGAACTAGATGGTCACAGAAGCAGGAGCAGGGAGGTCAAAGCGTGGAATGATGGAGTTCAGTAAGTCTCCAGGAGTGCAGAACCCCAGAGTATTAGGAAGGGTTTGATATCACAGTATCACAAGGCTGGAAAAGACCTTTGAGATCATTGGGTCCAGCCTATGACCCAACACCAACACCTACTCATCATCTAAACCATGGCACTAAGTGCGTCATCCAATGTCCCTTTAAACACCTCCAGGGACCTCCCCGGGCAGTGCATTCCAATGGCCATTCATCCTCCCAGTAAAGAACTTCTTCCTAATATCAAGCCTAAACCTCTCCTGATGAAGCTTGAGACCATGTCCTCTTGTTCTGTCGCGGGTCGCCTGAGAGAAGAGACCAACCCCTGCCTGACTACAACCTCCTTTTAGGTACTTTTGGATGGAAACTTTTCGGATGGAAATTTATCCAAATTGATAAATTTGGATGGATATTTTGGGATGGGATGTGAGAACCGCAGGAGGCCATGAGCTGGCTAGTGTGGGAAGGGACTGGGGTGGAGTTCAGGGTTTGGGGAATTCCCTGGTACGGTTTTGGGGATTAGGACTAGCCAAACAAAACCAGCATTATTGAGGTATACTGGGAACCACGATGAGAATCTGGGCTGGGGAAGGCATGGGGCTAGCCCTGAGTTTATACAGATGAGGTGTAATAGAAATAGCCACATATATGCCTTCAGCATCAAGGAGTGATGAAGTCCCTGAGCCTGCAGCCTGTATCTTCCATTTTCTCATTGTTCCTTTCCTATCAGCCGTATAAAACCCACTGGCAAAATATGCAACTCATCTCATTTCATGCTGATTCAAGTAAAGGACAACAGCCTACTACTACTGTCAGTTACAGTCTTCATTAAAACAAGAGGTCTATGTGCTGAATCTAACAGTTCCAAGCAGTTGTGCTGAAGAACCATGTGGGTGGGTGTCCATATGTTAAAGCAGACTATAATTTTTTTTCTTTAAATCTGGGAAGCACAATGTGCTCCTAGGACTATGAAAGTTGCAAAGTCAAGAATCTGAAACAGGATTTTTGAAATTAAAGTTTTCTATGCAAAATAACTGAGTTAGGGTTGGTCAGCCTAGAGAAGAGAAGGCTCCAGGGAGACCTTTTAGCAGCCCTCCAGTACTTAATGGGAGCCTGCAGGAAGGCTGGGAGGTGGGCCTTTTATCAGGGAGTGCAGTGATAGGACGAGTGGTAATGCTTTTAAGCTGAAAGAAGGTAGACTTAAATTAGATATTAGGAAGAAATTTTTTACTGTGAGGGTAGTGAGACTCTGGAACAGGTTTTACAGAGAAGTCCTAGATGCCCCAACCTTGGAAGTGTTCAGGGCCAGTTTAAATGACACTTTGAGCAACCTGATTTAGTGAAAAGTGGAACCAGATGATCTTTAAGGTCCCTTCTGACCCAAACCATTCTATGATAACTGCGTGATGGTATCAGTGTAGTGTGTTTACTAACTTTTTCACACTCAGCTTTGCAACCTTTAATATTCTTTTAAGATAGCTTTATGTGTGCAATAAACGTACTACTGAAGCAGGAGGGAAACCTTTATTCCTTGGTCTCAGTTAGATTTTCATGTCAATTAGACTGTCTGGCATTGGGCTTAATAACTCTCTAATTGCAGTTGCAACTCTGAGCTAAATCAATGCCCACCCTTCCTGATGTTTTTTAAATAGCAATGGTTAAAAGGCACCAGGTAGAATGAATAGGAACCCTTCTGTTCTTCCAGACAACCTCACATCAATAAAGCTTGTGGTTTGTTTTGTTTTAAAATGGTTTTACGTTTTGTATTTAAAAAACATGTTATTTTTAAAAGCAAAACAACCCCAACACCTTCAGAGTTTCAGGAAGACCTTGTGAATCTGCAAGAGTACAAAATATTTACTATAAATTTACAGCACAGAATTTCATTTTGAACCTTGCTGAGGTTTACAGTGCTAGCACTTTCTAATTCGTTGCCTGCAAATTGTAGGGGGATTTTTTCATAGTTGTATTAGAATGAAGGATCAACACTCACTCCTAATTCTTTAATTAAAAAACCAAAACGAACAAGAAACCCCCAACCAACAAATGAATGAACATGTGTTGCGACTACCTGCCAAAATCCCTGCACAGCTTAATGTAACTTCTCTTTGTCTTGCTGTCGCTGTGAGTCTTCTCAGTGCACGACAGATCGAAGGGGCACAAAGCCAGTGACAGACGTACAGGGGAATATGTTGTATGCAGGTCACCCATGGCTCTCACTCTCCTTTCCATCCACCTTGGTTATGCATATTGTAAAGGTGAATGGGGCTGCACTAAGGGTACTTTAGTAGGAGTGGTTGTATGTGAACAGTTAGGTGGGACTGGCAAGTGAAAGAAGGTGCTGCTGGACCAGGATGGGAGGGAGAAAAGGAATGACCATCCCTTCCAGAGAAGGAGGAGGCAGGGAATGCTCTAGGTGACAAAAGTAATTTGTTACAAACCTGAGGGCTGGAAGGCAGCTTGGGTGGTGGGCCAGTGTGGTATTCCATAGCCACCTCTTTCACTGGCGGCTCAGAAATGCACTGCACTTCAAGCATGTGCAACCTTTCTTTGTGCCCTCAGTGTACGGTGTGTGAGTGTACCACCTATCAGGATAATGAGGCTGTTTTCACTTCCCTGATATAGATAAAGAGCTAGGATTACAGGCCTACCTTCTCTTTTCAGTGAGACTTTACTGGAAAGCCATACTTGCTTCTGCCAACATTTCTGGAGGAAAAAAAAAAAAAAGGTAGATGTGATTAATCAACACCCAGGCTATAAAAAAGTGGATGCTCCTTCCCCTTGCTGCACAGCTGAGAATAAGCCCACTGCAACCCAGCCTTAATGACCTGCATTTTAGTCAAATGCTTGTGAGTACATGTAACTGTACTTTTATGGGAGAGCAACCTCCAGCCTCTGCACCCTTTATCTCAAATAGTATCAAGTTCAAAGGAGCATGTTGCTGAGTCAGTACCTCGGACCTAAAAGGTTTGGATTTTTTTTTTTTATTACGAGATGGGGAAAAGGAAAAACAAAAAAAGTAGAAGCAGGAGTTGAAGTACTGTCTAGTGCCTTTCGTGCCTGACCTTGCTCATTAATCTCGGCTACTTTGAAAAGGCTTGGAAAATCACATTACCTTATACCATCAATCCTCACTCAATAAATACAGATACTAAAGTCAGGGATGAGAAATCCCACAGAGCTTTGATATTGACTTGTTTGATTTCCAGGCTTTAGCCTCCCAATACAGTAACTGTCTATAAGTAATGAACAAGCTGCTGAGAAGGACACCTTACCCTTCTGGATTAATTCTCTAGTCTTTTAGAGAATGTATTCATTGCCATTTTTATTCTCTTATGCCAAACAGTAAATTGTCCTATGTGCCAATAAGGTCTTTTCTATTACTCTCTGTGAGAAAATTTGTGGAAGAGCAGAGCTATTCTCATGTTCTGTCTCAGAGCCAATAGTCTATTAACCTTAGCATCAGTTTCTAGGTTAGGAGAGGGGAAAGGAAAAAAAAAGTATGACAAGGATGTATGTGGGATAGTTGTACTTCTTTCGTTAAGGCATTATGAAGCAGTAACTTGTGTGCTTTGGCATTTAAAGAACATGCGCATATATTGTCCTGTAAAACCAGAATTCTGTAATGAGTGCGCATCAGCTAAGATTTCAGTGCAGAAGCCATGCCTCCTCTTTACTCACGGGTCCTCCACAGGACCCAGGAAGGAAAGAGAGGGGATTCATATTGGGTAACTGTACTAGGAGGAGGTCACTATGATTTTGCGTGCTTTTCATGCAGACTGTAATCTCGTGTCAGTGGGGATCTTCCATGGCTAGGTTCAGCTATGAGAAGCATGGCTAGAAATACCCTTTTAAAGCTACTTGTCTTCTCCAGCACAACCAGTACATCCGACTCATCCATTTTATTTCTTTTCCTTCTTTTAGCCTTGGTCCTGCAATCAAGTAATAGCTGCCTTTGACACATGCTAGGTGCAACGAGGTTCCTTTGAGAATCTCCACTCTTTAGCAGAATGGCAGCAGATATCACTTGGCTCATGATTAGCTAAATAGCAGAGCAGAGGTTTGGTGTTTGCAGTAGCTTGCAAATTCAATTATAGTTCTCACAGCAACTGTCATTTGGCTGCTTGTTCATATGAAGAATTTGATATATTGCTTGTCGTGGTGTTAACTATAATCCCTTATTAAGGAAATATAAGAAGTCTTACTGATGTACACTTAAAAAAAGACTTTTGAGCATGAAATAGTCTCTTGATAGCATGCAGACTCACATACATGCACAAAAATTCACTCTCCTTGAAATAAATTGAAAGGATAGAGGAAGAAGTGCTGATATAGGGGGGGTTTTTGTCTGTTCAACTATATAAAAAGAGAAATGTATGCAGACTCTTTAGTCAGCTCCTGAGGGAACATAAGAGGATCCAAATCAGGTGCACAACTGGAGGCTTCACTGGCAATCTCAGCAGAGGGAACAAATGTTCATTTTGACCCTCTATTCAAGGTGAGCTGTACTCCCCTTGCTAGCAATGGGATGGAAGCACCCATTGGAAGATTGGAGTAGTGTGAGAGGGTATGCCTCTCTTTATTTTATTTTCTTCCTTCCTGAAGCAAATAATATTTCTTAGCTGCAGCAGTTTCAGTGTAGTGCTTTTCATAAGGGCTAAATAATTTATGTGATGACAAAGAATTTCATATGAAATACGAAATTTTATGACGTGTGGTTCAGGTACCACTCACGCTCAGGGAATGTTATTCATTTGATTAAGTATCAATATCTACATCTGAACTAGTCACCCTCAACTCCATCTGTAATAGAGAACTAGACAATATAGGAAGAGGATTCAAGGGTGAGATTCATGCTATCCTAAAATGTCTGCCTAAAGTAGGCCAGATAAATTGCACCCTTGGAGTGCCTGTTTTTCTCCACTGTTTTCTTTCTAATGTGAGATGCTGATGAGCTCTGTGGATGCTTTCAAGGTTTTGAGGTTTTACTCACAGTTAGGCTTGATAGTCTTAAAGATAATTTTCAACCTAAATGATTCTGTGACTCTAATATACGTTCGGTGAATTTTTCTCAGGAATTGGACAGAACTTTTTATCTATTTTTTTTTCAAATGTTCAGCCTAATGAGCTTCTGCACAGCACATAACATGGCTTTCCAAATGACTTTTGGTCAAGCCAGTCTGGAAGACACTGACAATGCCCTCTAGCATATAATTCCCTCTCATCCTGTTTCAGAGCTGTATGGCCACAAGATTTATCTCCTCCTTACTACTATTTCAGTGCTATTGTGCATTCTCCTGAGGTGACTCTTCCTTCCTAAGAAAGTTAAGCAAACCAGCCTGGAAGGGAAATAAACATATAATGTGGCTTTTTGTGTTCAGTGGAGACATGGTAAACTCAAATTAACGATTCTGTTCAGATAACAGCCCAAGCAAAAGAAAACAGTGGAAATTCCCTAGAACTGTCTTGCAATAGAATTTCTTTATGGTGGAAAACTACAGCTGGGTAACTGCTTTCGGGAGTCAGAGACATTAAAATTCTGTATCATTTGTGAGAGAATTTCACTGTATAGAACATTTTAGTAAGACTACTGGCCATACTGCCTCAATCCAGCACTCCATCTGATTACACTTGAGGATGCTGGAGCAGAAATTACAAAGCCAATTGATACAGGAGCATGAAAGATCTGCTGGCAGGCCAAGTCCCATGCTAAATCGATGTCTGTCAGAATATGCCGGTCTTTTCTCAGACTATGACTGAATTACTTTAGAGCTGCTCTGGACACCTAAGGTTTATATCCATCACATCTCTGGGGCTGTATTAATGGGATACATTTGGTCTTATGGAAGGGTGACAAACTTTCTTTCACCAAATACACTCCTGAAAGAAGCTCTTAGAACATGATTGTTTAGCTCAGTCTGTGGGATTCATTAGGTACCCTTTGACAATTTTGATCTGTCTTCAAAAGCCTCCAGATGTTTGCTTGGATATTTTTAACCTTATAAGCTCCACTTGTATCTGCAAGACTTAGAGAATGACCCAGCTACCTCCTCAAGCACCCCCAAGCTGGCATGAGGCACAAGGTGTTAAAATACCATGGCACGCACCTGTATTAAAGCAGTGCTTTTTCATGGTGAAATTGTACTGATTTAATTATCTTGTTACCAGCACAGAACAGTGCCCATGTTCACGCAAATACAAGTTGCAGTGTTTGGACATAAGTTAAGTTGCTTGCTTTTTGCACTTAACCTATGCAGTAAAGTAAATGCTTCTTTACAGATAAATTTATTTACAAGGTGTTTTTTGACATTGTGTGATAAACCATGGAAGATACTGAAATGACTCCTTTGCATAAGAGTGTAATATTCAGTGGTAAATCTCAGTTCCTATACCTTGCGTTGTCCACTGCTGAGTGTTGTGGTTTGATACTTTGTAGTTAAAACCTGGTGGTAGATTTTACAAGAGGAGAATATATTCTCACTGTGACTTTCCAAGCTCTCATGTTTTCATAAAGTTACTGTGAAAACTTAAAATAGTTCTCTCATTAGCTGCTAAAAGAGATCTGCTAGTATATAATGACACCTAGAACCTGCCCTTTTATTCCACTTTGAAGATGAGCAGGGCAAAATCTCACTCTTCATTTTCTTCAGCTTGTGTATGAAGAGGAACACCTTCTGACTCCATTCCATGGTTCTTTTGATTGACTCCTCTACTTTTTCTGATTGACAGGTTTTCCTCTATAACCTATGCCATCTTCACCAGCTCATCTCACATTGGCAGTGCATGAATTTGAGCCCCTTTTTCTGCTACTTCTGCGTGGCATGTTGTGATTGCTGCCGTTTCTCTGAGCTTATTCCCTAGCTACTCTTATAAACTGCAAAGGGTGTGGGGGGAAGCGTTCCTAGAAAGTGAGGCTGTTATGCAACGCAAGGGTGGTAGTATCGCATTGGAAGTGAGCATCCGTCTTTTGCATTTTCATTACAAGAGCTCTCAGGTACTGTTGGTCATCACATAATTTATAGCAAGTGCCAGCTCATTTTGAGTCAGATCTCTAGCAGTCTAGAGCTACAAAGTGTTTTAAAGTGCTGGAGGCTACATCTCTTTTAGAAAATAAGATGGGTTAAAGCATTTTATCTGACTTTGATGCAAATTGACACAGCATAGCATGCATCAATAGGGCTATACTCTCTTTCCTCCAAAACCACAGGGTACTTCCATCCACCCTGCCTGCAAGGCAGTGTCCTGGCTGTCCTATGTGGCAGTGGCCAGACAGGAAGAGTCCCAGCCATGCCAGTAGCTCTGCAGAATATTGCATGCTCTAGAGAAGCAGTGGATGATGCGTCAGCCATACTGTGGCCTTGGGAAGTGTGCTGGTGCAGCCATAGCCTAGGAGGCAACCTTCAGGAATTTCTTCTGCTGTTATTTTAAACTTTATGGCCGAGTATGCTTTTGTAAAGGTCATAATCCTGATGGGTGGTGGTGGTGGGAGAATCTATTGTTCTGCATTTGTAACCACATTAGGGTTTCCAGTTATGTCGTGGAGTGCCTGAATGCTACCATAATAGGAAAGTAACTGATCATCTATTAATCAAGCAGTTGACTAGCGAGGCGAGAGGATAGCTTGCTTCATACACTACTGAAGTGCAGCTCTTTCCACAGTCAAAGAGCAAAGCTGTTTAAAGGCACAGTGTTTAGTGACGAAGTGAGAGCTGGAAATTGCACAGGAAATTAAAACTACATCATAACGATTCTCATTCAAAACTTGGCTGGGACATTGGGGATTACGTGCATGCAGCTGCAGAAAAAGACTCCAATGTCTTTGGACTGAATTTGTGAGTAGGATCATGGCACTCTCTCCTGGAGAGAGGATTTAGGGCTAAGTGTATTATCCCTGCTAGTGGGACATTGTTCTGCAGTGACAGAGGGACCTGGCCGTGCCAGCAGCTGATCTCCAGCATCACTTTAATTTTGCTCCTCAAGGCTTCCATTGCATTTGCCATTCAGGCTAGCGCTCCAGACAGAATTTTAGGTAGTAAGAGATGAGATTATACAGCTAGGATGGCCATTTTAATTTGCTATGTTCCTAGCTGAGCTTCCACAAAGTCTGGTCTGCATGTAGGGATGTGAATTATGGCCTCTAGTTTAATGCCTAGAATACCTTGTAGATCCATATTAACATTTACATACCTATGTATGCATCAGTTATGCATTTGTAAGGAATTTTAAAAGTCTGAAAGTGATATATTAATTATTTTGAAGATGAGAAATTGTTGTTTAAGTAACATTAGCATTTAAAGAAAAACAATATTTGTCTCTGTATTAATTGTTGAGCAAAATCAATTCATCTGTAGTTATGAACTACTTGAAAACACGAATTTTGTAAACGGAATTTTATTACTATTCCTTTCTGTTTCATTATGTTACCCCAATATGCGCAATTTTGTGCTATTTCGTTTATCTTTTGTCAGAAATAGTATTTCTGCTCTCCAACATTATTACAACTAGAAAAAAAAAGATTAATCCAACACTTCAAAAGCCTCATGCTGAAATAACATTTTTAAAATCATAAAAGAACAACCACTATTTTCTAAAGCAAAACTAATTTTTCAAATTCAAGATAATAACACTGAATTACAAAAGTAAAGGTCAATTTAAAGAAGAAAGGATTCCGATTGCCTAATGAAGTAGTCTTCTTTATACCAAATTGTAATTTACAGTTGAAATGAAAGATGTTAATTCTTTTCTGGCTTGCTTTGAATGATATTAAGGGGCCAGTTGGTGTGGTTCCAATAAAAATAACTGCTACATTTAATCTGATCGCTAATGATAATCTTTATTTCCCTTCACATGCTTTTGAAGTCACAGGAGACTGCTGATCTCCAGAGACTGCTCTTCAATTTCAGAGATGGTTGCTATTTGGGCATTACACTTTTCCAGCAAGTACCACCTTCAAATAACTGGCCATGGAAAATGAACACCCTTGTACAAACCCATAACTTCCCCGACTGTCAAATCCCTACCTACTGACACTGAAACGTAACAGGCAGCCTTTGACTTTGGAAGGTGGCCCCTGAATGTCTGAGTTCATTATAGAGTGAAGAAACAAGAACAACTGTAGTAATGTAGTCCTTGTCACAAAATTAGTATCTCACCCTGCAGCATTTTTAATGAATAGGAGGAAAAATTATTGTGTGATTCCTGAACTAATTAGAGAAAATTTCTGTCCCTAAAAATGAAGTAGGTGAACATTTGAGTTGGATTATCTATGGAACAGTCAGGTAGCGGATAACCCCTTGCATAGCTATGCATAGGAAGTGAAAGAAGAATTTCTGTCTTGCAGAGACCTGTGGCCAGTGCTCAGAGAACTGAAGGCATTGCACTGTCACTAAGGTATTTCCAGAGAGGCCTGATACTGCACTAGTGTTATGTTAGTGTGTTGGTAGAGCAAGAAACTGCTCCTGGGGATTCAGGTCATTTACAAATCACCACCAAGCTGGATATTAGCCACTGGTATCACAAGAACCAATAGCTTTAAATTACTGCATCAATCTAAGAATGTTAGACCAAAGTTTCATAGAGTTTTGCATTGTGACATCAGGAACATGGATGTGAAAGAAGTAATCTCTGAGAGGTTTGTGCCTAGGCACTAACTCGGGAGGCATAGCTAACAGAATGGCCAATGATAACTGATGCAGTAAGGTCGTTCTAGACAGTGGGAATATTCCATCATACCACGATTATTGTGGAGTCTGTCCCTCAAAATGCATAGGCACTGTGCTAAAGAACTTCCATCAACCCAGGCTCCTCATATAAAGAATTGTCTTTGGATCATCCCATCACTGGAGGGGTGCTGTGGCAAAGTCCTCGCGGCAGCCTGTCTCCCTAGACCGCAGCTGCAAGATGTATACGCTAAGCTGCTGAGGTTGCAAAACCAGTGCTCCAGGCTCTGCGAGGTGTGTGTTGGTGATACCACAGGTAGCAACAAACTGTAGTTGCTGAGCTGATGATCTCAGAGGCCTTTGCTTGGCCTTTCATTCAGCGAAAGAAAAGGCTAAGAAATAAATAAAAGGAGGCAAGGTCAGATTAATGCTCTTTTCTGCATTCCAGTACTACTTCCTTTCTTCTCCTGGGCTTGGGCAGCATGCACTCCCCTAACATTAACACATTATTGGCTGCTTTGTGAAGTGAGAGTCTGCTAGGGAGCAGCAGGGTGGCTAAAACAAAGGCTCAGAGCCAGCCTGCTGGCTAATGTGGCCCTGGCAGCTGGCTGGAGAGTTTTTATTGTTGCAAAGTACTGTATTCCTTTCTCAGACATAAGGTCATATGGTGTTACTTTTCCATAATCCATATAGTGTTATTTTTCATCATTTTTCACAGAAGAAGAAGACTAGATTGACTGCCCTAGAAGAAGATGAGACCCTGTCTTTCACTTTCTCACCCCTCAACTGAATACAGAGAGGGAAAAATAGTCATATGAGTTCTTGGCTTTCAGAATTGGTACTTGTAAGGAGTTAAATCTGGCCTCCGTACACCTGAGCACCCATATGTTTTCTCTAGCTGACTGGTTGCTTTGTGGAGTCTAGTCAGATAAAATTGCTCTTCCCATCACATAAAGATAAAGATAATGCTCCACATGAATGTCAGCATCCGTGAGATTCCTACCCATTTTGGTCCTCTTTAATTAGGAACTGTTCTACTTCATTGGACAGACTGGTGTAATGGCTTGGGATCAGAGTAGCATAAAGATTGACACAGCTTGAATGGTCTTTGGAGCAGTGGGAGGTAATGATCCTGCCTGAGGCAAAATACAGCTTCTGGCATGTTATGGGGCACTGTGATTCTGTTCCACACTTCATTTAGTCGTTTTCCAAATGCTGCAGTTAAGCCCCTGAAAAATGCAGTATTTTTATGATTATATTCCATCTTCAATAGAGTCGCGTAATTCCTGTTGGATGGGGGCCAGGTGAGCAGAGGTGGAGAGATAGCACTTAGACATTAAATGCCAGTTAAAGGCACCAGTCCATGCAATTTTTCATGCTGAATGTTTTTCTTGGAGGTGGAAAGTAATCTTAATTTCATCTGAAGGATGGTAAAATTCTGAGAATAAAGAATGAGTTCCCTTTCCCTCGAAGTGCATTCCACCAGCTTTTGCCCTTCCATGAACACTTTTAGGAAAAGTTAATCTGTTTAACCTTTGTTCAAAGGTCACAAAAGACTGCTTTAGCCTTTTGGCCCATATTGAATAAGCAGTGTTTTGTTTTTCCAGTGTTGTCACAATTCATTTTACTTTATAGTTGAGAAGTAAATGAAATAAATACCTGAAGGCATATTTGTGAATAATTACACATGCACCACATTTCTTGAGAGTTTTCGGGGTAGATTTGTGTGTAAGATTTGATTGTTTTCCTTGTTACAGGCGGCTTCATTATCCATCCAGTGTTTGCAATGGATTATGAGGCACTGTAGCAGATTATGGAGACAGCCTTCTAATATTTCATCTGGAAATGGAATAAATAGATCTTTTGCAATTGCAACAATGTGACATGAGCTTTCAGGATGTTCGATTCAGAAAACAGCTAATTAGATGCTGTTTCAAGCTCTCCTGCTGGGATGTCTATTGCATATGCTGAAGTAAAATCTGCACCCTGCGTGTTGTCTCAGTCTTTAGTCCTGCAAAGTAGTCAGTAGAACCAGACTGGTGCTGGGGGCACAGCGTGCTTCTTCTGATGGTGGGACTTATCAAGCAGTTGGTGTTCTGCTCCAAGGAGTTCGTTCTACCACAACACAGATTTGCCTGAACTGACACATGGCCAGAGTCAGTCCACATTAAATACACGATTTTGAAAAACTGCTTAGATTTTAGACTCTTTTTGTGGCCAGTGCACCACTGCTGATGTGGGATTGTTCTGTTCACCTCCCCTGTTGACGGTTCATAAAGAATCTGTGTTGCGAGTCATCAACAGAAAATGTTTTAGGAAGAACTCCAAGAAAATCCACTCCCAAAATTTAGGAAATACCCCATCCATCTCTTTTCATTTTAAAACAGGACTCTTTAAGAAAATCTGCCCGTGTATTTTTATATGTATTTGTATATATTCTGTATATATTCAAATGTTAATATACCATACATGTATTTAGAAAGAGAAAGAGGAATACGAGTATAGGGAGAAAGAAAACACAGTTATGTCATATACATGAAATACAGATGATAGAAGTGTTTTATAATGTATGTTATGCATATGTGTGTAATCATTATATATATATTTCTATACTATCTATAAACTAACAGTGAATTTCTTCGTTACCCATATAAATGTCTTGGCTTTTTTAAACAATTTTTTAATCTACAACTCTGTCTCATGGCTGAAGACTTCTCATTGTGTCATTTCTCCTTAGTGGTGGGAAAAAGAAATACAGGAAGAGTTCATAAGGGATTTTGGGTTTGATTTCAACAAGAATGGATCAAAAAATAAAAGGAATTCAGATAAATCTTAAGACATGGTAAATTATTATGGACCTTCATGTGTGGTAAATTATTGTAGTACAACTGATTTTAAAGCAATGATAATGAGCAAAGATTAATTGGTCTGGAAATTCTAGAGAAAAATTATACTAAATGCTGGGTTTTCTTAAGTCTATAAAATCTTAATGTAAGATTGCTGAGTCACTACTGCAAGTTAACGCACTGCTAAGACTTGACTGTAATAGGAAATGAGTTGTACAAGCCAGATTTCATCAAGAGATATGAAACCAATTGTGTCTATTTATCTGTCCATCTAGCTTTCCCTATTGACATTTCCAAGGGACAGTAATTAACATACTGAAAAGCTAAAATTGATGCCTAAACTCTGCTTTTGTTTTCTACTGTTAAGACTGACAGCTGTGCCTAGTGAGGAGGAACCTAAAACTCATAATGCTACCACAAAAATGAAAGTTACCAAGCAATGAGAAGCCATTAAGTCTCATCAATTTCAAAGCTGATTAAATGCTTATTACATCACTGGTATAAACATTTTTACAAAATATTTTTCCTTAAGAAATAAGAATATTACTCCATAAGTGATACTTTTCTCTTTAGAATGAGTTAACAGGACCCTATTAATAAGAGGACAGATTCTGACACATAAAACCAGGTTTTAGTTTCTTATTACTGATATCACAAAGTGGTTGCTGTTACAGCTAGCTGATAAGTCAAAAATTTAAAATGAAATGTGTATATTTAAATATTCCAACTAAAAATTCTTAGGTTTTTTACAAGATGATATAAAGTCCTTTTTTTGGTTTGTTTCCATATAAAATGTTGTGATTTCTTGTCTTAATTCCCTTTAGCCTACAAATACCAAATCAAAACCAAACCCTCACCCCCCGAAATAATAACAAAATGGTACAAAGTCATTATGAAAATAGTAATGCCTTTTGAAATTTGATTCAAAAATAATCTCTGTTTCTCTGCTGAGTACACAGCAATGTGGAGGAGATAGTATCTGGCAACAGGAAAATTTTCACAAAGCATTCTTGTTATATTTATTAGTTTAGAAACAGATACAGTTACTTCTGTTTCTTTAATAAGCCACTCATATAATAAACTAAGGGAGGGTAGATTTAGACTGGATGTAAGAAAGACATTTTTTACAATGAGGATGCTGAAACACGGGAACAGGTAGCCCAGGGAGGGAGAGGGAGCCCCATCCATGGAAATAGTCAAGGTCAGGTTGGATGGGGCTCTAAGCAACCTGATGGAGTTAAAGATGTCCCTGCTTCTGCAGGAAGGTTGAACTAGATGACCTGTAAAGGTCCCTTACAACCCAAACCATTCTATAATTCTATGATGTATTTCAGTATATGATATGGCTTTATTGGGAGTATTCAGTTTACTCCTTGGCTGTGTCAACTGCTTGTGAACGTAAGGAAGTCGCTTCTGACCTTCATCTCCCTTTTGCCATGAAAAATAAGGCAATAAATGTATTTATGTACTTAAGGTTGTAGTGTTGCTTGAACAGTTATGCAAACTATGCAGATTCCTGGATTTAATGGCTGTGGAAGTGTGACGTAACATTAGAATTATTCATTTTCTTCCATAAAATGTTAATTTTTGTAACCTAACTTTTCATTATACTATATCATCAAAGTTTTGGTAAGCCCTCAGGCTATTCTTCCTCTCTAGACTTTCATCTTACATTTTCATCTTTCTTCTTAAATGTTTTCTAAGTAAGACAAAATAATAAGTGAACATTTTTTTTATGTTAACATTGCTGTATTTATTAGGATATTGTAGTTAAAATAAAATCAGTGTGAAATATGCCAAAACCTTCCCTTTAAATATTTGCCCAGTTTAGAGTGGATTCTGATCGTAGGAAATAGATACAAAAAATGAGTTCTGAATAAGAAGTAGAAGCAAGAAATACTGCAGGACTCATGCTAAAATCATGAAATAGTGTGTTTTACTGAGAAGGAGAGAGAGAGTGGGAAATAGTTTGTTTTCATTTTAATAATACATTGTACGTGTTGCCTTTGGTTTGCATTAACAATACGTGGGGATGAGCACCCCTGAAGTATTAATTTCAAGAGTAAAAAGTAAAGTGGTTCAAAATGGGTGAATCGCCACCGCTGTTTTAAGTAGAGCTGTCTGCACACTCCTGGTATGTTATTCGCTGCAGGACTGGGATACAACAATTATATAAGTGAGTTTAACAGACATGTTTATAGAGAACAGAAACTCAGTGGTATGACGAGGTTAGTAGAGTGAATGTGCATTCTCACGTTGTTAGTCCAGGCAGATTAGGGCTATCTTCACAACAAGGACAGAATTTTTCCCAAGGCTGCACTTTTAACACATAGGTGGATGAAGGAAAATTCAGCAAAGTCACCTGGCTTGTTGAACCAAAAGCTAAGGACTGGCAATAAAGGAAGGCAAAAAGCCAAGGGTTGAGGCTGAAAGGCAACAACACAGCCCAGAGAGAAGTGAGGAAAGCAGCACAGTGGCAGAGAGATTGAACATAAATGATTTAAGGGGAAGAGTGGTGAGAGCGATGAGTCAGGAAACAAGTGAAAAGGATGGAAATTTGCCTTAGAAAGTAATATCCAGTTTTCTAATGCAGGAGGTGGGATAGGAAGAGGGTCTTATTTCCTACTTTACAATATTTCAAGTTGCCTTTGTTTTAGAGTAAACATGCGGATGTGAGTAACCTCTACCTGCTGGAGGACAGGAGGGTCCCTCTGCCCCTCACTGTTAGCTACCTGGGCAGGAGAGGACTGGCTGAGACATCAGGGTGATGCTTGGTGACTGCTGAGCACCATTCGAATGTCACTCCTCAGTGCCTTGCTGCCAATGGGCCGTCACGACTTTGCTGTTGGAAGGGGGTGAGGAATTTGTTCAGCTGTATTTTGGTTGCAGGTTGTTTTCTGAATATGCTCTCCATAATCACAGCTGTGTCTGTGAAGGAGAGGTCACCTGTGCTGTCCAGTGATTATCACTGTTTGAAAAAGCTGCTGATGTTTTGTTTTGTTTTGTTTTTCTTTGGGCAGATGGGCAGAAGAAGGTTCAAGAAGAATTTGACATAGACATGGATGCACCAGAGACAGAGCGGGCGGCGGTGGCGATACAGTCGCAGTTCAGAAAATTCCAGAAGAAAAAAGCGGGGTCCCAGTCTTAGTAGCTACCTCACAGCTTCAAACAAAGTAATCCTGAAATGATTTACCAAGAAAATCAGAAATAACGCAAAGATGCATGTACAGAAATTACCAATATTTAAAACCCCGTTGGCAGATAACAAACCATGAGCTTGTGTGTGACTTAATCCTAGGTGTTTCACACCCATTATCTGCTGTAACTCACCATTTTACTCGATGTTGTAATAAAAAGTTAGGGTGAAGTAATTTAAGTGTCTGCCTTCATCTGTCTTTTCATATTAATCCAGCAACCGCAGCGTTACAAATGAACCCAGCCCTGATGACGGTTTTCCTCTTCACATAAAGCTTGGAGGCATAACAGCACCGTATGTTACAAGGTTTTTGCTGAGGGTTGAGAACACATGTCTCAGCCCTGCTTACCTCGTTTGGATAATTCCAGCTGCCAGCCAAATGTGACAATAAAACTATTTTCTCGTAATGAGCTGACTGTAAAAAGTTTCAGACAGAAGCTGGCATGAAGGGAAGAGGTGTAGGAAGAAGTGAGGAAGGGGGTTTTTGTCTTGCAATTATTCCAATAAAGTGGCTTAAGTGAGGAAGTTGTCTTTGTCCTTCCTCTTTGCATGATAACATTCAGAATTATGCAGCGTGGACCACATTGACTGTTATGGGGAAAAAAATAATGAATCAGACACAAAATACAAAATACATTTCCGGAAACCTTTAGAAAATTTTAAAGGGAAGATAAAAGCTGACACTCTAAACTCTCTTTTTGATGCAGTTTTTCACTCACTATGTAATCAGTAACTATTTCTATGCTATTTCTTTTCGTGATATTTTCAGTATTCGATGAGTAAATCATAATAGACTCCCTGTCTCAATTTTCACTGTTCTGTATTCAAATTTATATGAGCTTTATTACTGTATTAGCCAAGTTTTTCAAAAAGCAGCTACAACATCTGGCTTAAAACAGAAAGTATTTCTGGGTTTTCCCTGTTGTCAACATTAATAGGCCAGTTTCAGGCTGGAGCTAAGTAAGGATATTGCCTAGCTGCAGACCTGATCAGGAATTAGCTGCCCATATAGTGCATGAGGAAGGTTCAGAAAAGGTTTAAGCAACTACATTGTACTCAGAAACAGGAGCAATTTAACTTGAGTGAGACATGACTTACACAAAGACGTATAAGAAAATCTCATCCTCTTCTTGTCTTCATCAGCAGATTTCAGGGTTCCAGTAGGCATCTTTGTCTTTAGGGAAATTGGTGACAGAAGTATTTTCTGAAGGGCTGGTGTTTCCAGTGGTTCTCCAAGAAGGCAGCGTGAACCTCACCTCTAGGCTCTCAGAGGCAAAAGTGTTGAGTGGTGACAGCCTGCCTGCCTTCAACTGAACAGCCTGGCACTGGGACTTCTTCAGATGTAGGAGATTCAGGCATAATTCCCAGGACTACGTAGAGAGATTTGTTTCCTTCTCTCCCAGCTCCCACAAGAGTACTCTGATCACCAGGTCAAAGGGCACATGTATTAGTCCCCTCATGCGTACAGAAAGTTACAACCAAGCGGCAGGAATAAGAGGAAAGGAAGGATCTCCCACTGGTGACAATCACTTCCCATGAGAGCCCAACGTAGCAGCAACACCGAAGCGATGCAGGGGTGTGCCTGAAAGGTGGGCTGTGGGACTACAAAGGGAAGGCCCTCAGCCTTATGCAGGTTAAGGCACTTACGGTGCTGGACGACAATGTAGTGAGGAGCCCAGACCTAGTAGCAGGTGATAGGAGCTCTAGGAATGTGCCAGTTAGGAGGAGCCGTCAGAGATGCTGAGCAGAGGAAGCCTTATGGATCCTGTAGGCACTGTAGAAGGCATGTGCAGAGATGACGCGTGAGGTACTTAATAAGCCCAGCCAAACTGGGTGGGATTGGACAGGGCTTGTTAGATCTTAGTTGAAGGATAAGCATCTAAATGTTGTCCAGACCCTGCCTTAGACACCTCTGACTGCATCAGATCCTGGCCCTACACATCATTTACCCACACACCACCTGCAAAGTCGGAGTTCCCCAAGCTGCAGCTCAGTGCTTTCACTCTAGGAGCATGTTTAGCAGCATTGCAGCATTGTTTCTCTGCATTCAGAAATTTCACAAATAAACCTTAAATAACACTCTGCTGATCTCAAAGTGTGATTTGTGAAGGCTGCGGATTCCCCACTTGTCTTTCGCAGAGACTGCTCAGTATATAATAATCACCCTAGCATAATAATTTAAAAATTGTAATGAGTTTGGACTGTGTTGGTGCCATTTTGTTTAGATAGATATATATCTGTAATAAAGGACTGCATTTGCGTTCTGAATTATGTAATTTGAAATAGCATGAGCTCTGTAATGGCTACTTTATTGAATAAAAACTATGGGTAAGCACTAGGCTTTTATATTTGATCTGACATTCCTTGGACTTAAATTTCCTACACAACAGGAATAATCATATGGTTGGGACACAGAGAGAACGATTACTTTATTGAAACACAGCAACAAGGGCTTCTAGTAATTTGAAGTTCAGAGTGCACCTTACAAATACAGTCTTAATACACAGTGAAACATAATGAGGAAATAGTGAACTGGCATGAAATTTGGATTAATTGTGGTTGCCCCTGTCAGACAATTTCCTTTTTATGAAAATGTTTTTCAGCACAGATTCAGTTCATGTTCCCAGGAAAGGAGAGCTTTCTCGCTCCTGAGCCTTGGTTTTCATTGATCATATCTGAGGTCACAGTTTTCAATTTCCTTTCTTACCACTAACTCATACTTTTCAAAGGCCTATCTGGATATTGCTGAGGTGACAAAAGGTGTTTGATTCGGCCAGGAACTTCACTAAGATAGGTGAGAGAGGAGACTTAAACGTTCTCGGTATTATAAATTGCAGTCACTCACTGAGTTCTGTACGTAACTGGCACTACCTAGCTGGGAGTAATCAAGTCATGGAAAGCAAAATTTGCATGAATATCTGTGCTGATAAACCAAAAGTTCTCATACGTAACATGAATGATTATTTAGAGCAGTAGATTTTGCAGGAAACAGGGTTGTTGCTCCCATCACACACGCCCACAGCCTCCCTAGACACATCCATGTGGCTTTTGCTCCAAATTACTGTCAGATTGTCCCAAAAGAGAATAACCTACAGTTGAATGATCAGAACAATTGCCTGAGCCTTAGAAATCCTTTGTTCACATTGTTGCCTGTAAAATTAAAATAACCTGTAAAAGTAAACAGCAAAAGAGACTGTTAGAAATAAAGAAATGCCATCAGAAAGCACAAGAATGTTCAAATGAGGAAAACGGAAAAGGTCGTGTATTCTATCAAGTTAAACATAGAAAGGCAAGCCAAAGGCTTGCTGAAGGTACAGAGTTATAATTGAAATTGTTTTCAAACATCCTCAGACTGGTAGTCTACTGGAGATTTGTGGGGGTGTGGGGAAGTGGAGGTCTTGCAGAAAGTAGAAATGAATCTTGCATTAATGCTCAGAGTAGAGGCTCCTACAACAGGGATCTTTTTTTTGTAATATATCAAACTGAGAAATTTTTTATCAAACTGAAATGCCAGTGGAAAAGAGTTTCGAGTAACCTGGCAAAATTGTTATTAATTTTGCCAGGACTGGATGAGGTTCAGCCATGTTTTGTAGAGGAGCTCAGATAGATACACAGCAGCTGCCATGTTCCACCCATTGCTTGCACTGGCCTCAATTTCAGGGGAATAGGCAGATTTTAGAAAGGGCTCTAGGAGGATTCAGAGATTTACAAAGACTGTCTTCATTAGGTATCGTGCGAGAAACTGATATGATGTTATACAACTGTAATACGTCACCACCAGTCTGACAGCAGCTGAGATTCACAAATCTGCTGGCAGTTGCTGATGCAGTAAATAGGTGGGTAATGGTAACCCAGGCGCACCTGTATTTTCAAGAAGTTTTAACAGGACTTTTGTGAATGCCTCTTAGAGAAGTTAAGCAGTCTGCAAAAAAATGGTCAGGTATTCTTGCAGAAAAACAACTCATTAAGGGACAGGAGCTGAAAAGGTAGGATGGCGTGTCTGGTGTTCTCAGGAGTGAGGTGTCATCACTGGGACTCCAACAGCATCTATGTTGTACAATGTTCTTAAAAGTCACTTGAAAGGAAGGATGATGAAAAGTGAGGTGACACGTTGTATTGGTGCTTTCTACATAAAATCTCATTCTTTGCTCCTTAGTTTTACAGAAGGCTCTCTGAGGGAGAAAAGGGTCGTGTCAGGGCCATGACTGACAGCCCTGACTGCCCCTGCCCACCCCAGGGTGTCCCCATGTAAGCCCCCTGGAGCTCCCCTACCCTGCCCAGGGCCCAGGGTGCTCCCCAGAGCCATCAGCCCCAGCAATGATGCAACAGGGCCAGTCTCCAGCTCCCCACAGCCCTGCCCTGACCAGCCATGGCCTTGCCAAGCCAGGCCCACCATAGGGCCCGTGTCCTAGCATTGGCCCATCCCAAGGGAGGTATCCGATGCTCAGGGCTGGAGCTGCCCTGATGCTTCCTGGCTGCCCTGCTCCTGGCTGCAGGTCCCACAGTCCTGGCCCCAGGGAGCAGCCAGCCCCACTGTGCTCTGCAGTCTCCCTGTCCACATTATGGGTCTCTGCTTCCCCAGATCCCAGTGTCCCTCCCAGGGAGCAGAGAGGAATGTAGACAGCTTTGGTCATATGTATGAAGGCCAGATGCCCCTCAGAAACAAGTAACATTTCCCTCCCCTGGCTTATTTGCCCTCAGTCACCTGAGCTGCAACGCAACATGACTCAATGCCGTGCTTCAAACCAAAGAAACGAGCAGGATCCCCAGTCTGGTCCAGGGCAAATGCAGTAGGGTCCTCAGGTGGATTTCTTGTGACAGGGCATGCCACCAGGCTGCTCATTGAAACAGGCACCAGCATCTGCTCGGGCCCCAGCACAATGCCTCAGCTTGCAGCCTGCTTGAAATTGCTCCAAAGATGTTGGCTGAGCACAGCAGCCAAAATATGTCAGTGGCAGCATCTGCTAAGTATGCAGTGGAGGTGGATGGGTGGAAGGGAATCCTCTAACAGGAGCACAGCTGGGAAAGGAGAAAAGGGAAAGCATTGCTGAAACTTATTGAGCCACCCAAAGGGGATTTCTCCTTGACTCAGGTAATTGACTCCTCATATCTGGTCTGTTTCAGTGCTCACACCTCACAGGAGCAAAGGCTTTCCAGTGCAAAGCTGGCTGCTGCCACGAGGTTTTTATGCAGCACACTGAATCTTAGCTGCCATCCAATGCTTTTCAAATTGCAGTCTGAAGCCCACTGGATTCCCGAGGAACCATGCAGTAGCCCCCTCTACCAGTAGCTCCTGGTGTTTCCAAGCAAGATGGAGAGTGTTGCCAATGGCCACGGACCCCGATCCTCCACCTCAGAAGACCAGCCAGAACATGTCACGGTTTCACCTTCATGAAAACCAGATCTTGAGAGGGGTGTGGAGGAGGGAGGACATGATACTCACTCACCCAGGCAGTATGCCAGCCCATGCAGGAGACATGGGTGAGGTGCACGTCTAGCCCTGAGGTGGTGTGGCTCTTCTGTAGACATAACCAGAGGCCTCTGCATCTGAGAGGCATCTGAGGTGTCCTCTGCTACCCTCAGTCATTACCTACCAGCTCCCATTATAGATCTGGCAGCTGACTGTGGAAATTTCCAAAATAAAGTCCCAGCAGTTTAGCTGAATCACCACAGAAGGCCATTTGGGACCAGGTTCCTTAATGTTTCCTTAAAACCCAAAAGCTAACACATGCCTTGAAGCAAGGAGAAGCTTCCTAAGGTGTCTTCTGACCATCAGCAGTTTGCTGTGAAGCCTTAAGAGGTGTTCCCTAGTGTTGCCTCAGTGCCAAAAATTGTATGGCAATGCAGAAATGCCTTTACATCTGTTACTGACCGTTTACCATTCACCACAGATTTGATCTGATGTGAAACCTTTTTGAATATGTACAAGCCCCAGGTCACTGGACAGGCCTTGGCTGGCCCATCATTTACTTGTAATACTAAAGGATACAACAAACCTCAGATTTTAATTATGGTTTAACCTAAAATAAATATTCTTTAGTCAATATTAGCTCTGTACACATATTAAAACCCTGATGGGGAAAAAAAGGATGATGTATTATTGATATTATTAAATTACTGTTCAGACATCTCTATCTCCTGTAAATATACAAATGCAGATATCCTTCCCAATCTGAAATCGGAAGAACTGATTGTTGTTGGTTTATATGATCAAGCCAATCTTCACAGTGAAAAGATCTAGGAACTTATCCTAAAAACATAAGCCATGCCACTTTTAGTCCATTAAAGGCTAGTCACGAATGAGTTATTTAGCTCAACTCTTAAATTGTGGCAGTGGTTTTTTTTTCTTTTTTTTTTTTAATCCCTAAACTCTCCCTGACAGATGGTCTCCTGCCTTTTAGTATCTCTAGTGATGGTGAGGCTAAAACCTTCCTTGGCAGCTTGCTCCGTGGCTGAAATTTTCTTAAAGCTATAAAGGTTGGTTTGTACTTAACCTAAATCGTCCCTCCTGCCGTTTAGATTAATTTGTTCCAGACCAGCTCTACAGTTTCTCTAACCTTATCTCGTAGGTCTCCTCTTGCAAACCTTTTCATCATTTTCTGTTATTTTCCTTTGAACTCTGCCAGTTTATCTGTGTGGCTGAAATGAAATGCATCCATCCAAATGAAATGTAACTAGTGCCAAGCACAGCAGCATAATTATCTTGACTATTTTACAAGTGACCATCCTCTTGCCACAAATTTACATAGCTTTTGGCATTTTTTGTGACAGCATTATTTTGTTGGCTTTTAGTCAGAACTGATGTTTCCCATGAATATCAAGCCTCTCTGTGATCACTCTGTCTAGTCAGGGCTTTCTCCTTCTTTTCTACAAGAGATTATATTGGCTGTAAAACACCTTTCTTAATTTTATAGTCCCACTGCACCTCTGAAATACTAGGATGATACAAAAATCCAGGTAAATGTCTTTATCTGCTGTTCTTTGACCTTAAATTGCACAAAAATTGTAGTTGGTTCAGATTTTCTTTTGTTCTTTCCCCTTTCCTATTACTAAATTATTAAAGTCAGGTGCAGAGGCTTCAATGATCTCTAAATCAAAATTTTTTGGAAGCTCAGAAAAGGTTTCAATGCCTCTCTATTTTATTCTTAAAAGTTATCTTGCCTTTACTTGTGATGACTAATTATTTGATAAGAAAAGTCTGAATATCCATATCTAAAAAAAGCTCTTGAAATGAGCCTGAGGACTCTTACCCCTTCTCGATGCGTTATGATTTAATGCAGTTTTACAAAGGCCAAACTGATATTATTACTGACATTCAGTAGTAGTTGCCACCAGAGATATTCCCACCAAAGTCTGTGAAACAAATGTGACAGAGGGAAGGTGCGTAGGGGATGATCTGTTGGCCTCATCAGGTCCTCCAAGTGTTGTGACTTTCTATACTTAAGTTCCTGGCTTTCGACAAAATGTTTTTGTTTAACCATTGTAATTTCTTCTTGGGAGCCAAGTCCACGTTTAACACAGTGAATGATATAAAAAAATAACCACAAGATGGTGGCAATGATTAATAACAACAACAATAACAGCTACAGAAAGGGGAAGACTGACACATCTGTTCACAATCTGATGTCTCTCCCAAACATATTAAAATAGTTCAGATCATGCACGCAAGCCATAGTGACACATTTTTTGTGTGGCAAGGGCATACCCATAATCCTCCTCCTGGTGTGGGCAAACTCAATTGTTGAAGTGGCAGCAAAATTGCTCCTTTTGGCAGCAGAGACACTGCTACTTGTGCCCCTGCTTTGCTGTGCACTTGCCCAGGGCCAAGGCAGTCCCACTTTCCCCACTTCTGCACAGGTGTTGCAGGGCAGCCTGCGACTCAGACGTGGGAAATGTGTCTGGTGTCCACTTAAATATCACATGGAGGTACCCAGGTGTCCTTTCTAGGACTACGTTCGTGTATTTCTTTGTTTTTAATCTCTGATTATCAGGGAATTGCACAAGCCTGACCCTGTCCTGCACAGCCTGGAGGTGGGGCTAGCTTGCAGGGCAATTTGTTTGCTACTGGACGTGCACATCTGGGTGGGCAGCTGGCTGACCTGAACAGGCAAGCTTCATTGGCAAAACATCAGGCAGGCCAAAAATGAGCACCAGCACTAGATCTCTCAGTTCACCAGCCACAGGGCTGTGGTGCCAACACACTCCCGTAAGGCCCAGAGTAGTCCCAGCATCGGGCACCACTTCTCACGCCCCAGCAAGTGGGGAAGAGGACGAAATGACGCACTGGTGGGAGATGGTATCAAAGCATAGGAACAGGGGTGAGTGAGGAGGTTTGCTTTAGTGGAAAGGGAAAGAGTATGGGAAAGGTGAAGGGGACATATGTAATGACAATGCATTAAGGAGGAGGCATAGGGTATGGGCGGAGAATTACATCAGGAAGGGTGGGTGGAGGGGGAAAGGTGACAAGGAAAGGAGGTGACTGCCAAATGTTGAAGAGCAGGAGCATTTCATTTCCCACTCACTCTTTTGCTGATATAATGAATTACTTATATATTTCCCATTCAGTTATGTAAAACTAAACAGTGTAGTGTTGTCTTTAGGGGATACCTGGGCAACATTGCAAGTGCTCAGGCATTGCGGTGTGTTCAAGTTATGCAAGGCAATTGGCAGACATTTAGGGATCACAGCTGTGCTGTCTAAATTCTGTCTTAGAGCTAAAAATAAAAATCTCAGTATTTGATCAGTCATCCTGTAGTTTGCCCTCTAGACTTTCCCTTGACATATGGTACCTACAGTCTCCAGAGAGTGCCTGAAACTTCTTTTGCATCTAAGGCTTAAAAAGTGAGTTAAGCGCCATCATATTTGGAGAAACTAAAATGACTTTTCAGAGGGAAGGGCAATTTTATTCCACAAGAATATTCCCTTGATCATAGACACTTTTTCTTTACAAAGCCTAAGTTAAGGCAATCTATTGTTTTTATCTAGTAAATGAAAGTGGATAAAGTATAATTTGGAAGTAGGTAAACACAGTAATCATTTTCCACTCAGCATTAGCTAACATCTCAATGGATATTAGACCTGTGTTTATTGAAAGATTGGTTATTGCCTGGGACATTGGGATTTTAATAGAATGGAACATAATCTCCAGTTTATTGACATCTGCTGCATAGCAAAAAAGATGGATGACTGGTTATTCTGCTTCTGCTCCTTTCCAGTATTGCTGTGCATACGGACACCAGGGAAAAGCATGCATTATGCATCATTTTCTATATACTTTTATAAAAAAAAGTAAATAGTCATTTCATAGTTAAAAAAGCACTTTCCATTAATGTAATTTTTTCTTGGCATCAGAGAGCTACCTACATTTGCTCCCTTCTTACATATATACCTGAGTTAATGGCCATCATCTGAATTAAAAACCTTTTATTTTGATTCTGTACTGTACATTGAAATTGTAATCCTGCTAGCTTTGTAGTCAATAAGACTAATTTAAATAAGTAATTTTCAGTGGTATTTATAGTTTATAGCTGCCAAAGCTTGAAGATTAGGACTAGCAACAAAGAAAGCATTAAGAGAGTGTAAGTAAACAGAATAAAGGAAACTCTGGAAGTATCCAGTGAGAAAGGCAATTCTCTGGATGACATTTTTTGCCTGCATAGAAGGAGACATTTCTCCTTTGAAGAAATAAACACAAAATGATAAACAACCCTTTAACATCCCTTTTTCATCAGCATAGCGTTCTTTCAGTGGCAATGCATAGTCAGAGCTCTGGCTCAAATGTATACCAGCAATGTGCAGCTGATACACAGGAAAGCAGGCAGTGGAGAACAGCCCTGGGTGCACCAACACATCTCACACTTTGTTTCTGCCCTTAAATTCTATTTGCATCGCGTGCCATCAAACTGCACAAGCAGACAGCTGTACAGAGCAGGGGGCTGGGCTGCAGTACTGCAGCACAAGCGAGAATGTGCTGCATAAAGGTGAGACAAAATTATTGGATCCGCTTCCTCACTGCTGGTACTGAAAGTTATCACCTCAAAATTTATCACTCTGTGTCTTTCTGAGATTCTCCTAAAACTCATCCTACCCCACAGCTTGCTCTTGCCGGTGGGTGCAGCGAGCCTGCAGGCACAAGCGGGCAGCCCTTAGGCAGCTTGGGTGAGCTGTATTGCCTTCCCTCACCAGACCTAGGAGATAATGGTAACAAAATGTGTGTGTGTGTGGGGTAGAAGCACCTGTTTCATTAAAAGGGATATCCTTCAGAAAACCCTGAAGTCACCTCCCAGTACCCTTTACAATTCACATCACTGCAGAGCAGCAGCCCACTTGCCAGTTCAGGAGTGTCCTAACTGTCTAGAGTTAGAACTAGTTGGAACTAGCTGATAATATGTACATGATGGATCTAAGACTTGCAGAGCACCACTGAAAGATGGTTTGTGTCTTAAGGATAGAAACACAATGGGCAAGGAAGATACCTTTACACAGAAAGCTGAATTCTCAGCTGCTGCAAGACTTCCAGGGAGTGCCTTCGCTATTCTGGCATGAATAGGCAGGTACTTGTATTGCCTTTTTATTTGCCCTAGCGAACAGATTGCACTCCCTCTTGTTTTTCCTGCTGATTCTTGCTAAAGCATTCCTAGATGAAAAGCTTTTCTGTTGTTACACTACATATGAGGCTTGATTGGGTTGCTGGAGTCAACTTTATTATTTTTAAACAAAATTTAAAAGGTTACTTTTGTTTGTGCACTTTAGGCTGTATTATTCCCTCTTGTGAATCCATTCTCATGTGCTGTGTCAGCAGCGATTTTCTTTAGATGAGATGATTAGTCAAGGCTAGTTAATTTCCTTTACTGGTCTCTTTTCTGACATAAACTCACCTGTTGATTTCCACTGAAAACATCTTATCCTTTGGCATTTAAGAACGTTTGTATTAGTGACCCTATCGAGCTGAGTATTATTACTGAGGTTACTTTTCAGTCTGATAATTTCTGAACCAGCAGCAGCAATCATTTTTGTTTTCCCCTTAAAACACCAGTCAAATTAAAACAAAAGCAAGACTTTCCAAGCTTATGTAAAGCTAGACAGCACTTCAGACTGTATTTTTGTGCGTTATTAAGTTTACTGAATTCTCAGGGGATGAAATTTGCAGAAGCAAGTGCCATTTAAAGTCGTTGGCACTTATGCACTTCAGTCTCCTGGGTGCTTTTGCAAATCTTCCACAGACTGTGTAAATGTGCTGTATTCAACTGCAGCAGTTCCATGATGGATGGGGTTTCTGCCAAGCCGGGAGATTTAGAAGTGCCTCTCCGTAGTGCATTTCACTGCTATTTAGCAAGCTCTCGCCTAAAGCAAAATAAATATGACTTAATTTGCACCAGCTTCCAATTATTCGCAATCAATTTATAAACATAGCTGCAGTGACATCTGATCACTTTTTGATATGTCTATTGCACCAAAAATAAAACCAAATAAATTCTGTCTTGTTATATGTCTGTATCTATTACCTGTTGTGCAAGATTTGCCTACAAGGTGACTCCTGAGAAAGAGCCAGTATTATGGAACTGATGTTTTCCTCACCACTGTTTGAATTAATCTCAAAAGTGCTCTGTGTCTTGAAAGCTCAGAGCAGTGGTGCCTCTAATTCCTGGCAGGTGCAATAGTGTTGCTGAGGTACAGCTACTACGGCCTTTTTTCTGGGACTGCAAAGTACAAGATGAATGGCAGGTGCCTGCATTCATCAGGGGAAGAGTACAGCAGCCTGGTAATCTTCATGTCTCGCAATGTGCTCCGACGAACGCCTTGCTGACATCTCTGCTGTATTAGAAATGGCTGGGCTTGACAAGAGAACATGTCCTTCTCAGCTTCTGTGGTCACATATCTGCTGTGTCAAATCCAGCTTTAAAGCTGCACTCTGAGGAAGCTGAACCTTTTCCTGGTGCTGAAAGTCCTTTTTACTGGAGGGCAAAAAAAGCTCAGCCTTTGCCTATTTCAGTCTTGCTGTAAGCGTCAGAGGCTGCAGCAACTCACCTTCCAATACCGCCTTGGAAGTATCTAGCCTCTTTCTCCAGCAAGAAGCTCACCTTGCTTTGGTCCTACAGAAACAGCTCCTGCCTGAGATAGAGAGGAGTTTATCCCACTTCCAGATGGAGTTGATCCAATCCATTACTCCATTATTTATATAGTGTCTACATTCACTACAGCAGTGCTTACATTAGAAATGCTTATGTGATACCAGATGTAAATAGTTAATAGATTGGAAAATCATACTTGATGGAGACTTGGAAAAACATCTAATAAATCCCTCAACATCAGAGGCCAGGCATTGGAGGTCGACTACTTGCGAACCAGTTTCACCAAAAAAAGATAAATCAGTAAATGATACTGAAGACATCACTTTTAATGAGGAGATGAGGCTGTTATTATATAACTCAGGATATTTTTGACTTCACTTCATAGCAATTTAGGGATTTTCATTCTACACTCAAAAATCAGTTGGAAATACTAAGAAACTGACGATTTTTGCATAAATTTTTTTCCTCTAACCTGAAAAAAAAGAAGGAAAAAGAGCTCATTTCTATAACCTGACACTGTGCTTCTCTGATTAACCAAGACCAAATACTTTAAAGAAATCTGTTTCTCACATATTTAAAATCAACCAAATTAATTGATCTAAGAGACATTTATTTCTAAATACTCTGTTCAGCCAAATAACCATATTATTTTCCTGCTAATTGCAACATGAGAGATTTTGTGTTCAACTGACGTTCTAGACAAGTGTAATGCTTCTCTGCTTCTTACCTTGGTAACAGCTGCATTGCTAAAATAAGAAGCAAATCTCAGTCTCTGGGGTTAAAAGTTCTTTTTTTTTCTTCTAATGTCATTTTCAGAGTCACGTAGAAAGAACTATTTCTCCTGGAAAAAATGAGGAGCCACCTTTTAAAACTTTGTTGACATGTTGATGAATGATTGTCTTTGTACTTCAGTAATGGAACAATCTAACTCGTTGGCACTGCGCTATAGCCCTTGGCTTTTTTCTTGGAACTGTTAACATTTAGTAAAGTCAGAGTGAGAAGAAAAATGGGGCAATATCTTTTCTTAGCTATGATATTTAACTTCAGACCTTACAGGATTATCTAGTTAAGTTCATTAACAAAACTGTCAGTCAGAAAACAGGTTATTTTCAGCTCTCTCCTGTGGACTAATGATCAATTTTAAAAGATGCTAGATGTGAGATGTTTAGGTATGGGTTCAGTTTCTGGCTAGCGCATCTAACTGATGTGCTTAGCTATATGTATTGCCCATGGAAATACAAACATGAGTGCATTTTAAAAATTCTGGAAGACAAAAGCATTTAGATTGAGTATTTTGATGCATGCAAAATCTGCATTTCACATAAGAGCTCTAATAATTCCTCATGCACAGGTGTTCAGTTCTTTCAAAAGTGTGTGCATGACCTTTAAAAGAAATTATTCTTTGGAGAACCCTCCTGCGTGGGTTATTTCTGATTTACAAATGAAGCTTAGTTCAAGGTCCAGAGGAAGCTAATAGCAAGTATATTCACCAAGCAGTCATTTTCTCTGATTGAATTCCTGGAGAGGAATAGCTAGAGGAACTAATCGCTGATTTGTTTGCTTTGACATCTGGTTGAAGAGAAACGGGTGACAGAGCTCTTTCTTTGGTAAGGGAGGTACTGCCTTGGGTGAAGATATGGGACAACATGAATAACGGGATCCTTTAGAGACGCTTGGTTTCCTTAGCATCCCAGGACTTTTTATTTCTGAATTTTCCAGTCGCTGTGACATGTAAGATTCAGTTATTATAAACTTTACTTTCTTGTTTCAGATATTATGTAAGTTCAGCATAACTGTAACACATATTTGTATTTTGTAATAATTTCTTGAAACTTCTTTGCATGTGTGAGCAAAGCCTAAGCCTTAAGGGATTTAATACTTAGCATATTTCTGCAATCTGGCAAGGTCATCTTTCTGCTGATATATTTGAGTTAGGAATTTACACAGAAAATGTCATAACTATTAAGTGTGAGAGAAAGCTAAAATTCTGAAAAATTAAGATGGTTGAAAATAGAACCTGACCTTCTCTGATGCAGGATTTCTGATGCCCTCCATAACATACATAAGCCCTTTACTTAATGTTTCAATTCCCATCATACAAGCAAATATAAATCAGAAGTTTCCCCCTTTTGCAAATTCCTACAGCTTTCAAAGTCACATTTTTCTTTCCTTCAGAAAATGTAGTTCAAACTACAAAAATTTTCCTCTCAGAAATCAGAATGTGAATTCAGGTATTTGAGAACAAATGTGTGGCAATGAATTAAATAATTTCGCATATTTTTTTAAAGAAGAGTTCCTTTTATGAACAGGTAATCTATCATCTGTTCTTTGTTGTAATTTAACCTTCAACTAATGCATTATGTCAAACTTCAGCACATACAGAAGGAGATTTTTCTAATTTTAAGATTGTTATAGATTTTAGTATTAAAAAAGCAGCATTCACCCTTCTGAGTCTTCAGCATCTTTAAGAGGCTTAAGAATTACAACTTAGCAAATGTAAACTGATATTAAAATGTAATTTGTCATATCTGCAGGGCATTTTAAGTTTCTTTGTGCTTTCCTGTGAAGAGCTGAGTACTTTGTTCCTCAAAAATTCCCAGTTGTCAAGGCTGAAATTAACAATCTGCTAGTAGAGAGGGAAATGTGATGGAAACCTCCTGCCCTATAGGCTTTAGAGTTAAACTGATGTCTTAGAGAAAGCATGCTTGCTGTTTCTGCAGTGCGTGAGCTAAACAAGTGTTCAGTAATTCTCTTTTCTATTGCTTTGATGGCAGAGTGATTTCTTCAGAAGTCAACTTTGGTGTTACCGGCTGCACATGATGATATGCTGTCCAACTACAGACAGTTTTATGGTAGTATACTATTTACATTTACAAGAACTGCTAACTGTTCACTTCAGTCTTGAAAATATTTATGCAGACCTGTTCCCCTTTCAACTATTTGTGTACCGAAAGACAAATGTTAAAAACATTTTGATATAGCTTTATCTTGAGTCACCAGTAGCCACAGAAAAATTAGCTCTACTCTTTTCAGCAAGTCTTTGTTTACTTCCTAAGCTGAAAAAGGAGCTAGTATATTGCATAGATAGATAATGCATGAAATGCACTTGCTATCAATGTCTACAATTTGAAGGTGTGAAAAGTCTTGGAGAACAACATTTTGTCATTATCTAAATACTGATGAGAGCAAGCATAGACTAGACCATTGTTACAATAGTCATAACGCCTTCCGTATTCACACATTTCTAAAAAAGCAAAAACAGTTTTAGAATCGTTGATCTCACAAGCTATGCTAGATCGATATTGATGAACTGCTCTACAAGTTGCCTTGCCATTAGCCCCGGTGGTACCATGCCAAGGAACTGGAAATGGTTCCAGCTGAAGCTATACTAAGTCTCATGTCTGTTCTCTCTACTGCCATGCAAAATCATCCATGTAATCATTACAAAAAGTGCGATGCCTTTTAATCTTTTTGGAGGTGCAACCACTACTACTGCAGTCACTTTTATAGTCACGGTACATGAAAAGATGTTTGACCAGCTGATGTAAATAAATCCGAGCTTCAAAATTAGACTATGGTTATTCTGACTGTTCTGCTTCCCTTGTGTCTTGCACTAACAAATGGTTCCAGATGCTTTGCCACACACAGCTAGTATTTATTGCCTGAAAAAAAAAAAACCTAGAATAAACTGATCATCAAACACTAAGCTACAGTAAAACACCGAAGCAATCCTAGCCTAGCCTGCCAGAAAAGAAGCTAGCAGGTGTTTAAGTAAACTGCAATATTCTGGAATGGAATCAAAATTTTTGCTCTTTTGAGTTGCAGTTGGCATGGTGGCTGAAGGCAGATTTGTATAAATGACATGAAAAAATGAAGACTCTTTGACAGTAAGGGGAAAACGTTTTGTGATAACATCTTAGGATTTGCTCTCAAGCAATGACATCATTTAGGGGAAATGAAGCAGTACGTGGCAGCCAGCTCAGCTACTCAGAAGGTGTTGGCAGATGGTGGAAGCTCTCACCATCGCTCTCTGGGTAGTCCCAGACCTCTGCCCCTCTCTGCACGGCCTTACAGTCCTCCAGTAGCTACAGCCTCAGCAGTGAAGTGTGGTAGAGGCCTCTAGCAGCTTTGTCTCTGCTCTTCGAGGTAGTGGAATCTGGGTGGCAGTCTGAAAAGCTCCGGACTGGACCCTTCCTTAGGATCCCACCAGAAGGATGACAGCATGGGTGAAAGGCCAGGCCTTGGCATGTAGTATAGGCAAAACCCTTTCAGCAGTGTTTATCGTTGATTTGGCTCCTTTCCCCTTGCTCAGATGCCATATCAATAAAATAAAGGGTAGTAATGGGTGGTCCCTTTAAACCAGATGGATATAGTCACTCTATACAATGCTTCTGGAAAGGATTCAGATTTTAAGTATTTGGGGTTTTTTACCTTTGGGGAACTTCTGTTCACTATAAGTGTCTTCCCACCTTGGAAAACCCTTTCTTTTGTCAAATGTCCTACAGCAACAGAGAGCCATAAATCCCACCACCCCTGTCACCTGCTCCCTTCTGCTACAGAATTTCTTGTGAGAGGCAAACTCTCCCTGCTCCTCTGAAATCAAATCCATGGCAGGAAATCTGCTTCAGCTGGGGCAGAAAGCAGCTCCCTTTTTTTGTTAACCCAGTGTGTGGCTCCTATGCGAGATTGCTGAGGCAGCGTGTAGTGCACCTACTTAAACAACTGACATCTTAATAGAGATTGTCTTGCTGTCCCTACAGCCCCTGTTTTCACATGAGCTGTTTGTTGAAGGATGACCAAAGGGAAAGGTCTTTAATCACAATGCACGCTGACTGATTTTCAGTCAGCAAGCTTCCATCACTTCAATTAGTAACCTAAGAGGGAGAGATGCTGCATTCCCATCTATTGAGCTACTCTTTCCATCAGCTTATTCAAAGCAATTTTTTAACATCCATCCCCCATTTTACCTTCCTTTGTTCTACTTCCACCTTTAACCCTCTCTCGGAGCACATGTTACTTCATGACCATGGCTAAGATCCATGGCTAAGATTCTCAAAACCCTGTCTGAAAAGGCAAGTGACAGTGTTTGATGGGAAGCAGCAATCAGCTTTCAGTTGTCAGATGCCCTTCTGGCTGCATAAGCAGGAAACTTTTCACAATTCAAGTTTGCTTTTTGCCTAAGCTAGCTAAAGGCCATGAAATGCTAATGTTAACGCTACAAGCACATTACTGCCTCTTTAATTTATTTCAGCTAACTTCTGTTGATGGCATTTGGGTAAGCTAAACTGCCAGTTGAACTGAATATGTTGTGCAGTTCGACGTAAAAACCATGCTGGAAATAGATCTGTATTCAGAGGCATCTAATTAGGAAAACATCATGATAGTCAAGCAAACGTTTTCCAATGCACTGCATCTGTGCACCATGCATCAATTGCATAGTGAGACTGCAATATCCATTTTCCAAGTTGTAAAAGCCATCTAACGAGAAAAACATGTACTTCCAGCCTGCCTGTGTGAAAGAAACAGTAAACCTAAGGTTTTGATGATTAAGCTTCTGTGTGTAAATTTCCTCGGTGAAATATAACAAGAAGGAAATAAGAAGGAAAATTTGCAGGCCAGGATGTAACAGCAATCTGGGCAACATTTATTTGCTGAGAGTTGTGGTTTAAAAATGACACTGTTTGATATGAAGGTACAAATACTATGAACTATTCCGAGCATGCCAGTGTGTGCCCCACTCTTTTTTCTCTTGTTTTAACTTGTGTTCATACACGTGTACACATGCATATACACATATATATATATACAGATATATGTACATATCTGTATATAGTTACACAAAAAAAGTTTGGCTTCTTCCTGAACCGTATGCAGGAATCAACAGCTTGAAGTTCAGTTTTTAAATAGAGCAAAAATAAGTCTGAAAATGGATCAGAATCTCCATCACTGTCATTAGCATAATCTCTATCACAAATCAATGATACAACCATTTTTTTTTTTCCTCCTTTGACTTCACTCTGGAGAAAAATGAAGGCATTTCCTTCACTGAATGTGCCTCCAGATGTGAGATCAGCTTCTTTGGAATTTCATCTCGTAGACCTGATACAAGTTACACTTGGGGTAGGCTGAGCATGTTAGTGGTATGAGGGAGAGTCTCTCCTACGTATGAAGTTACTTAGTCCATTATATACTTCTCCTTCACTGTTTTTCTGCATCTTGTTACTGAAGGGTATAAACTTTCTACAAAAGTTGAAAAAAACTATCATTAGCCGTTAAAACTTTTATTCAAAAAGAAAGCAAAAGAATAAGAAACGCTTAATGGTGTTTTCTTATATATGGCAAAATTAATAGCTACTGACATACAGTAAAAAATTGGCTAAACTGTTTTCCAGTGAAGTACAAAGTTTTGGATAAAATAACAACAACAAAAAAAAATCTTTCAGAAACTGGGCTAAAATACTAGTGTTAATATTCTTTCACGTATAAAATTGTTTCTTGGTTAGTTTTGTGGAGTTCATCATATAAACATTTAAAATACTTCAAAAGCATCAGAAATGCTGTAGAGTGTTTTTCCTATGCTTCTAAAGTCTTATAAAAATCCTTAAGCATATATACAAACTCTCTCTCAAAAAAAGTACTTGCCTCTAATGACTAAACCTGACTAAAAATAACTAGGCCATCAAGCTCAGAAGAACAAGCAATTTTATTCAAGTTCATTTGGGGATTTGATTATTCTTCTGAAAATGGTAAAGAACGACAATCTTGAATATCCAGGCAGAAAAACAGATTTATGTCCTAGGTCTGCTTGGTTTCTCTCCTCTGACAAAACAGGTACTGCCCCTTTTCTTAGAGTAAGTATGTAATGTCTGGCCTCTCACGTCTGTGGAAAACTGCTTTTCAGGAAGAACTTATTCAAAAACTTACTACAGTTCTGTTGTAGAACAAATGGATCTTTATGGTTCACAGTCTTATTTGAATATTCATGCTAATGCATAGTTTTCCATTTAGGAAATAATTGCGTGGTAATCAAGCACTCCGATTAGCTGCAAAATGTAATTCTTTTAGGAAACTAATTTGCACTTATTCTTGACGAGGTTGAAGGAACTACCATGTCCATTAGGGAAATTAAAACCACCATATGTTTCCATCTACCTGTCTTAGCCCCAGTATATAAAGTATACCATTTACAATTGTAGTGCTTTCCAAAGGTCTTCTGCTTATAAAGGTTAAAAATCTTGACTGGCCATCATTCTTTAGAAATAAACATACAAGGAAAGCAATCACTGCAGATTCCACTACTTAATGCTATACAAAATACTATTAAGTTATAAGAAAAAATGTGGGAAAGAAAAAGAAATGAAAATGGAGAATTTACAAAGGTATTTGATCTTTTCGCTCACACAAACTCAGCACCTTTTTCATTACTATAGATACTGAAAACAGCAGTTCACGCTAAATAAGGATGTCCTCACCGATATTCTTGGTTACAGGCACGTGTGCACATGCCCGCCAAACACCCTGTTTTGCTGCCTCCTCAAGCTCTTTTGAAAAAAACTTAACAGTAGTTTAATGTCCCTAAATTCTGCAGTTACAGAGGTCAGCCCGATGTCAACACTGACCATGATGGTTTTCCACATACATTTTTCAGATTGTCTTGCAGAAAATTAAAAGAAGAAAAAAAAGAGTTTAACAATTGTTTGTGGTCACAGTTACAGAGCCCTTTAAATCTTTACTCAGATATGAACTGATGATGGTTCTTTGCATATTTTACTTATTTCTTAAAAGTATCACAGTATCACAGTATCATAAGGTTGGAAAAGACCTTTGAGATCATCGAGTCCAACCTATGACCCAACACCCACACCTACACCTACTCCTACTTGTCAACTACACCATGTCACCAAGTGCCTCATCCAAATTTCTCTTTGAACACCTCCAGGGATGGTGACTCCACCACCTCCCTAGGCAGCGCATTCCAATGAACAATTACCCTCTCAGTGAAGAAATTCTTCCTAATGTCAATCCGAAACCTCCCCTGGCGAAGCTTGAGACCGTGTCCTCTCGTTCTGTCACTGGTTGCCTGAGAGAAGAGTCCAACTCCTGCCTCACCACAACATCCCTTTAGGTAGTTGTAGAGAGCTATAACGTCTCCCCTGAGCCTCCTCTTCTCCAGGCTAAACAACCCCAGCTCCCTCAGTCGCTCCTCATAGGGCTTGTGCTCCAGCCCCTTCACCATCCTCGTTGCTCTCCTCGGACGCACTCCAGCATCTCAACATCTTTCTCAAACTGAGGGGCCCAGAACTGGACACAGCACTCAAGGTGCGGCCTGACCAGTGCCGAGTATAAGGGGATGATGACCTCTCTAGTCCTGCTGGCCACACTGTTCCTGATGCAGGCCAAGATACCATTGGCCTTCTTTGCCCCTTGGGCACACTGCTGGCTCATGTTGAGTTTCCAGTCCACCAGTGCTCCCAAGTCCCTTTCCGCCTGACTGCTCTCCAGCCACTCTGCACCCAGCCTATAGCTCTGCATGGGGTTGTTGTGTCCAAAGTGTAGGACCCAGCATTTGGACTTGTTAAACCTCATGCTATTGGAGTCAGCCCATCTCTCCAGCCTGTCAAGGTCCCTAACCAGTAACAACAAAACATATTGGAACTGGCTTGAGGGACTCTGGTTTTAAATTTTTTTTCTATTAACAGTGCAGTTGTAAAGTGTATTTACAGGGGGTTTGCCTTCCATTTAATTTATTTAGAGATATCTATTATTTGCTGTCGTATGTTAAAGAACACAAGAAGAGACTCAAAGAAAAGAGGAAACCCAAAGCATTTCCACGTCATTATCCATTTATTAAAGCACTTAAGAGTGCTACCCATGCATTTTAATGGGAAATCCATTACAAAAAAGTTCTGGCCATACTGAATGAATGGGAGGCTTTGCCTTGGAGCCTGAACTTCACAGCCTGGGCTTTAGGCACACCCTCATTTTTCTTGGTGATCTGGAACTCTTGGTTGCAAAAATTGGAAGTTAAAAGCCTTGCTGACAATGCTAATAAAGGTTTGAGAAATTGAATTACAGAGTATTGCACAGGGGAACAATTGGAGAAAATAAAAATTCTGCCAGAAGACCTTAGAAAAACTGATGTTATGTTTGCAGAACTGGTACGTCAACTTCTGCTGTCTTTCTTTGCTGCTTTCTCATATTTTCATCTATTGTCTTCTTAGCTTACTACATGAATAAAACAGTTGCTTTGTACGTGTTTCTCTTAGTCTTTAATGAAACAATTGATGAACACTCTAACCACCATGGTTATTGAATTTATTTATCCTGAAACCTGTGAAGAGTGTGCTCGATGTTTTCTGGCTGCTTTATACTAGCTCAAGTGAATTCTACCATGCACACTGTGGCACAGTCAAGTCTTAGGGCAGGTGGTGAAATATGACTCATTGAAATACTGACCAGGATAAAAGAGGGGCAAAGGAGAGGGTGAAGTACCTCTCCTGACTTTGGAGTGTAGAGATAACCTATGATGGCTGGCTGTACACGCATACTTTCGTCACGTATATATGTTTTTACCATATGTATAGGGCATATATGTAATCCTAGATGCAAACCCTTGGTTGCCCCACAGACAGTGGTATATCAGAACTGTCAGAGAACATCTTTCTTTATTGAGCCACTTCTTAAAAATAAAACATTGCAATTTTTTTTTCACCAGGAGCTCCCACTTAACTGTTTTCCTTCTCCAAAGTTCATTTTGCTTTGTGTTAGGTTTCCTCCCGCAGACGTTTTTGCTGCTAAACCCACATTTTTGTCCTCTAATAGGACACTTAAGGAAGGCAGTAAGATTTGGGAAACCACTTTGGCCTGTCTGTACTTAAGCCAGATCACAGTAATGTTAAATGAACTCCTTTTAATAATTCATTGCAGCAGAATCTGTTTTTCTTTTAGCTAGCTCTTACAAAACAAAAAAGACATTCAGCTTTTAAGCTTCATCTTGTAGAGCTGATGAATTGCTCCCAGGCTGCTGCGCAGATGGTCCTCCAAACTGGGTTGCCAGAGAAAATCCCTCACATCTTCCCTCCCCTTTTCCTCCTAAGATCCAGAGTACAATACTTGCATGCCTCCTGCCAGCAGCCCTGGTACAGGAGGTGGTTTAAGTCAAAAAGGCAATTAACTGTGTATCTTCCCATTATAAAAAAGCCAAAGAGAAGCCTTTCACCTATGGATGGACAGATTTAATTAAGCCTTCTCTCTTCAACCACCGCAGACAGCAGCAGATCTCAAGCCTCTGTGTACTCACTGAACAGAGGAGCTGTGTTATGCATTGCAATGTTTGGGATTGTGATAGAACAAACAACACCCAGAAAAATAGCTGTAGTTTTCCACAGATAGGAAACGGAGGCTGTTTCAGGCCTGGGTGGCATGATGTGTCTGTGAAGAATCCGCAGTGTTTGTGCTCAGCTGCACTAGCCCTGTTGTAGCCAGAATGGGCTTACTTCTAAATGAAGTAAAGTTTGCAGGGAAGGAGAAAATGTTTTATTAGAGGAGCTAGTATAAAAAAAGGGGGAAAAAGACAAGTTTGGGGCACATGAGCCCTGAAAATGACCTGAAAAAGAACCCATCTACCTGAAGGCATACCTGGTTTTCCAGTCTTCAGTCTAACAAAAGCTATTCCTTATACAGTTTACCCCAGTTATGTTTATGTATAAAGTAATGCATTCCCTAATACCGCTATTTGAATTGAAGACACACTGGCTGTATTACAAGCATATATTAATTTAAACATGTGCATACATAGGTGCTTGTAACTTACACTTACAGCTCCAAGCCCATGTCTGTGTCTGCAGACAGGTATACCTCCCTCAAATAAAACAAAGGCAGAAGACCAGTTTTATCAGTAATGTAAATGAATATAACATCATCAGCTGGAAAAGGAGTGGTATTCAACTTTACTAGCTGGGGTTGTGGCCCGTAGTGAGTTCCCATTATATGGGACTCAGGGAAGGAAAATGGGGATCTCTCTCTGCAGGAGGTGTTTGGTGAAACAGCCTTCTTTCAGAAGATGTAGCTTCTTTTGGAGATTTTCTTTAGGACTGAAAAGCTGTGAGCAGCACCCCAACCCACAAGTGAAATGACAATTAACATAAAACATGGAAATTAGTGTCAATTAGGATTAGTTTCATGGGATATTCTCTTGTGATATACAATCAAATATCTTTAAAAGCTCTTTTTTAGCCATCAGACTGATGCTGTTTGGGTTCACTGGAGTCAAATCCAAAATTCAGACGCATTATGAGAGGCCACACGAACACTGCTCAGGTCTCAGAGGTAGCCAAGAAGCGAAACCAGAAGACCTCAGTAAAGAGCTATTTGGATTACACTTTGGCTTCAATTTGTCAGCTGCACCACCGTCAGCAAGAAAAAAGAAATGGAAATGTCACAAAAGATCATAACCTTTAAATTGTATGTGCATTTGAAAAAAAAAAAATAGACCTCAAAGCCAGCACAAAGCCATGTGCATGTCCCAGCCTGCAGCAGTGTTTTCAGCCTTCAATGACTTCATCAGCCCGCAGTGCTGCTGCTCTGTAGTGGTACCTGACCTTGGGAGCATGTGTGTGCAGGATGGCAGCAGTCACTGCTCCTGGAGTGTCCCTAGAAGGAACCAGTGGGTTTCACCAGGAGCAGGTTTGCCCTCAGCACCATCTCTAGAGCACACTACACTGGAAAATCAATCACAACCCACCCCAAACCCAACAGCTAAGAGCATGGCCACGCCATCAATTTTTAATGATAGAACTGCACCATAAATACAGTTTTGTCTTTGCAACTTGAAAGCGTTTTGGCTGCACACGTTAAAGAATTTTCTATGTTTGTCCTTTCAGTCTTTTTTTAAGGAGATTGCTCAACTGTTGGAAGAATCACGGTTATATGTGACATCTTAAGATGTGGCCAGTACTCTTAGTTTATGAAAATACTGGAGTGTTTCCTGTGTTCATGAAAATGCTATTTAGAGAACGAAGAGTGTTGGAATGAATGTATATTGGAGAATAATCTGCTGACATTCTGGACATATTCAGATAGCCTAAGAAATTAGCTACAAAAGTAAAATAAAGTGTATAAATCATGTTGTAAGCAAGGTAGCAGAAAAAGAGGGATAAATAGCAAGATTTTGCTAAAAATATAAGAAATATTTGAATTTTTTATAAGTCAACTTTGCAAGTTTTTGTTCAGAGTAACACACTTAGTTATAAGTATTTTCTTTTTTTCATTTTATTTTTTTTTCTATTTAAACAAATGCATATATATTTATTGATTCTGCACATATTTTCAAGCATTCTGGGGAATATTGAGATGTAATTGACATCTTTCATTGTTTTATTTAAAATTAACACTTCTTCAGACAGAATATATTTAGGTTTGGACCCAAGAGTACCCCACTGGTTGAAAACATCAGCTATAAAAGTTATCTGAAAGTCATTAAAATACCAAAGATGTTCTTTTCAAACAAGGTCACTGGTTAGCAAAACATCTGAAAATTCTGTACACTATATAGCACATCAAAATAAAGCCAACATTCTGAAGTTGGGAAATGCCAGAATTAGATACCCCTGCAGTACTAACGGTACTTGCTTTTCTGTGATGAAATGTGTTGTGACACAGGTTTTGACTTCATGAGCCTATATCCCCCTCTCCCCAGCCCATTCCTACTTCCACAAATGAAAATTACTCCTTATTGTCTTCTATACTACCTATATTTCATTTAAAATTCACTGTTCAGAGGCTGAACAGAACATAAAACTATTCATTGGCTCCCTGGAGATTTCATGATTTTAATTTCATTTCATTTCACACTGTCACCAGGGTTCAAGTGCTCCACAAACATTGCTGCGTTTCTCTGCACAAGGTCACTGAGAGATGAAGTAGCAATTACCTGCACATTTTATTGCAAGAAACTAAAGTGTAGGGAGATGGAGGCCAAATTTTCACCTGATTTTTGGGACCTCATATTATGACTATAGTTGGAAAATATTTATAACATTATGTATGTACAAAGCTGAGGTGCAACTTGGGAAGTGGCTGCGTAGCAGCACATGTAAAGCCTAAAGCCAAAACTTTCCCCATGACACACAGGAAGGTGTGCAACCAAAGAACCAGGGAAAAGGTATTTCTATTTCAACTATTTGTCTCCTTCCTAAGGGTCGGGAGAGAAAAACCTGAGTGCTTTGCCGTTAACAGCAAAGAGAAAAGCGGGTTCTTACAGGTGAGGCACTCCAGTTTCAATTCTGTTCCCATGGGAAATTCTGTTTTGAAATCGCAGAATAATTTAGTCCAGAGGAGAAGGTCCAGCATGTCTCAGGTGATTCAGGACTTGTCTGCTCAAATATGGAGTAGCTCCAAGGATGGAAACCCCACAGCCTCTCTGGACAATCTGCCACCAAGCTTGGTTGAGCAGAAGAATCAAGCCCTGTGTGAAAAAATAATGAAAGCTGAATCTTGCATCTACAGAAGGACCTTGAAGAAAGCATCTAATACCTGCAGCCTTTCCTTCCTCATAGGTATGATGGGGAGCAGATAAAACATTGAGGCTTCTAACTTACTTAGTTACACTCCTCATATGTGCTGTAGAAGTGCCAATGAAAGACTAGACCAGCAGCTTTCCCTCTCATGAGATATACAGCTCTTGAGTCTTCAGTACTTGAAATGTTGCTGTACCCTATTCAGAGGGGAGGGTCCTATCTTCTCAGTGCAAATAAGATTAAATGAAAAGCTCAGAGACATCTGTCCTTAATCTTCTGCAATCTTTGAGGAGACATCATGTCACTGTCAGAGCCACAATAATATTTGACACTGCCACAGTTACTAAATGCTGAAGTTTTCAATTTTGATTAAAACTGCAAAAAGTTGAAACTGTATTGTCAAAAATCATCTTGACACAGATATCAGCTGTGCATAACTTTGTCTACATGGCAAGACCTAGTGAATTTGAAGTTGTGATGAATTTTCCCGAGGTCTTAGCTCTTTGTCTCTGCCACTTTTCCTTTCTGAGTGGACCCTTTGCTTTCTTTGTTAGATATCTACCTGCCTGTATCTCTTATCCTGAAACCATACTAACGTCTTTGGGACTTCAGTAATCGCAAAAAATAGGAAAGATTTTGTCCTGTCAGACCTGAGCGTGTATTTTACTGGGGCTATGCAGAATTCGAAGATGAGTTTCTGTTATCGTGCCATGTAAAATCAAGTCAATATATTGCTAGGTAAATGGGCAAGAGCTGATCATCTCTCATGTGGTCCAGGCTACTGTTCTTTATTGAGCTCTAAAGATCGCTTCGGAGTTCACATGCTGGAAATTGTTTCATTTGCATAGAGCTAGTGTGCTATTTTGCTTCAGGAAGTACTTTTTTTGTTAGTATGTTTGGAAATTGCCCCAGGGGCTGGATATACCCTGATTTTCATGGATCTTGAGCTCTCTGATAAGTTCAAACATGTCAGCACCAGCTGATTGCTCTGCTGGTTCAGCTGCCTGGTCAGTTGAGCAATCGCTAATTTGCATGGCAAAATTTCAAGCTTCTTTCAGGCTCGGCACACACAGCTAAAGAAGTGCTGCAAGGAAACCCTCACTGAAGCACTAGGCAAGTTGCTTTTACCCTGACATTATTATTGGTTAATATCATCAGGCCTGCTGAGATCCAGTCCTTGTCTGGCCTTGTCCTGGCTGCTCTGTTTTTCAGAACACACAACACAAAGAAAACACACAAATGTCATAATCATTGAATGTGGCCAAAATGCTTTCTGTTCTTCAGATAATGTGAGGGAGGGAAAAGCTTTCATTTCCCTCCCAGAGCAGAGAAGGGAAATGCATAACTTCAGAACAGAAATTCTGAAAGGTGCCTTTCTTTATTTTGTAAGAAAAAAATGTGGCTGTAGATGGCGGCTTGGCCTGCTTCCAGGCAACTGAGGGAAGCTGCCAAGTTCACCCAAAAGGTAGGGATCTGCCTTGGTGTTGGGAAAAGGCTCCCAGAGCTCCACCTAGAAGCTGAATCCTCATAAACCTCTTCTTCTAGACCATGACTCCAGTAGAAAGGGGCTACCAACAGGTGGATAGCATGAGATGCTTAGACTTGATTTGAAAGATAATCATAGAATCATAGAATGGTTTGGTTTGGAAGGGACCTTCAATATCATCTAGTGTCAAGTCCCCTGCCATGGGCAGGGACACCTCCCACCAGCCCAGGCTGCTCAAGGCCCCATCCAACTTGGCCTTGAACACTTCCAGGGAGGGGGCATCCACAGTTTCCCTGGGCAACCTGTGCCAGTGCCTCACCACCCTCAGTGTGAGGAATTTCTTCCTAATGTCTAAGCTAAATCTTCCCCCTTCCAATTTAAAGCCATCCCCCTCATCACAGTATCACAGTATCACAGTATCACAGTATCGTAAGGTTGGAAAAGACCTTTGAGATCATCAAGTCCAACCTATGACCCAACACCTACACCTACACCTACTCCTACTTGTCAACTACACCATGTCACATCACTATCCCTACTTGTCACACCGTCCTATCACTACTTGTCTTTGTAAAAAGTCCTTCTGAGTTTTCCTGTAGCCGCTTCAGGTTCTGGAAGGGTCTCCTCAGAGCCTTCTCTTTTCCAGGCTGAACAAGTCCAGCTGTCTCAGCCTGTCCTTATAGCAGAGGTGTTCCAGCCCTCTAATCATCTTTGTGGCCTCCTCTGGACCCATTCCAACAGTTCCATTTCCAACAGTTCCATATCCTTATGGTGTGGGTTCCAGAACTGGACATATATACATTGTAGCTGGGGTCTCATGAGAGTGGAATAGGATCTGCTGACCACACTTCTTTTGATGCAGCCCAGGACCTGGTTGGCCTTCTGGGCTGCAAGTGCATATTGCGGGCTCATACTGAGGTTTTCATCAATCAGCGCCCCCAAAGTCCTTTTCCACAGGGCTGCTCTCAGTCACGTCACCCTCTATCCTGTATTGAAACCATGGATTGCCCCAACCCAGGTGCAGAACCTTCCACTTTATCTCATTTAACCTCATGAGTTTCACACACGTCCACTTCTCCAGCTTCTCCAGGTCTCTTCAGATGGCATCCCGTCCTTCTGTCATGACAACTGCATCACTCATCTCGGTGTCATCTGCAAACTCGCTGAGGGTGCAGTTGATCTCACTGTCTTTATCATCAATGAAAAACATTAAACAGCACTTACTCCAGTACGGACCCCTGAGGGACTCCACTTGTCATGGATCTCCATCTGGATGTCAACCACTGCTCTCTGAATGTGACCATCCAACCAATTCCTTATCCAACTTGGGTAACTAGGGCCAACTGATTGAACTGGCAGGAGATCAGGTTGTTTTTATGCTGGATGCTACTGAAAATGGCAGATTTTCACGAAAATTTTGCCTCCATTGAGTAGTGTTCTCCTGCGAGAACTCTAATCATCAGGCTATTCTAAACTACCTCTATTGAGACTGATCATAATCAGAAGTAGTAGTCTTTTGAACAAACATGTTCTTCATGACATTGTCAGCTTCAGCATAAAATTTTCTGCATGTTCCTGAGGAGGCAAACACTGACCATCTCCACATCTGCTCTGGGCGCCACCAGAGGAAACGGATGTAGTTTTCTGTTCTGTGCTGTGTTAGGAGGGGATGGAACAGCAGCGAACATGGTTCCCAGGCACCTCCTGTTTGCGTGAGTGTGTGAAAAGTATTTCACAGCTGTAAAGGAGGATCATGGGCTTGTGGTACATTTTCAAGATCTTTGCAAAGCACTTTCTAGCACTCAAACTTCATCCAGTTCTTCTTTTCTTCTAGAGCCTAGTCAGTGCAAATGGCATGGTTCACCTTGATCTGAGCATTTGGCCCTGAAAGTCTCTGACTTGTATTCCTTTACTGAATTGATTATGAAGTTTAGCTTCTCTCTGTGAGAGGTGAAAGATAAAATATGATGTTATAAAAACAACCAGGAGATGCTGTCTCTTGGATAGGACAATATTACTAGATGGTGGGCCATGAATAGTCAAGACCTGACTATGCACTCAGCCACAGCTACAGCAAATGCTTGAGAGTAATGTGACTGGAAGTGGCTGACTGCATCTTTCCCTGTTCCCTTCCACCAAACACAATGCAGTGGTAGTGGAAGTGTTGCGATGATAGCGTTCACATTGACATTCTCTGTGCAGATAATGCATATGGGTACGTGCGTGCATGTCTGCACGCCTTAATCACGGATAATCTACTCACAGCACAGGTGACAGTTGGCTCTGTCATGCCAGATTGACCAGAAATAACCTGCAATCCCACCCATTCCCGGTGCACCAGCTCCCTCTGTTTGGTCTGTCAGACCATGTCCAGGTATGCTGTGTTCTCACCCTAGACCAGCAAAAGGTAGCCTATGTTTCAAACATACACTACATTTTGCAAGCCACCCATAGGAGCAAGTGCACAGTCAAGTGGTCACATCTACTCTTTTTTTAGCTGCTAAATCCCAAGTCTTCCCCACAAAATTAGCTTCACGCTCTCGCTCTTCCACCCCCTTGTCTCCCTTCGAAATGATGGGAAAACTGCAAAGTTATTTTTAACAGCACCTCATCAGTTCTGTGCTGCCTGTTGTTTTGGTTCACAGCTTCTCCACCTGAGGTAATTTTGTTTATAAATACTGTAAAGGGTTCACCTTCAAGGATGAAGATTTAATTAGAGGTGCGAAGAGGGATGGCCCAGTATGTCAGAGACTAACGAACAAGCTCTTGTGGTTGGTGGAGAGAAGCTTGCCAAGACATCCATTAATTTCTGTTCATATAAGATGAAATGCAACTGAAGCAACCATTTTAAAAGGAAAATCTTATCAGAGTCCAGACAAGGATAGCAGAATAAAATAAATGCCTTTTTTTGCTTAATCTATTTGTATGTAGGTTCAGGTGTGAATATGTAGTCTGCTATCAACTTTTAATTAAGCTTTCCCTTTGCTCCTGCCCTTGGGGCTTAAATATAATTTGTTCTGTAAGAAAGACAGGTGGTAGGAGCTCAGTGATTTAAAGTTCAAATTGATTTAGGTTACATTTAATTTAAATTTCCTTATGGAAGCATATAATTTTACCATTACTAATGTTGGAGCAATTACGCAGAGGTGAAGAATCCGGTACAGAGCAGCGCCTTACAGCCCTCTAATGCTTTTCCTCATGAACAAAAGTATCCCCACCTTATGCTTTCAGGATAGTATTAATTAAATTCAACAGAGTCTCAATGAGTTCCCACTTCCCTAAGAGTCTCTGGCTGCCTGGACAGACATCAGGCACCAGCACGCTGGTGTGCAGAGGCATGGATGGGCTCCAAGTAGATCTGCTCCTGCTTGGGAACAGAGGTGAGGTCCCTAAAGCTACCCGATTTGTTTATCCTCTCCAGTATAACAGGAGTGCTTTTCTCTGCACAAGAACTATGTGAACCCTCTGGGAGGCCTGGGAACTGCAGCCCTTGGTAAGGCAGGCATGTCAGGTGCCATAGGCAGGATAGCTATTCAGTTTCAGGCCTCTGGACTGAACCTTATCCATTGGAGATGAGCTCTCCATCCTTGAGGCTCTGAGATGTTTGCGAATGATGTGCACTGGAGCCGAGGCAGCCCCTGGTTCTACTGGTCTGGCTTTACAGAAACAGGATAGTGGCCATCTCAGGAAGGGTCGCACCCCGTATGGGTGCAGAAGCTCAGTATGGGGCAGCAGCAGTGACCAGGGCAGTGTCAGTGCGGGAACTGCAGCACAAGAGAGGCTGGGAGATGCCAGAAATGCTGCCAGTGAAAATGAAGAGAAAGAGCTGTTTCCTATGATCCAAACACTGCTGCATTGAATTTCTTCAGCCTGGAAGGCTGCTGAAAATCAAAGGCAGGACAGGAAGAAAGGATGTAACCTGTGAGGGGATGGGAGAAGAGAGAATTTCCAAGGATCATCCATAGACAGGCTCTATGTGGTGGAAGTTCTATCACAATACATGTCTCAATGCGTGCTTGGTATTTCCAGGTCCCTAGTTGCAAAGCTCCGTTCCCTCCCCATGCCACCCAAGGTCTCCATTGCACTACAAATAGCACTGAAACCACTGCTTTCTCTATTACACTGTTTAATCAGGTTGGTTTTGTAATCACACCAGGACTCGAACTGTTAAAGAATGCATACTGAAAAAACTTCAGGCGCAAAGATGTAGCTTAGTGTAACTTGAACAATATTCCAAAACCATGTTACTCTGTGTCAGTTTTGACTATTCTGAAAGGTTTTCACCTTGTTTTCCTTTGTGCTATGGATTTATCTACTATCTCATGATTATGTGATATCCTTTTATGAAACACCTACTTTTCTTCCTTTTAACTAAATAAAAGACACCACAGGTTTCAACTGTGGGGTTATTTTTATGCCTTCTTATGAACCCAGAGAATGAAAAGTTGGCAATTTAAGTGTAAAACCAGTAACTTCCACAATTTATCTCAAAGCAAATTTTTTTGTTTCAGTAATGTAAGAGATTGGGTTAGGCATTACCCTTCTATGGGCAAGGTAGCGATCAGTTTCTTTCACTCTTGGCCCCAGAGATTTTGAAATCTTATCTATGTATGAATTTCCCAATTAAAAAAAAAAAAAAGTCACTGGCTACTGCTTAAAAGACCCAAGAGGAGGTTCCTGCAGGGTAGGGAGCCAGTGCACCAAATGCTTCCATGATGGAGGCCTGTTGGAAAGTTTAGAGGGCCCTTGTGAACCCTGAAAATAATTATAGATCCCTTTTATGTCAATTCTAGCACCTTCCTGCCCTTAAATCCTGTTACAAAGGAGTGTAATGTTCATTGTCAAAAAAGGAGGAATAGTTCAGAAAGTATAAAAAAACCTCCAGGGAAGTGCACTGTGTGACCCCTCCTGCATCAGTGTTAGCGATGTGCATTGGGCTGATACACTTCCTACAGAGGCATTTTCTTTCTGGGTAGGTGGTGAGTTTCCCCTTGGGAGGCTCAGGCAAGCCCAGAGAAAATTAATGGTGAAAAGCACTCTCTTTTCCCTGCTGGAATGCCTCACAGTCGACTGTGAGAGCCCATTAAGCAACTGCTACAACCCAAAATAACCTGACTAACACTAAGACTATGAATGGGCTGTCCAAACTGTGTGCTTATCTTTCATTTTACTTTTCCTTTCCTTTAAAAGAGAGCTTCCTTCTCTGGGAGAGCTTTTCAGCCTACTCAGGAAAGTGGTGAGCTGGCAGAGTTTGCCTTTCCAGCTGCTCCCTTTATCCCCCCTTTTCACTGTCCATGCCTTCATATCCCTCCACATCCCCTCAAAAAACCAAACCCAAGCCCAACCAACCAGCCCTCAAAAAACTCTTCATATACACCTGGCTGTGCAGACAAAGGGTGTTGGGAGTCAAAGTCTAATGACATTTACCCTGAATTAACTCCAGGACTCGGGTAGAGACCTGTTGCCACACAGTCAGCTGCAAGCCAGGGATGGGTATCACCCCCCAAGCTGCCTGGGAAAGCAGTAAACCCAGTTGTATGAAGTTCCTCTGCACTCTGTGTTTGTTCCAAATACTAGCCCAGGGTTGCTTTTTTTGTTTGGTTTTCAACTATGTTATTTGATATAACAATACCTCACCTTGCTCACAACTCCTAAATCCTCTTAGTTATGGCAACACTGCTACGGAGCTCACCTGATTAAAAAAACAATTGACCAAAAGACAGGCAATTAAACAGTCAAAACGTCTTTGGTTCTGAATAGGAAAAGCAAGCTCTAACCTGAAAAACAAGGAGAGGGAAAAACTGTACAGAGTTTAATGTAATTGCGTTAATCAGACAATTTAAGTAAAACAGTAATGGAATAAGAACGATAAAAGGGTTCTTAGAAAAGGCAGGAGTGAGGGAGTTGCTAACTCATTTGAGACAAAAAGGGAGAGTTAATTACTATCTGTGAATCATTAAAGGGTTAGCTGAAGTTGGGGTATGGGGAAAACTATGATGTGAAAAAGAATGAGTCTCTCTGAGGAGGTATGATTTTTAGCAGACAGAAAATACGGGAAAGATTTTTAGCTCTTAAATTCATCTTTTGAAGTAAAGTCTCCTATCACCCTAGGGACCAAGAGGCAGTCAGTGCCTGGTGCAAGGTATGACTGCATTGATACCTTGATGTTCCGGTACTTTATGGGTTGTGGTTTGAGTTCTTAAGCTGATGTCAACTCATGTTTTCACTTACATGAGTATTTTCCAAGAGGGTATTTGGTGCAATGGAGAAAGTATATCATATGCTGGGGAGCAGACATATAGGATCTATATATTTTGATGGTCCTCTACAGGGAAGTGTTTTAAATGGTGCTGGTAGAGACACATCAGCATGTTTTCTTTCATCTTGACCATTGCATTCTACAGGGACTTGACTGCTCTCATTTGTATTGATCTAATAAGAGACTACTTCTACCTCCAAACCTTGACTAGAAGAGAGTAGGACAAACATTTCCTTAAAGCTTCTGTTACATGTTTAGCTAGCTCTCCTGCTGCGGTGCTGTTTGGAAAATTAAAAGGCAATAAAATCCCCAAGCCAAGGGGTCTGTACACATTTACAGTTACGCATACTGAAGAGCTGGCTGGATCCAGGGCATGGAGCCAGGCACCCTGCCCCTCTGTGCCTCCATGTGTTAAGAAACAGCCTAGTTCCACTCCAGTTTTAACCATCAAGAGACTTGCCATGAATTTCTTTGAATATGGGACTCCCAAAGGCATCTTCACTTTGTAAGGAGGATGAATATTACCAGGCATACTGAATAGAGATGAGGTCTCATTAAATCAGGGCTGGTTGGGGCTTTCCAGACTGTCAGCCTGGTGTAAATTTAGGGAAATACACAAGTATTGCCACTACCAGCAGTCACCAGGAGTTTAAAATGTGAGTATTTCCTCCCTACATTGCATGCTTATTCTTATCTGTCACTGAAGGCAGATTTTGGTGGGAGTGCTGCTACAGGATCCACCATCCCGGTGCTTGGGGGGCAGCCAAAAACCATGGAAACAAATGGATAATCATTAAGTTTGAATTTTCATTATTTTTATGGAGGCAAAAGGTTGGGTATTGTTGGAGTTTGGAGGGGGGGAGGTTGTTTTGGTGGCTTTTGTTTTTTTAAAAAAATGTGCTTTATCAGCATATTAGTCAAACAGGCAGACTAGATGGGAAATGGTTCCTTATTTGAGTGACATGTCTGCAAGAAGTACCTACCTCAGGGCTGTCTTCATTTGGCTTCTTCTGAAGGACTTCCCAGAACTTCAGCACTTAGGCATGACAAAGTTAAGAATGCAAGTGCAACTTGATTCTTTTCAAGACACTTAAGTACTTTGCTCACTTAATGCCCTTATAACACCATAATTACGTTAATAGTAATAATGAAACAATTATACATATATATATATAACTGCATTTTTCTATTTTAAAACAACTTGCATTAGGCATGGTGCAGAAATGTTTTCATTAGCAGAGCCTGTACTGTCACCAGCCAGGGAAGTTGCAGTAGGTGCTCAGATTGCTCAAGCGTACAAAATTTTATTGCTTTTAGATTCCAGTTAATATTTCCAGCCAGCATTGAACAGTGTGTTCGTGTTAACACTAATCTGGGATGATCGGCACCATGTTCTTTTGGTCAGGGCACACAGAGGTAGCCAGAACACACACAAGGAGGCACTTAGCAAGGTGGCTCAAACGTTGTCGTGTTAAACGCACCAACTGTAGTAGTCAATCATTTATGCTTTGTATAAAACCAGAAATGTTACTTCTCACGTATTCAAAAGATGCAACAAAGTAATATGAGCAGACAGCTCCCCCATAAAAAAGATACTTTCCTCTCAAGAAAGCCACACAGATCTTAGACCTGAAATAACTTTTTCCTTCCCTTTCTCCTACTACGGGAAAAGCTGGTTCCCCCCCCGCCGACTCCTTACGTAAGCAAATAACTCCTGTGAGTGCTGTTCCCAAATGGACTAAAGATCCATCCTAGGGAGCAAGTAAAGTAACATCAACACATTTCTTCTGATCCAAAAAACACTGAAGCTGAACAAAAGCCTCCTGGTGGCAGATGTAGTGAATGCAGAGAGTCCCAGGTAAGTTTAATGCAGAGCACTCGAGACTTGCACCATTCTGGCTTTCTGCCTCATAGCAGCAAAAGAGCTGTGGGGAAATGAATACCAAATTTTTTTTGAAAGGTATGACCCCTGCTTTTCTTTTCTGCCCGAGGTACAAGAACACATTGTTCAGAACATGGTACTGAAACGGTTATTACACTTAGGGAAAATCAAGTACAGCAAGGCGATGGAAACAGACATCACAAATAAAGGCAGAAGACCCTTTTATTTCGCATAGACAAAATGCAAAGAGTGTCTCATTAAATTAATACTTAAAAAAAACCCAAATCAATCCCCTCACTCCACTGACATCACTCATCCTAATTAACAACAAAAAAAGAACAATCAAGGACCCATTTCCTAATTTAAAAAAAAAGTGCAAACATGACAAAAGACTTTTTGTTTTTCCAAATCAAAGTTCCCGTTGAATTCACAAATAAGGTGATTTTTTTTTGTGTGATTTTTTTCCCTTTTAAATTTTTGTCTGATGGAACTTCCAGTTAAAATGTTTTAGTTAAGTCTCCATGCACTTCGTAGAAAATCAGTAAAAACACAAACGTTTGTGAAGATCAGAAAACTGGACTCTTTTACCCAAAAATTCAGATGTCCAGTCAGATGAAGCTCACACTCAGACAGAAAAAAAGCAAGAGAGTCTTTGCACTGTCTGTCGTTCATATTATTATTTTTTTTGTCAAATATTTTGGCAATCTTCTTCTTTAATTATAAATATTGGAATTCAATAAAAAAAAGGTAGCTTTCATTGGAATTTTTTTTCAATGTAAATATTTACAGCCACTGTCCAGCCATGCTCTTTTCGTTATACCAGGGTGTAAGATTTTGCGTAGGGATTGTTTCCTTTCAAGTGGCCCCGGGAGTCCAGCAGGGATTCTTGGGAGCTGCTCATTTTTGCTGCCTGTCCTAGCTCAGCTCCTTCTCGCTGAGGTAATGTTGCCACAGCACCAGGTTGCCATGACTGTACTTCTCTTGTGGAGGATGTCTCCATGGGAATCGGCTCCAGGACGGTGGGGCGCTTCAAGGTTCGGCTTTTCTGGGGCTCCAAGCAGGCTTGCCCCAAACCCAGGTCTCTGCTCGTGCCTTGTACGCCACGGTTCAATAAAAAATCCATCCTAAGGTAGGGTGGCAAATGCATGAGATCACCTGGGGAGGCAAAAGTGAAAAACAAATCCTTGATTATGGTCATGTGCTGTGTTATGCTCAGCTAATGACTGGGGGAATTGAGTTAATGGATTTGACCACCAAAGCAAAGTATCTGTCATCAACCCAGCTGCAGCATTTATAATTGATACATTGTTTGTCATTATATACTGTGCTATGATCTTACAGAAGCAAGGGTCAACAAACTCCTGGGCAGATCCAGAAGAATTCACTACTAATATTTGTTTTCATAATGGAAGGACTATAATGAGAAGTGCAATGCGTTTTACATGCACTCAAAGTGTGAAGATTATAAACCGAAAAGAATAGGAAGTTTTTCTTAAAATTCTAAAAGAAAACATCTTGGTTTTCATTTGCCAAAACTTGGAAAATGTGGAGGCTTGGTAGATTTATTTTTCTTATTTTCCTGTTTGAATGAAACCCTTCACAATTACAATTAATAACCCCCAATCTAGAGTAGCATGACCAAATTATTTAAAATGGATGCCTCAGAGTTAAGGCTATAGTTTTAAAGAGATTTGTGAATAAACCAGAAAAGTATTCTTGGTCTAACACAGCAACATTTACCCGCCATCCACATTCACTGTGTTTAAACCAGAAATGATTTTTAACGCTATGGCCATCAACACGCTGCTGGATTTGTGGCAACAAAATCCATTGGGGCTGGCACCCTAGCTCTTGCATCAACCTTCCCGTATTGTCAAGGAAACCTCTAATCCATTGTTTCCCCTGATTCCTGGGCATTTTTGCGTGACTCTGGTGATGGCAGCCTGCTCAGTTCAGAGGATTTGCTTTTGCAAAGCTACTGAGTTCAAATAGGTGCCTTGGACCTGCTTTCTGGAATTAGACAGGGGTGAATGCTTCTGTCCACATACCTGTACATGTATTACGCCTGCTATAGAAATCGTCTTATTTAATCTAGCCCTGCCTGTTCGGCATTCATAAAGTTGCTTTAAGGAAATGAGAGCCGATCGGGCACATAATGACATTCCTTTACAAAAATATTTGATGGTGTAGCCTCACATATACATAAAGCACTGTTAAGGTGCATTCAAGAACAGTATTTTCCCTTTTTTACAGACCTCTGCAGGTCTTCCTTTTTATGGCTGATAACAAAACTATATTCTCATCTACAGATGGGGTGCATCCTGAATGTTTAAATTAGAGGACTCTTGTCACTACTACACCTGTGACTACATGAGCTATTTACAGTAGTAGAAAATCAAGGCCGACCTGTGCCAGTGGCATAAACAGTAGACCAGGAAAGCATTTCCTCATAATATAACAATATGTACAACGATTTCATTTTTCCTAACCAAGACAAAAGCTGTCCAATGGCCTAAAATAAAACAGCTCCTTTGCTTTCTCGTACAAGTTAAGGCACTGCAAATCTTACCTAAAAGACTAACAGCATCTGCTCTATCCATAATTTCAGGTCATGGACAGAGAATTGCTGAGAAGTTACATTTGGATAGAATCACTGTTATATTCCTATAGAAATCCTCCTGGCACTCTCTAACTCCATATGTTCTATTCTAGCTACGTCTCCAACAAAGATGCTTGGTACGTGGTTAACCCCCACAGAGCAAGATGTGCATCTCTCAAGCTTAAGCTGACATATGCACCACTGCAACATTTATGTAAATTGGAGAGAAAAAGAGAGGTTTGTGATTCTAATCATACCAATTGCCACTTCAACAAGGAACTGTGGTAACATTGATTTTTACTCATTTACCATATTTTCCTACAGTACCTTTTGTACCAAACACATTTTGCACGAGACGTATTTCAGCTGAGACAGCAATGTACCTGCTACTGGGGTAAAGTACATAAGGACATGGAAACGCTAACTGGCAGGTGCAGGCAGCCACCGACTCACTCCGCTTAACTACAGGCATCAAAGTGAGTTGCCTGTGGTTACATCTGTGCTGCCCAACACCTTCACTGCCCACTTGGCACGCAGACACCAATCCCCTGGCCACACATGCTGCACCCCAGTGATTTTGCTTCTGAGTTACACAGTATCACAGTATCATAAGGTTGGAAAAGACCTTTGAGATCATCGAGTCCAACCTATGACCCAACACCTACACCTACTCCTACTCGTCAACTACACCATGGCACTAAGAGCCTCATCCAATCTCTCTTTAAACACCTCCAGGGACGGTGACTCCACCACCTCCCCGGGCAGCGCATTCCAAGGGCCAATCACCCTCTCAGTAAAGAACTTCTTCCTAATGTCAAGCCTAAACCTCCCCTGGTGAAGCTTGAGACTGTGTCCTCTTGTTCTGTCACTGGTCGCCTGAAAGAAGTTCCCCTTTGGATTGTCTAAAACACAGTTGTGGGGGCAGTTTGCTCCAAAGACCGTTCCCTCTGGGCTGCAGAGAGGAGACAGCCTGGATGGGAAACGCTTTTATCAGTTGCTCCCTGTGGCTGTATCTTTTTGCAGCATTGCAGGAACCTAAATAACGAGCTTTATCACTACCCACTCCTCCCAAGTAAGGAGAGACATGAGCACCTTCAGAGCATGGGCCTGGGTGCTGCTGCCCCTGCCTCCCTGTACCTGGTAATGAAGACCAGCTAGTGCAGGTGGTGAGGGCCTTCCCTTGGCTGACTCAGGTGGGGGTTATCACTGTGCAGGGCCACAGCGAAGACAGGCATCAAAGCACACTTCCGAGGTAACAATAGTTTCAGGCAGAAAAACTCTGACTAGCTACAATACCAAAGTAACACCTTTCCCTCTTGTCAGGAGAACCAAGGGATGTTCAGAGACCACCGCAGTGAGAAAGCAGGGTTTCTCTCGCACTCCCACAATTCCCATCCATGTGACATAGTGATCCCCCAGCCCCTGTAGAAGAGGCTTAACCTTTATCCCTGTTTCCTGCAGCAATGGGCCTCTTCCCAAAGACACCTGTTGCCCCAACGCCAGCTGTGACTGACTGCTGCCTAGTGGCACAATGCCTGCTGTTTTGTTAAGACCAGCCGGGTGATTTCCTTCTTACTGCTCCATTTTCTGTTTTATGGTTGACAATGAAGCCGAAGCATGGCCTACTGGAGTCCCCTGCAGTTGCCTTAGAGAGCTGCTTCAGTACCTTAACACATCGCTACTTCTTGAGAGTGACAGATGTACATAAACTGTAAAAAGGATGAGTTTTGAACCTTACAGAGATGAAGGTTCACTTTCAGTCTGCACTTCCGATGTGCAGGTAAGAGCTTCAGGCTATGTAAAAAAGACCATTTTTTCCTCCCTAAAACTACACAAGAAAGCATAGTCAATAATCTGTGTAAACAATATACAGTCACTTTATTATAATTTTCTAAAAGTCTGGAGGAAAAGTTCCAACAGGACTGCATTAATGAGTAAACCAGAGGGTGTAATTTTTTCTACAAAGCTTGGATACATAACACAATCTCTGAAATGTCTTACGCAGAGCACGATATGACGTACACGTTTTCCTGTCATAAAAAATGCCAGTGGTCCTCCTCATCTGCAAGATCATCTCTATCTGCAAGATCATCTTTATCTGCAAACGCTTATAAAACAAAGATTATTCAGATCACTGGAAAAGAATTTTGGGAATCTTAACTTTTTCTTCATTGCTAGAACTGAAAGACTCTCACAGGATGGAAAAAAGCTTTTGATTTATAAGACCTAATGTCTTTCTGACATAAAAACACAGTCTTTGAAATATAACCACAGGGGTTCACTTGTGGCATTCCTATATCAATTATGAAGGGACTTTTGAGAAGATTAAAAGCCTCTTGCCATATCTATGGAGTTACTTGGAAAGACTTTGGGTTTCATCCTTCTGGTCACAACAGTATAGACCTCTTTTTGGTTTCTTGCAGTTCAGCTGAATGATAATTTTTTTCAGGCAAAGCATTACGAAGTTTCAGGATGGTTCATTGCCTTTGATGCTCTAATTACCTCTTTTCAGCTGTGTGTGTGCCTTATTAGTAATGAAAGCAAACCTTTCAAGTGCATGAGCACTGCAAATGAGCATGTTTAATAATTCATGCATTTTGGCTTAATTAGTACAAAAGAGATTCTCAAACTATAGTTTTCTGATGCGTTTTTAAGAAAAGGGAATCTGCTGTATTTAGAAACACTGAGTTTGTTCACAAATAATAAACATCCAGTCAAATCTGAATGCAGCAATTCTAAGTCAGAGTCTTATTGTTTTTTCCAGGGTGGCCAACCCTGAATTATTTTGCTTGTCAATTTAAAAAAATTCTAGCTTCAATAAATATTTGTAAACAAATGCTAAAAGTCACTTACTATGGTATTTACCGTAAGCTACACATTCTACCAAAAAGGTAGTATTTTCTAAGTGAGTGCCACACTGGGCAAAAATTATTTACCCTTATTGCAGTACAACTAAGCTGATATGAAATGTTTTGCCAAAAAAAAAAAAAATTATTCTTCCTCTGGAGGTCAGATTCAGGTATGGGAAGGGTTGTGATCTGACAGACTACAAGGAGGGAAAAATACCACTGCTCAACTTTTCTGAAATTTTATTCAAGATATCTGTCTTTTTTTCAGAACTAAACCAAGCTGAGATACATTGTTTTGTCCCCAAAGATTTACCTCATACCTCTTAAAAATTCCAGAGAGCTTGCCTGTATTTTTGCTTTCATCCGCTCCAGAAAAATCTAAGGATTTGTGCTATATTCAACACAGAGATGGTCACAGACTGTAAAAAGATGCTTTTACCAAGTTGCTACTTGAGCTACATGCATTTTCTCACGATTCAAAACTTTTACTCAAGCAAAAGCAATTTGTCTTCACAATGCTCCAAGACAGGATACCCTCAGTGATGATGACTGCCTGATGATTTTCAAGATTTGGTTGCCATGTGAAGGAAATGCCATGATATTGTAAGATTATTTTGAAAAAGTTTATAAAGTAGTACTGCTGACTATGACAGGATGTTTTACTTGACAAAGGTAAGTCTGGGTGAACAAGGCATTCACACATATTGCTTGAATAGGCAAGCGGGTAAAACAAGCTCTTACAGATCTCTGGCATGATCTCACGGGATTGGAGATCATGCAACGACTGAATCCAGACAGTTCTGTCAGCACAGGCAAGGTGCCTTGCTGATGCAGTTACAGCGATTTATACATCTCCTCATGACATTGTGCAGTGCTGGGGAGTGTACAAGTGGTGGCAAAGACTGAGTGCCGCTGCGTTGGGTATCTCTTGGCATGGCCTGAGTTCGGAAAGGGAAGCTCTGATGGGATATCACGTTTTCCTTTGAAAGGAAGCAAGGGAGACAGATCTGCTGACAAATAGTTTTAAGTTCAGGTTTATGCTGATTAAAAAGTTTAATGGGGTTTTCCAGCTCACTAGCACAGTAAAAAAAATCAATGAAGCCTTTGCTGATACTAACAGCCTTTTTTTCATGAAAAAGATTGCCTATAGGAAAAGCTTATGTTAGAAATAAAGAAAGGGTGGGGGGTTTGCAAGGCCAAGGTGAGAGGTCTGATGAAAAAAAGAGCAGAAGTGATGTTCAGAGGTCTATGTCACTTAAAAAACTGACACACCATTAAAAGCTAGCAGGCAAAGCTGCCTTAGAGAGCAGCAGCTTAATCTGAAGCCAGACTGATAGCAGCAATAACATTTTTTACAATTGCTGCTGTCAGTGTTTGAAACCAGCTGGTGCTCCCTCACTGTCCATCTTCTGTCCGTGTATCCTGCACTGAACCCACAGAACAGTCCGCACTGCACTGCAATCATTCCCACACCAGCAGGCTCAGTCAGACCTGCAAGGCTTGCAGCATTCTGCAACATCAGATATAAATACATTTAAGGAGCAATATAGCCAACTCTTCAGTTACCTTGATCCTTTGTCCTGCTCAGACAAGCAGGAGGCTAAAAAGGAGCAGTTCTGTACCTCCTTACTTAGCTGGTACAGGTCTCAGCCTGGTGGTGCCTCAGTGAGGAGCTCCTCATCGGCTCCACTCTCCTGCTTTCTTAGCTGGAAAAAGTGACCAGCTGCAAAGGGAAGTAAGAGTCCTTGCAGATGCAGTCATTGCTGCCCCAAAGTGAGGAGGTGAGCAGCTTTGTGGTCCCTTGCTTGACTCAGTACCCACTTGAAGGTTCAGCTGGATACTTGTTGGAAACTTGGAGGATAATGAAATGAACCAAAGCAATAGGCAGGCTTGAACTTAGGCTTGTGGTTTTGTTATGTTTGCTTGCTTGCTTTTACTTTTCTCTTTTTTTTTTTTTCTTTCCCCCCAGGGTCTGTTCAGCGTGGAACTGCCTTTCCAATGCTTTGTTAAATAATTATAATTTTCTTGTAAATGTTGTAGTAAATTGCTATAACTGAACAACAAAAAAAGTTCTGAAGGATCCTTTGAATAACAAAGCTCCACTCTCTAGAGGCAGTATTGATCAGTAATGGAAATGGAGGTGAAATTTCCCCATGCAAACTACTGACTGCGCGAATGAATGGGAACCTCAGCTCATTCTCAGTCAACAGGAGCACACCATTAGCAAATTTAGGAGCTCAAGACTCCTTCTGAGCCAAATGGTCAATACAAAAACTGCATTTAATAATTATGTAGACCTCTAAGGTGATTCAGAATAAAAGGCAAAAGGTCCAAGTGCTCATTTATATTGCAATCTCAGCAGAAGGGGAGATGAAGGAAGGAGGCAGCAGGGCTCAGCTTTCTCGTTAGTGAAGGAGCTGCTGTGAGAGCAGAGTAACTTCTTTAGAGTAGCTTCAACCTCTGCTTGTCTGTCCAAGAAAAATGAATGAAGTGCTCAGCATTTTGGAGACACTTTTATATTGACTGAAGGCCTAATGCCGAAAAAGGCCAACAAAGTGTCTGGGTGTCTTTCAGCTGCCTGTCAGTTTCCCTTTCTCATATGGGCAACAGCCACAGTTCTGCCCTCCACAGCTTTGTGACTCACACAATTCCATCTCTTGGGCTTCTCACAGCATTTTGGCAGACAACATAAAATCACATCTTTATGCTGTTCATGTTTGTGATCATATAGACAGGAAACAGCCAAAAGACTTAAGCAAAATATGCCAAGTTTCCCATTTCTAGACAGAGAAGTTAGAATTCCCTATCACCCCTGCAAGGCTGTACTTTATAACTAGCAAGCTTCATTTTTCTTTTTTTCATGGAAACTGCACCCTCATAGATAATCTGAAGATCTATAACACTTAGTTAAACATTGCATGTTGCAGTCTGATAAAACTGACATTTTCACATTAAAATGTGAAAATAAAAAGCATTAAAAATACCAGCCAATGTTTCACAAAACAAAATAAAAACAACAGTTGCTGTTGACTACAGTCATCGGAGTTATCTCTTAAGAAACAGAAGGGTATCAAGTAAAACTGTAGTTCGGAAGCCAAATTTGCTACTGGAATAAATCAGAGTAGCTATATTGATTGCAGCAAGACTATAAATTGATTTATGCTTACTGAAGATTAGGTTTAAGTGACTGAAAATGAGGATTCCAACTAAAGTGGATCTTTTTTTCAAAGATGATTAATTTTGTTCTTTAGAATTAAGCCTTCTAATTCCAAGAAAAACTACTTAATCAATGTGTCTTAAAGCAGAAGCATGACTGCCATCGTTTAACTGACATCATACATCTGTAATACATCAATGTAACACAATGTGGATCTGTCCAGCTGGATGCCAGAAGACATGATTATTGCATTGTTGCCCACTCCTGAAAGGTGTAGTGAAATAGGAACTGAAGTACATTTTTAGTTTGTACCTCTAAGCAGAACTTTGGCCTTTCACACAGTGCTGTACTTTTTAAAGGCCTGTCAGATGCTTTGTACTTTTTAGAAGTAAATTTAAGGAGAACTGACATATTTTTAAGTCTTTCCAATGCTTAGCTGATAATGTAAGGAAGGAAAAACTTACTAACTCAAGGGGCCAGATAGATTTAGACTCTATGGAGATGCCATGTGGATGTTCAGCCTCAAGGGGCTGGTGCACCGGCAGAACTGAGACCTTCCTGTTTTGATATGATGCAATTTCTAAGTTATAAAACATTATAAAAAGGACCTCACTATGTACAACAATATACACTCCAAACCTAAAGCCAGAAAAAAATGTCGATAAATAATGAAATGGTGATAGGAAAGTAAAGTACGGGAGCTTTCACTTTTCTGTTTTAACCTTGTCACGCAAGCCACTTCATACATTTTTAAGGATGTTCTGAGACAGTGCTCTCCTACCCACTGGCTGAGCAAGGAAAGCTGTGCTGAAGCCCTCACTCAGGTGTCTCTAGTTAGCTGAAGTTTTAAGACTCGTCTGCTGATCTTGGATGCAGTGAATGGAAACTGTTCAATTATACATTACTTCAGCTGAGGGTTAAATCGATCGTGACTCCATGGAAACTGGCATCCTTCACGGGTTTATTTCTGGAATAACTTGGGAGCCTAGATTCATCACAGAGGCTGGAGAGGTGAGGAGTTTGAACTGTATTTATGGTTCACTGAAATCAGTGGGAGCCACTTTGTTGACCTCAACAGTCTCTGTACCACGGCAATGAATTCATGGCTAAACCTGACTGTGCCAAGGCAACGGGTAAGCATAACACTCTACTAATAGTTACAGGGAAGTCAGGCTGCAACAAGGAAATGAACATCAGCACTTCTCTGCTGCTCCACTGAAGATATATTCATGGATGGATTACTATAACTTGGTCCCCACATGTCCATCAGTTTGAATCACCTGAGTGATGCTGACAAGGTACATCATTGCATTTTTGTTAATTAATCCACTGGGACCAGAAGTCCAGCTCTCACATTTAAATTAAGGATGCTGACACAAAAATGTGAACAGTACTGAAATACATCCATATGTGCATGCATCTATGCTCTGAATGTCAGCATATAAAGCAGTTCTTACATGGATGGCAAGGACTATCACTACATTCAGACTAAGCATGTACTGTTAGAAGTTTGTTCCTCTAGAGGTATCAATTTCTACTTTACTTTCAAAAAATAGCACTTTTCTTGCAGGTAAGATTTGGTTTACATTTTCAGATGCCTACAGATCTTCTCCAGATCTCAGATTACATTAAGGTCCTGTGGCACAGAGGAAATGAGAAGAGCCTGATGTGTGTGAAATCAGTTAAAGCAGTAGCAGCAGTATAACGACTGCAAGACAGTAAATGACTGCAAGAACCTTACAGCAAGGCTAGATGAGTTCTTGTCTGCAAGGAAACAACTGCTTCTGGTTACCTCGAGCTGATGGGCAGTCCACGCACACATCAAACGCTATGTCTCAACACTATCAAGTGAAATGCTTTAATATTTGGAAAATTAAAATGGCATGAGCAGGCCAAATCCAGTTTTTGAAGAAGCGAGGTTTAAGAAATGAACTTCTCTAAAAATCTACCATTTTAATTGAATTGGACACCACATCTTTTGTTTGATTTAGAACATTTCCTGGTAGTTTTTAGGAATTTAACATGTAATGACTGTAAGAACATGACAGTAGCTAAAAATCTACTCATAAATGTCATCCTTGCTTTAGGCATAAAACTCCCCACTAACAACAGTTGAATCTGAAGCTTCCAAAGCTATTTTAATAGTTGCAGCTGATGGAAAAAAAAAGACTATGAAGCAAATTATCAGCTTTAGAAAAATGAAATTAAATTCATATTTAAAAAAACACCTGTTTTAATAAGAAAGGTTTTTTTAGTAATAAAAAGATAGGAAATTGGTGTTCTTGAAAGGGGATTTCCCTTAATATGCAAAGGGAAAGACCCAACAGGATTACAAACCAGCACAGTTGGGGATACTGCATTTTTTCCAAGTCAACATTATTTTTCAAATCTAAATAACAAATAAATTAGATAGCAAAAGGAAAATTGTGCTGCTACACGATCCTAGTAGAGTCCCTCAGGAGCTGGTAATATTGTTTCTCTCTAATAAATCTTCCTAACATCAGTATTTCTGATTCAAGATGACCACTGTAAAAATAGTTTAAACTACTTTTCTTATCAATTAATTGAATTTAGCTTTCAGGCATTCGTACACTACCTAAAATGGAATCTTCACATTTCAATTGCGCTGAAACTTTTTATTTGTAACCAAACAGCTGCCCTATTTAAACTCACGATTCACACTGAAAGAGTTTTCCTTTCTGATCTCATAACATTATAGGTTCTTATCTGAACCTGATAAGGTTCATTTTTGTTGACCTTGCAAGGTTAAAAAACTTACAGTGTGAAAATTCCTCTCTGCAAATCCACCAGAAAAACAACACAAGCCAATGATTTTAAGTACGTAGTCAAGGCAAATTAAGTGCAGAATTAAATGGTTTTCATCCCTGCAGAACACTCAGCTTTTCAGAGCAGAAGGACAAAAAACTGCTGATACTCCATAGAAACAAAACCTGAGACTCGGTAAAAGACAGTTTACTCTCACCACCAATGTGCAATTTCGATGACAAGAAGCAAGTGGCACAGTCTGTCTCTTTGTGACATATTTCTAGTTTTCCAACAGAACAACAGAAAAGGAAAAGAATGAATTACAGGCACAAGATAATTTAATATGTTAACATTACAGATGCTCGTCTAGGACAGTAATTTCAGAATCTGTCATGTAAGTATACATACAAGTAAGCTAACGTACGTGTTAAGAGTATTTACCAGAGTTAGAAACATAGACAGGAAGTTATTTTTACCACTTAGAACTGTTTTGCCTGTCTTGCTGCTTTCTCACCTTCCTATTTTGATTTGTCTCATTATGTAGTTTTATTAGAATGGGGCTTTAGTCACCTGTTGTGGGGTCACGATGATTATTTTTTCATTTTATATGCTTTTACATACCTTTTTATACTTTTATATACTATATATGGTGTGTGTATATAGGTATATATTTAATTGTATTTGAAACCAGATAGTGCAAATGTAAAACTAAAAATCCATACATTATCATTTTGTTACTTTGCTGTGAGACTTCTGAGAAAAAGACGGTCAAATACAGATTTCCCCATATCTTGAAGAAATTAAGTTTTGGATATGGAAACTGTGGAACTGTACAACTCTATTTTCAGTCAATGTTGAATCGTATAATAGGCATGGCAAAAAAGAGGCAAAAGGTGAGTTGGAGGCCCTAAGTCAAGGATCTCCAGTGGCCAAATCTGTATTGGATTCAGTTACTCCTGCAGCTTATAGAGCACTGTCAGCAACTTCTCAATAGAAAGCAAGTCTCTAAATAGCGCACATCACTATGTCACACTTGTTTGCATCGGGTAGAAGAGGGAACTAGCTCCTTCACCCTTGAACTCATAGATCAGTGGAAAAGAGTTCACATCTTTTTATCTCAGGTTACAGGGCTGACATTGGAAATATAATGTACTTTCTATTACTGCATGTTTCATATTTTCCTTGTTGTGCTAAGCAGCTTATTTTTAGCTGTAGTGACTGACTATGGGAAAAAGAAGATTTGTGTCTTGACTTGCATGCTTAAAACAACATTTATGCACTGCAGGTAATGTCCAGTCTCTATTTTAAGGGATTCCTGTAAACAATTCTTTAATAAAGTATTTGCACTCTGTAGCTTAAGGCTTGTCTGCAAGCTAAGACTTTGCTGTTCAAAGTCTGAAGGATTAGTCAAAGAAGCAAGAAATTTGTAAATTGGGTCAAGAATGCTAATTAAGGCATCTTAAATCCTGAATAAACTTGATCATTCAGCAAAGCTGGTGAGGTTAACTAATGTTCACGTCTTTTCTAGTGAATATGCAGTATGCTTAGGGCTAGACTCAAGCTGCTCGACTTAGGTACCCAAATGAAAAACCCAGACCAAAGAAGTGTCCATACTTGCTTACTGAGAGTTTGACTGAGAGCAGGCCTGTCCTCTCCTCTGGCTGCTTTGAAAAAGCAGTGGCTGCTGGCCAAATCTCCTCTTCTGGGAAAGAGAGGCTAAGCAGGGGGACTGGCGGACAGAGGATAGAGCTCTGTCCTTGTGCAGAGCTCATGCACCAGCAGTGCCGGGACAGAAAGAGGACAACACTTCCAGCAAGCTGGTGCTCCTGCTTTGTGCATGTGTACGGATCAAGCAGAGCACCCAGCATCAATATGGAGAAATATGGAGTTCTTGCCATATTCAGGGCTGTGAAATCAGTCTCAGGAAGACCTTTTTTTGCAGAGCTTGCCTGCCTGCAACTACCTTTTCTCTCTACCCACATGCAGGTTTCTTTCAAACTCATTCCGTTCATCAGCTGGAAGTTTGTAGAGGAGGTTCTGAGATAGAAAATCTCAGGGTGTTTTAAATAGATTTCAAAATCTCTTAGTCTGATATACCCAGTGAATGATACCTCTTCTCAGAAAGTGTATCTGAGATCATGTTAGTCCTTCAGGGTTTGTGTATTAATGTGATTTCCAAAAAGGAATGGAAGACAGATTGTCAAAATCAGACATAAGGTAGACAAGATACTTTCCAGTACATAAAGTCAAGCTGACTCTTCAGGATAATGTCATAAAATTGAAGAGCACTCGTTAGCATTGGAGAAAAATATAATCTAGGGGATTTGAATATTACTGTAGCCCTGTGAAAGGGAAACTTCTGCAAATAGTAAGAGACCTGATGAAACTTTCTAGATATTTCCTATTCAAGCATTAGTCACACATTATTTCTTCCAAGCACTACTTTCGTTCCAAAGGATGCAAATAAGTGGTCTGTACACAAAAAAAAAAAAGCACATGGGAAGCACAGAAATGTAAAAGTATTTCCCAGTTAATAACTGTTCTTTTCTCAGGCCCAATAGTTTAGGAGCAAAGAGAGGAAAAAGCCCAGGATGCTTCTTGGCTGAGGCTGTTACTGAGATTTAAAATTATTATAAGGGGAATCTATTTTTAATAAACTGCTACTGCAATGCTTATTGCAGTTAAGAATAATTGTTACGGTAACTCAATTTTTGGTTAATGTTTTTTAAAAAGGAAAGAGAAACATTATTAGAAAACTTTTTCAACACCTACAATTATTTCTTTTTCTTTATATTACATATTCTTTGATGGCACAGTATGAGGTAGGAAGACAGTCCCACACAGTTTTTGAATGCAAGATTTGAACAATTGCTTTGGACAACGAAGGACTGACTCATTTGTCAACCTCCCAGGTAAATTTTAGGTAACAACAGTTGAAATTTCTAAACATTAATATGAAAATATGCCTCAGTTTTGATCTGGAAGGACCTCCAGATGATTGTTGAGATGATTGCCCAATCAGCCTGCTCCTTAAGGAGCTGATCTTGCTAACCAAACCTCCAGTTAGTGACAACTGTACAGAGAACAATAATCATAATCCCAAATTTTGGAGAGCTTTGATGCTAAGAAAGATGCAATGCTAACAATGTATTAACAACAGTTTTATACCTTGAAGAGTATTAACCCTGCACAAAGGTTAGGAATTGAAGACTCACTTTTTTAAAGGGTGTGATTTATCCCACGTTTAAAATACTGCTATACTATCTCTACTGCTCCAATTTTCTCTTTTAATATGCCTCCTGGGATACATGAATGACAGTGGTTACTGAGCAATGTCACCATCTCCAGTGGGTCAGCTGCAACACCTGCTCAGATCAAGTCTGCCAACTCTGTAAAGTCTGTGAAAACTTGCGTGCAGGTTTACGTCTCTCCTTTCATTTTTTGGAACCTATACAGAAGCCATTGTTAAGCAGCAATTTCAGTTTGATTAGAGGTTTATAATGTGTTATTCTAAAAGGAAAAACAATGATCTTATTGTTGATGCTGAAGAAAAACCTGCAAATAATCTCATCTTTTGCCACAAATCCAACTATGGAGTTGTAAAGGTCAGAAAGCAAGGATGCATAAGACATATTTCCAAAACACTGAATGTAAGAACTAAATCCAAAATATTACTTCCCTGTCCCACTTCCTGTAGCTATGGCCTTTCAAAAGTTTAAGAAAAATGCAATACCTAAAATACTTCTTACTGAAGACTGTTTAATAACACCTTCCTTATATACTTGAAAGTTTTGGCCTGGTGTCAAGACGATCTCAAAAACCTCTAGAGCTGCTTGTACAGACAGCTAGAAGTAGCCTTGTGCCTAAGAAAGCTGATTGATATTCAAGGATCACCTCCTCCAAGTTCAATGAGCAGAAACTCGGGCAAAAACGCTAGGAGGCCTGCATGGATGAGCAAGAAGCTCCCGGCAAAACTCAGACACAAAGAGGGAGTACAGAGAGTGTGGAAACCTGGAGTGAGTACACAGACACTGTCCAAGCATGTGCAAATGCAGTTAGGAAAGCCAAAGCCCAGCTGGAGTTTAATCTGGCCAGGAAAGTCAGAGACAAGGAAGGACTTCTGTAAGTACCTAGGTGAAAAAAACGAAGGCCAGGGAAAATGTGGTCCACAAATGGAGCAGGCAACCTAGTGACACAGGACATGGGAAAGGCTGAACTACTGAATGCCTTATTTGCCTCAGACTTTACTAGCAAGACCAGACTTCGGGAATGCCAGGTCCAAGAGGTCAGTCTGGAGCAAGGAAGACTTATCCTTAATGGACAAGGATCAGGTCAGGGAATACTTAAGCAAACTGGACATATGTAAATCCATGGGCCTTGATAGGACACACCTCCACATGCCGAGGGAACTGGCAGATGTCATGTGAGGCCACTCTCAATAATCGATCATGGTGGTTAGGAGAAGTGCCCCAAGTCTGGAAGAAAATAAATATCACTCCTGTCTTCAAGAAGGACAAGTAGGAGGACCCAGAGACCTACAGGCCATTCAGCTTCATCTCAATCCCTGAAAAGGTGATAGGGCAGCTAATCTTGGAAACCATTTCCAGGTACACGAAGAACAAGAAGTTGATCAGGAGTCATCAGCATGGATTCACCAACAGGAAGGCAAGCTTCACCAACCCAATAACCTTCTGTGTTTAAATGACTGGCTTGGCAGATGAGTGGAAGTCAGTAGATATTGTCTACCTTGACTTAGTAAGGCTTTTGACACTGTCTCTTGTAAAATCCTTATGGAGAAGCTGATGAATTCTGGGTTGGATGAGCAGATAATGAGGTGGATTGAAAACTGACTGAACAGCCAAGTCAAGGAAGTGGTGATCAGTGGAACAAAGTCCTGCTGGAGGCCAGTAACTAGAGTAAATGCTACATCAAATCTTCTTTAACATCTTCATTAATGATCTGGACAGTGGGGCAGTGCATAAAGTAAACAGCAAGCTTACCGATCATGCAAAACTGGAAGGAGTGACAGATACATTAAAGGATTGTTCTGTCATCCGGAGGAACCTCACCAGGATGGAGAAATGGACCAATACAAACGCCATGAAGTTCAACAAGGGGAAGTCAAAGTCCTGCACCTGAGGAGGAAGAGCCCCATGGCCCAGTACATCCTGGGTGCCACCCAGCTTGAAAGCAGCTTTGCAGAGAAAGCCCTGGGGGTCCTAGTGGACACCGAGTTGAATAGGAGGGAGCAATGTGCCATTATGACGAAGGTGGACAGCTGTGACCTGGGTTGCAATTGGAGTGTTGACAGCAGATCAAGGGAGGTGATGCTTCCCTCAGCAATGGTGAGGCTACATCTGGAGCCACCTTGGGGCCACTAAGATGATTAAGGGACTGGATCATCTCTCTTACGAGGAAAGGCTGAGAGAGCTGGAACTTTTTACCTTGGAGAAGAGATGACTCAAGGGTGATCTCATCAATCTATACAAATGGCTGAAGGGAAGGTGAGAAAGGACAGAGCCAGACTGTTCTCAGTGGTGTCCAGTGACGGGACCGGAGGCAATGGTCGTGAACAGAAACACAGGACACTGTTTCAAGATTGGTCTGTCTGCTACTTTCTGTCCACATGTTTTGTTTAAAGCCCTTCATAAAGTAATCTTTAATATGGGTCAACGTTCAAGTTGCTCCAATGAAACATTCAATTTTTTTCAACATTCTAAAGCTACTTATTAATTTCATAATACATTTCTTTATCTTACTGGAAAGGAAAACTAAAGCCAGTCAAGAAAAGTAGGTACAAATTCAAGCCATTTAACTAATAGAACTAAAGAAGGCCACAAGTCTGTAATTCACTAGAGGGGCACTCATGATGTTCCAACCCCTGAAGCTTTTAACTCAAGCATAGGGACCAAATTTTGGTGTTGTATACCCTCAAGAAAATCAGATTTATATGGAATATATTAGAATATTTCCAAATACTAAATATGCATGAATAATGCATTTGGAACATGAAAGAAAGACAGTAAGCTATTTGCTAAAGAAATTATGAAAAATGTTTGTTGACTGACTGGAAGGAGAGGGCTGCAATTTTGACTTAGCTGTGAATGTAGATGCTTCTCTTCAGCAGAGCAAGTGCAAATATTTATCTTATTTGAAATGAAAATTATTTCTATCTTTATCTGTTTCTACAGCTCCTGGATTTGTGCTTCTACTCTGTGACTACATGGAAATCATTTATTTCGCTCACTATTTTATTTCCTACTTACTTTCCCTCTTATCTATCTGTATGATACACTAATTTCCTGTCTTGTCTATTATAACTTCCTACATTCTTCTTGGTCTTTTTCTTCCCAAGTTCTTCTTTCAGCTTCCTCTTGTAAAATCCTTTATGTTTTTTTTTTCAGTATCAGGTCTCGCTTTTGAATGACCTTCCTGATACCACTGGCTATCTTCCATTCCTCTGTTCTCACAACAACTGCTTTTCCATTTACAATGTATATTAAGCAAAAGACTGTAGTTTATTCATTACTCTTTTTTTCATATATGAGGCCTACTGATTACTTTCTGTGTGCCTAACTAGCCACACTGGCAAATATATATACACTAACTAAAAATAAAATAAAATAAAACAAAATAACTCATGTTTCCAGAAAGCACACAAATAAAATTGTGCCCTTTTCTCATTTGAATAATCTTCCATGATGTCACATCATGTATTCTGTAACAAAGACTGACAAATCTTCTGAGAAGATTTTATCACATATTTGGTCCCAGAGTATCACAAATAATCTACCTATGCTATTGTGCACTAGGGTATTACTAGAAACATCATTCTTCGTGAAGTGGAAATCTGATTGAGCACATTACATGAATGTCCCTCAGGCACCTCAGTCAGTAAGAAGTTGGAGCAGATTTAAATTGTGTGAAGGTAGAAGGCTCTACATCTTTTGAGCTATTGCACTGTCTTCATTTTCTCTATTTTTAATTATCCCCTCTTTAGATAATCCTAGTTTGATATTAGGAGATGTTAAAGAGAGTAACAGCTTGAGAATATCAGCAAAGGGTTATTACATCTTTGACAAACTACAAGGCAGAAGAGATAGTACATATTCTACAATCTGTCTTTATGAACTGTTCTGAAAGCAAACATTTGCTCTCAAGCACGAAGTATTGCTGTAAGACACACTTTATTAGTGGGTGGTTTGAACCAGAGATGGGCATATGTACCCCACATGGTCTTATTTATCACAGAAGGATCTATTGCCTGATGGCTGCAGCTGTAGAGGAATATATTTGATGGCCTAGACAGTCCCTTTCTGTTCCTAGATTTCCAAGTTCCTCATTTTCCTGTATGTGGGGGAATATACTGCTATATTGGCTGGGATAAAAAGCAATTATCTCTCTAAGTAGTTACAGGATATATTGTGCACCTTATTTCTTCCTTGTGATATACCCTGTTCAGTTAACCAGCCTATGCGTGGGGTGAAATGCTCACATCAATGCCCAAAATGTTACCTCCAATGTCTCACCTGGCCGATGTGCCTTCGGAACTGCCATGTTCATCACTCGCCCTCCATCCTGAGGTTTGGGGGGGGATGCGGTAAACCTGCAGATCCCTGACTCCGATGGTGTGCTTGAGGTCAGACTGTCTGTGTAGTCATTAGTCCCTGCTGTGAGCTGCTCCGATGATGTGTCTGATATGAAGCATTCTGTAATAGTGAACTTGGCATGCCTCAGCTGCTCTTCCATTTTTGCATGCTCATATGCTCTCGCTAGCTCTTCATATGTTGAGGAGGCACTTTCCGTGGAGACCATGCTGCTTCTTGCTCGATCTAAACATCAGAAATACAAATAATGGGAGAAAGAAATCACCTGCACAATCCTTTTTTTGAAGAAAAGCTATGAACGTGATAGTATTTCTTCATAAAACGCAGAGCCCTTGAAATTATCAAGGCAATTTAAATGAGTCTGCTCCACTGTAGATGTCTGCACAATTTTTAGTTTAGTCAGTTAGTTGCTAATTACAGATTATCTGAAGTGAAGTCTTACACTGCTGGCAACATTATGTGACAACATTAAATTTGTGGTTTAGAAGAAATAAACTTTAATAGATGAAAAAGGTTACTCTTTTTTTTTTTTTTTTTACAAACTCATTTCTCTAAAAGTTGAATGCCATAAAAATGCTAGAAACCCACAAAACAGATTTAGCAAAATGAGGGAAGAGAGGAAGCCTCCTCACATTGCCTTTTTAATACATCTCAGAAATATTTCTGTGAGGTGATGTCTGGGTGAGAAAGGATAGTCTTCCTGTACCGGTTTCCATCTTATATCTTTTTTTGAGAAATCTCTGAGGACAAAGGTCAAAAATAAAGTCAGTGTCTCTCAGACATTGTCTCTAACTGTCTGAGACAGCAGGTAAAATACTAACTCACTTCATAGGGAAAAAAGGAACAGTATTGGTTTGTAGGTACCATGCTGCAGTCATTCAGGTGCTTTTTTCAATGCTGTTGAAGCTAATGGGGTTCCTATTTGACACATAGGCTACTATGACCTACACACTGTTCTTTTCTGCTGATAAGTTTCTGAGAACATCAATATTTTAAAACAAGTACTGTTATTGAAGATGTAAATGGCTACTGACACTTTAAAAAACATTCTGGGAATGCAGTGCTCATTTCTGAGGGGACAGATCACTTGTTTGTTGCAGCCCTTGCACTTCTGTTTCAAAGGTCTGGAAGAGTAGAGAACTTTCAGAAGTTCCTTAGGCAGAAATAAAACCAGGACTCCTATAGCAGCCACAGAGAACTGTTATAATTACAAATTTTTGTCGTTTTTATTGTGTGCTAGGATCCTTGCATCAGTTTTCGTTGTGCAGAAAGAACATCACTCCTGCCACTTGTAGGGATCATGTGTTATTTAAAATAAGTACTCCTATAATATGCTGTAACTTGCTTAAGATTTTGAGCTGGCTCGAATTTAAATAAGGATTACCCCTCCTCCCCTCAACCCCAGGAACATCATTCTGTGTTTCGCATTTCATTTGTAATCAGACCGAAACAACGTGTTATCAAATTTCTGATCAGCAGGAAATGCCAAAAAGGCTGCAGTTGCCCAGTGCCATAGACCAGCGTCTATAAATGTGATACTCAAACAAAGGTCACAGTTCATGAAGCTCAGGACCTGCAGTTTCCAATTTCTCATGCTCTGGGGAGACTATTCCAGGAAATTTATGCTTGAACATTCACTTTAAATTTCATCCAAGCCCAGGGTGAACTTCATGAAACGTAATGGCCTCTAGTTGTAATAGCTGAACTTAGTTACAGTTATGAAACGCTGCAATACATTTCTCCTAAGCTTAAAAGCTACTGCTTTGTAAACCTGGAATTGTTTTGATAGGAAGTGAAAAATTCTGCCAAATATCAACTGCATCAAATTAGATTCAGAAATCTGAACTCCATATTGGAAAAATGATCAAATATGTGCATTAGTTTAATTGATTCTTGAAGACATAATTCTGCAAAATCTATTTTAATGTGTATTTGGAAATCTTAAAATTCTGAAGTACTTAGATTAAACTGACTCTATTCTTTTCCCAGAAACCAAGTGGCATAATAGAGCTACATTTTGGCACAAGAAAACCTCTCTTAGGCATGATATAAAGCTATCTATACCTTACATAAATCACTGTATGTTCAAGAGTAGACACAGAGCAGGAAAGTAGCCATGTTAAAACATAAATGATGAAATCTGGTTAAAATTACACGTAATTTGTCTATTAAACCACAAAGTAAATTGAATTCTCTGCCCTTTGCCACATGCATTTGAAAATATCCTTGGGTGAAATGTTGGAATATATGCAAGTGAATCTGGAATGTCTGCAAAAGGGGTTTCTGAGAATGTTTGCTATTTATATTTGTATCTGTATAGCTATTAGAGTTAATCCTTAAAGACTTACGAAAAGAAATCGGGATGAATTTGCCAGCTGTCTAGAGGTATCTATTGAGGGCCGTATCTACCGACCCTATGGATACAACATAGGACTCTGGAGGTTTAAGAGGATGAATTGTGAAAGGATGAGAACTCCAACCTACAAATTAATGGAATAAATATCTTTTAAAGGACTCCAGTACACATGTGGCACAATATTTGTTATCATTAGCACCATATGCATTTGTGGCATCTCTTATCAATAGCCTATGGAAAAACAGCCTAGCGAGGAAAAAATAATGACACCTAAACAGTAAATGAAGTACATGAAGGACCAAGATTACTGCAGCTACTGCTGCCCCATTTTTACAGTGCAGCCCTGCAGAGTGACCCGTACCTGTGTCCTGTGAGGGGCTGACGCTGTAACTGTCACTTTCCTTGTCCACTGATCCCGTTGGCCTGGGTGTGGGCAGCCTCCAATCTGTAGTGAGGGTATGAGCTGATATGGTAGGGTGAGGTCTGTTGAGGGTCCACTGACTAGCATAGCGGTTGCGAGCTGTGGGTCCAGTTTTGGCATTCCTCCTTGTGGTAGGATCTGTGGTGCATAACAGAGAGGGTCTTTGCCACTAGGCTCTTAAATTTATAAGGAAACAAGCCCTGTCCGAACACAACGGCCACTGAAATCATGTTGGTTAAAAAACCACCACCAATATTCATTGTGGGAAAAAATGAATAGTGAAAGCGCTGTTCATTACCAAATTGCTAACACATTTTTTAATATCCTCTTTCTGATGAAACTATACATTTTAAAAAGGGTGCAACTGAAGAGCTGAGAGCCCCACCAATCTCCCACTTATGATTCATTATCCCTTTACTCCAACATAGCTGTTTTCCAGTGCCAAACCAACTTTGAGATGCGACAGGGCACAAGGCAAGTACATCTGGTCAGGAACTTCATACCACATCTCAAGTGAAGTCTAAGATAAATTATCAGTGTAGATGTGCCCTCAGAAACACCTGACAATAGCTACCTGCTCTCAGTTTATAAAAACATGTGCTCAGAAATGTGGTGATATAATTTCTTATTCTAGCCATTTTACTAATACTTTTACTTTATTACAGTATTAACCAGCTACAGATTCCCTATTTTTTTAAACAAGTAGCCAAGACATAAACCATAACCTGTAATGCTGCCATCAGAGTTTTAGCAGGAACAACTTTAAAAATCATCTGCTACTTGTTTAAGTTTAGCAATTTTTTATTATCTTAGAGATAATACAATGACCAAGGGAGTAAAAGCGAACTACCTGTCAAAACTGGCCTCCCTGATTTTGTTAATAAATAGTTCGTCTGTAAAGTGAGGCTTCTATTCCCCAACAAAGCAAGTGGAATAAAAAAAACCCATTATGTGGCAAATAGAAAGTGACTAAATAATCACTGAAGGATTTATCTTTGAAGCTTCTGAAAGGATATTACCAACAATAGAGAGAAAGGGTATTAGAAATAAAAAATTCAAATCTATTCAAATGTTCTTTGACATTCAAATGGTGAAGATGTCAGTCTTGGAGGTAAGAGACTTTAGCAGAAGCAATTTAAAAAAAAAAAGAATACCCAGATAATGCCTCTGAGTCCTGTTTCTGCCTAAGCATTCCCCTTAAGAATTTGTATTCTGCTACTTCAAAAAACAAGGTATTTATTTACAGATATCAGCTATAGTCTGAGCCTTCTCTTATTTTTCATCTTCCTCCTACAGCAGTGGAAAAATATGAACCCAGTGCCACTGATAATTGATCCTCCTGGTAGTGCAAGATACAGCCGTCTCACATGGATAACATCCAAAAATCCACTTGGCATGATGTGACCAACCTGTCAGTATAAACCACCGCTTGTACCAGCTGTGGAAAGTCGGCACGTGGCTGTCGTGTAGTCAGAAGTGAGCCTACTGCCTGCTTGGAGGGAAGACGTGAAGGACAGAAGGAGAGTGCTGGTGGGAAAACTCTCAGCATGGTGCTGGGACTGCTTAGTATGGAGAAGAGAAGGATCGGGGAGGTCTCATCAGCCTATCTAAATACTTGATGGGAAGATGCAAAGAGGACAGGGCCAAACTCTTTTCAGTGGTGCCTAGTGACAGGTCCAGAGGCAATGACAACAAGGTGAAACACAGCAGCTTCCCTGTGAATATCAGAAAATATGTCTTTACTGTGTCGGTGGCTGAGGATTGGCACAGGTTTCCCAGAGAAGTGGTGGCATCTCCATTCTTGAAGACATTCAAAAGTCACCTGGACAAGGCACTGGGCAGCTCTGACACTGCTTTAAGCAGGGGGCGTGAACTAGCCAGCATCCAGAGGTACCTTCCAACCTTAACTGTTCTCTGATCCCATGACTCAGTAGGCTTTCATCATCAATTTCAAGGAGGTGGGAGAGCCTGCTGCCAGCACACGCGGGGGCTGAGCAGCAGCTCTGCACCAGCGGTGTTGCGCTTTCATAAGGGACTCTAGCACAGATGCAGCAAGGTCCAGAGCTGCCCTGGATGGAAAACAGTGCCCATCTGATGACCTGCTTATTGAGCCAGCTCTGCTGTCATGGGCTGAAACATAACTGTAGAGAGCTGAGGTGAGCAAGGCAAAGATTCAGAGGGCATACCTTTTTGAAAAATATATACAGAAGAACTAGACAACAACTTAAGAAGTTCTCTAAGGGAATATTTGCCAATCAGTAAATGTGACTGTGCTCATACAGGAGAATCCATAACCTCTGACCCACCCAGCTGGGCACTGCTACCCTCTCCACAGAAAAAGCTGTCTAGACAAAATCTCACAGCCTAGCCTCTATCAAAGCTATATCAGTGTCTTAAATTCAGAAAGCACTACCTAAAAGTCTTTGAATTAGTCTTGTGCACTGCTGCAATCAGAACTTTACTGCATAATAAAAATGCTGGTGGATTTCTGTTTCCACAGCTAGACTGGACACAGATCATACTCTCAGACGAGTAAAATCCGAGTTTAATTTGAAGGAAGCCTCTCCTTGACTTCAGTGGAATGAAGCACATAACTTCAAATAAAAAAGAGATTAGGCATGGAAGGTTTTGCTGCTATAAAATGTTGTGGTACGATACAGGCAGGCAATTTTGAAGTGGTGCCTCTTTCCTTATTAGGAAAGACAGGGTTGGTAAACAATCGAGAGTCCATTGTTTACTCAGACAATCTTGATCTGTCAACATCATAAAAATTCTATGATGGTATTTTTGCTCTTAGCCAGCATGTACATTAACTAAAGGAGTGAGACAAGAGTGCTACCAGGAATAAAACACAAATTGTGTCTTGGCTCTTCTAATTCAAATGCCTTGACTCTCCATAGATGCAAAATGGTGGTACTAATCTAGTTCTCAAGAAATATCTAACTATATCCTAAACCTGTCAGTTAGAACAGCTAGCACTTATAAAGACTGGGTGAAAATGGAGATTGAATGGATTTTTTCAAATAGTATGCATTCTAGCAAATGAGGTTTCAGCATTTATGTTCACTGAACTCACCAAGTAAACAAGTTCTGAAACCGTAAAGGGACAGAAATAATCGAAGAGATTTTAGAAATTGCACACTTCCAGTGAACTATACTTTGGTAATATTCCTAACTCCTAAGTATCCCTTTGATCTAGTGATTTTCTTTTCCATTTACATAGATATGGAACAAATTAATGAAAGAAATAAGAAGAATGGATTGCAGCAATATATTCATTTATGATAGCACTTTAATCGCTATAAGAATAACTCAGCATGCATGTATCTAGAAAAAGTAATTTACCATAATAACTAAAATTGGAAATACAACTTTTTCAGAAAAGCAATAACAAGAAATGTATTTCTTGCCTGATGGAGACGTAAGGAGGGAAGATATATTTTGAAATACAATAAATATTGATCAGTAAGAAAAAAAATATATAAGACACTTAAGGCTATTAAGCTAATTTACCCAACGAAATCCAGAAATTAAAATCTAGCATGCATTTGGTTTAATGAAAGCCAGGTATGAATTATTTCAAATTACACCTACTTTTCAGATGCATATGCAATTTTTACCATATTGAATTACTAAAAGAAATTGTATAAGAAATGTTCTCTGTTGACCTAAATAGATTTCTGTCATCTTTCAGACTGAAGAAATAAAACCCATGAGGATACAAATGCAGGAGTAAGGTATTCATTTTATTATAGCTTTTTCCTCTCCAGATAACATATCCTCTTATATGCTTACTTGTTCCCGGCCGGGCATCAGAAACATCCACCAGTGGTCCTGTAGCTTGTGACACAGACTGATAATGTACCGTGTGGGTGACAGTCAGTGACTTCTGCTTAGAGGTCTCTCCAAAGTCAGCATCAGTGAGTAGAACTGTTGATCTGTCATCTGTAAGTGAAAAATCCCATCAGATAATGAGTAGCAAATTTTCGGTTTGCCCTCATAAGAACTTGATGGTAAGTACTCAGAATTACTTTCAGCTGGGCACCACTACTGCTAGTGGCAGCTTCCTCTTCTCTGCGGGTTTTGAACTGAGTGACACAGCTTGGGAGCCTCCAGGTTTAAACTCAAAGTTCATATAAAACTAAAGAATAAGTGTAATTTTCATGTCTGTTTCTATGATTTCACCTTAGAGATGTGCAGCTAAGACAATTAAGCACCCTTCCAAAAAGCTAATTTATGTGTGATTATTTTGACGCTAATTTTTTCCTTCCCATATTTTGAACACTGCTCTCTCCTTCTTCATTTTCAGAGAGGTCATCTGAGCTTTTCAAAAATGTATTCAATTTATTTATTTTTATTAACATAATTAGTAATGTCCTCAGTGAAATCACCCATGTCTTCCCAAAGGAGTTGATTAAGTAATGTTGCTAACTAAACCTCTACCAGTTAGCTTTTTCTCCAGAGACAGAATATTGCAGAAAGGATGGTCGTGACCAAGACTGTTCTTTGGAAGCTGCTTATTTTTAAGCATTTGAGTACCATAGTGAAGATAATGGAAATATACTTGCAGGGCAGCTAAGCATCCTGAAGTCCAGTGTTCTTCTGTTCTGAAAGCTAAGGTCTAAGTCTTACCAGCTTTCTCTGCAACAAACCCCACTACTGCAGGTTTGAAAAAGAAGCTTTGGAGGGCTCTGTGCGAGTCGTATAGGTTTCTCTCAACACAGTCAGCCTAGCTGATTATGGGCTTTTCTGCAGCTGCAAAGAAAGGTGCCTGACCCTGGGAAAGACAGGAAGAAAAAGATGAGCACTGACCTTTACTGCTGTAAGGTTCTGCTGTCTTTTGCTTCCCTATGGGGTAGGCTATTTCTACACAAACGTTGGTCTCCGCAGAAAGCCATTGCTATACAGCACCTCTTTTTTTTTTTTTTCAGTTTTGATCTCTTTATTATATTTCTTTCATTCCAAAAAAGAATCTGGTCCACTTGATCATGGAAGGCTTAACACTAATAAATCTTCCACTGACTTAGTGCTTGCAGAACAACTATTTGCATGTTACCAGACTTTCTTTTGCTTTCTTTCCAGTCTTTTTATCCATTCATAATAGTAATAAAACCCACAGGAAGACCCGGCTATGCTATGCCATATAGCTTGGTAATGTATTTCAATGGGGACTGGCAGCAGTGGGTTTTCCGTGAATTTACTACAAAGAAGAGGCCGATCCACTCCTAAGCATTTCTACTTTTTGTTGTCTTTTTTTTTTTTTTCAGCTTGACAAGACACCATTAAAGTGAACAGTTCAGCACAATAACATAACTAACATTTTTTACCCAAAGAAGGCCATAAATAGAACAAGCGTTATGAAATCAAATTACTCTGTCTCTGGCAAAAGATGAGCTCTTATTCAGGTCGGGAATAAAGCTTCTTGGCAGTAAACTATGTCAAGGACTGCCAAAGTGCCTTCTTATTCTGAGCGCTTTCTGAAGAGCTGGCTATTACCAAGGCACTGATTTCTTTGTTACAGTTAAGGCACTAACAGTATTTCTACTATAACCCCCTATTGCTCAGCAACTGTAACTCAATAGTAAAAACTGTCTTTAGGATGAATCCTGGCACAAAAGACTGCATCAAAGAGGCAAACATAGAGGAACTCAAATTAGGATTAAAAAAAGTCTATATTTCAGGTGAAGCATAAGTTTCCTTTTCAAATCTGCAGCACCAACTGTGAAATGTCCCCTAAAGCCACCTTCTCATGCAAGACTGACAGCAAGCATGACAGAGTGCTGAGTTAAAGCATCCTGTCCCTCCCAAATGTGGGCGTGGACAGGAAATGCAGGGATGCTGTTCCCAGCTTGTGGAGCTTTCCTCTCTGTTCACACTATCACTAGGATGCTGGTACATTCTCAGCCACCACAGGCTTCTACACGGATTTTGATCAAAACCAGTTGACAAGATCAGTCATTCTGGAAGGTCTTGCCACAATGTATACCCATACAGTCATGAGATCAGCTTGTATTTTATTCTGTTGAGATTTCAGACATCTTCCGTTTAAATTATTTGGAAAAAACCCAATACCAAACATTTCTGGTTTTTATGAAAGTTTAGCTGTGTGCCAGCTACATGAGAAATCTTGATTTCTGTTGTGTGAAACAGCTTAGATTAGAATTTTGCATAGACATACAAAAGCTGAAAACTGAACAAAATGTTGAAATATCATTTGCTATGAACAGGTGGATACAATATGCAACATGTAAGTTTTAGAAATTGGCTCTTGCAAATCTTTAAATATTGATATTGTAGTTTCAGAATTCCAATTTCATTATAGGTAATGCCAGTGATCTAACAGTCTAGTCAAAGCCAAAAGAGTAATAAAAATGAAAATCATAAAACTGCCAGTCTTCATTTGCATTTTCTTCAAGTGGCTCTTTCCATCAACTTCATTTTTCTATTGTCCTGCATTATTTTAAATACTGTACTGAGATTACTTAAAGTGGAAAATAATTCAAAGGAGAGAAAAGGCTCAGTTCAGTTTTCAAACGTGGCAAATTACTTTGTAGCTCTTTTTTCTTGTTGTGTGCAGAGGAGAAAAGATGTGGGTTAAAGGAAGTCCACCTGAAATGCCTGTTACTTTAACAACTGAAAACAAGCCCAGCAAGAATTTACCAATGGTCTCCATTGTGTCCCTCTCCTCAATCAGAAGCTGTGCTCTGGGAATGTCTATGTGCATCCTCAGTGTTTGCTGCTGCTTATTAAGTGTATCCGATGTCCTGGTATTCTTGCTGAAAACAAAAGAGAAGCAAAAAGATTGACATTATGACTAAATGAAAAGATACTTGCCAACTTCTTCACTTTAAATCTGTCCATCTCAAACAAAAAAAAATGTATATATATGATCAGCAAAATACTCATATGTCTTATTTCCCCTTCTTCAGAACCAGTGCATGGTATTAATATATTGCGCAGAAAGAGCAGTTAGATGAATGCACACTGTTAAGGGATTTGGTCTGTTCTTTATCAGTAGAGATCTGCTGAAGATTTCATATAGTTCTCTTGAAGTGTTTTCACGTAACGAAAATAGTAAAAAATCTTTGTAATCTGGAACTTTTCCTTCGTTCCTCATGAATATGAGTAGAGACACGCAGGTGATCAAACACATTGGTAGGAAAATGACATCGAGTAATTTCTTATTTTTTTAAACTTTTCGTTATTTTTCATTAGATACATTGCAAATATCATTAGAATTGATAAATGAAAAAACAAAATAATAACTAGGGATTCCATTAATAAATTGCATAAAATAAATAAAAATTTTAGTCCCATTGATGTTCAAAGTCTAAAAGTGTAAATCTTGTTTACATTTATGGATTATTTCTAGTTGATTGATGCAATATTCTAAAAAAGAACATAAACCAATTATTCTATCATCATGCAAATTGAAACAATTTCATTTTGAAGTTTGTGTACCAGAAAATTACTTCTTAAATGAGCTGTCTACTGAAGGCAAATGAAAATGGATAGTAAAACTGAGTGTTGCAATAATTTTTAGTACAGAGTTTGCACCAAGAAATCTTCAGACTGCACTAAACGCCCAGGAACTTTTTACCCTTTTAGATGTAATTACTGTTTGGAGGAGAGGAAACATTTGCAAACACCTGTTTACACAGAGAGGCTGAGGAAAGTTCGGACAAATCAGCCAGCAGTGTGATCTGAGTGCTCATACTTCAAAGAGTTTTAAAATCTAAGGGGAGGATAATTTCCTAGTGTAAAATAGCTGTAGATCACTCAGTTTAATTCTCCTTTAGCAACAAATTATTTTTGTTAGTGAAATCAGCAGCGGACTATTAAGCTACTTGATGATAAGCTCACTTTTTCCCTCAGTGTGGGCCTTTACATAGGAGATTAATGCATGTGTGATGAGCTCACGTCTCCAGACAATTTGCCTTAACTTCCCACTCTGTCTCCATGTGAGCATGGAGACAAGTATTGCATGTCTAGAGGGACTCCTCAAGTCCTATTTAGGAGGAACGTCCTTTTCACGTGGTCAGTAATTCGGCTCCAAATGCACTGGTGATATCTGCAAGGCACACCTCTGGCTGATTCACACTGTCTGGCTTTCTCGGCTCTTGTGGTCCCCAGTATTAACACTACCTGTGCATCTCAAACTTTAGCATTTCTGTCTTTACCTGGGTGGTCAGGTGGTACCGTTGTCATCATGTACAGATGGATAGCCGAAATGCACTCAAACAACCTACAACTGGTGCCTCATTTAATCATTATGGAAGTAGACTATCTGGAGAGCTATCCAAGGGCTGCCAGACTTCTCTCCATATATAATCCTTCGAGAATATTAGTCACAGGGTCTTATTAAGCACATAAATTTTCAAAGACATTTGGGATCCTAAAATGCAGACAAATTCCACGCTGACAGTCTCAAAATCCCTGCAAAGTCTCTGCATGGATTAGATGCCATTTTCCTATTGGTTTCCACTCAAGTTGCTGAAATATTAAGAGAATCGGAGACTGATATATTATCTGCATGCCACATATGCTTGAATATATGTCCTTTAAAACCTGGACTACTTTGGCCTTGTCCAAGATCATAGAGCAAACCTGTGACTGAATGGGAAACTGAATTTCTGAGGTTTAGTTTCAATTAATAATCAATAATCCAGTAGTTATTTGACACAGGCAATCACATACATACTGAATCTGTGCAATACATAATTGAGTCTAATAAATTGCACGCTTCCTCTGCTCACCAAGGACGCAGGAGACAAAGGGATCAAATAAGACATCTTCCTCAGAGAATGCAGACCCTGAAAACTCAGTGAGAGCTAGAAGCTCTTCTGCAGAGTAAATGCTTTATATTCTTACTATTGCAAAGTACTCAACTGCACAGAAAGTATTGTTTGGACCACAGGGAGCAGGAGGACAGTCTCCCAGGTTTGCAGTTATCTTGCTCACCTGCCAAGACAGAATCTGAATCCTATTCTTGGCTCCAGGGATAGCTTTATGAAAAATACGTGGAAGGTCCTTGAAGCCAGAGCTGGAAGCCAGGCCTCTCTATATTCAGGAAAATTCCCTACTTTGCTTGAGTTATGCCTCATTTTGTGCGATCTCTCTCCTCCTCACCGGTCTAATTAATGCTCCTGTATGCAGCAGCACTGTGACACGAAGTGTCCAAACACAGAACAGGCAATTGACAGTAGCGAGAGGGTTGCTACTGATTAGCATGCTGTTTCTTTCTGGCTCAAGGAATTCTGAATTATTTTCTGCAGACCACAATGGCTCAACTTTCAGGTTATAAAAAACTGAAGTGCCAACAGCAATTAAGTGCCTCTAGGACTTGGCAGCGAGGCAAAGACTTTGAGGATGGCAATTTTGAAGTTTGGTGCCCAAGTATTTTTTAACCTAGCAAAATTCAGGCATTGAAGTATCGTAACAGTTTGGTGGATGAGAAGTCCAATGATTAATATATTCATTCAAGGGAGGAAACACATCCACCTATATTTTCCTTAACCGACATACATAAAATTCTCAAACTTAAACATGTGCTAGGGCTATTCTTGACCTGTCAGACATTGTAAGAACCTGTGTGTATCACAATTCATTCCCTCAGGTTCAATGAATCTCGGAGCTCCAAATTGTTCAAAGTGGGAATCTGTCTGGGGAACAGTATGCATGGGCTATAGTCTTTCACTCTGCCAAGGTGGCTGCTTTTGGCCACTACGAAAGACAGATACTTGCATATGTCTGCATTTGAGTCCGACTGAGTACAGCTTTTATGTACAATTTGTGGATAAATGGGCCTTTATTGAGAGGAAGTACAATGTTTAAGATATTTTGAATGAGTGTGCATAGCTAAAAGAATACCCCCTTTTAAATAATCTTTCTGGATCTTTAATAAAAAGTAATTACTTGAGTGAAAATACCTTTATGAACAGGAGAGGGTTAACCCTATCAAGCTAGTTATGTAAAGGGATTAAATACGGTGCTTTGCAAATCCAGAGTCATTCTGGGTCCTTGGCAGAGAGTCAGGACACCTCATGGTTTCCTGATACCTAAGCTGGTTGTTGTAAAAAACATGGAAAACTAAATCTTGTAAGTAATCAGCCTGACAGATGAATATTTGGGGAAAAAAGATTCCTCACCTCGTGTTCAAAACCAGAAAGCTCAGTCAATTGTTATACTGATTCACAGCGAACCGTGATAAAGAAGTTGTCTGGACTGATGCTTTCACCCAATAGAAACATAAAAAAGCTGTAATTAAGCAGTAGCAGGGATTTTCATTTGCAAATTTAAGGTATCAGCAACAAGTTGTGCAGCTCCCATTAAACTACTAACTGCTGGGGCTTATCCTGCTCCCCAGACATTTGACTTACATAGCCAAAGCCAGCAACATCCAAAGCAAACACTAAAGCTCCATTCTTAATCTGCTTTACACATGCTCATAAAAATCTCCTTAAGGGGAATGATACACAAAGCTCTCTCCATTCCTCACACCTTCCTACCACGCAGGAAATCATCTTTTCTGCTTTCTGTCCAATCCTTAAATGACAAGGCACAACCCACAGCATACCCTCTTCTTGACATTTGTATCAAAGTAGATTTTGATGAAATCTAACAGATATAAAATATCAGGAGCTTTTAATATGTGACTATTGCTTTGGATAGGGTTTATGCTTTGATTATTAATATGCTAAATCTTCAGGAACATTTAGTGATGGTGAGTAGCTCGGGTTTGGTTGGAGTTATTTCAAAGATTTATCATAAATGACAGAGCATTTAGGCTGTAGAAACCAGTAGTCCCCAGAACAGCATCACTCTGAGAGCTCAGAGTTATAATGCATCTGCAAATGCAGGCCTGTATCCCCTATTTCTCCTCAAGTCCTGCTTTAATAGTCATTTGGCTTTGTTCAAACTTTCAGAAGAGAAACATAAAATACAAATATTTAATAAAAAAAGATGATTTGTTAATAAATGAAATGAGAGAAACTCAGGACAGAGGAAAAAACAGGTCAAAACTGAGCACTCACCCTGGCAGTTTTCTGAGTGTCAAAGGAGTGAGACTGAAATAGCCTTGCAGAGGCTACAACAAGACTAGTGAAGCGAACCAGGGTTAAGGCAGAGGTTTACCAGCTTTGCAGAGGTGTTACGTTTGGCTGTCACTGGGACTGAATATCTATCCAGCAGTTTCAGTCAGTCCGTGCTAGGTTTCTTTAGGGAACAGATTTGCTGAATATGCTAATCTGTGCTGTTTTCTGTGACATCAAAAATATCAAGAGCATATCTTCCTGGAGCTGCTTAAAGCCACAATCTGCTGCTAGCAGGGGTTTCTACCTAGCATACAGGAAGTGTATGACCTGACCTGCATGACCAGTCTAGTTAACATTAGTGGGACTATTCAGATATATCTGCAAAATGATGGTTGGTGTAGAGCTGAGTTTACGCTAAACCCATCTGTCACCATGTCTTTGGTGAGTATATGCTTGCAATAGCAGGTGAAGTTTATCACAGGTGAGGCAGTTTAGAGTAATGTTCATTTGGTAAAACATCTATGACATTCTCAAATTTGTTGCTTAAAAATAAAAGTATTTTCTAGTAAACCAAAACTAATTTGAACTTAAAAATAATCCCTTGTTGATCCCCTTTTCAAATACATGCAGCAGTTTTAAAGTTCAATATTTTCCCCAGACAATACAATAAGCATTGAAGATATGAAATTTCCATCTTTGAAAGAATTGTGGTGCCAGAATACTCATTCTATTGCAATTCAATAACTGAATTAGATTTCTGGATGCTGAGCCGATGGAACAGAACTGAAAAAGAATAAATGGATTTACCTGCTCTTCTATACCTTTGGGTATAAGCAGCTAGCAAAAGTGAATTACATAAATATAACTGTAAATTTAGGGATATTCACATCCAGGCACTTATTGCCTTCAATGAGATATCTCTGAAGAACAATTACTTTGGTACATATCATGAAAAGGTTTTTCTGAATAGGAAAAATGTCCAAATGGACTTGCATAGCTTCTATAATTTAATCTGCTAATATAAGAGTTCTCAGTTTTTCACCATTGTATTCCCTTACTGACACTGTCCTCAAATTGTCCTTTTTCATCCATTTCTAACCAACAGTATGCGCTAGTTCTTAACAATCAGTCAAATGGAGCGTTTTGAAAATGGATTTAGGAATAAAAAGTTTACTTCTCCATTTGTCCCTATAATAATTTTTAAATATGAAGCCATAATTGACAAACATCCTTCAATTTAAAAATATTAAATCTAGTCTTACCTCATAAGCATTTCAGCCAAACTCTTTGCATCTAGAAGAAAACAGAAGAAATGTCATTACAAATGAAAATCTATTTGATAGATGGATTATTAGGAAGTAAGTGGTTTGAATCAGCCATGTGTAAGACCACTGCTGGTTTTCACATCAGTGGCATAGAACCATCTGTAAAATCTCCTCCTTTTGCTGAAACTGCATTACATCCTTCTGCCCTAGTCAGTGCCGTACAGTTCCTCAGTAGCACCAGAAATGCTTAGAGAAGTATGAGCTACCATTGGTTTAACTAGAATAAAACTACATAAAGTTAGTAGAAGTAGAAACAGTTTAATAAATAACAGGGATTTCTGTTCCTTTATGCCATGGTTAGCAAGTGAACAGGTGAGGAAGGAAGAAAAGTCAAGAGCATAGAAACGTTAACATCTGCCTCTGGGCATGAGCAAAATCAAAGCTGGATGAGCAATTGCCAGCCTCCCATTACCAAACCAAAGCTGGCTGCAGGGGGGTCTCAGCAAGGGGGTCTCCAAAGAGTCAACTTGTTTGGTTGTTCTCAGATACAAATGCTTTTCCACCAGCAATAATTCAAAACTACTATCACTTCTTCAGAGGACAGCCTACACACAAAACAGGAGGTAGCTTATTTTCACATGGATCAGCTGTGCAAAATGAGGTGCTGCTGAAGGAGAAATGTTCCTCTTCTTGTTGCCATTACTGTTATTATTATCATAAAATTCTTTGAGGATATCATTTATTGCGGCACATATCAGACCAAAGGACGGTTGATTCACCCAGTGTTCTTCAGGTAGCTTTCTGTAAAAATTTATCAACATAATATAATAATTTCTGTATTATTATTCAGCGACAATAGACAACTACTTTATTCTCCTGGAGTCTGCTGCTAAACAAACTCACTCAAAAAGGCTGACTCCAGCGTCCTTAAGTATATCACACAGTAACAAAGCAGCCTTTTATGCAAACAAGTGAAGCAAATCTGAGAAGAAAACAATTCCAAGTTCTAAGTGTTCAAGGAACTCTTCTATTATGTGAAACTTTAAATTTCTTCTCTTAAATTTCTTCTCTTATCTCCTACTTGTAAATCTACCAGCATCTGCCAAGACATTTAATGAATTTCTTTGTTTTCTCCATCTCACTTCTGAACCCTTTTCTATTCCTTAATCATCTCTTGGGTCTCCTACACCTACAACAATTTCCTTGCTTGTGATCCTATTAAATCTTGCTTTTAAAATGTAGAGGATGTAGGGAGAAACAAATTGTTAACTTAATGCATCTTTTTGGCTACATTAGTATTCATTTTTAAAAGGATGGACAAAGGGCTCTTTTTAGTCAGGAAAAAAACCCCAACAAAACCCCTTCTATCCGCTTTCTACATCTCTTTCTCTGACACTGTGCCAGTGAGCCTCTCTTAGGATTTATTCCTCACCTATTACTAGAGAGGCTGAAATTCTGTGCTTCCTCTAGGTTTGCCTGCTCCATTCTTTTATTTTTAACCTTCCTCTACCCCTTTTCAACCTAAACCATGGCAGATTCCTGGTGCAGGGAGGGAATCTTCATTTGAGATGTCTCATCTAATTCAAACAGCACTCCACTTAGGCATTCAGACTTCTTGTTTTTCACTTTACTTGATATTACCTTTTGCTGTTAACACTCCTGTAAGTGTTACTACATAGTAGATGACAATGTCTTTATCATCAGACATAAATCAAACTACCACTTCCACTGCTTCCAAATGATATCAGAGAGAGTTTTTGCTACTGAATTCTGAGGACTCAGGAAGGGACTCGGTTCTTTTGAAGAATACAAAAAAAATGAAGTTCTGGTTTCAAGTCATGCTTTTTTTCAGCAAACTTGATGATGCTTCTTTTCTTGTTCTTCTAGCATCACTAGAATCACAAAGAGACTATGCACACCTTATCCCTCTAGCACACCTAAGTGAAGACTATGGAAACTTGTGCAAGTGATTCACAGCTAAAGAAAAGCTGAAGGGACAAAGCTGAATGATGACTGGCTCAATGTCATCCAGTTTGCTTTTTAGATTTGTTTATGGAGATTAAATGAGAAAGAACCTCCCTCACATGTTCTGAGGTGTTGCACAGCACATAGCTGTGTTCCATGCTGAATCTGGAAAAAATGTTACATTCTTACCATTAAATGCATCTGTCACATACTCAAACACACATTAACATACACGCATTCTTGGTCAAAGAGATAAAAAGAAGACTGTGCATCTTCAATCAAAAATAACATGAGGCAAGAGCAGGTTGCGTGTCAAAACCTGAACCAGGAAGTACTGCAGAAAAAAAGTAACTCCAGCAGCAGGGTTTAAATGTACTAATTATTCAAGCAGGTTGTTACAGTGCTCACAAAGCTTTCCTGCAATTAATCATGGCTCTATTGGGCACACAGGTTAGTTGTGACAAGAAATGTCGCATGCAGATAAGGGGTGTTATGCACTTGTCCAAGCAAAATCAAGAAGTCGAAAAGCAACTGAACGTGCTAACAGTGTGTTCAAAACCTCAGTTGCAGGAGAAATGTCAGTTTCGCAAACCAATGAGTACAGGCTGCAGATTGTAATCTTTATTTCCTGCATTGGACTTCTGATCAGTAAATTGAGAGTACTTCACAAAATGAGTCACTAACACTGTCAGTGTCCTAGCTTTGAAGGGAGAAAACAGGGCTTGGGGAGGTCATGAGAGACAAAGTGAAGGGGGTGATCTATCACCCCAGCCAAGTGTCACCCCATGACTTAGTGAAAAACACAAACTTCTCCTCACCACGAGTTTGACGCCTGACTGCACAAGGCACAGACCCAACACCAGCCCTCACATCCATTTGCTGGGCCAGCTGCCTTTAAAATTCTTAACACATTGGGCTTGCCTCCTGGGAAATCAGGGGCCGTGATACAGTTTTAGATTGCATGCTGCCACTTCTGAACTATCATGCCTTGCTGACACTTTCTGCTTGGCTTAAGGTGAGTTTGTTTTAAAAAGAAAGGGAGAACTATTACAGTAGTAGTGGAGCTAGGTCGATAGTAAGGAGAAAGAGTGGTAAGTCATCAGGTTTCTTTTATAATATTTGCTGACCTACTGAATAGCCGTATGAACTCCAACAGTCAATTGACCTTCTCGTGACCTGACCTGTGGAACTATTAAGCTGGGTAAAAATCAGCGCTTTGCTGAAAACTACACTTTCTTTCCAAACAGAGTACTCCCGAAGAAATAAATCATACTGGGCATGACACAGGAGGAAGATAATTACCTCTCCCTACATGCTGAAACAAGGAGTAAAAGGATTAAGAATGGGGAAACTGCTGTTCTTATGCTACATTTGCCCCATAGAAACTGGATCCACAAATCCATTGTCTAGAAGCACAAATACAAACGTTTGCATGCAGAATGTACTGCAAATAAATTTGTAATTCCCATGCCTCTTTGTCAAGCAGGTTCAAAGAAAATCACATCTCCTGGAGTCACAAAAGAAAGAATTACATTTGTAACTTGTATAAATTCTTTTAGAATGTCCCACTGTGGAAACTCTTATTTCTGATGTACACTAGAGAGAAATTGGTGCAATGATGATTTAGGAAAAATGAGACTTGTGCTTCAAAGAGACCCCACCAGGTGATACATACCAAGTGATGACAGAATTCCAATTCCAAAACTAATTCAGATGAAAACTGAACATAACAACTACTAAACCAAAACATTGTTTTTTAGTTAGCAGATCAGAAAATCTTGCAGATAGGACTTTTTTTAGAGAACTTACTAAGGAATTCTCCAGACCAGCCATACTGATTGTCAGTAACAATCTTAGAACACGAAGTAACATCCAGAAGAGCAGAAAATGGCTAACACAGGATCAATCTTCAAAATGAATGAACAAAAAAAATCTGAGTTACTGAAGCCCTATCAATCTGATCTTGGTGATGAACAAAATTATAAAAAAAGTAGAATGAAGCTAGATGAAATGAATTAAGGAGACGGAAAAATTATAGCCAATGAATATAGACTTGTGGCCAATCAGTCATGTCAAACCAAGTTGATTTTTTAAAACTGAGATTAAAATTCACTGAGAATTTATGACAATGAAGAAATTATCACTGAGATATGATCAAGTATCATTAAAATATTATATTTATATATCTCTAGAGCAAAGTCTTGGTACCTCAAAATATTTTAATAAAATAATATTTTAATGATGAAAAAATCAACACAGCAGTCTTTTTACTTGAGTTTCAACATATTTAAAGTACAATTCTAAGCACAGAAACATTTTTAGTATATATTTTCACCATGTACCATGGGACATTACACTGTTTGTACTTTTTTATTGGTCCAATGTAAATGAAATAATATCTGACAAAAGTCTGAAAATGATGCAAGAATTAGGTAGCTAAGATGTAATGAAAATTTCAGGTCACTAAGGCATAGCAAACTAGATCGTCAGGTTGGCCTGGCCACAAGTTAGCAATGTATCTGTATTTGTATAAGGTCATATATTAAGAATACAAATCATAGGTATACAATGGAGAATGTTATCCTGTTGCACTGAAATCAGAGAACTGTCAGGTACTTTAAATGGGTAAGTTGTTAAACACAAACTCTTAAAATAAGGCTATGCCCAAAAAGGTAACCTTGAAGACATAGACAGAAGACCATAAAGGGAAAGAAGAAAGTCTGTTACCTTTCTATCTGATGCTGATATGCCCATGGCTGAAATATTATGTTAATTTATAGCATACACAGATGAGGAAAGATGCCTAAAGACTGCAAATAGACCAGAAAAAGGTCTTGAGAATAATAAATCATGAGAAAACTACAGACAAAAAAATAAAGGAAATTCATCTGTTTCACTTACCAATGAAAGTGTTAAGAAACTACTTGGATATGATCATGTAAAAGAAATATTCTCAGGGGCTGAACATATGCCAAAAAACTCCCTTCAGCCCCTGCATGGCAAACAGAAGTATAACAGGACCAGACGGATGGGATGTTGAGTTGTAGCTTCACAAACTCAGATACAAAGTGATATGCAATTTTACAGAAATAGTAGTTAAATACTGACAACTTTTATGGAAAGTACTAATGAATCCTTTGTCGCCACCTGTGCTTAAGTGAAGATCAGATATTTTTTTAAATTCCTGTATTCTGAGAGGAAATAATTCAAAGAAGTATTATATTATGCAAAAGCCCTACTGACCACTGACCATCAGACTTCCTTGAGGGACTGTAACTCAAGAATCTATGAATACTTGTAAATTAACCATAAAAACTAGATGTGCACAGCCATCATTTCCTGGAGCCAAGGAGTTCAAAATATCCTGCTCATTACTGGATGGAATTCCACAGTATTTCTGAGAAGATAATACTTTCTTCACCCTCTAACCCACCACTTTTTGATGACAAAAATGCGCAGAGGTAAATGACTTAAAAGACACAAGCTGAAGTATCCAGATGCCCTGATTTACAGAGATGCGTATGAACCACAAGGCTGGTTGTCTTCTTTGATCTACGAATTCGCCCATGCCTAGGAGCCCTGTATCTCTGCCTTTTTTAAAGAAAAAACAAACATCTGAAATATGGTTACAAAAGACAAAATGAGACCCAAATGAGAGAAGGCTAGATGCTAAGGTCAGATGCAATACACAGGATTTGCCCTGGTTTTAATATACATCATAATCATATTTTGGTAAAATACAAGTAATATTGTCTTTTGAAAATTATTAAACTTATTTTTGCAGATGACAAATCACTTGACTATTTATTCAGTGTGTGATTAGAAAGGCTTTTTCCCAAATACCTTCAGTGTAAGGTCTGTGCTAGTGCAAAATCTACAGGGCCAAGTGTCAGGCTGCAAGGATTCAAAAACCATGGCTGAGCCAGGGGTATTTACTAGAAGATTGATAAAGTTGAATGAATTCATATATCTAAAACTTATTCACACAGCAAACACCTGGATTTGAATAAGGATTACAGAAAAGTACAGATCAGTGACAAAGAAAGTTCAGTGAACAATTAAATGTTCTGTTCCAAGACACCACAAAGATGTGACAAATCTGAGACTGTCTGGTTGTGTTTTCTAGCCTACTAATATGCGACTACTTTCATTTATATTTCAGGAATCATGGTTTGCATCAGCTGGAAAACTGAAATCTCCCCATCTTCAGAACATCTTATTTTAGCCTTTGACAAAAATATGATTTTAGGTTATCAAGACCATGCACAAGGGAAACAAACCACAACAAAAAAACGAAAATAAACCAACACCAATACAGAACTATTTTCCTTTCACCCATGCAAAATACTAATGATGGACATGAGTCATTTTTTTAGAAACTTACTAATGAAATGAAAAAGAAGGAATTTATGTAGAAACCACACATGCTTTGTTGCCTCGTGTCTGTTAGATTTTGCAGGAAAATGACAGTAACTGGGAATTGAACAGTTTGGTCACATGCAGCCCCACTCATACTTTCACATTCAGGGAGTATGCATATGCAGAAATAAGTGGAACAGCTCTCATCTTACCTCGCAGCCTCTTCAATCTTTGTTCCCTCCTCCTCCTCCGCACGATCAGCAGCATCACAAAAAGCAGCAAGACCCCAACCAAGATGCAGGAAATGGTCACCAGCATCTTTAGCCCTTCGTTGGTTGCCAGCCCCTCCTCACTTTGCACAACTGACTTAATGAGTGGAGGGATTGTACCTGGAAACAGTGTCATGATATTAGATGCCTATTAATGAAGACAAAAGATTGAGTTCTCAGGGAATGTGGCATGTTATCTGCTTCATTGGCATGCAGAACATTAAGAAGGATTTGTCATGTTCAGGGTGGATGCCATGTTTGCAGGTGTAATGGTCACGTGTACACAACCAGTCACACTGGTAACGAGCTACTGGCTTCAGAGACCCACAAATTATCAGAAATTGAAAAGAGATGCGTTCATAGATGAAAGAAAAACTATGCCCATAACACAGTCAAATACCACCATTAATTTTAAGTCATATTAAATCATTATAAAGCTGCAAGAGATCTCGGAAATACTGCCTATCTATATCACTTCTTACTGTGGGAAACTAACACTGCTGCAACACAGTCATAGTCTCTGCTGGGTTTTTCTTTATAAAGAATGTATTCGACAAAGTTCATTTTGTGCTGCGTACATCAGATGAATCCTTCACACAGAAACATTCTTATATCACATCTTAGAGGCTCAGCAGTGATATTGATCTGAAATTGAGAGAGCCAATCTGATGCTAATTTGCTAAAGAGTGTCTGACATTATACTCATCAGTAAAACAGGAGCGTAGCACTGGATAGAAACAATCAAGTTTTGAGAGTGGAATGAGGGAAATCAATCTACAAACTACTGGCATTGGCAGGCAGCTCACTTTTTCATTTTGGGATATATTTGCATTTTGAATATACCTGGCTTCTTGGAGATACATAATACTTGAACTTTTCAATTCTTTATTTTTTTCTTTATTTCTAAAGGGCGTGAGAAGAATGCAGCACTTTCTTTGGAAGGCTGTTTAGTCATGGAAGGCTGCTCACTCACTTCCTGATTACTATTAAACTGCTGAACGCAACCACAAATGAAGCTATAAAATGTAGATCTGTTTGAAATGAGTAGAAAAAAGCAAGTATTGTGAACTGTGATGACTTTCGATAGAAGCTATTCAATTTTAACCAGCTACACAAACAAAAAAAGTGGCTTCTTGCTTGCTAAAAGGATAGGAGGGTGAGATAGAAAAATGGACATATCCTTTATTCCATTTAAATTTTTCTGCATTGTGTGATATAGTTGTACCTCATTATGCGCCATACAGTAAAAAAAGTGATATGATGCAGTACAATCTGAGTGCCACAGAGAAAAAGTAGAATTTTAAGCTGTTTTTTCAGAGGAGCTATTTGAGTTGCATATAATGAGAAGAGTAGTCCCCTAAAGGAAGAAAACAGGCAGAAAAACTACAACCATCCAAGCCTAAACCAGATACTTCAGAAAATTTATTTTATTACAATTGTGTTTTGAATATTTTGCTACTGTTCCATTGCAGTTCTCTCCCATAATTTTTCTTCTTTTTCTAATTTTACATTCTTGGAACAAACACACAGCAGGATTTTTTCATCTTCTCTGAACTGGGATACAGTCTTTGCACTGCTTTAAAGGCAAAGAAAATACAAGATGACGAAATGAAAATAACTTCAGTCTCATGAAGGTAATACTGATAACTGTCTTTAAATCCCCCTAAACTGTCCTGAATACTAAAGGATCAAATTTTGCTCTGAATTAAAGTCACACAGACCATTGGCTAAGGACTGCTGGGTTCAATATTACCTAAAATTACATCTTACTCTTCTTAATGCTTTGATGCAAATCAAATTAAACATGGCCTAAATTTCAGTTAAACCTTAAATGTTTAAGTAAGTGATTAAAATTTTCCATAGCTCTTCCAAGCAAAGTGTAAACAGGCAGTACAAGCTTAATTAAAAAAAAGTAGGCACTGTAAGTTTATATATCACTCAGATCATGCATTTGTGGATATTCAGCAATTGTATTGGAAATTCCCAAAACCTAAACCTGCTCTCCACTAAGAACAGTGTTGGGTGTTGGTTATGAGTGAAATAGTCACAGCTTTTCTCAGAATAAAGTCCCAGACAAATTGAGACTTGTTTTTGGTTTTTTTAGGTCAATTCACCATTGCCCTTTTTCAACCCACTTTTTTACTGGTGCTTTATAGGAATTGTGATTTGAATGCCTCTGACCTATTTTCCCCTGTGTTGCAGCCCTTCCAGCATCTCCTATTGCACCTTGAGACTTCAGGACTACCAAGTCTTTTCCTGTGTCCTAACTATTCTTCACAGTAGGAACTCCCCTGGTGAGCTAGAATCAATTAGCACAGTTTACAGCAGTTATCAAGCTGATCTAATGTCAGGGCTACTGAGTAGCTGATCTCTGAGTCAGGAAGCTCCTTTGCAGCACTACACGCTACAGCTGCACATTGCTAAAAATATCTCCTTAAGTACTGAGTGCAAATGTTCTGAAAAACAAAGGGCAGGAAGGTCATAAAATCTGTTAGCTGAAAATGGTTAGCTGAAATGTCTATGAAGGGAAAGCAAAAATCGCACACAGATCTGTCATTAACCTTTTGACCTAATTCACCATGAAGAGATTTAAGGTAAAGTGTACTTAGCCATGATATTTCTCAGGAGCTCTATCATAGGTAACAATCAGTTACTGCAGCCCAAACAAGAAGACTGGAAGGCCATGTAACTCAAGGATTTCTAGAGTTTACACAGGCTTTGTCTTAAGACTGCTAAAACTCCTAAGCTTGTTTTTAGCATTTGGTAACCTAGAATTTTCATACACGTATTATCTAATCTACAAAGTACTATCCTTGTATCTGTTTTATCCTAAGGGTGGCTGGATACCCTAGAAAATACTCCTAGAAGCTGGAAGGCACTCATCAGAAGACAAATCAATGGTAGAGGGAGGGTTAGCACTCAAAAGAATAGCTGTCCAAAAAGTTTCCACTGGCCTGCTTTCTGTAAATGAACAATTCACTCTCTATGAAACCAAAAATTTATGCATGGAGTATTGATAGAAAAGGTTGATTTCTAATCATACATGATTTTCCAACTCTGAAGTACCTTAAGCTTATGCAGTTTACCAAGGAAGGAGGTGTGACTCTGTAGGGGCAAGTTTTGCTTCAGAACCACTGAAACAGTTCTTCTATGAAATCCCTTATATAGGAATTTACTATCTTCATTTTCATTAATGGTAATAATAATAGTCAATTTATTATTTTAGTTTTGAATCAAATGTAACAAACTTAGAAAAACTGAAAACTGAAATTTGCTTTTGAAGCTATGCTTATCTCTCTCAACCTTGCGGTCAGTATTTGAGATCGTGCTGCCTCTCTAAGGCACAATAGATTCCTAGCAGACCATGGTTGACAAACAAAACCATCAATGCTGTAAATATGAAATTTTCTAGCTGACCAGAGGCAGTGGCCCAGGAAATTTAATGCTACTAACATTTTTATTGTTTCATTTTCTCACTTTTAAAGATGCCATGTAGCAACACACAAAATCAAATGGCATGCAGGTCACAGTATGTGAAACCAATGTAAGAATCATCACATAATCAAACCCCAGAGTCTGACATTTCAAATTGGCTCATTGTAAGCATAAATTTGATTTCAATGCTATCAGTGGGAGTTCAAGGCTCTGTACTTGTGTTTTCATATAATCTCATTTTAAGTTATGGATTAAGACTGTTTATATATGTTACAATAATTGTGGAAGTAAAAAAAAGATCACTGCAAGTTGGATGCTCCCTGTAGAAAAATACTGGAAAGAAAAGAGCATGGACTAAGTAAAGGGGCAAGAAATGAACTCATAATACTTGAAACAGTTATTATTGATAACATCTTTACTGATGAGTAAAACAGGTTCTAAGTGTATCTTGGTAAGACCTGGCATAATTTGTATAATAACTACTTGGATCTTGGTTTCCGGTAGATTTTGCTGAGGCAAAATCTTCATCTTAATTTTTCAGACTGTCTGAATTAACACGAAAACTGGGTGACAGCCTGTCCAAATGATATTTTCTCAGAAAAACATGAGAGGATGTGCTACTTGCAAAAGGGTGAGCCATAAGGCCACATGTCGTGAATCATCTGCAAGAACTGTTGAGTACCTAGCACAAACACTGGGATAGCATTAGTGGATGCGTAAGATGCTGGGTTTTAAACCCTGCCTGATTCATATCCCGCACTTTTGGCTGGGAATGGTCCCTGTTGCTTGATCATCCCTGATCCATACATGGGTGATGCCCTGGAGAATGCTAGTTTGTGTGGGACAAAACTGTGGCAGGCAGATGTGTTACCAACACAGTTATGAATGATTAGCAATTTGGTGCTGTTGCAGGACACTTATCTGTTCTTGTTCGAACTTGCTCACTAGTCCTGTTGTTTTATTTAACAGTACCTAGGTCACCAAGTGGTTGCACAATACAGCACAATATCCCTGGAAACACAACAACATTTTACACTGGATCTCTCCAGAACAGCTCTGGCAATTCACGCTAGAGCAATTCAAAGAGATCACCATCTGGAGCAATCTGTACTGCCTTTCTGCCAGAAATAGTCATTTCCCACTATAGAGTCAGAAGCACACATGTGCCACCATCACTTCCAATAAATATGCCAGGATTCAAGCTTTAGTGAGTGACAAATGGGCATGTTTGCTCTTGTCCTCTTGTTCTGCCTTTTGCAGGCTGGGCAGTAACCCCTGGCAGAAGGGCAGTGTGCAACAATTCCTTCATCCCCTGTGTCCTGCTGCTGGGCATGACAAAGCCATCTGTCAGGGCCATTAGTTTCACTCTTTCCTGTACCTAAATAGGGATAATAGCATTGCCATTGCTTTGCCCTTGGAGGATGTTATCCAGAGGCTTTCCCAGAAGACAAGCTAGTTAGCTGCTCTGTTGTGTCATGTAATAGGTTTTGAGTTGTGTCGCAAGGACATTGCGTGGAATAGCAATGAGGCCAGTCACTGCCATGAACGGCTGCAGGAACCAATTGTACAGGAGACAAAAATTTCATGGAAGAGATACATGAAATGCTAGCAAGTGCTTCTGAGAGCACTGGAATTAATGACACCTAGTGTCCTATGATTACATGGGTTGATTGACTTTGTTGCTGGAGCTTTTCCTCAGTGAGGACAAATAAACAATTCCTTTTTTCTGCCTATTCTCATGAAATCAGCAGGCATTTTACATTTTTGAGACTGTTGCCCCTCTGTCATCATGGCTAGCAAATTCAAAGAGGGTTTATTGGGGAAAAAAAGAAGGAAAAGCAAAAAAATCTCATAAAAATATAGAGTAAAAGCAGTATCTCAGACATATAAATAAAAACATATACTTACTGCCATCATAATTGAGTGTTGCAAATTTGGCTTGTTTCTCTGCACAGCCAGCACTGTTGCACACTCTCATTTGCAGTTCGTACCAGGTTGCTTCCTGGAGGTCATACAGTATGTAGGATTTTGACAGGGATGTCCGCTGAGCGGTTGTCCAGACTGTTGTCCCAAATGGCCGGTACTCCAGGGTGAAGGAGGTGATGGGGCAGCCACCATCATTCCAACCTATCAGGTTCAGCCTCACTCTTGTGGTATTGATACTAGCAAAGAGTTCCTGTTCCTTTGAAAACTGTGGCTCTAGAAGCAATGATATATTCCAAATGAAATTCTGAAGTATTACAGATACAGGACTCTCAAAAATACAAAATTACGAGAATAACTTCTTGGACAATCCTAACTGCATCTTAAACTTAACATCTATACATTCAACTTCCACGCCCCACTCCCCTTCCTAAATGCTTTTTTCAAGCTTTGCACCAGACTTGCAAACCTAAATTTTAAATCAATATGTGAAAAAAATATCTATAAATCCCTGCTTGGAACTCAGTTGCTGGTTTTCATGGACTGGCAAGAGTCTGCTTGTAAACCTAGTGCAGACGCTTCATCTCCATAAATGCTCCTGCTCACTGCTAGGCAAAAAAGGAGTTCAGAAAACCACATAAAATACCATAGAAGACAAATACACTTCAAGATTGTCCACTGGTGCCTTAGTCTTTTTTCTAGTCTACTTTTTTTTTTGTAGTCTACAATTTTGTTTGAGAGTACAGAGGTTTTCATTTGTGGAAAAATATAACTTTGAAGAACTTGCAAGTAAAAATCAAATTTTTAAAAATATTGATATGTTGACTTGCACGCAACATATTTGAAAATAATATATACTTTGAAATTTGTATTTCTGAGTTAAGATGTTTCCATTCTGAAAGGGGATGACATTTCTATTTACTTTTCCTCTTTTGGGACTAAATGCTGGTTTATGTTGATATATACGTTAAAGTTTTTTGACTGTTCTACATAATACAGAGGTAATGACAGTAAAAATGTCACCTTGGAATTGAAATAATGGTGGACAAGATAGGTCATGAAATGTTATTTATATTACACTGTAGAGCACTTAAAAGTATTATTGCTATTTGCTTAGCAGAAACAAAATATTTTTACTATTGGAGGTTACACCTAATGTGATGAAAAATATCTACAATGTATTTTTAATTCTACATAACAAAGGATAACTTAACCAATGGGAGGGTTTTTTTTCCATTTTTGTGCCTTGATGAGCTGTACCAAAATGTACTCTCTTTTCCAAATTCTACAGGAATCTAAAAGAAACTGGTGATTCCTGGTGTGTATTATCAACTATTTCAACTGGCTCCGTTAATAGCTTTGGATAGAGATGTTTCCGGAGCTCTCATGTGTCAGCTTTATAAATCAGTAGTACCTGGTTTACTCTGTAGGTTTAGCACAGGTAGTTTCCAGGCTATATACCAAGTCCTAGAGACACGAGAAAGGTCAGGAGATTTGTTTTCTCATGAACCATTTGGATGTCATCTGAAGTGTGTGTAAATCTTACATTTCATGCAAAGAAAACTAGAACACTCAATTTCTAATTCTCTAAATTTCCCTTTTTTTAAAGGTTAGCAGATCAATCTTCCTGACTACTGATAATCTCAACTTGGACACAGCTAATCTGCAGTCTCCCCTGAGCTCCAGCAAGTCATTTTAATCACATCCACTGCATTCCAGGTCTTTCCTATGCCACTGAGTGTCAAATGAAGGGTTCACCTTATTGTGATGCTTGGGAGATCTGCAGCAGAACAGGTGTGACGAATAGCGTAAAGAAGAGTAGATGTACCTTACAATTGGTGAAGAGATGCAAGATGAGGTGATCTTTAGAGCATTATGCAAACCTACATCACTCTGTTGACTTAGGGGTAAGATGTTCTGAAGTACAACTTTAGGAGGGTCTGTTGCAAAATTCACTCATAATCCGACATATTCTACCATCAGCTACCGGGACTGTGGGACCCACTGCTGAGCTAGCTAAGAATTCCACAAATTTTGGCTGTATTGCCTTGGAGAACTTTATGCAAACTTCTTCTTTTCCTTTGACACTTATTCTGTTCAAATGGTGCTACTTGCATGCCTCCTGCAGTACCAGCGTGAAGCAGAAATGAGACATTGGCTTAATTTCCTCCACACATAAATGTGCTCCCCACCTTCCTTTGACATCCAGACAAACAAATCCCTGAATTTGTACAACAGGAGAGGAAACAATTTCTTTATGGCAATAGTGCTAGTTAGAATTGCTATAGCCTCCGATAGCGGAGGCACACCCTTCCCAAATATCTATTAATTAATCTTAGAAAAAAATGGTTAAAAAAATAAGGAAGGCAAATCAGGCAGCATGTGCTCCAAGTGTGACAGTGACAGCCTCTTTTGTCGCAGCATGGACACCATTGGAAATGTTCCCAAAGCCAGTAATATTAAAATATCCAAGTCTGCCTTCTCATCAAACCAAGTTCAACAGCAGAATACAACAGCTTTAGGTGAGCAAAAGAGATAGAAATCAACGTACCTTTTCCAAGTGTTTTGGCCTCAATGATCTCGCTGATGCGCCCTGGCCCCACTCCATTCTGAGCAGTTAGAGTAAACTTGTACCAAGTGCCACATTTCAGTGTTTCTAAACGGTAGGACCTCTCACTAGGGCTAATGGGAAAACTACCCCACTGCTCACTGTTATCTTCTGAGTACTGCAAAATATAACCTGGAGGAAAAGCACAGACAGCAACAATAAGCCAGACAGACCCCCGAATTCCACAGGTAATACGACAAGTGATTTTAAAGACCCAATAAAACTAGAAAAATCCCATGGACAGGAAGACATGCAGCTCTCCCCTGACTAAAAGATACCAGGCAATGCATTTTGCCTACCCTTACAACAGCTTAAATACCATTTTCATGATCACTTCAAAGGGAAAAGAAAGCGATAGACATTTCTAAATACCCTTCAATCATCAATAAAGACCAGATGATGAACATGGACCCTCAGAAATGAATGAGTATAGATTATATGTCTGGCAAACCAGAGAGAACAACTGTCATAGCAGCCGAGGGTACACTGGAAGAAAGTGATTAAATCTGTGATTACACCATCACAAAGAGCAACTGCAATTTACTCAAAGCCGTTATCACCATGATAGCGCACATTAAGAGCTGACAGAAATACAGATTGCTTTGTTTTTCTATTTTTTGAGCAATTCATAATCATATACTAACCGTATCAACATATGATAATTTAGTAGCAAGTTGTAATTAACCTGAATTACATTACCTCGGATAGAGCTGCCACCATTGTCTCCAGGTATCCAGGAAAGAGTGATAGAGGAAGATGTAGTTTTGGATACAGTGAGTCTTGGCTGGTCTGGTGGGACTAGATGGGAAATAGTTAAAAATAGATACAAATTATTAGATGTGATCTTAAACCCTTCTAACAGTCATTTATCAAATAACTGTTTTGAGTTGCAAAAAATGCAAATGATTTCTGTCAAAACGTCTGTTTAGTTGACATGCTTGGTTAAGACAAGAACAGACAAGCTCTCATTTTTTATATTTAATTTTCTACACAATTTTGTCTTTTAGTTCTCAACCCTTGCTTTTCTCTGAATTTTTTTGTACCTGTCCTGTCGGGCCTAAATAGCACAGGAGCTATCCAGCCATTATTTTTCATTAATTTCTGTATACCTTTTAGAAAGTAGCTGAAGTTTTAGTGGTGGGAAACAGATGTTGACTTGCATATGATGACCCCCTCGTGCATGTGTTTGCAGGCTAGTATGGTAAAAGTAAGAATAAAAAAAAAGAATAATTTCAGTTTCTGTAACTGTAACTTTGAGTGATAACAAGGTAGTATACATAGATCTGTGAATCCTCTGTGTAGATCCATAACTCTTCCACATCACATCATCTATTCATGGAGGCTATTAATATAAAGAAGACACAGCCCTATCAGCAAAGGCTGAACGAACCTGGACACATTTCTGTTCTCCTGCTCCCCATAAATGCTATAGCTGTTTCTCCACTGTGAGATTTAAGAATGGTACGGTTTCCAGGACCAGTTCCTGATAGAGTGCAGGAATAAGATAGAGGTCTCATTTCCCATCCTCTGCCTTGTGTCCCGTTTCTTTCAGAGGAAAATCCAATGTGAAAGGACAGAGAAGGAGTCATGCTATATTGCAGTAAGTTGTCTAGGGTTGGGAGACTGCCACTGGGAACTGAGACAAGGAATTCGGACTGGAAATGGCACCGGAAACTGGGACAGCTTAGGCTAAGCCTACGTGACCCCAAATTGCACCAGTGGTTGGCTTCTAGAGCTCAATGCTCAGGGGCGAAGTGGCAAAGTAGCTAGCTTTCTCTTCTCCTTGAAAAATCTGTCATGAGTCTACTGTATAAAAGGTGTCTACTGAGCCAATATGATGCTACCTAGTTACAATCTGGAGAGCTCATCTTTGAATCCTGCCCGAGTCACTTAACTAGTCCTGTTGTACAAGTGAGGTTAGCAGAATGATGGCACAAAACCAGTAAGGCCATGGAGGACACTGTTTGCTAAAACAGCAAAGAATGGCAAGTGAAACTCCAAAGAGCTAGTCAAATTAGTATTAGAGCCCTGAAGGGTAAATATTCATTAACACTTCACCCATGTGCTTTACATCTGCATTTCCAGGTTCAGAAACTGAAAGAGGGAGAAAGGGAAGTTCCTGTTTCCATCCTTTGCACTGCTCTAGTCATGCACAGCTGCACTGTGTCTCATTTGTTTTACACATTATTTTCTCAACAAGTGTTATTAGAAATTACTCCAAGCACCTCGAAACACAGCCAAAATTGAGCTCACTGCCTCAGGAAGGAGTGAGGCAGGGACAGTGTTCATCATGGGAAGGGATCTGAGAAGCAGTGGCAAAGCTGGGATGGAAAGCGAGGGGAGAGAGACACCAAGGTAGTGACACCTCCTCTGGTCAATGCCACTACAAGAATGGGAAGGGGGAAGATGTGTCAGCGACTACTGCCGGCAGGAACTGCCATTTCTCTGCTGAAGTGATTGCTCGACAGTTAGCAGCCCATAAGCAAAGCAGGATAGAAGTCACAAATGCTCTGTTGTGTCCAGCAGCTGGCTGCCAGAGGCCATTGCCTGCTTTGCCTGTGTTTAAGCGGTAGCTCTACCTGCAGAGTGAAACTCCAGGAAAAGCTCCCCGCTGCAATTCACTCCCAAGTCATCACATAGCAAAACAATGTGTACAATGTGTAGTGGAGGTTGCTGGTTTACAGCTATGGACTAGTTCAAAGAGAAGTTGATTTTACTGCCTTTGTAGGGTTAAATAGTGCTGAAGAAAACAAAAGATAGTTGATGTTCTGAAGGAAAATTTCCTATATGAGATGGATTTATTCCATTACTCTGACTGACTTAGCTGAATCCATGGAGAGTGACTGCACACATTACACTGTGAAAGATTTAGAATAAAACCTTTCATCATAGATTCACCCTACCTACAAAAGATGATGGCCCCACATAATGAATGCCAGTTTTTCCTGTCCCTCTGGGAAGTAATATTGATTTACTGCAAGTAACAGCAAGGATATGCAATTTTGAAAGTACTTAGTAAAATATAAATATGAAGTTTCCATTTCATAGCATTCTCCCTCCCTAGTTCCTGTTTTGGTCATGCTTCAAACATCACAGAAGAGTATCTTTAGGCTATGTTAACATACACTACAGCATTTCTTTCGAGCTTTAGTGGATTGGTTTATACAGAGAGAATTGCATTTCGGTTGAGACAATCTGTGTTCTCTTACATTTGACACTGGAAATGTAGATTGCATATCAAGGGACAAGAGAGTGAGTGGCTGTAGCACGGCCCATACTCCCAACTCAGTTATTTGCTTCCTTGTGATACAACACTTTGCAGTCAAGTGAAGCTCCCAGGATCTGCTTTAGTATAAGTGAGCAAGGAAATCTCCTGGGTAGTGAATTCTCGGTATGTGATTATACATGCTCTGTTTCACATTATGTTAATGGATATTCCTAGATTTTCTTTGCTTTTATACATATCGACACCATAATGGATACATTATATACATTTCAACATGCATATAAAAAGTAGCTGGCAGCAGGCGCTAGTTGAAGTTGTAGTGATGTTTCGTTTTAAGTGTTTCTTCATATTCACCATCCGTAAAATTCTGCTCTTACATAATGAAGTTTTTTCCAAGGTGTTAGTACAGAGGCAAAGTTCTGTTGATAGCTTTTTGGAAGATGAAGAAAGGCCTTCAGCTCTTTCTGAATTTTACAGTATTTAAATGATACATATAATATTTGCGAAGAGAAGGCAAAAGTTGGTATTTTCTTTGTGAAGAACTAGAAAACTGAATGCAAACGTTCAGTTGTCAACCTTACAAAAGTTTACATAGAGACTTAAATGCAAGTGTGTGAAACACTCCATCAAAAGCAAAACATTTACTATATCATAAAGTGCTGATGGCCGAGTCAGAATGACCTGCATAGTATTTCACGTATTCATTTGGAAGAATGAAATTTGTATTAATACACATTATTTCACGTATATCTGTAAACAGACATACCTGTGCACTACCAGTACATAGTACTTAATAGTTGTGATTAAAAATTATCAGATAGAATGGATGGATCAAACAGTCTTACCTTGTACCTGCAAATTCAAAATTATTTCATCTGATCCCCAGTTGTTACTGGCCACGCAGCTGTAGTATGCAGAGTCTTCTGCTTTCACAGTACGGATGACAAAGCTGCCATTGCTAAAGATGCTTCTTCGCCCATCAATCATCACTAGACTGGGTGTCCCGTTACTGCCTCACAGGAAACAAAGTGCATACATTAAAGAAGTTACAATCAAAATTACTCAGAATTGGAATTTCTTTTGAAGCAACTAATAATGGAAAGGAAGAAAAGGGGTGTGGGTGTGGTGTCCTCCTTTAATAAAGACAGTCAAGGAATATTTTCTGCTAGGAAGAACCTGCCATTTGCCAAAAGAATGCACATATCCTGGCCTCAAATTGAGTCAAAATGTGAACTCAATCCCTCTTTAATTATCTGATATTTCATAAAAGTACCAAAGGAAGAATAAAAGGAAGTTCTTGGGCAGAAGTCCACCCTTACAAAATTATAGCTATTGGTATCAATGTACAAGATGGTTTCACAGTACTGCAGTATCACTGCTTATGCACTGCTCAGCTGAAAATTAATGTCCAGGATGAACATTATTGTCCCTGTGTCCTACCTAGTGAGTCTGTCAAACTGTGAAACTAAAAATGGATACAAAATAATGGAAAACTAGATACATGCAAGACATGTACACTGCACTCCACAGCACAATTCAATGTATCAGAGACTGCTTTCTCAGACTAAATCTATTTAGTGTGCTAGAAACTTAAACAGAAAAGACTCTTAGGTTTTACATTTTGAATGCTTTACATTCACCCCTTCTTCATAACTTCTCCATTCTGATACCTTCTAACCACCACACTTAATTAGTTTTAGTTCAAAGAATTTCTGAACTCCTCATCTGCTTTGATTGTGTGCAGTCTCTGCAAATGGTCCTTCTTCCTGACACAGTCATTCAGGATCACCTACATCACAACCCTTAGGATTTTAAGCAAAAGGACTTTAACTGAGCTATACATTTAGTTGCTGGTTACCTATCCTTCATCCATTTGACTGTCGGAGCTGGGTCTCCAACAGCTTTGCAAGGGAGGACAATGTCCTTCATCCAGGGAGTTGTCACCGTGCCACTGAATGTCAAAATCCTGGCAGGAGCTGAGCAAGAGAGAACAAGAAAGCCTGTAATGAGGTGTCCATTCATACGGCCTTGAAAGGGAAAAACAGACATACAGAGTTAAGCAATGAAAACCAAACCAATCTCTTTCAAGCTGTACTTTTAGGAAACCAATTACTTTTAACTCTTAATATCAGCATTTATTCAAGCACAAATAATATATTTTAGTATCTGGAAGACAAGTAACTCAAAGAGAGATGAGGTGGAGAACTGGAAGAGTCCTTGTGGAGAAAAAGAGCAAAACCAGTTATTTATCATCGTTATTGTTTTTTATGTATTTCATAGTAGAAATGATGGATGAAAATTATGTCCAAGATATACTTCTCTAAAAATTTCCTGCAGGAAATTTCCACATTACACAGGTATCTTACAAAAGCTAAATTATTGATACAACATCATTACAACAACTATGCTATTAAGCAAAATAAAACTTCATGTATGAACATGTTAGTACATTGCAAAGAGTCTATCTGAAATCCACAAATATGAACAAAACCTTAAGTCAGTTTGTGTCAGCTCTCAGAACACCCAAATATATCAATAAACATATCACTCCTGTAGTTTCAGTTTCTAACATACAGAAACACAGAGGTTGTATTGGAGCATCATTGAATGTTATTACTCAAAACCCACCCTTGATAGAAATCAATTAGAAAAATAGTAAAATGAGAGCGAGCATCAAATATAACTGGGACAGTTACTTTCAAAAAAACTCTCAAAAACATGCATAAAGGAACAGACCATGAAGAGGTAAAGGAAATGACTTGGGTAGGCTGCGGTGAGACTGCAGATATTAATAAAAAGAAAAGATTTCATAGATTACATGATCAGTTTTGACTGTGTTGCCTATGTTCTCTTCAAGTATTGTTGAAGACTACACTTCTTGACAAATTCTTCTCTGGTCAAAATTTTAATCGAAAACACAAGAAGTAGCTCTTTAAAGACTTACAGTAATGGACAAAGTCAATATTAGGTAATGGGGCAATATTACTTTCCTAACAGCCAAGCATCGACACGTCCCGACCATGGCTAAACAGCAGCTGAAGAACCCTAGCTCCCTCCTTCTGGCAGCTCCCCAGCAGGAGGGTACTGCAGCATGTGCTGCCCTGAGAAGGTGGAACACCAGAATTACGCAAGGAAACCAGTCAGTAAATTTCACGGCACAATCTTGTTTTCCACTGTGGCACTCCTAATGCTCTGTCTTCTAGAAAAGATTTACACAGGCCTGTACTGCCACTAGCCATGGGCTACTTAACCAAGCTAACTGAAACAGAAAAATGCTCAGTCTACCCAGGAATGATGTGAAATGCTGACTGCATTGAAATCAGTGTTAGAGGGCTCATTTTTCTTCGGTGGTGCCAGGTTTTCATTGCCCGAGATGTGTAATGGTACTCATGCCAACTTTAAAAAGCAGCAGGACATGCTATGAGCTGTGACTGTCTATAAAACACATCTGTAAGCATCTGGACTGCTCCTAGCAGCTGCAGGGCATTCGGAGCAATGGGGGTTAGAAACTCAAATTCCTGTTCTATGCAAAATTCCCTCTGTAACACAAGACTTAAAAACTCATTCAAAATGAACTATTAATCCTTTTCTCCCTGGCTTTCCTACCTCTACATTGTTTCTCAAAGTATTCAGCTATGCTGCCAGCTACTGTGAGCCACGGGAGCTTTATTCAGCATGTGGGCAATTCAGCTGCAGGGCTTACCTCTGTTATTGAAGCTACCCAAACGCTTGCCAGCTACCCACTGGCCTTAGATTAGATCGCCTGGTACTGGATTAGGACTGTGTCTGTTCCTATTTTTTTGCAAATTACCCAATCATTAATTGAAGATGAAGAGGTGTCTTCACAGAGCAGTGCATTCTCTTATGCTAATGCAGCTTTCTGTATATTTGTTTGTTTGAATTATGAATCCTATTATCTACATTTACCGTCACAGAATAAGAAACAGGCAGAAATTGTTTTCAAGAAGCTGTAACACAGGGTGGTTTTTTTTCTTTATCTACATGACACAACCAAATTTTAAAGGTAAACTGTACAGGAAAACTGACCAAGAACTATGACACTGCCGCTCAGCCTAATTCAAATAAAAGAGTCATCAATGAATACCCTGGGTCAGAAGGTTTTTCATTTATTTGTTACAGAATAATACCCGTTGTATTCCAGTATGATGATTAAAGAAATAGACAAATGAGGTCTGTGTACTATCATGTGAGACCAACATGTTGTTAAAAAAATTAAAACCCCAAAGCAACATAGACACAGGAAGGCAAATATGTTCCATAGTAATGCTCAGGTAGTCTACAAGAACAAGGGAAACTCAACATTAAAGACAGGATCCCCAGAGGATCAGACTGCCATGGGTCTAGATCTATTATTGTCATGGATTTTGCAAATGCCATTCTCCATCAGTTATGGACAGGAAACAAGAGGAACAAGGTACGTGCAGGCTTTTCTGTCTTTTAGATATATTTCATAGGTTAAACACATCTCTCTAGTCAACACTGACTCTTAAATTGAGAAGGGAGGCACAGCCTGCTTGCATGGAGACTGAACTTTCATTGCTGTGATTATTTTCTGTTTGTTGGGATTTTTGGCTTATTTTTGTCAGGTAATTACAGAGAATAACAATCTGTTCCAAGAAATGCAGACACTAAAGAAAGAAATGTTAACTTGAATTAAGCTTTCATTTAAATTGAACTATCCATTTCACATCAAACCCCTATCTAGACATTTGCATTATTCTCAAAGGGGTTCTTAAAGGGGTTATAATTAAGTTGACATAATTCAATTCAAAGTTAACTCTCATTACCTGTCATGATGGTATCATTACTTGGACAGTTACTGTGAAATAAGTGGAGAAATAAAGGAAGCAAACAATTTCACAATAATGGCACATTGGATGTTCTTGCACTGGGGACTTTTCTTAAAAATCAGGCTATAACTGCTTCTAACCTTGTGATGCACCACTTGGTTCAGATATATTAGGGGGTGAAAAAGGTCTTCCAGGCTATTAGCTCTGCCCATCCCTCTTCATTGTGCATCCGCAGCCTTTATCACTGATCACAGCTTTCTCCCAGCTCTCTAAAAGTCCCAGTGATGCATTCACTCAGGAAATCTTGTAGATGATACAATAATTTCTAACCTGGCAACATCCAAAGTTCATAAAATTGCTATCTCTTAGTATTCCTAGTGCCCATTACAGCCTCCACAAATGGATTATTCATCACTTTTTCAGTGTTAAGTGCATGTAAGAGAGGCTTGCCCTTATCATCTATTGCAGATTTTATACTGGAGTACCACTACTAGCTCTAACATTGACTGGACACATTCTACCATCCTTCATAATAAAGTCTTGCTCACACTGACTTGTCTATATTGAAGTAATTCATTAATTTTCCTTACAATCCCCTTGTCTTTTCATACAAGCTATTTTTAAGTTCACTTATTTGTCATCATGGATCATATTAAATAAGCTTTGGAAGAGCAGAATTAATTCCCATTTCTGGGAAGCTTGTTCAGTTGACGTACATGTGGGTCAGTTTGTAACTTTTTTGGTTTTGGTAAACCAAGAGCAATCACCTACTACATTTCCTCAGAACTAGAGATTATGCCTCTTCGTACCTGCAAATCCTGCATTGTTCTGTATTCATCTTGTCTGAACTCCTCCCACTTTTTTAAATGCATAGGAGATGGAGAAAGAGAACTTCTAGTGCATTATGTGCACGGGTCCCTTCACGCTCCTGGGTTTGCTTACACCCTCAAACTATTAGTATTGCACCATATTGTTGCCTAATTGGTTTTTCCCTTACTCAAGCATCAATATTTATGTTTTATTTTTGTTTCCATTTTTTTTTTCATCACTCCACATCCATTACTTGCAGGTAACAACTGGCCTATGAGGGGGACCACCATGAAACCTTGCCCTGTTTCCCTAAGGTGTTTTTCATGGTCTTCCTTTACAGATATCCTTTACATTCCTCACCCATCTTTAAGATCTCAACTTCAGCCTCACCGATATTGAAAATGCAGTATGCAGTTATCTTACAAGAAATCAAAAATGGAAAGATCTAGGATTTCAGATCCATCAGATTGTTCATAGCCACCATCTTTCTGGTCACTCCTCTAACACTGTGTAGCTACTAAGAGAAAAGCTTTGAAAGACTGTGCAAAAAAATGCCAGAAAGAAACTGAAAGTAAAGGTGACTCTTCTCATCTGGCTTGTTCCAACTCAGGCCTCTTTAGCTTGCTAGACCCTCCCTGCATTTACACTGTTACATCTTCCATTGTGATCTACACGATTAACCATCCATAATAGTTAATCTACCATTATAAAACTGGTTATCTTCCAACTAGGTAGGTAGGAACAGTAAGTATTCCTATGGTGGTGGTATATCCTCTTCCATGCAGAAAATGCTTTCATGTTCTGACCGAAGTTCTGCAAAGCTTTTTTAGAAAGTATCTGTCATCATAAAACCCTACACATTTTATTTTACATTACTGAATCATTAGCCACAGGACTGAGGAATTAGCATGCTTGTAAAACTGTAAAGTCGACTAAATGCATCTATCTCTGCGACTCTAGGGACCTGTCTGATACACTGTTCATACTGGCACATTCTACGATGTCACCAATTTCAGTGGGGAAAAAAGTGAGTCTGAAGACCCTACGTAGAGACTGAGTACTGATAGGACTTCTTTCACCTTTCTGTCTAAAACATTAGGTCTCTATTTCCAAGCCAAGGTACTATAGTGTTGAAAGTATCATGTCTCACAGTACAGGTAAGGCAGAATTCATGAGCCCAAGCAATATCTTTTAATAGAACTATTAACACAGCTGGGAAAAAATATGTAGGATTTCAGGCACATTATCACTTCTTCATATCTGAAATAGAAGTAGCAAACTTCAAAGCTAATGCAAGTTGAGAACAATTGTTCAGAGTTTAGATATGTTAATCACACCGTTTTATACAGAAGATAGCTCTTGTGGAGTACACAAGAGATATTAGTAAGGAGGAGAATGATAAAGGAGTTATCTTGTATGGCAGAAAAAAAAAAGACACATCCAGAAGGGGAGGAGGATTATCTGCAAACCCTCTGTACCCAACAGAAGAGTATAAAAATTGCTCCAAAAAGCAATTTCTTTCCTTCTAAGGTAGGTGGGATGAATTACCCCCTAGAGGAGCACGTCATTCTCTCTCTGCTGACTACAGCAAAAGCTTGGGCAATTAGCTGAGAGTTGTCACCTAACTTTTGGAGAGAACTTTAGTTACTCCTAACAAATCCCACTCTCAGTAAGCAATGAGGCATAAAGAAGCCACGTGCTAATTATAACAGTAATTGGCATTGTAATGTTCTGGATTGCTTTAAAAAGCACTGTCATCGTACCTTTAGCTAGCGGTTCCACAGTGATAATCTCACTGCTGTTGCCTCTTCCTGCAGCAGTCACTGCAACCACCCAGACACTGTACTGGCGATTCCGGCTCAGGTTGGGGATTCTGTAGGAAAATGAGTCGGGAGAGGCTTCAAACTCGCTGATTACCTGTGGTGGAAGAGACAAATGTTTCCAGACTAAAATAAACAGTATTTGGAGAAAGGCTGCTAAACTGAGTGCTATAAAGCCTGTTACCTCAGGGTACAGATGGCATATGGCATTAAACAGAACAGACATAATAACCTGTTGCAGTCAATTTATATTCGGTGAATTTGGGCCTATATTTTGTTTACAAATCGCGAGGGTTTTTTCGTATTGGGACACTGAGGTATCTGTTTATTTTACAGGGTTGGCTAAGCAATTTAAGTGAACATATTTGACAAATTTTAACCATCGACAGGCCTGACCAACCACTTTTATACAAAACTTTCTCAATAGAAGATTCAGTCCTGCATCTGCTGCAAAATCTGGAGTTTGTTACTCAAGACACATTTTTGGTCACCTACAGCCATTGTGCTGTTATCCCTGTGTTACATTGTGTTCCTTATCCCTGGGTTTGGTGGCTTATTCCTTCAGTAATGGAGTGAATCAAAAAATCAAATTGCATTCTGTAACAGAAGTTGAAACTTCCTCCAGGTCTAATTTTGTTTAATCACAAAATTACTTCCGTTCAAAGATTCCCAGCAGAAGGTCATCTCAGCGATTTAGCCTCATTAGCAGGAAAGGACAAGCACTGAAATGCCAGTTGAGGCTACTCTTGCACTGTCACTCAAGTGCCTGGGCCGTGGGCTGCAGCAAACCCAACAGGCTGCTAAGCAGCATTTGTTTCGCAGTGAGATGTACAGTTTACTTGAAGTGATCTGTGTGAGGAAAGGTGTGGAAGAATATATGGATTCCTCTAGGGTACGTGGGCATTGTGCACCTCAGCACATCCTCCACAGGATACTCGACTCCTTGGTGAGGAAACCTCACCAGCCTTGAAGATTATTACAATGTTCAGCATAGCTAGTTTTATTTCTGACATAGGCTTTGTGATTCTTGTACGTAAAATAACGGGATAATGAACCATTAGAATGAATAATGAAGACTTACTTCCCTGTGCAATACTGATCATGGTTATGGCTAACTAATACTAGGCTAAAAATAATTATAATGTTAATGACGTAGAAAAGAAGATTTTACTAGGAATCAGCATTAAAAATAATGCATCATTGTAATCTAAACTTGATTCAGGCTGGCAGAAAATATGCAAGGAGTCTCTTTGATATACAAATATCTGCTGGTGGTAAAGGCCACTTTCATCTTATTAGCATTTCAAAAGGCAGGTTGACCTGAAAGCATTGGAATGTATAGTCCTTCAAAGTGAATTTGAAATAAATAAGAGATGGTATCATTAAACACTTCTCCAGCGCAAATGGGTAGCCAATTTCAGCTAGTGAATGGGTCACTGCCTTTCTGTATTCTTAAACTGGCACCTCTTATAGCCAGGGGAAAAGAGGAGTTCATCTCATCTCACTTTTGAAATCTAAAGTGAAGGCACCTGAATCTAAGCCAGGCATCTTGACTCCCTTTAGAAACCAAAGAAAAGCTAACTTCTGAGGCAAGGTTCTTCTGGTCTATTTGAAACACAGACATTGCAGTGGGATGAATCATTCATCTATGTTTTGCCACCAATTATAGAAGTGTCCATATAACTAGTACAGGTATAGTTGTCTGTGCTGAAAACATTGAAAATTAATGTGCTTGTTATCTAAAATACTTAACTCTCTGGCTTTTATACAAATGTGTGCCTGTATTTGCTTCTACAAGAATACATCCTGTTTCCTTCATGGAGGCTAACATTTCTGGAGAGACTGGTTTGCTCCAGCTAAAAGTCATCTAGGCTCAATACAAGCCCAAATAGTGAACCTGCCATACTTTCTAGCCAATCTCGATGCTCCTGCCAAAAGGCCATGTGAGTTTGTCCCATTTAGCAAGCATTTGCCTGGGTTTCCACTTCTGATATGAAGAGGTCAGAGCAGGCAGAGACTTCTATTATTATGTGAAATATTACTGCAGGTTTTGAGAATTATCCATCTTGACATTTACACAAGAATATTGGACAAAAGCCCATATCTTGACAGGCTGGATCTTTGTGAGGTCATATATAAAAATTAATATATTGATCATGGAACAGGAGGCTGAAGTTTAATATTCATGAGGCAGCATTTCCTAGACTTAATTTGAAAGTCAAACAGGCTAGGCTGTCTCTGGCACTTAGGCTCCACTCATTAATGCAGATACCTAGCACAAGCTACTTCTAAACCACCTATTAACATGGGACATAGATACAGCATTTAGGAACTCCTAACCATTACAGACTTCCTTATTTCTAAACCTTCATTCCACCAAGCACCAATACAATTAAATTTACACGGGTTTTTTCCACTTGATGAAAGACGTATGGCTCCCTTTGGAAGCCACTCCTAATACTGCAGATCTGCTTCTAATGCCTCGCTGCTCTGCTCCTCTCTGCAATGACAGAGACTGAGACAGTCAGACAGACATACATCCTGCATAACATTTCTAAACACCACTTGGAGCAACCTGGTTTGAGACTTCATGTTTGGGATAAAGTAGGCAGCTAAGCAGAAAAGGAAAATCTCAGCCTTGGAACTACAACACTGGCACTAAGTGCTCCTGCTCTGATGGATGGACATTAAAGGCAAAAATAAAAAACCCAAACCATACTCCAAAAGTCCTCTTGTTGCAATGTAATCAGCTAGAAGAATGGGCAGTATTGTCTCAAAATAGAGAATTTCTCTTTCCATAGCAGGAATAATCACAGAATTAGCTTCTCTAGTGTCATTGTGAGTCTGCAATTCCTTTCACCTGCAAAGAAGCAGCATCATTCTCACATTTGCACCTGTAGCTATTCCAAATATAAATTCAATTATTCATTAAATTAATTTATTAATTTACTCTGGTAAAGGCATCTTATCTAAATTAATGATTTTTATTTTCTGAAAACAAACTGCTATAGCTAAAGATTTTGGATTTTAAGTGGTTAACATACACCCTCTGTTTCCTCAGCTAATGTTCCCTTTTAAACACTCCAGTGACAAAGAATCAATTTTACTTTTAACTTTTGCCTGTCATTTCAATTACACTAACATGCCAGAGACTTTCATTACATGAGAAGAAAAAAGAGAACTTTGTCAGCAAAGAGAAGATTAAACAGCTGCAATTAGAAACATTTTAAAAAAATGTCTCCTCGTCACATAGGGGTCTTTGCACGCACCAGTATAAAACATATACTGCTGTTTTATCCCAAAAGCAGTAACATGCTTGCTCAAGGGATTTTTTATTCTTCAGCTTATAGATGATGTGTCAATTTTTCTTCTGTCTTTAGCTCACTGTCTAAGAAGCACAGCCAGGGCCGTGTTTCTAAAAAGCCAGCAAAATCTGTGAAGAACAAAATTGAACGAAAGTCCTTTGTCTGGGTGCAGTCAATCTACTTCTCAAACCAAACAACAGCAAGAGATTCTCTGGAACAGCCACTGCATCATTTTCCTCTGATGCAGCTTCAGCTCTGCTGGTATATTTACGCTTTGAAACAATATGCCATCTCCTGGCATTTCTGACTTCTTTAGAAAGTGATTAGATAGGCAGTGTTCACAAACTCTGAGCCCTCAGGCTGTTTTGTTTTGTTTTGTTTACTTGTTTGCTGTATTTTTTAACACAGTCTGGGAAATTTCAAAAGGGTGCATTAAAAGAAAAATAGGTTTGTAACAGTTTTCCAAGCAATCAGCATCTACAAAATTTCTGATGTAAAATAAGTGCACTGAAGATCTCTATCTCCTTGTTTTCTACAAGTTGTGAGGAAACTTGGAGATGAACTGAGAAATCCATATGGAGACTTTAAGGACAAGAGAGAAAAGCAAAAACTACCTGAGGTTTGTGTTGTGGATATATGAGTTGGCTAGTTGTATTCATTAAAAATACGTGTATATACTACCTAGAGTGGAATGTGTGTTTTCACTATGAATTTAGGTATAAAATATGGCCATAGAAACATCTAAAAGCATGACTAGAAGGACCATGAGAGTTCACCCAAGTCTGTCCTCCTTCTTTAAACCAGGTTCAACTACATACGCACAATTTAAGACAGATGTTTGTCCAACCTGATTTTGAAGACTTAAAGTAAATGAAGATTTTGCAAATCCCTAGGCTGCAAGACCTATTCCGTTGCTTAAATAACCTTACTGTTAGAAAGCTTTCCTGAAATCTAGCTTGAGTTTTTTGCAGTTTTAGCCCATATCTTCTTTTCCAGTCTATTAGAAACATGGAGAATAGATCGTTACCTTACATGAAGTTTCATCATTCCTTTCCGTACCCATACCCTTCTCTTTTTACAACTTAATAACATCGCACAGAGACCACATTTTCTCTAACAGTTTCTCTAATAATATCTGCTGTTATCCTTCAGATTCTCTAATATTGGTCTATAGTCTTCTCAAATACAGATTCCTAACCTGTATTTGACAATTCCAGGGCATGGCATCTGGCTTTTCACAACAGGATTATAAAAGTAGGTAATGTTCACCATGGGATGTATAATAACCTCAAAACCCCTTACTGAAGAATCTAGCAACTGCTAGATAACCAAGAACTTCTGTAACTGGCTGTTCATATTACCCATTTTCTTGCACTTACCCATAGTAAATTTTATCTCAATTTTTCCAGACCAGATTTCCAGTTCATCAAGATCTGTCTCAATTCTAGTTCTGTCTCTAGTGTACTTGCAATCCCTCTCAACCTTGTATCCTCTGTAAATTTAATAGGCACTTTCACTATTTCATTATCCAGGTCACTAATGGAACCAATGGACAAAAGAGGACTCAAGAGGGATACTGATGTTGCTCTTTCCTGCCCACAACAACAAACCACTGGTTTCATAGCCTCCTACAGAACATCAATCAATTTTATACCTAGCCTGAGCTGTCTCAGTGAAACCATGTTTGCCTAGATAGGTTTCTCTCAACAAATATGCACCCTCTGTCCCTATTTCCACTGCTAAATGGGAAAGAGTCAGGGAGTGCGCTGAGCACTCCACCCAATGATCCCCAACGCTTCCTAAATTCATCTCTAGCTCAGTTTTGCACTGAACAGCTGACTGCAAAGCAAACCTATTTTAGAGGTGATAGTGCTAATCAGTGTAGACAGACATCAGCCAACATCACACAGGAGGTCCAAACCCAAGACTGTGCCTGTAACTCTTTTAATTTAACAAAATAAGAAAACCAGCTATAATCACCTTCAAAATAATTCCCTTCTGAGTTGACACACAGCTGCATATAATGCTACCAATGTCCAAAGCAATTCCTCCAATCGTTTTCTGAAGGGCTGTTGAGGATCCCCTTTTTTTTTGTTGTTTTTTTCACATCTTCTACTGGCAAAAACTGGGTTCCTTTGAGCACTGACTTGATATTTGAGAACAGGCAAAAATTGCAGGGAGCCAGGCCTGGTAAATATGTTCCAATTTTTGTTCCCAAGCTACAGGGTTAGTCTCACATTTTATGTTGGAACTTGTACTTTTGGGGTCAGGCGCTGCTCCTTGGCCCTTGTTTAATCATCAGCACAGATAAGGCGTACAATGGGCATTGAGTCTCATCAGTAATTACAATAAGTTTTTAGTTCTACAAGGTCAAAGTACAGAGATCTCCATCTTTTTGTACAACACCATCACAGAATCATCTACCCTGCTCTACCTCAGACCTTCATTGCTCTTGGAAATAATGTTTTAGAGTCTCCTGGACTGACAGGTTATCCAGTAATGGGGCCTATGGCAAGTTGTTTCTATCTGGAAGCAAATAGGGTTAACAAAAAAATAATACATTACTGTATTTATAAAGAATGAACTTCAAGTTCTGCATCCCTGAACAGAGTAGGAAGACTACTGATGCGCTCTCTCAGTGAACTCCCTGAAGATATGATTTTTGTCTGAGGTTATGGACCAGACATTTTCTCCAGGACTGCTGGCTTTTGCTTTGCTTCCTTTCACAGTTGGACAGACTCTCAGAGCTGCAAACAACCACCAGTCCTGGACCACAGTTTTTAGTAAGTCTCTGGATAGGATTTTGATCATATAATGGCTTCTGTTCAGATCTTGCTGGTTTGGTCCATGTTTTGAAACACGACATCTGTTTTTCACTCAACATTAATGAAGATAACTGTTGCAAACAGAAGCTGTGCACAAAAAACAGAAGGCAAATTCCATATATATATTTTTTTTTTCTTAAATGAGAAACTGAAATGTGCAAGATGGAAATTTTGGAAATAGCAGAGGTGGTTCCCTGCCTTCCCACCTGCAGAAAAATCTTGCAAACCAATTTCCAGGAATTACATCTGGAAAACAGCCCATTGCCTGGACTTTCAGGTATCCCATGTTAGTTAAGGAGTCTATTGTTTGAGAGGCACTGAGGCACACCATGGGCTCGCTCCCTTGCAGCAGCTCACAGAGAGTCAGTCCATCAGCCTCCTGGCAGTCACGATTGGAGGAGCCTGTGGGCCACGGGCTGGCAATCATAGCAAGGTCAGGAAACTGTCTACTGGGCTGCCAAGAGTCCTGCTGCCTGCTTTAGTGGCACCAAGAAATCACCAGGTTTGTTCAGAGTATTTCAGTCAACTCACAAACTGTATGACCTTATCTGGTCTCAAGTGCTTTGGCCCTTAGATGATACAGAAAGGAATGTGATGAATTCATACCTGCTGAAATATGCTGCAACTGCCACCAAGGGCTTATTGTTAGACTATACTGATATACCTGTTTATGAGACCACGTAGTGAGACAAGACCAGAGCTTTATGAAAAAATCAATATCACATTTGGTTCAGTAGGGCTTTGCAAGGAGACCTTTTAAAAATCGTATAAACTAGCACATCATCAGAATTAATTTACACTCTATCTCATCCCTCTTGAGATCTGCTCCATGACAAAACCATAAAGGTGACAAAACAATTAAAATAATGAATATGCTGCGTCTGAGAGCTGGAAACAAAGTTGTGAAATAACTATTAAAAAGCTGTAAACAGTACACATGGTAGATTTAAAAAAACATATTTTAAATACCATTCAAAATCAGTTTTTAAAATAATCCAAAAACTGGATACTAGTTCTATGCTATATAAAGAACAAGAATTAATAAGCATAAATATCTTAATGCTGTAAAAAGTACTGTACAGGAAGTGATAAACACTGCTTGTAGCATACAAATACATGAACATATATTTTAAATTCAACCTTAGAAATTCTAAATAAGCTTCCATTCAACAGTAACTTTATCTACTTGGTGATTTCTGTTAATTACCTCCTCTTCAATGGCTGAAGCCCCTGTAGTGTGTAACAACAAAACAGTTCTGGCTTTTTTCTATTTTCCATGCCTTTTAGTCAAGTTTCCAAAACCAGAGAGGAATCTGGGGTCAGACAGTATGTCGCAAAGCTCCCTCACACGGAGTTAGAATTTGGGCACATACCATGAAAAATCAAGACTTGTGTCTGTCTGCAATAATTGGGTGGAAAACATTTCGATGCTGGGATTTTACGTCAGCCAATTCTTAGGCCAAGATAATTGTATATACTCCTGTATATTCTAGTTTAAGATGCATATCATCTAGTTCAAGATAACAATGTATACGTTCTCTGTAGAAAACAAAGAGAAGGTAAGCTTTTGGAAGAATCATCCATCTTCTCGCAGACATCTAGGTTTTTTCCTTTGATTAAATGAAAACTTTGATGATCCCAGAAATCAGCGCAGATACCTTTCTTCGAGATGTCTGAAGTTAGGTGATCCTACCCTTGAGTCTGTAAGTTACAGAGATAGAGCAGAGATGACTCTTCTTTCACAGGGCAAACCGAGAGTCTCTTGTGTGTGTTTTTGACAGGATACCAGTAATACACTGCAAAGAATAACCTCCGGCTGCTTTCTGGAAGAGTCTGTTCAGTCTTTGTACTGGGGAATGTATCTCAAACATAGAGGTCCCCATAAGAAACCAAGATGTTTGGCCTAAGTGTTTTCCACCCAGACCTTTTTAAAAGTATGCAACCAGAGTTAGGAGGCTGCAGACTATACGGTTGTGGAAGACACAAGGGAAACCTGAAGAAAGAGCTTGATTCATGCCACTTTTTCCACTGATCAGGAAAAAACACTGTAATACACCCTGACTGGGGAAATCTGACTATAGTTCTTCCCTCAATATGATGCCCTACAGATTGACAGTAAAATATGTATAGAGATACAAGAAACAGATGAATAGTCTATTTAATACTGCTGCTTATCTTATCCCAGGACTGAGCAGAAAGCATGTACATGGGAATGGTGTTGTGTAGACATCGTATGCCTGTTTAATTTGACAGCAGGTTAAATCATGCATTTTTTTTTCTCTCAGTGGTTTTAAACCAAAAGCAAAAAGTGAAACAAATACAGAAGTCTAGTCGTTTTAAGAGTATGTTTCTCAGAAAAAAATAAGTATACAGTAGTATAAGATCAGTAACCCATCTGCCTCAAATGGTCCCAGATGTTGATCGGTTTCTGATATCAATTATGTTTTAAAGTAAATTAACTTCAGTTTTGGCCAAATATAAGATAGTTTCCTTCTCCATCATTACTTCGCATCTGTTCATGTCCCCCATCTTTGAAACCCAACTGCTTCTCAGTATTTCCAGGCCAAGATGAATCTTTTCTGGCCTTTCAGCTTTTGTATCTTTCTAAAACCTTTGCAGAAGTCCAGAACTGTAGAATTTCTGTTTCCAAAGGTTCTCTCAGACACAAGCCACTGCTAGGTACCTGGGACTGACTGTACATATGCTATGAGATAACTCCTATTCATCACCCCTGTTTCAGCACTGGGGTCTGCTATGTGTTCTGGTTTGTCATCTGGCTGATCCAGCTAATACTTTTATCATAGAGCACCATCTGGGGTCATTGCACAGACATTCTCACTCCATTCATCTGGTTCAACAGCACCTCACTCTGGAATTTCTTCTCCTTCCAGCTCTCAGGCTTCTGGTCATTTGGGACCTCAGTCATGGTGGGTTTAAGTGATAAATTGTATCTCTTAGCAGAATCCCACAACTAGCAACAGCTTCATCAAATAACATTTAAAAATTATTGCCAAGATTCATGACCATAGAATAAGCTATTTCTTCACACCAGAAACGTAGATTTTGAAAGTTGCACCTGTATGCTTTGCAAGCCTCTTATCATTTTTGCCAGTCATTGAGTACTCATGATAGAAAGTGAAATGCAATCTGTAGTCTTCCTCAAATAGAGTTTTACTGTGGAGTTGACTACAGTTTGGTTCATGGAGCAGCTTCACACCACACTCTGCTCCATGGAAACTCACTGCATACTGTACAGTAAGGGATTTGGTGTCAAATAGAAAAAGATTTAAAAGCCTAGCAGAGATACGACTACTGAGCAGCTGGAAAACTAAGTGGTTATGAAGCATTTAATCAAAGACAAGGGAATTCACATTTAAGGACCACAGTCCCTCCCATAATATGCTGAACAGTTATGAGTTTGGTTTGATATTGATAACATGTTTAATGAATCTTATGGCCAAGAGAAACCAGCAATAACTTTGTGCAGCATCGACAGCTTTTCAGAAGAAAGTGGTATAATTTCTGTTTTCTAACCAGAGCAATTACAGTTTGGGTAATACAGTTTTTCTGATGGAGAAATCATACACTGGACACACACAGAGCTACACAGATATTCACACCTTTGCAAAATGGAGAACATTTTCAACAACGGACAAGACAATCCACTCTGCTTATACAGGACTACGCCACACTGATGAAAGCATCCCCCAGAGCAGCAAAGGCCTGTGCCACACTTCCCTTTGCTGTGGGTGTGGTGTGGGCAGGATAACCAAGCTCGCAGTGAAATGATGTGTGCTTGGAGGGATAAAGCCTGCATGGGCTCATAATCTTGCGAGAGGCGACATGTTGGGAACAGGGGGAAGCCAGAGCTCTGCTGACTGGTAGAGTCATTGCCACATCCTTTATCACAGCAGGTATGCAAAGGGGCCCAGCAAATCTGCACGAGACTGCATATAATGATGAGAACCCGAGTCACACTACACGGAGAAGGAAGGACAGCAGGACAACATGCTCAAACAGATAGTGGAAGGGGGTAGTCAGTATATTAGAAGGCTGGGAGTTGTGACTTCTGACAACAGGAAAAAAACTCCTGCTCCACTTGCAGATCTGCAAAATCAGAATATGTATAATGACCTGGGCACCAGTAAGGATGAACAAGACCCATAACAGCATTCATCAGAGTCATCTGAACCTTAAGCTAGTGTCTACACAAAAGGCAAAAGTAATGTGAGAGTTATGTGCAGGAGATGGAGGCACTGATCTGCCAACCTGAGCTAATAATGTCTTGGGAACTTTTTGCTTTGCAGGCTTTAAGATTTAAAATGTGTGGGGAAATTTCCAAGGCTCATCCAGCCCTTGGACTATTTTCCCTTCCTGCTTTTCCATGTGGGCACCAAAACTGGCAAGGGCACTGTGAACCAAATCAAAAGTCACAACTGAGCAGCTGATAGCTACTGAGCAGGGATGGGATATATCTGGCAAAGTGCAGAAAGAGCGTCATTGCAAAGAAGCTTGCTAACCTAGTGACGAGAGTTTTAAACTAGGTGTGACTGGGGAGAGCTACCATATAAAGAAGTGAGGGTACAAAAGGGCAAAGCAGATACCTCTAGGAGACTGTTACAGAAGGGGATCTGACTTTTCGCCTTAAACAGCACTACAATTCAGAACTCATCTCAAATGCCTGTACACCAATACATGTAGATTAGAGAAGTATTTGGAAGCCTGTGTACAGTTGCAGAGCTACAGCGTCACTGAGATTACAGTGACATGGTAGGATAGCACTCATGATGTGTTCTGCAATTGATGGTTGCAGTCTGCTCGAGAAAGATGTGTAGGAAGGTGTGAAGGAGCGCTTGTACTTTGTGTAAAGGAGTTCCTTGAATGCATAGACTACTGCACTGTGGCAGGTGACAAATCACTAAAGAGCTTACTGGTAAGGATCAGAGGACAGACAAGTATTCATAGCGTTGTAGTAGGTGTCTACTACAGACCTCCTGATCAAGAGGAAGAGGCAGATGAAACTGTCTTTTAAGCAGCTGAAGAAAGTCTCTAAGTACTTATGTGTGACTTTTACCACATTGACAACTGCTAGAATGGTAATAAGACTGGAAGAAGCAACCTTGGAGATGTCTGGAGAGTATTGAAGACCATTTCTTGATGGAGGTGATCAATGAACTGACAGTAGAAATGCTCTGTCGAATCTGTTACCCACAAACCAGGAAGAACTGGTTGAAGATGTGAAGGTCTATGACATCTCTGGCTGTTGTGACCATAAGACTGGAGTTCTGGGCAAAGGGGTTCAGGACAGCAAGCTAATCTCCAAGGACAATCTCCTCAGAGCGCAGGAATGGTCTGTTGTGATGTATGTAAAGCTGAGCAAGCATGGTAGAAGGCCAGCATGGATGAACACATAGAATCTGACTAAGTCAAACACAATTTCTTTTGTGGAGGACAAAAGCAAATAAGGTTTCTTTAAGTATACCAGTAGCAAAAGGAAGGCTAAGAGAAATTTGGGCCCATTGCTCAACAAGGCAGTTTACTTTGTGAAAAGGAATTTGGAAAGACCTAAGGCACTCAGTGCCTTCTTTTCCTCATATTTCACTGATAAAATTTGTCCTCAGGCCTCCATGTCTGTGAACCTTCTTAAAGAGTATTTAGGAGTGGAAAAAATTACCATGAGACCATGGTCAGACATCGGAACTGAGGCCCGGATGAATGGTGGGATCTCCATACAGGGAAGTGTTCTAGACTTCATTAGACATGTCCCTGAGCAACCTGATGTAATAAACTTGCTTTGAAAAGGGAGTTTGACTAGGTGACCTCCAGAGGAACCTTCCAACCTAAATTCTATTATTCTATGGAAGTTTGAAAATGGAAATCCAATTAACCAAAATATATACACAACTGAAACCAAACATTGGTAGAGATAATATGCAACTCTCCCAGAAAAAGAAACACATTAGATTGCCACCAAGATGTTTCCTAAGTTAGATAGAAGAAAGGCTTCATTAAAAATTCTATGACATTTCAGACCATTGGCAGTATTGTATGTCTTACACAGCTGAAAACTTTCTATGCACAATTGCTCAAATACCTTCTGCTTTTAGCTTTCACTATCAGGGAATCAGAGACCAATAGTGATCTTATTTCACATAATATGCATGGAACAAAGACAAAAACAAACTGACAATGTCCTGAAAAGGAAAATCACTGAGGAGAACAGTCTCCATTTATTATCCTTTCATAGTGCATTTCTACATACATGACTCCTTTCCATTAACCTCCAGGCATCCCATGGAGAAATCAGAAGACTAATGACCTGCTTTGTTAGAAACAGCAAGATAAGCCTGTTCAATATGCTTGCTTCTATTAGTGAATGACTGACTAACAGATCACCCCAACGAAAGCCTAAAGGCAACAACAATAATGACTTCATTTCTCTAATCAACAAGGTAAAACAGATTTTAATGTGTACATTTCTGAATGAGTGATGTCATACTGTTCATTGACACGCAAATGATATAGTTGGTCTATATCTCCTCAGTCCTTAATCTTTCTCTGCTTTCCCTGTTGGTACTAACACTTTCTCAGACCTTTTTGCACCAGAAAATCCTGCTTCTTAACCTTCATTCTCCTGCCTTCAGCTCACACTATGGGGTTTTTTTGGCTGCTTTTACCTGGTCTGAGATTATAGGTTCCTAGGCTGGCTAGCCATTGCTTACTTTGTGTCACAATGTCCTTTTCCGTACAATTATTGTCATTTAATTTTTATTGAATCTAATTCCATTGATTTCTCCTTATGAAGCGTACGGACTTGAATGCAACAAGAAGTCAGTGGTGGGGGTTTTTTTTCAGAAATTACCTAAATCTCATTTCCTCTTGTCCTTTTAAAAGCCCTGGCAATACACATGTACAACCCATAGTAGCAGGTGCAGGAGAAGCCACCTAAGGCAGCTCCCCTCCACAGTTAGGTAGGAGCCAAACCACAGTAGCTTCTTTGCTAGGATTCAAAACTATCTGCAATGTCTATGGCACCACTGGGAAAACCTATTCTGACAGGATGCAATGGCAGCCCTGTGCTGCAGCTGATAGCACTGCCAGTTGCTTCCCTGAGGCCTGGGCAGAACAAATGTGATGAGCAACCTGCTAATACACTGGGGATAAGCACATCTAAAAGGAAGCTGGCCAATATGGGACCATTACTGACGACCTTGAGAAGTCAGCATCCTTGGGCATGGATGTAGGAAGACGTGTGATCAAGAACTGTGGGAGTGTGGGATATGAATTAGCATAGATAATAACTATTTTACTTAAATTCCAGTATGTTCTGTTTCTTATATTTAAAGAATGAAGGAGCTATTAATTAATATTTCTTTATTTTTCACTGTCTTTTCAGAATTAAATAAAGTTCTGCCTAATAATGCGTATACAATAATACAGGCACAGCAATTACACAGTATGACATTAGAGCCTTGCTTTCCCTTTATCTTGGCTAGAGAATAGATTGCAGTGAAGAACAGTTTTTATTTTTCACACATTAACCATATTTGCTGTTTGAAACAATCCAGGCAAATACTGTCCTTAGGACTCAAAATAGTTAAAAAGGAAATATCTGCATGCTTCTGTACTAGAGCCACAGAAGTTTTAACAGCTTCTACCCTTGCAAAGCAAACTGAACTGTGCAAGAGGCAGCAAATTTTGATCTTCTAATATGTCAGGGTCATATGAGGGTTGTGCTTTGTAATAAAAATATGCACCATACAACCAATAGAGTTCATTTGTTTTCCTGTTGGTGACTTAAACACCAAAGAAGTGTTCTTGTCTAAAGGACAGTCTTGTTGGCCTAAGTGTCTAAAGTGTACTGCATTGACTTGATCTCAGCATACACACAGAGCTTGTGAAATGCAATCTGCAAAGAATATAGCTTTCCCGTAAGTTTACCTTTACCACTGTCCTTTTTTCTTTCTCCTCACTGATGCTTAAAAGCTGAGTTTGCCTTTCTGCTTAAAGAGCAGACTTTTAGCAAAGTTATTTTGCAGCCAGGGTTTGGACTGAAGGAAGAAATCTGTTCAGGAAATTTTTATAGCTTTACATATCCAACTACAGCACTTGCTACTCATGGTGGCAGAAGAGATGATAAAGACACAGGTCTTCTATTTATTCCCCTCCTCAACATAATTTAAGACTACTTTCTCTGTGAACTACTTGTCTCTGCCAACAATGAATCATATGGGAACTTTCTTAGAACATATAAACTATATCTGCACAAGACTGTTAGCATTCAAGCACCTCTGCAGCAAACTTGTTTCACTGCAAAGCTAGCTCTGAACAAAATAACTTTACACAGTCCTTTTAAGCATCAATGATAACAAAGCATTCTGTTAAAAATGAAGTTGAAGGAATGCGTCCTATATTAAATGTGTCCTGAGTTCTTGCACTTATTTAGAGACGTCCAAGTTGGCTTCCAGAAACTGACTAATGAGTGTGATTGCTGCCTGACTCACTGATATAGAACTATTCTGTAAGCCACAACGCATGCTGATCTTCGAAACACTAGTGAGAAGTGGTACAAGGACTGTCCTTATGGATATGTCTTGTACATATATATATATACACACATATGTGAATGTACACATCTATATTTATATGTATACACACCCCCCCCCCCAGTCATGCACACATGTAATGGGCTAACTATACACATACACATTAACAACAGAAAACACGTATTAAAATGCCTCTATCTTGGGCTAAGCTACATGGAGGTACCCATCCTCACGTAATATCATAATGAACTGCATAAAAATACAGCAGTAAAAGTCAACACCAGCAAAATGAATAGCTATTCCTTCCATTGTTTATTACCAAGGTACTCCAAAAGGTAACCATACAATAAGCAGGCTTAAAAAAAAATTTTATATAACAGAACTCCGTATAGAGACAAAAAATTCAGCCAAGGATGTTTAATTTCCTGCTGATGTAAACATACAAAAAATCGTTGCTAGCAAAGCCTCGGGAAGGAACATTGCAGCTTTGTGCACGGCAAGTAACTAGCAAGAGCCAGTAGCACCACCTGGTGTTCTCTCCAAACTCCCAGAGAAGTGCTTCATCCCCAGAGCCTTAATAGCTGTAAACTCGGGCCTCTTTAACCAGCTGTGAGCCACAGAACTGTAAGAACCGTGATGGAAAAGCCTCTAGCTAGTTTACACTTAAAATGATATGCTCACGATAGTTTGGGTTGGATGCCTACAGTTACTAAATCCATGGAGTTAGGAGTCAGTAGTCCCAAACCATAAAATAACGCTAAGGATCTCCCACCTTTAGCTCTGGATGTGAATAATTAACCCTGCTTATAGCAGGTATCCGTTTGAGCATAGCCATGAAAAGGTGTGTGTGTTTTGCCTCGTGTCCCCTTGAGTACCTACAGAATTTATTCACTTGCTGAAGACTGGGTTGGATGAGGCTGCATCTGTCCTCAGGGTCCTATCCAGACATACCCTCAGGCTTTCCCCTCTCTCAGGCAGCTTTGAAAACAAGCCTGAGGCACTGAAAATTTCTCTGTCGAACTCCTCCTACTTTTGAAACAATATTTTCCTTGTGTATGATACTAAGATTACATTTTGCAGCTTGCAATGCTACCTTTGATGGGAAGTCCTGCTTAAAAATTAAATCAAAACCTCGGATAAATCTTAATAAGTACTTTTATATGCATATTAAAATAAATATTCTTGTGTATTTACAAAGAGCAACTGGCCCTTGTATTTAAAGATAGCTAGACTCCTTTGTGACTCAAGAGAAAGATACCTGATAGCCAATTCTATTTTTCTTGTCACTTTCTCAGCAAGTAATAACACGTTGACTTAAGAGTTGGCAAATGCTCCAGGCAGAAATAAGTTTATTCAAATGAAACGAATTTGTTCATGTCATTATACTCCTTCACTTGTGAATACCCAAGCCCAAAAGGTAGGAACTTAGCTGAAAATGGAAGTTATATTCAACAACCGGGTATACAAACATACACCTCCAGCTACCACAGGGCTCTACATAGCTTGCAGCCAGTCCTGTAAAAGGTCACTGAGTAAATCCTAAAAAAATCCATGCCTCAAAGGATACTTCAATTATGACAAAAAAGACAGCTTCAGTTGTGAGTTTTGACATGATTTGTAAGCCAGCAGTAAGTTTACTCTGCAATAAGTTTTAAATACTGCAAAAATTTTACAGGTGGGAAAAAACAAAATGAATTCACTGTTACCCGATAGCATCAGGATCCCCCTTCACCCTTGCTTAAGGGAAAGACCAAACAGCAGGAGAGGAAGTGGCAAGAAAACCATGAAGCACTGAATGCCTGCAGACACAAAACTTCAGCCTCATGAGCCGGTGCTGCCCTTTTGCGGTCGGCCCGCGGGACTTACTGTGGGGTAGGGGTGTGAGCAGAAGACAGTGTATTTCCGAATGATGCCGTTCAGCTTGAGGGGAGGGAGCCAGGACACGAAGACAGTGGAGGCCGAAGCTGCAGCTGCTTTAACACCAGCAGGAGGACCTGGAACTGGAAAACCAAGGTGCGTTAGAGTGGCCCCAGGCAGGAACTCAATCGTCCTAATGTAACAAGGAGCAAAAAGGAAAAGCAGAGTGTGCTGCTCTGGTAACTGTGGTCTTGTGGCCCAAGGCAAGCACCTTGTGTTAGGAAGCAGACCTCCCATGCTGCTCGCAGCGGAGGATTTGGAGGGGCTATGCCCCTACCCGTAAGAGGGTAGAGGCTCTGCTTCAGAGGGCCTGAAGGCAGAAGCTGACTCTGACAGTTAAACTTTTGGGAAGTATCTCCCTCAACCCACAGGCATGAAAACATGCAGCCAGTAAAAAAATTTCCAAACTCTGTATTATTGTATATTGTCAATTTTGAAGAAAAAACTCATGCCCAGTGATTATTTGCTGTACCCATAATAAGCATGTGAACAGTTTAATGGATACACACAGAGCAGAGCTGTCAGTTTAATGAACTAGAGAGCAAATGAGCTGTAGTCCCATGCAGTTATCCCTGCCTGACGTGACCGAGGTCTAGTTAGTGGCATGACATGTGAGCAGACATTTGGCCACACAGTCTCCTCTCCCACAGCCTTGCCCTGAGCAGCTCAGACCTTTATCTGGAACTGCAATATGTGAACACTTATCTACTTCTCTAATTACAGGAGCTACCTATACAAGCCAACAAAAATTGTACTAAAAAAAAAAGAGGAAAGAACACTCCTCTAAAAAAAAAATCCTTCAGCCACAAGACGTTAAGATCTTGGTACATAATCTCTTTGCATGCTTACATTTCGAGAAAGACTTTCATTTCATTAGTGTACGTTATTTTTCAAACACACATTACGCTGTTCTCCAACTTTGAAAGTGATTTTATACTAATGTGAAGAAGTTCTTGCATGCTTGAATATTATACATAAGCTGATACCCAAAACAACAGGGTCTACAATTAATATTCAAATTAACTGTTTTAAAATTTACTGAAAAACCCCCACCTACTTTGTCAAGAGGAAATTATGTTAAAATATTTTTAAACAGTAAAAATAAATATTTTGAAATATATTTTTAATACTGCATGTTGAGAATACTCATGTTAAATTATTAAAATAGATATGTGTTACTGGTGATTACTACATAGGGCATTAAAGACAAAATGAGACATTTTGATGGACTCATCTCTGCAGAACTTTTGCTTCATGTAGAATCTAATATTTTTGTCTAATTTCAAGCAAAAGAACCAAAATGTTAGAATTTGCAGTAAAAATTACCATCCCAATGCTTAATCAGTTTTCTTTACTTTCACAGGAAACAGTTATTGTGAAATACAGGTGGAACAACTCTTGTCCAGCAAGCTGATCTTTCTAGTTGGATCCTTAATCTTGCTTCTGCCTCATCTAAGAGACTAGATATAGTGGTAAAAAAATTGCCAATAAAGAGAAGACAGACAGCCTAAAGTCTAAATTTGCTTAGTTTTGCAGCTAACTACTTCGGGTAGTAAAAACATATAAGGGAAACTTCAGTTTTACATCTGTACAGGTACTGCCAGAAGACGTAAGAAAAGAAGGAAGATGACAGATAGGCACCACTCAGTGCAACATTTCCAAACATGCCTTTCCTATTTATAGTGTGTTGAGAAGGCTAGTAAGGCATCAAGTGAGAATGTCATGATTATAATTGCATGCAAACCCAACCCCTTGCTGCAAAGGGGCTAATTCAGTTAGCAGTTCTATCCAATGCAGAGTAAATATTGATGCTAGACAGCATTCAACTTGTTATTTATACTCAGCTCATTAGAAATGTTATTTGCTCCTGCTGCTGAAGAGTGAAAGCTAGCTCTCCAGGGTAATTACCTAACTCAGGGGAGGATTCCTTTACAGTTAGCAATGTTTTCTGAAAATCACTGCAAATAGATGTATAAGGTTAAAGTAATTTATTGTTAAATTAGGGTGCGATCTATAGGGACAGGTTTTGATGCTAATTGGTCGTGGCTGTCAACTGCTGAGGGATTAACTCAAAATTCACCTAGCATTTTCCAGTCAATGGACATATGTGAAATTAATACTTGTCATTGAACTGTTGAGTTTCAGGCTAGTATACAGGCCAGCAGAAAGAGCGGGCAGAAAGAAAGTCAAGGAATCATACTGTCAAATTTCTGAAGCTTTCCTAAGGAAGGGCTGGAAACAGGCAACAGTTTTTGCAGTGGAGCTAAAATTATTCTGAATGTTCATTTATCACTCCTCTTTTTGGATTTGTTTGCAGGGTCATGCAAGTGGAAATGACTGTGTGTGGGAAAGTGTTTACATTTTCTTAGCAAGAATTCTGCAGACTGTCACCTGATGCCTTACAGACCACCATTGTCCTCTGTCCAGAGGGTAAAGTCATTATTCAAACTCACCCGCTGGACCTAAACAAGATTATTACAAGTTAGCTCAGCATTAACTGAAATATTTGTTACTAAACATGGGTTCCTTGAGCATCTGAAGAAGTTGTGGTGGGGGAATGCAGTTCCTGCCTTATCTTGGCCAGGAAAAGCCCCAATCTTGCTATGCCAACTTAAGGAATTCTCTCCTATTGCCATTGCATCCCACAGCCCTCCTAGCTTCACTGATTATGAGACAACAGTATCAGGAGGCATGGGCTGTCTTATTGAATTCTCCATGGATCATTATTTAGCGCATGAATTCCCACAGATCCCAGCAAAGACAAACTAAATGTGCACAATATCATAGTTTCTTTTTTCTATGGTCACCAGGAGTAAAATAATGGTAAGAAGCCAGAGTATGTGCAGCCAACAACTAGCCAACTCTGCAACCTTCCAGGTAGTCGTTCTGGCTAATTTAAGACAAAAAAATGGCCTCATTCTCCAGCTAGCAAGGCTCTGAAAAACACAGAAATAGCTTGCTGCTTTCATGTGAAGAAGAACACTTTGTATTCTTGACAGTGCAAGTGAAACGCTAACACAGAGAAAGCAATTATACTGATACAACTAGTCTGGGAAACAGCATTTAGATGTGCTGGATAATGGGGAGGAGCTCCAGGAACTTTCTCATTCCCCTTTTCATAAGCAGAGAGATTATCACCATTTCTCTTTACAGCACTGAACAGCAGGGAAGCAAATGCACAGAGTGCGGTGCATTTAACAGTTATTATCACCAATATATCAGAAAACTGAACCCTGCTCCATAAGAGATTTTTAATTCTGCACCACACAAGACTGTCTTGTCGACTGTTATATTTATGAAAAACCAAACAAAATAAACTCCTGACTACTGCTAGTAGCGGTTTGTTCACATAGATATCCCACTCACAATTTAGACCTCTGGTCAAAATACATTCACATGTGCGGTCCACCTCTCATTCACTCTGAACTGACCTCATATTAACCACACCATTTCTATCAAATCCTGCCAGTTTTGCAAGGAACATTTATTATTTTCCCTTTTTTTGTTATTCAAAAAGATAATATTTGAGATCTCTAACAACAGGAAAAAATGCATTAAGGGGTCAGTCATTAATGGCAATTTTCTATCATAGTGCCCAGCTGATGAACTGTACAGCCATCCTCACCAGCTGAACAAGCCCATCCAGAGCTCTGCTTCAAAGACTGCTGAACATGGTTTTGATTGGATTTACACTTATTCATTTTAGAATAAATATAAAGCTTCATCAGATTGCATCTGTACTTCCATCTCTCTCATCCCAAGTCACCAGGAAGCTTCGTCTCCAGAAAGAGGAAGAAATCTCTCTGAATTCAGGCAGAGTCTTACAATGATGCTAGCAAAGAGGTTTAGTGTTATTCCTCCTTGCCTGCAGCTCGTCCCTGCTGCTCCCTCGCTGCAGCTTTCCCCTTGCTCTGAACATCAACCTCAGGAGCAAAGGAGAGCTGGAAGGACAGCACTTCTGCAGAACGAAGTCTTTCATGATATACAAACAGCTTTCTGTGCATAAGAATGCATTTTCTCAAAGGAAACTGATACAAGAGACAAACATGTAACCCCCTGCGTCATGGAAACCTCAGAAGTAACCTCTGCCAGACACTCAGTAAAAAGCAAGATAAGGGAAAAAAACAAAATGAATTCTTAAAAATTGGTCATTTCTCTCTGGATTATTTTTCTGACAGCAGGAACTTCAAGAATGACAGTTTCTTTTCTTGAAGGCTAATAGGGAAAAAAAAGACAAACCCCATAAATATGATCACATTGAAAGGAAAGCTAATTTCTTATTATTTGCTAGAGCTGTTTCCATTTCCTAAGCTGATCAGCAGCAATGTCTGACCTCTGGTGTCTAAAATCAGTATCAAACATTTCAAGAAATAAAAACCTCAACTCATTTAATCCAGGCCGATTACTTCGTTCCCTGGGTTACTCTCATTTTGCTAGACTGGAGATTTAAAATCTGCTTGAGAACTTTTTGCCTGGTATCTCTAGCTGAACACCAACACAGAAGTTGAACACCAACAGAGAAGGAAGCCACGATCTGCCTTTCAACTGCAGCAGTAGAACACACTGCATCACTGATTTGACAAAGAAAAGTTTCTTCTAATGTAAAAGAAATTGAAAAAGAAGAAATGACTGGCATGACATGGCATCATAGTAATAATGATGTGGAGGCCTTGAGAGCAACTTACAAATATTTCAGATATACAGATTTCATTAGAGGACGGTGGAATATCTTGTGTCATAGTTTTAGTCAGAGAAGGTCTGAGAACAGAGATTTCCAGATCTAAGCTCTGTTAAGATTACAATTATTTGAATTTCAGAGGCTGAGAAAGTGGTCAAGCTAACTTTAGAGCAGTATCTTTTAGGTGCACTGAAATTAGTCCTACTGAATAATCCTCTAGAGGAAACTCTTTTCCTTAGAAATTCACAGAGGAAATATCTGTTCTTTCTGAAGAATGAGGCATCCGTTAGATACATGTAGTTCAGCAACATCAGTGCTCCTTTCCCATTTAACTTGCACAGCCTTAAGGAAGTTTACACCCAGGACTTTGGTTTTGGCTTATGTATGACCACAGCCCTTTATGTATTCCACTCTAAACCTTTACTGCTTTTAATAAAAACTTGTGAAGCTGAAACAAAACATGAAATCATTTTATTTTCTGGAAACACCTTGCAGTTTAGTTTTCTGGACAAAAGATTTAATGAGTGGAACCACTGTGAGGCACCAGAAAACATCTGAAAAGGTTAGTCACTCTGCCTCGGGGTGAATTATTTCTGAACTGTCAGGAGGATTAAAGATGAGAGACGAGCCTTTGCACAGCAGCCAAACACGGTCAGAGTCTGTGTGCTTCCCACATCTCAGAGCCTGTCTGATCTCAGAAAGGGAAAGTGCAAAAGAGCCACCAAGGAGAAAGAAAATGAGGCTTTTGATGGTTCAGAACTGTTGCAAACTGGAGACAGGACACAGAAGATCATAGAATCATAGAATCATAAGGTTGGAAGAGACATCCGAGATCATCGAGTCCAACCATGCCTGTCTCCCTACTAAACCACGTCCCTAAGGAACTCACCCACCCGTCTTTTAAACACCTCCAGGAATGGTGACTCCACCACCTCCCTGGGCAGCCTGTTCCAATCCCTGACCAACCTTTCAGTGAAGAAATTCTTCCTAATGTCCAGTCCAAACCTCCCCTGGCACAACTTGCAGCCATTTCCTCTTGTCCTATCGCTTGTCACTTGTGAGAAGAGCCCAGCACCCACCCCGTCACAACCTCCTTTCAGGCAGTTGTAGACAGTGATGAGGTCTCCCCTCAGCCTCCTCTTCTCCAGGCTAAACAACCCTAATTCCCTTAGCTGCTCCTCGTAGGACTTGTTCTCTCCAGCCCCCTCACCAGCCTCGTTGCCCTTCTCTGCACGTGCTCCAGCCCCTCAATGTCCTTCTTGTAGTGAGGGGCCCAAAACTGAACCCAACACTCGAGGTGCAGCCTCACCAGTGCTGAGCACAGGGGCACAATCACCTCCCTGCTCCTGCTGGCCACGCTGTGTCTGATACAGGCCAAGATGCCATTGGCCCTCTTGGCCACCTGGGCCACTGCTGGCTCACGTTCAGCCGGCTGTCAACCAGCACTCCCAGGTCCTTCTCTGCCAGGTAGCTCTCCAGTCACTCCTCCCCAAGCCTGTAACGCTGCATGGGGGTTTTGTGACCCAAATGGAGGACTCTGCACTTGGCCTTGTTGAACCTCATCCCGTTGGTCTCAGCACATCGATGCAGCCTGTCCAGATCCCTCTGCAGAGCCTCCCTTCCTTCAAGCAGATCCACACTTGTACCCAGCTTGGTGTCATCTGCAAACTTGCTAAGGGTGCACTCGATGCCTTCATCGAGATCATTGATAAAGATGTTAAACAAGACTGGACCCAGCACTGAACCCTGGGGAATGCCGCTCGTGACCGGTTTCCAACTGGATTTCATTCCATTTACCACAACCCTTTGGGCCCGGCCATCCAGACAGGTTTTAACCCAGCAGAGGCTGTGCCTGTCCATGCCGATGGCAGCCAGTTTCTCCAGCAGGGTACTGTGAGAAATGGTGTCAAAGGCTTTACTGAAGTCCAGGTACACCACATCCACAGCCTTTCCCTTGTTCATTAAATGGGTAACCTTGTTGTAGAAGGAGATCAGGTTGGTCTGGCAGGACCTGCCTTTGGTGAACCCATGTTGACTGGGCCTGATCACCCGGTTGTCCCACGTGTGCTGTAAGGCAGCACTCAAGATGATCTGCTCCATGACCTTCCCCGGTACCGAGGTCAGACTGACAGGCCTGTAGTTCCCCAGATCTTCCCTTCGACCCTTCTTGTAAATGGGTGTAACATTTCCCAACCTCCAGTCAAGCAGCACTTCCCCAGTCAGCCAGGACTGCCGGTAGATGAGGGAAAGGGGTTTGGTGAGAACCTCTGCCAGTTCCCTTAAAACCCTTGGATGGATCCCATCTGACCCCACGAATTTGTGTATGTCTGGTTGGCCGAGCAGGTCTCTAACCAAGTCTTCCTGAACAGCTGGAGCTTCATTCCCACTATCTCCTGGCAGAGGGGGCTGAGTATCCCTAGCACTTTCCTTCTTGGGGTTGAAGATCGAGTCAAAGAAGGCATTGAGCACCTCTGCCTTGTCCTCATCCCTCATCACTACTGTCCCTTCTGCACCCAGCAAGGGAGGGAGGGTCTCCTTTGTCCTCCTGTTGCTGCTGATATATTTAAAGAAATTCTTTGTATTGTCCTTGACTGAACTGGCCAGTTGAAGTTGTAGTTGGGCTTTAGCCCTTCTGATTTTTTCCCTACACGAGCTCATCTCACCTTTGTAATCCTCCTGGGACACCTGCCCCCTCCTCCAGAGCTCAGATACTTTCTTCTTTTTCCTGAGATCAATACTAAGCTCCCTACTCAGCCAACCTGGTTTTCTTCCCCACCGACTCGTTTTACGGCACACGGGGATGGCCTGCTCTTGTGCTGCCAGGATTTCCTTCTTGAGAAGCGTCCAGCCCTCTTGCACCCCTTTGTCCTTAAGAGCCACCTCCCAGTGGACTTTATCAAGCACCTTCTGAAGAGTTCAAAGTCTGCCCTTCGGAAGTCCAGGGTGGCAGTTTTGCTGACCCCTCTCCTCACTGCCCCAAGGAGTGAGAATTGTATCATCTCATGATCACTGTGTCCCAGGTGTCCTCCAGCTGTCACCTCTCCCACAAGGCCTACTTCTGCATGGACGAGTGCAAGAGTCAGGAGAGGGAGCAATGGGCATAGTAACCTTTCTGATAGCGAATACTGTTAAAAAGCAGCAAGTTATCCCGCACCTTCCCTGGCCAGAAGTGCAGAAGTATTCAACACATTTTGCAGTAAAAGAGATGGCATTACAGAGTCACAGAATAACTTGTGTTGGAAAGCATCTTTAAAGGTCATCTAGTCCAACTCCCTTGCAATAAGACAGGGACATCTTCAGCTAGATCAGGTTGCTCAGAGCCCGATCCAACCTGACCTTGAATGTTTCTAAGGATGGGGCATCTACCACCTCACTGGGCAGCCTTTTTCAGTGTTTGACTACCCTCACTGTAAAAAATGTCTTCCTTTTATTTATTCTAAAATCTGCCTAGTTTTGGTTTAAAACCATTACCCCTCATGCTATTGAACAGGCCCTGCTAAAAACATTGTTCCCATCTTTCTTATAAGTTAACTTTATGTTAACTTTCATTAACTGGTACGGGACGCTTAGGGAGTCTATGGAATCCTTATCACTGTAAATTCTGGAGAAAAGCTTATTTAATATCAGCAATGGCTGACATCTACCTGATCCTCTTTAGAGCAGGGGAATGGTCTTGGTAAGGTGCCAGTAACTTTTCAGGAGCAGTACACCATGTTTTTGTTGTCCCCTGTGTGAGACAGATGTACTGTTGGCACCACTTCTGCCATCTGACCTATTCCAAAAGCTGAAGGAACTTCACACAGAGACAGGATATTATCTGAATCCTGCTAAGTTTTGGAAGCTTGTAGCTCCCATCAAATTCATAACTCATCAGAAACCAGTGCATGGCATTCCCAAACAGCTGTTATGACTTCTACAGCACATATGCCAAGAAGTGCTGACCCAGGAGCCCCGTGCTGTCTCTGCAGGTTGGCTTTTCAGGGATTTTTGGAGGAATGCTCTTCATTGTCCCTTGGCATTGAAATGGCTGGCCACACATAAGGCAGGAGGCTGCAATGTTCCTCAAAGACATGTACCAGCAAGCACATTTTTGCTTGTCTTCAGGGATGCTCTGACATGTGTCTCCCCAAGATCAGCCTGTCCCTGAACTCCTGGAGCAGTGTGGGACAATCCCCATGTCTGCTGGTGGCTTAAGTCCCAGTCTGAAGTCTCTGGGGTGAGAGTGTTCATGTTCCAAGAACATTCAGGGAAAGGTTGCCATGCTGGGGTCTACTTGACAGAAGGTAAGTTGAGAATGCAGCAGCTGATCTTACAGAGCTCTTATTTTTTAGATATTTAAATAAAATCACCGAGCTCCAAGCACTCAGTGTCTCAAGAGCATCTGACTCAGGACTTAGGTGCTCCCAAGTAGTCGTTAAAGGACTTCAGGGTGGGATGAGAATGACCTAACATTTGGCGTGTCAGATACGCAAGTCTATAGCTGAGCAAATTGTCCTTGACAGTTTCAGACTAGTTATGGAACCTTGAGACAGTTTGAAATCAAGCCATTATTGCAAGATGATGCAGGTTATCAGCAATATCTACATTTAGCAAGTCCAGGAAGTAGACCTATATTAATCAACATGCTATATGCCTGAATCTCCTCATGTTTCTCAGCTATAAGACATTCACTTATCAAAGTAATGGAAAGTATTAAGCCCATGAAAATATAACTAGGAACAAAGAAGTCATTTGATAATCTAAGAGAAAATATTAGAAGTCCAATTTTCATTTATGTTGCATCCCCTAGATACAACTACAACTTGGGCCAGATGACCTTACAATGTATATAAATTTTAGAATGAGTCCCTTAATATTTCACTGGGAAAAAAAATTATCAAGTCATTTTTTTGTTGGTAAAAAAGCATCAAATATTCATCGAGCCAGATATCTACTAAACCTACTCCAATGGCACTTTTTCAAATCTCATTACAAATAAAAAGAGTGTCAAATATATTCATATATTCGTGAATGACCAGTAAACTGGATAAGTAATAAAAAAAATCCATTTACTGATTTCCTTGTAAAAACATTTATAACTCATGGGAGAATTTACCAATAAAATATTACTCAAGTAACTTCATTGCTAAGACTGTATGCTTTTTAATATCTGCCAAAAAATTCTTGATCCAGTGTTTAGGAATCTAAGGATGAATTTGTACATCTCATGAGGTTTTCAAGGCATTAAACACGTTAGGGACAAAACTCCCCCTGAATCTGAAATTCTAGTCCTTGAGAAATAGATCAGTATGTGTCATCCTGCTGAGGCAACCTGAAGTGATTTTCACAGCTAAAATTACAAGAAAGCGATTAGAAAATCTCACGCATGTGTGTGCCTGTGTGTGATTAAAAGTTTCTTGAACTTTCAGCTTAAATCTTCCATTCCTTGGTCTCTGAACCAAGGTTTTTGAGGCAAGAGATGTTTAGAGGAATTTTTTTTTAATACATTGAAAAAAATCCTCTTAGAAGTATATAAGTTATATAACACCATCGTAGAATATTCTCTTCTCCTTTTCCCATTTTCAATCACTTTGAAAGAATTAACTCACACAGTATCACAGTATCATAAGGTTGGAAAAGACCTTTGAGATCATCGAGTCCAACCTATGACCCAACACCTACACCTACTCCTACTCGTCAACTACACCATGGCACTAAGTGCCTCATCCAATCTCTCCTTAAACACCTCCAGGGACAGTGACTCCACCACCTCCCCGGGCAGCGCATTCCAATGGCCAATCACCCTCTCAGTAAAGAACTTCTTCCTAATGTCGAGCGTAAACCTCCCCTGAAAAATCAAATCCTTTCAAAATTGTCAAATAAAATCCTGAACTATTTGGGAGAAAAAAAAGAGACAAGCTTGCTCAGATAATTAGTGTTATCTACAAACTTCTGGCTCACCTGAACTAGAGTGCTAGAAACAGTAAGATTGTTCTCAAAGCTGTGGACAACTACTCCTTTCCATGTTCTCCTAACTGAAGACCTCCAGATAGAAATTCCACTCTGCAAGTTTGTGTACAATATCTGTACTGTTTCAGAAGCCAGAGATAGAAAAACATTTTGTGGAGGTGGGAATGGAAAATCTTTTAGTCCTTACCATCTTCTTTAGTGCGGGTGAAAATTTGTTCACTCCTCACTCCATCTCCAGCTCGTGTAAAAGCCAACACCTGAATACTGTAGTTGGTGTATTTTTCCAGGCCGTCAAGCTCTAGGGATGGCTGTGTAGTAGTGACATTTTTTATCTCTCCTAACTCTATAGAATAAAAAGGAAAGGAAATTGAGTTATTGCCAAGTTCAGTCTTCTCCCAGCTATTGATACTTACTGCGGAAATCCTGGGGATTGAAGAATGTACCAGAAAAGTAATGCTTTATTATTATAAAATAGCAATGAATGGTAATAACTTAAAATAAATTCCTTTGTGTCTCGACTTATTACCATTCAAAGAAGACCCAGTTTTCATCTTCAAACTTTTTTTTTGGCATTTTTTTTAAATACAGGGAAAATAATTGAAAATTTCTACAAGTAATAAGATTTTTCTTAAAGAATAGATATCAAGAAGAGATTATTGCAAAACATTCCCTAAAGCAAAAATAAGAAAGTCAGTTATCTTCAAAAAGATTTCTGGGTTTGAGAAAGATCATTTTTCATAAGGAAAACCAAAAAAAAAGGCCCCTTTATTTTAAAATATGTAGCAAGTGCTGCTGCAAAGCACTTGATGGCAGTAATACCAGCTAACAACAGATTTAAACATAATAAAATCAGATTTACTTGCAGAAAGATGATGCACTTCACATGAATCTTTTTCTCAGCAAGCTAAGAAGTACAACCCATATGGCAAAACAACATTTAAACATATTTAGGGCAGAAAATAAAGCTGAACAAATGAAGAAAATCCAGTTTTAAGCACTGTATGAATATTATATTTTCATCATGTTCTACAACATACCATAGGAGCTTATACGTGCATTGATAACAGTCACATCTGATCCAAAGATTACAGGCACCACTGAAAACATTTAATTTTATGCCTGTCATATCTACATTTTTATGTATGCGTCTCATATATTTTTCATCTTTATTTTTAAATGCACAAAGGAATTGGTGGTTTATTTCCAAATATTTTAGACTCTAATATTACCAGCAGTAAAAATGGGCCTCTGGGTTATGTTTCCACTCCAGTTTCCCCTTGCCAGACTAACAAGAGGTCAGCATTTGCAAGGCAATTGCATATTAGAGTGAACGATGATCCTGATGGATGAAAGCAAAAGAAGGGAGACAGCTCATTGCCCTAGAGCTGTGAAAATTCATCAGGGCGAACAGGAACAACGGCACGTGCATCTCAAACCTACTAATAATTTACAGGAAAGGCCCATACATAGAATTATGATCATGTGACAAATTGCAGTAAAGTATCTCATATCTCCTTTGGGCATTTCACTCATTCTCTGCTCAAAAGTCTATTTCCCTAGGAGTTATGCTAAGAATACAAAACATACACACAACAGAAGAGGCTCGAGTGAAAATAACAAGACTTTTCCAAAAATTTTTTCTTTATTTGGCCCACAGGTATGGAGATGAAATGCACCCTGCCAAAAAATAAGCAATAACCTCTCAAGTAGGCAACTAGCTAAGTAAACAGATAATCAACCAAACTAAAGTAAAACATATGATTGGGCAGGTACCTTCTAGGTTAGGATCATCATTCTTTATATAAGAAACCTGCTGAACATTGTAACTGAGATGAAATTTGCTCTGGTCATTTTGAGCGCTATGCCAAGTCCATGGAGTGTTGCAAACCTACAATGGAAGCCTTCCCTGAGGGCCCCTCCGGGCAGCTTTGGAATGTCTGTCACTCTGTTAAAGCTCTATGGAAAATGACTTCCTTCAAAGGCAGACGAAACTTTCTCTAAACTAAAGAGAAAATGAAGTACAGTGCCTTCACAGCACAACATAAATGATACAAAGGCCACGTATGGCTTGTTACTCAGCAACTGCTTGATTTCCCTCACCTCCATCCAAGAGATTGGCCCAGTAGATAACTCTGAACCCTTGCAGAATCCCATTCAGTGTTTCTTTCGCCAATGTTGACCAAGAAATAGAGATGGTTTCTGGTGACGTGGCAGTGGCTTGCACATTCCCTGGAGGGCAACTGGGCACTGGAATAAAACATTCACCATTTTTATCTCAATGAGCGCAACTCAGTGTTTATCTTTGCCTACACTTTCAATTTTCATTACCATCTCACCACCAGTTACCCAATTAGCAGTTACACATTGTTAACATTGCAAAAATTTTACTCTCGCTACACTCCACACTTCTGCAAATGCAGCTGTTTTCCCTGGAATGACCTTTGATGTACTTCTTCCCTGCTTGCTGACTAGTCTTTTAATAGTTTTTTTGTCACTTGTTTTGAATTAGAAATGTGTCCTAGTGCTGAAATATACAGAAAATTCTGTAAGCACTATTTTTTAAAGTTTGCAGTCAAATTGCCATCTTCCTGGACAATCTTAAAGTCTCTCTAAAATTAGTGGGGTGAAAAGCAGACATTTCCTTTGAAAAATATTGAAAAAAAAAATTCCTAAATATTTTCACTGGCATTTAGAAAAACTGGAAGAAGTTAGCCAAATCTAAGGCATTTTATGTTGGCCATTTAGTGTCAAAACAACAGAGCAGTACTAGTATACGGCATTGCTTTTAAAGCTCATGATATGTTCAATTCTGACAGGGACCCAAAACTGGGTAATGATCAAAACAAAAAAGCTGCCAGGAAAAGTGAGCATGCTAGATTCTGAAGAAAAAAATAATTATTTATTATCATATAAAATATATTCACGTGTGGACATACTGCCTTATGTAGTCTAGTGGTGATCTGTCTAGGCCTAGAAACACTTAGAGTAAATGAAAAACATTAGCCTTCCACAAAATGTATGCCTCAAAATCTGTAGCTCTAGAGAATTTTAGATGTGTGCTACTCCATTTCCCCACGTAAAAAGTCAGATTCCTAGCCGACAATGACCTCAGCACACTGATAACAATTTACAGTAGCTGAAAATCTGAACCACAATATTCTTTTGGATTATTATTTTCTTCAATACTCTTCTAATATATTTGGCTTCTTTTTGGATAGGGAATTATCCTCTTTTTCCACTAGAGGACTCCCTCTCATTGTTTGAGAAGTGCTTTTTATATAGTTTGAAAAAAAAAAATTAAATTGTTCCTTGGATCAGACGGGTTGAATCTTGTCTGAAATAACGATGATTTTTCTTCTTTTTTCTCTTTTTATCTTTTTTGGATATCCTTGAAAAAAGCACATTTCTCTTTAGGTTGACAAGATAAGGATTAGTACAGTACAAGAGCTCTAGGTTTCACAGCAGATTCATTTGAAAACAAAAGAAAGTCAACAAAAGCAATAGTCTCACTTCACTTTTCAGCCTTGTACTTCTTAGCATCTCAAATCTATGATGATACCACTATGAGGCTATGATGAGATCACAAAATTTGCAAATAGGTGAGCACCAGAGCAATAGGCTTCTTAATCAAAGCTACGGTCTTAGCCAACATCATTCACAGTACAGCATATTACATTAGTAGAGTTATATTTATTTATCTGGATGATTCTGCATCTCTAGCAATGAAAATCGTACATGCTTATTGACCAATGTCTTTCCATCCAGCCATATACTGTATCTAATACCTGTAAAGTCTGATCTTCAGTTATCCCCACTATAATAACCAGTAATTAGGCAATAAATATTAATAAAAAAAGGGTAAAAAGAAATAAAGAAATAAAAACATATCCCATGATAACTGTTTGCCTCGGACCTACCATCCTCAAGAGTAGTGGTGATGATTTCCTGAGAAGAAGGTCCTATTCCAGCCCGGTTACAAGCCTGGACTACCATGCCATACTGGGTGAATTTTTTGAGGTTATTCAGCGTATAAACTTCACTGTCCCCTGTGGTATCAATACTGATGATGTTGAATTGGAAATTACCCCCTGCACTGTACTCCCGATAACCTATCTGGTATCCACGAATAATGCCATTTTGCAAGTGCTTCTTTGGAGCCTAAAGAGAAAATGAAAGATTATGCATTAAGTATGTCTCCAAAGTCAAGTTGTTTCAGTTACAATTTTTGAAATACACAAAAAATCAACATTTTTTCCTACCAAATGCAAGACTTTTTCTAGGTAACAATTAAAAATACTCCTGCACATGAAATAGTATGTTTTTACCACAATAAATAATTTTTAGATGATATTTGTTCTAATTTGTGTGTTCTTGTGCTAAAAGAAAGTTGGTTCATATGAAAAAAAATCTGATTCTTGAGTTATAATTTGATTTTATAACGCTTTGTTCTCTTATCAGGTAAATCAATCAAAGGCGACTTGATAAGGGTATATTTGCATTACAGGACTACCCTTTACTACTAATTGTGTTTTTGCCAGAAGCCCCTACCGTTCACTTGCTAGATCTTTAGTAATGCATTTATTGATCTGTGGAAGGCAGTCAGATGAGTTTATTCAGTGAGGTGCGTTAGGAAAATTTTATGCTGTGCTTCGAAAAATGCTTCTGTTCATTTCATGTGCAGTGTGCAGAGATGATTAGATAATGAGTGCTGAAGGCAATAATGAATTGGAAAGCAGGGATTTGCATACTGAATAGCTGCTAAAACAAGGTGTACAATATCTGGCATTCAAGAATACGGACAGTACAAAATGGCTGGCCATAATTATGTACTGTCTTTCTCAGTCATAATGTAAGATTCCCTGTACCTGACTAGTGGAAATAATTTCTGTACTCTGCAATATAAAATGCAGAACAGATTAAAACTAGAACTCAGGGAAAAAGCCTATTATTGACAGAAATACCTATTAAAATTCCATTTAAAGAGTACTCTACTAATTTCAATATGTGGTAATGTTCCTGCTTGAGTTTCTACGCATATGAGGTATAATTAGTATAAACATTTTAAGGCCCAGATTTTAATCCATGGAAAAAAAGCTTTTTCAAATCCTCCAAACCTCTTTCAAATTCCCACCAGATGCCCATGAGCTCGTCTCTTCCAGTGACCCATAAAAGAGGACTTTGTGACGCTGTTTATTGGCAATGAATTAACCGGCAGAGGCAGCAACTTCTGTTGTTACTATATTCCATGAAACCTACTGAGGAACACATTCTCACGGAATATACTCTTTTCTGCCACAGGATCTGTCTGTTTCAGTGAGTTTATAGTCCACTGGACTAAAGTCTCACTGGAGCTAATAAAACCAGCGTGAGATCTGCCTTTCTTTCACTGCCAACCAACCACTGCTATGCAAAACCCAGCACCCTCTCTGTGTTTAAGATACATCCCTGGATGGAAACTGACTGATGGAATTTTCTCTTCTTTTTTTGCTTCCTCTTGCCTTCGGAAACAGCAACAAAACTTGAAGTAAGGACATAATTTCCACTGTACTTCTTCAGTTCCTCTGGTACCAATAATATCCCTGCAAGCTGTTGTGCTGTCCATTCAGATGTACACGACCGAATTAGGAGATTCAGGTCTTGAGTGCCTTGTAAAGCACATGGCAGGCATCAGAACTGTGTCTTTGAAATCTAAGAGTATAGTTGTTTCCTGTTTGAGTATTTGTGTTTTACAGTCAACCTCCCCCCATCCCCCAGCTTCTTTAGAAACATGTAGGTCTTTGTTATCAAAACAGTTTGTAAATGAGTTACCTATTCTGAACAACTCCATGGCTTCGCAATCTTTAAATGATTGCAAAAGATGGGGTTTTTTAAGCTGGACTGTGAGTTAGAAACTAAGATCAGATTGGTTTTTATTTGTTTCAGATTGATGATAATTTATTTGATTGAGAATGATGAAGCTGTTTCAATTCATCTAAGAATAAAATAACTTTGCTAAAGTTAGTATCTAAATTTTTCATTTTTGGGTTGACTTTTTTCAAAATTAATCATATTTGATATATATGCCTCCTTGTACACAGACACATTTTTGGTAGAAAATTCAGGGAATCAACATTTGTCCATGACTAAGTGTTAATGGGGAAAAATACTGTTAACCTTGTCAGCAGTCATTACTTACATTATGAAAAAGTAAGTTGCTGTCCTCTTACTCCTTATCTCATAAAACTGCTTATTTGTAAAATAGGGTATAAATCACTTTCATGAAGTAAAGCATTTTACAGTTGTATGCATGCATATATGCATAAAGAGAAGGAATATTTCCCATGCCTAAATTTAATGTGTTCATTTACCTTGTAAAATACTACAAGAAAAACACCCGAATTATTTCCATGCTCCTTTATAAATGAGAATTCCTGTTTAATTCTAATTCTCTCTGCACCATTTTAAACTACCAAAAACTGTTGAGTATTAATTAAAAATTCAATATGAAACCCAAAGTTCTATGTGGGCACACAGAAATGGGACTGAATAGATCACAGGCCCATAAAATTTTACTTAACTAGGGTTTTCTAAAAGTGAGCTAAGAGAAACTTTAAAGGAAGATCAATGACTGTAGCAAGCTGCTGAAATGGAACTGAAATGACGATAATTCATGTGTTATTTTCTGCTCCTTTTATGTTATTGACATTATCTGTATTTGAATGAGATATGACAACTTTACATGCAACTATGGCTCTCAACACAATCCCTTTTGTCTAATGTCATCATAAATTTTCATGGGAAAGGCTTCATACCTCAAAAATAAAAATGACCAGGTTATTACTGAGTTAATTTTCTTCTTATTTTCACTCTATGACAATATAGGATTGATCTCATGGGGTATGTATTTATTCTTAAGTACCTTGTACTGCATAATGCAATGCATGTCTTCTCCCCAGCGGTGTATTGTAGGGACCTAACAAAAAGCCATGATTCAGCATGGGACCAAACTGCAGTATGTCTATGGGACCATCTTAAAGAACCTTTTTGAGTAATGGACTAAAACCGCTCTGGCCAGAAGAGAACTGCAATAAATTAATGGAAGTAAATGGCTCATTCCTGGTTTGGGGTTTATTCATTTAGGGGGACTTCTCAATCAGCTTTTATAAATCATGGTTCAGGAAATAATTCTCCTAGTAAAGGTAGGACTACGCAAACACTAACTTTTCAGGAAGGCAGCTCAGTGACCTCACTTTTTTCTGCAAAGGAGCTTCAAGTCAAGGAAAACAATTAAGTTTCAACTACGTCTAGCACCACAGAGAAACTCAGCACCTATCAGATGAGATAACCTACCAGCAGATAAAGCAATGACTGCAAATCAAGGCAAAGAATTTTCAAGCTGAGCACACAGGGGCTTTACAGAACAAAGAACACAATGAGCATAAATTCATAAATTTAGTGAAGTACCAGTGATGCCTTTTGCTGTCTACCTTTTCATAGGGAGATTTTCAGAGTTTCTGCTGCTTGCAGAACAGTACCTCATGGGGTCTTGCATTATGACGGGGCTGTAGGCTACTGCTGAGAAGAGGCAGACGCATGCACCTTCCTAGCACTTCGCTAGGGGACACTGCTACAGTGCCTGTTTTTTATACTAATCAGAATCATAGAATACTTTTTTGTGCTGCTTGACCATTGACACTCTAGGTCAATAAATTAAACATTTAATAGATTTAACAGATACTGGGTCTAAAGGAATAATACCCTGAAAGTTCATAGGGAACTGCTTATTCATTGGAGACTGGGTGTGCAGTTTTACAGTGCAGTCCATAGCAAACTTTAAATGTTGAGTCAGCATCTGCACAGTGCATGGCACAAGGTTCACGTGGTAGTACAAGAGTTGTGGGAGCATGGACTCACCTTTCCTGATCTGGAGATATGCTGCATGGGTACAATCAGGCATTTCCAAATCATAGATATCTCACACCTTAAGCTCACTCCAATTGTGAAAATTCGTCTCTACACTGAGCTCACAAAAAGTGCAAGGGCAACGGAGTATATATTCAATACATAGGTTGTTTCTGTGATTATTTTGTTACGTTAGATACTCATCATTACTCGACAAGTATTCACAAATCAAATTCCAAGCATGACCTCGAGAATACCACTTTAGCTGCTCATTTGATATGCTTCTACTCCCCAGAAAATACCTAGCGATCAGAACACTTAGGTTGCATTTGAAATGTCCTGAAAGTACAAATTGAACCATATTTTACACAATGTTATTGAAACATATGTGTGGGAAATTCATTTGTCCTGTAGCTGCCTCCACACATCTGCATCTATAAAATTTAATGGCAAATCTTCAAAATCACAAATGGCAGCTACAAACTCCAGCAGTGAACCAATTGTGCCTATCATCTCTTGTTGCTTTTGAAAATATGAACTTTTAAAAAGCAAGTAAAGCCTTTCAATCTGCCTACCAAAACATCCATAAAAACAAATTCATGCATAGAAGCTTGGAGATTATAGTTGACTAGATCCAATGGCAGCCACGCTTCTTGAGTGCTTTAAAACCAAACAACCCACTAAGCATTTATTTCAGTTATCAAGAATCACTGCACACTCTGCATTGCTTCAATATTTGCTTTCTTTGCTCTACCGACTGTGTGCTGCATTTAAATTTATGCTTAATGTATGCCTTTTATAAGTACATTGTTGCATTTCAAATCAACCATCAGGTAAGCTTGAGCCTAGTGACCACATGCCTTTTGTTTCTGGAAACTATTTGATGAAAACCAATACTGATATAAATTTAAGATGTGGATGAGATCCAAGAATCAGCACTGAATTTGTGACCTATGCACAAGAGGTCTGATGAAGACTACTGCTTTTGAATACTGAATATCTCATAGAAACAGAATTTTTAATGCACCATTTTCAAAATACCATTGAACTACTCAAAAAACCTTGACAGCTGAGGTCCCTCTGTACAAGTTGGACATCTCAGTAGTTTTAAGTCCACCTGCACTGTACATGGATTGTGCACTGTAGAAACCTGTCTTTTCAGGAGCAAACTCAAAATTAACACAGGATCATGTTGGTTATTTATTGTATAAATAAAATAAACAAAAAATAAGAAGCCTACAGTTCTTTCTATGGTTAATAAGTAGCAGCTCCCTGTTACTATCCTGACTTTCTGGATGATCCATATCATGGGACAAAATACACATTATCCACATTGGCAGGAGTAACTGACTTCACTACAGGAATGAATGACTGTTATGCCACAATTCTACTCTAGCATTTGATACTACATATTTCAGAATCTTAAATTATGAATACAATTTGGAAACTACCATTCATGTTGAGTTTACGCTACTGTAATTAGACAGCTTTATTCTGTCCGCCACAATGTACAAGTAGTATATAGCACATAAACATTTAAAACACTGTTTAAGTACCTCTGATATCATTCCAAAAGCATTTAAAATATTCCATGGTTGTCAAAACAATTGGAAAAATACCAAAAATTAATTAAGTCACAAAACATGCCAGATTTTTAAATAATATCAATTGCTGATATTTTTATATCAGTTGTTCTGATTCATCAGTTCTTACGGACTATATTGAGACACTATATCACTCTTTCTGTGCAGACATGCCTTCAGTAAGGCTCCGTCCCAAAGTCCATTGCAACAAGAAAAAAATCCTATTTGATCCAATGGTTTGGGGAAATTTTGTCCAAAACCACAGTGAAATTCTGTAAATGCTCATTTTTCAAGCCCATGGTCTTATCTCTGAAATCAGAAGGAAGTAGGAAATGTTATTGTCATTAGTACAGGCAAGCAGCTGCTGCTACTACTCTACAATGCATAATTCACCAACCTTAATGGTCAATATAAGATTTGTCGGCAAAGGGAATCTGCAAGGTCTCGCCCAAATAAAATAACTGATCCACAGTTTTTATAATAGTCCCAATGGAACCTCTTTAAATGTACCAAAATACCGTGAGTGTCAATATGCTTGGCTGCATGTATTTACCTTCCAGGTGACCCTAATGCTTTGTGAAGATATAGGCTCAAGCTGGACATCCTGAGGTGGACCATCAGGAGCTGCAAAGAGAGAAGAGAGATGGATCAAAACTGGCCCTCACAGCACACAGGTTTCATCACATTACATTTTATGTCACCAGTTTATCACACTGGGATCACAAAGATTTTGACTGAGCCAATGTCATGTGGAAAAGTGAAGGTGCCACTTCATCAAACAAAACCAGGGCCTACTATCTTCCTTATTCAGGTGTCATCTCTGGCCAAAGTGGAATACAACACATGCCAAAACATAACAACCTGGCTAATAAAATCAGAGTGAATAATAGTGAGCTGTTAAGTGATATGCTCACAATGCTGTTTCTGTTATGTAAATAGGCAAGCCATAACCCTGTAGGTGACAGAAAGGCAGCCAAACCCGCTGAGGCAGGAGTTCCTCATCCTGCTTTTATCCTCTCACAAATTTTCCAGTGGTATCCCCTTTGTTTGCCTGGGCCTGAGCACATTCTGTCAAATATCAAATACTTTATACACAAATCCCTGCACACCTTACCCTCTCTCACTCCCCAGTGTTAGTATCTCAGCCTGGAATTCAGGCAAAAAAACCCTGCCAAATGGAAAAAGCACACTGCAGCTCATGCCTGAGTCAGGGAAGTTTCATTTACTATTGATAAGCTACCAAGGGTGCACATGATGCTTTAAAGGCAAATGAAAAAAAAGGAGACTCTGAGTCTATGGGAACCTACTTGTCAGCTGGGCAGCTACAAAGCAGATCAAGAATCGGCTGGGACTGAATGGAGAGGTGTGAAGTAAATTGCTTGCTCAGCGAGGTAAATCATTGCACAAGAAAGATCTGAAGAAAGGAATGGAGTAATCTCGAGCTGCAGTAGAGGGTTCCCTCGGCCAGAATATGGCCTCAGTAAAAGGTATTAAATTAAGCTTAATAGCATGACAAAGGAAGTAAAGCAATAAAAAGGGTGAGATGGGGCTGTTAGAGGTGGAGCAGCAGTAAATGTCAGCTGCGGTGAAAGGAACCAGAACATTTTGCTTTAACTGATGAAAGCAGCGACATCCAGAATACAGCCTATAATATAAGTTATTAAATATGCCCTATTCTGTGTTATTCTTGACTGCCCTTCATATGGAAAATTTCCAAAGGTTGAAAGAACTTCATTTCAATATTCCTTGCATTACTGTATGGGAAGGAGAAGAGGAAAAAGTCCACTGGTAAAAATGAGATCGCAATGAATTTTTTGGATCCTGTCCTTGATTCTGTGCCCCTGTTGACAAACATGAATGTCATTTTTTCCAGGTACATTATAATGTAATATAATTTGAGCAAAGCATTTGATCCTAAAAATGATTTTTAAAATGTTCTCTTTAAATCTTAACTTTTCCTTGAAAGACCGCAGGAGTTGTTACAGACTTGCATAGTTAACTGTTCCCAGCATACCATAGTGAAAAACTAAATAAGAAGTAATTTACATTTTTAATGTCATACAGAGTTTGTGAAAAAAGACTTAAATAAAACCCAGATATTGCAGCTTTCTCTTTTGATATCAATATTAAACAATAGCCATAATGCTTCTGTTTTTCTGACAAGCATTGGTGCAAGTGTGTACTTGCAGTTTATTTTCCAGCACAAGAGCTAACTGTGGCTGTATGGAGGGAAAGACATCGTCTCTAAGCTTTGAAATTATAACATGCTTGACTATTGTTTTGACTCAGAGACCCTTTACATTTTTTTTTTCTAATAGTGCTGAGTGACTCAGGTCACTGTAATACGTGATACACAATCTGCACCTCCTTGCCAATAACATCATTTGAGTTGCTCAGGCTTTATGTTGTCTTTCTTGGACTTTTTTTTGCTCCCTTCTCATTATCTTTTCTTTCATTCCTGCACCCATGCTGTTCTCTATTTCTTATTGTAAAAGCAGAGAACAGAAGTAAACAGTGTTCAAAAAATTATGCTTCTGTACATCACACACCATCTGAAAGCAAAACCCAGGAGACAAACATCACATACTCTGCCTAAACCTGACCTCCTCTCTTGCAATTGTTCCCTAGGTAGATCAGTGACTTTTGAATACAGTTCCACACTGCTGGTCTTTTTCTCCAAATAGATGGCTCCTTAAAAGACAGGGACAAAAGGATCAATTATTCTGAAACTTGGTTACAAAGGACTGAATAAAGCACGATGTTAAGGTTCCACCCTGTTCATGGGGAAGCTGTGTTTTCATTTCAAGGCCAGCTGCTGATCTTGACAACTTAATTATCAGTCAGGAGAAACTAGCAAGTAAGAGAAATCTGAGCATGGGTGAATAAGAGAGAATGAGAGAGTATATCCAAGATCTATATCCTCTAGTTTTATGTATATGCACAATGAAGGATGAGGATTTGAGGTATACAGATGATCCTGACCAAGGAATGGATAATCTGTTTTCTCTAGTGATTTCACATTTTCATTGAACAAAAGAATAGAAAAACCTTGATCAAATGTAAAAAATATCACAAACTATTCACTGTTAATAAAGCTGTTCAATGAAGGCTCGTAAAAATGAGAATATTCTTCACTCCTTTCCTTCCATGAGCATGAAAAAAGACACATGGTGAAAAAAGTAATGCAGCTTATGTTGTTTCCTTCTTGCTCTGCTTTGTACTCTGAGCCCTCGTGTCCTGTTCTTATTAAAGAAGTCCCTTGGTATCAAAAACATGTTCTTCTGAAAAGGGGTGTATTTTCACAGTAGTAAATTCACCCACAGAGAAAATGAGTGGAAACTACACACTTGTATTTATATAAGCTAAACTGAAAATCATCTCCCAACTGTTTAAAGTCTAGACAACACAAATCTTGAGAAAGAAGTAGGGTTTTCACTACCAGGACACTGTTACCCAGATACTGGCATCATCATCTTCTTCTCAAAATCCCCAAAGAAGAAAGCATTGCTGACTTAGCATAAGATAACAAGGAAAATAAAACTAGCAAGATAAAAATGAGTTTTCAAATACAAATGAGCAAGCTCCTGTCTGGTCAAGCCTTTTCAGAGTAACTTCACCCAGTTTCATGGCTAAGGGTGTTGAAGCTAATTGGTTTACTCTCAACTGCACACCTCTGTACTTTGTATAAAATTGCAAAATACACCTTGCTGAAGCATTTACGGCCATTCAGTATTTCCATTCCTAATTGCTGAAACAGAGAGCTGTAGCCCTTCACTTCTTGCTAATAAGCCTTTTTCACTGTCACGTGTAACATGTAGGCCATGGGACGTGGGAATGTGCACATGGCTGTGTGGTCCTTATTCATTGGCCACTTATGCTAGCCCTGAGAAATAAAAATAAGGTGGCCCTGGAAGGCAGCAATTTGAATACAAAAACAGTCAGAAAAGTGAAAATGATCACATAGCCCCCCTGCTACAGAAACCTGTAATGATGTAGAAGAATACATGGAAAAAAAGAACAGGGGGATGACACTAATTAATGACAGCCAACTGACTTATACAGAGATCAGATGGTGAGTTGGGTGATGGAATAGTCAAAGGAAGATTCGATTCAGGCAGATTAATGTTTTCAAAGAAGGATACCTTAAATTAGTTACCTATACTAATACCTGAGCGTGTAAGGAGAGCCACAAGAGCCACATGGGAGAAAATGCCACTAAAAAGAGGATGTTGTAGACTGAGTGGCCCAACTGTATATATAGGCATGCCTTTTCTAGTACCCCAGGCTAAAAATTTGAAGCACAATGTTTTCTTTGACCACTAGATGCCACTGAACAGCTTTAATTACAGGGCTGCATGATGAAGTTGCAAAAGTCACAATGGTTTATGGGAGCAATTCAGTGTTTCTTTCTATGCAGCTGCAGAAACATAAGCAGCATTTCAAGTAAAGATTCCTCATGTCAAAGGGCGGTAATTCCCAGCATGACTTAGATGCTACAAACCCAGAGTGTACCTGCTTCATCAGTAGTGATGGTGAGCTCATTGCTGGCCTCGCTCTTGCCGATGCGATTCTTGGCATACATGCGAATGTTGTAAGTTGATGAAGGGTGGAGGTCAATGATAGTGGCTTGGTTTAGCTGAGGGGAAACATCTTTGGTTCTCTGAACAGAATCCCAAGAGTCTATTTAAGAAGACAAATAAAAGATGATGTTAACATTGGTAACACAAGCATGCAGTTAAACCATCCCATAGAGCATGATACTGCCATTGCTGAATTAACCCAGGTAATCCCTGCTCATACAAGGAAATCGAGTGATTGCCTTCCTTTACAGCACTCCTGACTGCTCCACGTGTGGTGCTGTGAATAACGGTATTTGGGCCCTGGGGTCACCAGCAAATCCTAGGAAACATTTATTCCTTTGTCTTTTCTTTGAGGGAGTGGTAAGAGTGGCAAAGACTTCCCATTTTTGTCTTTGGATGTGTGTACATAATTGGGTTTTTACCATTGCTACATTGGAACAACTGTGAAAATGACGGGAGTTGCTGACTCACAAAAATCCTCACTCAGAGAGAAGGTTTGTTGTGCTCCAAAAAGTGGGGAAAGGGAGATAATAAACAGTAATGAAGGCTCTTAGACTAGCAGAGATCAGGCAGAAGGTTTGATCCCAAACTCTAGGAGCTCAGGCCATAGGTGAACAGTGAGCATGAGCCTGGAGTACTTTGCTGACTTAGATGTGGGGCTCAGCACCCTCCAGGACTGATGTTATTTCCCTGCCTCATGTTAGGTTGCAGGAGCGGTTTAATACAAGGGGTATATAGAAGCCTCTTAGCTGTTTCCCTGTATCTGTAAAAGGAGGAATACAATGTTATTATTCATGCTTACTATTCATCTGCCTGTTACGTTTTCTAGAAATTCTCCAGGTATACAAAAGGAAAAAGGATGGAAATTGGCTAAACACAGTAAGATCCCCTTGTTATCCAGGTATTTGATTGCTGCAAACAAAATAATAGAATCTATATGTTTAAAGCATCTTGATGTCTCTTATGAGTTGCCATCCTTCATTTCTTTCTTACTGCAGGCAATGTTTCTCCTTTAACCTTTGTAACATCCTATGGGGGATGTCACTGGAGGCTCTACAGGAGTGTTTTACAGTATGGGTCACTGTAGGCAGGATCACAGAAAGCTCAGCATATGAGAAAAACTAGTTTAAAAATAGAAAGATCACTCAGATACAAAATATTTGCACATACTGTGTAAATTCTTTTATATGAGCTTGCTAAAAAATGCACAAGTTGTCACAATGACATCTGCAGCACGGTTTATTACAGAGCCTGTTTGTTTGTCTGTGTGGCTTAGTTTACCCAGAAGACATTTAGGAATTAGACAGTTCAGTGCTAACCAAATTCACTTGAATATATTTTTCCTTAGCAACTGAGTTTCCCACAGCTTTCTCTGTAGAATACTTTCAGAAGCTCTAAAGGAGTTACCTGCAGGCAGTGCTGCCACAACTTGCTTTCAGTTTGCTTTCTTAAACTTTACAGAATTTAAAACAGCAATTGCACTCCATTTAGTTAAATGTTATAAAAGTAGAGAAGACTGTTCCAGTGTACCACACCAACAGGAAAGGCTTTTATAAAAAGACCCATTTGGCATGAGGAATGTGTTAAATTTGACCTGATAAGGATAATAATGTCTTTTAATTAATCTGCATATTATCAAATTGCCTAAGTTTTCACTTGGTTGTTTGAAATACTGACCTCTGAGTGGTAAAACTCTGGAGTACGTATTAACTACTGATATAAAATAAATAAATGTGAAAAATTCTTTAACTCTGACTAGATTAGAGTAATGACATATCATGGAGAAAGAGAGATCAAAACTCCCAGTCTTCTGTACTTCTACATGTCGGTTTCCAGTGTCTATTTATGATTAACACATGGACTTCAGGAGTATATTTTGACACGCGTATCTCTTTGTAGAAGGGTAAATAAAGTAACAAAATCAATCTCATCAAACTGAGTCAGTCCAGAGAGAAATCAAACAAGTTATTGCCAAAAAGGTTTTCACTTTTGAAAAATTTATAGTGTTAAGAAGTAGAAGAAGAAAAAAAATAGTTTATTTTTTTTTTTCTTCTGGCAAAACCTAAAAATATTTGCTTGTGTTCATGTGGTGAGTAATTGAGTGAGATATTGACTACTGGCCGTTTTATTGTTGTTGTTGCACAGTGCTTTAAAATCTACTCACTTAGAAAGTCAGGAAAAAAGCACAGAAACCAAGCAGCAGCAGGCTAGCAAAAAAATCCCCGAAAAGTTAAATGAAAGCGTGGGATTTTTAACGTATTCTTTATTCCGCTCATAAAACGTTACACCCAGGCACTTCTTGGTGTTATAGGAAATGCACGCTGACAGCAATGATCTATGAAAGATTTATGTTTTCATGAAAACCAGCAGCTTTCAACCCGCTCCTAAAGTAAAGACTGAAGCCTTGGGATTGCCCTGCGCAAGGCAATTAGGGCGCCTTGGCTCCCGAAGGCTCATTTCGAGGGAAGAGGCCGCCCGCTCCAAGCCCGGGCCGGCGCTGCCATCATGTGGCCATTGCTGGTACCACAGTCTCTCCGGATCAGGACCTAAGCGTAACTGAGGCTGTTTGCCCCTCAGCTTTCCCTAATGACGTCGAACATGAAATATGATGAGGAGAGAGGGACAGAGAAGGACCTGTTCGCAGCTTCAAACCTTTTTTTACACCCCTAATGGAAAAGGCTGGTGGCTACGTGTCAGTGGTCTCAATGAAGACTGAGGTCTGACTGCCCACAGGCACATTTCTGTAGGCGTCTCACCCAAGCGCTGAAGCAGGCAGAACTGCTGAGGTCCCACTGTTCATACTGCTCCTGCATGGCAACGAGACCCCACAGACGCCCATAGCTCAGCCATACGACAGGCAACTCTATGCTCCCTCTAGAGGGTAACTAACGTGTCTTTTGTAGGGGTAGACAGGATGCGTGAAGGCAGCACTGTATAGTGAAGTCCATGCACGACGCATGCTCAGCTGAACATTCCCTGAAACTGAAGAGTTCTGCGGTTTCCCTTGCTGTGAAGCCTAGGCGATGCATCCTGCTGTAAATCCATTTCTCAGTCCTCAGTGTAAGCAACATAGGTGGAAAACTTCCGCTAAACACAATGAGCAGCTTGCAGATTTACTTTGGTCTTGGCAGGGTATTCCCTGAGCTTACCATCTGCACTGTGAGCGTTTTACCTAAGTCTTCTGCTATCCCTTCAGTATCTGGAAACTGTGAGATGTTTTCTGAATTCCCTCCTTTTTGCTCTAACTTCCCCCAGCCACCCTGTGCAAGTTCTTCAGTAAGCTCCTTTGATGTTTCACCTTCTCGATGATTTAATCAATGACAAAAAGCGTGTGCAAGAATTTAAAAATGACATTTCGGTTGTTTGCAGTGAGATGAAGAGATTCCACTTTTCTTTAGGACATGACCTTCAGTATGTACAGACAAAAAAATATCTTCACCAACTCTGCCACACAATATTTTTTCTTTCTTTCAGTTTTTTAATTCTTGCCATTATGTTTAGTCTATGTTTTCATCCAATCTGAAGATGCTTCTTTTGCTGCCATGCTATTTATTTATCATGCCATATTACAGAGACATAATTTTGCATTGCCAGTTCACAGCGATTTTCACTTAATCTTTGTCTGCATTCTGCATTACCACTTGAAAACACTGAAATCTAACAAAGGTGTTTTAGAGCTCTGAAATCCCTTTCCACCACTGCTTCAATCCAAGGAAAGAGCTGAGTCTTCCTAAATGGGGTTATGCTGTGTTACATGATTTAGAAATACAAGTGATGTTTTAGGATGAGAAAGAAGCCTATTAGGCAAGAATGACTTTCAAAAACTGTTCTGGAGCAGGTGGGTGGTTGGAAAGAAAGGAAAAGCATCAAAAAAACCCCAAAGCTCAGTAAGTTTTATACATGTCACCTGAAGGCATCCTTGCTCAGTCTACATCTCCACAACTATGATTCCTGACCACAGCCTCAGTTGTAAACTATTATTTTTAAACTTTCAGGTACTGTGCTTACCTTTGCATTATTAATTTCACTTACAAAGCCAATGCACTGACTGATGATTTAACACTCCTGAAAATATTTTATTCAGTAATAAAAGCACTACCCCATTTATGCCTAAGAAAAGCACAAGGGAGTTTCACAACGTAGACTAAAGGAAAAGAGTAAAGATGAGTAGACGGTTTTTTTAATTTTACAAGTTTTAGAACAAGTACATTTTTACATCTCAGAACTAAAGGGAGATGGCTGTAGGTGTACTATAATTGTTTTGATGAACAGACTATTTCACTGATAACCACATATAGGGCACTTAGTAGTGGACGACATCCCCGTTGAAACAGTGTGATGAACTCCAACATAAACCAGTAGATATAATTTCACAGTGTCTTTTTAATCATACTTAAAATTGAGCATTGATCCATTACAATTTCCTTTCTAGTCCCTTCTCAAAGCTTAACTCAGGGACAGTGCTTATCAATGTATCTGACTTTAAGTATGATCCCACATCACATACTTCCAATGTACTTTGAATGCTTTTATATTTCAATAGACAGCGAACATTTTTGGGGCTTAATACACAACCACAACAGGAATATTTTCCTAACTTAAGGGGTTGTGCCTTTTTTTTTTTAACCATTTACCTCATTTTTCTTATTAGATGTTCATTGAGGTGACTATACGGTGACCTAGCAGAAAGGTATGTGCTCATATTGGCCTGCTGCTATGTGCCACTGGTCTTATCCTTTGGAGAATTTCCAGGATGTTACTGAAAACTCTGCACGGTGCTTCAGCAAACTCCCATACAGCTTTCTTCATCTACAAAGTCTAGTAATTAGTCTTTTTCCCTGCTGTCTATCCAGGGAAGATGCCATGTACTTATATATTGATAGAAAAGAATTTCTGAAAATCAGCAAAAGATAATTTGTAAAAGCAGATATTTTTCTATAGGAAAAAAAAAAAAAAAAACCAAGAAAAAAGCTCAAAACCAGAAAATGAAAAGAAAAAAAGTCCAAATGGAGAAAAGATAAAAACAGGGACAACAATTAGCTAGCAAAAGCATCATACCAGCTAACACCTAGAATGGACTGTTTCAGAACAAAATTTATCCCCCCTTAGGTATAGGTTTCTCTGTTAAAAGGGAAGGACAGCAATTGCTGAACTTAATATCCTTACCTTCAAACCAAAAAAAACCCCAAATGAAGATAAATCTTACTGTGGAAGACTAAATAAACCATGGTGAAAATTTCCATCAGGCAGTTTCAATTTATGAATTATCCTTTACCATATAAATTCAGTGATGAATGACTAGCAATGGGGATTACTTCACAGGAAGATTATTTCTTACCTGACTTGTTCTTGCACTCGATATCGTAGCCGGTGATTGGGCTGTTTCCATCAAATCCCATGGTCCATCTGAGGGCAATACTGCGTGCTCTCACCTCTCGGATTTCTATTTCAGGAGGGTCAGGGGGTTCTGAGTAAACACACACACACACAGAGTTTTAGTCAGAAGAAAGCCCGTACTCCTAACAAGATAACATTAATAAGTGTGGCAGTGGCATAGCTTACTGGTGGTAAGCTCTCACGGCATCTTCGCCGGTCACTAATTAGTACCCTGAGCCAGTTAATCACCTGCTGAAGAATGCTCAACAGAGGGAGAAAAAGTGACTTTTCAACTAGGAATCACTGACATAATCTTGAATACTGACTTCTTTTTAAACTTCTTCTATGCAACATAAAGTTGTATTTCCTTAAAATCATTCCAGATTGGACTACTCATGCTAGAACAGATTTTTGCCTTGAACACCCCATTTCAATGATATTTCTACAGTTTTTGCACAAAAGGTGATGGCAGAAATACAAATACTAAACTTTAAATTGCTAAATTTGGTGGGTGGAGGGAGTAAAATTTCTGTCTCTTTGAGTGTGTTTAAAAGTCTTCATTTAATAAAAGAATAATTTGGTAACAGTTTAAAATCACACTAAAGCCTTTATCAGCCTCTAGAGTTAAGGATGAAAATAAATGGCATTTATACCCATTCTAATGCCCCTTTAAATTGTCAAAGCAATTTAAATGAGCAGAGGTGTAACTGAGCACCTGTCCCCAAACTCCACCTGAATGTTTTGACAGGGCTGTCTTAAGCACTCACTGACATCTGCAGTTACTTGAAATCAAGAGTAGGGAAAAAGACATTTGGAAGTCCTAGAAATTTGTTGTGTGCATGCTTGAAGTGATACCAGCATAGCAACAAGCATGGCAAGAAACAAGCAGTGGGCAGTGGCTGAGTCCTGCCTGTGCTCTGCATCTCACATACTGTCACCTCAGCCACTCCAGGACTTGCCAGTGTCTGCCTGAGTGAAACCCTGTGGGAGGGGAACCCCAGCCCCAGGCAACATAGCTTCCTAGAGTTTGCATTGTGCAAACTGATTACAATTTATTTTGACTGATTAAGTTTGAAATACTCTGTTTAAAGATCCACAGTAGATTTATCATTTTTCTAGAGAAAAAGTCAGATTGCTTTTGCTTTATTTCAGAATTAGAGCTCAGGCATATTTGTGCTTTAAAAACAAATGCAACACTCTCCCCCCAAAAAGCAACCCACTCATATCCACTGTCCTTACTGAAGATGATAGTTTTAAAAGCTTTTAGCAGATTGTCTGCTAGTGTATTTGAGAAAAATTCTGCTTATCAATTTAAAAGGACTCAAGCTTATTCTTTATTTTGATTTCATCTGTGATGCTAGGAAATGAAAGACTGAGCATCTCAACGTGGCTCCTCATTTCTCTGACAATGAGGAGAACAATTAATTAGGAATCAGAGCCTCCCTCCCCCCACAGATTTCTGAGGACGGCATACACTTACTGTACTACAATAGCTGTGTTTTTTTCCTTATGTTGTCCTCTTCCTACCTTGCACAGTGAGCTGAATTATTCCGCGATCCTCCCCATAAGAATTGATGGCATGGCAGGAAAAGAAGCCAGAATCTTCACGCACAGTTGGCAAAATCTATAGGTGGTTTGAAAAGAAGTGATTGATTGAACAGCATGCAGAGAAAATAAACCAACAGGTTTTCTGCGTAGTGCAAGAAAAAACGTACAAATAGTTTTTCTAGACAGTAATAGATATTGCATATTATACACATACATACATATGCATGGTCAAGCATCCAAAATGCTGAGACTTATCAAACTAGCAACACCTGGGTTGAGGAAGCAGGCTATTAGCTCTACATGTGTAGTCAAGAGTTGGAGCACCACCTATTCCTGTAGTTTCTCATTAGGAGTCTTGTTTCCAGTTACTCGTAAGTTTGCCAAGTATTTAACAGTTGGCTGAAATTTTCCATACAAAATGGTGCCTCCTGCTGCATCTATTTTTTCTCAGTTATTTCTGAAAATAACTCAAGTGATTGAAGTCTGTGTGATTGAAATAAAGGTTCAAATACTGGTGCTGAACCCTGTAGTATTCAGCATGGTGCCTCATAATAAAATTTTGGGTGGTCTTTCTTTTCAATTTATTATTTAATAACGTACAAAGTTACACACAGTCTTCACATAAATGATTATAATGACATTTTTCTACAGGACCACTGCTTCATTCAATGTACAATAGGAAGAGGATTTTTTTTAATGAGCAGATATTCCAAATATCATTTTCTTCTCATCATTCAGTGTGCTGCTCCACACTTTATTTACTGCACACAGTTCAAACTGTGCCCTGAAGACAGACTTCATCTTCTCATAGGCTTTTCCATGACATTCACCTATGCGATACCCATTTAAGAAACATGAGTGAATTTATTTTCATAAACCCTGACATAAGAAAGAGCATTACCACCATTTTGTATGGAGAATTAAGGAACCAGACATATGATAATGTTTGTGGCTGCTTGACAAGTTGCCACATATTAGCTGAGCCATGCTAACTCCATGTGCTCTTTATTCTTCACCAATGCCAAAGTAATAAGAGCACACCTCTCATTCACCACTGTTTAAGATAAAGGGATTAATTTTACCACTTGCAACAAGGATATTGGACAGTTACCATCTGCAATGTGGTAACTTGTCAAGCTGTGTTAAGTTGCACACATGGCTGAGCTTTAAGATATATAAACAAAAAATTTGAGAGCCCAATTTGATACATCTGGGGCCTACTTTCCCCCCCGCCCCTCAGAGTCCTTAGCAATAAATAGCATTTCATGTGTTCAAAATAGCTTCCATTGAGTTAAGCTGCAGCTATGAGGGCTTAGTACTTCTGCAAATCAGACCCCAAGGGCTCAAGGCAAGTACCTAGAAAACAAAGAACACACAATTATTGGCCACCTGTGAAAAGTTTGTTTTCAATGATCAGCCTTGCATCACATAGTGTCTTTCATTACTCAACCCTAATTCAACTCCAGAGAAAATTCAGGTCATGCCTGACTGAGGCAGAGGTCCTGCAGAAAAAAATAAAACCGAGTATACAACTAAAGATCACATCACCATGCACACATGCAAAAGCACTGAGTTAAAAGCTTCAGAGACACCCTTAATCCTGACATTTTCTATTCTGGGGGCATTTTATGTCTCAGAAGTCAAAGGTTTCGTACGTAACATACATATGGACGTAGAACACCACTACTGTACACAACTGCTTCAGAAGAGAATTCTTCAGGCAGGTCTCCAGCTTTCAAAAAAGAATTATTGTTGTGCATCCAGGAATTACCTTATTAAAGTCAATAAGATGAACGAGGGCAGAGAGGTCTAGAGGTCTATCCTATAATTAAATATTGTTTGTAACACAGATATACCTATATGAACAAAGTCACACAAGGAACATATTCTTCCTCATAGAAATCAGTGACAATGCTCCCTCACAGAGCACAAACCCAGATTTTTACTGGATATCATCCAACACAGTTCTTGGCCAGTAAAGAAAGAGATATACCTTAAGACAATCACTAGAGAGCTAGAAAATTATTTCCTTTAGCCTGGTAAAAAATGTTTTTAAGAATGTGACTGAAAAATGGAAAATGAAGATTTTTGACTGAGAATCTATACAATTTTTTACTTTTAGATTTCATAAAGGCACACGGAAAAATACAAATAAATGTATTGATAACTTGTTCAGGTTGGTAAATTTTAAGCGCAAAAAGCGTTAACCTCATATAAAGAGGTCGATGTCGTACCTCCACCTATTGTAGGTGACACCAGAATAGCAGGAGTTTCCTGTGCTTCCATGGCATCTTGGGGAAACTTGAGTACCCAAATCAGCAGTTGCCACTCATGTAGCCCCTCAAACTAACCCAGGCCAGCCAACTTAGGAGTTCATGGAGTCTCACATACTGATTTCTCAGGCAACTTGAGATGCATGGTTTCCAAACCACCAGGCAGCTGCCTGTCACAGAAGCAGAAGTGAAGATACAGAATATGACCTTTTGCGAGTTGGCCTGGTGATTTCTGCTACTGTGTACAATAACTGCCTAATACTACTGGCAGTAGTAGATATACTACTTACGTATCTACATGTACCTTTTCCTTCCGTCTCACTTTGAATCCGATGACTAACCTGACTTTGTAACATGGTCTCGCAAGCCCCACAAAGTGAAAGGGAGGGAGAAAAAGTTCTTTAAAAATACAGATGTTTTTATCTCAAAACAGCTTAAAGATTTTGGTGAAGGTAATTCTGACTCACACCAGAGCTAGGGCTCAGATACTCAATCGTTGCTTAACAGCAATGTACTAAAAACTGAGTTGTGCTGCCCCAGGAAGGGCAAGCTGAGGCACAAGCCACACTGCTGCTGAGACAGAAAGGACAGGGTGGACTACGAGCCAGGTTTATTTATCTTGTTGCCTCTGGAGCATGGGAAGATAAGAATAATTTTTCTAGGGAGTTGGATGCAGAGGTTTCCTCTACCTCCTATTGCTGCCAACTCTTCAGGGCTCTGCTACAGGTGGAGCGAGTGGTGGGGCTCTGACCTTGCAGGGCAGAGGTAGCTGTACATCCCTACCAAAACCAAATCAAGCAACATTCTCACGCACGTAGATGAGTCATGGTTCACATCGTTTTCTTACCTGCAAAGTAGAGATCACTTCATCTCCAACTTCCTTGGTGGAAACAAGGTAACGGGACATTTCAGGGTTAATAATTCGGTCTTCTTTTTCCCAGCGGACTATGATGGGTTTCTCTCCATGTGCTGTACAGCTCATTTCCTTCTTTTGACCTTGGGTTGCCAAGGTGGTATTTGGATAGGAAGTTATCATAGCTGGAACTAAAAGCAGACAAAAAAAAAAAGATTGTTCTTTAGTGAGATTCCTAGTCTTATGATACAGGATTGGTGCTTCAGACTGTGTCTCATTCAGCTTGTCCATACCTGGCCAGCTTACAAAAAATGTGAGAAATTATTTTACTTTCATTTCCATGTAAGAGAATCTTCTTAAGACTGAAGATGGGTGTCGAAGGGAATGCAGCAGAGAGGAGCTGGGCCTGGACAGTGGGGCAGTGGAGACAAGAAGATGCAAAGGTAAAGGAAAACTAGATCCACTTCTTTTGTTCCTCACAGGACAACTTGTTCACAGTAGATAAAGGTAGAGTAATAAGTATTCAGATATAGGACCAATAAAGAACTGATAAAAATCTCTTACTTCTGATGAGCTGCTGTTTAGTTTGATGACAGATATATGTTCTACCATTTCTTATGACAGTAATAACCAATCAAAATTAGGGCTCAATTAAACCAGGAGCTGTATAAAATGAAAACTCTGCACCAATGATCTTACAGTCCAGTCCATGTATGTTTTGAGTGTATAGTTAAACTGAAAGTTTAATTAAACTGACAATAAACCTAGTTAGATTTGAGTTTTTATTGTATTCAGAAGGTATTTGCAGAAGAGTTTGAACATAATTGATAACTTCATTAATTTTATAGGACATAAAATTTAATGTTGAAAAAAGTACTCTTGCTAACACGAATAGCCTTAAACATCAGGTATTTTCACATTTTGGAATAACATTTTTCTGTAAATAGGAAGAAATAAACCTCAGAGTGTTTTACTGCAACCTCTCCAAAACATGGCATTTTTAAAACAGGATGGTCTCTTTGGTGTCCTCAGTAGCCTTTCCTTTCATTCACATATGATCTGTCCACCAATGAACAGCATGTGGTTATTTGAGTAGGAAGAATCAAAGCTCATGAGTCTGTCTTTCAGTTCTGGCCCTTTCCCTGCTTGGGAGAATCTGGAAAGTCCTGGACAGCACACAGAACTGCTCTCTTCTGAATGAATCTGTCCACACTTTTCACAGCGTACGAAGTGGTAGGAAAAACTCCCTTCTCTAAGCTCTTGCATTCCACGGCTGCCTCCTGCAATAGCCCCACTGTCCTTGTTTTTATGCCTGAAGACTTGCCTCTTCTTATCAGAGCAACTCACTCATTCCATCTGAACTTTTCTGGGTGTCTATTTTAACACGATGATATTGACACAGGACTCAGTATTTCCTCCTGCACAGATTGCATCCATTGCAACTGGAAAGCAAATAAAAAAAAATAATCCTTATTTAAAAGAATTAGTATAATTTCTATTCTGAAATGTTAATGCTTGGTGGCATGACCTTTTCACATGCCAGAGGGGTTGATGCTTGGATATGACAATATGTCAGGATGTAGCCCTTTCTGTTCAAAGGCTTTCTATACCAAAGCAAACTGATCTGAAAATTAACAGGGCTGCAGAGCTGTGGGTCAGAGTTTTGAATGGGATCTAATTACAGGAAGAGCTCTTAGAAAGGTCTTGTGTGAGATGTGAAGCTCTTTCTGCACTAATAGGCATTAGTGATGAAGAACGTCTTGTTTAACTGTTTGGATATTAGGTATCGATTAGATTTGTCAAGGAGGAGCATTCAAAGAGAAGAAATGATGAATAATCAGAATACAAAATTAGGACACATCTGATTCCATCTTCTAGAGAATGAAAATATCTTCAGTTTTACCTGACAGCTGTCTAGTAACCACAAAGAGGTTAGTTTCAGAAAGTCACTTTTCATGGTCATCTGCTTGTTGCTTCTAAACACAGAAGCTAGGGTACCAGGCCTATGCAGCTGCAGGTCTGTGGGTCCTGTACGCACAGGTATGTGCGATTGAATATAACTGCCCTAATGTGAAACACTTGGAAAAACCAAGATATCCTTTTATGCATTTCGTTCATCAATGAGCCACCCAATTCAAATGAGTGATAGCCTATTAAGGAGTTCACGTTGCTATTATCTTGTGCCACCACCTTTCTTCCTTCCATATTCTCCTAAGCCTCTCACACATCCCTTCTTCTTTCATTTGCCACACCTCTCCACATTTCCTTCTTATTTCCTCAATGTAACACGCTGTAGTCCCCTTCCACCTCTCTTCTTCCTGCTCCAACCTCCTCAGGTTCTCACATGTTCCCTAATCCCTACAGCAACGTTCTCTTCCTTTAACCTAATTTTCCATCCCTAATTATATCATGGCAACCTCCCATTTCACCTAAGTGATTTTGTCTACAACTGCAGTCCTCCTTCCCACCAGTATTTTCTAATTCAAATTTCTCTAGTGATGAAGCACGCACTTAGCCCATCGGGGAGCTGAGGGGTGATGTGTGCCTCCCCGTGAGGCACCTGAGCTCCTAGGATGCCCATTCCCCATGGTGGAAGAGCTCAGAATTTGGATCAGATGAGCCTTGTACTGGTAGGTCCACCCTCCTGCTTCATGGGAAGGTGCACACCGTGTGCATCTACAGGAAAATGGGACAGATGGATTCGGATTTAAATACCACAGATCTCAAGAAGCTTGTCTCAGAGAATCCTTCCTCCCTTTAAGGTGTCCTAAACAGTTGCCTACCAAGAACCCCTTGATGGGTAACAGTGCCAAACCAAACATGGCAACTACCTTGCTTGCTTTTAGGAAACAGAGGCCAGCTTTTGAAGTTCATTTTCTTTTCCAAAAAACTTTCTTAATAAGAGCAGCATAAAAACATGTAAAGAAAGATGGCTTTATTCCTCAGATACAGTTTTATCCCTGCTTATCCTTCCCTTCCTCTCCCATAATCTTCCACACGGATTCCTTATTGCCATAGCAATGCCTCACAGCTAAATATTTCCCCTTCTTCCAAAGCTGATTTTTTACTCTTCACAATTTATCTCCAATGATCCTAAACCATAAGCTCTTCTTTTTATCTTCCTCTATGTCGCAAGATTTCTGGCAACAAAGCCACATTCCCAAGGATATTTTAGGCAATGTACTTCTTCATCCTCCAACTATCTTTAATCAAATTACTGATGCAAACAACGGAGATAAATACGCTGGCTCTTCACTGACAAAATAATCTAGAAAATTGTAAACAAGCAAACTAAATTTATACTATATATGCATGAGATAGTCTCTCAGGATATCTTTAAAAAATGAAAGCATTTAGAAATATATCAAGATCATTCACATGCCATATTATGTGTGTGAATCCTTTATATCTCTTCAAATACACGTTGTATACACAGACATATCATGACATGTATTTATATAAGAGAATCTTGAAACGGTAGGGCATGTTTCTGCATACGTTCAAGAAATGTTTCACAATTTTGGAGGCTTCCCTATGGGACAAATCAATCCAATTCCCCCTCCTCAGGGTTCTCCACCTCTTTCTCTGAATCATGCCATGTAGTACTGGGCATTGTTAAATGTCTATTTGTCCTTGTACAAAACAGGACAAAAGAGAAGTTACAGTTTATAAATTATGGCAATTTCCATTTTCAAGGTACGCACGTTGCTGCCAGCAGCATTAATCTAGGAGATTTCTCTGGTCTCTTTATTCCTTTTGCCAGGTCAACCCATTGTTCTTCCCTTTTTTCATGGCAACCCAGTAAGGACTAATCTCATTGCTTTATAGTATTTACAACTTTGTCATTAAAAATCGAAGGGCAAAATTCATTGGTCAAGGTTACTCTTAATAGTAGACTTCCTCAATGAAAACACAGATACTTACAGAGTGCTGTTCACCTAAACAGATGAACTGTGCCCTCAAACCCCTCTTCTTTAAACTGATTATTCAGGAATCTGCAATGCCTCGCTCAGTTGCAGAGATGTGCACAGTAGTGCAATAATAAGGGAAGATGAACATCATCTGTTTTTCTTGTACAGCTTCTAGAACAGAGGCTATGGCCTTTTCATGCAGTTTAAACAGCTTTGGATAAAAATAACATCATGAATGATGATAGGAGTTATGATAAGACAAAACAGCATTGTAGTTTAAATTAATATATATTGAAAAAAAATGAATTAAAATTCCAATTTGATATTTAAGTCAAATTCAGCATGTCATGCTGGTCAGCCACAATGAGAATACTCTCCTGTCCGTGACAAATGAGATTTTTCAACCTCAAAAAAAAATTCCTTCTTCCTCAATCCACTTTTGCTCAGGCAAATACATTACTGACATTTAAGGCAGACTAGCTCTTACACTATAATTAGCTGATATCTATTTGTTAATTTATTTTCAAATTTAGTAGACTTCTAGGAGTCAGTGAGTTCTTTGCTAAAATTTTTCTCTTAACTTCAGCTTTCCCTTTCTCATAAGTGACATTTGTCCTTACTTAAGTAGTATCTCTCCAGAATTCAAATGGTGTCCTGAATACAGCAGAGAATTTCACACCAACAGGACTGCTCAAATACTTCAATTTAAGCACACGGTTCACTGGTAAAACCGGGATACCTCTAGCACAGGGATGTCAAACTCATGGCCCACAGGCCAAATCCAGTCCTCCACCTTGTTTTGTCTGTCCTGGCACCTTGTTTCTCCCCAGCAGCAGCACCAGGCTCCTGGCCCCTATGCTCCTGTCAGCGCACCAGTCACGTGTGCAGTGTGTGTGACACATGTTACGTTGCAGGAGCAGGAACAAGAGAACGGCGGGAGCTGTGAGTTTGACATCTCTGCTCTAGAAGGTGAAAATAATGTTTAGCCCTCATCCTCAAGAAATGCTCAAGACTAGAAAACAAACTGCATATCTCAAAGAGTAAAAGAAATGTAACACAAAAATATAACATACCATTTTTATTAATACAATTTATTTTCATAAAAATAAAGAATATATAATCAATGACCGCTATCTTCTACAAATATTCACTGATTTTGAAAATGTAACTCATGTTTGTGACCTACTCATGTTCATCTTTTGTGAACCTCCTCAGAGACGTGTTCACTCAGGATGAAAATTCTCAAAAATCAATTTAAAATATTTAAATATTTCATGAAAGTGAATTTTGAATGCAATATTTTACTATATTGCTTGGAGTTAGTAAAACATTTGGTATGTAAAAGCAATGCAACTTTCAAACAGAAACAGCACTGGGTGAATTATTTAACTAACCAATACGGCACGAATTTCAAATCAATAAAGCAAATGTTTTGAAATTAATTGCTGCTGAGATTCCAGTCTAGGAAAAAAAAATTTCAAACACATAAACCAGAGAAATCTGATCAATTAATATGACAGACTGAAGTATTTACTCAGCTTTAGTTTCAGGAGTCTACTGTGAATAAGAAATAAATTCAGAAAAACAAATCAATTACCTTCAACCCCCAATATGCACTGAAGGAAGGATAGTAGCTTTGTATGCTTCCATGAAAAATTGTTAGATGAATGGATTGCTGGACAATACACAAGCGCTTCATTAGCAGTTCTATTAGCAAACTTATTTTCTGACAGAACAGTGTGAAAAACAGTACTGCTGTGGAAAAAGAGACTGTGCACAGCAGAAACTGCATCTTTATGTTTCTATTTAGTGAAGAGTGATGTCCATAAGAATTACAATATAGAAATAATAGAGGGAAATTAAACACAGACATGACCAGTCCATGTCCTAGCTACCTAAGTTTGCATTACAAATCCCATATCAAAACAGGAGACTCAGTGGTATGTAAAACCTCGATTATTAGGATAACCATACAAGGTAATCTGTGAAAAAAAATCTATAAAGAAATAAATCACTGAGTGGGAATATATATGGATTCTGTACTCCCTGAAATAGCATTTTGGCTAGCTATTCCACTGATATAAATGAGGCTGCTTTGATTATAAGTATTATTCAAACATGTGTTTCAAAGCAAGAACAGGCTCTGTTTGATGCTAAGCTTTAATAAGAATGACAATGATGTCTTGAGTACTTGGCAGCTTCACCAGTGCCTCATGATCTGATTGAATATGTCAGGGTAAAGGCTGTGAACATTTAGGGTTCATATCTTATTCACTCAGAAGTGGTTTCAGGTCACATTATAGGAAGAGAAGTCGATTTATTTTGCATGACAACTATGAATTTTAACCAAAAGACACATTAATAAAATAAAAAAGGTCTTTTCTCTCAAATCACAAAGGCAATTCTTTGCTCTTCCTGAGGTCTTTTCTTGCATTAGTTTTATGTTTGTACAGTGCAAACTGCTGTCTTCAAATGATACACATGAGACCAGCAGCTGCTTATATTTCTCGGTCTTCCCTTTGACTTTGACATGGTTCTGAAATAAATGTGACTTTCTTTCGCTTTGCCATGCAGCTTCAATTCCCATTTTGTCTAACTGCATTTCCTAATAACCAAGAGAAAGAAAATGGGAAATGATAAGCTGACAGCTTTGTTCAGTTATAGCAAAAGCCTGTGGAAATTTTTGACAAACTATGGTAACCCACATGAGGCACTGGAAAATCAGTTTAATCAAAGCTTGGCTAATTGTCAAAACAAAAATAAATTATCAAAAAAAGCATGTATATAATTGTGATGTACAAAGATATAGAGAAATAGCATCTACCTTCCCAAGAAATTAATAGACAATGTTAGTGTCACCATCATCACCACTGTTAAAAAGCACAGATGCTTAAAAATTAGTGCTAGAAACATGTCTCCATTAAGCATAAATTTCTTGGGCCACATTCTATTCCAAATCAATTATGAATTTCATCACCCTTTATAAAAGTCAGGTTGGAAAGGGCAGGAATGTTAAATAGTTAAAATTAGTAATATATAATTTTAGATAACTTTTCCAATGCTTTGATCTTAAATTGAATTCAGTCTGCCATCAAGATGGCATCAAGTTTGAATGTTAAATTAGAGGGTTACTGCTATCATAACTGTAAAATACAGTGCTCTAATTTTTTGTGACTTACTGAATGCAAATAATTAAAAAACAGAGACTGGAATCACATGGGAGAGTGCTCGTTTTCTTACAAGTTGTTATGCTTTAAACTTTCCATTTGTACCCTTTAATTAAAAATACCTGAACAGTTTACAGTTTGTGTTTTTTTAAAAAAAGGGCAGAAAGTCACTGGAAAACACAAGCTTTAACCAGGACTTATTTTATGACCCAGCAATTCCCATGGGTCTTTTAGATTCTGGAGGCTGTGAAGTGACATGTGTAAATGTCCCTCCCAGGGGAAGAGAAGCAAGCACTAATTGAGGTATTGACAGGTTTAAATGAAGCAGAAACACACTAAGAAACTCTGGCTACAACAAAAATGAATACTGGTGAGCAGTGCATGCTGGGACATTAATGGTCTTCATTCACTGCTCATTCATGCAAGTAAGTATACTTTTAAGCATAGTGACTTAGGTTTATAACAGCTCAGTTCTGAGCTAAAAAAGCCATGAAATGCATCTGCTGATGGATAAGAGAGCTCTAGCAGAACTAGTTTCATCTAGCCTTTAAAAAAAAATTGTATTTTTATTGTTTAGATAGATGTAAATAAACCAATAGCACCTGATACTCTGATGATGGGAACAGAACTCAAGTGTATTAAAATCAACAGGGTGCAACTCTATATATTTATGTAGACGTTCCCTATATAAGTGCATTAAGACAAACAACATAAAAAGATACATATTCTGCACACTGATACTAACAGAAAGGTGTTATTGGATTGTGTATCTATATATACACACACACAAAAAAGCATTCACCTATGCATGGAGGTAGAACACCTTGGCAGAATCAGCTAGTGGCATTCACCTCAACCTAATTTCAGGTGGCTAAAAATTAGTCACCCAAGCCCTTAGCTAGTCAAATAAGTACTTCTTCTGCAGCAGTCCTTGGGAAGAAACAAGACCTTACATAGGCCCATCCATCTGGCCTTAAAGATGATGAATGGATTCCTATTTATGATAAAATGAGCTCAGTGTGAGCTGCTTAGACTTTTACAACCAACCTTTAGAAGTCTAGCTAAACGTCAGGTGAATGCAGCACTACGGGTCTAATCTTAAATTCTATATTCTCTTAACGAGCAGATTCAGGATGTCAATAAATGCTCCCATCACAGGAAAGACAAGAAAAGAGATCCAGCTAGGGAGAATAAGATCCTAATAAAAAGCTCTGAAGACATTTATTTTAATGGACATCAATCTAGTTTATCCAGTTAAAATTTTAGTATTTGCCCCTTGTCACAGAAACCATCTGGAGATGGTTTGGGAATGGTCTAGCCATTTATGGAATATTAGGTCTGCTTGTTGCTGAAAACCAACGAACTTGACTCCTAATCTATGGGATATTTTATTTTCCACTATAAGATTTATTTTCTACTTCGGATGCTCAGCATGCAAGCATGCAAGCAGCTCCTGCAGGGAAAATAGGTCTCTTAAGTTGGTCAGTAAAAGGAAAACCTTTCTAGAAGAGTAGGGAACCACCTTAAAAGCTGCACAGTCTAGGAAAAACTGGTAGGTAACTTGTATACTTACATTGTTTTAATGGGAGGATGGAACTACTAGTAAATAAAAGCAAAGAGGTCTTAGATAAACATAATATGTATAAAATAAAGATACTCAGTATAACACCTCTGTGAGTTACACTCAACAACAAATAAGCAGCAGCTCTTATAGCAGAAAATCCAAAAGGAAATTCTCGCTTTCTTTGATTAAATCTAAAATGAGGACACCTCCCTTTGGGGATGTTTTTTGGTGCTTTTTACATTCCTTGCCGTCATGTAGTTGCAGTGTTTTATTAAATCTAAAGGTTAGGCCTTTCCATTGAGGATTTTGGGACCATTACAGTGAACAATTAATAAAGCTTCCAGACAAAAGCAATGGCTGACAGTTCGGCTCCAGCAGCCAAATGCTTTAGGCCAGAGGAAGAGGACCCTAATTTGAACCAGGGTTATGGTTATTTTGGCTTATTCAAATCAGCCAATATACTCATCCAGCTGTGAGACAGAGAACAGCTGAAAAGGAGTTTTGAAGTCAAATTTCACACCACCGTTCCTGATGCTGACAGTGTCCTGCTATCTAACTTGGGTCCTGCTATCTAACTGGGGTCAAGGTGTGTGTATGTTTGTGCTTGCCTGCACGCTTGCATGTATATACATGTGTGCGTGTGAATAAGGTTAAAAAGATGTTTTCCATGGAGTCAAACAAGGAGAATCATTTCATTACCTGGAAAAGAACACAAAGCAACCCTCATCGCTTTCTCTCCTTGACCTTCAGCTGTCCTGTGGATTTCTCTTTTCAATACATTCTTAGAAAAAATATTTCTGTTTCTCTGGAGACCGTTTTTACCCCTCAGCCAAGGAAAGGCATCGTAAATACTAGTGTTTCAGGCAGGAGTAAATTATAGTCATCCATCTCCTGAACAAAGCGCACAGCACAGGGCTGCAGGTCTCTTTCCTCCACAGCACCTCCCCACAGCATGAATGCTATAAGGAGTTCAAGGACTTGGTATATTTTTTCCTTTAAGTTCTGTTTCAAATGAATAGGAGCTCCCCTTCCCTCTCCCACATACCGAATGAACACCCAAATCAGAGACCAAAACGGTAGTGGTGATAATATAACCACCAGCAAGGTAAGAAGAAAGTCATGCTTCTAAGCATGGTTTGTCATATTGTATAGGATGGAGGCTGAATATGATAACTGAAGCAGCCAGTCATAGCGGCAATATGAAAATACTAGTTTGATTTTTTTTTTTAATCAGATTGTCAATTTTTTTTTTTTTAATCACATCCTTAGAACAAACACACACATGCCTGGCTGATTAAAAACACAGCCAATGGCTTAACCAATTGGATAAATATTTTGTTTATCAATTGTAGAAACTACTAAGCAATAGTTACAGCAACTTATCTTATAGAGACTGCGATACAAGCACAAAAATGGTACAGTTTGTTTTAAAACTTGGTAGTACTGCTTCACATACTCCAGGAGCTTTCACTAAATGATATCTCCTACCTAGAGGGGATATAAAACACTAAGAGCAGGAGAAGAAAAAAAAATTACATTACAGTTCTGAACTAGTCCACAAATCAGACCAACATGCTTATGAAAATCTAACAAAACAAAATTCTCACAGAAAACGAAAATAATTATGAAAATTTATGAAAAGTTTCAAAACTGAATCCTTTTTTTTTTTTTTCCAGTCAAACAGTACTTGCACAATCTCTCAAATTCAGGAAGTGAAATTCACTCTAAGGGACATGGATTTCTTGGAGGTCACCTGGGAATAAACTCCTGACTCTTTCATTTCATAAGGAACTAAAAGAATACTTTTGCCAAGTAATATACAAAGCACAAGGTTATTGAATCAGAGGCAAAAAATCTCCTATTTACCAAGAAGTAAAATAATTGTAAATTTTGAGTCAGTTTATACTCTTGTTGAATGAATTTGTCTATGGATGAATGCTTCCAGGTTTCTTCCTAAAAAGAGGCTGCATGATCAATGGGCAGGACACAATCTAGTGTTGTATCTCCATGCTACCGCCCTGCAAAAAAACTACTCTTTTTTTTTTTTTTTTTTTTGATAGCTACTTGTAATGAAAGATTTATCACACTACCTAAGATTCTGTAATAAAAATTCTGAGATTTTATCCTGAGAAGCTTTTGCACTTCTGCTCTCGGTTAACTGACAGAAAATCTGGCTATTCTTTGAAATTTGGCATGAAAAATCCCTTGTTGTTAAAGAAGTGCTAGACCTTTGTCACGCATTATTTCACTGAGAAGTCACAGTTGAAAGATGCTGAAAATGACATGATTTTTTCCCTTTCCTTACTATTAAGAGTAATTAAAATAATAACAATATCAGCATAATGCCAAACTAATAACTGAATATGAACATTCTAAAAAGGTAGGTGCTGCCACTGTCAAAGTAGTTGCACCTACAACTATAAAATGGGACAAGACCACCAGATTCCCATATCATCCTAATTACTTATACAAGGAAAACGGTGATAAAAGCAAATTGCTTCTCCACCCCAATTTATTTTAATTTCTTTCTTATCCCTATAATTATATGGGTCATTGAGCACATTGGACACCTTCAGAACAGTTTGTGGATGTTTTTTCCCCTCAGTTCCTAGGAAAGAAAATGGGGCACTATTCAACAAGGTTGCTTTGTCCGAGTCTCCACATCCAGCAACTCCCTCAGAGTTTGTTCTATCTTCCATTAGTACTGAATCCTACAATTTGAATGACAGAAATGTCTTTTGAAGACTAAGTATTCAGACCCTACTAGTGGCACAGTTTAAAAATATATAAGAATTAAAGCATATAGAGAACTATAATATATTCTCTCTGGTTTAATCTCATATGGAGAAAGAAAGAATCTTATTTTAAATGGCAAATTCAAGCATTCGAACAGTATCCTATTACGTTGTGACCATGTTGTGATCATCCATTCTTTAATTACATAAAGATTGTTTTCCCACAAGATAAGGGCTCCTTTGGTACAGCGGGTACACAGTGCTCAGGGTTATGCAGTTTGTGAATATGCTACTTCTCCTGATTCTGCCTTATTTTTGATCATGCACTTAGTTAGAACATAGTAAATGAAATGAAGAAAGGAAGAAGACTGGTCTTCTGGCAGGGCTTGCTAAGTGCCACATAAGAAACTTCCATTTTCCTCTATTTTCTGTGGAAAAAGTAAGGTTTCCTAAAAGGTTACTTTCCACTTTCTTTGGCAGATGTTGTTATGTTCCTTCCTTTATTTCTAGGTGTTCAAGACACTTTGCAAAATTGCTGAAGAGGCCTGGACGAAATTAAGGTCTTCCTAAAAATATGGCCTGATTACCCAGACAGTGTGTTTTTTCTACAGTTAATATGTGGCGTATGTTTGCTGTCTTTTGAGGTAGTTACACAGCTAGAAAAGACCCAAATTCACATTTAACAAAGGTTTACCAAGGATAACTTGGAAATGCCTTTAAGTTCTGTGGTTCCTGAAATGTTCCTGCATTTATATTGTGTACTTGACTCAGTTGTCCTCAATGAGTAGCATCAACCAAGAGACAGAGAGCCCAGAAATGGCCATACCATGAACATCTCATTAAGAAGCTGAACTAGTGAACTGTGAAAAAATAATATAAATGCAATCATACCCACAGCACTGAAGAAAAGCCTTCTCAGCCCTGTGACAGTTAAATACATTTTTAATACTGCTGCTAACAAATAATAATCCTTTGATTTTCTTTCCAAAAGCTTGCAAAGTTGCTGGCAGCTCCAGTAACTCTTCCAGATTTTACCATCAGCTTTGCCAGCCTCTCATAAATCTCACTAGTCTCTTACATGTCTCGCTCCAGAGCTCATGTTCCTTGCCTCAGATTTTGCCAGAATAAATCCTTGTGAAGTTACAGTTTCCCCCTCCCAGCCTATCCTCTTGTCTGAGCAGGCCCCTGTTGTGTTTTTTAATTAGATGGTGTCCTTTGCAGAGAATGGGACTTTGAGATGAAGAGGTGAAAAAAGGGTCATTGGTGATATATTGCATGTATAAGGGCTGAGCTAGTTGGTAACTGCAAGACAGTAAACCAGAAAAATTAGTTTTTGTAGGGAGCACTGGAAGATTTGGTACTCCAGGTGAAAACAGAAAGGAATCTGAATCATTATCTTAATCTTATTGAAATAACTCGGGAAGTGTACAAACAGATCATCTGTCAAGAATTCTCATGTCATTATTACTGATAAGAAAAGATACAATTCAAGAGGAGCTTCTGAGATGATTTTATCTTTCTCTTTTGGGATGACCTAGAACCACAGTATTAAAACAAAAACTGAGATGATTCTTTGTAGACTTATCTTTCAACTTTACATTTTCTAAAATATTTGCATGTCAGTTATCTTGGACTTGCTTCAGGGAGGTTGATTTGCTTGTATGTACTTTTCATATAAAGTAGCATCAGCATCAGGAGCACACAGCTTTTGAAATTCAGTGCTTAGGGAAAGACAATGGAGGTATAAAGTTTGGGTACCTCTTTTTGTCTACATTGTTGCTGATGGCTAATTATTGCATGAATAAAGCAGTACTGTTGTTCTCATCAGAGCATCCAAACCCACAGTCTTGTGGATTAAGAAGAGCAGAGCTCTGGAAAATGATGATAACGACAGCTTTTCTAGGGAGATGTTCATCAGCAGGTCCCACGTAACCCTGCAGAGGAGGCAGCACTAAGGAAGGAGAACTCTTGGCAGACCTGTATCAAGCATCTTGTGCAGCTCAGGCAAAACTCTTCAACCTTTCTGTGCCTGGTAAAGACATAGCTCTTGGCAGTTGTGCACAGCTTGCTTCCAGAAGGAGAATAATCACATTTCTCAGTTCAGTAAAACAGGAAAATCAAAAATACTTGGCTTCATAAATAGGCACTTTCATAGTACAGCAGGAAAATTTTAAGAGATGGTAATAGCCAAAATCCATAGGTAACAAAAAGGAGTTCGGTGTATCTTGTTGAACTGGGTCGTGTAGAAGCACAGCCAGGAAGAGTTTAGAAGTGCTGTGGGACACCTGCTGCCTGCTGCCTCAAACATGGGAGTTCTGTTCCTCTGACTGTCAACAGCAAAACCCATATGCCAACTACAGGCTTGAAATCGTTGCTGTAGGACTGCCCTGTTGCAGGGGTGCAAGTAAGATCGTTCATTATTTTAGAGCTGAAAAGGCCACAGGGGTGAAAGTCTCAGGCTGTAGAAGGCCAGGGGAGCTTTGTCACTGACTTCTGCTTGACCAAAGTCTCATTTTCTAAAGTAAGAGTTACGCTGGCAGCTTTCCTACAGTCTATTTGGTCCTCAAACAAGCTAAAAGGGAGGTGCTAAACGAGAACTAAATTGTAGAATATTTAAGAAAATTATTTACTTTCTGTTTATGTTTAATAAAAACAAGAAAAAAACCCTCTCAAGGTACTTAATATTTCCTATTACTATGCATATCCTCAATTCATGACTAATGCATTTTAATTCAGTCACAGGGCATGGTTTAAACAATTCAGTGCTGCGTTATGTGCTGCACTTGAGATGTTCAAGATCTTAATTGTTTGTTCTTTTCAGTATCCCTCACCCAAGAAGCTAATGAAAAATTCAGTTATGATGGTATTGTTTATGACATACATAGCTGTGACACATGATAATTTCAACATCATTTCAAGACACCATGTGGTTTCTTTTGACATTTTTTTGACAGGCTGTGTTATCAAGCACAATTGTTTGCACAGGAAACAACTGTAACACGTGGTCCTTGGGACATTATGTTATCTCCTGATAATGATGTCATTAACATGTGTATACTATAATTAATGACTACAAGAGCTATTCATTTGAGCAAGGCTTATGAATCCATTTCATCTAAAAAGGAAAAGAAAACCTATAATCATTTAGGCTCAGATCCTGAAAGCTACTTACTTGCAACCTGCTGCAGCTACACTTGGTGACCCATTTATTGAGGCATATGAACCAAGAAGCATTTATTTCTCAGTTATATTGCAGAAGCTTGGATTAGAATCATTATCATAATGATTGTTCTTACAGAGATCAATGAGAGAAACAGGAACCTAGCAGTGCTCCAAACCCCTTTGTAATCCTATCTCCTACCAATGGTAGCCAGGAAACAATTACAGTTCATCAGTCTACATAACCAACATAATGAAGCTGAAGACATGTAGGTAGCAAAGCCACTTGCAGTTAATGCCACCCCTCCTTTCTTATATAAGCCATAACCCAGAAAAACACTCTTTTTACAACCTTATGTGCGTGCCACATAGAGAAAAAACTGTCTTAGAGGCAGTTCAGACACGTAAAGCTTTCTTATGTAAGTTTAATAGATTCTATCCCTCACTGTTTTAATGGGCATCCTCTTTTCCAGGTAAAATATAGTCTATTTTTGTCATAATATTTTTGCCTATATATTTGACTGTTTGATGTCCTGATGACAGTCATACCAGGGTTTTAGTATAATGTCTGTTGTGCTTTCACTGCAAACTCAATTCTGCTTTTCACTGCTTATAGCTTCCTGAAAAAAAAAAAAATATATTTAACCCCACACTCCCCCCAATTTGTTTTCAAACTCCATGTTTCACTCCTCTATCTAAAGGCTAGAAAAATCTCACAGAGACTTTTTTTGGTTTATTTGAATTGTCAGAAGGCTGTGTATGGGCATACAAAATATTTTCACAGAGATATTTGCATTCAGAAACAGCCACAAAAAATAGCTGAGAGTGAATGAAATTTCCAACCTGCCACAGACACAGTCCTCAGGAAAATTGCCTACGATGTGTCTAAAGAGATTAGAGTGAGACTGGATTCTTGTGAAGAAATTTGAAAATAGACCGCTCGTAGAAGCTAGAATTGATGAAGGCTGCATCACGCTGAATCCCCCAGATAGACTGAAACAGGGTAGGAGTGAGACAGGGAAACATGAGCAGACCTGCTTCCCTCAGCAGCCCCCAAAGCACAACTTTTGAATATTTCTTCCAGAACAAGGCAGGGTGTGTTCCTGCAAAACAAAATCAACAAACTGGTTTTTTCTCCTTCCCTTAGTTCCTTCTCTCTTCTTGTGGCACTGGAGGCGATCAGTTTGGGAGACCCAAGCATACCCCTACTGTCCAACTGCTTCATTCAAGGTTAATCTCTTTGACTTCTCTGTTGACTCTTGCATGTTGTTTCCAGATTATATGAATATATTGCATAAATAATGATTTATATGCATCATTAACTGTGCTCTGAAGCTTGAAACACTAAATATGTACGTACGTAGTATCCCTTCTTACTCTGTATCTCCAGAATAATCACCACTGTATCTAATTCAGCAGACACAACACTTTTCTCAAGTTAAAGTGAATAAAATAACAATACGTATTTTCATGAGGTAAACTAAAAAATATTTTAAAAGTCAATAAACGCAAAATCAGAATTTCTAGAATAGTAAATTAGACCACTATTAACACCAGTTAACAAGAGAGACACAATAAAGGAGTTAACACTCAGAAGTCATTCTATCTATCTCATCAAGATGTTATATCTTTATTTATATATGCATGGTTTATACCTGTACTTTTGTCCTTCAAAAATTTTGTTGTGAATAGATTAAAAATAAGCAAAATATGATTATTCCTCCTAGACAAACTGCCTGATTCAGAATGATGTGCTTTTTCTACTATGCAAATCATAAGAATTGGAAATTTCCCAGTCTTGCTGTACATCAATCTCTTCTGAGCCAACATCTACAATTCACATATTATCCATTTAACTTTTTAATTACAGTATTTTTTTAACTATTGACTATAACATACTTTAAAACACATTAGAAGAAAATGCTTCCTAAAGGAGAAATGAAATCTATATACCCCCACAAAACTATTGGAGCTGTAGTAGCAATCAAGGAATACATAAGTATTTCCATTGTGAAGAGATGACAAGCTTAATTCTGGAAAACCAAAAAAAACCACCCAAATTTTCACATATTCAAAACAGGGATGTATGATTTTATTGTAAATTTAGAGCCCTGACTTGACACAACAGTTTGAGGCAAATGTGCAGATAGATGATTCCCAGCAGACAAGATCCGTATCTTTTAAATGCTATGCAGATTGGCTTAGCATTTAATACTGCACAAAATTTAGCTGCAAACATATTTTTCCTGAAAATACTCGATGGAAAAAATATGTCAAGTAGTGCTATGAAGTTCCTTTTGTAATCATTATTCACAGCTCTGTATATGCATGCATATGTATGTATACGTGCAGAGGCAATGTATGCATATATATGACTACAAGAGACGTACATGTTTAAACATTTTTTCACCCTAATACTTGGAGTAATCATGTTGGCTTTTTCAATACAAAGTCCTTAGTGGATTTGCAAAGGTGGATTTCTCTCACTCCTGGCCCCCATGGGAACATAAAAGTAGGTTTTCAGTGTAGTAAGGAAAAAGCAAAAAAAGGAGAGGAGACTCTTAAAGGAGTTGTATGAATAAATCAGATTTAAAGCAAACAGGTGATTTTTGCTGGGAAAACTTCACACGGTACACACAGAGCATGCCAGACTTAGAAACCAGTACATGACTTGCACAAAGGCTGTGAAGAGTCTTCACTCTCACTTACTATATCTTAAACTTCTTTGGAGTAAAAGAATTAAAGAAGCAACCTCCTCTAAATCATTATCTTAACAATGACAAATATGTCTGCCTAGTGTATCCAACGAATGCTACCTGGGGAAAAGCCCCGTTAGCTTTGTAGGAAACGACAAGAAAGAGCACAGATCCCCGCTGACTTGAACTGGTTAAATGGGTTATGGCACTTCATACAGTATGTCTCTCCTTGTCTTTTCTGGGCATGAAAGCATGGAAGTGAGATACTCTAGTGTAAGAGTATAACTCCTCAAGTTCATTTGCATTTCAGCATATATGTAATGTTCTCTGGGTTAGTTTACATCACACTGCATAAGAAACTGGTTAATATACTAGTAAGTCAAGTTATCTTGGTATAAGCAAGATGGAGGTATATGTTGTAACCCCTACAAATACTCTAACTCTTGTATGTTCTGTGGATGGCCACAAGTTACACCCCTGGTGCTTTCAAGCTCCTACATTTCGCACACAGAACTTGCTAATTCAAAGACAAGAGCTGAAGAGGAATTTGTTTGAGGTTTATGCTTTGGGTTTCATCTGTACATTTCTGTGTTCCCTGATTTTGAAAGTAATTTTAACTAAGCTGCAAAAAGTCAACTCCTGCTCCAGAAAATGTGTCCATGTGAGAGATTTACAGGAATACAGCTAAGTAATGTTACTATTAGAATATGCTAGAATAATTAGCAAAAGCAGAAGTCATCTAGAATGGGGACAAGATCTGAGGATGCTGTATGCTAGGCAGACACATCGGCTCATCCACGCTCAACGGACTGTGCATCTGAGCCCTCTCTTCCCAGAAGGGAGGCTGATTTATTCTGCTACTGTATTTTAATAGGTAAAATAACTAGATAGTACTAGTTAAAAGCAGATCACAGCCGAAGAAGAAGCCCTAGTCATCACAGCCAGACTAAACAATGGATAGTGCCGGACTTTCTCCTTCTGGTCAGGTTGTTCATTCCTTTCTCAGTTTTTTAACACCTCTTTAAGTGTTTTAGAAGGTCCATCAGTTTCACACTGAAGGGCCTAAGACCAAAAAAGGGAGAGTGTTAACACCTCTGTGCAGAGTTATTTTGGTGAAACACCCAAAGCAGATTTGGTCACTGTAAGCAATTAAACTCAGTCCTCATTCACATCTGTCTCTACACTGCCGAGTTCCCTGAAATACATCTGGGAACAGAGAGAGATGCTCTATGGATTCAGCAAAAATCCTGAGGGCACCCAGGACTGCTATGCACTCCTGTAATGGTCTTCCTTACCATTTAGGCACATCTATTTTCCTTAAAAGCTGGAAACTTCATTTAACTATTATTTAAATCTTAGAGATGGGCATTTAGCAAATGGTAATTGGATTTTCAACAACAATACGTAACCACTTATAAAATGTCTGTTCTTCCTTGTTTCAGCTTGGCAAGTCACCATTTAAAAATCTGATACCAGGAGATTTTCCTTGCTGAAAGTATGAGTTTATGCCTTTAAGTGCATGGCAAAGAGCCAACTTGTACCAGTTGTAAATACAACAGTTATGCTACATTGCAAAGCAAGATAAAAATAGCAGTGCAACGCTTTCTTACGGAGCACTTACAGTAATAGGCACTCATTATGAAAGCCAGTTTCGAGATAAGAACATAGAAGTGAAATTCTGCTGCACTATTGTGTTTGTACACGTGTGCTATTGCCAAAATCAATGACTAGTAATTAAAATTCAGGAAAAATAACCCGGTAACAGATGCTCTTTCTACTGCACTGAAGATTTGCAACAAAATGTAGTTATGTAATAGCTCTGTTGAGGTATCCTTTTTTTTCTGTCTCTCATTTTGTGGTCACAAATTTATATTGGCTAACTTCCAGGAAAGATATTTGATCCTTTGAAAACCTTTGTCCTTTGTAAGGAAAGACATGGAAATAAGAGAAGAGGATTGTTTCTTAGGTACTTATACCTCACTACGACACGTCAATTAGTAGAAAAACGTTCTTGTTAGGTCACTGATGATTTAGGAGGGGTTTTTTAAACAAATACAAGAAAAGTTCAGAATGGGGAAATGGAACTGAGAGAACACGCAGTGCTGACTGAAAGCCTAGTGGCATCAACTGGCATTTTACTATTCTTTTCCAAAGACTTAGAACATTTGCTGTAGCTTGATTACCCACACTTACAGAGTATAGTATACCTTATATATGAACAGACATTTTCTTAAAAGTTTAAGTAAAATTTTAAAACAACATAAAAAAAATCCCCCAACCCAAGTCAAGCCCCAGCAGCATATGTTTAAACTCCTAAATAGCTATCTGCTTTGATAAGCAACCTTCAGCATGCCACTGATTACATGAAAGGCAATTGTATACATACTATTTTTGTAAGCCAGGCTTCTCCTTTTAGAACAAAGAAATGGCTTTAGGAACATAATATTTAGGATATATTTTTTTGAGAATGTATCTGTAGGGACTAAATTTACTGCAAAACAACCAACAGGAATGTCACAGCCAAGAACTGTGTTTAATGAAGGTAGGATTCCCATCGTAGCTCTCATTTTTTTTCTGCTAAAAAAACTAGATGTGTAATTGTTCTTTGCTGCAAAGATTTGAAATCAGTCACCTCCATCTGATCAGTCAAGATCAATCATTTCGTATCTCTCTCTGGAAGTTGCATTACAGCTAAGTAAACAGCATAAGGAGTAATAAGAAGTACATTCAGGAAAACCCTATACTATCTGACCCCATGTGGATGGGTTTTATTCTTTCTTTTAGATAGGCATCAAACAACGCATTTATGCGAGTGCCCATGTGTTCACGTGCATGTGCACATACAGATATTGGTAACCAAGCCCCTTAATCTACATAGATCAAACAGAGAAAGAGATCTTGCTGGACTTCTACAGCACAATGGCCTCATATGACATTTTGCAAAATTAAGTATAGAAACTTTGAGCGGAAGTTTTGTTGCAAAAGCAGGGACTTTAAACAACATCTTTGCCAATACCTGTCCATGCTGGCCCACTTGCTTGATCACCTAAGAACACATCAGCTTTCACGAGGGAATACGTCAGGGTGAATATTCACAGCTACCACAACTATACCAAGTTCACAACAGCGATCACATGGAACTACTCGTATCTGCACAGACAGCTCTGTTCTAGTGTTCTGATAAACGCAGACACCACACAACTTTCATAAAGATCTAAATTCTTAATGGATATGTTGCTCATGCTTTTGCCAAGTCAGCAGGAGGTTTCATACTTTTCTAAACAAGTTAACAATTTTAATGGAAAATACCATTTCACAAGAACCTTTGTTGGAACTATAGCATTTATTCCCTCCCTAAAGAACCAGTAATCTTTTCTGAATTTAGTTGTGTGTCCATCTGCATCCACACAGTTAAATGACACTGCTTTCCCAGAGGCAACCAGGAATTTGCTAGATGGAAGTTAAGCACAGAGTAAACAATATTAGAGAAGGTAAAATGAATGTCACAAAGATATACATACTGATCATGCAACACAGTTCCTACAAGGTCAAATATCCTAACTCTAAGAACAGAAAAGAAAATAAAAAGTGAATGTAAGACTAATTATTCTGTGGCCTGATGGAGACAGTTTTTTAAAAAAATGTGTTCTGTTAGATTAATCATAAATAATTAGGCCAAGAGTAACAGCTCATTCTTTCATTAGCTCCTGGTTTGACAGACTAAATCGATTCATTCCTTAACCCTGCAGGATCCTAACAAGATTTATCTAGAAATGGAACCATGCTTCTTTAGTTATCTATACCGTGAAGACACTCAGAAATCAATTGTTGTGGCCATAAGTGAACACTTCCTTCCCCCTCGCCCCTCAAGGAAAAATAAAAGTGACAGATTAAGATACGTTCAAGCATCACATACCAAACAAATATCCGAATGAACAATGTGGTCGGGAGCTCACATGCTGATGCAGAAGTTGAATCTCAGTGGTTAAGAACGCAATCCAAGGTGACAGAAAACTGTTTTCCCCAATCAAGTACATCTAGACCACAGAAGAAAATCTGTATTTTCAAATCCATCCTTATGATTATACTTAATGTACACAGCAGAAAGGGGTATAGGAAGCAATGCCTTGATTTCTCCTGTATACAGCATTTTCTGCTTCTAAGGACCTCATCTTCTTACCTTGCATTTTCTGTTCCTTTTGTGTGCACCCCAGATATAAATTTATTTTTTTTAATGTAAATTATCACAGAATCTATACACAGCATTTGTACTAAGTACCACCTTAGGATTTTCAGAGGGTTATGAAGAAGCTACCGTATAATTCTTGAAAAACCATTTTGAAGAGAAAAAGCAAGTACTACACAATATGACACTTTATATTTGAAGGCAAAATTGCTTACTTTGAAATAAGCTTAAAATTGCACTTGTGGAAGCAGATGTAGAAGATTTTCTTTGGCTAATAGCAACATTTTATACTATATTTAAAAAGAAATAAATGCTTCTTATCTGAACCATAAAATATTTGCATATAAACTATCTTTTTACATTTTTCTTTAACTACAGAAGAATTATACAGAAAAAATGTATGAAACTGATTTGGTGTCAGTGTCAGTTGATACTCAAATGTAGTTTGTATCCTACATGTTTTTTAATGTATTGCAAAATTTATTTTTTTATTATAATGCAATGGCTCTTTCATTTTTTTAGGCAAAATTTAGGTTTTCACATCAGCGACAATAAATAATTAAAACAAGAAATAAGACTTGAAAGTAATGTCGTCTCTGCTCTCCTCCTCCAGTTGAGATGGTGGTGTTGCAGTGATTGATAAAAGCTAGATAGGTAATCCATTCATAATAAACTGCATTGAGAAAGTAAGCCCACAAATTTCAGTATATTGTATTTGGCAAAATACTGCAAAATCTACTGTGCTAGAATATAAAGCATGGTAACATCCTGAAAGGCTGTTATCTGGTAGGAAATACTCTGGAAATTTTTCTTACTGATGATATGGAAGGTCATTTTCTTGAAAAAGGATTTAAAACATAATTACTTAGATTCAGGCTTGCCTAAATAAATAAGCAAATAATTGTCAAGAATCATAATGCAGGTCATATGGCAGCATTCAACAATTAAAAACAGTGAAGAAGCTTTTGATATACAGCTCCTATGCTGAAAAAGACTGTGCTGAAATAATTCAAAATGCAAAAGAACCCCTGACGTGTAAGAAGAAATATTGTAATTTAAGATTCTGCCCATTTTTTTGCTGTTCAGACAGCATTCTGCAAATCCCAAACTCACGTGAGGATAATAATGGGGAGCTGTTAAATGGATAGATAGGAGAATGAATGTGGGATGGAAAACAATTTAAAAAAAGGCAGAAGCTATGGCAGAGATACGAGGTTTGCAGAATGGGAACAGGGAGGAAGAGGAAGACGCACCAGTGAGTGTGAAGGGAAAATGATGAGACACATGCAAATAATGCCCTATTTGAGCCTGAGGCTTTGTCCTGCTGAAACACGGTTACTTTTTAAATGAGATGTATCTTAAAGCTTGCACAAGGAGACACAGAGAAAAGAGATGAGGGGAAAGGAAAAGGGAAGGGAAAAGGGAAGGGGAAAAACATGGTATTATAACAGCCAGCTTTTCTGAAGTAGAAATAGTCGTGTACTGCACATACCTGCTAAATTAATTTATACTGCCCTATTGATTTACAAAGCTCTGTTGTTTTAAGCTTATTTAATCTTTGTTAGGAAGATGTAGGCCCAACTCTCGATGACACTGCAAATATAGAAATACACAACAATAGATCATCCATGAACTTCCTCCTCTAGAAGCCAACACTAAACCCAGTAAACACACCCTACAAATGAAACTAATATATTCACAGCAGCATCTATATTTTAAAATGTTACTCAGGAAAATTATTTGGCTTAACAAAATGTAAGTATGAAAATAAAGGGAATTATACGCACTATAAGCATTAAATGCCCCTTAAGGTAAATATTCAAGAAGAATTATACTGTGTATCTATATACATACTGCATTTTAAATTTATTTGACTCTAGATGAACCAGTAAAATCACTACTTAATTATGGGCCTGGTTAGTGTTTAGTCATTACTCCTCTAGCACATGGATTAAAGGAAAAGAAGAAATAACAAATCAGAACAATATTTTAACACTATTTGTATTAAGACACAGTTTTGCGTAGCTGGCTTTGAGATTTAGAACCATTTCATAATTTGCGCAGTTTAATACTTTAAGAAAACATTAGAAAAAATTTAAAATAATCTATTTTATTTAAGGGCGGTGTGTTCTGATGAGAATTTCTGAGATAAACGTTCAAATTTAATTACCATGTTTACTCGTTTCTCTCTCGTCTTTCAGTTCCAGCTTCATATGGTAAAGGTCACCCCAGTGTCTACATGACTTCCCACCCATCTCCAGCTACTGCGTGCTTCACGGCTGTGTTTCTGAATACAATGCTGAGTGCACCTTGCAAAGCTGTTCCCCTTGAAGAAGCCAGCTGAGTAGCTGCAGATTCAGCACTGACTTCCACTCTCAGATGGTCTCTGCCCGCTCTGCCGAATGAGGCTTAGAGTTGGTGCAGAGTGCAGGAGGGGAACAGTGGCAGAGCTAGGAGCAGACTGCTCAGCCTTTTTGCAGCCAGAGGTGGAAAGGAAGACAACAATGAACATCGAGGTTTTGAGGATGTTTCACCTGTCCTATCGAACTAGGAGGAGGGGTAATGTTTAGTAAACTAAGCTTGGTAGATGAGTAATGAGTAACACCAAGATGAATAATCCTGAAATATTGGTTGTTAAATGCCCTATGCTTACAAACATATATTTTCCTAAAAGTCTATTGAGCTGTACTGTATTCCAGAAGGGTTTTCATTCACATTTCACATGAAGACAAGCCTAAATCTGAATATCTACGTTTTAAATTCTCTTTCAAGAAAACGACGTTTCAAATTACCAGTAAGAACAACTTCCAGCATATTTCTTCCCAGATAAGAGCCCTTCATGAATATTATTCAATATATTCTATCACGGTAGGGGGTTGCAGTATTTTGCCAAATCCAGTATACTGAAATTTGTGGGTTTAGGTTCTCAATGAAGGTTATTATGAATGGATTACCTATCTAGCTTTTATCAATCACTGCAACACCACCATCTCAACTGGAGGAGGAGAGCAGAGCAAATATTATTTTCTAGCCTTGTTTCAGCAGTGTTCAGAGACATAGGAGCTGTAGTCCTTGACCTGAAATGGTCTCTGTTGCTCAGAAGTCTACCGACCACAGCTGGCCAAACCTGGACACAGAGTTCGTGGTAATTTGAGGATCATGTAAAACCTTCTCTGAATAAACTAGTAATTTAATAGGGCATAGGAAGTATTATGATTGAGAATGGAGAACACGCTGTTAAAATATCTGTGTATTCGGTAAAGGGAGAAAATAAAACAGCAGGTACCATACATCTTGTGAATCCTATCCCTTATGAGGCTTTCTAAGAAAAGAAGTGAAGGTATTCAAAACATCAAATCATCACAACTTTGTTAAATTTGTTATTTTTCAGCTAAGCCTAAATATTCTGTATTCATTATGAAAATTTCAATAGAAAAAAAAAAAACCTTCTGAAAAAGCCCCTCACCCCTCCTCCCTTCTAAATGCTCCTATTTGGGTAATACTAAAGGTGACAACTACTCTGAAAAAAAACCCAGAATAAATATGATACTGTTGATACAAACGGAAAAGTTACAACAGAGGGTATGTGCACTTTTTAGCTAGCTACCTAGCTGGAAAGAAATCTGTTTCACCTTCCTGTTAGAAACATTGCTGCGCAGCCAGCCTTGAAGAAAAGAAAAAGAGCTGCTATATTCTTTTCCTCTTGGCACCCAATTAGAAAAATATTTTTTTAAAAATGAGAGAAGTCCTTACCTTCTCTCTTTTCCTTAAATGAGAATATTGCAAAGGTTTGCATACAAAAGCACTTGAGTATTTGTACTGCAGTATATCTGGCAATTATCTTACAAGAGAAAGTATTCGTTTTAGCCAATTGCCACAGGCTTGGCATTACCAGGAGAAGTAGAAAGCATTTGAATGTACAGACGAAAAGGGATATTCCAGCTTTCTACCAGCTACCTTGAACATACTTCACGTTTAATTTCATCCTGTTGCCACAGGCACTGTGTTGTTATGACAGCTGATCTGCCATTGAATAGCTGTAAAGGAAAATCAACAAAGGATCGCTTCAGCGATTTTCAGTGCAATTTATTGGAGCTTGTATCTTGCGGCTGCTGCCGCCTGTCGGGGTAATGACACATGATGGGTGCTTAAAGTGCAAGTCCCTAAATCAAAGCTGTGCCAATGATCTGAAGAGGCAGAAAACAGCATTCAGATCTTGTTCATTTCTCATAATGGGGCGACCTCATTAGGAGAAAGATGGGCTATTTTACCAACAAGAGAAAATATTTCTTTCTAGGGAGAATTATCAAGTTTCCAAGATTCACCGTAGCTTTCTTGCGGGATCTTTTAGACTGTGCGTTTAATGAAAATAAGTAATTAAAACAGATCGTGTCACAATCCATCACCATTGGCTTGGAATATAAATTGAGCTGTACTGTAGTCCATTTACATCCTCATATTTAACACAGTTCTTGCCTTTGTTTGCCAAGAAATTGTGGTGAAAAAGAGAGTTGTCTGTCATGAGGGTAAGGGCAATGGAAAGTAAAGGGAGCTCACCAGTTCATAAGAAATGACACTTTGAGATACAAGCGTAGTTTCAGTTCACTGAAATTAGTTTTGGTTTTCTTTATATTTATCTATATTCTTTCTTTTTATTCATTCATTCTGAGGAGATATGCAAGTAACTATCCAGAGATTTCTACCAATTTAGGCCAAATTTGTCCATTGGAGGAAAATGTACTATTCCTGAGATAACGGAAAAATAAGTACGAAGGAGCAAATAAATGAAAAAAAAACATTTGTTTAAAGATGTCAAAATTTCAGGAGAAGAAAACAATAAAACAGAGTACACAATCAGACTAGGGGACTTTTTTTTGTTATGCCACAGAAAATACTATTTGCAGACCATGGGCCTGTGAAAAATGAAGCAAGGACAGGCTGAGAAATATCAAAATAACTAGGCTCAGGTGGATTTTGCGTAGTATGATTGCTGTTCTTCCTAAAAGATTGTTTTGAAGGTGTTAGACATGGTGATTTTTATTTTCCTTTACAACATAGCATGGAATATTCATCTTTGCAAATGCAGAACAGGCAATGCCACCCTTACTGACATCTTGTGGGATATATGCATTTTTAATGAAAAACTGGACATAAACAAAAGGACAGAAACTATGTATAAATGTTATTCTTTTGTATACACAAGGAAACGTAGCAATCAGACAAATCTCGACATTCCTATATTCTCAACAAGGAATGATTTCCTAAAACAAGCATTTAGAGGCACCTTGGTGAGAAGAGCACAGTGAGTTCTCCATCACAGCTTGCTGGCTCTACTGCAGGTGTTGCAGCATAGCACACTCATTTGACTGACCCCATGGGAAGTGTGTCTTTATCCTGCCCAGATAAAGCTTCATGGAGGAAGTCAGGACTTCTATCCATTTTAATAAACAAATGCTACAGTGCTTCACCCATGTGGTGGAACAGCTGTTAGCTAGTAGTGGAGGAAACAGCTTCACTAGATTGAGAACCTCCCTTCATAAGCATCTTTTGTATTTATTATTATCTTTTGTTTCTTTTGCAGTAGTAGCTAGTTACGTGATTGGGCCTCTTTGTTCCCTGAGTTGTCTGAAGAGGGGAAGAAACAAATCTTGCCTGGAAGAGGTCACGGTCAACAAGACACACAATAAGGAAGGCAGGGGCAGCAGTTGTGAATTACCACAGCCAAGACTCAGAGTAGCTGCTGGAACAGGTCACTATGCTCACTTTTACATTGTGACCAGCCTCTCTTTCCCAAACAGTTTTCTTCCGTTATTCCACCAACTCATAGATAACGATTTTAAAAGTTTTTTAAAAAAAATTTTAAGTGGTGAAACTTAGCATTAGAAGTATTAGTGGGGATATGTTCCTGCTGGAAGAAGGTGTGGATCTGACTGAAAGCTTTAGGTTTATATATTAAACACCTATAACGCAAATATTTAAGAAGCATATTTGAGAGGAAAGTGAATGAAGTGTTTTCTTGGTAGACAGGATTTGTTGGAAATCTGTTGGTGATCAGATGAAAACTTCTCAGGCTTCATTTAAGAAGGGGCAGGGCTAACGTGGCATCATTCAACAGATGATTCACATAGGAACATACGTGCCTTAATGAAAACTTTATTTTCAGGAGAGAATTTTTTCACAATACGGTTCTACCATGTTATATATAGCCCCTAAAGTGGAATTAGTAAGTGTGACATTTATTCAGATGAAGGCAGGCAGGCAGTCCATTTTAAGCAGACATCTCTTCCCTTGTGACTCCCAGGCAACTTTTAAATAATTTTAGTTCTTCCCTTCATGTTAAAGGCTCATTATCCTTTATAGAAATTCTTTAGAAGTCTTCTCATCCCAAGCACCAGGAGTCATCTCTCAAGACAGCACTAGATTCCTTATTCCAGATCTCTCTCATAATTTTCTTATATCGTATGTCTTAGTGAATAAGGAATTCAACAACTATTTATCCTTGGTTCAGAAGAAGAGAAAAAAAATCACTGCTTGTCTTTTTTATGTCCATTTCTTGAAAAGAAAAGGAGAAGGATAATAGCTGCTAAGAGAAGATTCTCTGCTTTCACGGCTGTCACTCTCACCCTGTGGTTCCTGATTCAGCATCAGCTCTAACAGCTCTTCCTTTTCACATTTCTGTTGGTATTCCTGAAGACTCTTTCTTTTCCTCTCATCATTTTTGCTTTGCACTCCCTCCTAATACAGTCTCTCTTCAACAAAGATGTTGGACCAGTTTCTCTGACATGAAGGTGTCACGCAACAAACACTGAGGCACTAAATAAACGTGTAACTTGGAATTACTACCACTCCCTTCTTAGCATTAAGAGTCTTGTTAAGCAAGTCAAGTTGGTTTATAGATTGAGCTGCCTTTTCACTAAGAAAAAGTCTGTCAGTTTTAGAGGTAGAAAATCATGGATGTATATTAGGTCAATGTTTATACTGTCCACTTCTGAACTTCCAAAACAAAAATCTATCTGCCCTCTTTTGACATAAAAGTTCAACAGCTTGTCTGTTTAGACATAGGTGAAACTGGAGATTGTGGAAGAGTAAAGCATCCAGTCTCATTTAAGAGATTTGTCACAGGATCTATAAAAGGTGAAAATTTATCCAGCAATGGTACTAACACAGTAGGTGGAAACATTTACTAAACATAGAGGAAAAGAACCCCCTGTGAGTAAGAGGGTTTTTTTTTAAGATCATGGTGATGCTATCAGTAGTTAGCATCTGCATACATAAAGTACCTGTAGTACAAGGGACAGTTAAGAACTGAAGGAGGCAGTTGTAAAGGGACTGCTGCTATGTCTTTCTTTCTAAGAGGTAGTCTAGTTTCAGGATCAGTGACTAAATCCAAGCTACTCTACTTTTTACCAGGTGATTTGAGCTACCACTCACAGACAACTCACATATAGACTGAAGGAAGGTGGGAAGGCATATACTGGACTCGATGTATAGGTTGGACTCGATGATCTCAAAGATCTTTTCCAACTTTAGGATATTGTGATACGGTGATTTCACAGGGAAGCCACAACAGGATATATTAATGCTAATCTTTATGTTTCGGAAGGTTGTTTCTTACTTACCTACCTTGTCACCCAGAAACAGCTGCCTGGGCCAGGTCTCATCTTCTGCCTCCGTGTGAAGGCTGTGTTTAGGATGACGCTATGGAGTAGTATCAACTAATTGAGAATACTCTGAATTTAATGAAGGAAGCCCAAGTTTTTTATCTCATAGTAGGGGTATACCTGAGAACTAAGGTCCAAACTGATGATTGTTGGAGAGGGAAAAGGAACCAGAACAACCACAGATAAAGTGAAAACAATGAATGACAAGATACAGTACCAGAGAGAACAAAGGCAGACCCAGGCCCTCACTTCACAGTCACTCTACCTGATCAGGTGCAAGTATTATGTGCCATGACCATGCCAGCAGAACGGGGAATCCGACTATTCCTGAAGCCCACCATGGCAGACTTCCCCAGAGCAGCTTGTCCTTAATATGTGCTTGATTAAAGTTAAAGCTCTGCCTTTTCTATGCACACACCAACATGCTAATGGCGTTTGCTCTAACAGCCGTGCTGGGAGCAGTATGCGTGTTAGTGTGGATGTGTGAGGGTGTACAGGCATGCTTGCCTACTATCTCAGAGCCGGAGGGATTTTCATTAGATTCAAACAGCAACTGACTCTCCAGGGAAGCTTCTGCTCTTATTTGATAAGAGATGCTCTTTTATCACACATGAAACTGCATGCAGTGATCAGACAGGCAGTGTGCATAGCTGCCAAACAGACGAAAGCCGTTTTTCTCTAGCATATTAACAACAGTGCATTGCTACTACAGTTGAAGATTGGCCCCAAAATGGCCAGTTATGGAAACCATAAAACTGGAACTTCTACTGATCCACAGAAAAAGAATGCAATTAATATACTTGCTTGAGATGTTGGGATATCATGTAATTTGTCAGAAGACAAAGCCACTATTATAAATCAGAGTGGAGAGGGCATCCGAGGTACTAGGGATTGCACATCTTAAAAAGTTGACACTCTTCCTTTCAAAGAACTTAATTACTCATTCTGTGACATTACAACAAACAAACAACACAACTGAACATCAGTGGTGTTAAGTATAGCTCTCCAATAGAGAATAAGTTGGATTTTCCTTCCTTTCAGAAAAAAAAAATCTCTTTTTACTTTCAAGGGCAAATCTTTTTCAAGCTAATTGACGTCTCAGAACTTCAAAGCACTCAGTCAAACTTCAAAAATCCTACAAACATGAAAGTGCATGCCTTGCTGACCTCCTTCAATACTGGTCTAACAGGTCATCCAGAAACATCTGGCATGCTGAAGTGTCAGTGGTCTCTTTTTTCTCCAGTGAGAAATTATATCATCTCTACAGCTTTTTTTCCTAATATTTCCTCTATATTGTCAACTATGTCCATGTTTGAAGAAGTTATAGCTAACACGCACCTAAAAAATGCATTGCTTTTGTCTCTTGAGCCTAGAAAGCACAGAGAGTTTGAGGCTGTGTATGCACTCCAGATTCAACAGAATTAGATGCATTTTCTGAAAGTTATCTGCCAGCGGCGAAGTCATAATGACTACTGTGGCTTTAACAGTATGTTATAGCATCTTGTGATATTTTCTGTAATTGTACTTATAGTATTTACGGATGGTATCTTGAGAATTGACAAAGGGACTTTTTAATTCGCATTTTCTTCAACTCCTGAGATTTGTGACAGTTGCTGTGGCTATTTCTCCTTTGTTACTTTTTTTTAAGACTTGGCCAAAGAATTTTCTTACTTCCCCTTCATTACTCAGCTGTAGCTCATAGACCTGATACAAATTTTTGAAATGAGATGTTAATCATCATTAAGTCTCCTTTTCTCCTTCTGCTAAACAATGCTTTTATTAACCATACTAACTTCGAGGTGACACCACATGCAGCTGAATATCCACATTAAATTAAAACCAACAAAATCAACCTCTCCCCTCCCTCCCCACCTTTCCTTCTTCCAAACTAGGGATGCAGCAGATAAGCCTCTTTCACTTAATGGTAATGTTAATATCGGGATGACAGAGAAGTGTTTTAGTTCTTACTTTTAACAGTGAGGTACATGGACTTGCTGACGTCTGCTCCCACATCATTGCTGACCTTGCAGAGGTAGTATCCACTGTCTTCTTCCAGCACATGTTTTATCAGCAAGGAACCATTTATGAGAAGCTGGATACGACCATTCAATGCAATCGGCTGGAACTGAGGAACTCCAGCACCTAAAGCAGGATCCCCATGGAGATAAATTAGTTAGGAAGGAAAGCATCTCTTTTTTTTTTTTTTTAAAAATAAGGAAGAAACTATAGTTTTCTGTTCTTGGAGGCTCAATTCACTTAAAATATGAATGGCTTCTGACAACATCAGAACAAACGGGGAGGTTCTTTGCCAAAACTGAATTCATTAAATGGAAAAAAAAAGACTTCTGGAATGTAACAGTAGCAATAATTTGCCCATGTTAAAGGTAAGGGGAAAAAAGGAGCACGAAGCAGGAGTGGATGAAGGAGAAAGAGAGAGAGGGAAAATAAAGATTTTCCAACCACTCATGGGTAAAAAGGCACATTTGTTGTACATTTAGAGGCTGATAAATTATTGACAATTACAGCTGAATGGTCATACAAGTATGCATCCCTAATGAATAGACCAAATGAATTTCTTATGACTAAGAGGGATGTCTGTTGTAGTAAACATGGCATACACAAGGGACCTCTAGGACCTTGTTTATGAAACTCTGGGTAACATGGAAAACCACATCAGTCACTGTGTTGCTTGTTTCCTCCTACAGCTGACTGACTGATGACACATAAGATTTCTGTTCTGCCATTTACATAGCCAGCATTTATTCAGACTGTTAAAAGAAATTGAAAGAAACAAACAAAAAGCTCAGAGCAATAATCAGCCACAAGGTGCCATGTTTAGTGGTAATATAAAAATGCTAGGTCCAAAAAAGATAGGAAGTCAAACATTTCTGTACCAACTTTGTTTTTAAGAAAGAACCTATTTTTCCTTGAAAATAAGATACTGGGTGATTTAGGGAACAGGATATTGCCATACTGTTCGTACGACCTACTGTTCAGAAGCCCACCTCAAGTTCAGGTTCCTCCAGCACTCATGACTCTCTAAGCCTATATTAAGACATGGTTTTGTAACAAAGGGTTTTACAACTTACTTTGACAGCAGGAAATGGGATTTTTAAGGGAAATCATAAGGTAGTCTTCTTCAATAGAATTCTCTTACAGTGCTTTTTGTACACGAAGTTAATGTCTGTCAGCATTAACTACTATATGCAGTCGGCTGAGTCAGCCCAAGAGGAAATACGACAAATAAATACTATGGGGAATAATTTAGTATAAAGTAGCAAGCTATAACAACCTATGAATACAACATCTAGAATTAAAAAAGATGAGACCAGCATACTAAAAATCCTTCTAGTCCTAGAAGAGTTTGCTTTGGGGACTTACAGTTGGTGGCCGGTGCTGTGAGCTTTGCAATATTAAAGAGGTAACTTTTTCACAAAAACCAGTTCCCATTGTTGACGTTTCAAATATTCTAGTTATGTGCATATCCCACTTTCCCCTTGTCTAGTTTATTTTCTTTTCTAAGCCATTTTTCCTGTCATTTAGATGGAAGGCACATTTATGCCTTACTAACTCTACCTGTCTGCAATTAATTGCCAAAGCAGATAGATGCAAGCACTCACTTTTTATATTTCTTCACATGAAAAATTACTGGGACAATTTGGTGTTCACAGAAGTGAAAGGTCTGATACTCTTGAAGATAGCTATAACTCAGCAAAATTTTTGCATAACAGTTTGCAAAGGCACCTTACTCTTCATACGCATCGTTACTGCTATTATAGGCAAAGACCTTCCTTGTGCAGTGACAGCAGCTTATTGAACACAACTGCATGGATGAATCTGCAAGCGGACTACATGCTCATGAATCACAGACTCACAGAGCAGTTGAGGTTGGAAGGGACCTCTGCAGGTCACTTGGTTCAGTGCCTGTGCTCAAGCAGGGCCATCCAGAACCAGTTGGCTAGGACCATGTTCAGATGGCTTTTCAAGTATCTCCAAGGATGAGACCGCATAGCCTCTCTGGGCAACCTGTGCCAGCATTCAGTTGCTCTCATAGTAAAAAAGCCTTTCCTTATACTTGGAAGGAATACTCCTATGTTTTAGTGGGTGCCCATTGCCTCTTTAAGTCTGAAGGTTTCAAAACAACAGATTCTTCATGATTAGGAAGTGTCTGTATTGATCACTGTCATTATTCTTTAGAGGCAGCAAGACCATTTCAATTACTTGTCTATCGTGATGTGCAAAAAATGAACCCTCTTTTTCCATTTTTCACAAACACGAAAAGCCGATGACACTAACTTAGCTGCAGGTGTACAAATGCCCTTTCCATTTTGCTGTGGGATCTACAGATGAGCTACGATCTGATTGCTTACTCCTGCTGGCCTCACCTCAGAACTTATTTCAGAATTTGGCACAAACCTTGCTCACAAACCAGTTATACAATGCATCTCTTAAAAGGAAGATAAAGGAAGAAAGGAAGATCCCGTAGACCTGTACAGCACCTTAGTTAGACTAGATACTGAAACTGCAGCCATCCTTCAGCAAAATACAGGCTTTTGTAAAAATACTGACCCTTTCAACTTGGAGTTATTAAAAAAATTAAACTGCAGTTTGATGGCTTTACCTACATTTCATACATACTAGAACTTTCTTTGACTGAAAAATTTCAGAGCTGTTAATGGAAAACCTTAAAACCAGTCACTTGATGGTATAGTGTTGCTAAAATCAAACCACTTTCCCTTTCTCCTTTATTAAGATGGGCTGCTTATCTCTTCACAGTTAATTAAAACTCAGCTGGCTTTGCCTGGCCTCTTCCTTCACCAGGCAAACACAATAAAACAGAATTACATCTTTGTGACCTACATTCATAATTAAAAACCCATATACCATTGAGACTAATGGCATTTGGAGCTCTGTACTGTTCTTGCCACAAACCAGAAGTTATCAATAAAATAAAAATAATCTTTAAAATTAACATTTCTCTTCCCTCACCCTTTTTCTTCAAATATAATTTGGACTTATATCCTAAGGAAAACAAAAATGACATGGACCATTACATAAAGATTTCTTCCAAACAGCACCTAGTTTTGCTTTTCAGAGTTAGCTCTTTCATATTGGATATAGAGTTTACAGAGTTTGTTTCCTTGCTAAAACCTACCAGAAGACAACTGGCCAGAAGAGTAATCTAGCAGGCAGTACATTTAATTAAAAAGCAGTCAATTTCCTGTGGTTACTGAGGGTCAAGTGGGGCCAGTTTTAATGTTCAGTTACATGAGAAGAAAATGTTAAAGCATTATGTAAAGTGCATACTGAATTACTGCTTATGCTAATGCTACCTGACCTTTCTTCTTTGCTGAAAAGATATGATTGGCCATGTTATCATGGATTTTGAAGAAGGAAAAAAAATCAGCCAAATGTCGGTGAACCTTGTTCTCAGGTTGTTTCAATTAAAGCAGTATCTCTTTTCTCTCAGCTGCCCATTTTATCCCTTGCCTGCTGAGGCCATAGCTAACACAGGCACATATTCACAGCTCCAGGATGTCTCTAAGGAAGATCAAAAGTCCATTTAGCTCAGTCTTGCATCCATGACAATGGCCACCACTATGTGCTTAAGGAAACGATAGAAGAACAGAATGAATATGACTGATACTTCTCTTATTGCACCCTGCCAGCTTCTGAAAATATGAAGATTAAACCAGTAACTTACAGGTAAGTTATTACCAAACCAGAATTAATCTGTCCTCAGTAATCACCAAAGCAATCCTACCTTTTGAGTACTTCCAGACAATGGTAGGAACAGGATAACCCTCTGCAGAGCAGTTGAGAATTACAGCTTTTCCATAGATCCCATCCTGGTCGCTGGGCTGAACCACAAACCTAGGGGGCACTGCAGGAGGAAGCAAAACGAGGCATAAGAATTCGTGCAACTTCTCAGACAGCTCAAAATGGCAGACCCGTCAAACGAGGCATAACATTTCATAGCAGAAAGCAAAAATTAAAACCAGCTTTTTGATGATTCAGTGACATAGTAAAGTTGGTTTTACACAATTCTTTACTTCCTGTGCACAACCTCAAAGTATTTCTTGCCAGGCACAAGAAGAGCACCAATCTTTATAGGATGCAAAAATTAGTTAATAAAAAACTCTCCACAGTTTAGGTTATAAAGTGCAGTAACATATAAATCATAGTGTCGTGGTCAGAAAATAAATGCTTTCTAACAAAGCCTTGACAGATGTCTTAGAAAAACTAAAGTTTTCTGTGTTTGCTTTTTATAACAGCGAACTAGTAAGCTTTAGAAAAAGAATTAAATTATGTAGCTTAAAAAAACTTATAAAATAAGATGTTTGATAGCAATCACATCACCTGATATTGTTAGAGGTGTTTGAACCATAACTTCTAATAGAACTTATCTTTCCAAATAGTCACAGAAAGGTTCAACACAATTTGTTTCCATCAAGCTGAAGAGGAGAAATCTTACTGGAATAGCTGTATGTGTATCAATGTATAAATATTATTAGACTTCTTCTAAGGCAGTGTAGATCCACTGCAGTTAAGTCTTCCAGACATAGGCAAGCACGTATCCATTTATACATAAATAAAACAAGCTGCTCATCTACAGGAAAAGCTGTACGTGTTCAAAATACTGATACAAAGTGAAGAAAAAAAAACTTGTCACAATTTTAGACCTACAGTTTAACATAAAGGCCCAACAGTATGTGTGAAAGTCTCAATAAAAACTGCAGATTTGGCAACATTTTGAAAAAGAAGTTAAAACTATGAAAAAATGTTTAGATTATTGACTATTAAAGTCAGGTAAAGCTGCAGGTTTTTGTTGACCTCCTGTTCTTTGGTTCAGAACATGAAGAAATAAACACCTGAGAAAAAAAGTCAATTATTTGCATCTGTATCTCACATGTTATTCTTTTTGTAATTTCTTACAGTGCTGCAGAGAAAATGTAGCAAGGCGACTAAGCCTGATTTTTCCTCTCAAATCAAGTACAGTAACACATTTAGATCTAATTCAGTAATGCAGAAATCTTAATAGTTCCTTGCTTTCCACGCCCCATTGCAGCATATGCACATGGGGACACACATGCCACCTCATGGATTCACAGCTCTGCGAGTCCAGACAGTTTGACTATGTCTGAAAGTTGAGGAAGACAGAATAAAGGGTCCAACCATCCCTCCCTGTTTTGACCCAAACCCTCATCAGATGCCACTACCTACCTTTTCAGAAGTGCCAGAAATTAAGAAAGGAATATGGGAGAGGGTCGTAGTATGACAAAATGTAAGAAGAGGTCATCAGTACAATGAATATTTGTCCTGGGACCTGAAAGAACTCTTAATGGCTATGAATACAGTACTACTTATACATCAGAAAACCCGTGGCAGAAGCACACCAGTAGCATCAGTGCTATAATATGACTTGAAAGGTTTTCCAGTATAAACACCCTCATAGTTTAGGCAAGTGGAACGCATCATTATAGCAAAGGAGAAACTTGAGCTGCTAGTGTCGGTGTGGACAGACTGATAAAAATTAGAGGTATCTAAAGACACTCTCTCCAAGTGCAGAGAACTCCCCTGACAACAGCTCAAGCCTTCCTCCCCATGCCTCCATAATCCAGACTCTCCTCTGACTTTCTCTTTCCACCTGGGTAGATAAAATTGTTTTTTAAATGAATAGAACAATTTTCTGCAGAGCAAACAATCCCTTTAACTGGATCTTTTGCTCACTGAATCCTATAGCTACGATGCAAAGCTGTTTATTGACTAACTATGTATGAAGAAACTTAACTGCTGTTTGAAACACAGCTAGAGGAAACAGAGGGAATTAAAAGTTATAGATGCAAGACATATCTTTGTTCTAGGAGATACAGTTACTGCTGACACACATTTCAGCTTTCCAAATGGCTGCCACACTGACAAGCTTATATCATATTTTATGTTAATTTGTGATAGGTAAGCATCAAACATGAAATCCAGGCAACAGCAGCTCTGGGCAATCACCCTCCCTGTTCTAATTATCCACTTAGAGGAGATATTTGCTTCCATAGCTCTTTTCTCACTGTTCTGTGTTCACTTTATCACCAAACACAAAAGGAGTCCCAAGTAATTATTTTCCAAAGCAGAGAAGTACAATTAGTTGCACAAATAGGTTTGATTTTATACAACTCAGCATGGTGGCATAAGCTTGTTTCATCTTGGTAACTGTAAGTAAATTTGTATTCACAACTTCTGAAAAATCAATTACAAGCTGTTTATTCTTATGGATAAACATACCCTCTTTATAGAGGGTAGACCAAAAGAAGAAACAAACAAAGAAACAAACAACCCACAAAACACTTCAGTTGCATTGAGTCTTACAGGTGTATGTAAGTATGTACAAGTGATGCAATAGAGTGACCAATAATTACTGGCCTCCTCTACCACTGAAAAGTTTGAAGAGTATAATGTCTGTTAAAATCTCTCATACAATACAAAACTTATGTAACGTCTTTGTTTTATTTCCCTTCTCTTTGAAAAGCATTATATTCTTCATTTGCTATGGAGTTTATTATGGATTTATTATTATTATTAATATTTATTATTATTATTATTATTATTATTATTATTATTATTATTATTAATGGACACCAGTGAGAAGTGCTGATTTTTCAGGAAATAGTTCATTATATGAAATGAGAAGGCATATGTACAAAGTTCTGGAAAAGTCAAGCAAGATTACTAGTATGAAATAAAAGCAATTAGCCTTTAATATACTATTTGCGTTAAAGCCGTCTGTTAAAATATATTTTTTGTCTAACCCCTTTGGGCATATATAGAGAAAAATGGATGGATGCCAAGTGTAAATGTTTGAGCATTTCTGTGGAAATGCATCCTTCCAAGTCTTTAATGAAGTCACGTAGATGTTATGATTGTGTCGTGTCTTTAATTCTGACAAGCTCTGAACAGGGCTTTTTATCATGTTGAATTCACTGTATTTTGGGTATATAGAAAACATAACGTTTTGTTCAGATATTCCTGGTATTCTCATTTTTAATCATTATTTTCAATAAGAAAAGTATCTAAATGGTAACTGTTGAAATTAAATTTTGCCATATAAGATCCAGAGCCAAGAGTATCATTAGCAATTGTATGGCTTCCTTGTACTGTTCCATAAACAAAACATGTTTTAGCCTTATTTGACAAAAACACTGCCCATATCCAGTAATAGAAACAATTTCTATATTCAGCAGAGGTTTGGCCTTCCTCTAGGACTGCTTATAAAAATGCCAACCGCTGCTCTCATTTTGAAGACGTGAATTCTTGATGCTTAGTCTTAAGATTGCAAATAGAAATGAGAACAGATGCTACTGCAAAATAAAATTACTCATTAAATGACCTTTCAATTGCTTCTGTACTGCTGTCTAGGTAAAAGCACAAGATTTTTCTTCTTATAGAAATGATTAAAAAGTAAATAGAGGAGACCTTTACATTTTTCTTCCTCGTGGATAGTTTGCTTCTCAATTTTATTTAAAAATAATAACTTGTTCATTGCTATGTGCTACCATATTTTGGAAGACAATGTAGTTAACCACTTGATACAGATTTTGATACTTATCTTTATGTTATAAAGCTATATTAACTTTTTCATTATCTTTCAGGAATTCATTAGACCTTAAAGGAAACTTGCTTAGTAAGAATTTAATGAAGTTAATTTGTCTGATATGCTTAAGTAGGGTTGATGGTGAAAAGAAAGGATTAGTTCTTGTCTATCTTTAGTTGTAAAGGTGTGGGCTTCCTCTGTCCTTTTAGAAGCGAAACACTCTGAAATAGCTCACAAATGTGACTGAAGAGCTCTACTTCTATTATCAACCTTGTTTTAGCAGCACAGTCCCTTGAGCTCATAAAGGAGGACATTTAAAATTACTTTAATAGTGAGTTGCTGTTAGGCTCTCTCATTTAATGCAGCCCACGGATCTGTGATGAGAAACGAGCTGTTGAATTGTTTAGTGGAAGAGCAATAAGTTGACAGATGCAAACCATTTAATGGTTGAACTCAAAGGACATAGAAAAGGTGTTTTCAGTCAATATTATGACTAGCAGTCTCAGGCTTTCACAAAGGGAAAACAAAGGATGGGAGCAATCATAATAGTATGTTGAAGATAACATGGATGACATAGTCCCATTTTAAGTGAAGGAAAATGCTTTTATTATCTCCTTGTATGAAACAATCATGATAAGATGATAAAATATAAGTTGGTATCCTAAGGACATACCACTTATTGGTGTCATCGCTGCTTGCAGTGAGGGACTCACAAGCTACTAACTAAAATCAATTTATGAATGTGTATTAATATTCTGTGATTTCATTTTGCTTTATGTAAATCCAAGAATACTTTCTGATTGTGCTTTATGCCAGGGACCAGATGACAAACTCGCATCCTCCTTCCTGGACTTAAAAATCTATTCAAGTGCTTCTGGCTTCCAAGTGCAGCGATTAGTATATCACACTGGAGAGTAATTCTGAAGGCTCCTAACACAAGCTTCTCCGGTGGGCTACCAGAGTGAGTTAAAAAATAATCTATGACACTGGCCCAGACTACAATGTTTCATTTTTACATGGAATATTTGTACTTTACATTTAGATCATACTGTCAAGATGATGGAAGAAATTTAATCAGCCAAAGCAACCATTGATATATTAACGAATGAGATCATTAAACACTGTACTTTAGCAAAGATGAACAGTTATTAAATTTGGTCATTGGACCTAAGGGGTCGATTTAGCTGGTTTAGTGAAACCATTTGCTATGTAGTTCAAGGAAAAAGATGTACTTTTGCAAAATGAGACAGTGCCTGGTGGTTTGTGCTGATCAGGTTTGTCTTAATGAGAGCGTTAAATAGGTAGTGAATCATTCAAGAGTAATCTTCAAAGCCACGGTGTAAATACCAGTAAAGAAAGTAAATAAGTTTTGACACCAGCTGCGATCATAAATCTTCTCCCCCTGCTTTTTTATCACAAACCACATTTGCTGCATCACACCACCACCAAATACTGGAAAGCAGACAGATACTCACTTCCTATCTGGAAGATTCAAGGCTCAGAGACTCCTCATTGGCTGCCTAACTATCTAATGATATTCGACATTCCTGGCAAGCACAAAATGAAAACACATTTACACTAAGTGCATTAAGGGGGGTTATTAGGTATTTAAAGACCTTATCTCAATTTAAACTTACGATGTGTTCACTAACAGGAATTTTAAAATCATGATTTATGCACTTGCTGCTATCTTTGACTTCTATTTTCCAGCAGTATCTGAAAAATTTTGAACTCATAATACATTTATGAGCTTTTTCTTCTTGGTTACCAATTAAAACCCTTTTCACTGCTTTTTATTTCCTAATTATTTCATTCCCATTTTAGGAAACGCCACAGAAATGAATAACGCATGATAAAGCGCATATAGATTTTTAATCACTCTTTAGAAGACAGCCCTAATGAGTGAAGCTTTATTTAATTCTGCATGATGATATAAGTAGTTGACAGAGAAGATATTCTCATATTTTCTATGGATGACTTTAATGACAGGATTCTATGTTTTCCTTTTTCTTAATAGCATACCTAGCAAACCAAGACTGTGACAAGAAATAAAATAATACAAATAATAATGATTTATGAGTCTGTGAGAAACTTTTCTAGCTTGCAATTTTTTTAATGCATTTTCAGAGGAACTGCAGGCCAGGATCTGGCAGAGCGCAAGATTTTGAGAGGGAAAGCCCTGTTTACACTCACCTGGACTGCCTGTCTGCAGTCCTTAAATGTAGTGATGGTAGGCTTCTCCCAGTAGCTAATTAATGAGCTTATAAGAGATATTCTATAAAATTAGGACTATTCAGGCCTGCTTTTCTGTGGATTTGTATCTCCTGGTTGAGTAGAGACTCCAGTCAGAACATTTCTTGTGTTTGCAGAAGGACTTGCCTGATTCTCTGGTGTCTAGTATTACACTCACTAAAGGTATTTCTAATCAATCAATCACCTCTTTTTGTTAAGTTTTCGGGCTTTCACCTCCACTGGAGGCACTTTACTCTCTTCCAATTTGTCTGAAATTGGCTAATAAATTGTTGAGAGAAGTAGTGACAGATTTATGTCCGAGGTATGTGACTGTCTCATTTCCCGGTTCTCACTAAGAAAACCCTGGCAAAGACAACTGACGTTGCACTAAAAGATTCTCACTCATACTCCTTTCACTTTCTTTCTCTCAGCAGGCACTTTCCATCTCCTATGGGATACTCTGCAAAGAAACTCTGTGGAAGCTGGTCATCTGCCTCTGACATTTAAGGCAGGGAACATCCAGCCTTGCTGGCCAGGTATATTTTAGGGCTCCTTGCATTTATGGAGCACAAAATAATTGGAACAGCAGTGAAGATTTACCATGAGGTTCCCACAGATTTTAAGAAACCAGTGCTTTTTTTCATTTTGCTACTTAACAATCCTGGCAAAACGGCAGTGCAGCTTAGATATGGAAAATAGTATTTGTAGGAAAAATATATGAAATTGATTTAGAAGACTTAAAACTTAACAGAAAAAAATACAAATGTTAAAAAATAACAGATACATATGACCTGACAGAGAAAATATTGAGAAAAAAATTCTCATGTTGTAAAGCTGAAGAATTTATGTGACTACATGGATTCTGCAGAACTTCGTGTACTCACACACTAGTAGTTTTCAAAAGCAGCAACAAGCAATTGGCTTGTATTTGTTTATTCATCTTAGGTATGGACTGGATTTAGATTCTACTTCTATGTCTGTCCATGTACTGTCAAATGATACAGATTCCTGCTTATTTTATTTTGGAAACATGAGAGACTTCATCGTTTTTAAGTCTACTTTTAAAATGAATACAATGAGAGTATAGCTAAGGAAAAAGGAACTTTTTGGGAAATGTTCATATTTCAATTTACTTTCCTCTCCCATTCACCATCTACCCTCAGACAGAAATATACACGCTTCACACAAACAAGATATTCCCAGAACACATGCCCTGACATTTAGGAAAGCCAAAATTTAAGTTTAAAGCACACTGCTGAGAAACCATCACACAATGTGGATTAGAAACAAGAGGAGTTTAAGAACCATTTCTTCCCTGTTTATTTGGAGAAAAACTACTTAGTTGATTTACAAAAATCTTATGTTTCAGTTATATGGCACCTATGAACAAAAAGATGAGGAGGGATCAGAAAGCCTGAAGAAGAAAAAAGCAGGAAAGGAAGCCTTTACTTGAATGTTTATAGGTCAGGTTGGATGCAAATGAATAACGACCAACAGTGACCCTCTGATGGCTCTCTGGTTTTTGACCTATCTGGAATGAGACAGATGAAGAAGTTCCATGTGAGGCAAAGAGATCAGTCCAGGGTTCTGGCAGAAAATTCAGGTCAAACATCATATTAAATTTTCTCCTTTCTCTCTGAGAGAGAACTATTGTCCTATATACACACACAAAACTGATTAAGACATTATCATTGAAACTGACACAGAGAGAGAGGGGAGAGGCTTAATTGAGGTGGCTGCAGAGAACCAGCAGAGCAGAAAGATAAGCAAGGAGGAAGAATGAAGTAGCCCTCAATCTCCTAAAATGTTGCAGGACTATGATTCCTGCAGAGTGAAAAGCTACCCTCTGTCATGTTTAATGGGTTTATAAGGATGTTCTTCAGGTACATGCACCCAGCAGCTGTCATCTTACTGCTGGGGCAGAGCCCTCATCAGGAGGTGCAATTAGACTGGCAACACCTAAGGATAAATGGAGGTGTTGGTGTCAGTCGTGTGACAGGCATGTGAGAGCAGGCTCCCCAGAACTCCTCCCTGGACAAGGAGGGAAAATGAATTAGCGTCAAACAAGGCAGAAAGAGGCAGCTGTGTCCAGGGAACAGAAGTCAGGCCAGACAGGGGCTTGTCAGAAGAGGAACTGCCCACCGACAGCAGGAGGCATGGGCGCTGCCGTCCAGGCAAGGAACACCACTAGGGGAAGGCAGGGCTTGCCGCAGTCAGTGGGGGGCAGAGAAGAGATCTCTACACGTGGGCTCACTTGAGCTGTTCCAGCCTCACGGATCTCGATACTGAAAACAAGTTAGACAGTGTTTGCAGAGACCCAGTACCACCTATGCCAACGTTTTCCTTTTTTCTTTTTTTCTGGAGGCCATGCTACCATCCCTGTTTCGACGAAGTGCCTATAGGAACCCATCCAGGGTTGCTAAGTGATCATTCCAATCACTACAAGCACTAAGTGTAACTGCAAATCAGGTACAATCTCAGCTGTTAGTAGATGCTGCATTTCTGTGTAGGGCAGTCATAGCTACTGGACTGTCTTTTGTGGTGGGAATTTGCCCTTCCAGGTTACTCCTTCTCCAGGAAAAGCGAAGGTGAGGAAAATCTTTTTAGAATGATGTATAGGGTTAAAAGCTAATGGAATAGCTTAGTAAAAGAATAATTAAATGCATGTAGTTAATTAAACCACTTAATTTAAGAATTACTGGATAGATATGGAAAGTAATAGACATCTGTACTGAATAATATAAGATTAAAAGCAGTGATTTTTTTAAAAATCATTAAAAATCATACTTAAATATTCATAGCAAAACTAGTGAACAAGTAATGGACTTATTTGCTACCGAGTTTTGGTATTATTAGCATTAAAAAAATACACATATACATTCTTTAAGTGGAAAACTAGGGAATAATCATCATGGACAGTTCAAGGACAATGGGAAGATTTGGCTTAAAAGAAAGAGCTGTACAGAAAGTTTTGCTTCTAATGATTTTTTGAGGAAGAAACAACGCCTAGAAAAGACAGCAAAAACCCCTGAATGGTTTTAAGATTTGTCTTGGTAAACTTACAAACGGGGATATAATATGTAGTGATCTGCAACAGGAAGAAAAAAACCAGGATCACTTGCAATATCGCAGTATGTGCCCTCTTTCTCTGAGGAGTCTAATGGTTTAGTAGCAAGAAGGAGATGGTGAAGAGGGAAGAGTATAACTGTCTTATTTTTAAAAAGTGAAAATTCAGAACACTTTGGAACATTTTTGGAAAGAAAAGGAAGCAATTTAGTTTTGTTAAGGTTTTGCACAGTGAATTTGAAAAGGTATCACAAGCTATAATATCTAGGGAACTTGTCTAAGGTATGACTTGAAAGGAAAAAACTATTGAAGGTAAAATATCTCTCTAAAAGGTCTTTTCCACATAAAATGTTTCCTGTCTGAAACTGTCAAGGCAAAATGTTGTGATATCAGCATAAGCAAATGAATCGCGCAAGTTCTGTAATAAACACAAATAATAAGAACAACATGGTAACATGGGAGAGTTTCTTCCCCACGTAGTCAACATCAATGCTTTGCTTTTTATTGACATAATCTTGTATGAGAGGCTGATCTAATCGTCAGACTACAGCAATAACAGAGAGAAAATTGATACCATTTCAAAGGCTTGATCCCAAAGAATGGACTTGTGCCTCACAAAATTTTCCAGGAAGTCAGTCCTGTGGTTCTCCCACCCACCCCGTGCACTCCAGTGTTGTTGATTAGTTTTGAGACTTCTAGGTAGAAGAAGTCATATTAGTTTCTGTGCTTCATTGCTCTTTGTGCGCTTTGTTATGAAGAGAGGGATTACCATATTATCCTCTTTTTTTATACTTCCCATCAAACAGATGTCATTACAAAATACTGATGAATTCTGCTTAATTGGTGCCCTTCAAACTAATTACATCTACTTACCTCTCACAATTAATTGGCTTTGGTGCTCCACAGCTGCTGCATCATTTCTGGCTATACAGGTATAATTCCCATTGTGCATCAGTGAAAGATTAGAAATCCTTAAGGAGCTGGTAAAGTCGATGTTGTCAATTGTCACCCCTAGGCTGGCTGGGATTGGCCTGCCATCCTTCTGCCAGGTGATTGTGATGGGCAAATCCCCGGAGACCACCACGCAGGGAATGAAGACTCGCTGCCCAATGGAGAACCGCGGGAACTCAAAAGGCTGAATAAAAGGCGGAACTGAAAAAAAGAGGAAAGAGGAGCTATTGCAGTTATGGTTTCGTTTCTGAAAATAGCATAATGGAACAGATGTGCAGTGCTGAATATGTAAAATCAACACCTTTGACAGCTACAGATCATTGTTTAAGCTAAAAAAAAAAATCACATCTTTTGCAAATACCTTTTTTTCCTTTATTACCCAGTGCATAAGCAGAGATCACAAGCAGTGAAGTCCTTGGTTTCTAGAGACGCCAGACACCACTGGCAGATTCCTGCAAGAGTACTGAGCACCTTTTCAAGAAATCATACTGCCATCTCGTGACTCACCAGGACTATCAGCAGTGAGACTGTCTGGACAGTCCAGGACTGCTCAGCAGCTTTCAGGATCTGGTGCAAGAACCTTACTTAGAGCCACAGAATAAACTTGGAAGAGGCTCCCGCTTTGCCTCTGGGACACGCTGAAAGAAACTGGAAGCTTCTCTAACTGCTCCTGGTGCTTATTTCTTGGTGTTTCACATCACAAATCTCAATATGACTGGGTAAAGGCATGAAGTGAAAGGCATATGCAGTACTTACAGGACAGCAAATTAAGTTAAAACTCATTTCTAAACAGTGGGCTAGTACAAGGCATTAACTCTCAAGCTGGCGTTTATTTCCTGCTAAGCATATTTTGCTTGGTAAATATTTTTTTATTTCTTCTTTTTTTTTGTTACTTATTATTCTGTGGCTGAACCAAAGACCATGAAAGAAATCCTCTTATCTTTTATCATAGAGAAGAATTTCACTTAGAATACATTTTGGTTTCAGGTATTTTTAACAAAAAAAAAGGTAACAGCGGGTTGGATTCAATAAACAAAATGGGAATTAATGAGGGTGCCTCAGTTTCTCCAGGTTGTGGTTGAAATGTTTACTAACAATTTGGTAAACCGAGAAACAAAAACTTACTCAGATGAAGGAACTGAAATTTTCTTCGCTTCTCAGGGGAGCACTCTAACAGCCAGGGCATTGATTTAAGATAGGTTTCTATCAGTCACTCCTGAAAAGACTATAAAACCAACTTTGCAAGCAGTACTCAAATGCTCATTTATCAAAAGAGGTTTCTTGAGGTTATGTGCCTTAGATATAGGAGTGCATTTTCGTATTCTCGCCTGAGAGACTACTTATACTTACTCTGTAGTGCATTTGAACATCTTTAACAGGAAAGATTGAAGGATATCCACAGCAGTACATTCACACTGCTGTATATTAGCTAGCTTTAGGAGAAAATGGAGCTAGTGGCTTTATGTAATTGTATTTCTTTTGCCCTTTCTCCCTTTAGCAAATCTAAAGCCGTGTTTTCCCCATAAAGAAGCAGGAAAGCTCTTCAAACTACTTGCAATGTATACCAGTTCACTGACTTCCCCAGCATCATTTTTGCCAGTGTTCTATTTCTGGGATGCAGGGATAGCTATTTGTGACCATTACTACAGTAGTTCAATGCATTTCTTTTGATCATCGCACGTGTTGGCTGCTCTTACATTGGCAGTAAGAAAGTTTATGATTAAGGAAGCAATACCAGACTTCCACAAAGGACAAAGGTGTTGTTCAAAGACACGTTCAAATGCTTGTGTATATGCACATCACGGTGCACAAATCAGATGTGAACTCTACTGTTTCTGACATAGCTAGGATGCTGTTTGATAAGGAGAAATTATGATCGTGCACAGCTGCCACAGAGACGTAACATCAGTCACAGGGTACAATGCATCCTTACAGGCTTTCCCTTACTTCTGAGAGCGGCTCACTGTCTGCACTTGTGAGAAGTGCTGCTGCAATCAATTTTTCTCACACGCTGTAATGCCTTTTCCTGACTATTACGTCTCAAATCGGTAAAACCTGTCCTGTTGTGTTTTGAAAATCTGGTAGATCAGGCATACAGGAAAAAAAAACCAAACTCAGTATAAATTACTGTGTTTATTTGAACTTTGAGTGCTGGAAATTAACTGCTTGGGGACCTGGTGTCACAAAATGAGGCAAAATGGCTGCCTGCCTCTTCTAATTACCTTAGCACAGCTAATACATTCACAGGAGATATTTCTGATTCTTTGTACATCAGCAGAAAAACGTCAGCTTTCTCTCAGCATTTATTGACAAGCAGTTTATAATATAAGTGAGAGTAAGAAATTTTTAGAATGAGATTGTCAAAAGGTTTTGACATAACCTTTTCCCTTGATGAGTGCAAATATCTGCTAAATGCCAACTGTCCCCCTTACTGTGTTGGCTAGCATATTTCTGACCAAATCCTTCTCTTAGTCTCAGGCATTGTTACTGAAAAATATGCTAAAATTCGCATCAGGGTGGCAAATTGCTTCTGTATTTTCTGCTGAGTGTGTAACAGATTTGAATCCATCTTTCATGGATAAAATGATATTGAAAGTCAGACAACATATTGCTCAAATGCAATATTATGTGCATCCTCACTCTGCATCTCCCTGATGAAGAAAACAGGGAGCAAGATCATTAGGTCACATAGAAGTATTTTTCAGAAAATATTGATTTGCAAGGCTGCATTTACCAACTCTAAAATTTAAGTAGCAGTCTGCAAAGTATTTCAGAAATTGGCTAAAATATTTATAGACAGCACATTTTCTTTCTATGCAGGTCTTTAAGGTACAGAGGAAACCAACATTTACTTCTGTTTCATAAAATATAATGTATATTCAACCTGTAGCAGTTTGCAATCCAGACAAGGAGCTTATTTCAAAAACCAGTGTGTAATTTAAAATCAGTACTTAAAAGCCCCCACAGTCTAGCAATAACTTTGAACTACTGAAGAATGTTTTTCAGCTACAATATTTACCAGTTTGGGTGGATAAAGATGGTTCTTGGTAATCTAACACAGCAAATAAATAATCTTCCTGATAGTTTGAAGAAGGGAACAATCACAAAAAACCACTTATTAAAAACATAGACTAAAATACACCTGAATCTGGGCAAGTAATTTCTGAAATACAAAGTTTGCTATCTCTCTCTCTATATATATATATATCTATTGCTGAAGTAAAAAGTTGACCTATATCCCTGAAGAAAATGTCAAGCTTGATTAACCAGCATGTGGGTTATTTTTTTTGTGAATTAAAGCTATATTGTTGCCAAACAGCACTGAAAAAAAATGAGGTGTATATATTACTTTAACTGTAGGAGAGAAAAGTTACAGATTTATTTAAAACGTGTTTAAATACTTCAGGATGTGTTGCAATACTTTCCTTCCCTATATGTAGCTTTAGTTTGACAATACTTCTAAGTTTGTATTTGATTTTTTGTTAAATTATGCTCTTCTATGTATAAAACGTTACATGTTAACTATGTATAGAGAGGGCTGTATTTATATGTGTGCTTGTGTACATGGAAGGGATGTTTCTTTCTCTACCCACAACGGGCAAAAGAGTAAAAATCTCTGCTTCATGCAATGAAGCACAATGTCTTGGGAATGCTTTATTGATGAGTGCTTGAATTAAGTGTCTATTTAAGACGAGGAGCATGGGCCAGCCTCATTAGTGCTAATGCAGGAAGATTTAAATTATATTTTTGTGCCCTAGCAAGGTCTTCTGTACCTCTGGGAGATTACTGTAAAGAAGAGCAAGGAGGGCTTTCACACTGCTCTCCATTAGCAGAGTAACATCCTTAATTTCTTGTCCTCCATTCCATGGGAGTTGCCTTAGAAGAAACTGCTGAAATGATTCACTAAAACGGAGTATCCTGAAGATAGCCTGTCTCCTGCAGCAGCCTTGTGAACACAGTGTTCCTGTGCAGTGGCTCTGCATAGTAAAATGAAATTCGTCCTCTGCTTCATCATTAGAAATGGTTCCCTAATGGATTTCTTACAACAACACTGTTGCAGAAGCTGTGCCCACAATACAAAATACCTTTGGCAAGGTACACTCACAACGCACACTCGCAACACAGGTCCATTGGCTGATCCAAAGTAATAACCACCAAAATACACAGCCTCTTAAAGCATCCACGTGACCCTACATTTCATGCACTGAGAATGCAAAAGCCAGAACTGTTTTGTTTCTGTACAAACCCCAGCCACAGTCTAGTCATTTGTAGGTTTTGTCAGCCATCAATTGTTTTGCCTAACCAGCTCCATCCCTTGTGGGTGCTGGTCTGAGCAATTGCATGCAGTTGTGGAAGCACTGGATTTTTTGCTTATGCATTAAAAAACCTAACAAACAAATGAATCTCTATAATGCCACTGCTGTTGCACATTTCCCTCTACTTACAGGTTTATTAGTTACCAAAATTAACCCTGTATTCAAACCTCTTCAAAATCTTATCACAAAAAGCTGTGCTATTTTATCAGGAACTGCTGCTGTGTGCGGCAGAGCAAAAGCTGTGCTGTGTATTTTCCAGGGGAGCTTACGAGAGTCTTCATCCCTCACCTTGGTCCCCACATCCCCTTCCTGCAATGCAGCACCAGTAGCTCACAGGCTCCCTTGATGCTGCTCTGAGAGCGCCTCCAAAATAAAACAGGATATAAAATGTTGTGTAGAAACCAAGAATGCTTTTACGTCAGGTCTCATCCATCTATTGGACCACCTCCCTTCAGCCTCTATTGTGAGGGGAAAAGTGCATGCCCTTATCACACGAAGCACCCTGCAAACATAAGGATGGTGGGAAGCTCAGTTTCCTGCCCAAGGGGATGCATTTGTTATTTATTTTTTAGAAGGGAAAACCTTCTTGATTTGAAGATAAGATAGCAGCTGCACGAGTACCTCAACGCAAGAAGCAGTTACTTTTATTGTTAAAGTGCTGGTTGAGAAAAGGCCTCACTTGTAGGCTAGGTATCTAGAAACACTTACTAGTTATTTTTACTATGCTTTTAGAATCTGGTCCAGAGCTATTGCTCTTGTTTAGCCCCTACATGATCTAAAGTGATCTTTTTCCTTAGGTAACACTGTGAAAAGTTGAAATGAACTAAATCACTAAAGCCAAAATTTCCACATTGAGATGAGAGGACTTTAACAGAAGGATCTCTGGCTCTGAAAATCATTCCCATGAGCAGTTTGACTGATTTCACACTAGCTTCCCTTTCACCTTTATGCCAGGACTGTACATAGGCAGCTGATTTTATATCATCCTTCTGTTTCCATGGGGTTGACACTAGTTTCTTTTTGCATGCTATGTATTACAAACGTTGATTTGGAATTAGGCCAGCATGCTCCAGACCTGCATTATCATGTGCTCACATGGTCTCGCTTTCTATATGTACGTTCTTACACACACACGACTAATACCTCACACCAATTTGATGCAGCAAAGTGCTTAAAGTTTTAAGAGTAATTTAAAAAAAAAAACAAGAAAGTATTTAAAATATAATTGAAAAAAATACATACAAAAAAGAGGAAGAACATGCCTTCTTCAAAAACCAAAGTAAATAAAGCTGTTTTGTAAGAATGAGAAGAGGCCTAGATGATCTGCTCCATGACCTTCCCCGGTACCGAGGTCAGACTGACAGGCCTGTAGTTCCCTGGATCTTCCCATCGACCCTTCTTGTAAATGGGTGTAACATTTCCCAACCTCCAGTCAAGCAGCACTTCCCCAGTCAGCCAGGACTGCCGGTAGATGAAGGAAAGGGGTTTGGTGAGAACCTCTGCCAGTTCCCTTAAAACCCTTGGATGGATCCCATCTGACTCCATGGATTTGTGTACGTCTAGTTGGCCGAGCAGGTCTCTAACCAAGTCTTCCTGAACAGCTGCAGCTTCATTCCCACCATCTCCTGGCTGCGGGGGCTGAGTATCCCTTGCACTTTCCTCCTTGGGGTTAAAGATCGAGGCAAAGAAGGCACTGAGCACCTCTGCCTTATCCTCGTCCCTCATTGCTACTGTCCCTTCTGCACCCAGCAAGGGAGGGAGGGTCTTCTTTGACCTCCTGTTGCCGCTGATATATTTAAAGAAGTTCTTTTTATTGTCCTTGACTGAACTGGCCAGTTGAAGTTCTAGTTGGGCTAAAGCCCTTCTGATTTTTTCCCTACACGATCTCACCTCACCTTTGTAATCCTCCTGGGATGCCTGTCCCCTCTTCCAGAGCTCAGATACTTTCTTCGTTTTCCTGAGATCAATACTAAGCTCCCTACTCAGCCAACCTGGTTTTCTTCCCCACCGACTCGTTTTACGGCACACGGGGATGGCCTGCTCTTGTGCCGCCAGGATTTCCTTCTTGAGGAGCGTCCAGCCCTCTTGCACCCCTTTTGTCCTTAAGAGCCACCTCCCAGTGGATTTTATCAAGCAGCCTTCTCAGAGTTCAAAGTCTGCCCTTCGGAAGTCCAGGGTGGCAGTTTTGCTGACCCCTCTCCTCACTGTCCCAAGGAGCGAGAATTGTATCATCTCATGATCGCTGTGTCCCAGGTGTCCTCCAGCTGTCACCTCTCCCACAAGGCCTGCTCTATTCGCAATCAGCAGGTCCAGTTCGGCACCCTCTCTAGTCCGTTCTGTTACCAGTTGTGTTAGGAAGTTATCATCCATACAGTCTATGAACCTTCTAGACCGCTTCCTTTCTGCTGTGTTGTACTTCCAGCAGACATCCGGAAGGTTGAAATCCCCCACGATCACAACAGGACGCCATCATGAGACTTCTCCTAGGTGTTTCTAGAAGAGCTTATCAGTCTCTTCATCTTGGTTGGGTGGCCGATAGCAAACTCGCACCACAATATCTGGGTTACCTCTCACACTGCTGAGTTTAACCCATAGACACTCTACCTTATCATCGCTGTTACTGAGTTCTGTACAGTCAAAACACTCTTTCAGGGCAACTCCACCACCTCTTTTTCCTAGTCTGTCCCGGTAGCCATCCATGGTAGCACTCCAGTCATGTGAGTCGTCCCACCATGTTTCCATGATGGCAATTAGATCATAGTCACCCTGCCTAACCACAGCTTCCAGCTTGTCCTGTTTTTTCCCCATGCTGTGTGCATTACTGTAAATGCGCTTCAGATGAGCTGTTGTCACCCCTCCTTTTACTGTCTGGCTACTATGCCCCTCAGATCCTGGGGTGTTGTCCCCATATTTAGTTCTATTAGCATGGTTGCTGTTCCCCTCCCCCTTCCAGTCTAGTTTAAAGCCCTCTTAATTAGTCCTACAAGCCTTTTTGAGAAAGCCCTTCTGCCCTTGGGGGTCAGGTGCACCCCATCACCTGCCAGCAGGCCTGGCATGCCCGCCAACCCATTGTCGAAGAACCCAAAGTTTTGTTCTTCACACCACGTTCTCAGCCACTTGTTTAACTCCTGGCTCCTTCTCTCATCATTCCCTATGACTGAGAAGACCACCTGTGCTCCTGAGCCCTTAACCATTTGTCCTAGAGCTTTGAAGTCCTTTTTAATAGCCTTTAGGTTTTTGGTGAATCTTTCAGTATTTCCTAGTTGGAAAACTACCGGGGGGTAGTAATCTGTGGGTTTGACCAGTTTGGGATGCTTCTTGGTCACATCTCTGACCGAGGCCCCAGGTAGACAGCAGACCTCCCTCTGCAGTGGGTCAGGTCTGCATATCGATCCTTCTGTGTCCCTAAGTCACCAATAACTACATCCCTTCTTTTTAACAGAAGCCGTTTTGATTGAAGGCTTCTCTTTTTTTGGCCTGGGGAACGTTTCCAGGAAGACTGTTTTCAATAATTTGGTTTGGTTCCACTTGCAGACCTATATAGCTCTTCTGTAAGGGAACCTGCGGGGCCAGATTTGGTACGGGAGAGGTGCGTCTGCTGTCATGAGCAGGAACCTGCTGCTATTCCGCTTTGCTTGTAGAGTTGCCCTCAGTTGAGGACCTGTGGGGTGGGGGGTGCAGCTTTGTACCAGGCACTTCTGCCTGTTTGGGCTGAGACTGGGATATAGGGTCCCCTCTCAGTCTTCTCTTTTCCAAGCTAAACAGACCTTGCTTACTCAGTCTCTCCTGATGAGAGAGATACACCTGTCCCCTAATAATATTTGTGGCCTTCCACTGCACTCCCTTCAGCAGTTCCTTGCTTTTCCTGAACTGGGGAGCCCAGAACTACACACAGATGCAGCCTCACTACAGCAGATTAGAGAAGGAGGATAACCTCCCTGTTTTGCTTGATGTACCCCAGGACACCATTGGCCTTCTTGGCCACAAGGGCAAATTGCTGGCTCATCATCAACTGGTCTAACAGAAGTCCCAGGTCCTTCTCCACAAAGCTGCTTTCTAGCTGGTCAAACCCTAACTTATGTTGGTGCAGGGGGTTATTCCTCCTGAGGTGCGGAACCCAGTGCTAGGGTCCTCACATGGCAGTTATCACCATCAAAGCGCACATTCCATTAAATCAGACTGCCGCCACTTACTGCCCTGTGTAACAAGTTCCCACCCATTATGTGACCTGAGAATGAATGTTCAGTGGATTTCTGCAGGATGTTTTACACAACTGGACCTTCTCATCCACTCTCACCACACATGAGATTCCTGCAAACGATCACTCCAGTCACTTTGAGAGATCTAAATATTTCTTCCTGAAGAAGTTGCAACAAGCTTGGAGTGATCCAAAAAGATATTGTATGGCAGAAAGAAGGAAAGGCAGTAAACGATATAATGAAAGAAGTATCTGAAGGAGGTCAAAGCCATAAGTTTTTTCTAACTCAAATATTGGCAAGGTTCAGTCTGTAGGGCATATAACAAGTTATGTCTTAGATACACGCATGAAATTGAATTTACAGTTGCCATAAACCATACTAGAGACTGAAGCATAAACAGATTAGCAGATTGTTTGAAGAGAGCATGCATCACAGTCCCAGGAACCCTTAAAGATTTCCCCTGATGTTTTTATTTCCTTTTGTGCCTGTGTATTTACAACTGTCTAAACCAGTCCTCCCTGAACCAATGTGTAATCCAAGTCCCCCGATAATGTTTTATGTATTAGAAAAAGGTAAATACTTTACAGGAATGATGAGGAGAATCTATTCAAATCATTGCAACATGAAGTTATTTAGAAATAGCTCCTGTTTAGTTTGCTTGTTTTCTACAAAGAAACAGGCTGGTACAATTCTTTTACACAGTTCACAACAGGTGAAGTGCTATCACTTTGGCATGAGGCAATGAGAAGCTTTCTAAATCAATGAGATATATAAGCTCTACAAGATCAGAAATAGTCCTTTTGAACACTGCACTTTTCATTTTAATGATGCTGCACCCTTCCCTCTCAGGGGCTTCTTTTTCAATTAATTTCTGTCGGAGCAGTGTGGTTAGCAGCAGGCTGTTTACATGAGAAGTGTGTCCCATGAGACTGATGAAAAAATCATCACTTACTACTGATGGCTTTTACTGTAGCTGAGGAAACTATTACTATAAATTACATAATAAAAAAACACGTGGATAATGACTCCTGTTTTTAAAATGCTTTCATATCTACTAAAATGCTGCAGAAGAGATGCTGCTATCATTTTATCATCTTGCCACTTGAAGGGTTGTTTTTCAATGGAAATATGAAACTTACAGATGGGGTGGGTAATATAATCTTTTTATTTGTTTGCCAACAGTTCTCATTATAAGATTATTTTTTCTTGCTTGCAGTTTGACTTTTGTTTGGATAGTATCATTCCAGGCCAAGTGTCTGCCTCAGGCCAAGTAATTTTAGTTTTGAGTTTTAGCTACAACTGTTTGGTCATTTCCAAGAATAAGGTGGGAGGGTGGAAAAATAGGGATGCAGTATATATTGATCCTCACATAACAGCTTAAAAAATAGGCATTGTGGAAATCTAAGAGTCTCACCTGCCCCATGGTCAGCAGCATAGATTTCAAGTACAGCAGGTGATGGCAATATCAGCAGATATTCTTGCTGTCCCTATGAAAAGTTATCACAAGGGTGCCCAAATTTTGCAGTCTGAGCAAAAATGAGAAAATCAATAGACAAAACCCCCATGGTTATCACATCCTGAGAAGACATTTTCCAGTGATTAACAGTTATGAGCTCCCAGAATTCAAGCAGCACTGAACACATCCTACCCTTCAGTGGCTGAGTGAATTCCAGACATGTGGGGCAGATGCAGTCTGGTGAAATGTCAGAAATCAAAGCAGACATATTTGTATCTTTAGTGCTTATACAACTGCTCATGCTGGGCCCAGGAAGCATGAAAAAAAGTTATTCCAATGCAGGGAGAAAGAAAGGAGATGTGGAGCCCAGGAGACAAGAAGGGGGAAACATCCTCCACTTCTGGGCATGAAAACAGCAGCAGCAAGCAATGGAGCAGAAGATCAGTTCAGCATAACAAAAGGAAGTTATAGAATTGGATTTAGGGGCAGTGGGGGGAAATCAGAAATTAGGAGCAGGCTTGCAGCGGGATTGCAGAAGTAATCGAGTTTGGTAAAGTAGCGTTGGGGAACTGGCTGGAGATGTGAGACCAAGAACAAGGGAACAGAGGGGTGAGGTATAGCACAGTGAATAAAAAGCCATATGAAGGAAATACAGACTGAAACCCAGTGGACACGGAGATACTGAAGACTCAGAGAAAAGGAGGACTGTAACTGGAGGTTGGGAGGATGGCTAGGAGCTCTGAAGGGGAAGACTGTTTTCCAGTCATGAGAACAAGGCACTGAGTAAATCAGGACTGAGATGGCAAAAATGTGGAGGATATACCGGTTTTGGAACCCTGAGTAGAACAGCCAGGACTTGAGGAAGGAGGAGTTGGAGTAAACTGAGGAGGACAGGTCATATTTAGGAGGTTTGAATACAAAATCCTATATTTTCCACAGAATATTCTTCTGAGGATGTCTGACTTCAATAGTCCTCTGCCTTTGGCAGGTGTATATAAACCCCACTGGCAAACCACTAGAGCTGGGCCAACTGCATAGTAAGAAGCTAGTGCTGCTAGGAATCATTCTGTTCTTGGCAAGGACCTATGCAGTATCCTTAGCAAAGCTAATCTCAGTGATTACTTCTAAGGGTGTCAGTAACTACTATTTCCACTTTGCAGGAAAGGAAGGAAAGGGGATTCAGTTTACAGCTAAAAAGAAAATTGCATTTAACACAAGCCAAAGCAAAATATGTTGAAAGGGTATTATTACATTTGCAAAGAGAAACGATCAACAGGTATAAACCACCAGAAATTAAGTATCTAAGTACAGTTGTACTCTGTGTTTGGTCCTGTCCCCCTGTCCCCACGCGCCCACTCCTCCCGCACTAGGTATACATCCAGCATGGGTAGTTTTCATGGCTTTTTGTCAAAACTCAGAACTGGCCAATTCAGTTGTCTAAATATAAAAAAACAATGCCAAAATGGCTTGATTTCCAAAAAGCTCAGTTAGGGTTTGGGCATGGTTCCAACAGAGCTATGTCTGCCAAGCAGAAACCTGCATATTTTCCTGCCAGCTTATCCACTCAGCTCTCAGCTTATGGGACTGCTAGCTTCCAAGATCCAGATTTTGGAACAGAGACAAGGGACAGGATGAGGGAGGGTGTGGCATGCTGTATCTCTGTGGGACAGAATTATTTGTAGTTTGCAGACCGCTGGGATAGGTGGCTATGCAGACAATGGCACCACTTATTCCTAAAACATGGGACAACTGATTTCATGTGGTATCTAATTGATTCTTCTGATCAACAACGCAAAGAAGTAGCTGGCTTAAGTTCAAACATCACATAAGTGCCCAGCTCCCAAGTTTTTGGCTTCCTAACAGCCTGCCAGATGGGAGACTACACAAAACCTTGGGTTTTCTGGCAGCCAGGATACAATTTTGAAGTTGTTGTCAAGAAACTTCCTGTTCTCCTATCTGAGATCTTACAGTGATAACCAAAGAATGTGCCCAAGATTTTGCTTTGATTTGGATGTTTGTAAATTTCAAACTACTCTAAAGAATGGGCAGCTCCCTTGTATTTGATTACATGCTCAAGCTGTTGCATATCTTTAATTGGATGCTGCTTTTAGCAGGTCCTCATTCAGGACACAACAAGGATGCTTTATGTACTGGAGAGTTTGGAAAGCAGCAGTAAATGTGGAAGAGGACCGCAGACAGGAAAGCCAGTTGTACATACAATGCAGATAAATACTGCCCTGTAAAGCCAAATTCTGTGTTCACTTTTGCCACAGATCTCTCACATAATGGTATTAAATTACTTAAATCTGTCTTTCCTAGCGGGTTGCTAAACTCGGAGATGTGACTGATCTGAAGAAGGGAAAAGAACTCTCAAAAGCAACTTCATTTCACTGGGAGCAAAGCTTTGACCGTATATATGCTATATAACAGCAGGTGAACTGAAAAATCAAGATGTTGGTTTCTGCAATGGAACACAGAAAAACTTGTGGATACTTTTATGTTCAGTCTGTGTCTCAGTTGCCATTTGCCAAAATGCTCCTGATCACACAGCTGAGTTTTGAAAATGAACACATTGCTTCTGAAACACTTTGTTACCTCAGAAAAGCTCATGAGGAAATTGATATTTATGGTTTCAGAACAGAACACGGAGGAAACAAAATACTAAGTAACAGCGCATTAAGTATCATTTATTCTGAATCACCCTTCAGATGACCAGTTTGAGGTCACCTAGGAAGCTTGTAGCAAAAATGAGAACAAACTAAAGGACCTATAATGTTGCAGATGCGCAATGATTCAGTTTTTGTTTCTCTGGAGAAGAAATAAGTACAGTGAAGGTATGAGATGTTGAACTATAATTAAGGATATTTGGGCCCTGATACTAACTCCTCTTACAATGTCATATTTCAGAGTACTTTTAACATCCAGTAAGCAAGCTGGGCCATATTTTGCCCTTCTGTGCCTGAAAACTCATCACATTAACTTTGGAATCTATAAATCAAAAAGGCAGCACAAACTTTGATATTTTAAAGTAACAGGTCACTTCTGACTCTCCACTAATACCTTAGATAAAATCACTATGTAGTTATGGAAGAGAACAATATGTTGCCATCTAAAGAACCACTGTGGCAATGCTGACCTCCAGCTACAATAGCAGGACCTTGAGAATTGTTCAGGTCTGACATACAAAGCTCACCTTAGACAATTTAGGCTTAGCATATGGGGACAGGCTACTAACCTGTAGGTAAATAGCAATGTCTTGTCAAGGCTGTGGCATGATGAAGTAGCTAGTGCACTTCGCAGCCAACTTCGGCAATTCTGGATCAATAGGTATGAAGCCACGCTGACATGCTTGCTTTGCATGTGCTTTGGATTGCTTTTCACGCTGCAACTTGTACTGCTCTGATGCACCTGCCTCACAGAGCTTACAGAGGATGAGGCTGTATTGCAGGTACAGTGGCAGCTCAGCCCACTGGCACTATTCAAATATGTCACATGTTTATGCAAGTTATTCAGAGTATATTCAGTCACTGTTTGAGATTTCTGATCAGCCACTGGCCCTGTGAGCTGATTACACACAAAAACTAGAATACCTTCAAGGAAGCGAAATCACTGACAAAACCTACAGTTCAATCAAAACTGATAGAGCTGGCAATCTCCTTTCTGAGGAGGAATTGTCAAGTTTGAAACTGTAACCTAATGGAAGAAAAAAAAGTATTGTACCTAAGGTGCCAACTAGCATTCTCAGTGATTAGTAATGTTTTGATCTAAATGCCTGAGGTGTAAGGATAGACTGCTGGATTTGGTTTTTTTCCTCTGGCTACATTCACTTTAGTCATATGGAAAGCAGTATCATTTAAGAGGCAGCTCTCCCCATCAGATTCTCCATGATAAACTGTTAGTGCAGCAGCAACACAATTACTAATTAGTAATTTGGCATTCAGTTCCTAAACTGCATCAACATATCTGCAATTTTATTGTAATGTCAAGGAAGGTAGCACATACATGAAAAGAAATGGTGACATTAGCTTTTGATGCCACAGCATGTGACCAGTGTCCCTGATAGTCACAGATGTATGAGATGACGTCTTTCAGAGCCCAGACTGGTAGCGGCTTAAATGTAATCCCCTAATACATTGAAAAATTAGCAATTATATCACCCCACACTGAAAGGGCTAAATAAACGTAACAGAGAGAAGTTAAAGATTAGATATCTGTAACAGAAGTCATTTTACCTTACTGTTCTCTGTACCTTATCTGAGAATAGATACAGGCACAGACCTTCCTCCCTCTCCTGTCCCCCCTGCCAAAAAAGCCCAGGGAAAGTTAAGAACTTAGGAACAGTGAAATTATATCTGAATTCTTCCTACAGGTTCACACTAAGTGCACTATTTAGTGTCCCCCTTACTCAAAAATAGGTGCTACTGCAATCAGGTTTTCTGTCTTTTGTGTCCTGGTGAATAGGTCTGAACATTGCCAATATCAGAATAGTGAGAACACAATGCTAAAAATTTCCTATTCTCATCTATTGCTGGAGTCTTTCAGGGCCATCTGAACTTCCTTTTTGGGCACTATTTGAATAGATTTTAAGCATCCTATTAGAATTTCAAGTCACTTTTATTTACAGTGCTACTTTTCTAAGGATTAAGAACACTCCAAAAAGTGCACTTAAGAGGAAAGTAACGTTAATGCTTTCAGTTCCTGTCTCTGTTTATTGGCAGAAACACACATATTAAAATTCTCATTTTACTTCTTAAAAACTGGAAAGTCACTGGCTAATGAAAAAGTGAACTTTGTTATTCAGCAGAGCAAGAGTCACCAGTGCAACTTAGATGAAAAACCACTGATCTACTGACTTAGTTGTAGTGAAAGCTGCTCATAGAAAGCTTGCTCTACTAGGTTTCCACTTATTATAGAAAGCAAAACTTTGTTAATTGACCAAAGGAGGGTAGATGTCAAGAGAGAACAGCACACAGTGACTGATTAACATCTATGTCATCGTTAAAAATAAACACAAATCAGGATTAACCTTCTTAAGTGCTCATTATCTAACTGCCAGGAAAATCCCATGTGTGCAATTCTGTGTTTCTATAAACAACACAGAAATTAGCTTGGCTCTGGTTTTCAGAGTTAATCTCACCTTTTACTGTCACGTGCACGCTCTGGCTGGTGGACAGCTGGGGCTGAACAAGGACATTGCACGTGTATTCACCCTCGTCTACTTCCTTCTGCACATCTGAAAGCTTCAGTGTCCCGTTGTTCTCAAATGCCACTTGGCGATGGTTAAATGGTAGCAGGTTAGAGTTCTTGTACCACTTGATGGAGTAATATGGGTAGCCGATCACACGACAGTGGATATAGGTGTCCCGTCCAGCTATTGCTGTGATGTTCTTCATCGGTCGAATGCTTGCTGGCCCTACAAAGGCAAAAAGAAACTCTTGAAAACAATTTAAAGGTGCATTTTCCTGAGGAAACATGCATATAGTTTTTCTTCATATACAAATGTTAACAACATTTGCAGATGTGGCTTGCACAATACGTCTTAACATTTGACAGTTTTTCCTTTAAAGAGCTACTTGAGCATTCTCCCTAATCTCTGTATGCTCTAGTTTTCCCCCACCCTGCAGCATACATACTAATTATGTGGGATATATATTTGCATTATCCAACATTTATCTGATAAAATCTTTGCTGCATTACAAATTAGAAGGCTGCGGATGATTTAATTAATGTACAAAGTTAGAATCTTGTTGCACATGAGAACACTGAAAAAGTTAGCTTCTTTTTTACATATAAAAAGTATAATATCATGATGATGGGTATTAAGCCATGTAGAGCTAGAAATGCAAGCTAAAGTACTGTAGACATGAATAATTACAATGAATGCTGGACAAGTAAAAGAGGAAAAGAAAAGAAAAAAACCCCATGCACAGCAGGACTAAAGTAAAGAAATTGTGAATTAATAGAGATGAGTATAGGAAAAACAGACTATAGAACACAAGCCAAAGGGTTCTTCCAACATTTAACCATACCATATACTTTCTAGATGGGGCTGGAAAGGCAGGGGCAGGGGGCGGGGGAAGAGAATAGGGAAGAAAAGGAGAGGAAAAACAGTAAGTTGGTTTTAGCATTCCAAGACTCATTTCATCACATGCAACAATCTTCTCCACTACAATGAGTTATGTGTGTTTTTTTGAGGAGCTGATTTGACAAGCACCTCTTACGTTTATTCGAGCCTGGTACGGGACGACTCCAGCAGAATTGTTGGCAGTACAGCGATAAACTCCACCATCTCGGACCTGAGTGTTAGAGATATTCAGGTAACTGACCACATTGCCTTCAGAGGTGATAATCTGGCTGATACGATGACTGCCGTCCTTCACAATGGGATCCTCATCCAACGTCCAAGTGATTGTAGGCAGAGGAGTCCCCTTCACGTTGCACATAAGGGAGACTGGCTCTCCTGGACTCACCACTTTCTCACTAAAGGCAGAAATTATTTTGGGAGTTCCATCTGCCAAAGGAAAGAAAAACAGGAAAGTAGTACTTGCATGCTGTAGAGCTGTTCCCTCTATCCTGAAGGCTATCACAAAAGCCAAGATCTTTTTTAGAACAGACACAAACAATTGTGTTGCAGGATGTAACTAATTACTAAGAGAGGGAAACAAATTTTGATAGCAGAGAACTTAAATGACTCTTTGCTTACTGAAGGTTTCTTCTTCATCTTCTAAGAAAGCTGGTACTGACCACTGCTGATGGAAAAATACTTTAACAGATGGCCCAGGGCTCTGCACAACTATATGAGCTGCCAGGTTCTTGTGGAAAAATGTTAAAGTCATACATAATTCGTTGCAAATGACAGACAGCAACTCAACTCATTTGGAATTTTTCTTCTTCTGGTAGATTTCAGCTCCTTGGAAAGCTAAGGATAAATCCTTTTACCAAAAGTCAGGCATAACTCTCATCATCTAATTTCTCACAGCTGTGCCAATGCAGATTAGTCCTGACCCACAATATTCCATTTAAAAAACTATTAGATTAAACTTTTCTGAATACAGATTGCCAGTAATAGCAGTGATGTCAATTTATTTCTGTGGTCGTTTTGTCCTTCAAATAACTATTCCTCTGAAATCAGAGCATTCAAACCCTTTCTCTTATGATCTGTGTTAAAATTTACCTAGCCTCTACCAGGTAAGTGAATAAAGAGAATGGATGGAGATAGAAACTTTGAGATCGTAAGTAGGGAGCAGGATTAAATAACCACCTATCGAGGGAGTTCAGTGGGATAACGTTTAAGATTTCTGCCACTCTGATATTACTTAGGAAGTTCTTTCTGCGATCATGCAATGAATGTTTGTTCTCCTTTGAAAATAATACTTTCAAATCCTTATCAAGAAGGAATTCCAGTGTAATTGGGAGCAAAAGGCCACATACTAAGAGCAGTATGCAAAACACAGGAAGCAATACAGTCCAAAGTTTGGACAAGGGTGCTATAGGCTACTGGTTTTAAAGAGCCAAGTGGCAAGTAAGCTAACTAACATCAGTGTTCCTACAGTATTAGTGCCTGCAAGAAAAAGAAGGAAAACGGACATCATTACCCAGGGAGCGACCAAAGACACTTGAAAATTAACCTTAAAATTAAGCCTTTAAGGATAACAACTCGTTTAAGAGTTACAGAGGACAAACCGGGTCAGGACAGGACAAGTCTCATGATCTGTGTGATGCAACTATTTGTGCATACTATGTACTGTCTCCAAGCACGCTCTGCTATGTGTTACCCACGTGTTTGGAAGGCTTGAACTATGATGACTCCTCTGGAAATCACAATTTTTACATTGCAATTTCAGTGTAACCTTGAAACAGGAAACTGAGGGAACTGACATGATGTATGCAAGACTCCACACTGAACATACTGAATAATAGTAGAATTAAAAACCTAACTGAAAAGTTCCCTTGCTTGCCACATACTAAAAAAATAAAAGGCACTGCCACTCTCAGGCTGCTGAAAGATCTCAGCATTCATAGAGGAGTATTTGATTTGATTTAATAATTTTCTCCTCTTCCTCCCTCTCCCTTTAATTTCTGTCCCATTGGTTGTGTGACAGAGTTCTAATTTATGTATTTATTTTCACCTCTCTCTTCCTTTCCTTTGCTGTATATTAGATACTGTCATCCCTCAGAAACCAAAACAACAGCAACAAAAACGGGTTTTTTTTAATCCTGAAAGAAAGTTGACACAAGACCAATATATCTGTGACTGTGCACACCAGGTACCTCTGCCACCCCTCCTCCTCTTTCTTTTTCATTCAAGTGACAGGCTTTTTTTTGAGATGAAAGCAGACATTATTTTCCCAGTGAGACCTGAGTGTCTTTGAAATCTTTCCTGCTGTTGCTTTCTGATAACCTGTACTCTCTCGACATTCATGATAGATTATCAATATGCTCTTTAGGCTTTCTTAGTCACAGGAGATGGTTGCCGAGGTAACTCAGTTCAGGCAGGTAGTCCTTTTTCTATAAAGACTCTAAAAATAGTGTCTATGCCACAACTGCACTACAGCTTCATTAGTGAATCAGCTCTCTACGAATTGATTACTTTCCTCACTTGATTATCACGGAGAACATTGTGTAAGTTGGTTAAGATGATGTCCAAGCCTTCATCCAATACAACCAACCAGAAAAGTCATGCCCAGGAGGAGTTGGTTGAAGCTGAATAGAGATATTTTCTCTCATGTTCTGCTGAAAGTTAATGTAAAACATCGGCATCACTACTACCTCCTTCTTCCCCCCTCCTTCCCCCACCCCAAAAAAAACAAAGCCAAAAAAAAGAGACTAGAAGAACTGCTCCAGAAGGATTTTAGTTTTAAAGTATTTTTTTTTTCATTCCAATAGTTTTTGCTCAGAGTGGGGCACAATAAATCCCACAGACAATTTATGAATACCCTCTTCTTCTGCCTAGGGTCCACTATGCCTCACTTCGCAACAATGGCAGCAAAAATGACATATATATTGTGGAGACAAGAATCTTTAAACAGGTAGTGACTGACCTTCTAGTACCACCTGAACATAGTCTTGAGCAGACATCTTGTCCTTGCGCACAAAGCACTGGTAAGCTCCACCATCACTCTTGGCCATGCCATCCATTATAAGGTTCTCCCGGTTGACGCCAGTGATCCGGACGTTGTTACCAGGGTTGATGATTTCCCCATTACGATACCAGGACAGCTCCTGGTCCTCAGTTCCTGTCACACTGCAGGACAAGGACACTTGACTACCAACGCTGCTTTTTACTTTCCGTGGGCTAATCGTGGCTTTTAGTGGTTCTGAAGATTTAAATCAAAATAAGGGAGAGGGAAGGGGAAATAGAAAACATTAAGTATACACATGCATTTATGTGCGAGAAACAAATTAACCCTCACTTAAGGAGAACAACAAAAATCACATCCATATCCTTCTAAAAAAAAAATCCCACAAACCCTCAAGCAAACTATAGATGACTATGCTTGCTCTAAACAAGCATTTTTGAAACCAACATTCACAACACAAAACATATAGATCTATAGGAATAACTTATTCAACATATGATATAATCCTATGCCTAAATGAACAGTACGGGTAGCTCTACTGACTAACACCATTGGTGCTGAGGGCCTAACAATGGCACTACACGTCTTGGGAGTGTAGGATGTTATTTCATGTTAGTTCAGCATGGATCTTTGAACTCATGCATTAGGTGCATTCCTGAACCTCATCTTCTGGTTTAACTTCCTGCAAACGGAACCCAGTTTACACATTCCAAAGCCACTCCCTGATGTGAACAAGTGTAGTAAATGCCAGTGACCAGTAGATTAGCTTTTAAGTGAGGAAGATCTGTGCTAAAATGTTAACACAGGTACACCCATAGTTAGCCATCAGATCCATTCATGTGGAAGTGCTATTTTTGTGTGGGCTCACTAGATTTTCTGTTTCAACTTAGGAAGACTACAATATTTTCTAGTCAGCCTTAAGAAATATTAGGATATAGGTAATGCAAGTTACATATTGTAATAAAAATAGAGGATGAACATTGTTGAAGACAAATCATAAACATATATGCAAGGAAAACAGTCTTTATCCTGTCACTTAATAGTTATCGGCATTATTGAATGCAGATCTCAGTTCACACTTTGTATATATTGGTTTGAGTTCCTTATAAAGATAAAGGACTACTATCACAACTGATATCATCTCTGATACTAAATATGTATCATCCTATATTTTTTTACCAGCCTGCAGACATGCATACACACACATATATATTAAAATTTCCACAGTTAACTCATTTACTTTACCGAACTTTTTATAACATACAGGTACTAAAAAATCTTTAGCAGCCCATTGGGAACAGAGGTCTGGAAAAAACCACACAGATCAGTGGCTTTGGTCATTTTAGATCACAGACACGACAGTTCTTTCCTCTACGGTGGTCTAGAACAACAGTTAATCTGTGCTCACATGCATGTTACAAGTCACTTAATATCTCTGTGTTTCTTACCCAAAAGATCACAGAGGCTCAAAACTGTCAACGACCCATTAAACAAAATAGACACATTCAAGCATGCCACCAACATGTAATGATGAAAGAAAGCGAAACACATCCTCCATTGCAGGGGAAGGTTAAACTCCTTTGCCCAACTGTTTCTTCCTGCCAATCTGATGCAGAAGGTATGTACTGGCTGTGTGATCACTGAGTCAGTATGTAAAATGTACCATCACGGAGTAGGGAATACTTTTGGTATCACTAGCAATATTATAATACTATGTCTCTGAAAATTTTGGTTTTGTATCATACAAAACAGACTGAATTCAACTAATTTTTATTAATACATCTAGAAGCAAAGCTCCTCCATTATAATTCACAAATTGCTGATCTTTGATCTCAGTTTTATTTTGCCCAAATACATTATGCGTGATTATTTGTGAAGACATTTTTATGGCCTGAACTTTTCACAAACTTCTCCCTTTTCACTTTGCTAGTCATGCGGTAAAGGTGGAAAGGTTAGTTCACAAGGTATTATTTCTATTCCAGGAAATGATGGTGTTTTTTAACAATAGAAGAATAACACTTTTCTAGCACAGTGCTTCTGAGTAATAATTATCTTTGTAGAATTTTTGAAACAGTCAGAATATTCACACATGAATACTCAACTGAGGGGAGGTATGAGTATTCAATATTACCGAACAGCATGAGTCATGGCAATGAGAGTTTGGCAGCTTTATTCATGAGAACATTTGCAATTTCTTTTTAAGCATCCAATTCACGCTTCCAAATTACATATCCTCCATGTGATAAATTATATACCTACATTATAAATTGCATCTATTTGCACTTCTGATCGCTCAATTGTTGAATGAACTCATCTCCACAGAGCCTACTTTCTGATGTTCTATAACTTTGAGAAGTTTAAGCATTGCTAAGGTAAAGTAACAAAACAGAAGGTACAGGAAGATACAGCAACATCCAGGCAAGAAGTGGCTTGAGAGTTTAACTCAGCCCAGGACTTACGTTTTACATACAGTCGCCCTATCATCTCAGCAGTCCCATAGTTGTTCCACACTTCACAGACGTAGTTGCCTGAGTCCGAGGGACGTGTGTTCTCGATCAGCAGACCTGTAACTGTCTGCCGAAACCTGCTGTCAGGCTCCCAAGGAACGTTGTCTTTCAGCCAACGATACTTTGGTGCGGGGTGCCCTGACGCTTTGCAAGGCAGCTCCACTCGCTGTCCTGCCATGGCTTTACGGTGGTCAAACCCATCTAGAATAGATGGAGCTGAATTCGCTGGATCTGAAAGAACAAACAGCAGTGAGCATTAAATTTTTACATTCACTAATCAGTATGTCAATTTCTTTTCTACTCCATTTTTTTTACTCACTAGCTCCGTAGTTTTGTACTACAGTTTGCTACTGTGACCCAGCCACCAGTCTGTAATATCTCAGCAGTGATGGCTGGGATCCAGCAGCATGTACTACTGAAGCATCTCATGACTACTTGCAAATCCTCTCACTGGATCTTTTCCAGGTGACAACCATTTCTCTGATCACCTTTCATGTCCCCTATCAGAGGAACAGAAACCCAGAAACATGTTGCCTTAACAATTATTATTAGTGTTATCCCTGCACTATCGCTCTAGAACGAAGCAAATACATGCTTTGCAGTTCTCGGTGGTCTGAAGGCTTTGAATTAAAGGAGCAATTTATTCCCTTGTCAGGAGAGAAACAGGCAAAGACACAGGAATTTCTATCTGCAGTATAACTGACAGACAAGCCTTTTCTTCTTCTCTGTAAAAAGAATTTAACATGACAAGACTAAACATACAACTTAATGCTCCAACTTTCTGTGCTCAGCTTACTGAGGAAAGCATTTCTCAGACCCATACACTTGTATAGCACCTAGCACGTATTTATGTATCTCACAGAAGTCTGGTAGAGTGCCTTCACCAGAGGTGCATGTACCCCACCAGAAATAGCACTTTGTGATTTTTGCTTTTTGAGTTTGAAAACTTTTGGAGGCTGACATGATTTACAGTTTTGTGCAGAATGCAGCATATTGGGAGCCCATCCTGGTGCTGTTTCAACATAAATATTGAACAATAAATCAACAAATATTCATCTAAGTATTTACTCATCACATGTACCCACTTTACTAAGACTTCTGTCTTACAAAGAAATTCCACGTGTTGATCAGCTCCTTTTATTCCTATTTGACACAACAATCTCTTTTTGTGTATATCTACATCATAGTTCCCTGGGCATAGGTGTGTTTGCAACCATTTTAGTATCCTCAAGTGGTCTTTGATTTAGCAAGCTCAGGTACTGTTCACAGAGCAGCTAGAGCAGGTTCATCTTAGGAGCTGGAAAGATTAAAGGAGCAGTTCGTGCTGAATTCAAGCTACAGGAGCAATAGTGTAATAAGTACATAAGTAACTCAGTCTAAAACTAACTTAGATATATCTTCATTAACTGCAGCCATACATAGAATTATAGAATCATAGAATCATAGAATAATATGGTTGGAAAAGACCTCTGAGATCATTGAGTCCAACCATACCTGTCTCCCCACTAAACCATGTCCCTCAGAAACTCATCCACCCATCTTTTGAACACCTCCAGAGATGGCTACTTGACCACCTCCCTGGGCAGCCTGTTCCAATCCCTGACCACCATTTCAGTGAAGAAATTCTTCCTAATATCCAGTCTAAACCTCCCCTGGCACAACTTGCGGCCATTTCCTCTTGTCCTACCACTTGTCACTTGTGAGAAGAGCCCAGCATCCACCCTGTCACAACCTCCTTTCAGGCAGTTGTAGACAGTGATGAGGTCTCCCCTCAGCCTCCTCTTCTCTAAGATAAACAACCCTAATTCCCTCAGTCTGTCCTCGTAGGACTTGTTCTCCAGCCCCCTCACCAGCCTTGTTGCCCTTCTCTGGACAAGCTCCAGCCCCTCAATGTCCTTCCTGTAGTGAGGGGCCCAAAACTGAACCCAGCACTCAAGGTGTGGCCTCACCAGTGCTGAGCACAGGGGCACAATCACCTCCCTGCTCCTGCTGGCCACGCTGTGACTGATACAGGCCAAGATGCCATTGGCCCTCTTGGCCACCTGGGCCACTGCTGGCTCATGTTCAGCCGGCTGTCAACCAACACCCCCAGGTCCTTCTATGCCAGGCAGCTCTCCAGTCACTCCTCCCCAAGCCTGTAACGCTGCATGGGGGGTTTGTGACCCAAATGGAGGACTCTGCACTTGGCCTTGTTGAACCTCATCCCATTGGTCTCAGCCCATCGATGCAGCCTGTCCAGATCCCTCTGCAGAGCCTCCCTTCCTCCAAGCAGATCCACACTTGCACCCAGCTTGGTGTCATCTGCAAACTTGCTAAGGGTGCACTCAATCCCTTCATCCAGATCGTTGATAAAGATGTCATAAAGGACTGGACCCAGCAGTGAACCTTGGGGAACACCACTCATGACCAGCGTCCAACTGGGCCCAGCCATCCAACCAGTTCTTTACCCAGCAGAGGGTGTGCCTGTCCTAGGCATGGGACATAAACTCGAGAGCAAGTAGCTAGTACAATTTTCATAGTGCCTCTATCAATCCAGAAACTAAAATTGTGATGGCCATCAAATGGGCTAAGTAAATTTTATGTGAATGTCTAGATAAAACCCTAATTGCTAAGTTCAATGACAGATTACCACAAAGGTTTTCCTGCTCTCTAGATGTCAGCAAAAAGTTGAGTCACTGAAGACAAAATCACTTTCAGTTTGCAGCAACTTACTGTCTGTCTCATTAGAAACGTGTCAGCTACTAGTTAAACAAATGATTTTGCAGGCACTTGTAGCCTCAAGGTCCGTATTTGGCATCGAGATGGGTTATATTTTTGAGCTTGCCATGCTGCTTATGTCTGGCTTAGTGAAAACACAATCTGCCGGGATGCTACTGGGAAGGCCAATGTCAATTTGACTAATTGATCAGCCTGCTTCTTTCTTGCCTTTTGGATCATCAGCAATCTCTGCTTTCACTGCACAGATTCTTTTGTGTAGCCTGAGGAATTAAATCAGTAAAAATATTAGCATGCAACAAATCATAAGTTTGGCTCTTAGGAAGGTTACATCTACACAAAATCAATTTCTTCAATTGAAAGTAATAATTAAAAAAATAAAGAAAAAAGTAGAACTGACTTTTAAAGCTATTGTCTGTGCATTCCTGCTCGAAACTCACAGAAGTTTTATATCTTCTCCATATGCTTCTAACTCCAAGAGACTTTGTGAAGGATACACGTGCTCCCATTTGCAATCCTTTAAGTACAAAAATACAAAGTACTACTGGGACTTCAAAACAGGATGGAAGCCACCAGAGAAGGAATTAAAAGTAATGGTAAGGAAAAGTTGCGGTTAGTGAATATCACACCCTGACAGCCTCCTAGGGTGCTTCTGAGAACCATATATGCTTTGATGCTGAGCCCAGGTAAATGGCGAAACCACCTCAGACAACAAGCTGATGGTGACATCAAAGCAGCCACTGCCCTTCTGCCCCCACGCCTAGGCAGAAGCCCTGGAAGCCAGGCAGGCTACCCCCAGGAGCTGTGAGCTGTGGCAGAAGATGTCACGGCAGGCACAGCCCTCTTCTGCAGCTACTATTTCTCACCCTTCAAGAACAGCACACCAGTCTCCGAGTCCTCTGTCCCACGTTTACTTTGCTTCACTTTTCCCTTCTCAAACTGAGCCTTGGCAGGAGCAGCCCAGCCTGCAGTCCCATCCATGGAACAGCTAAGCTAGGATTTGCCTACAGACCTGAGAGACCTCGAGCTGGTTCTTATGGAGGAGGTATTTAAAATATATTCAGAGATACACAAAATATGATTCCAGTGACCTGCTTTTCTTGCACTCTGTGCTTGTCTATTTAAAGGGATGGTAAAAAAGTCTCTTCGGACGTCCTTGGAACACAGTCCTATTTAAAGCTCCTACATTGCATATATACCAGTTCAGAAAAAAAAAAAAAAAGAAAAGACAAAAAAGCACAAATAAATGCCAGGGTTCATTTGCAATCACCTGCAAAGAGGCAAATAGCAACGTAACATATCCCACTTCCAAATGTGGTGTGCGGGTTTTTTTGAATGATTATTTTACTATGCTTTAACAGTCAGCTGCAAATGACTTCCAGCATGGAAAACATTAGAAAAAAATGAGGCAAAATGCTATTCTAAAATATTCTAGTTTGGATCTTCTTTGAAGGAGCAAGAAATTTATCATGCTTTCAAAATTACAAGGATTCTTTGGAGGGTGGAAGTTAAAAAAATGTAAAGATTTTGGGGGCTGGGATTCATGCTTGGATAAAATTATTTCCGGAAAGGCACAATAAAATGGCCATTAGAGGAATATTCTGTAGCATGTTAATGGCCTTGGGTTTAATTTTATTTTGAAAGGCCACGTGATTCCAAGGAGATGCTCTGACTCGAGATAAAATTTGGAACTTTACTTTGGTCATAGCATACTAATTATTCACATGTATATTTGCTATAACATGCACATATACCTTTCTCACTCTAACAAAAAAAACTTAACTCATATTAAAAATGTGGCCAAGAGACCATGATCAATATCCACCACAAAATATTGCATTCTCAAATAAGCAACGAATATTTATGGATGTAAAAGGCAAGAAAAATGTAGGTCTCATGCAAGCAGACCTTTTACAACTATGTTCACAGGTTCTTTGATCTCCGTTCTTAGAGGACGTACTATTTTAAAATATAAATTCCAAAAAAGAAAAAGGAAGACCTGTTAGAGAAATCTTAAGTGAAAAACTCTGCCCATAATTGCTGCACTCATTCAGTAAATTAACAGGACTGGAAATCAGAGACTACCATAACTTTAATAGAGAATAATTAACCCCATTGAATTAAAAAAATCCAGCTATTTCACACAGATAAATTTCTCTATTTGATTTCGTCTGTGAAGGACAATAGAAAAGAGAACTCCAGACAGACCACATCTTTTCAAGTGCTGGTCCTCAACCACAAACAAGATAGAGCTTTCATTTTTCCCCTTTTGTTCAGAGAAACAACTAGAAATTTTCTTGTGGTAACCAAGATACAAGCTTGATTTTATTTATGTTACCACTGGCTCAGCCTTAGCATGATTTCTCACGGAAACAGACCATATTATGGAGCCACCTAGGAGCAGAGGACTCTGCCTATCCTTATAAGACAAAAGCAGGCAGATTATTGTGCAGGAAAACTACTATTTCATCTGGCTGGGAAAAGCAGAGGCAGGAGTTTTACCCACATGGGATGCATATTAAAGGAAGAAACTCCTGGATCTGATGGTAAGTGAATCTAACCTGAACAATCACACTAATTTTATTTTTTTTATCGTTAGTATATTTAAGTACTGACTTGTGTGTTCAGAGGGCTCCAGAATTCTTCAGCAATGAACATTTGGGGGGCGGGGGCAGGAAGTATACTGCTAATGCAGATCCCTGTGCTCACCTCTGTCTCACTTAGGGCTCTCAAATAGAAAGTGGAGAGCTAAGACCTTATCACTAGATTTTTTTTTTTTCTGACAAAAACTCCAAAAGACAAGAGAAAAAGGTTAAAAGGAGAATGATCCCACTGACTATTACATTGTGAAAGTCACAGTATCCTGACTGATCATTACAGTTAAGACCTTTAGGGCAACTTAATAACAGTGAACAGAAGAAAAAACTGTGGAGATTTAAGTGGGGTGGTGGGCATCCTTCCTGCAAGGCAAGGATACAGTGAGAAAGGAGAGTCTGGGGTACAGTCGTAGCTAACTCTATGGATCTGGGAATAAAATTGGAGATTTGCTTACATGGAAACGCAGGGTGCAGTTAGGGCACACAGAAAATGAGAGGAAGGGGAGATGGGGAAGTCCTACACAAAGATGTCTAAGAGCAAGTTCCAAACCCACACCTGGGGTCTGCTCCTCCTTCTCACCTCATCCACCAACTAGAACCTCCTCTCACTGAGACAACATGGGGAGAAGGCGGGATTGGAACAGCACCGTACTCTGACAACCCTAAATGTTTGTGTGGGCAACCCAAGAGTCCATCACACACACAACAATCAGGAGATGATTTACAATTAAGAGGAAAAGCTGAAATACCCCATCTATCGTGTCATTTTCCTATCCACTGCATAAGGCCATTTGCCCTGGCACTCTTAGCTCTGCCCACGGACAGCCACCAGATAACCCTCCTCCCTGCCTGCAGCACCTTGGGTGGCCTGGAACAGCTCCTTTCTGGCTGGAAAGCCCTTCTCAAAACAGAGGAACACACTGTTTTCCCCAGGGAAGGAGTGTGATGAATGAAAAGGAAGGCTGAAATGCACCTTAGCTAACCTGAGACTCCTGCAGTGGAAATATCTATGAGTTCAACGTCCTGAGTTCCTGCTATGGTTAACAGAGAGAAATAGGCACAGTGGGGCAACTCATCTCACCCCAAAGTGGGCTGCTAAAGTAGGTTAGATGCACCACCCCTAAAAGTGTTCCTCTCCTTTTGTTACAAAAGGAAGTTAAGGTGACTAGACGATTTCACTGCACAAGTCTACTTTTAATGAGATGAATCCCATCCACAGTGCTCTTATAAAGTACTCTAAACCTACTGATAATTGCTGTACTAAACGCCAGTGCACCCTACAGGCTCTCTGGAATTATCTAATAGAAGGTGAAAAACAGAGGAAAGGATTTTAAAATGGGACATTTTATTTAGCAGCAGCAGCTCACAGCTGACCACTTCTACTTTCCATCTGATAGATGACTCGGTTGTTAGTGTATATGGGCACAAGAACCTGCTCTGCCAGTTTAGCACACTGGAGAGAGGCTTATACAATATTTAATTTAATGTGATACATAAGAGAGTACCTGATACAAAAAGTCTTGCACTGTTGCTTTGTCGTGTTTCTCCAGTGTATCTGTGCCTTGTGATACATCGGTAGTTGTACAGTCCATCTTCATTCTGTACGTCTAAAATATACAAGGCTCCCGTGGATGTGATGAGAAATCTAGGTCCTGAAAGACACAAGAAATTGCAGAGTTTAAAATATCTGCAGGTTGTTACTGTGTTCTGCTTGCTAGGGGCATGGATAACATATGCTGGAGAGTCCTTAAGGTTATTCTGACAGAGCCTAGAAGCTGACATTTATAAGTTTACTAAGTACTCACTGCCAATGCATAGAAAGATGTTAATTCACGTGCATTACTTATAAAAAAGGTAGGGACCTGCAAGGAAAATACATGCCATAGTCTATAGCGCAATCAGCAAATAATATCCAAGAGGCATCTGAAATAAAACGCAGGGTAAAGAACCAATGTAGAATTTAATTCAATTTAATTCAATATTGTAGAGTTATATGGTAGCAATTCTGCAGCAGAGCAATATATGTTAGAAAGATGATCTGGGACCACATGCATGACAAAACAATATTAGCCTACATGGCATCTGTTGTCCAGGTATACAAAAAAAAGTGATGGAAAAAAAGATCACAGAAACTAAAGAGATCAGTGAAATTCACAAAAGGAGGACATTTTTACCCCAGATATGGGACCTATTTGCTAAAGGATTTGGCCATAACAGCCATATACTGCACAGCCCTTCTCCACAGTTTGCTTCCGATGTGATGGGAAAACAAGGACAGTAAAACCAGGCTTGCTGATGTTGCCTACCACTGACCCCAGTGAATATGCACACACCCAGCTGCACGCTTGACAGCACGAGTGTCAGGAAGAGTCCCGCCCTACCCTGTCCATGCTTCCTGAGGGTTCATGCACTCCAGGCCTCAGCAGGATGGTTAGAGCTCTCTGCAGCTCAGTACTTCCATGGTTAAGCTACTGGCAGGAGATGAGTTAATACATTATCTGATCTGCTGTGGACTCTTCTTTAAAAAAAAATAATTGCAGTCAGTGATCAGTGAGGCACGATATAAGCAGGCACACAGACTCTGTGTCTAAAGGAAGGGCTTAAATAAAAAGCATAGATTTATTTTAATTCTTTTTTTTTTAATTCTGCGCAGAAAGGTTTATTTCAGAAAGAAAATTAAGTCCAGCCAAGTGACTGCTCCCTAAAACTGAACAAGACTGACATATTAATGGTCAGCATTTCTCCTAGTGTTCATTCAAACTGAAAATAATACAGTTGAAATTCTCCTCAAATACATATTTTTTTTATTATTAACTCTAGAACATGTAGAAAACATCACGGCACATATGTACCACGTGCGGTTTTCATCATTTGACACCTGCACAGATGCCTCTGTTCTGTTGTAAACGTATGTTCTAAAAACAAGGGCACAAAAAAGCTAACATCTACATGGTAAATGTTTACTCTAAGGCTTTGCCTGTATTGCAATAAGTGGAAGTAATACAGTTAGAATACACTGCAAACTTGGGCCTCACCTAGGCACTCTTCCATTTAAAAAATAGTGCAGTCTAAGTTATATATGCTTTTATAAAACTTCTATACTGGAGAAAATGCTAATATGTCTTCTTTTTTATGTCTTCTATTTTGTATCTACTAGTTGGTAGGTCTTACAACATACATACATGTTGCCATGAACTATAAAATATATTTGAGTCCCAAATTAGGGCAGACAATACACAAAGATGAAACCTATTATGAACTACTATTCAGTAATGTGCAGCAAGAAAAAGTTCCTTTTCTTCAGAGCTCTATTTCAGCAATGATTTTTTAATAATTAAGTGTAGTCAGAGTGCTTGCTCACAAACGTATCTGTGGGAAAGCAATCCAGCAGCGAAAAGACAGAAAGGAAATGGTATCATTACAGAGGGCTATCTCCTTGAAACCACAACCGATAACAAATGGAAACCAGAAAATTTTAACAACCATTTAATGTCATGGGACAGGACTAAACCTTAGAACAGACAATATTGAGTAAAGCAAAACCATTTCACTTCTCTCAGTCTTGTATGCATACTGTATTATAAAATAACCACACCTGTGACTTGTCTTATTGACCTTGTTCTCCTGAAAGCAAAGGCAAGAGCATGGAAGCAGTCAGGTCACAACTTTGGAAATGCAAACCTCATGGCACATATCCTTCTGAAGTACCTTGTTTGTTTGAATAACATCTGTCATCACTAAGAAATATATTAACAAAATAAATTCCCAGAATGGAGGCACAGAAGATGTTAAGGTACTTGCCTGCTATTAAAGGAGAAGGTGAAGGAGGACTGGATGGCAAGAGCATTCTACTCAGCCATGAGCAGTACTATATTCCAGCTTAGGGGGTTTTACAGAGTAGGGAGTTTCCTTCTTATACAGAGGCCATATTGACTTATATGAAACCTCGGAAAATTCAATTGCATACGGAACGCTTGTGTTTCAACACAGATTACTTACAAATGAATGTACTTTTGAGCGTAGTAGGAAAAGCACCTGAATAGGTAATATTACAGTTTCACAGCCAGGTGTCTGTAATATAGCATTGATAAGGTTACATCAAAAAAGCAAAGCTATCTTGCATCTTATATTATAATACGTGAGATGCTGTGTTTGGGGGAAATAATATAGACAGTTAATAAGTTAAACCAATAAAATATGTTTTACCTAGATTCTCAATTACTTATAACTTATTTGTTTGCTACTCAAAAAATAGCTTGGTTTGACTGAACACGTTAATGAGGTTTTCCACAAATACCAGGCAGCTAACAGCTACTCAATACCGACCAGAAAGCACAGTCTGCAACTGTGGGGGCTATCATCCAGTGAAACCCATTAACAATAATAGTATGGTCCTCTACCTACTGTCAGTCACACAGCCTCATTCCAAAGCTACAGCAAGGGAAATCCTACCATGACTAAGGGAGGCAGGCTCATATTGATTCACAAAGAAATACTGACTGCTGGCCAGAGAATACTTTTTATTTTTTTGATCGATTCCTTCCCAGTCCCCAATTACTCAGACATAAACATTTGTCCCATTCCACCCTACGCCCTCATCACGAAGGTAGTCAAAATCTGTACCCTTCAACAAAGTCTACTTTTAACTCTAATTCTAGGTTAGGATATTTAAAATTTTGGTATGTAAAGTAAGGGCTGTTTGACTCCTGTGTCACACGTAGATTCTGCACTAATGAAATATTCATACAGCAAATCTACCTTTGCCAAGAAATATGCTATAAGGACTACAGGTAACTAAAGCGCAATTGTCTCCCTTAGTCTGTAGGCAGCATAAAATGACAGCTTCAGGAGATGGGAATCACATTTAAGGATTCTCCTTGGGGTTAATGATGGGTATGCAGCAAAGGCGAGCTTGTCTTGCTTCTGTTTCCAGCTATGTGAGCATTAACCAGCTGTGTATTTCAGACAGCACAGCCAGTTCAGACGTGTGCTTGCCCACAGCAATGCCACTCAGCTGGCAGAGCTGCCAGGCTACCGAACCAGTGCTGCGTATACCGTACAGACATGTCCTTTGAAGTCCTGTCAAGACTTAAATCGGACTTTCCAAGCAGCCATTTAACTGTTACCAAACTGTGCCAGGGTAGATGTCCCTAGAAAGGCTGCTCAGTTGCCATCACACCACAGGACCAGGAACACATAAAAACATGCTAATGCAATGGTTCTGACCATTTTTGTCCCTCCAGCAAATCTGCACATACTATGCATTTGTGTCAAGCGAGTGGAACCCAAGCAGCTGAGAGGCAGAAATGTGTTCTCCTTGTACAATGGCTTCGTGCAGCTTTCTTTTTCTGGGATCCAGTTTCACTTTTGTTAAATACACAGATTTCCATGTATACAAACAGTGACTCTGTTGGAGACTACTAGTATGCAAAATATTAAGATCATAGAAATGTGTCCAAAATTTGAAAGTTAATTCCTTTCTGTATGCTTTTCTAAAGCTGTCACTATTTTCAGATCCTCTGCATTATTTCAAAATACTGTCTATACAGGCCATCATTCATAATTAAACATGTTTCTCTTCTTAGGAAAAGCATGAATCAACAGTCACAGAAATTTAAGTTAGAAGATTCCTTCCCTTAAACCTGCTAAAATCTCACTTCCTTGGTATTTCTACCTTGTGCATATTATTGCCAATAATACTTGCACTGGAATCAAAACTGGGGAACTGTGGTTACTGCCAGGTTGAAGAATATTGATACATTTGTGGGCTTCTTCCATATCCCATAGTATTGACTTATATTTGCAAGTGAAGCCTTTTCTCCTCAGTCCTGGAAGCATTTCCTCAGATGCAGTTATACATAAGGGTAAATGAGAGTGGGTATACTTACTAAAAGCCCGTCACTTAATAAAAGATGTTTATAAAGGCTTTGTAGACCCAAGAAATTGTTCAGCCTATCCTTCTGTGTTTTCTAAAGAAGTTATGAACATATTTGAGCTATCTAACACTGCTTAGATCATCTTCCTGTTGGAAATTACTCAGGCAATTGTACAATAAAACCTTCACTTAATGCATTATTTAGAGACTCACCCTCTTTAAAGATAACTAAAAGTAAACAGTTATTGCCACACATCAGATGTTATCCCACAGTATACATTTCTCAGCAACACACATTGTGTGTAATTGCAGGGCTAAAGCTTTTCCTTTTCCTCTCTTCTTCTTAACATATTTTGCATACTTACGCAATGCTGTAATAACCAACCCCTCCTTCTACTGTAGAAATGTGAGACAGAAAAGATGACAGAAAAATAAAAGGGGAAATGCATGTAATTTCTGTCATCTTCTAAACGGAGAGCATTTTCATTAAAACCGACAGGCTGTCAGCCGTGACAAAGCCGAAGTGTTGAGTGTTCTGCCTTTTGTACTTCAAAAAGTGTTTAGAAATGCACCAGGATGAGGATCGACAAGCGCTCATTGCCCTGATGATCTAGAGGAGTGCTTTCTTCTTGAGGCGCATTCAATTTAATCGCTCTTGCTTTGCTGTAACAAAGTCTAATTTTTTTGACTCAGTACTTAATATGCCAAATAAGGATTTTTTTTAATGAAACATCCTTTCAGATAAACTGAAGATTTCTGTTTGTTTGGCTGTTAGCAAGCTTCAAGGGAGGAAGACAGAGAAGCCCCCTTCACAACAATTAAAAGGAACGCTGTCAAAATATAGCTCATAATTCCCATTTATCATTCCTCCTCAATAGTGTTTGTATTAATGCCTTGAAAACTTGATTATAATAATTTCAGCATCTGATTTTCAGAGACACTGAAAGCCTACATCTTTTTTGGCTTTCAGTGCTCAGTGCCTTTGAAAACCTGGCCCAATATCTGTGCTATGTACATTCAATGAGTTGAAAGGATGTTAAGAATCCTCACTATCTTTTGGCCTGATCAGGTGGGCCAGCATAGTAACATGTCACTATTTAAAATTTAAATGTTTTACAGAGTAGCTTACTGGGATATGTGAACTGATGTACACAATTCTCTGGAAAAACACGGAATGGAACCAATAATTCTTTCTCCAATATCCCATCTGTCATTAACACATAGCTTATCCTCACTGTAAGACTGAAACAAAAATTATAGATCCAAGGACTAGAAAGACCATTAGAGTCATTTATTCTCACCTTTCATGCTTCACCCATTAACTCCTGTACTGACTCCATATCTGGAAGTTAAGCTATAGCTTTTTTAAAAAGACATTAGTCGTGATTAAAGATTTCTTGTGAGCAGAGAGCATATGATACCCCTGGGTAAATTATTCCAATGGTTAATTATTCTCACATTTCAAAGCTATTGTATTGTTTGTGGTCTATCTGGCTTTGACCTCAGCTATTGGAACGTACTGTGCCTTCATTAAAGATTTCCTCTGCAGTCAAAAATCTTCTGCCGATTTAAGTACTTGCAGAACATGAGGAAATTACCTCTTAAACCATCCTTCTCCTTAATTAGTTATACAGATTGAACTTCCTAAATCATTTACTGTGAGTTATTCATATCTTGAAATATTTCTGTAGTTTTTACTCAACACCTTGACAACTTTTTGAAGTTATTTTTCAAGTTTGGATCATGCATGTAAGTTCAGTAATGGTTCTGGTAATAGTGAATGGAAAAAACTCTCTAAATTTTGATTCCACTTATCCATCCAGGAATTACAGTAGTCCTCTATCAATCCTAACTTGCTTCAGTTATTCATTGAAAATGATGACTCCCTTTACAGAATCATGGACTTAAAATGTCCCCATTCTGTATTTACAACCTATTGTCCGTCTGTCTGTCTTGACATTGGCATTGGCTGTATGAAAACCTACATCTTCAAATCAAGACCTCTTCATCACACAATTCAATCTCCTTATACAGCTCACCAAGCCGTATCATCATTTGCCATTACATCAATGTTTGAAAAGTTTGTATACTTCATTGGTATGTGCTTCCTTAAATTTCATTCATTAATTGAAATGTTAAATCAATATTTTCATCTGAGGTATTACCGAAGCACTTGTTTTGAAGATACATATTTCAAAGCAGTATGACCCTGAGGAGAACAAACAGGGAAGAAGGGGAGGAAACTGGGTCATATCTAGTCTTGACCAACCTGAACTAAGGCTCAAAATCCCATGACATTTTAGAACTATACCTCTCATTTTACAATCTACTGACTAGAGCCCTAAATAACCTAGTGACTTCATTAAAGTTGAGCTGCATTAGCAAATTGTGTGTTCATTTCTCTAAGTGAGGTCACATTAACAATTATGAAATTGCTCTTATGTAAGGTTTTTAATGCTTTCCATTAGACTGTATAATATTAGAGATTAAAATAAAATTTTACAGGTCTGAGTAATAAGTTAAAATAATTCTGTTTAGTTTTCCTATGTGAAATTGTTCTCATGTATAATTCATAAGAAAATGTGAACACTTTCCTGTAGAATTAGTGCATAATATTCTTGTATGAAAATGAGACTATTTTAAAACTGTATCATTAATTATTCTTTTATCATGCTTTTTCCCCCCCAGTATGCTGTTAGTCTTTAAATAGGAGTAATGTTATCCTCAAGATGGTTTAAAAAATCATATTTGATTTTCACTTTGTTGGAAACACATCTAACAGCATTATGTTATTGCACTCTAAATTGGGTTGATAGAAATTAAGGGAACAGATGGCTGTTCTAATTGTGTGCCAAATGATAATACAGAACAAATAAAGTTTTATCAGCTGTACTTGTCACCTCCGCTGGATAGAACTGCTTCTGCTAAGCAAGTTTCTAGCATGACCTGTGCATGCAAGGGGAGAAACCTCCCCACAGAGCCAAAGTAGAGAGTAACCTATAACTCACTTTTAGAGCACTTGCTACATCATCATTCTCAAAGCAAATCAATCTGCTGCTCTGGGCATGGAAAACATGGCAGAAGCAGCCAGGCTTAAACTGTGCCCTGAAGTGACAGTCCTGTGAATGCATCTGAAATACAAACCAGAGATTAGATGAGGAGAGGAGGCATGTAGGGAAAGAGGAAGGCAAGGATTTCACTTTTCCAAGCACTGCTCACATAAGGTTTTTAACCTACATGAGACACTTGTGGTGTTACTCATAGTAGGTGCTGCAGACGGTCAAAATGTGACTACGCGCCTGTAAGCAGCACAGCCTCTCCCAACGGATGTAGCCAAGCTCACAGGTCCTGCTAGCAGACCTCACAGAGAATAAAACTGATTTTTTTACCTCCCCATATTCCCTCAGCTCTGGGGTCTACAAATTGCACTTTGAAGTGTACTGCCCACTGCCCCTCTGCTCATCTGGCATTCATCTGCAGCTGAATTCCAGGAGAAAAGGAGCAGGAGGGAAGCCACAGCACTGCCTACAGCCTAAGAGTAATTAACTTCCTTGATCAATCACAATAAATCAATCTTCCCTTGTGTTACGACCTCCACCCTTCAGGCACAACAGTTGAAGAACCAAATATATTTGCATTACATGTCCTAGCCTTTGTTTTCATAACTGGAAAGGCCATCATTAGCATGACTCAATTCTGGGGAGAAAAATTCTGCAGCAAAGCTTCTCAAGTTGCACCATAGTACAATTGTTACTCAGGAGGAATTAAGGTCTTTGGTCTTCTGGGGTTTTTTCCCAACACAAGAGAAAAAATAGGCATAAAAGCCATAGGAAGTTGCCTGAGGCAAGGGAGGCTGCTGCCATATTTGAGCTACTTTAAAAGTAGCTCAAAGCTCACAGAGATGTATCTCTGTCTTAAGACTGAGGTTGCAGGTTTGAAGTATTTGTCAGTTCCAGAGCAGCCAGGGTTTTCTCTTTTCCTTCCGTTTTTGTTTGGTTTTTTGTTTACCCAGAATTAAATTTGAGAATTTATTTAACAAGCCAGCAGCTTCACATGAGGTATTTTTCTGTTTTACATAGGTACCTAACTTGGTTTGAGTTCAAAAAAACCACAACTGAGGTTATCTCTCTGCGAAGAGTAAAGGACATTGGTAGACATTTCCAGTCTTCTGGCTGGACTTGGTTCCACTTGTACTATAGACGGATTCTTCACTTTAAAAAAACTGTGTAGAACTGATAGCTCAAAACTAAGATAGACTTTTTTCTTACACTGTCATTCTTTATACTACCTCTGTCACACCCTTCTCAGGAAACATGTTTTAGTGGCAGCTCAGTCTGAATTAGGAGATGCAAGTTATCTAGTACTGATCAGTCACCCCGCCCCTTGGCCAATGGAGACCAGAGCTACTCAGAGTCACCATCATCAATATAAAATATTTTGCACTTTATCCTTGAAAGTAGAAAAGCTGAAACAGGAAAACAGTTAATGTAGAATTACTATTATTTTGGCACCTATATCTCAAAGGAATGCCAGCGACCAACCATGTTTTTCTGCAACCCCGAAAAGCAAATGGATTTAGCAAAATCTGCAATACTGTAGTATTTACTTCTCCATTCTAAAATGGTTTCATGTGTCTGATAACTTTAGATTTTGCCATAGCTATAGTTTCCAGATTTCCCTTAATGTATTTCATGCAATATTACTCTGATAAGACAACAAACGTGCCCATTTCTTGCACATAGAACCACAAGTGACTGAAATAAAAATGAGAAAGAGAGAAAGAAACAGAAAGAAAAAATAAAAAGAAAAAAAGCAAGAATAAGAAAACCTGGGAAGGTAGGGTGGTTATTGTGGTGGTGTGAAAATGAAGCTCCAGTTTTGAGTTTATAAATTGAGCTGAGAGAGCTTATCTGCTGAGTCAATTACCTCATTACCATAGGAACAAAAGTTGTGGTACCATTTTGGGTTCATATTCAGCCTGGATGAGGCCTGAACACAATGCTCTAAAATCAAGCAGGCTGTGAAAGCTGGTGGTATCTGCATTGATGGTTTTAACTGCTTTAAATTCAACTGTAACATGAGTTCATTTGTGTTTCTGTAATCACCGAATAAGGAAAGACATATGAGCAATGGTGCTATTATATGCACAGTGCTATCATTTTCTGAATGAGTTTGGATACTATGATAATGACCATTTTGGAAACCAGATTGCTAGACAAATTACAGAAATCAGAACATATTTTATTTCCCCCTCCATGTTTCTGAGTCTGCAAAAATGTATTTCATGCCAATTGTCCATACCAATTGCATTTATATTATGTAAGCAATATCCAAGTTTTTTAAAGGAGGAATCAAAAGGCTCTTTTTTTTTTTTTTCAAAAGCATAAATAGTTGCAGGAGCTCTATTTTTGTTTACATAGACTAGGTTATGTTAATCGTTATTACTTTATGATTGGATAGTATAAACTTGACTGATCGCATAATGTTTATATTTAATTGTTCACCCTCCTAATCTTTTATGAATATATTAGGCTTGAGTAGCTACAGTTCTCTGCCCACTGTTGTTAACTGTCAGTCCTCTAGTGTATTAAATAAAACTGCCATAATCTTTAATACCGCAGTTTTAGATGATTTGGGTCCTTGGACATGTTGCTGTAGAAGCTGTTTTTCTTATTTCAGCTAGAAAGAAAGCAGATAATTTTAAACCACTAGCTAGTTTCAGGGGCTCTGATTAAAGAGGATTCAGCTTTGCCAATGATATACGGAGCTGTCTGGAGGATTAAAATTTCTTCTCTCAGGCTTTTGCTGGTGCATATCAAGTAAATAAATAGCCTGCAGCTGACCAGTGGCTCAGCACAGATAAACTTATGCTTTACTCTTTACATCATCAAGGAAAATAACCCATCTCTCCTCCTATCTGCATGTAAAGTTAAACACAAGCTTGTTAAGTGAAGGGGGAACGTCAATCTTCTCTAGCCTGAACTGCAGTTGGTTTATGTCACCCTCATCAAATGTGTACCTTAATAGTTTATAGCTTGGAAGTCATTGTATATGCAGAATACATACTGTCATAGACAATACGATCAAAACAAATCACAGCCTCACATACACACAATTACAAATGCTAACAGCAGCAGAATTATTTTGACTCACTACAAATAATCAATACCATGCTACATTAATTGGAGCAGCTACAGCTCTGTGGCCCCACAGGTTTAACCACATTCATTCTTCAGGGAATCTGAAGACAATAATGCATCTCAACCTAAAGGAATAGTTTTATGAGAAATTTATAACAGTACCCACTTTGCTCCATGAAAAAATCTATTCAAAGATAGACATCTGAGTATTTACAATTTTTACTTAAGGTATGTGCAGAAACTGACAGACAAAGCCTCATATGGTATATTCTAGTGTAGTATTTTCACCTAATGACTTACATTGTGAGTGTAAAATTTAGGAAACCTAAAACAGGTTGATTTAGTTTTAGGGTAATGATTTTGGAAGGAGTTATAATCTTCCTTGCTCAATTTGAAAAAGTAAATCTATTCTGTTTGGATAAAAAAAAATAAAAATATTCACTGCAGGAGGAGGAATTAGCTCCACTAGGAATTAGAGCTGAATTAAATATTTTCCCCTAAGGACTCTTCATCTGTCCCCTTGGGACAGAGTCCAGTCCTCAGTGAATAGTTTCTGAAATGAAGAAAAAAGCAATTAATGATATATTTTTATACTGTTTGAATAAGACAACAGTGTTAAGTTTATTGAGTTAACTTTTCAACAGCCCTTTATTAATCAAAATATTTTTTAAAATTTCCCCTAACATTAGCTGGATACTACTTTTCCTCCAGAAATTTACCCAGTCTCATACAAACTGATTTCCACTCTGAACATACCCAGCTACGGAATACGATGGGAACCTACTTCTGTCACTAGTTTACCTTCCACACAACACCAGTGAAGCACAGAGCTCCATTCCATATATTTTGTGTTTTTAACTAACTTCAGCTCCGACTACTACTCATACACTCAACCATTTTTAAACAATTGCTTCCTGACAAGCTAGTCCCATCTTTTAGGACTTGATACACATTTTCCTCAGAAACACACAGAACCTTCACTAGGTTCCTACAAAGCACACAATCAGAACAATTGATGAAGCAGTGTTTTAAACAGAAGAGATAGAGTATCAGGATGACAGTAGTAAGAGCAGAAGTACTTAAAGAGTGTTCCAGACTGTACAGTGAAACAGAAGAACCCCTGAAGACTCTGATCCAATGAAATGACCCCATAAACAAATATTAGAAAAATATCAACTAAGTATTACACCAGATAAGTCACAAGCATAATCAACTTTGCTGTAAAGAAAAAAGAAACACAACAATTTTAAATTTAAATAACTGAAAGCAATTCCTGAGACTGTATTGCATGGGTACACAGGGATGTAGCACAGAATGCATGCAGAACTCACTTTTTGTGGGTTACAATAATTCTTACAACATTTCAATAACCATAAACACTTTGGATGTGAGATATATTATAATGTCATAAGTAGATATAGTTACCACACTTCATTTTCTGTGCTTTGTCAAGTTAGGCTCTTTGCTGACAACTTTGGCAAACTAACTTTCTAACAATAAAAAGAGGTCTGTAAATACAACTTTTCCGCATGGATTAAATTCACATTGTGATTCATGCTGATTATCAATTCAAGATTATGGAGTATTTAAATCCAACTTAATTCCAAGATACGTGTGAGATAAAACTAGGAAGGGTGTGCTGTTCCAGAACTTCTCATAAAGATAACTTCGATTCTGTATTATTGCTTTCCTTAGACTGGCTGCACAAAGGAAAATATCATTACAACCCCAACAAGCATAATTCCTTTAAAATAAATGCAAATATTTTAGGGTTTTTTTATTGCCTTCTCTGAACTGCTCAGAGAATCATGACTTGGAAGCCTGTAAAATATCAAGAACATTATGCAAATATAGCCAAATAAATTTCTCAGGTAATTTTCATCATTTGCCTATTTTTATTTGATGGGGAAATTGAGGCACAGTAAAGCCAGTTGATTTACCTAACCTTATCTTGCATACTTGTGGCAGATTTGGGAATCTTGTATTCCAGTTCTGGGCTTTAAGCATAAAAGCATCCTTCCTTACTCCTCATTTTGCATACTGTACCTGAAGACTTGCCAGATACTATTCAACCCTTTCTGTAAATACACAACAAAGGCATAGTTTAAATATGCAGAGCCCTGTGTATGAGCTTAATGTTATTACAATTCTACTATTTCAATTGTCAGTGTTTGCAAGCATGCTGTAGCTGTTTTGTTTGTGTTGTTCCTCATTTTGAAAGAAGACCTCAGAATAAATTATTTTGAAAATATAGTCCTTTTTAAAACAACCTACTGTAAAGTCATATTTTAAATATTAGACTCTAGGATGAAAGTCACACATCACATCTTTCCACTTCTGAAACTTTTTTTTTTAAGAAGCTTAACATTAGATTAAAAAAACCTCAATAAAACAAAAACATCAAAGCCGACAGACACCAGCATTGTATGGACCCTAACCAGTCTTCCTGAGTAGTCATTATCTCCACAATCCATTAAAGAACATGTTGAGTCACAGAGTGATCTTGCTTGTCAGCATCATATGACATTAGCACAGGTGGCCTTGACCTTGCTGTTAACATTCATACATGAAGATCTATATAATTGACACTTCTTGCATCCCTGGAAAATGCAAGCAGCATAAAGTTGCCTAAACGGGATTGACCTGACAGGCATGCTTGCACTTGTACAGCACTTCCAGTCCATCTAAGATGTACAGAATCTGAAGTGTGCCTTTTGCACCCGTGATCAGTGTGGTACAACTGTTGTGTACACAGTGTAAAGTCAGACACATCCATGACCTCCTGTACAACTGTAGTTGTAGAACAACAAAGGCCAACTGCATGCATGGAATTTGTCTTTAAACAGCATAAAAATGACATAAACCCCAAATTTAAGTAGAGGAGCATTATGAAACTTGTGAACCATACATGTGTATGTCATATAAGCTATCAGAACGTGACTTAAAAGGGATTGAAAGTCATGTACGAATGTTCTGTTGTTGTTATTTGTGCATGACCATTGCCTTAAAACAGATACGACTCAGTACACAGTGCTTTATATGCAAAAAGTCTAAAAGTACCCTTTTTTTGGACAAATTCATCTAATTTAGAGATATTCAGCCAATTTACTCCAATGTCTACAATGCCCTTCTTTTTCCTGAGAAAACACAGTGCAATTTGGGGGACTTGACATTTTACATGAACAATCAAAAAACTGCTACCATCACTTAAATGAGAACATTTTAAAATCATTATCCCTATTTTTCAAAGCAGGCAGCAAAACAGTAATGAAAAAAAATCTCTGAACTAAGTATATTTTTCTTCTCTTTTCTTGATATTCAACTTTAATCTGAGTATATTCTTTAATGCAGCCAATGTATTGGGGAAGTGAACAACCACAAATGAATCTTACACAAAGAAAACTAATATAGTGAAATCTGACAGCTGTATGGCATTTATTCTAAGTAAATTCTGCATTGCTTCAATATCTTGAGCGACTGTTATTTGGGTCAACATTATCACTTTCATAGTTCACAGTCTTAATCTCCCAGAAGAAAGCCAATCTTTTCTTCACTTCAGCTCTCTTAAGCAAAGCCCCAGGAGTTTGACCCTAGGATTTGCATTCTACATCATGTCCACAGTCAAGATGCAGTATCTCCCTCCCTAGAGCACTTTCATTAAAAAAGTTGGAACATACACGCAATCCCTCTAAATTGAGACTTGTTGACTTTACCTTTCTGGAGCAAAGGGAGCATTGTACGAGGCACAGCACATTGCAGAGCAAAGAACACAGAAGACAGAAGAAAAAAATAAATAAATAATATCCAAAAGATCCAAAAGTCAATATAACGTGTTTCGCTTCTTTTTCTTTCTGACAATAGCATTCGCCTCGGAGTCAAGTGAGGAGTAGTTCAATAATAATGATCTAAGACTGGTCTTCAATAGACACTCAGCAGCTGACAGCTCTTCTGTTCAAATTGACAAGAGCACAAAGATAGGCTTGAATAATTAATTGTAAATGGTTGGATGTGATCTGATTGTGTGACCAACCTGTTACATTGACTTGCTCTGACCTAATCTTTCAAAATGAGATATTAAAGCCGAAATTCCTGGCCAGCTCTTCCTTTGTGGCATAGTCTGCATAGTATACCCACGAGATAATAGGTGCCAAGGCAGAGTCTTAGTTTCACCTGGATGGCTAGGACTTTGTATTGTAGACATGCCTGTTCTCCGTAAAATGATCTTAAAAATTCTACTACACAGCTGCAGCCATCAGAAAAAAACAGGGGTGGGAAATGAAAGTGACATTAACAAAGGTAACAGCTATTCACTAATTAACTTCTTCTACCTTAAAAGAAACCTCAATAAATAAAAACCTACCCGTTCTCATTTAATTTCTGAGATAATTTTTAGCTAACATTTCCTAGAGTAATTTCCTATTTAAAGAGAAGCCGCAAACAGCTGAATATTCAGAGGAAAGTTACACGATTAATGCCATTTCAAACATAATCTGTACTTATTTTTTCTAGAGACATAATATGTTAAAACGGAAGACTTCGACATAGATTTGTCTTTTAGCTCAGATGCTGTGTTTTCTGCATTAGCAACTCTCAAGTAACGGCAGCAAAAATAAACCTTAGTTTAAGTACCATTTACCATACTTGGATGATAAAAATGGCAGGTACCCAATAATTTCTAGCCGTTTAAGTTCATATAGACCTTTTAATATGAGAAAGAAAGGCTGTTCTTCAAGGTTGGTCAAGGTCTGAGAATGTGTATGTAAATGCTGATTCTGTGTTTTGAGGGAGTATTTGCTACAGTTAACTGATAAACACTTGCTACACTTTATATTGGGAAACTGCATTTTTTTCAGTGGTGAAGAACAATTTTTTTCTGTAAAATCTAGGCTTCTCTCTCACATTATTCAGCCAAAATTCTCACTAAATTCTGTGGTGCATGAAAAGCCAACTGACTGAGAAGTCCATATTTTAAAGCCTGTTTGATAGCTTGTCTTCTGCACAATAGACACCACTTCAATGAAATACAATATGATTGTTCAGAAAAGTCTTGGTTGTCTTACTGTATTCTAGTCCCAACTTAATGCTGCACCATAGCACATACTGTATAGAAATGCAATACTCTCCAGTGCTTTATTATAAAACATAACCTGTCTCTTTTTTAAATATGACTTACGTTTAGGACCAATACAAGCTCTTTAAAGAAAAAGGTTTTGAAAAAGAACTTGGAATAGATGGAAGTACAGCATATTTTTAATAAGACGATAAAATTTTTAATTATCGTAATTCTTCCTGACATTTAAAGTAATATTCTGTGGAGAGGCATCACTTGTTTCTTACCAGACTGGACCCTGTGGTACATATAAGAGATACTGAAAAAAAATTTTGAAAACTTCTAAGGACAATATTTTCTTGGACTATAACCTCAGTTAAATATTTATACATTAATATTTAGTCTTTATGTAAGAAAATATTCCATATATGCCTGTGTGCACATGCATGTCCTCATGCAGGTGATAAATAATAGAAAGTCCCTTTTTATGATAAATTATAGATGACATGTATAATATATGAACTATAGTTTGCAACAAGAAAAGTCATTCACACACAAGAAGCTGGGAGGTGAAATTCAGTGAAGTCCCATTACCTCCTGGAGGAAGGTGGCATAAAAATAAAATTTTAGTTCATAACGACAGAGCTGAGGATTTCATAACAGCGTAGCTTTCTCTGCTCTGTTTATGGATACATGTTCTATAAAAGCAACTGGACAAAATAAAGATGCAAAAACTAAATCCCACTTCACTGAAATAATGTTGAAAATTTGATAGGATTCAGGGAAGAGCTGCAAAAATGATTCAGGAACTGGAAACCCAGTTTTACAGTGGTAGCCTTAAGAGCCAAAGACCTTAAGTTATGAAAAAGGAGCCTATAAAGGGACTTGATCGCAGCCTGAGGGATGAGAGGGAAAGGACTGTAAAAAGATCTTTTAAATTGGCAGATCAAGATGCAGCAGTATAACCTATCAGAAGGTGAGAACTAAATTTATTGAGAAAACATAGAAGATGGAAAATTTAAGTCAGAGGATATTCACAAAAAACAGTACAGTTCATCCAGAAATTACAATATAGCTATAGGTACTCTAGGGTGCGTTCTAGATAGAGGTCAAAACAAGTTAACAGATTTTTTGGAAAAAAGAAGAACATTTGTCTTTCCTGAGAGAATTTGCAGATGTGTAGGAATTAGACACTTGACTGTTTTAGAATTAAGAGCCAACTACTGCTGAAACACTGGGCCCACCACCTCTTTCTGAGAAGCCAAGCCGCTTTACTTATTGCCTGGAAGCACACTGTTACGTGGACTTTCTTCAGAGATGCTCACTTCTGCATGTGAAGCCAGCTAATAATCTGAAGACACTTGTCTTTGGTTTCTAATTTGAATTAATCAAAATCTTATAATGGAATTGCCTCTCTGCACATTGACAGACAAATCTGTCCCCTTCTGTGCTAAAAAGCCTCCCAGAATGTATTTCTCTAACTTTATCACTAGTTCTGGGTTCCGGACCATACTGAGGGCATTGAGTTCGCGCAAGAACGTGTATGCTAAAATAACAAGGTACTAGCTTGAAAGAAGCAGCATCTTTCAAGAAATGAACAGAACAAATATAAAAAATGCACGAAGTGGCTAATTTGCTCACAACAGAACAAGGATCAGTCTCAAAAGTTGCTGATAGCCTGATCAAACATCAACCAAATTTCTTCTGAGACTTGGAGGGGTGGAAGTGAGGAACATAAATGAGACCCAGATTTTCTTCACAGACTTATTTTTAATTTCTTTAATTCCTGGTTTCAGTCCAATTTAGGACCTGATCTATGTTATAAAATTAGTACAGATACTTATGATTTTCTACTACTGATTCTTTCAGAATTATGAAATAATAAATTTTCTTCTCTTTTTCAATTTAAAAGTCATTTTCATGTTAATATAAGAGCCATATTTTGCTCAGAAACCAACCTGATATTATTCGCATTGGTCCACTTCACATTTTTGTGGAGTACTGATTGCAGATGTCTCTTAAAGAATGTGTACAAAAACAAAATTAAAGAACCAGGCTTTATTTCTTTTCTCAAAAAAACATCCTTGATGTTTGATGTGAATATTATTTCCTAACATTGGCCTTGGATGTAAGGAAGTTTTATTTTCAAACTACAAAATCACGTATTTATTTTTGGTCCTTGCATAATAAACCTGAGAAGTAAAACATTCTGGAACACAATCTCCAGCCTAATATTTTTCTATAGTCCTGGAGATTAAATTAGGTTGAAATTAAGAAGTGGACATGTGAGCATTTAATTGTACCCTTTGAGCTTGAAGTAATTTCTGTTAAATCTAGGAAGTTGCGTGCAGTCAGGAATAGGATCAGTTTTCATTAACAATGCCAGGTATGCACAATGCAATCTGTGCCCATAGTATCCACTTTATAAGAATGTCATAATCCCAAAGGAGTGCCATAAATATGCTACCCTCTCAAATTTACTTGCAAAGGCTGACAAGAGAAAACGCTACATGAAGACATCTTCATCTACCTTGGTTTTGTTCCTTTCCCTTCGTTTTAAGAGCAGCATTATTTTTCTGTTCTGTTTGAAAAGAACAGGAGCATTATTCAAGAAAACAAAGAGGAAGCTGAAAGTGGAACAGATAAATAACTATACAATGACCATTTTTTGAAATGAGATAGAAGACCCTCTATTTAAAGAGATGGAGGAAGAGAGGAACATGAATGTTTTGATGGATGACAGGACAACTGTGAGTTACTAGTAAGACATAGCCATGAAACAACCTAATAGGATTCTAAGATTAAACAGGTAGGGAGTTTCGTCAGACACAGGGAAGCAGTAGTACCACTGAATAAGATACAAGCAAGAGCTCATTTAGGATACAATCTGTAATCCACGTTGATTTTGTTCACAAAGGACATCACAAATAAGAATAAAAAGTCACCTATGTAGGTTACTAGGGGAAAAGAGAACCTATTCTTCTAGAGAGGACATTAAAAAGTTGGTTTATTTATGCTACTAAAATAAAGGCAGTAATAATTGTATAAATAAAATAAATACGTTTGGGGGTATTTAGCAGGGAAAGATAGAGAAGACTTATTCATTTTAAAGAGCATTACTGGAAGGAGATTTAATGGCTTTGAATTATCCATGAATAAAACTTAGTCTAGACATTTGGAGAAGATTAGAAGAAGATTTGGAGAAGATGGAGAGCCTCCCAAACTGAGCAGTAGGGAAATCTACTTGTTTCAAGATGGAGCCTGAGGGAGAGTTTCAAGTAACTGGGTAACATGATCGGAAAGCTTGTGAAGTAAGGTTTAGGGCATTAAATTAAAGCAAAAAACCCACGGTATTTGTTAACACTTCTTAGCACATACTTTGTCATATTTTGCTGATCCTGTGATTCAGAACTTCTGATCATTATTTGTAGGGTTCAGGAAGATTCCTACCCCCAGACTCTAATGTATCTATTGTCTTCCGAGCACAGAGCAGGTTGCTTTCCTTTGAGCAAGGTGAAGGGCAGAAAATGACAACACTGTAAGTCGAAAGGCTTCGAAAAACTTGAAATGCTTAGTTGGCATCTGTTGTTTGAATGTTTGGGATTAAAGACAGTATCCTAATAAGGGAGCAATAAAGAATTATGATACCAACTAGACTGGCAGGGTCCTCTGGGTTTTTTGCTCTTCTCTGCATTACTGTGAAGTATTTTATGAGAGCTATCCTGCCACTTTTTCATCCCTTCTCTTCATTGTATCATAGTGGCTTGGACTGGGTTGATTTGAGTTTTGTGAGTTTTTTGTTTCTTTTTTTATTTATCTCAAATTCAATATACCAAAAGTTTTAAGATCATTTTAGGGAGTGTTCTTTGATTTGTGGGGTTTTCTTGGTTTTGGGGGGCGTTTTGGGAGGGGTTTTGTGGAGATTGATAATAGATACTCTGTGAACTCTTCAATATTATGTACTTATGTTCATGGAACTGAACTTGATGACCCAGGTCATTCTTTTTCCTAACTAGTCACAGCTAGCTTTTTGGTTCCACGTCCCCATTTCAACTGAGTTTCTCTCCATGGAAGGTTTCACAGCTGGGAATAAAGAAAAAGATCAACTTTCCTTTCTTGTGAGGGTTTTTTTTCCCTTTTCAGTTCTATGCAAGGAATTACAGGGACAAAACCTTTTTGAAACTCAGTTGAGGAAACTCACTTTCTAACAAAAACCCTGAATGTCTTATTTGACACAGTTCCTGAATGTATTTGCATTAAGTTAATAGTGATGCATCTTGGAAACAGAAAATTAAACCATCTGGTACTTCTTGAAATTATACCTTTACATGAAGATAATACTGTGAGGTGTACGTACAAGGAGAATTATAATGACTGTCTCTATTTACATGCTATATCACACTTTGCAAAACTACAGAGTTTGCCAAGCCACCAAAGGAGCCTCCACATAGTGAAAACCTTTGTTTTCTTTTCCCATTTACAGCTTGGGTAATGTGGCTATTTTTATCACAGTGTCACTGAAAAAAACAGCCACCAGAACATTTCTGCTAGACAAGTATTAGGCTCACTATTCTTAGCACAGTTGTCCTGCTTTCTGGACAACTTTAAGTAGTAGTTGGAATAAAGCACACTAATCACAAGTTATGCAGATGTAAAGGAGACTAAGATGCAGGATTGTCCTTTAAGAAATGTAACCAATTGACAACTAAAACAATTTGCCCTTCAAACGTTTCCAAAAATAGAAATTTGGAGTGTAAGACTACTATTTTTATACCAACAACGTCAACCAAACCACCAATATGCTAACGTAAATTCCCCAATTTTGAAGATCTAAGTCACATAAAATTAATATACACTGATGTGATGGGTTTACTGTTGTAAGGAACAATGAAGAAATGTCAAAAATGGAAGACAAGAATTTAGTTATTTTATATTGCAGTGTTGAAGGGAAATTCTGGGCAAGTAGGAAAGCAGCTAGATTCCTAGAAGGCAGTAATAACATAGCATAATATAGTGTAGGCCTATGGTGTAAGAACAGCTTAAACTAACTCAAGATCTGCCTTTAGGGTAACAGGGAATAATCTCGTGAATGGTTATTTGTACAAATTTGGTCAGCAGGAAAACTTTAAGGATTCTTTTCTCTCTGATTTTCGTTGAAGTTCTCTGTATATAAATCATCTTGCCAGAAAATGGTATTGAAACCACTGGCCAAAATAACTTGCTCACGAACATAACACCTATGCTTTGAACTATCAAGCAACAAAATTATTGGAAACCAAAACGAGTATTATCTTAAAACAATCAGCTTTACCACCAGATAAAGTTAAAACAAGTCTATACCAAACCCCTCTATTAACAGCTGTTAATTAGTAATAACTAACATCATTGCATCTGCTGGAAATGCAGGTGAACATGAGATGAAGCAGAAGTCAATGCTTCTCAGCACCAATATGCAAATGTGAACCTCAGGGAACTACGAATACAAAAAAACAGAGGGTTATTCTCCAGGTTTTCTTGGAGCTGTAGAGCCACAGAGCATGTGTAAAAACAGACTGCAAAGTATCATATTTTTCCAGTTAAACCAGTAACACAGAGTTGGCATGGGCAATTCTGAAGTTTCCTAAGGGACTCTTGGACAACATTAATTGGTTTTGTCTTGCACCCCAAAAATATTCACAATCAATTCCCTGAAAACTGAAATCTGCAGCAGATCTTCCCTATTTAGCTTTTGAGAAAAAGACAATCTACTTGTGCCATATCTCCTCTGTGTTGACAGCATTACAGTACTGTCTCCAAACCATTCCCTACAGGTAATACAGTTGTTGCAAGTGTCTCCAGTGTTGCTCTTGGAAACAGGGAACTTAGAAAGTTAAAAGTTAAACTGTGAGAGCAAAGCATGACAGGAAATAGTTATAAAGCATACAATTAAATTAATCTCCTGTTGGGCATTATGATGTCTAAAAATATTGTTCTGAGTGTTACAAGACATCTTGAAGTCGAGACACTCTGAAATCATTAATCTTCTAAATATTCTTGAACTTGGATCTTCTGGAGAATTCACCGACCTAGTTTGGTTTGAATTTTCAGCTACTTCCTTAAGTTATGCATAAAAAAAACCTGAATGGAAAAGAGAAAAATAGACAGGGTGTGGATCCTACTTTAAAGGGTTAATAACCATTCACAAGCTCTACCAACTGCCTCTAGAGAAGGACACAAAAAATTTTGCAAACGTTAGATCCATAGAAAAGAAGCAGAAACTCTGTTTTGATTGTGTCTTCCTTAATATTGGTCATGAATTAAGATTTAGCAGGTTTTAAGACTTACCATAGTGTAACTATATATAAACAGAAAATGGATCCTCAAAGAATCCATAAGTACCATCCAAATCTCAAGTGAAAATTACAATTTTTCCTTGTCTACACCAAGCTTGTTCCTTACATCTGGCTTCTTGTGTGTTTTTCTTCTGGATACTGTTAATATTTTTACTAAATATGCAATTCTCTGCTTTTGTTTGATTTTTTTTTCCTATGCTTTGAACATACTGGGAGGGGGAAAAGAATATTGGCATCTACAAAGCGATTGACTGTGCAGCCTGATCATTTGCTAAGCATTATTAAAAGCTCCCTGAAATCACTTCAGTGCATTGCCCTTTACAAGCCATCAGCCATCAATTCAGACCGTCAAATGCGATTACCAGCACTCTTCTTGAAGCTACTTCCAAGACATTAGTCTGATCGAAAAGCTGTGTCTTTTTTTTCCCAAGTGCATGTAAATCTACATGTCTCTTTTTTTTATGTGATGATTCATTACACTTCTGAATAGCATTTATGGTGTTAAATCTCCCAGACAAGTCAGAATTTGTTAAATTTTCAGAAATCATCCTTATTTAATGAAAATTTTTCAAAGATCTGCTCACATGTACATCTCTCTTCTATGTACATCTAACCATTATGTTTTTCAAATGTACTTGTTCTGTTAGTATGTGTCAAAGAAATTTACTGGCTTGGAAAAGTATGTTTAGACTGGAATCAAACTGCTACCACTATCTACCAAAAGTCCTTCTTTCATGGAGTATATTGTGACTACTTTTGCACTTCTGTCTGATCAGGAGTTTATGAGACGGATCAAAAAAATCCCATTCATCCAGTCCCATGTGAAATATTTTGTAGAACAGCTGGAAATACTTTATATTTGCTGCACACTGATTCTCAGAAATCAGACTTGGCACGTGCACAATTTTCTACACAGAATTATAATTGAACCTAGACACTGACTCACCTTCCAGCCCATCCTTCACAACAAAAATACACAAAATTATGAACACAAACAGTTCACATAAGAACATAGACAAGTTTTTACCTGAGGTAGTCAGAACCGGCCACTAAATATAAAATATGTTTTCCAGTTTCTCAGTTATCCAGGTCGTTACTCACTGGAACAGTGTCACCAGGGACACGATAGGATTCTTGTTCGCACAGGGTGCTAGATAATCTCATCTAGGCTCCCTTTCTCACAAAATGTTGGGCCAGATGACCTTTGGAGGTGCCTTCCAACCTGGGCTATTCTACAAAGCGATCTCTACATCCTGAAATTTCTCTGCTCAAGCCTTTTTTTGAATCTGCTAGAAAAAATGGACAGGTTGTCTTTGTGTGGTCTTCCCTCATCAAGAACAGTAATGGAATACCCCATCTATGCTTGTCCTTTGTACAGTTCTTTGGAATCAAAATGGACATTATCAGCACAGCTTCAGGGCAATCAAAGCACTCCATTCGTCAAAAAGCATACTTCACTTAATCACACAGTTTATTTATATTTCAGATGCACACATATTTATCAAGCTTCTTAGAGCTTGCATTTCTTCATCATCGTGTATCAAACATCACCAATGAGCTGACATTCAAATACATGATGACTTTGGAGAGTGGAGTATTACAACTACCGTGGAAACTGTGTAAGTCCATCACTTCTAAAGTCACGGAGGTATGGATTTTTGTGCTTGACTTGGCTACCTATGTTGGTAAATGCTACTGGATGACTCTCCAGCATGCACTGATAGACTCATTCACAAAGTGAGTATGTGGGGAAGCTGAACAACCCCCACCTACTTAGTTTCCTCTTGACTAAAAACGTAGGAAACAGAACGAATATTCTTACAGAAATTCAGCTCTCAGCCACGTTACCATCTCCTTCTATTGCATAATTGAGCAAATGACCAACTTTTCATTTATTAGTTTGGGCAACGACTTTCCTGTGGTTTTTCATTCTATAATTGGAACATAACATGCCAAGATTAATCTTTACCTAACAGAGAAATCAGAACAAATCCTCACAAAATGAAGACGTCCTGTAGCAGCAACAGCAGAAGAAATCATTACAAATGCAAGACAGCAAGATAGACAGGTAACTAGAAGATGCACCATTCCCTGCAAATAATTTATAACAAATAATTTATTTATCCAATTTTACTGTTTTTTTCTGCTCACAACGTGATAGCAAAATCCCACAGTCCTAGGATTGACTCTTCACTTGAAATTATTCATGATTTTTCCCCTTTAAAGATAAAAAGGTTTCTCTTCTCCTTTCTTTTTCAAAGATTTCTACCAGGTTTCAGAATGATTCAGAACTAGACTCGAACAACTTTATTTGAGCTTGAGAGTGCTGAAAACTTATATCTTAATTTTGTGGTGTAATTATTTTTACCTCTATTTTTAAAGGTATTTTTCCAAGCTACATGCTTTAGTAATTCTATCTAAGTATTTAAGATCTATTTTACCCTGTTTTTAAACAAATCAGATAACTAATTAACAGACTTCTCTAGGTCATGGTAAAAATACTTATCAGTGGGTATCTTCTATATTTAATTCTCAGTTTAAAGTTCTTCCTTTATTTCTCTGCCCCCTGCTTGCTAGGTTATGCTTCACTGCAGACCACATCCTATGTACCTGTGTGCACAGTAGGTCACTTAGAAGGCAAATTCTTTGGCTTCACTTCCAAGCATGGCTTCCCTTAGGCTGGCTGAGCTCTAGCTCTGGGGTTACCAGCAGAACCTTCTTTTAGCATGGTCAAAGATGTCTGTGAGACACACCCTCAGCTTTTAACAGCACAGATGGAAATAATCTCACTCAAATACAAAGCTGGGAGTAAGAGACACATTTTTTTTCCTGTTACCAAGGCCTTTTACAGCTGTTTTGACCAGAAGCTTCTCATCTTTACTGAATGTATTTTTTACTGACATCGGTCATTACTTCTGCATGCAAATGTTTCACGGTATTACAGTATCACAGTATCATAAGGTTGGAAAAGACCTCTGAGATCATCGAGTCCAACCTATGACCCAACACCTACACCTACTCCTACTCATCAACTACACCATGGCACTAAGTGCCTCATCCAATCTTTCCTTAAACACCTCCAGGGATGGTGACTCCTTGCACAAAGGAGTGTCTCTGAGAGACTCAAGAGTGTGGCATCCTGCATTCTGATCTACAGCACAGATATTTTCATAAAATGCAGTATTCCAAATAAACCTTCATAGTTTTAGGGATTGTTTGGAAAGACTGTAGACATTAAGCACAGGGAGTGCTGTTCAAAGCTGCTATTCTGACACCAGGACACAGTGTCATATTTGGGCAGTGTATCACGAGTGCCTACATCCAGCTAAAGAGCTCATTCTCTTCAGCTGATTGCATGGAGAGCCACATTTCACCAGCTAATATTGGTAATTTTCTTCAGCTCAGTGTCAGTACCTAACAGATATGCTAGCAGTTACAACACCTGAATGAATTAGGCATAAAGCAGTATGAATATGCAATCCTAAAATGTAATATTTAAGAATTTACTTATTTAAACACACCCCTTTGTGTGAGCAGTTATCACAGCTGGATGGTGTTACAGAGCACAAAACAGGCAACACATTACCTGAAAAAAAAGCGTCCTCTTTTCTGAAGATTATCCTGAGGGCTATGTGGCAAAAAAATGCAAGGGCTGTGGACCTTTAGCAAATGCTTAATCAGTAATTTCTTTTGTTACCTTCTGTTAAAAGTTGTTGCAATATTAATAATTCTAGTTCCAATTCTAGTTCTCCAAAAACAGAGTATCTTTAATCATGCCTGTCATATAAAATACTACTTTTAACATTTTGACTTTCCATCAGTATTAGAATACATAATAAAAGACATAAAATTCATGATATATTGCAATATGTATAAAGGGCACAAACCCAAACATACCAGCCATCTTGTTCATAACAGATAAGAGACAGCATATCCAGAATATTCTCTTATGTGTTTTCTCATTTTTTTAATCTACTCTCAGTGTTTTCATTTTTCTATTGCGTGTCATAACGTACACGCATTTTACAAAACACATATTTGTCAATGTTATTTTTTTTCCTTCAGAAATGCTGCCCACAATGCTGCATGAAGCACATCATCAATTGACATACACTGCCAAAAAGAAAGAAAAGAGGAAAACCAGCAGTTCTTCTGAATTTTTATAGTTCTTCATAATTTTTTCAGTGGTTAAGTACCAAGACAATATAGGTTTATAAATAAACTAACTATTGCTCTAATGGTTAAAACATATAAGGACCATATTTTTTAGAACTGGTACCCCCAAAATAATTTATTTTTGCATTGTCAAAGGACTGTCAAGGTGCTGTATGTTGAAGACTGTATCCTTAAAATCAGCATCAAAGAGGTGTAGCATGACTTTTACCTCCTGCTACTAAAAATACTATCATATTCCAATAACTTGCATCCAGAAATTAAAATCCTCAGAAAAAATCCACAGCCTTAGCACTGCAAATAGTTAAATAGGAATATATTAGAAATGTGAGAATGTGGGAATTTCAGAACTTTAACATTTTGCTTAGCAAGCGATCAGACTGCACAGTCAATCGCTTTGTAGATGCCAATATTCTTTTCCCCCTCCCAGTAAATTCAAAGCATAGGAAAAAAAATCCAACAAAAGCAGAGAACTGCATACTTAGTCAAAATATTCAGAGTATCCAGAAGAAAAACAAACAAGAAGTCAGATTTAAGGAATAAGCTTGGTATAGACAAGGTAGAATTGTAATTTTCACCCGAGATTTGGATGGTACTTATGGATTCTTTAAGGATCCATTTTCTTGTTATTGTTACACTATGATAAGTCTTTAAGGCTTAATTTTTGATACAAGTATTCTTGAAGCCATTGCACTGGTAAGAAGACTTAAGTATGAACATGGCACAGCTAGACAATCAATTTCACTATTGAAGTGAAAAATAAATGAGTTGATTACATTTTGCACAAGCATCAGGCTAGCATTTATACTGTTTTAATACTACATGTCCATAGTAATATCCTATTTCCATCCATATAAGAATTTATAGGGAAATTAAAGAATTTGCTATTTCAGTGCTTAGCAGCTGGAATGATCTTCCTGTGGTTTTAAAAGCAAAGACTACAGTATTTAACTTATAGTACTAAACTTTTTGTCTTTTCTATCGTTTTGTTACATGCCAACTGATATTTTTCTCCACAGTGTGTCTTCAAACTACTAATATAATTCTGGAATGTTATTAAACCAAAATTTTCTTTTTTACAGAAAGATTTATACCACAGGACACCTCAAGTTTTGCTGATAATATGCAGTAGGGGCATGCTGGTTTACTCTTCAAGGTCCTAATTTGGCTGCTTTTTCAAGAGAAGGGGCAAGTGGAAGGTGACAATTACAGACACTTGGGTATCACCTAGATTTGGAGTCAGTGCCACCAGAGCATGCACCTAGACAGAGGAGCTCAGAAACACTCCTGTTATCACACAGTTTAGACATAACTTGCAAGTATTTTCAAAAGCCAGCACAATAGAAATAGCTGAATTTCGGCAATAAATTGCAATAAACTAGTCCCTGTGTAAGTCATGGACAGGAGGAGATACCTTATATATTCCTGTGCACAGCAGTGAGAAAGTCTTCATGCAATGCAGATGAGATGTCTGTATAAAACCTCTTCTGAAGCTTTTCATTTCTATATAAATCTAAACAGCCATTTACCTTTCAAAACTTTTGCCCTCTTAAAAAAAAAACTGTTTTTCTAAGCCCAACTTTGCCATTACAAGGAAATGTCAGAAGAATCTGAGATGTATGAGATGCAAAACACCTAAATCCATGAAAGGGTCCTATAGCAGAGCCCACCAATACACAGACACAATACCGTTCCACTCAGAGCTGCATAAAAAGCAAGGTGACTGGGAAAACATTTCACAGCAGTCCAGACAGAACGATGGGAAAGGATTGTGCTGTGTATGCATACAGCCTTCTAAGGGAAAATACAGCAACCCTAAGGATTCCCTAAGGACAAGAGTAACACATCTCTGCAGCTGTTTAGTGACAGGAAAGGGACTCTGGTTGTTATGTTTTGGTACAGGGTTCAATTGCCTGAACGAAGAATAAGATCTCTGAAGAGCCTGAGGAAGTCAGGAGAAATATAGGTACCGGACTGTTCACTGCTGTGAAATGGAAGGTAACTCTGGACACGTACACAGTGAAATTTAGATGTTTAGAGAACTTCATGGGTGAAAAATTAGGAATCTTCTACATGTAAAGTAACTGTAGAATCAATCAAGACAACTTTGCTCTACTTTCATTTTAGTCACTGAAATGACTAAAAGGAAAGTTGGACATCAAGGAATTTTGGGGGAAGGGATTTTTATTTTATTTTTTTTTTTAATTTATCTAGACCTTGGCAAAAATGCAACTTTCTGGCTTGAAAGGCACACGTAAGATGCATGCTTCATTTTTAAAGGACTTCAGAGAGATACTTCAGAGCTGGGTCTGAAAAACCAACACAATAAATCATCTTAGAACAAGTATTCCTGCAGTCCATCTGCCTAGTCTATTATACGTAAGTGTTACCTGTATTCTAAAATATCTGTACTTCCACTGTCTTTGAACTAGTAGCTGTGTAACTTTGCTGAGCCTGGAGATGTTTTTATGAAGCAAATATATGTGTATGTGTGTGTGTTTGTGTGTATGTGTATGAATAATATAGTCTTGTAGTCTTCTCTGCTCTAGCCAAGATACCCCTTTGCTCCAAGGTGACTTCTACCAAAGGGAGGACTTCAGGATTCACTCATTTGAAATTAATTCATTCACTGTATTTTAAGATACTCTCAAGAGGGTTGCTTTTTTTGGCTATATATACTGAGTGTGTAAAGATGCATAGCTTGCTTCCTTGCACAACTTTTATGCATACTTTTAGATTCATACCACATCTCCATGATGAAAACAAGTCCTCTAAGCATCTATGAGGCTACACAAGGCTGCATATACTTAAAACTAATGCTGCATGTGGCATTCCCTGTAATCTCATTCATAATTCTAGCTGACATAACTAGTGTTCCTAGGTTGATGTATTTCTGATTAATGAGGTATTAGTTCTATATCAGGTAGCAATTTCAGAATAGTCTATTTCCAATGAGTTATGAATATGACTCGATTATTACCATTTGACCTACTCTTGTGTTGAGATGATTTGTGGCTGCATTTTCCCAGAGGACTGACCAAATGTCATTGCCTTGAAATACCACTGTCATGTTCCAGTAATTAAATGAAGATAAAAAAAAAAGCATGGTAGGCATGAAATCTCTGCATAGTATTCAGCAAACTGAAATATGTGTACCCTTACTTACAAGGGAATTTCCTTAACATGAGTGAAAATGAGCAACATAAAAAATTCTGCAAGTGTGGACCTAAAACAGAACACAGCTGCTTCTACCTCCCAGATATTTGAACACATCAAGTCCTCTTCTTTACACCATTTACACCAGTCTCATGGCATTTAAAGAATAATGCAATCATCATGCATAGTTAATAGCGGTTCACAAAGGGAAAGTCCTGTTTAACTAATTGGGTATCTTTGTGATAAGGTCATCCACCTAGCGGATGGACCTTTTCTGAATTTTAGTAAGGCCTTTGATACCGTCCCTCACAGAATCCTTAGGGACAAGTTGTACACCTGTGGAGTGAGCGAATTCACAGTGTGCTGTGTGAAGAACTGCCTGAAGGGCAGAGTTCAGAGGGTTGTAGTGAATGGGGATACATCTGGCCAGTCACCACTGGTGCTTCTCTGGATTCAATTCTAAGGCCAGTTCTGTTCAATTCATTTATCAACAGTCTGGACGCAGGGGTTAAATGCACCATTAGCAAGCTTAATGATGATACCAAACTGGGAGGTGCTGTTGGCTTTCTTGAGGAACAAGAGGCCTTGCAGAGGGATCTTGGATAGATTGGAGCATTGGGCTATGAATATCGTAGTGAAATTTAACAAGTTGAAATGCTGAATTCTGCACCTAGGATGGAGTAACGCTGGGCACAAGAATAAATGGGGAGATGAGTGGCTGGAGAGCTGCCCTGCCGAAAAGGATCTGAGGGTGCTGGTCGACAGCAGGCTCAATATGAGTCAGCAGTGCCCTGGCATCCAAGAGGGCAAATTGCTTTGGTGTGGCCTCACCTGGAGTACTGTGTGCAGTTCCTGGCCTCACAATTTAAGAAGGTCCTTGAATGTATCCAGAGGAAGGCAACAAAGCTGGTGAAAGGGCTGAAAGGGCTGGAAGAAATGTCCCATGAGGAGCAGCTAAGGATTTTTCACTTGTCTAGTTTGAAGAAAAGGAGACTGAGAGGTGACCTCATTGCCCTCTGCAGCTTCCTGAGGAGAGGAGGTGGAGAGGGAGATGCTGATCTCTTCTGCTTGGTATCAAAGCTGAGCCAGAAGAGGTTTAGACTGGACATGAGGAAGCATTTCTTTACCAAGATGGTGCTCAAACACTGGAACAGACTTCCTAGAGATGTGGTTGATGTCCCAGTCCTGGCATTTGGACGATGCCTTTAATAATACGCTCCGACTTTTGGCCAGCCCTGAAGTGGTCAGGCAAATTGTACAATTGCTGTAGGTCCCTTCCAACTGAAATAGCCTATTCCATTCTAGGTCTATTAAATGAACAAACTCCAATGTAAAAAAAACCCCAAATCAACAAAACCAGCATAACCCTTAAATTTTAAATGGCAATTAGACACAGAATTTATCATCTGAGACTAACTAAGCACTTCCCAATTGTCCCAAACTATAACTTTTCTAAAAGGTATCTGATAAATGTTGAAATAAGCAATGATGCACTTAACTACACCCTGGGAAGGAGTTTTTTCAGCATATCCCACTTCTTGCTAGCTGTGACATGAACTAGTTGCCATGGTTTTAAATTTATGTTCATCCTCCATATTACTTTCTCTGTGTTTTCTGATGCTAAAGTGATTGGATTTGGTTTTATTTATTTATTATAGAACAACAAAATGAACATTACTATCCCTTAAGCAGATTTTCAGAATTATACAGGCTTGAAACCCACAGAAATAGAAATCTCGCATAGTTTTGTCAATTAATGGGATGACCAAGAAACAATTCTAACAATAATCTTCGATTTTTCTGTATAATGTCAAGGTGATAACATTGTTAAAAATAATACTCCCACATAAATTGCCATGTGGCATCTGTAAAAGAGAAGCAATTCTCCTTTTAAAAACAATGACAGAAATGAAGGACACCCTTATTTAAAAATTCTCTTTTTCTTTCTCTGCAACTTGCTGTGTAATTTGTCACATTTTGTTTAGACTCACCTTTTTCAAAACAGTATCAGAATTTGAGTGATATCTTGGATGCTACTTAACTTCCTTTCCCCCTCAGTTTATTTACTCCACAACAAAAGGCCATCCTATACTAGAGCCGCCTTCTATTCACTGTTTTGTTTAATCTGAAGCAGAAGGACATCAGATTAAAACTTGCCATCTCAACCTCAGTAAAAAATAAAAAAGTGAACCTACAAGGCAGAAAGAAACAATTGCATAAAACACCATCAGAAAGAGTAGGAAAACCATAATTCCAATTTAAATTCAGAGGGGCAGAGTGCTTTTTTTTTTCAAATTTGTCTGCGACAAGCAATGTGGATCTGTGAGTAGATCTTCTTGCTGCCCTGCATATCACTGTCTTCACCCTCTGCAGCCCAGGGAGAGCTCTGTGTGGTTAGGAGCTGGTGGAGGAAAATCATACACACGAAGCAAGCCTGAAGGTCAATAGTGTAAAGTAGCTTGCATCCTCTCGATGTCTAAATCTGCAAGTCCACATTTCTCCTCTTTGGGTGATTTTCTGTACTTATTTCACTGCACTTGCACAAAGTCTTTAGTTTAAAATTGAAACCTCAAGTGGTGCAATAAGAAGATAACTGTAGTATTTGCTCTCCAAAAAATATACATTTATATATATTTTTATATATGAGAAAAATCTCCCAAGATAAAGTTAGGCTACTTTCCACAAACATGTAGACAAGTACTTTTTGTAGCAAGGACCACGCAGTTTCACACACATTTATCAGTTTTGCTTCATGTGCTCTGAGGTCTGGCTCTAATTTTTTCTTATATATTAAAATACAGGAACGAGATGCAGCCTTCTACCCATTACCTACACTGCCCATGACCTAAGCGAAATGTCATTGCTTTTGGATGGGAAGTGTGCCCTGAAGGCAGCCGAGTGAACCACCAAAACTAGGGAAACAGGTGAAAGGGATAAGCTTCGGCACGAGACAAGGCAATGAGTAAGGAGTGCTGTCATTTAATAAGGACTGTTCTCAGTAATTACAGCGACACAATTTGATCAGCAAGGACTAAGTATCTTCATCTGAAAGGGATCGGATGAAATTAGTGCTGATGTAATAAGTACCATTTGTCACTATTAGGGAGAGAGGTGTTGACAGGGCCCTGCCGTTGCCGTGGCAACGCAGCAGCGCTGTTTCTCTCTTGGCGTGGGCTTCAACTCTGGCAAGTTACACAAGTCTGGAAGGCAGAGGATGCTCTGTTGCGGTAACCCAGCTACCCTCTTCCCCCACTGGAGTCACGCAGGATCACCAAACAGTACCAATATTGAGATTTCGGGCCTTGATTTAAGGTGGTGGTCGAGACTCAAGCCTGCCTCAGCTTCCCTGCTATCAGCGACCTCAAATTCGCATCCTTGGGGACGCTTCCTCCAGATTATGCTGTCTCTGGCACCTTACCACCAGCCCTCTTGCAGCTGCCTTCCATACGAGCCCTGTGGCAGGCAGGAAGCTCCTGCTTTTTCTATTTATTTTGAGAGAATCCTTACACATCTGCTGGGGTACCCACTTTCAACAACACAACCTTAATGTAAGATTTAGAAGGTAATTTCTGAAAGGTGTCCTTTCCAGATGACTGCTTTCTACCAGGCAGCTCCATAAAGGAAATATTCATTTTAAGCAGAAGCGCAGCTCTCTCCAACAGTGAAACTCCAGTCATACGCAGTGAGGTTATTCACAGGTAGATTACATATTGTTACAATATTTTCCACTGACACATCCCATAATGTGAAATAAAAAGGCAAGATTTGCTGCCAGCAGAGTAAAATACTAAGTGTGAGATACCACAATAAAGAAAAAGAGAGATTCTTTTGATCAGATACTCATATTCAACGCACATAGCCAAAACACGATCTTAATTACTGTCAGTGGGTGGAAGTTTCCTGAATGTTAAATTACCTGCAGCAATTATGAACTACTGAGTAACCTGTTTACAGCTTCCTGAAATTATCATCACATAATTTGGCAATCTGCCATATTTTATTTCATTAAAAACTTAATGTACCACAACATAATAGCCATAATAAAGCTGTCAAGGGCCACTCATTGTTATTGACTTAGATATCATCTGTTTATTATCTTTCAAAACCAACAGCCAAACTGAAAGGAAACCTGGAGATTAACAGGTCACATGAGAAACAGGGAAAATGAAGCGCTTGCTCTTTCTGCTGTATAGCTCCAAAATTCATATTTATCCCATTTGTCTCATGGTCAAAATTATGCACAGAAAACACCTAATAACCTTTTTTTGAAGACCGTAACTGCTTGCTAAAGTATGATGCATTTAGATGGGACAAAACATAACTTGCCAGAACCCAGTAATAATTACTAGCATCTTAAACTATGTCCAGCATTAACAACGCCAGTGAATTCTATTATGATTTTCAAGTTATCATCTGGAAGAAGTGCTTCTTCTGCCAGGATACCTTTAAAATCAACTACTGAAGTATCTGAAGAAACTGTAGTAGCTGCAACTGATACAAAATCAAAAAAATAGCGCCTATCACAAAACGCAAAGCTGTTGGATGACTAGTTAATCCCTTCGATTACAACCCCACAGCATCAGCCAAAACTGGGCGAGCTTGGAGCTGTGCTCTTAGCAGGCACTGCTTTCTTAGAGGTTTCATCACTGAAATGGAGTGAAGGTCCTAACAGAAGTATTTGTCATCCATAAATCCAACTGTTCCGCTTACATAGAAGTGTTGATTTTCTTCAACAGCTACCTGCTCCAGTACTGACATGCACTATGCCTGCCTAAGTTTTGAAGCAAAGTGCTAAGAGATGCAGGCTTTTGGAAGAAATGAGTGCAGATTGCTATGTACAGGTGGAACAACAGTACCAACAATATCAATATTAGATGTGAGTAGCAAGAAAACAGCACTAACAGAGCTGAGATACTAACAAAAAAACCACACTCTGGTACTCGTGGATTTAATGCACTAATTTCCCCTATGTTACTGACAAATGCTGAAATAGTTTAACATACTTCTATGTATATTAAAACCAGAGTTACTGAGTAGTTCATTAGGTAGCCCACTTGGGATTTTTTGGTTTTGACTCATATATCAAGAAAATACATAAAATTATGTTATGTTTTTGTTCATCACTAAGTTATTGAAATCACAATGACAGAGCATTTTATTTGCAAAACATTCAACGATAATTTCACAAATGGGGCAAATAAACCAAGATACAATGCATTAAGTTTGCAAGTAGTGAGGGATAAATAAACATTATGTTTCAGTGTTCACAGACAGCTAAAAGAAGCATTAGTTGTTATTGCTTAGGTAATTCACAGTTTTAATCTTGTAGACTTCAAGTAAGGGAAGAACTGGTGGATATACTGTATTTACAAGCAGTATTTCTCTGAACTTTAGATTAATTCATCAAATAGTAGACAATCAACACATATGCATGTATTGAAGAAATCTGAAGGGAACTTGTAATAAAATAAAACCCTCGCAGAAAAAAACCCCACTTTTCATTAAAACAATTCTGCTGACATCATTTTACCCCTGAGCTGGATATTAACTATAATCGTGATTTACTAAGAGCATTTTTTCTGGTTGCAAGTGCTGAATAGCCGGACTAGCACACATTTGCAAGGGTAAACAGGCAAACTATTATGTTTTCCTAAGTTTCAGGCTAGAATCAACTCATACCATAGCATCTTCAACGTCGAATATAAGTGAATAATGAAGGGCAAATGCAAATCTGACTTCCAAATTCTTATCCAGATATATCCTCTCAGACAAGAACTATTACAGCAGTTATACCAAAACTTCCATACTATTTCACATACACCAGGACAGCCACATAAGTCATTTCTCAGAACGCATGTACATGTTTTCCTACTTTTTCTGTAGGTGCAACTGGAAAGCGTAAAGGAGGGGGGAAGAACAGAGGCTGAAGAACAGAGGCTCTATTTGAAGCAGTCTACAGAGAGACTACACAACCAGCAGTAGTGAAACTGAAGACTTTTAAGTCTTACACTTAACAAAATCTGAGAAGTAAAGTTTATGTCATCATCCAGTTGTTGGAAAGAGTACTGAGCAAAACAAGGATGGTAAATTAGCCCTAGTCAAGTGCCAAGCTCAGAAGGTTATAAAACTCCCAGTATCTGGACAAGTTCACCCATACCCACACATCACTGAACTGGGCGATGTAGACTCCTCCTTACAAGCTGTGGTATTAGCAGTATTACTCGTGGCAGATCATCCAGACAGCTGCCACTGGACTTCAGGAGTTCTCAATGTGTCATTGACTACATCCAACAAAGATCTTCAAGAAATACAATTTATTCGCTGCGTCGGGAGGCAGACAGGCCTGCAAATGACCAGGTGCCATTAGACGTGCATAGCAATTGCTGTCCCAACATTAGTTTCTCTGGTTTTTATTTGTTATGGTAATGATACCACAAAAAGCTGGACTCCTTTATAGGTTTTCACCACAACACTTTTTCAAGATCTATTTTATTATTTTCAGCTAGCAGGTTTTTAAAGAAATTATTTGTAACCAATTCATTAAAATGCATCCTCAGAGACAGCTCAGGAATGATTACATCATTCCATCCTTCATGCTGCTATCATTAGAAGGGATGTGATAATATTACTTCCTGAAATTTCTGAAAAGGATTAAAAAAATACCACAAAAGAACATCAACAGTTATGAACATGCTTTGGCAATAATTTCAGTTTTTACAAAGGCTTAATTTAATCTGAAACTTGTACTTAAAAGGCTCAAAATAGTAGCTGCTCACAGAACAGCAGATGGTCCAGACAATAAAAAACGCAGAACGTGAGTTGTTCACTGATACAGATAGTGCCAGTTAGCAATCGTGCAATGAAAATGCTATTTCACTGCAATGAACTAATTTGTAAAATAAACTTTGAAAGCTTAATATGGATTAATCTTTAATATTTTTTTCCTCCTTAAAAAGGTGATCTGAACCTGTCCAAATGGCTCATTTTTAAACTAAAATTTGTGTTTCAAAATGCTATTTCATTTGAAAATCAAAGATAACTGTAGTAATTAATTTATATGTTGACAGGGGGAAAACCACACACAAACCAAGCCACTGTAGAATGAAGTATATATATATAGATACCTTATTACAGGATGAGAGAAGAAACTTTAAATTGTAGTTTTTCTAGGATGTAAGACTTATTTCCTGTTTCAAATGAATGATACACGTCGTCAAGCGAAGTGGGGAAATGATGATGACAAAGAGCAAAATCTAATTGGAAAACCATAGTTAAATATTGGAGTTACATGATTAGTAATTTGGGAGTTTTTTAACATACAAAGCTATAACCCATGTCAGAGCCCCATTAAGATGGAAAATTTTAAATGATAGCTTAAATTTGAAATAATTGTATAGTTTGCTTATTAAATAATGATATGATCTTCATGTAATGAGTTTCCAACTATTTGTATTACTTCACCTAGTACTTTCTCTCTTGTACATTTACCGTGTTCTCTCTAGCATTTAAAATAAAATTAAAAAATTTAAAAAATGTGTTATTTGACCTTAAATTTCTTTTGGTCAATACAGTACACTTTCACTCAGTTCACACAAGAGTTCTTTAAAGATTATTGAGAAGAAAATGGAAGTTGAAGAGACCTTCTTGTGTAATTCATCACTGACTTCTGCCTTAGTAGGCAAACACACCACATAATTTTTTCTTTAGACTGAGGAAGCACCATACAGATCTCTTTCATATCCACACTGCTTTCTCTTGAAAGTCTGTTTCAGAGCTTTGCTTCTGCTGATGCCTGGAGGCTTTCTTCCAGTTTCCAGACTGAATGTGATTGGGATCAATTTATATTGATGCTTTCCTTTAGCTTAAATGCTTTTCACACTCCCTGACATTTTCGCAGTGCTGTCTTTAAAGAAGGCAATGATATTTACTTCTGCCTTGCCATATTTATTCTAATTAATTAAACCAGCCACACTCTTATAACATTGTTTCTTATGAAATTTTCTTCATATCTAAGTCCTGTCAGTAGACCTTCTCCACATTCAATCCTATGTAAATTTATCTCTGTTGATGACCAGCCGTAAAGACAATACTACAAAAGAAATTCTGCATTGTTTAGCCTAACAGTATTCATGCATCCAGGTCTTATTTAGAAATACACCTTCTACCAGCTATTGCCTCTGCTTTGAATGGTGATTGATTGACTTTCTGAATGTCTAGCAACAAAGGCTATGTTATGTCTGGAAGTCATGGAATTTACGGAGTTAAAACAAAAATTACTGGAAGATTATCCCTTATGAAGCTAAATAGACTTGTCCCCCCTGTCTAGAAATTGTCTTCAGTTCTTTCTAATGACTGCCTGTTAGACACTGAGAAGCATTTTTCGCCCCATCTGTGGACACAAATCCTGTGTCAGAGAAATCACTAATTTTCATGATTTCAAGGAAAACTTCAGCGTTCCATAGCTCCTAAACTTTGGCTAGCAGTTAAAACACACTGTAATTCTTGCTGCTAATGAGAAAGCAATCACTGGGACAAGGAATTTCAGTGCTTCCACATTAACAGTTACCATTATATGCTAATCACATTTTAATTGCTAACCAGACGCTACCAAAAAAGAACAAGCTACAAAAGCAGAAAATAAAATTAATGAAGCAGAAGTTTCAGTTTATCTCTTCTTTCATGTGTAATTTCCATTAGTTACTATCTGACCTGCATCTGTGTGAAATACATTAGGTTACAGAAGGCTTAGAGCCCTTGGGTCAGTTTTTCTATTAAAAAAATTAGTCTGAGAAATATTTTATTTTCCAAGTGAACGTAGGCCAAAACCTTGGATTATCACACTCCCAACCATGGTTGGGGCAGGTTTGAAAAATTTTCTTCCCTATGCTCTCAGCTTAATTCTTCCAAAGTTACTAATGTCCAACCTATGCTTTTTATCTCAGCTAAACCACCAAATCAATGCCACTGTGTGTCTTCCACATCTGAGCTGGCACGGTGAAGCAGAGGCATTTTACCTCTGGCACGGTACCAGCGTAACTCAGCTGTGCAATTTCCAGCTGTAAGGTAGGGACCAGAAATTCACCTCTTGTACTTCGGAAAGCCAGAGAAACCCCCTCTTCCCGAGTAATCCTTACAGGGGAAAGAAGTTTTCAGGAGAATAAAGCAAGACAAAAAAATAAAACAAGAACCTCATTCTTTCTACCCGGTTGCAAATTATTTCTAGCCAAATGCAGATTATATAAATTATATCTGAACACTTGAAAGATCCTCTGTCCCACAGAAGGCCTTGGAAAGATTTTTATTTCATGTACATCCATAATGATAATTGGCTCAGAAATCGTCTTTCTGTTTAAGTGCTGAATGGAGGAGAGGATTGTGGGAAGTGAAGACCTCTGGTCCCTTACAAGAGGGAAAAAGCACTTCAGGGCAAAGCAGCCTGCAGGAGGAGGCTTGAGGAAAATGGTGGAGGGCAAGAGGTTAACCTTGCTGTAGGTACTTGAGAGCATATGGTCTGTGGGTTCCTCACTGCCCACTACCTTAGCGAGTAATAGAGTAACTCAGATATTGTACGGGAAACAGGAACAGATTGGTAAAATGCATCCAAATCAGTACGTTTCTGTGCCTTTGATCCCTATTTTCTGTGTAGACATCCAGTATGTACTCTTCAATTAGAAGAGAGATATTTCTAAGTCCCATTTCTTTTGCCAATACTGATTGAAAGACCTCACTGACACTAACAGCGTGACTTCTGATTTCAAAGTTAAAGATTTCCAAATCCAACTGCTGCAACAGTTAGTAGTGCTAAAACTCACTTTCAAATATACTCATTTTTGGAGAGACAGCAGTTGAACTATGATCTTTAGCTTTGTTTCTAGATGTTCTAAAATATCTCACAATACAGCTTAGTAGAAAAACTGAAAGTAAGACAACATGAAAAATACAAAAAACTTCAGTTATTTAAGATATTGTGATATGAAAGTACATGCTATAAAAATACTGTTGAACTAAACTATTAGCTTCTACAGCCTAATTAGCAGGTGCACTATTTCTTAAATAATGGCTTTATGAAGCATAGATACAACACCTCTGCCTTGTAAACTTCCCCTGGTAAATGTCAGCAACTGGACATTTGACTCGTTCATTAAGTGAGGTTTGAGTACATTTCTTGTGTAGAAGCAAGAGAAAAGGCATTTTGTCCTCACCAGCAATGGACACATTATGATTAAGCAGCAAAACTACTGAAAAGTTTATCACACATATGACTAGGAGAGAAACATGTACTATCAGTTATCAGGAGTTGAGTCAGAGCCTAGGAGGGGGTGCCTCCTTCATCTTTCATTGACAGGATATTGTTTACAAAAAGCTTCATGCTTGTATTTAAATGTTATAATACACTTCCGTGGCATTTCCAGGTTCAGTTGTGCTGGAAATGGACTGAAATAATTATCTTGATCCTAAATTAAAGAGCTAACTATTTTTAAATTTTACTATAAACTGTCCATCCCTCTCTCTGATTTTCAGTGGCATCTAGTGGTACAGTACTGGTTTTCTTAAAAACACACGTTCTTTACTGGTCAAAACAGGAACCACCCAGTTATAAAATGCAGCTTCTGGACAATAGAGGGTTAAGAGAACTAGAGTTAAGCCTCAGTTTATAGGTCTGATGGTGTCACTAGGCAACAAGTAACTTGCTGCAGCCAGCTCTTTTCAACCTTCTTGCTTCCTAATGAAGCCTGATCTGCAGGCTGGTTTAGACACAATAATAAAATAAAGCATATTTATTCCCGCCTTTTCTCACTCCTCCCCGAAAACCTAAAACAAAACAAAACTCCCAAATCCAACAGTGATTCTGCAATTGCAAGTGCACTGTGCTAGAAGTATTTAAAAACAGATAGGTTTTGTAAGATGGGGATGACTCCAAAGCTCTTTTAGCCATGTTTCATGACAAGAGCTGTAACTCCAAGAGGAACAGGGGGAGGGGGAAGGAAGGAAAAAAAAAAAAAAAAAAGAAAAAAAGAATATGTCATTTAACTGTTTGAGCAGTTTGGGGCTTGTAATCACAAAACAGTTCCTTTCCAACAACCCTTTAAAATACAATTCAAAGCACTTCATGCCTTTTTAAATTGGAAATTTAGTCAGGTTACGTTTTGGTGGCTTGAGTGTTTCTCTTGCATCCCTACCTGTTCTAAGAGATTAAAACATGAGCCCGATTTAAACAGCTAATTCTGTAAAGCTTTTTTGTAGACATTGTACTATTTTCAGTAACACAGAAGCACTAAAGACACTGTGATGAACTAAAGCAACTCTCATGATAGATTGTTTTGCAAACCATTTGTTTAACTACATCAAACTTCCTGCAAACAAGAAAAGAACAAATGACCCTTAAATGCCACATGAATTTTGCAGAATCTGAATACAATGCAATGAAAATAAATTGGTACTATGCAATTATCGAGGCATATTTTATTTTCTGTATTTAAACAAAGTAATATCCCATGTGTCTCTTATTTATGTGATCTGAGAGATTACATTTTCTTGCATTCAATACTTCTAGTTCTTGATCATAAATCTAAATTTTGCTGTCATAATTCTGCATCCCAACATCTATACCATTCTAACATTTTTAAAAGCTAAGGTATTTATGTTATTTGAAGACAGGTCCTTGTACACTTGGTAAACTCAGTACTTCACAGCAAATACAAAAATATGAGCATATTGCATTACACTGTCAGAACAGCAGCCTTGTGCAGTTGTGAATACACACAAGATGACCTCTGCCCTACTAGCTTGCAATTGCAGCACATTTTACCCAGGGGTAAAAGCTGGACACACCAAAGCTTATTTCACACTTCATGTAAAACTACTCACTCTGTTGTCCTGGCTAACATACAGCTTAATTCTCTTTGTTTTTTACAAAGCATGTTATAGATTTAATTAATACGGCCACTCTCAGAATAGAGATTGAAAGCTATTTCCACTAAGGTCCTAATTCTGCCCTCTGTTCAGTGTTTCCTGCAGGTTTTGCATTTCAGAGTATGCTCAGCACTGCTAGATCTTTACTACAAGAAGGTTTTCATTTTTGCAGACAATAAATCTTATTTCCTCCTTTGAAATAACTTTTTAGTCAAGTCTATTTTAATGCACACTGTCCTTCAGGTTTAAAGTCTTTTTTCCTTGTGCTGCACAAGCAGCAAGTTTTTAATCTTCATCTGTTCCATGCAACAATAGGTGCTCACGTACTTGCTACAGCGTAGAAAAGCCATAACAAAGGAGTAAGGAAGCAGCTGTCATGTTCAAGTAGCACTAGGTTCTGTGTTTGTGGAGAGGAAATTAATTTCAGCCCCAAAGGAACATGTATTCCCAGTCTGATGATCTTTCTTCACAGCCAGAAAGCAAGTAATCAGGTTCACAGAGAATGAATAGTTACACTAATTTAGTAATGAGGAGGTTACATACAGCGTTCCAATCTCTTTTTAAGATCAAGGGAGAACAGCAAGTTAAATGAGTAGGTTCTAGATCAGTCATCTACCTAAAAATCTTGGATAACTACTCGAGAACACCATCTAGAAAGAAATCTAAGCCTTCTTTAAAGATACACCTTGCAGTCAAGGCTGCTTGCCTCATACAGGAGGCAGGCCACTGATTTTCAGGGCAGCAGAAAGCCTGTCACTGGCCAATTACAAATCTATGCTCAAAGAGAGCATATTGTAAGAATGCAAGATAGTACAGTTATCATAAACTGGAGGTGCTAAAGTTGTGCTTACCAAGGAACGGCAAGAACATCCCCACATGTCCACAGGAGGTGAAAAGGTACTAATTCTAGCAGGGCCTGCATCAGAGACCGTGGAGACCCACTGTGTTTCATCCTCAGCTGGTTTGCCACCACTTGGACCTCCAGTTCAGACAGGCATTATGAAACCATAGAGTTAACCTTGAGGTAACGAAATTACAATCAAAATAACATCACTATGTCAACAGCTAAGGTCTCCATTTTCCTCATCACATGCACGTACCTCGTGAAAAGGAGAGATACACCCCCTCACATCTAATATACCACTGTACACAATGTGCAAAAACTCTCCTAGTTCGAGGAAAGAACTAACCTTCTCAGACAGAAAGTTCACAGTATATGTGCAAATCTCTTATTGAACACTGGTGTTTGCATAGCAAACGTTGCAAAGGAGGATAACAGTATCTTTTAACTGCCTGCACCATAAGACATCTGTGATTGTTCTTACACATTATCACAGGGCTGATAGTTTATCAGGTACCGCAGCAACAGTTCGTGTGAAGGAAGGACGGATCAGAGGAAGCATGTCATCAGGACACTTCATTTTCCTCCCTAGCTCAATTAGGAAACAACTGTCTTTTCTTCTCCCCATGCTCCTTTTTTTCTTGTCTTCTTCCAAGTGATTTCTCCCCATACCTCTTCTCTCTCAGTTCAGCACTGGCTTGGAATGCTGATGAAATATTGTGAGCCACCCCAAGCAGTTACTTGGTAGTTCATGTATTAAGATTACCCAACTCACAAACATTTATGGACCAGTCAATTCTGTTATACGAAAAAGACTCAGATTCTATGTTGGTGCTGCCTGGATCACAAAAAAACCCTACAGACATGCACACAAACAGATAGAACCCTTTTCCAGATGGAGAAGGAACAAAATCAAAACCACAGTTTTAAATAAGAATGAAACCTAAGGGAAGATATTGGCTTTGGAAATGCAACATCTCTTGCTTGGCTCTCAGAGACCTAGAGTAATTAAGGATAAATAGCAACTTAAATATATTTTGTTTTATTTGCAACATTGAAAGCTTCAATTTTCTTTCATTGAAGGGGAACAATGTGTTTCTTTCCAGTAGGGAGAAAATTGTTCTGTGATTATAACGACAACATGCAGCCTTTCACGGATTGTTGCAAGTATAAGAGCTTGAGAAACAGGAAGGGCACATGAAGTTCACTACAGCCTTTCAGCTATTTAAGTAAAAATTCCTCTACATACGCATGCACAAAAAGTAAGGAGTAAATGAATGTGTTTTTTTCTTTTGACTCTGAACTCTCTTCCCCTTAGTCAAAACACTCATAAAAAATGGAACTGGTAGAAATGCGTGTGAATTTTAGTTTGATTTTCCTCTGTAAAATAGCAATAAGCCAAAACAAGGATCTAAGCAGCTTTGGAAGAAAACAAAGTTCATAATAATTTTCAAAATTTACAGTGTAATTTCATCACCATATTTTTTTTCGAATTCTGTATTAAAAAGTATTTGATCACTTCCAGTGTAAGTTGCTTTAATGTGTGAGAACTGGTTTCATGTCACTTGTAGAATTAAAATACTGAAGTGGCAAAGCATGAATTACTTTCCAGCAATATAAGTCTGTGTAATGGAAAATCAGAATTCTTATATTCAATCATGTTTCATGGTGGAGCAATAATATTATTGAAGTCCATTTGCATTTTGAGGTCTTTGGGACTACAACTATATATTCATATATTTTGGGTCCCCTTTAGAATTCACACAAAGCAGTGGCTATTCATAACATGTTCTAAAGAATAATTGCTGGATGCTGCCAATCATCACATTGAGGTGTACAGGAAGACTACGTGTAGGGAAACCACGGGGCACTGACCCTCCACGTTCCTGCCCCCTCTCTTGCTGCAGCAAGGCCTGTTTCGGGACCCTCTGAGTTAATCTGCCCCTTCCTTCGACCACCAGTCACTTCTTGTGATTCAGGTCCCTCATCTTTAGGGCAGCATAATTCAGTTCTGCTCACTTTACTGACATGCCTAAAGCTTCCTCCAAGCTACTTCAATACACAAAGGAGTGATTGCTTTTGAGCTCTGTTTCCTTGGAGTCTAGCAGTACTGTTGCGATTCTCATCCTTGGAGCATAAAGCTCCCATTACAAAAGATTGAAGCAAAACCTCAGCCAGCAAGTAATGGCTGGACATCATTACTCAAAGCAACACCACAGAAATCAGTGCATTGCTTCTTTGCACATCATCCTTATTTGGAAAATGCTTTTATTACAGAGGAATAGAATACTACATATGTATTTCATGAAACTCTGCTTACACAGTACCAAAAAGGTTGCTTTCATGTCTGAAGTTTTAACACTTTCATCAGGCAGTAGTCAAAATATTAGCCTAACACTTGTGACTAAAGGAAAATAGATCCACAGTGACTTCCCTAGAGCATGGCAAGGTTATTATTGCAAAAAAAAAAGTCATTTTACAGGACTCATAATTCAAAGATATATTATGTGTTTTCTCATTCTGATTTCCACAAGTCTCACAGCTGCACAAATTGTCCTACTAAGAATCCCAGACATGCGCTAGAGTACTATTTGAGATCAAATTTCATTTTCTATCTCCTATTTTCCAAACTCAGAAATCTCCTAAGGAAAATCTGAGCTTTTTCAGTTGTGATGCCAATATAGCAGGTTAATGTTCAAACAATGAGGCATGCTCAGTAGTCGTTGACAACACCCTATCAGCACTTCGCACCTCTTTATACTCAAAGCCATGCACACTTCTGGGCATAGCAACTGAGCTGGTATCCTTGGGAAAGAGCAGGAACTCCTCAAATCACCAAGAAATAAATGAGTTAGCTGTGACACATGAGAAACAGTATAATTCAGAAACAGATGGGGACTGACATAAAAACTGGAAAAAACCTGGCATTGCATTTTCCCCACCTGGTAAACCACCTGCAAGCAGGAAACAGCCACCAGCAACCATCTGAGATATCAAGTCCCACTCAAGGAAGTACAATATCCAAGTCCTGAGGTGGATGAGACTTAGATGAGCACAGAAACATTGAATTAGGAGAAAAAGTCAGACTCTTCTCACCTGGTGTGAGGACATCAGTAAGGTTGCATCTGCCACTGGTTTTGTTGCAGCCCAGGCTATAATCAAACCCCAAACTTGCAAATTTAACACTCAAAGTGCTGTTTGGCTTCTGCATAGAATGCTACAAATACCTTTTTAGTACTGCTTCTGGCTGCCGCGGCTGTTGTGGTTGACTGATTTAGTGCTTAGTTTGCTCATCTTTCAAGGGCAAGTTCGTATTGAGTTAGTGGTGGTGGAATACACACGATTTATTTGGCACTTTTTCTCAGGGTCTGATGAAAATGAAAAGGAAGAGGCATTGTTTGAACATGTGAACTCGTCACAGGCACTAATGTAAATAAATATTTTTAAATGGCATTTCTGCATTCTGTCCTACAGATATCCATATTCTGAGCATGGGCATCTGCAAAGGGTGTGGTAAAAAAGTCCTGGAACTGTTTTTTGATGGTCTTGAAAGACATGAGATTCCATAACATATCAGAAAAGACATACCTGTGAACACTCAAGGTAATACATTATATTATCTTTTCTGTTTACTGTTTTTAGCATAGGAAGAAAAAAACCATCACTTTGAGAAGATAACTCCTGGCAGTCAGTATCACCAGTCTTTCCTCACCCGCAGGTCTGACCATGGCATCCAATGGACTGAGATCAATCAGTCCACTGAGATCTGCCTTCAGGATCCCAGAACATCTACTTCTGCAATCAAACTTTTAAAAGCAGTTACAGCCTTCTGGCACTTCTTCCTGAACCACTGCCAAATAATTTAAATTTGGTGCGAGTTTTTAAAAACACACCTTTTCTGCTTCCCTAGAGTGTACCATTGATTTCAAAATAAAACAGAATCTATACTGAAATGCTTGTACCAAAGGGAAAACGCAGAAGAACAAAATAAAAACTGTATCTAGCCAAGTCTAGTTCAAAAAAGGCAAATTACTTAACTCATAAAACTCCTCAAAATGACTATATTTCTGAGGTTTTCATTGTAAACTACCATATCAAAGTTCAAATTCCAATGAAGATCATTAAACTTACTCCCTTTAAACCCTGGAAATTATTTGCTACACATGCAAAGGGTTCTTTTTGATTTTTTTAATGCTCCTATAGTCAGTTTGCTATAATTACAGGATGAATAAGAATAAACATGTAGGAAGGAATTTCTCCTTGCAAATCAGCTGGAAGCCAGTTATTATGATTTTAAAACATTTCCATGCTTCTGCTATGGCAATATTTAAGCATTAATTAACATCTCAAAATGCTATATGGGGAGCAAAATTATAGCAGATACAGGGAACAGAAAACGATGATTTCAATCAAAGAACTAGTGAAAAGAAGTTGGAGGTCTGACTAGATGATCTTTAAAGGTCCCTTCCAACCCAAAGCATTCTATGTTTGTATGAAAATAGCATGACTGCACACTTCGGAAAGATTCTTGGAAAATTTTGACCATTTTCATTCCCACCTCTGGCTATAACTGGGCCATCATAACTTGGCAGATTAAAAACTAATTCCTTCTTCCTCTCTTCTCAAAAAAAGGGAGGTTTTGATAAAAAAAATAAACTTCCCAATAGTATTTTGAACGTGGTAATTCTATGCTTTTTGCTAGTTGTACGTTCCATTAATATTAACAATTGCTGGGCTCTAATTTTCTCATCTAGTAACAATCTTTACCTAAGACATATCATTAGAGGGTTTTTCAAACCAAGAAAACACAAAACAAGTAGAATCAGGCAGAAGATAAATTACATGCTCACTTTACTTTTTGGTGTTGTTTCATCCCTGCCATTGGATCAGTCAGGAGCATTGAGGTACAGAAACCAAGTACAACCCTCCTCACAGTCTGGTTAACAAGCAGTTGCCACCCAGTTATTTCCTGCTCTCTGGGTCCTTCCTCTACTGCCCCTGTGTGGTCCATGCCTCTGGAAAGTGATGAGCAGCTTTCCCTGCCTCATTGTATGAGACAAAATTGGGATGAGACTCATCTTCTCGCTTTTATTCAAGGCCACAGGGATGAAACTCTGTTCTGCCTCTGTCCTCAAAGAACATAATACTTTCTCTGAGGGAAGGGTTCCTACAACTACGTAATCCTTTAAGTCATTTAAGGAACACAGACTTGAATTAGAACGCTTCCAGAGAAAATATCAAGATCTAGATTTCCAATAAGAAGTTCTCGCTGGTAATCTAAGCTATAGGAGAATACGGCCCTTCTGGCTTTAATGGAGGAAAAGAGGAGAAGTATGTTATATATGAGGTGGAAAATATACTCAGTCCCAATTTACTTCAGGAGCAGTGAAACTTGTGAAACCAGTTTTCTTGTGCTGGTTTCTCTCATTTGTAACAGAGCAACAGTACCGACTGAAGCTCTTCCCACCACTGTAGTATTCACAGCAATCATCTCCCATGTAGCTCTTTGGGAGTCTAATGGGAGCAGAACCCCTAGTGTATTCATCCCCTCAGCAGTAACACTGGGTATGGCTTCTGCTCCTGCCTGTATTTCCTCAAAACCTGTAGAGAAGCACAGCAGCCCTGGGGTCATTTGTATTTGTCACTTGTAGCAGAACCTATTGGTCAGCAGACTCAAAAGCTGCTGAGACTGGGAGGGAGAGCTAGGAGGATACAGGCACAAATGGAAGTATCAGCAACAAGTTCAGCTAAGTCTTATTTTCTTTGGAAACTAGTCTTTTAAAGTATTCCCTTTGTTTTTTACATAGACACGGCTAAGTTTTGTTGGTGAAAGGAATACATTTAATTACAAATGTTAAGTTTAGAAAACACTAGCAAACGATATTAATTACACTATCTCTTCTGTATCTGTTTATATCCAGACATTTGGACAACACAAGCATAATATGCATCTGTGCATGAATTAGGAACTCATCTACACTAATTAAAGAACTGGTCATACATGTGGTATAGTAATCATTGATAGAAATGACCATCTGCCTGTTATATTTAGAACAGGAAAAATCTATTATAACTTTATTCATTTTAACTGTGTTCTGATGTACAATTACGTTGTGGTGAATAACATGAAAAATTAAGTACCAATTCAAGGTTCTTCTTCACGTCATAGTTTCAGTCCTACTATTTTAAATGCAAAACAAACAAAAAGATCTGAAAATTCATAACTGGAAATTCTTACAATCCTTATATCTGTAATCTATTTGAAGTCAATAGCAGGACAAATAAAGGCTGATTTCCACATTGTATGATAAAGTTATCTGTATTATGGGTCTCTGAAAATGAATCTGCACGGTCTATGTCCTTTTGTGTTCTCACAGTCACCGTCTGAAAACTGGCGCTGGAATATGGTATTTTCATCTAGTTTGCATTTGTTAGATGTACAGTGATAACTGCATAAAGTGACATTCCAAACCAGCACTGACATTTCAAGTTTTTTCCTGTCACCTAATGTTAAAGCAGCACAACTGTTTTGCCTATTTATTTCAATTTTATAGTGTTTCTTTTATAAAAAAAAAATTATAACACACAAGGTGTTTTGCCATGTGACATTTCTCTTTAGAGTGGTCACTGAATCATCAAGCAGTGAATACACCCTACCCTCACCTTCTTCTTTAGGATGCAAGCACTTTTGAAGAAGGTGAAGGGAAAACATTAGAAAAGCTTGGCTCTGTCCTGTCATGTTGTCTTAGTTTGACATGTAATTCTGTGACGTGACATTAAGAAAGGTCACTTTGACAACTACTAGAATGCCAGCATATTTTTCACCACTGCTGGCAAATGAATGGCAAATTATGCAATGTCTGCAAATAACAATAACAATATTTTCTTCTTTTTTTTGCATTTTATAGAGTTTATAACATCATGGAGCTTTAAAACGTTATAGAGCTTCTCCAGCTTCTCTCCAGTTTTCTCATTTCTTCCCTGTAGAATTTTCTCAGTTGCAGTGATATTTGTTTTCTTTAGTCTTAAGGGCTTTCTTTAATGTGTGAATGATTTCCCTATTCCTTCTTACTACGCTGGATACAAAAAGGAGCTAAATTGCATTTTTGGTACTATGTTTCAAGCCTAAAAGAGGAAGACATCCAAGAAAGAGATGTTACACGGGCCCAGATCTTGCCTTTGAAGAACGATCAGCATTTTTGTAGATCGGCTGGGAGCCTCTAGATTCGTTTTGATATGACAGAGGCTCTAACTGATACCACAGCATTCAAATCCCCTTGAACAGAAGTTACAGCAGTTATAAAAGAAGTACATTCTTAAAGACTGAAGTTACAGTTCTTAACCTACATCTAAAACATTTGGTGGAGGTGGAACAGAGGGCGAACCTGAAGAAGCTTTGCCAGAGACCAAAACTTGATTCTTTCTTTTGACATAATTTCAGTTGCTTAGTAATGTATGCCAAAAAAACCCCACTCTGGTTTCCTTGTACTTATCATGACACCTACCCAGGTCATTGTCGTATGTGTTCTGTCAGCATTTTAAATTTTAAGCATTGTTCTTACGGATGTATTACTTGTCTGTTCTATTATACTTTACACAGCTGGGTTGTTGGGGTTTCAAGATGTTTTTTTTCAGCCTGCCAAGTGTCTGTTTAAAAAAGATAGGCAAAAATGTGTTTTGTGAATGTTCTTCTCTTGTAAAGAAAAAGACCAAATTTGGAAAAATTAGAGTTTGTAATTTAATGAAACAAGACAGGGACTGGCTTCCATCAGTACTGTAAAAATTAAAAAGCAAGCTATTTTTTTTTTCTTTCCCCTATTTTTTTTGCTAAATAATATACTATATCTCAGGTGTTATGTAAATATGGTGGACTGTGGGTGCAGCAGAACAGGTGGCTTCAGCTGCCTGGATGATCAAACAATACTAAATACATTGCGCAGCAACAAATTAAAAAACGACCTTGAACAGGCTTAACAGGATGGTTGTGCCATGAGAAAGAGTGTGTGGAGAACTTGAAACAGTCACCCTGTGAATGTTTTGAAACTTTGTGCAAAACCTCCTGACTGGCCTCATAGTCCAGGTTCCTATCTTTAGGGTATAAAACTGCTGCAAGAAAAGAGTAAAGAGAGACCGAGACTGATCGACTTCAGACTTCTGCTCTGCAATCGTGTGTGTACGTGTGTGTTTTCTTTCCCTTTTCTTTCCAGTCGCCTCAGTGGACCACTAATAATCTCTTCAGTCAGAGACCACCAGTCTGAAGCGCTAATATACAGACTGTGTTTGTTTACTGAGTTGACTATTGATATGGGTTTCCAGATGGTGACATATCATAACTTTTCTTAAAAGCATAGGTAGATCTTGCAGAAATTTCACTATTTAAATTGTATGGATTTCTTGGAACACCCTGTCTTTACAACAGTTAAAACTCATGGCTTGAGAGCACTGGGCAAGAGTTTTTTATGCAAGTAGATGAGATTCTAACTTTTAACAGGCTATAATGCTGAGCTTTTTAATCTCTCTTGATTTGAAACTTTCCAGTTGGAGCAAGTTTTAAAAAATTATATAGAAAGGTAAATCTTTTGCAGTCAAAGAGAAGGGATAAGTTTGGTTTTTTTCTTAAATGCTTGTTACGGAACTGGGCTTTGAATTACCTTCTTGATTCCACTAAATCTGCATGTGTCATATGACATACAAAAAGAGATTTCATAAACACAGTAGTTAACTTACTCTTTGAAGGACTACAGCATGCTGTGTTATATATACTGAAACATCCGAAAATCCAAGATCACAACAGGCTGGAATCAGCAGCATGAAAGCATACATTAAAGTATTCTGAAAAGTTAAATGCTGGAAAACACTGTTTTCTTCTAACGCCATTCTACAGATCTATACTCCCAGCTTGATCTTGAAAGATGGACAATAACCGATAATGAATTCCCTTAGCACATGGCAGGAAGTTTGTGTGTCTTACCATTACATTCTCATCCTGGGGGTCACTGGAACAGGCTGCCTAGGGACATGGTGGAGTCACCGTCCCTGGAGGTATTTAAAAGATGGGTAGATGAGGTGCTCAGGGATATGGTTTAGTAGTGGACAGATACGGTGGGATTCAATGATCTCTAAGGTCTTTTCCAACCAAGTGATTCTCCAGTCTTATGATTCTATGACATATGGATCCTAGACTCCACAGCTGTATCTGTTCATGTGAGCAAGGAGAACACCAAGGTGTTGCTAATTAACTGTAGAGCAGAAAACAGGCTGCAATCAGATAAACGTATATATAGCTCTATGACCATCAATGGCAGGGTTTGGGGAACAACAGGACAGTATGAACTGGGCAATGGGAATGAATCAATTCTTTGTCTTTGCAGGCAACTTGCACTTCGTAAAGGCAGAAGCCAGAAAATAAGCTAGCTAGCAACATAGGACTGCAACATGTTTAAGCCTTATTCTGAACTTCTAACAAGATAATCTTAACCAAATCACAAAATCAGGCCTAAATACCCATCCTTCTTGACTCCACAGCTCTGTCCAAACCAGTCATCCTTAGTTCTCTTCCTTTAATGTTACCTTTCTTAAATTCCATGTCTGCATCTCTTCTCCCCTTCTAACTTTCTAATTTATTTTCCAGTGTGTCCTTTCAGTGAGATCCACCTCTTCACGTAAATTCCCAAATTCCAGGTTCCCATCATTTCAAATAATAATTATTGCAGTTACTTTTCGTTGGCCTTGGTAAATCTAACTTTGCCTTTCCCATATCTTACCAGAGTGCTGCTGAGAGAAATATTTTCCTTGTCTGCTGCTTTCGCTGTGTTGCTTCCCTCTTGAATTGGCTTCTCCTTTCTCAGTCATACCGAACAGAAACTACTTGTCATTCCCAGCAGGGTACTTTACTTCCAGACCACACCTTCCCCACCACCTCTCACTCCACCTCAGAAGGGTGACTTTGGTATCCACTTGCCCTGCAGTGCCAAGCTCCTGCACCTCTCACAAACTCACATCTGGGAGGATTTCCTCAGCCATCTCCAAACACCAGCCTCCTTCAGCCTTCCTCCTAAGGCTTCCTTCTGCTCTGATGCCCTTCGAAACTCAGCAGCAGATAGCTTCTACTGCATGCTGCATCTGCCATGTTGACCAGTACTGTCTCGCTGTTTCGTTGTTCCCTTCACCTGTAACTATCTGCTCTGCCTTGAGTTACGTAGCTGTCACGCTGCTCTGTGTTTGTACAAGGACTCAGAGAAGCAATGATTTTAAGGAGAGGTAATATCTTTTATTAGATCAACTGAAATAGATGGAAGAAACAGGCAAGCCTTTGGGTACTTCTTCAGGTCTACTGATTTTTTTCATTTGGTCTAAAGAAACCCTTTTCACAAATAGTGCCTCTTTTATACCCTTAGACAGACAGATGAAACACTACCACTGTAACAATATAGGAGTATACAGCAAGTGAATATTTTCTTCAGGTTGCAAATCCCACACAGACAACAAAAAATAAATGTTCATATCTGGAAAAAAACCTCACTGAAGTTTACCTCTGAGGAAGAAGTAGAGGTTGGGGTAGAGTGATAATTACTGGCCATTTTTTATATTCTTATTTGAGAAAAATCTGTTATGGATAAGGTCATCTGCTGCCTTCAGTTTCTGCATAGAATTAACATCATCAGAGACAATGAACTTGGACTCTACAATAGGATACAACAGTAACAGCTTATCCACAAAGGGAGGTCAGGGTAATTTCAGCAATTCTGGTATTCACACTTTAGGATCCACGTTGCTGCTGATCCCAGTGAAGACTGGAGCATGGCATTGGACTAAAGTCTGCAGGGAAATTTCCTTGAAAGTTATTGAGTTGCTAGCAAAGTATTCTCACAGCCAAGAATCAGTTTACTGTGATATACAAAATGTGCTATCTTAGAAGATGCATGCATTGTCAAAGGGCTGACAAATAAAAGAGACTGAACAGCTTAGATGACACTAGTAGTACTGAAAATGGTACTGTAGCCATGGCCCACTACTTGCTTTTCAGGACAGTTAGAATATGCAATTGCTTAATAGTTACTGTACAAATTGAAAAATACCTTTTATTTTTCTCATCATGGCAATTATTTCTCAGTATCCTACTATGTCAATCTTGCTTATTTACTAACTATTTACATGTTGTTTGAGAGTTATATATATTAACACATAATCATTACTTTAAATGTACTATTGTAATTTTTCCATCAGGAATATGCTACTTAACTATAACCACAGATGGCTTGCAAAAGGAGAGAGAAACCCAAAGAAACTCTTCCTGCACAAGGTGAAATAAGACATACAGATTTTCAAGTGGGAAAGTGGCTATCAACACTTTACTTAGCAGGTTCTGGATTACCATTTCATTCCATTATTTGAAAAGAGTTAATGACAATAAAGTAAGAACACAGTTAAACAACTGCACTTCTCCTATGAAGAATGTCTTGGAGGGTTTGGACTGTTGAGCCTGGAGAAAGGAAAGCTCTGGAAAGACCTTTACTGCCACCTTTCAAAATATAAAGGAGACTTATAAGAAAGATGGGGACAGACTTTTTACAAGGGCCTGTAGTGACAGGACAAGGGAGAATAATTTTAAACTGAAAGAGTGTAGACTTAGACTGGGCATAAGGAAGAAATTTGCTACAATAAGGGTGGTGAGACACTGGAACAGGTTGCACAGAGAAGCCGTGGATGCCCCATCACCGCAGGTGTTCAAGGTCAAGTTGTACGGGGCTTTGCACTACCTGATTTAGTGAAATATGTCCCTGCCCATGGCAGAAGGATTGGACTAGATGATTTTAAAAGGTCTCCTCCACCTCAAACCATTTTATAATTCTATGATTCTATAATTAGCACTATAATTTTGCCATGAACTTTACCGAAAGATCATGAAACCCAAAGGATGTAAGGTAAGGCTGAACAATACCTCTACCCAGTTTTCACACCACAAATACATCTTAAAGCTGCACATGAGCCGATTATCAGACACTAGCATGAATGAAAGGTTGCATAATATTGCATAATAATTGATACACTTAAAAATCAAAGTACCACAGATTTTTTTAATATTGTTATTAAATATCTTAACTGATTTCTCAGAGATGTAAAACTCAGAAAACCACTCAGCTATCATTTTAGCCAATTAATTTAACAATTTCACTGCATCCCGTGTGTTCAGGAAGTAAACTGAGTGAAGAGTTTGTACTGGTACATCTCCTGGGACATTTCTGAAAGAGCTAAGCCAAATGGTTATGCAAACCTCAAAAGTAAAGAGCTTACTGAATTCCAGAATCTGTTTTTCATGTTTATATTCAGTTCAATGCACCAGTTCATTTTTTCGTACTCCTTAGACTTTCACCAAGACAATTCATAATTGTTAACATAACTGCCTAAAGCCTTTTAGGTGTAAATCAGTAAGCAATGAAGTGAAGTGGAAAAGTAGCTTCCCTCTGACAGATGCGTGCTTGAAAATGAGGTGATAATAGGTAAAATGGTATTAAGAAGACTAATGACATACAATAACAAGCCTGTCTAATTGTGAAGATTTAATTAAAGCAGAGCTGCTGTGATGCTGATGTAATTATTAAGAGAATATCTGGCTTTCCGTGTCAGATCAAGCTGCTCTTTCAAAATAATATAATCTAGACCTTTAAAGAGGTCTAGATCCTAGCAAGTCATATAAATATTTTAATCTACTTAATTACTTCGGGTTGAGAGCATATCAATGGAGTTGGGAAAAAAATGGTATTTCTGAGATGCTTCAGAAGCACATTATATGTTAAGTCCTTGCCACTCTGCAACACAGTGTCTGAAATTTTTATAAAAAAATATTGTATGAATAGATAAAAAAACTGGATGAATGCCAAAGTGCAAAACACACAACACTTTACTGTGAGGTTAGGTGGCTTGTGACCACTCTAAAGGTGCTGTCAGCTCTTTCCCACTGAATTATATTTGCAACTGCAGCCAGCACCATATGCTATTAGACTAATATGTGTTAGACACTAGAACTCGACTTCCAGGAGACTAATATATGAAGCAGATTTCTCCTTAGACTTGCATCATCAGTGAAATACTACATACTCCATTCAGTTAGTAATTTAGAGCAGAGACCTGCTTATTTTAAGAAATCCTGGCCTAAAAACTTAAGTAGCTGGTATGAAATCATCAGTGATGCAGACAGATAGTTCTGTGTGCCTCCGCAATAGCAGATCCCAGGTATTCTTTGTATCTTAGTATAGGTCCAAAAACCTCACATCTTCTGGACAGATCACTAGGTAAAAGCAAACATAATATAGCACAGCCCACCACATAATTTCCTCTGTTTAATACTCTTTAAAATTATATGGCCTCCTTCAGGTTACTCTACATACGGATAAGCAGCCAACAATACTGAAAGGAAGCATAATTATAGTGAACAACGTGCCTGTGCCCACACTCAAGTCTTTTACTCACCTTGTAAGACAGAGATATCTTCTCTGCCTTGTTTTGCAGCATTGCCTTTGAGTGGCCCAAAGACTTCAAGGACAAAATAGTGCTTTATAAAATCATCGCAGATAGATGGGTTTAAAATATGCCAAATAAGAAAAAATGTAAATTCTATCATTGCCTAATTCAAACTCAGTAAAATTCACTAGTGGAGGGAAAGTTTCTTTTCCCTTGTCCCTGTACAGAGCAGTCATAAAAATTAACAGCAGATGGTATGTGAACTATTAGTCACTTGGATAGTCATTCAAAGTCTATTTTAATTCTTTCACATGTTATTTTCATTCTTTTTCCTTCCAATAACCGTTAAATCTTTCGTAGTTATTTCAGCATTTCCTGTTCCAGCTAATAACCAGAAATGAACATATAACTGTGCTCCTGGATTTTAAAGAAGTTTTGCTTCAAATTTCATGCTACGAATACCATAATATAGCCAAGGAGGGAAAGGGGGAAAATGACATTTTACATAGGGCAGAGAAATAACGTAGAATTGATTTTATATGTTTGAAGCTATAGGCTTGAGATGGTATCCTACAGGCAATGGGATTCATATCTCCTAACCACTAGATTGTCTAGTGATTACACCCTAACAAACTGCCTCAGTAGTTTCTGTTTACTCCAGGTTTTGGATTAACTGATCCACATTAGAAAAATATCCCCCTAAGGTTACATCTATTTTCAGCTTGTCAAACATTGTTCTGCCTTTGCGCACTGTCTTGCAGACATACTCTCCTCACCCCTTCAACACTTTACACAGGACCTGTACATCCCAATTTATTCTAGTACTGTGTTATGTTAAGACATCTTGTTTTCAGCATCAGCATCAGCAATGATAGCTCCAAGCAGAAAATGATTTAAAGGCTGCTCTTGAGCAGAACAGAAGTTGCACAAATTAATTTTTGTGAATTTCAGAAAAATGTATTATTTACAAAAGTAGTTTTCAACAGTTGAATCAAGTAAAAGTTACAAAAATGAGTCATTAATTGCTCATTTTACAAAAAACTTAACTCTTGCACTGATCAGTATATTTTAAACATGTACACTCTAAAGTTGAATAAATCTTAATCTATTCTGCCCCAAGCTGTCCTTTTCCACCTTGCTTTTCTCCTTTCTAGCTTACTTGTTCTTACTTCTGAAAACCGAACTGAAAAGATTTGCTTTCCATACATATTTTTCTAAAAAAAATTAAAAAGTCATTCCAATTCTACCTAGTTTGTTACAGTCATACAAAAAATCTTTTTGTGCTGGCCTTTGAGCTTTAGTGATGACTATATTTGTTCCATTCTTATTGTGCCACATTAAAAGCCACAACAATTGATAGCGTATGCTTGCTTGTGGAATGAACAAAAGATTGGGAACCAACATCGACAAAGAGCTTCCTGTAAGAAATTAGCTTGATATGGCCTAGTTCAAGAAGGACTGAAAATTGCTGAGTAAGTATCAGTCAGAATTATCACGGTTTGAGATTTTTGAAAGGCTAGACAATATGGACTGAGGGCAGTTCCTGTTTCCTGACTGTTCTGCCAGTAGCGTAAGATGAGATACCAAAGATTCGCTCTAACACTACCCTAGGATACTTGACACAAGTGGAGTATCGGCATGGGAGAGAACGTGAAGTAGCTCTTTGCTTTCCTGGGGTCCATAGGTGAGCTGATGAAGAAACACATTTTGTAGTTTAAACTAAATATTGATTTCTTCTCCTGTAAGTACTTTGCTAATCAAAGCCAGAATCCATTTGCTTTTCAGACCAAAAATATGGTTGAAAATATTGGAAGTTATCAAAATTCCCAGAAGACAACAGTGGAAAACTGTGAAGCTGCAAGTAGCTTGTGGAGTCACAAAGACTTTACATCTCATTTGACATCAAAGGACATCAAGAATTCCAAGACACCTATAAGTGTAGGCAATGTGTCTGTTTTTTTTTCCTTGAAGAATTGATGAGATTTGGTCATGACTTGCTTAAGCAAAAGGAAAAAGGGGAAGTCTTAGAAAATTTCTAGGTTTACTTCTCTTGTATGCACAAAAGGAAGATGTCTTAAGAAAAACAATAATTCTTCTATGTAAAATCACAATGGAAATTAAAATTTCAGAAATATACCGAAATGAAAAATACCTTTCTGTTTCAGAACACTGAAAATAAAGTTCCTTTACACTGAAAAAAAGTTCCAAATGCAATTACTTGTGTTTTAAGGAAACAAAAGCAAATAACTATTTCCATACAGTCTACAAGTGTCATGACCCCGGAAGCTATTAAAGAAAGCAGAACACCTATACAATGCTGAAAGAAATTCCATGATCAGTTGAAATTTGAACAGTTTCTCTATGCAAATCTAGACATCTCATCTATCTCAGGCAATACTTTCACACAGAAAGTAGAAAGACAGCACTAGGAAGATGGAATTAAATCTGGACATGGAAAAGAAAATTAAAGATGCAAAATAAGCTAATGGAGAAATTGTGATTTTATCTCTTCTTTCTGTAAAATGCTTGGTTCTACCAGATGATAACTTGCCCAAACACAACTTCTATGACTTTTGTCATACCACATTTGTTCAGCGGCACCCTCCATCTGTAAAAAAGTGACAAACAGGAAGTGCTTGTAGTGGCAATGACTTGTATTTGCAAGGTAAAAACACAGCCCCATTGAAATAAATGACAAAACTCCCAATAAATTTAAAAGGGCAAGTCTTCATCGAAAAAGTTACTGTTTCTCAGTATTCAGCTGTGGTTAAATTAATGGCTTGATCCTGCAAATTTTGAAGTGGATGAGCAATTACGCTCGCTGCAAGATCTCTCACAGCTAAGTAACAGTCCCATTTGTAGTGTAGGCAAATGGCAGCTTGGGGTAACGTTACTATGGTAGCAGACCATCCTATGGCTCTGTATTACTTGCGAATTCTGCAATCTTGCTGCACTGACTGGCATTTGACCTGAAAGAATAGGCAACCCCAGAGGGATCTTGCATAAGAGCAATGTTATTGTGTGCACGAAATGCAATGGAGGAGAGAAATCTTTGCCTGCATTCACAGCTTTCAATTACTTCACCAGGACTGAGAGTTAATTAGGATATCTGCCAAGTGTCCAACCGAAGGCAAAATTCAAATTTAGACTCCTGTGAAACTTTTGGATGGCCCACACTCTGGCAAATGTTAGGTACTCTTTAATTAGCCCATGTTAGACATAGCTCATTAAATTATTGCTGTCTACAGCGCACTGGCCTTTAACATCTATGTAATGTGAATACTTTGGGTTTGTTTTCCTTATTCCAGCCCTATAGCGAATCATCTCTTTTACTCACAAGACATGACTAAGATAAAATTTACTGCTCACATAATTTATCAGTAAATTGGACTCTAGACCAATCTTGATTTGAGTGATATATAATTAATTTCTGCACAATTTTGAAGACTCCAAAGGTAAAAAATTGTACTTATACAGATATAAGATGCATTAAAGAGGGAGTTTATATGAGGTCTAATTTTCTTCCAATGTTACTTTATGTACTGATGACTACATTGTACATTATTAAATTAAATTAAAGAAAATAATTTATTAACAAGCAAGTAAAAACTACTCTTAGAAGCCAAGAAATTCAAACTCTAGCTTTAAGAGGTGACGTTATTTCTTTAAAGAGATTTGTGCCTTGGTCTCCTGACCACCCTGGTCGCATTCCACCGAAGGTTTTCCAGCTTCTCTACATACATCTCCAACAGCTGTATCTCCACGGCTGTATTCTGGCTGAGACTTCAGTGCCACCACCCAGAGGAGGGTAACTACTTGCTTTACTCTGCTGGTCATGATCCTCCTAACATAATTCAATATATGGTTTTCTTTATTCACAGTGGAAGTTCAGTTTGTAGTTCTTTATGTTAGGAAAGAATGCATTTCATGATGGCTGCTTCAGTAAAGTCTTCATAGTTACCAAGTTACATAGTATAAAACCTTTTTCATACTTCCTTTTCATTGATTTATGATTTTTTTTTGGTTATTTTCAGTATTAGAGGTGACCTAGAAACATAAGTATTGGTAATGATCATGCCACTCTGGCACAGAACCACTGTTGTGTACCGGAAGCCTGCTTCAACACACTCTGCACAAAAACTGAATAAAAAATATTCTCTATAAATTAATTTTTCAAACCTCACGATTCTACTTCATAGTAGTAATCTTTTACTTTAAATTATTTTGGACCTCGGATAAGTCTATCTGGGATAGTTAATGTGAAACCATGAAAAATTGCAGGAGTTTCCACATCTGGAAGACTCACACAGTCATTTGATATTCGTTGCTGCACAAAACACAATTGTATTGCACTGCCTTGTTAACAACTTTCTTTTTTTTAATCTTAATGCCCAACTTGAAGCTTCCAAGACACAATTTGTGTCCTTTGTCCCTTGCTGCGGAGGGGTTGGGGTAAGTTTTCCTCTGTCTACTTTCTAACTATCCTTCAGACTGTAGGTTGCTATTACATCATACCTTAACTTTAAAAAGCTATCCAGATGAGGTCTAACGAGCACTCAGCAGAGGGGAACAGTCATTTCGCTAGATCTGCTGGCCACTTTTGTTCATAAACTCAGGATGCAGTTGGCCTTCTTTGCTGCCAGAGCAGGCTGTAGCTTCATGCACAACTTGCTGCCCATTGCATCTCCACGGCCCTTCCCACACAGCTACTCCCCCACCCTGTGTCCTGCCAGGAAGCTGGTCCATTGCAGGGACAGGACTTGATACTCGTCCTTGTTGAATTTCACAAGGTTCCTACTGGCCTTGTACCCCCTGTACTCCATTACCTCTTCCAGGTCTCTGACAAAAAATGTTAAACTGGGCAGGTCTCAGCACAGACCCCTGTGGCACTCCATTATTTACTAACCTTCAATTACAATACAAACTGTTAATTAACTATGACCGCCTGAGCTCACCCATCTAATCTGTTGCAAACCCTGCAGTTTCACATGCATCCAGAGCACAGTGTCCTTATTTGAATAGAAGAAAATTTTCTCAAGCATTGCCAAAAACCATGATAAAGTTGAAGGTAAATGACGATCTGCACCCTCTTCTCACCTACAAATCTAGTCATTTTGTCACAGAAGGTAATCAAGTTGGTCCTGAAAGATTGGACTGATCCGGAGTCAATCCATGCTGCCCATTCTCAATTACCTTCTTCTCACTGCTTATGCCCAAATGCATTTTCTAAGAGGATTCACTGATTGTAATTTAATGGACTTAGATCCTGTAACATTATCTTCAACATAAGCTCTTTCCTTTATAAATAGCTTATACTGTGAGTTCATTGGTTGATTGTTCCACTAGGAGTCCATTGACTTCAGTGAAGTTACTCTTCATGCAGGAAAAAAAAATTAATAATGGAGTAGTGCAATACTGGATCAGGTTGCCCACAAAGGCTATGACATCCAAACATTTAATTCTTAGCCACTTACAGATTTATTCCTTTGGAAAAGTGTTCTTAGGGTTCTTTGTGGTAAGCACAATAAAAATAACTTCAGTTACTTTTAAGTCTGCAAGATTCCCTTTTACGCATAGAAAACTTCAATGTTAAACAATCATTTGGTAGAAACATAATTTGCAATTATAATTTGTCCCCATGTTGCAGTACAAGATTGCACTTAAGAAGACAAATAGAACAGAATGATCTCTAAATTTTCCTCCTCGTTATGAATGATCAGATACTGGAAAGACACTACGCCTGATATAAATATGTGAAATGGGATCTTCCACTAGTGAATTTAAGTAAGCTTGGTTTAATAAGAAGCAAGCTGAAAAAGTCTTTGTGATCATGGAAGATCTCAAGTCCTGCTGTGAGAGAGAAAATGGCAAAGATTCCAAAAAATAGTAACTTCTTGAGAGTTATTATTGACGACCTTGAGTCCTGAATGGATAAGAAACAATTCATACAAAACCAAGCTCATTTCACACTTGTTTATATGTCTGCCTTTCTTTAGCTTTTTACTTCCTCAAATGAAGTTAAATAAAACATGCTACAAGAGCATTTATATTAACAAAAAATAATTATAGTTTCTAAAACATTTTTTAATTGAGGTAATTGACCTGCTACTAACTGTGATTCTGCTAATATTTTCCTCAAAATATTTTGTTACTCCATTATGAGCATTTTTTGGTTCAACAAACATGTCAAAAACATAAAGCAGTGTTATTTTATAAATATTGTAGCCTGCAGCCTGATAAAATAAATGTAACATTTTGTATTGCTCGATTTTAAATTTCTTCTGTACTATATTATTTCCTATTTATTACTCTTCCCTTGCTTCATCGCACCATTTTGAAAGCTCTAGTCACCTCAAAATGAAATAAAAGTTCTCCTCCTCTGTACTTTAATGGCCTTAGATGCAGTACTGTCAGTTTTAACATAATTTTTTACTTTTATGCAACAAAGCCAACACTTGCAGTGACAATTCTCGAGTTGTTTGTACTCCTAGAACTCTACTGACTGCAGGGAATTAATTCTTTATTTACAGAAGTGTAAATGTTAGAATCGCAATATGCACTAAAGTGTTACTCTGTTGACTCAAGCACTAAGGTTTCTTCTGCAATGGGACAACCAGGAGCACAACACTGCAGAACACAGGAAAAATGCTATATGAATGCACTGTGTATGCTGTGTTTTGAAGTTTATAGCTTTACTTCTCAAGGTGAGACTTTTCTATGGCTGTTTTGCCCATCAGTCACTGGCCTGGAGTGTTATCATAATTAATACAATTATTAATATTATTCAGACTGTGCAATGGACCTAAACTACTATCACAACACTTTGTTTACACAGTGTTATAAAGTTAATCATTAATATAACAGCTTATCTCACCTTTGTTACTGAAGTAAGAACAGTGAAATATTGGTTTATCCCTTTTTTATTGAAAATTGAAGATGAGAAATTCTTATCCCCTTCCTTTGCAAAAGGATATTCTGATAATTTTCCTTTCAAAGAGTATTCTCTGAGGCTTGTGTACATCAATTTAAAGAACTTCACTTTGGACAAACAGTCCACAACTGTTTTCCAAAATAGACTTAAAAAAAAATAACGTTTTCTTTACAGGTTAGAATGAGATATCCATATGTTCTAGCTAAAACAAGTAATTATTTTTTTTTCTGTTTGTAAAAGGAAATCCCAATAACACCTTGTGAACATGCATGGCACAGCTTTGTTATTGACAAAACCATCTGACTTAATTCTCTGTTCCAAATATCCTGTGTGAAGACTGAGCTGTCGTACAATTAGAACTCTAGCTTGACTGAAAGTTAGGGAAGGGAGGTTTGCTACCTCTATCCAGGGAGTCAGGGTTTCATTATTAGAAAATAAGTAAAAATTATTAAATGAAGAAGAATTAAAAGAATACAAAAGGCTGTAAAGCATAAGGAGGTAGAAGGCCTCATGTCTCCAAGTTTTCATATACCTGCAGATGCATCATATGATGCAAGAGAGCGTGCCATGGTCTTTAAGTTTGCCATGTGCCATTTTTTCTCTTCTTCTGCCTTAGATATCATTAATCTTGGGCCTCAAGAAAACTACTTATTTTCTCCTTACTTTTTCCTATGTCTGGCACAATTGCACTGTAGCAGCTTTTGGAGAAAAAAAAATCAGTGTGTACTTTTGTAAATGCCAAATACATAAGATATCAGAAAGTCTGTATTTATAACAGGGTAGCTTCTAGGCATTGCAGTAGACAAGGAGCACCCTCCATGCTGTGTATATACATAACCTGTTACGGAATCTTCCAGAGAGTTTTCAATTTAAATGAACAAGAGAGAGAAGGAAGTGGAGAGAAAAGTGAATTACACAGAAGACAACTTGTCCAGGGTCACACCACAGCTGTTTAAAGCCACTGTGTTGACACAACGGAGTCACTACTGGCAGCACTACTGACAATTTCCATATTTTTTAAGCTTTAGTCTATAGCTCTGTCCTTCAGAGGATGCTGCTAATCATCTTTCAAATACATTGAAAGCAGCAACTTAGGGTTGGTTAGTCACTGGAGGATAAGACAAGAGGTCTCCTGCAATTTAAATATTATTACTCCAGTCTGAAAAGTTACAAAACAAACAGGAGAAACAGAAGTAGCTGGATGTTAAATGTAAAAGAAAAGTATAAACCTTCTCAGTATACTCGGATTTACAAATTAATTCATTCCAAGCAATAATAAGAGTCTCTGGGAGTCGATGCCAACATTACTAAAGTCTCATTAATGGCCTTCTTATTCCTTATTACATCTTCATTCACAAGTCCTCTGAAAAAAAGCGCAAAATAATGGAAAAGGTAAGAATAAAGAAGAAGCAGCAGAAATGTTCCTATTGCCCACACCTAATGGTAAAAACAGTAAAATATGCAAAACATCTCAATATGCTGCAAGGAAGCTGATGGCAACTGCAACATGAAAGCAAGCTGCAGGAATGTATTAAATGACTTATTGTCCCATTACTGTAATCATCAACTGAGAGATTCAGAACCCTGACAAGGCAGTTTTATATAGATTATAATTTCTGGCAAAACACTGTTGCAAAAACATGTTGAAATAACCACGATAATATGATATAAAATTGAGGACAATTAATCAGGGGAGAGAAACTAGAAATTCTTTGCTACAACAATAAAAAAAGTTACTTCAGAATAATTGCTTGTAACATATTCTATTATTTATCTAAAGAAGAAGTGGAAGTGTGGATTATAAAACACAATTTATTCCCTAAAGTCTATATAAGTACGAGGAAACAACATTGTCAGCTCAGTGCTTTTAGATAACACCATGTAACGCACACAAGAGAAGCATTAATAGCTTGAGAATGAGAAAAGAATTTTATCTGCTGTCTAGAAAAATTATGGCAAACAAAGATTCATATACCTAACAGCATCAATTGCTTTAAGAATAGGTTTTTCTGTTACAGATTGACAGAATGAGCAGGGAGGGAAAACCATTTTATGGAAGGTGGCAGATAAGGATCATGGATGTGTGCTGGTTTGAGATGAAGAATCCAAATTCTTAATGAAAGTGTCCTGTCTGATACAATTAATTCCCAACAAAAGTTGTATATGCCTTGGAATACCCAAATCATTAATATTATCACTTCCGTTTCTGAGAAAGCTTCAGCAATCCCATCTTTTTATCTGAGTTCAAATATACCATGTTTCTTTTCTGCATACATCGAGAAATGCAACTTTACATGAGAAGAGAAAGTAATACATTATAAAGGAAATTTATGTTCATAATTATTTACATTTCCCTAGGCTACTGAAACTGCAATTTATGCCAACTGCTGTATATGTCTTTCAGAATGAATTAGCAGTCACCAATGTCCTTTCATATAAAAAGTTGCAATTGTAAATCATAGATAATCCAGATGTTCCAGTCAACAACAGTTATTTTCTAAGACAGCCTTTTTCCTTGTGAGAACCACAGCCCTGAATGAATAAATCCAAGCACCCAGAGAATGCAATGCAGATGTAGAGGTAACCATTTCAACAACATAATAGAGTAAGGTACTGGACAATTACTATTGAAAAGGAGTTCATTTCAAACATTTTATGCTGAGAGTATGGGAAAAAAAGTCAAGGTCAGCAATTAATAAGACAGGGCTGGCAGTCAAATGTGCCTCCTGCCAAATATAACTTCTAGTTTGACACTTGTTCTTCAACCATAACCCATAAGGAAATGAAGCATTATGAATTTTAGGTGGTTATCTTCCCCTTTGGGACTGGTAATGAGGTACTCTTAATGTATATGGCTGGTCATTAGTTTCTTACCAATACCCCAAGAACATAGTAGATAGAGGAACCACACATCCCAAAGCTCCTACCATATAAGCCCACTACTGAATGCCTGTATTTCCTCTCCTTCATTTTCCATTCCTCATCAATCTTCACCACTTTCCTCTGCCTTAGGAGAAATGACTTTCGGATGCGTATGGGTAGATCCAAATCAATCTTTCCACATTTTCATCAGGCTGGAGTAGAACCAGGTACAGTTCTGAGGATGTCTATCCATCTTGGAGAAACAAGTTAAAAACAATCTGCCTTCCCTTTCAGTAGAGCTTATTCGCCAGCTATAAAGACAAACTATCATGGCTACATAACTTCCAACTTGGGTCTGATTTGCATGTAGCCTGTTCAGACCACAGACAGAAAAGTCCATCTTTGCACTTACTCCCATAGACCTGCCCTTAGGTTCATCTCTCCTATGCTTATCTGTTAATATATTTCACATAACTGCAACAGCTCAGGGCACGATACATGTTAGAAAATAATGTAGTTTAAAGATATGCATGTAAATAGTAGAAACAAGAGATTCCAGTTTCAAAATCTGACAGTGACATCCAGTGCAGATCTCTTTAGCCTGTCATCCAGTCTCAGTACAGACAGAGATCCAACTTTAAACATGAAGCAGCAACAAAGGAGTGTCTTGAAAAAACGTCTCTTAAGCTGGTAAAAGGCACAGTGCTCAAGCCTAAGCTAATGCTAACTACAGAGCTTCTCAATAGCTCAAGAATTTACAACAGCAGAAAATTTAGTCCACTTACAGCTCTACATAAATACTAGAAATCATCAAACCATTACTTGTTATTTATATTTCTTTGAATGTGGAGAGGTTTGTCACCTGTCAGTGTGAAAAACAAGGTACTTCTAACAACAACCATGATACTGAATGTCTCAAAATCTTTAATTAGAACAACACAAAACAAATCTAACTACAGTAACTTTCATGTATGGCATAATATCCTTTATTATTTGTGCTACTCTGTTCCATTAAATGGTGATTTCAACACTGTAATATTGTTCCTACCATCTATAGAGCAATGCCATGTAAAAGATACTAAATGCTGTCCAAGAATTGCTTGTATATGTCATCTTCTCAGTAGTGAATAATTAGTGCAGTACATCTTTATTAAGATAACATCTTAAGCATCACTTATAAGGAAATATTGATTTTGCTTCTTAATCCTATGGCCATATGTAAAAGCTGTATCTTCCAAACAGAAATTAAAACACCTGTTTTATCTTTATCCTCTTTATACAACAGCCTAATGACTTGTTTGCATTGTTCCCTAGTGCTGTACAATGTCTTGATTATTTCAATGACTTTTCCACAATAATCAACACTCCTTCCCTCATCAGTGTTCTGGATGATTGGTTTCTTTTTCCCAGACTAATTATTTTACATATTTCCATACCAACCGTATTTACCATCTGTTGACCCAATTACCTAAATGATCCAAATCCTTTTCAGTCTGGTTTCAGTTTCCCATTATTTGCTTTAAGTTCAATTTCAGTAACATCCATAAAACATAAGGGCTTGTTTTCCATTCTATATCTGTGTATCACTAGATCTTAAGACTGCAATCTAGAGGGTTAGATGCCACTGAAGAATATTCTGAATCTGATGCACTGGAAAATTATTTCTTCAAATGCTATAAAAGATAATACTTACCAATTTATATATATGAAACTTCCAGCTTATTTGCAAGTTTAGGTTCAAATATTCATTCTTCTGCTCAGCCTATCCCTTGCTTTTAAGGCATTCAGAGAAATTTTTGAAGTATGTAGCTATCATTGCAGACATAAATCCTTTGCTTCTCAGCTTTGCCAGATTTGTCTAACGCTAGCTAACTAATAACTACTAACTAACATGAAGGCCAACACACAACTGGCTGGTGATGTCCTCTTGACAACATGAGTGACGTTATTGATTCACTGCAAGGACCTTTCTACAGATGAAAGTGGGTTTTCCAAAGTATATCATACCTTTCATGGGAGAATGGCTGTGATACCAGCTCAAGGTGCTACTGGAAACTTCAGTAAGCGGCAGTTGCTTTGAATTTTACAAGAGAAGACACTAACACAGTTTCTTTCTGAGAAGGAACAGGATGGAGGAAGATTTCTAGGAGATGGTAAAAAGCTTTTTCTCACTGTGATTTTTAAATAAGTGGGAGAAATCTGAAGGGAATGGTGTATGCACAGAGAGAGTTAAAATGCTGGAGGGTTTTTAGAGCAAGAGATTTGCAGTTTGCTCTAATTGCCTGCTTATTCCTTCATTATGGTTGAAGGGTTCTGGTAATTCACCATTATTAAATATTCAAGGAGTGGTCCAGAGGAAGCATTCTTTGGAGACTGGTCTCATCACTCCAGTGTCAGTTGAAAATTCTGCTTTGTGCCAGTTCATATGTGCAAATAAAGCCTTGCTTTTCCCTTTTTATTGACTTTCTTTATTAAAAAAACTTCAAGCATTGTGGTAAGGTGAGATTATTTAGGAAATCAACGCTCGTGCATCTTTCATGGAACTTTCCTCATGCTACTAGTGTGTTTACTTTTTGGAAGCACAGAGTAAAAATGGTCCTCCCTCTGAGTAGAGCCTTTGTATGTCCAGACTCCCTCAACCCTCATCATGCTGATACTCTTCCCTACCTGCATTTTTTTCAGCAACAGACCTTATAGCTTGTAAAGTTTCTTCTTTTACTTGCCTGTCAAAGTGGACAGACACAAGACACAATCATAAGTAGTACAGTAATTTCAAGTCACTTGAAGAATAAATTGTCAGCTATGCTAGGGAAATATTGCATTACTGAAAAGCCTCCATCAATACCAGGACGCTGTCAGTACAGGGAGCATTTACACAGGTAGCAAGAGAGCACCTTTTTCCAAACAAAGAGGCATAAAATACCTTCTTCTACTGGGTAGGGAGAAACAGCATCTACAAAAACACAAGAAGAGAGCTTGGCCATAACGTGACACACAAGCATAGAGGTTAGTGATGTTTCTAGGTAAGTTTTTCACTGAGGTCTGAATTCTGTTGTAGGAATAAGAGCAAAAGTTCTTCAAATGGTGCAGAGGGATCACAGTTGTTATATCGTAGAAACTGGTTGTCACCAGTAAGCACCTTTTAGGAAGGCTTGACAGCTACTCCGATATTATGTTTGCACTTCAAAGTTCAGCTCAGTATATAAGTGTTCACTTAAGTTTACCAGTTTATATTTTTCAAATTCAAATATTGTGGGTTGCTACACAGAAAATTACAAAGCAATTACACGTCGAGAGTCAAAGCCGCAATGGCTTGTGTCTTTGATTCTGTTGTGGTTTGATCAAAAAGAATGATATTTACTTTATCTTTCATCTGAAGTCCAATTCTGTTTTCATTTATATTTTGATAACCTAAGGCACAATCCGAAGATTGTCCCAAAACCGTGAACTGATCATACACAAGCTAAAAAACCAAACCCTTAACCTGATTCAGTCTCTGGAATCAGTATTATAAGTGGTAATGTATAATTCTGGGGATTACTCACTCCCTTTGTTTTCATCTTTGAAAATTTTAGATGCTAGGAAAATTTTCTGTCTTTTTATTACAGCTCTATCAGAGCTTGATACATCTTTATTTTAGAATTCCTGATAGAAATGGGGATAATTTAGGTTTGCTCTCTAATCCTATAAACAAGGTTCTTTCCTCATTGAACCACTGAATAAGAAAATTCCAAACCAATCTAGGCAAGGATTTTCTGAAAATGCTATATCTAGCAAAAAAAAATCAGTTTATTTAGACTCAAGTTGGTTGCAAATTTATCTGAAATTTGCCAAAGACTTTTAACTAAGTGAAAAGAGTGCCAAATACTAATTTTCATAAAACTAGGGTTTATTGGCCTGAGTACATCAATACACAGATGATTAATTTCTTCTCTGACTGAAGAAGGTCAAAACACAAATCTTCACCTCATTGGAAAGTATCCTGATTAGCAGCCTGCAACCGTATTTGGGTTTTTTTCTATACATTGCATAACTGATTAAATGAAGGTGATAATTCACATCCTCAATAAGCATCCTATCCATTGTTGATGGTGGGGTATCTGGTTTTTGTGTTGTTTCTTTTCTATGGTGGATCTTTCTTCACACTAGCCTTGAAATATTAAACTTGTAACTGAAACAGAGAGGGAGAGAGTGAGGGAGTGATTCCCTGGACTGGTAGTTTCAAAAATCGTTCAGGAGAATTTCACGGTTCTAGAATTTGCACTCCCGAACATTAACTTATTTACATAACATCAAAGTGTCAACAGGAGAGACTGAGGATCCATCTTTACCTTCCTCTGAAACTAAATAACCTCAGCTATGCAACTACAGTGAGTTGGTAGACAAAATGGATTCAATTACCTTCTGACAGGGAAGGATTTGGACCCATATCTTCTGTATGTTTTATATCTGATCTACTGCACAGAGGGAGAACATTTTTTTTCAGTAGTTTTGCCAAAAAGTAATCTAGAAGGCTCATAGAGTGTATGGATGATAACTCCCTAACACAACCGGTGAGTGAACGGACTAGAGAAAGTGTGCAACTGGACCTCCTGTTTGTGAATAGAGCAGGCCTTGTGGGAGAGGTGACAGCTGGAGGACACCTGGGACACAGCGATCATGAGACGATACAATTCTCGCTCCTTGGGGCAGTGAGGAGAGGGGTCGGCAAAACTGCCACCCTGGACTTCCAAAGGGCAGACTTTGAACTCTCAGAAGGCTGCTTGATAAAGTCCACTGGGAGGTGGCTCTTAAGGACAAAGGGGTGCAAGAGGGCTGGACGTTCCTCAAGAAGGAAATCCTGGCGGCACAAGAGCAGGCCATCCCCGTGTGCCGTAAAATGAGTCGGTGGGGAAGAAAACCAGGTTGGCTGAGTAGGGAGCTTAGTATTGATCTCAGGAAAAAGAAGAAAGTAGCTGAGCTCTGGAAGAGGGGGCAGGTGTCCCAGGAGGATTACAAAGGTGAGGTGAGATCATGTAGGGAAAAAATCAGAAGGGCTTTAGCCCAACTACAACTTCAACTGGCCAGTTCAGTCAAGGACAATACAAAGAACTTCTTTAAATATATCAGCGGCAACAGGAGGACAAAGGAGACCCTCCCTCCCTTGCTGGGTGCAGAAGGGACAGTAGCGATGAGGGATGAGGACAAGGCAGAGGTGCTCAATGCCTTCTTTGCCTTGATCTTTAACCCCAAGGAGGAAAGTGCAAGGGATACTCAGCCCCCGCAGCCAGGAGATGGTGGGAATGAAGCTCCAGCTGTTCAGGAAGACTTGGTTAGAGACCTGCTTGGCCAACTAGACGTACACAAATCCATGGAGTCAGATGGGATCCATCCAAGGGTTTTAAGGGAACTGGCAGAGGTTCTCACCAAACCCCTTTCCCTCATCTACCGGCAGTCCTGGCTGACTGGGGAAGTGCTGCTTGACTGGAGGTTGGGAAATGTTATGCCAATTTACAAGAAGGGTCGGAGGGAAGATCTGGAGAACTACAGGCCTGTCAGTCTGACCTTGGTACCAGGGAAGGTCATGGAGCAGATCATCTTGAGTGCTGTCATATGTGGGACAACCGGGTGATCAGGCCCAGCCAACATGGGTTCACCAAAGGCAGGTCCTGCCAGACCAACCTGACCTCCTTCTACAACAAGGTCACCCGTTTAATGGACGAGGGAAAGGCTGTGGCTGTGGTGTACCTGGACTTCAGTAAAGCCTTTGACACCATTTCTCACAGTACCCTGCTGGAGAATCTGGCTGCCATCAGCATGGACAGGCACACCCTCTGCTGGGTTAAAACCTGTTTGGATGGCCGGGCCCAAAGGGTTGTGGTAAATGGAATGAAATCCAGTTGGAAACCGGTTACACATGGTGTTCCCCAAGGTTCAGTGCTGGGTCCAGTCCTGTTTAACATCTTTACCAATGATCTCGATGAAGGGATTGAGTGCACCCTTAGCAAGTTTGCAGATGACACCAAGCTGGGTACAGGTGTGGATCTGCTTGAAGGAAGGGAGGCTCTGCAGAGGGATCTGGACAGGCTGCATCGATGGGCTGAGACCAACTGGATGAGGCTCAACAAGGCCAAGTGCAGAGTCCTCCATTTGGGTCACAAAAACCCCATGCAGTGTTACAGACTTGGGGAAGAGTGGCTGGAGAGCTGCCTGGCAGAGAAGGACCTGGGGGTGTTGGTTGACAGCTGGCTGAACATGAGCCAGCAGTGGCCCAGGTGGCCAAGAGGGCCAATGGCATCTTGGCCTGTATCAGTCACAGTGTGGCCAGCAGGAGCAGGGAGGTGATTGTGCCCCTGTGCTCAGCACTGGTGAGGCTGCACCTCGAGGGCTGGGTTCAGTTTTGGGCCCCTCACTACAAGAAGGACATTGAGGGGCTGGAGCGCGTCCAGAGAAGGGCAACGAGGCTGGTGAGGGGGCTGGAGAATAAGCCGTATGAGGAGAGACTGAGGGAGCTGGGGTTGTTTAGCTTGGAGAAGAGGAGGCTGAGAGGAGACCTCATCACTGTCTACAACTGCCTGAGAGGAGGTTGTGACGGGGTGGGTGCTGGGCTCTTCTCACAAGTGACAAGCAACAGGACAAGAGGAAATGGCTGCAAGTTGTGCCAGGAGAGGTTTAGACTGGGTATTAGGAAGAATTTCTTTACTGAAAGAGTGCTCAGGGATTGGAACAGGCTGCCCAGGGAGGTGGTGGAGTCACCGTCTCTGGAGGTGTTTAAAGGACGGGTAGATGAGTTTCTTAGGGACATGGCTTAGTAAGGAGACAGGCATGGTTGGACTCAGTGATCTCAGAGGTCTCTTCCAACCTCGTGATTCTATGATTCTATGAAAATTTACTTTTTGTATATGAAAGTCAGAATTTTCTTAAAAACCAAAACACAACAAAGCAAAACAAACAGCCAGGCTGTATCAGATCATCCACTCACTGATAGCAAACAGAACTGGACAGCCTAAAAAAAGACCAAAAGATCAAGGCAAGCATACACTAATATTTTAGCAGAATACTTTCTCATTTTCTAACAGTCTGTAACCTAGGGACCTCTTGAGCTTCTGATGGCATCTTTGTATAAAATTGTCCCCAGTGTAATGTTTCCTGCCATGAGTTTGTCCTAACACTTTTTAAATCCATGTAAATTTGCAGTAGCTGTGAAATCCAGTGCAGTAAATTTCTCAGCTTAATTACATGAGGTCTGAGGACGTACATCCCATTGCTCATTCAGATCTATCACCAGATAATATAATCTGATAGCCTGTTCTTATGGGGGAGAAGGAGCGAGAAGAGAGAAAGAGAATAATCGTGTTACCCTATTTTCCCTGACACCTGAGATTTTGTAGTCTTCTCTCTTATACCCTCTCAGCTGCCTTAATCCCATACTGAAGCCTTACTTTATATATTAATTCTGTATGCACAAACAGATCCCTATCAACCAACTCTGTCACCTTTCTCTGGATCTGTCCTGAATCCACTGCCTCTTTCCTGAGATGGAAGTGAACCAAATTGCATGCAGCATTCACGTACAGCATGGATTGGTATACACATACACCACAGATTTATGGAAGAGCATAGTAATGGCTGCTTTGAAGTCTAGCCCTTTCTCAGTTCCTAAAATTTCATTCGTTTCTGATCTGAAAGAATGCTGAGTTGAGAACAACCATAACCTCAGATATGAGAACTGAATGTTAACAATTGGCTCATGGCCAAGTACACTGCATGTACCTACACTACTTTGCATTTATATTCAGAGTTACTTAACTTTTCAGAGTCAGCCCTCACCTACGTTACTGTATACTGTCAGCAGCTTCTGTCTCCTCATTCTTCACACTCTTTCACAATCTCGTTGGTGACTTCCCAAAAGAAGTCTCTAAAACTGTGACCTACTTTTTAGGCAGGTTTTTACAGTTGTGAGAAACTATCCCCTTCTTCCTCAACAGTTTTGGTTTTCCCTTGGTGCTGTTTTGGCACTTCTTATGTTATCCTGTGGTTTCTTTTTGATATCTAAGCGTTTCTGAGTGTTTGGTGCTGATTAATTTTGTCTATTTTTTCCATAGATCTCTTTGGCAACTGATCCTTTAGAGTTCTTTTGCTATGGTTTTATCTTCTCTTAACAGTCCTTTCACACATTCCTGATCTATTTGTCCTCTGCATTCTATGGCAGAATTTCTGCTTCTGTTGTGTTTGTGAGTAGATGTATTATTTTCTCAATATATTTTCAAAAATCTTTGCAGCCTGAAACATCCTGTTTCTACACAATAAAATCTACCAGAGGTTAAGTTATTTTCAATTTTACTTTTATGGACATGACATTAAATTTCTGAGGGATGCCTTCTTTCTTCTGTTATCCTCCCTTATCCACCTTGTTTGACCATAGCAGCTTTTGATAGTCTTTCCATAGCCTTTATAATAGATGACATTGTCTCCAACGTGTGGTCTTTCAACAGTCACCATGCCACCTGCCAAGATTTCAGGCTTTCAACTGCCTTTTCTATATTCCTTTTCTAAGGTGCTCCCTCATTTTTCTTGGAGATCCTTTTTTGTCAGTAAGTGTATGCAAAGTGAACTCTGGTGTCTCTTGGTCCTGCAAGGGCATGTGGAAGGGCCACATGGTCAATGTTAAGGAGCACTTCCATGTCTACAGCACTTTGAATGGTGCTTGTGAACTCTTCAGGCCCAAGGCAAGGCTGATATTTCATCTCCTGGGTTTTCCTCCATGAATTAGTTGCTCATGGCAGTGCAGGGAAGCCTTACTGTTCCCATCCAGGTCTGAGATTTCAATCTGTGTTGTCTGTTGTTTCACTTAATTTAGGGATGTGTCTTAACTCTAGGCTTTCTCTAACATTCATACTAACATGACCTATTTTGTAACACCATGCTTCACAGGGTATAGGAAAGGCAGTGTCTCACTTTTCTCTGTCTGGTACTCCAGTATGTGCCCAACATATTATTTTCTAAGTTACATTTCAATAGGGGATTGTGGCAGTTTAAAAAAAGATAAGCTGAGTTCAGCCTTTTTTTCAAGTTTGCATCCAAGCAGAATCAACTATTCCCAAGCCCTAATTTCAGAAGTTTTCACATAAGAAATACTAAAACTAGCCCTCATTTTAGCGTTTTTCCAGCTGACCATTATTTATCACTCTAAGTTAAGTTTCAGTATATTTGCATATCTGCATTTAACAGCTTAAAAATGTAAATTAAAAGTTAATTACACTGAAATATGAGGGGAAATATAATCATTATCTCAACATTAATAGTGTCAAGGAAACGTATTTCAATACTTGAATTAAACTGCGTAGTTATTGAGATCTGTATTAAATTATATGGCTTACGCTAGCCATGCGGGCAAACTATTATAATTTATTCTTTCTGCCTTTACTATTTCTGAAAATATATAGTCCTCTGACATACTGTAATATCTAATTGATTTTTCTTTTTATTTTTTTATCTTTCTCTGTCTTTCTTGGCACTGAACGCTTACATCGTAACATTAGTAACTTACCACAGTAAGTTATTTTGACTTGATCTACCTCTGCTTTAGTGCAGACACAGCAGCCTTGGCTGGGACTATAATTTTGACAGGCAAATTCCAGTTACTTCAGTCATCAACCACTCTGAACTACCAAAAGAAAACTATTAACAGATTTCTGACATGAAAATAATGCCTCTTGTCACTGTCATGCAATACCTAGAATAAGCAAGTAAGCAAGTGCTTATTTTCTCACTGAGCTGATACGCGTCTTCAGACTTACCACTAAGCTTTAATGCTTAATGTGTCACACACCTACAAGAAGTATGAAATTTGAAATGGAAAACTTTCTAAAGTTCCAATTCAGTCTAAAGCCCTGTGTTGTTCTATACTTGCAGAAATGGTATTTGAAGGTTTTAAGTACCCAAAAGGTGAAAGCTGTAGGCTAAGAAACCTCTTTTTGGTCAAACTTCTCCTTTACTTACAGCTCTAAAGCCTGAAGCGTATCAAAGCTTGAGATATTACAATTGAAATAAAGCAGAAAAGCTTCCTCAGTGACTTTTGCCCAGACAGTGTCACAGAGGTCTGCTTTAAAACAATGAACTCTTCTTCAACCTAACTCAAGGACTTTGTCTCACCTAGATTAGCTAGAGGAAAGGAAGGCAGACGCTTATTTTTAATAATATGGGGATAGTCTGTCTTTCACTATCTTTTTGAAAAATCTCCTCATCCCTAATTTGCAAAAAATGCCTTGCTCATCCAGCTACAAACTGTAAGGGTTTTCACAAACAGGAGAACTTTTCCTCTGTCATGTCCATGATGAATGTGTTAGCAACAAGTTATATCTGTATGCAGAGACATTCCCCAAATATTGTTAGTAGTGATAGAGTAGGTATGGTGATAACCCTGGCTGTATATTTTTATATCATCTGTTGACTCTAGGAAGACATCTGGAAAGATGCCACAGTTTTTCTATCTCATTATTTCGAAAATATACTTTAAAAGTGACAATCATTTGCAATAAGTGCAGAGTTGAGTATATAAAACCAGTGATTCCACCACCTCACTTCCAGGGAGGTGGTGGAGTCACCATCCCTGGAGGTGTTTAAAAAATGGGTAGATGAGTTCCTTAGGGGCATGGTTTAGTAGGGAGACAGGCACAGTTGGACTTGGTGATCTCAGAGGTCTCTTCCAACCTTATGATTCTATGATTCTATGATTCTATGAATCACTCAGCATTCTTTCTGAAATTATCTTCTTTTCAAAAGAAGAAAACTCACATAATCTTCGAAAAAAATATTTTTCACTGGCATTATTTTTTGGATGTTTAAAACTAGGTAGAGCAAGTTGAATCCCTTAGAAACCCTGGAAAACATTTAACTTCAATTAAAGTTTCCGTGTTGTGTATTGGAGACTTCACCTCTTCCACAGAGCATCTTGGGAGCAGAAGTTAGATTTTTAAAAGTTACTTACTGTTATGATATTTTGTATAAATCCTTTGAGCTAAGGGAACTGGTAGCTGTTTCCCAATTCTATTAATGAATTTCACACTAAATACTTCGTAATCTTTAGAAACAAGGGACTTAACCTAAATTGCTTTTCCATCATTTGGAAAATATGGCAATCTTCCTAATGGTAACATCTACTTTTTTTACTGGTGCTCTGATTCACAACCATAAAATCTGACTATAATCGCAGTGTCCTCGTTGTGTTTCTTTCATTTCATACCTGCTTATAGTAATCACACTAGCCTATGCTGATAAGCAACCAGGCTAATGCACAGATGGTAGTCAGAGAGTAACTTTCAGTTTCAAGTACTCCAATTAAACTATTCCCCTGGGACTTCCACTCTCAAAACAAGGTCACTTGGGGCCTGCCCAGTGACAGTGACAAACAGTGTTTTTAATCAAAGAAATCTAAAATAACGCTAGTGCTATTTGCAGTTTCTCAGGGGTCAGTAACAAACATTTTAGCCTCACATTTTACTGATAATTATGAAATAAACATATATTTGTAGACAATAATAAACATTTGTCCTTAATTTCATTCACATGCATGGTCACATAAGATCATATAAATTAGGAGTACCGGTGACAGTGTCTCACAGTGAATGAACAATCACACTCAGCGGACTTGCGCTGACACAAAGCATCTTTACAACTTGCTGGAAAAACATTCATTACAATGTACCATGCTCATGTTTCATTAATACATAACCAATGTATAGAATCGCTCTGTTAATCTTAAAGACTAATGACTACTGTCAGAGCTTTGTTACAGACTTATCTCTGCTCTCAACACTTGTGCACTGAGACAATAATAGCAACATTGCGTTTGGTCTTCAGTAAGGGGAAGAAGAATGACTATTTCAAGTAATTAAAGTTTGGGCATTTGAGCTGATTTTCCAGAAGCTGGTGCTATATGCTTCACTAATGAGTCATTGCAAGTACCAAACACCAGTGCTAAACTACAGATTTTTAACCTGCAGGAAAAGCAATTAATGATACTACATGACTGAGAGCTTTTAACCAGTTTCTGTAACTTCTTCTCTTCAGCCAGAAACAAATCTACTCAAATTCAAGAGCTAAAAAGGTCAAAGGTCAAAAAAGACTGAGCTGTAATTAACTTTTGAATGCATTGCTCAGCAGAGAACTTGGCTTAATGTTCATATGCTTGGATTTTTTTCTTTTTTTTTTCTTGAGGTCTATTCCTGGACAGATCAGATTACTGTGTTCATAAAGTGATGGCTTTGCAAAACAGCAAAAAGGAAAAAAAGTCTTGCAGACTACATTTGAATGCTTTTGATCATCTTATCACTTACGTTTACTTGCACATGTCTGTTTCAGTCTCTCCGAGTGAAGTGATGTATCAAAGTTCAGGATGGGCTGGGCAAATAACAAAATAGGCTACATTCAAGTACATGGAAAGCAAGTTCACTTAGATCCCCAATCTGTATCAGCTAACACGTTGGGACTGCAGGGAACTGAAAGCTTCAGGGAACACATTTCCTAGTTTACAAGCTCATCCTTGCTTCGTAGAGGGCAAATGTTATCAACCTCTCCTAGATTGCTACCTAACAGAACAAATTTTAATGTGGGATCTGCATCTGCATCACACAAATGTGGTGGCCAACTTATTAACTAAACACTTCGGCAATTTGTAGAATTGAGTCCAAGAAAGGCAGACTGCATTGTTTTAATAAATCATGAATTACTGAGATACATATTTTATAAGAGAAAGTGACCTTTTCACCTTTCCTGCAGTCAAAAAGAGCAGAAAAAATAGATTCTAAAGAAATATGATTTCATTCTGTTATGAAAATTACTATATTGGGAAGTGTACTGAATAGAAACATAAGATTAAATAAAGAACAAAACCAGTTGTATTCCTATAAAGCCAATGTATTAGTGCAATTCTTTTTCAGTACTTCCAAAAATGTCGACTTTCTGCTAAGAGTGAATGCTATAGTCTATAGTTCAATGTGTTCTACTTAATCATTCCTACAACCATTCTTTCTATATTTAAATTAAACTACGTTCTTAATTGTTCTGAGGAATGTGTGACATTATCACAAGTTTGCTATGATTATTTTACTAGATCCCATGGGAGAAATGTGGAATGTAAGTTTGGCGACAATTAGGCTACCCCTGAAAAAAAAAATTCAACTTGAGAAGAAACAGCAGTAAAAATGAGAGGGTTGGTGGAGAATAGACTGTAGGACACCAAGTATCTGGGGTCTCTAAGACTAATGTCCTTTAAAATTGCTATTAGGGTTTATTGAGACAAACATATTTAAATTTGCTGCTTATTTCTTAACCTAATGGCACCTTTTCTGGAGCGATCGTTTTCCTTGAAACAAGCTCCTATCTCTATATCTGTCCTTTCTGTCTATCTTGTGTCTAACCTGTCATTACCTGGCATAAAATTATATTTTCATTTATTTCTAAATGTCCCTCATTATCCATCACTTAAATTTCATTTCTAATCCATGAATTCTATTAAAAGAATTTACATGTTTTATAGTACACTGATTTGGGATATTTATTTTCTTGTCTGTGTTTGAAGGAGACAGAACAGCATGGCGGTAGAGAAGCAAGGACAGAAAAATAGCTTTGAAACGTTGTGAGTTAAGGATTAGAGAAAATCAGACAGATTCTGCCTCACAGAGGATTGGATCTGTAGCCTAAGGAGGTAGGATGAGGTTACAACCTCTAAGCCATGCTATGCAGGAAGATCCACAAGAAAATCTAGGTCAGTCTCTCACGAAAGATTGCAAACTACTCAGTAGTAGTGGCAATCTCCATGTCGTAGTTGTGTGAGAGAGAGGCAGAAGATCCTCACTTGACCCCAAGCAACCACCAGACAAGAGGTGGTGGTGGGACAACAGGCATGGACATAGTTATAGGGACTAAATTTCCATCAGGCGTCCCATTTCCAAACATTCCAGATGTAAACTCCTTCCTACTGGCACTTTGCTCATTTATTTCCTATTACTGGTAACTACAGAGAGCGTTTTTTTTCCTTCTCATGTATTTTAATATCTGCAGTTGACTACCATTTTGAATTACTTAAGCATTTATAAAGAAAATAAAGCATTTCCAGCACAGCCCATGGCTCACTTCTACTCTCAGAGTACTGGAAGGCTAAATACCAGTACTCAGTACACAAAATACAGTAAGGACCCTGATATACTACTGGTAAATAGTATATAAAACTTCCTACAGAAAACAGGAAAGAGATAGATTGGAAAAGTATAAAGATTCTGGTTTTGCAGAAACCAGAAAAGGTTGGATTCTTTCTGAGCACTCCGTAGAATTCAAGTTACTTCTACTTAAAGAGTGGGATACTAACATTTTGCTTGACAGAGTTGTTTTTTCTCAGAATGACCAGAGATGCGGCACATTGTCTTTCCTAATGAAAATGAGGTGAATGAATGGCTCTGCTGTTTCCACTGTTATTCTTTGTTCTGCATTTTAACAGTGCATTACGAAAATGTGAACTGCCTTCTCTGACTTTCTCCTGTATTTACAGATACCATTAAAAGCAGCCACGTTGCACTGATGTGTGTTTTAATGGCCGATGGTAGCACCTAATGGTGTGAACAAGATGGGAAATACCTGATGTTCCTTTAAATGACAGAAGAGTGGTGCATTACAGGTCATGCAAGCAACACAGACTGCCATCAATAAAGATCCCGTGGAAATGTTTATGCCTCCTTCACATATTATCCTCACATGCTGTGTTTGTGGATTTGATAAAAGCTAATCATCCTTGCCTAATGTGAGGAGCATTCCAGGAATATCTGTGTGGATTGCCCACTAGATGTCATACTAGAAGGCCTGTGTTTAACGTTCAGATAAAGAATATATCACACAGCCCCTGCAACACAGGACACAAAATTGTATTAAAAAAAAAAAAAAAAAAGATGGTTATTGCATACATTAGTTCTTAAAATAAAATAAGCATGCTAATATTCCTGAATGCATTCCCAAAGCATACGTGAAAAGAGTTTCAAAGCAGCACTCCCAAGGAAATACATTAACTGAAAGGTCTTCCAGTACAGAATACTCCCCAGAGAATCTGATTATATTTAGGTGACAATGTTTGCACATTACAGTTTCAAAACATCAAAGTAAAGTTCCTACTGTTGGCTATGTTATAGGTAAAAGTTAAAAAATTGAAAAATTGGACAAAAGTGAAATTACTTTAACCATTATTGCCTATGGAAAAATACTTTAACGCCAAACATTATCAAAAAACATTAACAGCAAGCACCAAATGTTATCAAAAATTAGTAAGCAATTCCACAGTTAAGGTGAAAAACACAACAGTGAATACATTACCATACTAAATGTCACTTGTAGTGGTATAAATACATTGTACAATATTGTAATATACTCCTCCAGTAGCAATGAATACATAAACAAGATAAATAACATGTGGCTACATTTTTTATGCCTGTGTGTAAACAATCTTTTGTTCTACAGATGTAGAAAATTTCAGTGTTTGAATGTAGCCTTTTAACTACCTGAACACACTCACGGTGGGAGTGCTTGGAGTTTACAACGGCAGCTCAGAGGGGTACATAAATCCGCTAACACAAGCAGAGAGATTTTAAAATCCCAATTACAATATATCCTAAATCAGCCTGCTTCATGGACCTAAATCTAACTTACACCTAAATGTAACTCATTTGGCAGGTCAGCTACCTCCTGAAGCAGTAAGCCACCAGTAAACTCAATAGGCTGTCAGGTCTGCCCAACTATCTGAAAATACTATCATTAAATTAAATTATTTGCTTTACAAATTTAAATTAGAAAGGTTTGAACCACTTTCCTTAAAGAATCCTTTTATTTCTGTTTAAGTTTAAATGGGAAAATGCCCATGTTTTCTAGCAGGAGTTGATTTTCAGCACACCACAGCCACTTTCCAAAAACTACCATTAAAACCCATATCACACAAACTTCTTGATGATGGCCTATTTGCACAGGTTTCTAAAAAATCAGCTCAGGATTGTCTGTCTGAGTTTTAATTAAGTTAATCAGTTGTAATTACAGGTCTAAACACTACCCATGCACTTGCCAAAAAAAGCTTTACATTTTTTTATTACCGCCTCATATCAAATACTCCTATATAGCATTCATACAACACCTGCATCACATTAAGATCCGCTCAAGACAGGTAACAGTGGTACCAATTTTAGTATCATGTGGTAATATCTAATTACTGACAGAACTTCATGATAAAATGTTTATGAAAGTAATAAATTTATGCCTCCCTCATAAACTGTAAGTAGAAAGTCCAAGTCTAAGAGAAAGTGGTTTACTTCTATTAAAATTAATTTCAAGTAGATGTCTAGTTTTGTCTCTCTAACTTCAAAAAATGTTAATTAATTCTAGATCAAAATTTATGTAATTACAATACTTTTTTGCTGGAAAAGATGTTATCTGGTGCCCTTGGGGTGAACAAAACAGAAGATTTCACATTCCTTTCAACAGCATAAATACTTTACCTTTTAGGCCATGAAAATAACGTGCCAACCATAAACATTTTTTTTTTTCCCCTGTCAATTGTTTAGAGACTGTTTCCTTCCTCTTAGCATGAAGATACTAAATGAGTTGACATTCTGCTTGCCAGTTCAGTTTAATCTCACTCTCTCGGTGGGTTTGTGGGAAAACTGTGCATGCCAAGTTATTTTTGTCCAAACGTCACAGTATAAATAGCCTCAAAGAGCTTTCATTTAGTGAGTGGCCTAAATGGCAGCTGTTGTACCTGCAGAATGTGGATTGATGTTGCCATGGAAATAGAACTTATTGTTGTTGTTGTTGCATATTTGCATATCTGGATTTGCCCTAGTACAGAAGTCAGCTTGGGAAGAATAATCAAGAACTGAATGAAAGACAAGACAGTCTCACTTAAAGAGATCAAAAGTTATTTGCATCCACTTCCAATAACGGTCGCCTATGAACAAGTTACTTGAGTTTCTCTTCCTAAATGGGAAGTAGTTGAAAGAGCAAAACCCGTATTTCATCCTCGTCTTCTGCTGACTGCCATATTTTTTCCATTGCATTTTTCACACTGATCAAACTTCACAAAAAGGTGCCTCTTTCAAAAAGCAGTGGGACAGTTCTGTTTGCTTTGTTTAACAAAATTTTTATTATGATTAAAAAAAAATGCACATAAGGCTTACAAATGTATACTATAGAAATTTATGCTTTTGCATATGATCCAAAGCCACAGAGCTATGCAAAAGACCAACTCTCCAGCTGCGAAACAACAGGGGAATTTATGTGCTTTGGGATGATGCAGTTCCAAGAGAGACCTCCATACCCAGCCTGTCTCCATCTTTAAAAAAAGTCAAGGAGACATTTCCATCCAGTCATAAAATCATTGCCATTTTATCAGACAGGATCTTAACCTTGGACTCTTCAAATTGTCTAAGCATGAAGCCATTGAAAGCGTTGCAAATCATTTTTTGCAGAGGGTGGAGTTCAGAAAAGGGAAGTATTATTGTCACAGTCAGGAATGTTTAATTTCTGTACTAAAGAGTTCAGCAAAAGTCAAGGAGCTGCAAACATCAGAATTTACCTCAGTTGGACAAAAAGCCAAGAACTCATCATGTCTGCAGAATACTATCCTATCAGGCTAATTGCAGACAGACAGACCACAATAAGAAGTTAAAAATGCAGGGGTTAAGGACAAATGGTTACCATATGATTTCTGCACTAAGAGGAACACAGCCCATGTATATTTCTCTGGAGCCGGGGATGCTTGTGAAAGACAAATCCACAACAGGTTGGGATTTTCATCTAAACAGATTAGAAGCACGAGTCTTACTAGAAGGCAGTAGGGCTTGTGTCCTTCATATAAGAACTGAAAAACTGAAAAGCACTTTGTGGCACACTATAGAGGATTTGGGAGGGTTATTTGGTCTGATTTTTTTCTTTTTTTGTGTGTGCGTAGTTGAGGTCCCACTGCTTTTCTATTGTGGTAATTTTACCTCCCACTCAAATCTCAGAAGGGAGGAAAGATCTTCTAATATACTCGCTGTCAGCACTTTAACAGCTACAAAATGATCAAAGAAGGAAAATGAGGCATTTTCTTGTTGCTGAAATATTCTTTAGATTTAGATAAATCTAAACACTGTTTCCCCTCCAGGTCTTCGCATTTCCTTCACTTTTCCTCATTTAGTTCCACATCTACTTTAATAAATATTTAAGTACATGCAACAGCACTTCCCATTTACTCTTTCCTTAGCTTAAAGATTAATGTCGATTTCTGAAGTAACACCTCTAAGACCACGGAAAAAATCATTTTGTTCATACATGCATTTAGACAGAACCACATTCACCTTATTTGCTCAATAAGATAGAAGATTTCATGACTGTGTATTAGCCTATGGTCAGAAAATATTGAGAGAATGACGAAGAAAGCATATTTCTCTAAGAAACTTCTTACAGGCTCATTTATGACTCTGATTGAAATCTTGCACTGGAATCAACAGGAAAACCACCATGGATTCCAGCAGGACAAGAATTTCATTCCTGTTTTGGTTATTGCTTCTATTTTTCCCCATAAGTGAGCATACCTGTGGAGTTGTACAATTTTCTTTTATTTTCCTACTGCAAAGGATGAAACCACAGTACAATATACAAATGAGGTCTACATTTTCTATCATAAAAATCAAGGGCAAACCAAGCATTGAATCTATGCACAAACTAAAGCATGAGTGCAGTACACTTAAGCATAGGGTGTCTGGCTGTTACTTGTCTAGCTGGGGCATCGACATCCATGAAACTCTAAAAGAATGCACAAAGCCTATTTGAGATCTGGAATACTTAAGATTGAAGCTGTCCATTTAGTCCTTGAGTAATTGAGGTCAGCTGAGGTATACCTCTAATTAATACAAATTCAGCTATTGAACTGGACATGTGTCTGTCTGGAAACTATATGCCGGTACAAACAAGTGCCATGCTTATTCACAGTTCAGGTTTCAAATTCATTCCAGTTATCTGTGTATCATACTAGGTAAAACCAGTACTTCAAAGCCACTAGAGTTGTTTTCTAATTAAGCAATGCAAAGAAGAGGTTTTGCTTTCTGAAAAGCTAGGGGAGCATATTTGTAAGTGACTGCTGGTCAGACCTTCCAGAATCCTGGGCCATTTCAGCCTGCTGTGTATAACATGAAGTTGCATTTATCACAGCTATGTAATATTCAGATTCTTTCAAGCCTTGACAGGAGCCATACTATGTCAGATTTATTTGTCAACAAGGTCACACTTCCCCCAGATCTGCACAAATGTTTTTGCTTTGGTTCTAGAATTGTGACCTGTAAACTCAAGCTGATATTTACTGACACCCCTTTGTTGCTTTCATCTGATTGAGGGCCAAAGTAACACGCTAAGTTCCATCAGCTTCAGTGGAATTTCATGGTGATGAACTTGAATTCAACCTCTTGTATTTAATATGATTTTAAAATTAAGGACTACTCAATAGCAAGAAATGCCTAAGAGTAAACTGTATTTTAAATTTCCTACTTGTATTTAATGAGTTCTAGAACTATATTTAGGCTGTGGTACTGGATCCATAAATATAATGTAGTGCCAATAAATATTTCTCTGTTGACATGCAATGCAGAATTCTCACTGCAACCACACATCACACTTCTTGTCAAACTATCAGTTTGTCTGTCTACAAGCTAATACATGTATTTCTGCTTGCATTTTTAACCTTAGGAAAGTGTAACTTAGCCTTTATTTATCCTGAAGAAAATCTCTGTACTCATTCTGCAGAAAATCTCTGGATCTTTCTAAAAATTTTCACAATAACATTTTCTCTAGAATATCTATTAGCTATTGATATTTAATATATGCAAACTGAAAATAAACAGTAACTCAAATTATGCTTTTATTTTCTTTTTTTTCAGTTGAATAACTGCCTATCTCCTCCTCCCACACCATTTTGCCTGTGGTTCTTGTGCAGCCATCCACCATTCTACATAAAATGCTTCAACTCTTGTTATGACAAGAACCAGAACTATCTTAGATTAAAGAAAACCAGGTTTCAAACTTTCCTCATACATTGCAGAGGAAATGGTGGGGAAGAATGTATGACAGAAACATCCAATTTTTAGCTCCTTAAGATACATTTAAGAAATAACTGTTATATTTGTACCAATAACAAATGAAAGCAGGTCTGCAGAAGCAGTTTACGACCATAAGGAAGAACAGTCCTACAGCTGTGGGCAGGTGCACCCACCTGCACACTCTGCTAACGCAACACCACTGTGTACAAGCTTTCCTTATCAGAAAAGCACAATGATACAGCAACACAGCAAATGGCCTTGTCATTTCAAAATTCCTCCCCAAATTTTACTGATTTTCGTACCTATCATCTAGCAATTAATATCAAATGATTCTTTACCCACCCTCATGAGGATACCCCTCTACTCCCATTTCGTATTCCTATTATTGTCTTACTAACACTAAATGCAGTCTCCTTAAGAGGTCTAGCAAAATAAAACATTATTGTGAATCCTTGAAAATTATCCTTTTCTGCTGAAGAAACAAAAAAGTGTCTCAAAGATTTCAGAAAAAAATGTGCAAATACCAATATTTTAGACTCACTTCTTGCCTGCTGTTCTTCCAAAAGCATCTGTTCCTTTAGGGAGGACGTGCCTTGTAATGTTTAGAGGGTATTCCTTTTTTAACTCAGAAAGGCTGCTTCCCAAACCTTCTTGAATGCAGTTTTCCTACCTAGTAAGGACTAATTCCAGAGGCCTGATTCAAGGTCACTGAAGTCCATACACTGCCACTATTTCTAATGACCACAGGCCCCTTTCTTTTGCAAGTCAGAGTGTTTTATTTTACAAGAATGTATCTAGATAGGGAGAATTAAAAAGCAATCATCTCCTGCTGAGACCAGACCAGATTCCAAACTGCAGTCTTTTATGCTTTTTTTGTAGCTGTGTGCAGGCTTTGTAAATGAAATACCAAAAGCAGAGGATTTGATTGCTGTGACCTCATTATTGCTATAAAGATCCTTGGGTGGACAGTAAATGTGATGAGCTGCTAAATAATTGATTATTTCGAGAACTTAATGCTGAGTGCTTTTCACGCATCAGTAAAACATACTATTTTATAGGTGTTGGTGTGTCAGCAAAACTCTAAACCACTAACCTAGAGTTCCTGCTGGGTGGAAAAAAAAAAAGGAAGAAGCGGGAGTCAGGGGCAGTTCCCTTGAAAGCTGAAAAGCATGGATTGCCATCACCTTTTTCAAAACTAAACTGCAATAAAGTTTTGAAGAAGATTTTTGCACTTAACTTCAAACTTCTAGTATCAGTATTGCCATTTGTTTATGGCAATAAAGCAGAAAATTCTCATATGCTTAGAAGCTTTTACCGGTTATTTTCCCAGCAGATAGAAATCTTTACTCCACTCACACACAGCATATTGCACTGTGGCAACAGCTATGGCTCCTGGCCATGGGCTGGGATAATGCAATATATATTAGGTTTCTTCTCAGATGACCTTGTAGCTTGCCAGGTAAGAAGAGGTCAAGAGAGGTGCCCAAAGTGCAAGGGAACAAGGCAAGAAGAATCCACAGTAGGAAATTAGAGATGGGAATGCTACATTTAAGTAAGTACTTCTTAGATCCTTAGAGCGGTGCCGAGCTTTGGGCTTCTCAGTGCCACAATGATACTGACATACTGGAGTGAGCTCAGTGAGAGTCAAGGGGCTGGAGAAGATGGTGCACGAGGAGAGGCTGAAAGAAGTTGACTCATTTAGCTTGGAGAAGAGAAGATGAAAGGGAGATCTTACTACTGTCTGGACATCTCTGATGAGAGAACACAGAGACACTGGAGCTAGATGTTTTTGGATGTGTGCAGTGGTAGGACTATTTTTATTTTATTTTTTTGCCATGAGGATGGTTACATGCTAGAAGAGAGGCCCAGAGAGGTTTTGAGACCTCTGTCCCTCAGAAGTGTTCAAGATTTGACTAGTTGTGGCCCTGACAAACCTGATCTAATTAGACCTTTTCTGAGAAGGAAGTTAAATTGGATTAGCTTCTGGAGAACCCCTTCAACATAACTTATGAATTTGTGAGATATGAGAAGGAGGGAAATATTTGACATCTATAAAGTAATTTCCAACTAATATAAAAAATTACCCATTTAAAATATATGAACTATGTCACTAAGAAAAAAAAAAAAACAAACAACAAAACCTCTGTTTCAAAGTTAAAAGCTGTTATGAACATTAGCATTCCTAATAGGGACTTAAACATAAAACTATCTTGACGACTTCAAACAAATAAACAGAAATCAAAATAAAATCTGAATAGTAGAACAGGGAATAAACAAGTAATTGATCTACCTGGGTATTTCTCCCCTGTCCTTGGCCATGTGTACTTGTACCAGATCTATGGGAAATATTCCCCTCTTCTGGAATAAGCTTCATTTTTCCTAAAATGCCATCATATCTGGAAGGCATTTGGGAACAAGCTTGACATTCTGAAACCATATGTGTTCACAAGTGAAAGAGAAACAAATAATAGTGACAACCAAACTGTGAATAGCTATTAACATCTTTGGAGATTGTGATCTATACACAGATGAGTCAGAAGAAGAATACATTTTGTGTTTCAGTTATTTAGTTGTTCTCTATTTTCCACAATTTTGGCAGTGTTTCACCCAAGTGATATCACTTGGCTCTGAATAAACCAAAGGTTGTAATTTGTACCTATAGTAAAATTAATTGGTTTGAGTCCCCATTAAAACATAACATTTAAAATGAAAATCAGAGCTAAACTGAGTGAGTGAGGATATCCATTTAGACTGTAATAAAAGCGTCTTAGATATCCAGGCACAAAACTCAACCTTGGTGCAAATTAATTATCAAAGTTTACATGACAGATTTACTGATATGAATCATTTGCCTTTTTAATGCTCCCTCCCGTCTAGTTTCTTAGACTTTCTTTCACTTGACATCCTTATTTATTTATTTAATATGACTGGATTGCCCAAAATGATAGTTACTCTGACAACGAAAAATGTAGAACAGCATGACATCAGCAACAAGAACAGACTGCAGGAACAAAGAGACTAAAATGGAAGAACATAAGATTTAGCCCAACTCAATTTTATTTCCTCTCTGACTCTCCTTTCTCTCTCCTATTCCTGCACAATAATACATGCCCCACATATTCTCTTCAAAAATTCTGAAGTAGTAGATAACCCCAAGAAGACTGAACATTTGTGTATAGGCAACATGAAAGCAAGAAAATATTCTGCAGTCCTTTTTTTGCATCTTTCTATGTGCTGTGAACACGTCCTTACCAACATGCAAACAAGTACGTAGCAGCAGTGCCACAAGGAAACAAAAAGATGGCCTTAGCGTGTTTAAACACAACAATAGCTTCTCTATAAATAGGAAAATTCACCGTGGAAAATAATATTTTGCAATACAGTTACTTCTGGATTACTACTTACAATTATCCCTTTGTCAGTGAAAACAAATGTTTGCTATTCTGTAATTTGACCAAAAGAGACATATATGGACAACAGAAGATAGTGTCAAAAGCCTCCAGCACTCAATCTGTACTGAGTGTTCTTTAATCTGGCGGCAAACAGCAATTCTTACGACTGCTCCTTCATGGCAGCAAGGTATCAACAGGTCAGATATACAATCTCATCATTTGTGTAATCGATACTCCTCCCGGTGATGTGGAAGTAAAGGGAAAAACAGCTGACCTAGATACAGAGGTCCCGAAGACAGAAGGACTCATAGCATGTGGATCACATACAAGCAAAAAGAAAAAGGACAAAATGAGTCAAAAGCAAAAAAGAAAGAAGTATGGAAAAGGTCTATAACCAGTGCAGAAATGTCTGTCTCTGAACTTGAATGTACCTTGAGATTCCTCTCTGAAATCATTGGTATACAGAATTTTCTTTATGCCCAGCTACCTGCTGAAACCCTGCAAAAAAAATACCTTCTTAGTGCCACCTTTACCCATCTAAGTCCTTCAAGGACAATGTTGTGCAGCTAGATGTCCAAAATGCAGCTGAAAACTCATCTGGGATCTAAAGTACTGCATATGATAAAGATATTATTTAAGCATTCTTTTCTGTGTAGGAAAATACACTCAGAATTTTATAGTGACATTTTAGTTGGGTTACAAAAGCAAGCAGGAAACCAGAAGTTGGAAAATGCCAGAGATGAAACAGCTGATGTTTTCTTTCTCTTTTTCTCTTTTTCTTTCTTTCTCTTTTTCTCTTTTTCTTTCTTTCTCTTTTCTTCGCATCCTGAAGTTCTTCATCACCATTAAACGCTGCTACACTTTCATCCCCTCTTTGCCTTAAGCAATCACCTTTTCACTGCACAGCAGGAATGGCACCAGCAGCTCTAGGCAAGACCGCAGACAGATACGACTGGATCTAGGAAGCATTAGCTGAAAAGCAGCTAATAGGGCAGGTACCACCCGGAAAGACGTTTGCCAAAGTTATAGGAAGGCCAGACATAACCATAAAAGCAAAAGCCAGAGAACCACTGGGGCAATGCCTTAATATGACTGTATCAGTGGTTTACTCTGCCATCTCTAAAAAGTTGCAGGGAAATACCCAATAGGATTGGCTGTAGGGTGTGTCACCGCCCAGTCTAAAGTGTGGTTGAGCTATGTTTGGTGCAAGCAGAAGTTTCTCATTTTCTCTTAGCAGTAAGGATCTAAAAAGCTTTGTGGAGTATACTATTTACTGCAAATAGTTAAGTTTTAGAGATTCCAGCTAAGCCAATTTTCAACAGCCTTTCATTAAGACATCAGAAGGATACTTTCTGATATCAGGATTATCTCCCTGCTCTGCTACAAACATGAAGACATCCCAAATACTCAAAACACACTTAGATCTTGGTATACATGGCAGAAGCTAGATCACCTTGCAACCTATAGACATTTTTCCAGAGATTGTATAAGCAGGTAACTGAACTGCAAACACGATGGGATTTCCAGGAAATCACTGGGCATCACATTTCACAGAGCGATAAACGATCTTCAGTACTCAATATTCATGTATTTCCCTCCATCACCCCCTATTTTCTGTAGTTGTTAGTGGCATCATGCATTTGAAGAAGATGGTCTGTGGGGTTTGAGAACGTATGCCTCACTTAAATGAAGAAAAGGATATATTTTACGGGGTTTTTTTAACATTAATTGCAGTGATTGATATGATGGTGGTCTTCATGTTTTGTATTTTCCTTTATTACCTCTTACAAACAGTGGAATTCCATTTTAAAAAGCCTTGAGATAAGACCATGTAGAGAACAAAAAATCTGCATATAATATTGTAGCTATAGGGGAAAGCTGGTGTAGGTTTTGATTTCAGTGAAACTACTTTTTCAATCTAGTCAAGTAACTCTGATAGTATTCCTTTTCTTGCTATTGCAAGATATAAAATAGGTTATCTCTCGTCTTTATGCAGAATTTCTGGATATTGGATAAAGCCAATAACTTTATTACTATTAAGAAATACTAAAAAAACCTTGAAAAGTAAGAATTTTTCTCCAGAAACGTATTTTTTCCCCTCTTAGCTTGTAAATGAACTTATGCATATGCTTACTGTACATGTCTAGAACTCTGATGGATTCACTGAAAACTCAGTGATTTTTGGCAAAAATCCAGAAAAATGGGACTTGATACACATATTTATCTGAGATTACATACTACATTTTGCTATTGCAAAAGAAATTTTAATGCTCTCAATAGTCTTTTTGTATTCCTCTTTCCATATCCTTTATTATTTAAATTTGTTGCTTAAATGCTCTGGTTTTTAGCATTTGACTTCATCTTGTTTTGAGATGAGTCCAAGAAGATCCTAAATTTCTTATTTCCACCCTTTTGAATAATCAATATCCAGAATTTAGTCAATCTTTTTGAAGACTAAGAGGTATCTGTATTTTCCAATTGAAAATATAGGCGAACGCTCTGAATGTCAAATAGCTTGAATGAGACAGAACAAGACTTCAGGAAAAAAATTGTATCTAAAATGGCAACAATTTAGGGACAAGGTCAAAGATCAGCTCAAGCTTACCTGGCCCCCTACGCTACTGCGATTAAGGTATAACAGTAATTGGGGTCATTCATACATGAAAAGAAACTTTCAAACAGAGCTTAAAATAGGCATGAAATAGAAGTATCTCTCAATGCTACCTATGAGTTAGCAGACACTTAAATGTCAGGAATACAAACATAAAATTCCATCAACCCACAAAGAAAGTTAAAAAAAAGCACATGTAGTCTTATTCCTGCAATACCCTCCAGGGACCAAATGGTTTCATGGGTTTAGTATAACGGGGTTTAAAAAAAAAAAGGACATGAAATCAGAAATGATGGAATAATATATTTTCTGTATTAGAAAACCCCACAAAACAAAAAAATACCCCAAAATAAACCCCACAAAGAAGCAAAGAAACAAACACACTCAAATCCCCCAAATCAACAACCAATGAAGCAGAAACTACAAGTAAAAATGTTGATGTCTGATATTTGGAAGTAGGAAAGACTTCTTTATTTCCTTAAGTTTCAATGCTCTCTTCCTTTACTACCTACTCACCAAGCAGGATCATTTATTTAGCTTTAAAGAGCAGAACTAGGAAGTGAAAAGACATTCAAATACTTGTCCTTTTTGTTTCTCTGACTTTTCACCCTAAAAAAAGAATTATTTGGAATATAAAATGTATACAAACCAAAGAGTAACTAATCTTAGAACCAGATTTTCATGAGGGCACCTACACTGGGCATGTAAAATGTTCCTGCACTCTGATTTGATAGGAACACTTTAGACACTTGTTTGAAAATGTTATCCCAATCAAAAGGTAGATAAAAAGACCACTCTACAACCTGACAAATGAGAATTCTGTTAGTTACCACAACCACAAGAAGCTCCAATGCAGGACTGCTACTCTGAAAGCTAATGGTCCAAAGCTGATTCAGCTCAATGGGATACTTTTCAATGGCTCCATTAGATTTCTGGATTGGGTTCAAAAAGATTAATTTAAAGGTCTATCATGACAGAATTTCACTCTAGTGCATCATCCCATATTTTGCTGTTCCCAAAAGCAACTACCCAATATGCATTTAAGCATCTGAGTTGATGTTAACTGCTACAGATTTCAACTCCAGAATATAGGGATTGTTCCACATGGCAAATGCTGATTATTATGTTATTCTCATCCCCAAAGAAAAGCTCTATACATAGAAAGGCAAAACAGTTCTTTACATAGTTATTATTGAGTCACGGTAATTACATTTCATATGGGAAATATTTTATATCTAATTCAGTGTAAGAACAATTATGCCAGTGATTAGCTAGCATGTGCGTCTGATGTATCACACAGGGAATATATACATATAGAAAATTCAAAATATGAAATTAACAAAACAGTAGCCCATTTCTGACTAAGCAAAACATAGACTTTCCACATCAGAAAGCATCACATTTCAGCATCTGTTAATGTTGTATAGGAACTAAAAGCTGACACATCAATGGTCTTCGTTGAACAAGTATTCATGGAAAAAAAGCTACAGATTCTGAAATATATCACTTTAAGGTCCAAATCAAAATGAAACATTTCAGCATTACTCCAACTTTTTTTTTTTTTAATGACACTAAACTCTTGTTTTCTGTTTGTTCAAAAATAAGTATAGGTATTATGAAAGGTGAAGTCTGGATCATAATTCTCACCTACAGAACAACTCCGTAAAGATTTGCACTTCCCAGGTGTAATGTAGTTACTCTTCTAGCAGGGCCCATGTGTTGCCATGTTAGAACTGAATGGACTTTCTATTTCCTTTGCAGAACTTTCTAATCCAGCTGTACCTGCTGTAATCCAAACAAGTGACAAAAATAAATCTCTTCAGTCCTCTGAGAAATATGCTTCTCAAACAGGCCTGGCCTACGGGAAAATATCCAAGCTGTAACTCCAATAAGGCAGTGCAGAGCTAAGGAACTGTGTTTTGCTTAACTGCTTTGAAACAAAATATTTCCGGGAAAATAACAGAATTTAACTGAAAATTATTTCAGTGGAATTAGCCTCAAAAGTCAAATCTGCACACAGAGAATTGGGGGAAGGGCGGAGAATCCTGAGATTTGCTGACATGCCATATCCATGATTTAGTCCAACAGTTATGACCGTAATCATACCTCTAGGCAGTAGCAGAGCATGCTGTGCAGCTGAGAAATGCAAAAAATGAGAGAAAGCTCCTCTTTGTATTTCCTTTCCTTGGGCCAGTTTGCCACTGTAAGTTAGATCATTCTCTGATGACAGATGGCTATGACCCCTGTGGGGCCAAGAACCCTAGACAGAAGTTCACGAAAGTCCACATGAGGGTTTGCACTGACATCACTCACTTGTGATTTGGGCAGCTAAACCCCAGAGAGAGATGGAGGGCCAAAGAGTTTGAAAGTAGCTTAAAGAAGTTCCAGGGTGCAGAACTGCCTTCTCTCGTAAAGATGCAAAGAATTGATCCTGCCTTTCAAAATTCAGTCTTGACATGAACTTTAGCAATTCAGAAGAATTACAGGAAACAATGAAAGAAGAAGATAGCCAAAGGAAAGTGTGTTTATTTCTACAGAATTCTGATTTCCACCCTGCAACATAGACCTACGCATCAACTGAATCTACAGTATGTCTGTCTGGTACCTTCACCAGGAGATGCTCTTTCCTTCTTGTTGTCTTCTAAATCCTGTTCAGCTTAGTTCTAGCCATTTACAATATAAATGATCAAACGCAGGAAAAATTAATGATTTCAGGTAGCAGAAATAGATTGCCTAGACTTAAGACATACCTATCAAGGACAAGAAACAGAAAGACGTCTCTGGGTAGAATTCATATTGAATACCTATTCAGTTCATTGTTTCTGAAGGCTGTAGTAAATTCATTCCTACTGTTTCCAGAAATGTTTATCCAGTGGCAGTACTAATAATCTAACTCTGGCACAGTCATATCTGGCAGTGCTGCTTGGTCAAAATCAACATCTACACAGAAATATTGTTCTAAAGAAAATAATTACAGCGATGTATGGCAAAATATACTGCAGATAGGCAAGTAGGAAATATCTACAGTAATCATTAGGATCAACTATTTCTCATTAGTTCCTCGTAACTGTATACCAACTATCCTACGGAGGCCAATAACTAGATGGTGCTGAGCAGAATTGTCTTAAAATCTTTAAAAAAATATATATATAATTTAATGATTTTAAGTGTTACGTACATCAAAAACAGTAGCTCAACAGAATATGCAGTGTAAACCCAATAAAAGGAAATCTCCTGATGCTGAACACTCTGTGCAGCACTAATATAATTCTCATTTCCTCTTTAATATCATGCCTCACAGAAACACAGCATGTTCTCAGCTGAGTATCGAAGTACGCTGAGAAAAAACTAAATCTGAGTTCTTAATAAATTAGAGGAATACGGAACTCCTTTAGGTAAAAAAAAAAAATCAACAGGAAAAAAGACCTTGCAGTCACTCTTAGATGTCAAATACCATTAAATACAATTTTGCCTGTTGCTAGAGAAGATAAAAGCTGTATTTAAAAGCCTTGCCAAAAACGTCCTTTTCAGTACTAATTAGCATCAATGGTCAAAGCCGCTAGAGCAAAAGAAGAACAGAGAGAAGGAGGACAAGAGAAATAAGTACCATCATTGACACTAACAGGGTTTTTTTAAGCTTTGTCTCATGATACATTAAAGAATATTTTTCTTTTAATTTAATGTCCTAAGCTTACAAGTGCTATGAGCAGATGCCCTTCTAAATCTGCTCTAAAATCAAGTCTAATAGCACACAAAGAAAAGACACAGCAGAAATCACCTCTTCCTAGCATTTTCACATGCAAGAAATTAGCGGTTCTATAGCATAAAATGAAGCCAAAACCTCTTTGTCATGCTTAAGAGCACTTTTCGTTCCCACTTCAAGACTATTCAGCCCATGTCCCAATATCACAGGGAAAAGATTAAAGTATAGTTAAAGAGAATGAGTCCACAATACTGTGTGTTTTTGTCTTCACACTTTTTACAGTCAGGTGAGTTTCATAGATCCAAAAAATGGGGAATTTTATTGTTGCAACAATCCTATTCAGTGGTAACTGCAATGGAAGGATGTTTGCTTGCTTTTTCCAGCTTTGACTGCAAGACAGACCCTTGTTAACAAGTATTAGAGGTCAAGAGATGCAGGAGTTTCTCATGTTTCAGAGTGGAAAGCCAGTTATCAGATCTATTCTACCATGTTGCCAAAGCCAACTTAATCTTATCTTCTGGAAGTACTGGCAGCTCAGCCTGTGCACTTGTATTCATTTCCCTGATACCAAATCCCACCAAACAAAAACACAAAGCACAAAAAAAAACCAACCCTCAAACCTTTTCACTTGCATCATCACCTGACTTTCATTGTCATTTCTTTTCCACAGTTTACTGTCTTTCAGAAATACAGTGCCTGCTAACTTTTCATTCTCATAACTGTAAGTCTGCATAAATTGTGGAAGTGGTGCAGTTACATGGGTATAATAAGACATGAGAATTCCTCTATTTCATAATTACTGCTAACTCAAAATGTGGGTCAGAGTCTAAAAAACTGTTAGCCCCTTGAGCTTTTCATGTCTCTTCTTGTCATGAGTGACATGACAGAGGAAGAAGAATAAACAAGCCTTCCCCTCACACTCAGCATACAGTCAGCCTGGGGCACTGAAACCTTCTATGCAAAGGCCAGAAACAGCATTAGCATGAGAGCTACACCAGCTTTCTGAATCTAACCTGTCATTACATTTCAGTCTTTTTTATGAGGGGATTCTCTTTCCCATTCCTTTCAGACTGACTTCATGCCCCAAATTCTTTGAATTAGTGTTAGATGCTTGAACCAAACTCCCCAAAGATGAAATCCTAGTCTGCCATCATTATCCTGCCAGTGTTTGGATTTATTACTGGAACAATCATCAAGAGTACAAGCCATGTAGCGGATCTGAAATATAGGCATCCTGTCATTATGGACAGGATCTCTATGCAATCATTTTAGATCGCTTACCAGGTACTGAACAGATGGAAATGGGTTCACTCCCTATCAATCTTGTACGAGAATCAATGAGTTAATGATGAATGCCAGACATGGAAAGCAACGAATTTCTGTGGCCAAATCTCCATGGCAGCCAACTTTCTGTGTCCATCAAATCTCAGTAGGACACCTCTCCACAACTGACCCTCCATGAGGACCACTCAACACGGAGCGCCCTGAGCACTGCATTGGTTTTTTGTACTCTTTTTTAGGGAAGTGGTGTGTTTTAAATTGAGGGACTTAGAGGCACAGTGTCTCACCACCCTGGCATCCTCCTCAGTCCCAGGCAACCAGGAACATGGGGTACCAGCAGTCCCTGCTGCTGCACAGAGCTGTCTCCAAGGAAAATCAGCAGTGTAGAAGCATCCAGCAGAGAGTTGGCCACTGAGAGCTTTCTAGACATCATTGTTCAAATACCGAGTAACACTGTGTTTGGTATTTTAACTGCAATGATATTCAGGCAAATTAAGTTTTTTTCCTTGTATTCTGAAACTGGATGTTCTGAAGGTCAAAGGGACTGTTTAAGGAAAGGACCTTCAGTCTATACAGTACAATAAAACCGGTCTCTTTCCATGTAACAAAAACCAGAAGTGGCCAGCTTCGGCATTTTCACACTAGGCAAGGGCAGTGAGGCACCGTACGTGAACAGGCACAAGTTTGCTGGATGCATCCAAGATAATTTGGTGTCTAGACTGAGTCATCTAACAAGGCACCATTTGCACAGGTCAGGCCTATAATATGTACAAGAGCTGAGAGATAGGGTACATTTTACAATAATGATGACAATCCTGAGCAAATAATTCCATGGCTTCACAGGCTAATTTCTAGAATAACCACCAGGACACCTTTAGTGAACAGAAGACTTAGGAGAGCCTTGCATTTTACCACATCTGTACATTCATTCAGAGAAAATCAAAATAACAAGTGACGACTCCTACATTTTTAAAGTTCTGAACTATGGGTAGAACACTTAGCTAGGATATTGAAATTTTATGTTAAAATACGTTTCTGAAGAGTTTGATGTGTGCTTACATGTACATACTACACATACTAATTAAATCTTCCACTAGGTATGAAATCAAAATGCTAAGAAAATTAGAGTTGTTAAGACAGAAAAAGTGATTTTTACCTCAAAACAAAATAGTGCCTCTTCAATTAAAAGTTTATGGTATTCTTTATTTCATTTATTTTACGTATTTGAGCTCTGCAACTGGTAAGACAGGAAATTATGTTAGTGCTTGATGTTAATTTTCTCTTAATTATTAATATCATTCCATTGGGCACCCTCTCCTTCTCCCAGAAGGCACAGCTAGAAGGAATTCAAATTGCTGTTAAGCAAAGCAAATGCCCCATGCAGACAAGCTGGCTCATACTTTATGGGAACTAGAACCTCAAATTGCTGAAGGTTAGTCTGTATAAGAAAGTCCAACCCACTTGGGATAAGGCAGAGATGAAGGTCAGCGAATAATATCTAGTTCTTTCTCTGTAAACGTGTTTTGCTTCACATCTAAAGTTCTGACTAGGTAGAGCTTGACGCAATAAAAGAGGAAGAAATAGGAAGGCAACACGAGATTTTTCTTTCCAGCATGTTTCATATAGTCTCAGAAATGCTTTCTGACAGCACCTCATGTGTTGAAGAGGAATTCTTCAATGTGCAATCAGCAAGGGGGTCTCTGTAGATGCAGGTTGGCATATGGTATCTCAAATTTCTTAGTGACAAGTGGCATGTTAGCAGAGCAACAGAGTAGCAGGGAAAAAGACGTTTTGCTAATCACTCCCTGTTGCCCACACCCTCAGGCAGAATCATATTGCTTTATGCAGATGAGCTCATAACAGTTTCTTCAATTTAGCTTTTATATAAAAAAGTGCCAGCTCCTAACGCTATGTCAACAGGCACCCGAGGGCCTTCCACTTTACATTGCAAGTGTATTACTATTTAAAGATGAGCTTTTAGCTTAACATCATTGCTTGCCTTCAGAGTTTAATTACCGCCCTCCCCATGAGGCCCAATGAGCCATCCACTCCTCCCACGGGAGTTCTGCCTGGCAATGATCTTTAACTAAATAAGTAAATGCCAAATAAGCACTTCTTAAAGACGCAGTGTCTTGTTCTCTGACTGGCTTTGAAGCCTGCAGAAGCCAGGCTCTGATTTCCATCTCACTGGCAGCAAGCCATGTTGAATTTAGAGATATCAGTTATAAATCTCATCTCTGATATAAACTAGAAAGGGGATTTAAAAAATGGAAAACTTTTTTCCTTTGCTGTTTCTTGTGCTCAATTATCCTACATCATTACCTATAGGCAGACATAAATCACTGAAACAAGAGCCTCTTATACCCAATTACATCATCTGTGTCTTACAGAGCTACAGCACTCCAGACAGCCTGCATTTGCTACAATAATCCTCCAATTTGTCTGCCCATATTTCTTTCCATCACCTCTGTCTCTAATAGAATAGTAGCATTACAAAATAATTCATTCCCTTGAAATAAATATCCAAGAGGGACAACACAGATGCATTTAATCTGTAACAAGTCAAGCTACTTGGCATGACACAGAGGCTAAGAGATTCAACAGTGTCCATAGAAACAGGAATTTAAACAGACTCTTCTTTTAAAGGAGGGAATAACAAAAATTGTCATAACCAGTTATTATTTCTGAGAGATGGCGGTATTACAAAGCAGCTACAGAGAGAAAAGATGATCCTAGTTCCTGGAATCCTATACCCAAATACATAGTGGCACCCAGCACACACAACAAGCCAGCAAGAGATGAATAAACTATAATATAGGACCCAACAGATACCCTTGCAACCACCTGTCACTCAGCAAGGCAACAATCAGGGAAGAAACACAGCACTGCAAAACTGCAAAGAACTGTTGCAAATGCTGTGAGGGAGACATGATGTATATCCTCCTTGTATCATCTGCACTTCAAAGCAGTACACACAGCTGTGTCTGAGCTGGAAAGTAAAGGACCAGGTGATCTGCTTCACCTTACTTCCCTGCTAATAGGAAAACAACCCATTTTTGGCAAATACTACCAGAGTAGCAATTGCGACACTTGACTATTACAAAAGGCCTAGACATTGGCCGTGGTTTCTATGGTACCATTCAGCACACTTTGCAAATGATATTGTGAGTATCTCTCTGGGATTTGTGCCTGGATTCAGAGACACAATTCAGGCTCTGCTGTCAAAGTGGCTTTAAAGAATAGCGGGTCTCAACTTAAAATGAAATTTTTAAGCATGCAATTACATAAACATAATGAAGTTTTTTGTAAAACTTGGAAGAAAGCACTTTCTTCCACTGAGTTACAGAATATAAAATCTATAATCACAATGTTCTGGACCAAGTAAATGTACTTCCATTTAACACACAGAGACAGGAAAATACTGTTATGTTTCTGCATCAGGTTAGAAAAATATTCAAGCTTCCAAGCAAAGAGAGTTCACAATAGATTCACCATCTTTAGAAGAAAGCAGAAAGCTACAGTTTCTTGCAGGCTCCCTATGAATTATGGATGTGTGGTTATTATGGCAGCAGGCCTCCGGCAACATTTTGCTATAACCTTAATTTTCCCCTTTTTGATTTTCTGTTATTTGTATTTATAAGGAAAGTTATCAAGCACCAAACCCCAGGAATGTCCCTTAAAATAGTTACTGGCTGTCTGAAGGTGTGAACTATACTTGAATGAAACTGGCTCTTCCTCATCTTTAAGCTGACATTTTTATATTGTGTTTCTCACCAGAGCACCAGAATGTTTTAAAAACAGGACCATTTCTTCCTTTTAAAACACTAACTAAAATGAAAACTAAGCATGCATTTCTTCACCTGTCAACTCCCATGTATGTTGCAGTGGTTTTTTTAGTTACTGTGGCAAAGCAAAGCCAGGCAAGTGATTCGTTTGGGTTTTTTTTCTTTTTACTTAGACAAAATCATTCATAACTTGGAAGGACATGGCTACCTCTTTTTGTATGCAGTTTTAAATCAGAATCACCATTCTGAAACAACATACATGTCTGAATGCACACTTTGCCCATTCCTTTGAGAAGATTTTTCACTGGCATGACTTGGAGAATGGCATCGTGACTTATCCTTTGCTGCCAGTACACTTCAAACAAGACAGCTAATACAAAGATATCCAGGTACATGGATCCTGCACACAGATCAGCCATTGCTTCTGCCGGCCATAAAAAATAATAAAATAATTTCCTCCTGAGCTGGGTATCATTTAGGGCTTCTATTTGATTGTAATACCCTGGCTGAGCTGCGCAACATCTCCTCTTTAAGCCTGCCCTCTCGGAGCTGCAAGGGAGCAGGATTAGAGTAAAAAGCTGGAATAAATGCTGGAATTGAGGAGTAAATAGATGCTCAGGGTCTTCTTGTGGAGACAGAAGTGAGAGAGAGAGAGAGAGATCATTACTGCAATGATTATGAAGGAAAAGGTGAATTTCCTCACTTTGTGTGTGTTCACCCATGGAGGTAAGACCGGGAACACTGCAGCTAGCAGACCGCCCCAAACAGTGCAGAAGCCAGCAAGAGACCTTGAGCCAGCCAAACTAGAAGGACAGTAAAGCAGAGGAAGATTGCCATGACGTATGACTCCTGCTGCAGAGCAGCAGTGAAAGCTTCCATATTTTCTGGACTTTAAACACCTGTCATTGTGGAGAGGTGCCAGGAGAGGGCCAGGCGCAGGGATCCTCCATCATTGTTCAAAATGGTCTTGGCTGTGTTCCTGTTTGTCTGCAGACCCATCCTCTGCTGACTCCTTCCCCAAGCAACTTCCTGCTCCTCTCATGCAGAAGAAGACAAAGGGCTAAATGGGCCTCACATGTTATTAAATCACTGTTTTTAAAGAATTTAGAAGTTCATCAACAAATTTCCTCATATTTCAATGCTCTATGTTAATAAAACAAATACATGCACATCAAATAGTCCCTTAAATTTTGATATCCAAGCATTAAAAGATCAGATCTTCAATGAATATGAAATAACATTGCTGCCTTTAGCTAAAAAAGCCTCATAATTTTGCTCTGTCAGAAAAGATGGCATTTGACACCTCTACCAAAGGGCAAGCATACGTTTCAACAAAAGAATATTTTGAACATGAGAATTAATTCAGCATCAGCTTCCACCATCTCAGGTATTTTATATGTCCTAACATGGTACCCTTCAATTCCAAGCAAAATACAATCTCAAGCAAGTTGCATTGAACATGCAGTGATACAGCAGTGTTGGTGTGGTTCATGCTGACATAAAAGCTCTCATCTTGCTAAGAGCTACAGAAAGCTTAGGGGTCAACACAGAAACTGTGACTGACAGTGTATGGCTGCTGTAAAATACAGTTCCATCAGTCAGAAACCACAGAGGTGATTACACACATATCTTTTAAATGATCTAGCATGATATTCTCCATGTGTTTATACCATTATTTCATAAGGGACAGAAGCTACTAAACATTCAACTCTGGAATAATTTTCTCTTGCCATATTACACTACTTTCAAGTTTGCTAGCAATTGAAAATTTAAATATTCACAAGCTTGGTAAGGCCCAAGATGAATTAAAATACAGGAAAGTGGTTGCTTGGACTCTCATTTATTCCATTCCTCCTCCTTGCTAACTTTAGATACCTAACATTAGGAATCACTGCCTTCAAGTATCACCAAAAAGCCAAAGCTACATCCAAACTTCGGGGCATGTCTTAGGTGGGGTGATTTCCTTGCTGAAAATGCTGGTTTCCCTCTATTGGCTCAGCTCCCCAAAAAAGACCAAAGGAGGAGTATTCATTGAAAGAGGTTGCAGGGGGACAGGACTGTCTACAGTTAGAGAAGCAAATAGTGAGTGGATTTAACTGCTTAAAATGTCTATCTTATAGACTCATGGCAAAGGTGATATTTGAAACCTTGCAGAAGCTTCCATCTCAATTCAAAACAGTTAAAAGCATTACACAGCCTTACGACTCACACGTTGCTCACATTTTAAGAAGGGGACTACAGAATTTCCTACAAAGATGTCAACAAGCAAATCATTCTGGGAGTCTTCATCTATTTTCTCCACATTAAATAATTATACTGAAGAGTTACCCAACATCTTGACAGTGGTATTCCAACTGTAAAATCAAATCTCCCCTCTGTCAGAAGACCCTTCTTGATTGGTTAAATGAAAGCAGCAAGTTATGCCACAAGTGGCACAAACGGAAAAGCTGGATACTATTATACAGTCTTCTTGCAGATTTACTTCTTCACTAAATATAATAGTATTATTTTTTATATATACTGTAATCACTGAAATATGTCAGCTATCTGCAAACGAGCATTAAAGATCAGATAAAACCAGATTTCTTATGTTTCAGACATGGATTATCATTAAAATCCAACCCGGAAATTGAAGCAATCCTAAGCATCTCTTTTTTTATAAGCATTACAGCTCCAAACCATCTGTACTTAATTGTAAGACAACAAATCGTCTAAAAACCAGCAAGGATTAAGTGGACAAAGCTTCTTATGGACAGTTTATATTAGAGAAATTTAAAGACTGCTAAGATCACAGCACCTCTTCTGTACTTGTTTTATTTCAGTCAAGTCCCTATCGTTATCCTCTTCTAAAATGGAAATACATATAGCATGTTGATCATTGCCACAGCATCAGTAAGAGGTTTATCAGGGTCTTAAAATTTGATGAGAAATCCACTACTAGCTTAAGAGCTTGCTGACATTTACTCTTAAAGTTCATACTGGGCAAGAAGACTGACTGCTGACCTCCAGTGCTCCACTGACTCCCCGAACTGGAGAAACTGGGCTAGTAGAGTAGGATGGGAGGCATTTTTAATACTATGCGTCACATATAGCAAAGCAAGTAATTTCAATTATGCAGAATGAGGAACAGGAACAGAGATTTGGTTACAGCTGGATGGAAAGAGAGAAATGGAGACATTAGTCATTAAATGGTTCACCCAAGCAGAGACTCTTTGGTGTGAATGGTATTATGTCAATCTCCTCCTGATGAATACCTGCAATATACTGAGGAGCTCCAAAAATATTTAAAGTGTCACAGTCATTCAGCTATGCTTTCTTTCTTTTCAATTTATTCTATTTGCTAGCTATGATTTGTTTCAGTCACTGGATAGAAAGTTATATTATGCAATTAAATAACAATTCAAGAGATGAATAACTAACATCTACCAGTCAAAGTTAGCAGTTTGCCTACATGCTAGCTACAGTACTTTCAATTAAAACATCACGTGGTATATCTTCCAAAGAAATCTATATCTGCAGAAGACAAAAACCTGCACATCTGCCAACAGCAACTTCCTTTTGGGGCTCTTTCTTCTTGGCTTTAAGCTCATCTTTTAATTCTTTTCTTCTCTTAGATCTCTATTTTTCTATCTTTACAAGCTATACTTCTTTTGCAGATCCAGCTATCCCAGCTGACCACAATACTTATCACTCTTGCTGCTGCTGACCTTCCCACTATCCATGCTTTAATATTCTACGTAATTTTCATTTGTTGGAGGACACCTGGGACATGAGATGATACAATTCTCGCTCCTTGGGGCAGTGAGGAGAGGGGTCAGCAAAACTGCCACCCTGGAATTCCAAAGGGCAGACTTTGAACTCTCAGAAGGCTGCTTGATAAAGTCCACTGGGAGGTGGCTCTGAAGGACAAAGGGGTGCAAGAGGGCTGGACGCTCCTCAAGAAGGAAATCCTGGCAGCACAAGAGCAGGCCATCCCCGTGTGCCGTAAAACGAGTCGGTGGGGAAGAAAACCAGGTTGGCTGAGTAGGGAGCTTAGTATTGATCTCAGGAAAAAGAAGAAAGTATCTGAGCTCTGGAAGAGGGGGCAGGCATCCCAGGAGGATTACAAAGGTGAGGTGAGATCATGTAGGGAAAAAATCAGAAGGGCTTTAGCCCAACTAGAACTTCAACTGGCCAGTTCAGTCAAGGACAATAAAAAGAATTTCTTTAAATATATCAGCGGCAACAGGAGGACAAAGGAGACCCTCCCTCCCTTGCTGGGTGCAGAAGGGACAGTAGCGATGAGGGACGAAGACAAGGCAGAGGTGCTCAATGCCTTCTTTGACTCGATCTTTAACCCCAAGGAGAAAAGTGCTAGGGATACTTAGCCCCCTCAGGCAGGAGATGGTGGGAATGAAGCTCCAGCTATTTGGGAGGACTTGGTTAGAGACCTGCTTGGCCAACTAGACGTACACAAATCCATGGAGTCAGATGGGATCCAATCAAGGGTTTTAAGGGAACTGGCAGAGGTTCTCACCAAACCCCTTTCCCTCATCTACCGGCAGTCCTGGCTGACTGGGGAAGTGCCGCTTGACTGGAGGTTGGGAAATGTTATGCCAATTTACAAGAAGGGTCGGAGGGAAGATCTGGGGAACTACAGACCTGTCAGTCTGACCTCGGTACCAGGGAAGGTCATGGAGCAGATCATCTTGAGTGCTGTCATATGTGGGACAACCGGGTGATCAGGCCCAGCCAACATGGGTTCACCAAAGGCAGGTCCTGCCAGACCAACCTGATCTCCTTCTACAACAAGGTTACCCATTTAATGGACGAGGGAAAGGCTGTGGCTGTGGTGTACCTGGACTTCAGTAAAGCCTTTGACATCGTCTCTCACAGTATCCTGCTGGAGAAACTGGCTGCCATCGGCATGGACAGGCACAGCCTCTGCTGGGTTAAAACCTGTCTGGATGGCCGAGCCCAAAGGGTTGTGGTAAATAGAATGAAATCCAGTTGGAAACCGGTCACGGGCAGTGTTCCCCAGGGTTCAGTGCTGGGTCCAGTCCTGTTTAACATCTTTATCAATGATCTCTATGAAGGCATCGAGTGGACCCTTAGCAAGTTTGCAGATGACACCAAGCTGGGTGCAAGTGTGGATCTGCTTGAAGGAAGGGAGGCTCTGCAGAGGGATCTGGACAGGCTGCATCGATGGGCTGAGACCAACGGGATGAGGTTCAACAAGGCCAAGTGCAGAGTCCTCCATTTGGGTCACAACAACCCCATGCAGCGTTACAGGCTTGGGGAGGAGTGGCTGGAGAGCTGCCTGGCAGAGAAGGACCTGGGGGTGTTGGTTGACAGCCGGCTGAACACGAGCCAGCAGTGGCCCAGGTGGCCAAGAGGGCCAATGGCATCATGGCCTGTATCAGTCACAGCGTGGCCAGCAGGAGCAGGGAGGCGACTGTGCCCCTGTGCTCAGCACTGGTGAGGCTGCACCTCGAGGGCTGGGTTCAGTTTTGGGCCCCTCACTACAAGAAGGACATTGAGGGGCTGGAGCGCATCCAGAGAAGGGCAACGAGGCTGGTGAGGGGGCTGGAGAATAAGCCATATGAGGAGGTGCTGAGGGAGCTGGGGTTGTTTAGCTTGGAAAAGAGGAGGCTGAGAGGAGACCTCATCACTGTCTACAACTGACTGAGAGGAGGTGGTGACGGGGTGGGTGCTCGGCTCTTCTCACAAGTGACAAGCGATAGGACAAGAGAAAATGGCTGCAAGTTGTGCCAGGGGAGGTTTAGACTGGGTATTAGGAAGAATTTCTTTACTGAAAGAGTGCTCAGGGATTGGAACAGGCTGCCCAGGGAGGTGGTGGAGTCACCATCCCTGGAGGTGTTTAAAGGACAGGTTAGATGAGTTTCTTAGGGATATGGCTTTGTAGGGAGACAGGTACGGTTGGACTCGGTGATCTCAGAGGTCTTTTCCAAACTAGTGATTCTATGATTCTATGATTCTAAAAATGAAGTGCTGTAGAATTAGGAAAGACAGCAGAAAATGTGCTGCAACAACCAAGACCTTTACAGAATCTTTCAAAGTTATTTCAAAGAGACCATTATTTTGGAGCAAAAAGAAAATCCTTAGGAAAATATGGAAGATCAAGCGTTCTATAAAACAAAGCTCTGAAAAAGCTCTGAAAAGCTTTAAGTGGCATGCCTCCTGGGATCTCTTACGTGGTAAATGAAATTAATTTGCTTTAAAAATAACTGCTAAAATATTTAAAGGTGAGTAAGATGTTACAACTAAATAATCTACTACCTTAAGTAAACAGTATATAGTAGTAAATAATCATGAGCCTGATACACGTGCTGCTCTAAATGATTTTCCAATCTTACAACTGCTGCATACTATTGGCTGAGTACAGATTATAAATTTGTCTTCCATACACCAAGGACAGACAATAAGCAACATCATGTCTACGTTCCTACTCTTCCTCAGTTAAGAGTTTGATTGCTTTATTTGAGAGTCATGCAAATGGTACATTAACTGCGGTTTGTTTGGGTTTTTTTAAAAAAAAAGGCTTTTTCATCCTCCTCAAAGACTTTCACTTCTAGCTGTGGCTAAGATCTCTATTTTCATTTTAGTTACATGTCTTTCAATAAATTAGCACTAGTTTCAAAAAAGAGAACAAGTTTGAGCAAATGGATCTAAATAAGCTTAAATTTAAATAAAATTTTATTATTTTTTTACTTCTAATTTGAAAAGATGGCAAAAGGAAAAGTTGCAGTGATTCAGTTTCAGTTATAGTAGCACAATTTCCCCATATACTAAGATGAAAATAATTTCAGAATTAGTGTTGAGATTCAGGGTTCTGCTTAAGCACACTGCCAAGTGGTTTTCCTAGTTCATAAGTCTAATTGTATTTTTAGAATGCATTTTAAAGGCTAAAGAGTAAATGTGTAAACCTACAAAGCTGCACATCATCCAGGCCAAATGCCTGAGGCCTCATAACCTCTTTGTCTCAAACAGAGCTGTTTAATTAGATTTTTTTATGGTCTTTTGTATCTATACCCATGCCAAACTGTTTGGAGAGGTAAGCTTTTTAAGGCAAATTTTTATAGATATGATAAAAAAATGCATTATGTCCATGGCAAGATGGAGCTTCCTGCATGGGAAAGTTCAGTAGAATCATGCTAATTTTTAAAATTGCCACACTCTCGAATTCATAATTCCATACAGGATGGGAGATGATGGGATTGAGAGCAGCCCTGTGGAGAAGGACTTGGGAGTGCTGACTGATGAGAAGCTCAACATGGGTTCGCAATGTGCACTCATAGCCCAGAAGCCCAACCATATCCTGGGCTGCATCAAAAGTAACGCGGCCAGCAGGGCAAGGGAGGGGATTCTCCCCTTCTACTCAGCTCTTGTGAGACCCCACCTGGAGTCCTTTGTCCAGTTCTGGAATCTCCAAGATAAGAAGGATATGGAACCGTTGGAACTGGCCCAGAGGAGGTCATGAAGATGGAGGCTGGAGCCTCTCTGCTATGAGGACAGGCTGAGAGAGTTGGAATTGTTCAGCCTGGAAAAGAGAAGGCTCTAGGGAGACCTTATAGCAGCCTCCCAGTACCTGAAGGGGCTAGAGGAAAGCTCAGAGGGATTTTTTTACAAGGGCAAGTAGTGACAGGATGGGGAAGAACAGCTTTGGACTGGAAGGGAGAAGATTTAGATTAGACATTAGGAAGAAATTCTTCACACTGAGGGTGGTGAGGCACTGGCACAGGTTGCCCAGGGAAGCTGTGGATGCCCCCTCCCTGGAAGTGTTCAAGGCCAGGTTGGATGCGGTCTTGAGCAGCCTGGGCTGGTGGGAGGTGTCCCTGCCCATGGCAGGGGGGTTGGAATTGGATGGTCTTTAAGGTCTTTTCCAACCCAAACCATTCTATAATTCTATACTTCTAGACCAGATTCTATTCTACAATTAATATAGAAGATGAAAATTCTATATCTAGTAGTATTTTCAAGAAATTATTTTTTTAAATTGTATTATTTTGAGAAACAAAATAAAAAGCCCTCTAATTCTTTGTAGGACATTTCTTCGAATAATTGATGTTATTTCTCATGCCTATTGCACATTATTACAAAATGAAACAATGAATAATACAAAGTAATTTTTATTCAGGTAATTTTTCAGTACTAATTATTAGTCTCACTGTATGCTTCTAACTGAATTTCACTGACTTATTTTAGTTAGAGAAGGAAGACCTTATCAAAATTAAGGACTGTTTTATCTATTTCTTAAAATAGTATTTCATCATTTTCTTACATTTCTTTCTCATTTGGAATTATGAGAGAGATATCTGTTTAATAAAACATGGCTCACAAATACACATAGCTGACGCAAACCCAAACAGCAACTTCACTCTTGTCCATATGCTATAGCATGTTCTGCATTGATCATCCCAACTAATGTTATAGTTTCCATATGTGTAAACCACACTTCTGTCAAAGAAACTGTTGCAACCCACAGTGGAGAAGAAAAAAAGAAAAGGAAAAAAAAAGTGAGAGCCACAACATCAAACTGAGTTTGGCTTCCAAGCCCTAACTGATGGGATTTCTCTCAGCCCCTGAGATAACGCAATTAAAAATACCAGTAGATGTGTATGCTGCAAATATTCATCTGCTCATTTTACTCAAAATCAAGGAGATCAATCCAAATTTTGTAGATTGCCTGAAGTGGGTTAGGAACTCCAGGCATAACTGATAGCTTCCAGCTTCTAAATTTCCTCTAGGATTCAGTGTAGATGCTAGACACAGTGACTACTTTGAAAAAATGCTCATTTGTTCTAGAGGAGCTTCTTGAGGGCTGCTAGGCATCCCTAAAGCTCAGATAAAGATTGGCTTATCATCAAAAACTGCAGAATAACACAGACAATAAAACAGAAAACTGTCTGGGGAAAAAAAATACATCTACCTCTCCCCTTCCATTCATTGAAGACCCTCCAAATGAAAGATTTGCTCAAATGTTACATTAGGAAAAAAAAAAGCCGAAGCCCACTGAAATATTTAGGTTTCTCAAAGCAAAGCAGGAAATGTTTTGTTCAGTGTGCAGCCTCTTCTTTCCCTTTTAAGCCAGGACCTGCAATGCTGGATACATCTCACAGAACGAGCTGTGCTGACTCCTGCCTTACAGAAGCTGCTACTCAGAGAGGAAAGTTGGTCCTCAAAGATGACATGACACTTTGAAAGGGATAACCTATTGCAGTTAAATCTTTCAATAACCAAGGTATTGTTATAATCTTATAATCTATAAAATTACTAAGTATGCCAGACAGATCCTGTTCTGCTATACAAAGACACACAGACATTCAAGGTCATAAAATGACTGATCTTGTGGATCCAAGTATATAAAAAATCTATTTATGCATGGAAAGTTAACAAAACAGAAGTAGTAAAATCTTATAAAATTGTGAAATGTAAGATAAACAGTGAGTGTGGTTATTTGTTATGATGGTTAAAATGTTACATAAGTCTCAAAGTTTTGAAGATACTGCTGAAGAGCAATATACTAATAACAGGAATATTTATTTAACACGTAACTTGCTTACATGGTTTTATTTCTAACCTTACCCCTTAGATTCTAGAATTCAACACAATGGAATAATGAAGTTGATCTTTATAAAAAACAAAATATGAGAAGGCTCTTTCTATGGCTACAAACTATTATGAAGTTATACATATACAAAAGGAAGCCTAAACTGCACATCAGAAATATATAGGTCATCTTTTTAACAATTGTTGGGAACAACCATTCCTATTACCTGGTTATACTACCATTCCAACGTAAACATCACCTCCAGAAACTGTGATTTAGATCCTAATCTCAGTTTACAATCCTTAAATACCAGCTGGAATTTTTTTCACGAGTCCTGACTTATTCCTAATATTACCTCTGCCCTCACAGAAGGAAAAAAGAAAAAAAAGAAGTGTTTCAGATCTATAAAAGTCATCATTATCTCCTGACTGGCTTAAAACAACACAATCAACCTAGGCATAAAACTATCAGTCTGAAGGAAGCTAGAGCCTGGACATAATGCACCTGTCCCTTCCTCTCTAAATTGGCTCCCTACTGGATATCATGTCAAGTGTAAGAGCTCAGTCTGAACTTCAAGCTGCTTAATGATTAGCAACTGTGATCCCTAAGACTGCCAGAAGCTTGAGGTCTGTCTTTGCTTACTCTAACATCCTGGTACTAAGGAGAATCAGAGATGTGCACACTAGTGCTCTTGTCTAAACACTAAAATTCTGCAATACATGCAATGGTAATATAAATTTCAAGATTTGTAAAATGTTGGAATTAAAAGGTGGTTTTCTAATTTGATAGAACATTTAATTTTATTCATTTCTGCCTTCCATTTAGTATGCATTTCAGTGAACTTTCCTTCCTTTTTAGGAGATACTTTACCTTTAGGTTAGTTTGTCCTTAATTTAGGAACATTATCCATCACGTCACACTTCCCCCAATGTGTTTCTCTTCTTTAAAACTGTTCCTTTCCTCAGTAGCCCATTATGGTCTTATTTATCCCAGATTTTGTTCTCCTGCTTTTCTGTTTTTCCCAAATCACATTTTTCCTTTGCTTTTCAACCCATCTACCACCACCCCTTCTCTCCCATATTTCTGCATTTTCTTCCAAAGCACTAAATTCCCTCCCCTATATATATAAAATAGCAGTTCTACTCCAACTAACTCTGTCTCTCCCAGACTCTGTCACATTTGTCAAACAGATTGTATCATAGTTCCTACACAGGATATAGATCTCTGCGCACGAGTCCAGTGTCAGTCCATTCTCCTCAAGAGTTGTTTATTACGAAGTTGGGGAACCATGTGCTAGGGAAATCATGTAACCAAAGGGATTGTTAATTTTCCTACCTAAAATGGAAGAAGAGACAGCCTGCATAACTGGCCTAAGTGATACCAAGGAGTTCTAGGGCACAGGTCAAGTTATGGGAAGCTCTGTTTGCTTACTCTGATAGCAAATCAAGGGGAAACAAAAATGACTACAGTATCCCAAGGAAGACTGGCCAAAACTCCCAGAAAATGTCTGCCCCGCCAACACCAGTTTAGGACCACACTACAGATCAACGTCTTCCAACTGCATTCTTGTACGCAGTTACATCAGAGAACCAACTCAAAACCATGCAGAGATTCCGAGATTCATTTTATTCAATTTTAGTAGAATGAGCTGATAAGGTGGGCACCCTCTAATCAACAGAGAGAGTAGGACCCTTCCGAAAGGGGATGTATGCTGTTGTAAGGAAAATGGCTTAGATCAGGAAGGTGAAATTACTCAGTTATTTCTATAGCTCATTGGAGAGAGGAGACCAAGATGGCTAGTTCTGATTAGACTCTAGAGAAGATGGACCCTTTCCACAGCAGGTAGTGTGCCACTTCCGGCTTTGTAACACTACCCCAGCATAGCAAGCGTTCCTACCTCCAATGTTTCCAAGTGAAGCAGAAAGTGGCTATCTAGGGTGGAAAAAACCACTGCATTAAAAGAACATTACATGCTGTTTCGATGCAATAAAACTTCAGGTAATCACAATAAGGACTCTCTAAGCTTGATTTAAATTGTGAAGAATGCTATAAGACAATGAACTTCTAAGGACAGTCAGTCCTATCTGGCCACTTTGTAACTGCATCCTTAAAAAACATTATGTTCTCAGTTGGAGCAATACAGTTTTAGGGAAACTGAATTGACATATTATTTAGAAAACTGATTTAGCAGCGCTCATAACTGCTCCCGGAAAGTAGCTCTCTGCTGCAATAAACCAAGTTTATTGAGTAGTTGTCTAGTAATCAGTCTGCAGTATGATTATTATTATTTACTATCACTTGACTTCACTCTTCATTTAGCAATGGTTGACAGATGAACAAAATTGCCAAAAGACTTTCATTTGTCTTTCATGGTGAAAATATTTCTAAAATGCTTTGCTAAGCGTTGCATTTTCATGCACTTACACATTTATGTACGTTGGTGCGCACACACACAATTTTATATTTTGTTTCAGAAGACATCACAGCAGAATAAAAGCTTAGATGTTAAGTCAGCTTTGGTTTAACTGTTCCAGTCACCTCTTCACAGTTAATCCTGATGCCTACAGTTGGGTTTTTTTCATAATTCACCATGTGAGTGCCTGCTAGAAGTGATTTTAATACCTGATTGCTCTTGGCTTCAAGTAAAGGAACGTCCTTCATCAGGGACAACAAGATGGGGTTGGTGAGAATTTATGAGTCAATGGTTAGATGTGACTACTGGGTAGAAATCACTTTTATTATGTGCATAAAATGGTGTTTGGATTAAAGGACAACTACATTTCTCAAGATGACAACCAATCCAACAACCAATCCAACACCTCAGACAAGAGAATAATGCCTGCAGTTTGGTGGCTGATTTTAGTGACTTTTATGTACATTTTCACTTTGACCTACCTAAGAATGTAAGGGATAATTGATACAAAATGGATATTTAGTTTTTATGTTCCATTAAAAGGCAAAGTTGACAAAAATATTTTCAGTAAAATAAACATTGAAACCTACTTAGATACTGGAGACAAGACTTAAAAATTGCTTGACAAAGACATGCATCACAGAATTTTTCTTGATGACTTTCCTGCAATCACATTTCTAAGAGTAATCAAGGTGGTCTCAAAGGTGTTATTATTACAGGTTTTAATAAAGATAGCTGATATTTTCTAGCAAAATGGATGCTGCTTGTAGCAATTAATACACCTTGTCGTTACCTTAAATATGTGGTTTGAGACATCAGAACCTGATAGATCTATCCTAAAATAACTATTTTAACTATTATAATTTCATACATGTTGCTCTACGAACAACCTTAGTCACAGGACTTTTCCTGTAATTATTTTATAATATTGTGAAGAACAGAGAGGACAATAACAATGAAGACTCACCACAAAATAACATCTACAAGAGAAGGAATTTAGGGATATTTTAAGGGAAAACATAAACTCATTCAGCAATAAGGGAGAAACAAGAGATGACCTGGAAGCTTGAAATGTTTGCTACCACCTACACCTAAACACATATCAAATGCCGTTTTTACATTACACTTCCTCAGCTGGTAGATCCAGGTTAGAAGATCCTCCCTATTAGAAGGTTTTATGCTCTCCCTGCCGTGTCCATGATTGCTTTTACTGAATATCACATCCCAAAGAAAACTAATATCAAAACAGGCCTTTTTGTATTATTGCTCAAAACGGAACATTTCATATTCACAGTCTCGTCATGCAAAGATGATTACACAACAGAGCTGAGCATATTCTCCTGCAAAATGAAATGAGTAATCAGATAAGTGAAGAATATTAATCTGGAAGTACAGCTCTAGATATTTAAAGAAGTCATTTTATTATTCAGATCTCAGCAACCACAGTTAAAGTGGTACATAATCTGTGGACCGGCAAGGAACAAGTCATTTGAGGAAAGCGGGAAGAAGGTTGAATGGGAATCTCCTCTGGCCAGATCTGCTGTTGGAGGATTAGTAACTACACAGAAAAAAAAGAGAATAAAGACTGTGATGAGCAGGGATGGCTTAGTTTGAAAGGCAAGACCAGTTCCGGCCCCGGTGCCCAAGTCCTGGACAGTTAATCTCACTGCAGGGTCATTCCACTGCAGCCTGCTACAATGCACAGCTTTATGCACTGAACTAAAGCAGTTGAGACAACCCCGTAGTGGGGCAGGAAACTCAGAAAGCCCTAAGTGGACATCTAGAACGAGAACTTCCTTGCTGGTCGACTAGAACCCTCAGCTCCACTGACTTGAGTGAGTGAGTGCAGCTGCATTGTGAAATTTTACTGCAGTAACAATCAGTGATTTGTTTAGGGGGCATGATGGCATAATGAGTATTTGCTGAGTTCTGGTCATCTGATGCTTCTCTATTCTTTCTTTATTATGAGCTTTAGTTGAGCAGCCTTTTACCACGTATCAAATAACCTCCTTTTCCTAAAGCACTCTGCTATTCAAAAGAAATCATTTGTATCAGGTGGAATGTGACTCAGGGCAAATTTGAAGTGTAGCATGAACCTAAACATTTACTGAGGACGAGAACAACAAAGAGGAGATGTATTCTAAGAAGATTAGATTGGCCACAATTGTTTCACACTCCTACCAGTAAGTGCTTTCCTCTCATATACAGCTCTGGTTTTCACCTTTCTGCAAACAGCTGAAGGACCATATGAAAGGAAACTTTTTTTCAGAAGAGAAACCACTATTGTCTTCACAAAGTGTCCACCTGAAAACTAATGGTCTGCTCTTAGGAAACAACTGGGAAAATGGGGAAGCAGAATGAAGTGCCATATCATAGTATCACAAGGCTGGAAAAGACCTTTGAGATCATCGAGTCCAACCTATGACCCAACACCTACACCAACTCATCATCTAAACCATGGCACTAAGTGCCTCATCCAATCTCCTTTTAAACACCTCCAGGGACAGTGACTCCACCACCTCCCTGGGCAGCGCATTCCAATGGCCAATGGACCTTTCAGTAAAGAATTTTTTCCCAATATCAAGCCTAAATCTCCCCTGATGAAGCTTGAGACTGTGTCCTCTCGTTCTGTCACTGGTCGCCTGAGAGAAGAGACCAACCCCTGCCTGACTACAACCTCCCTTTAGGTAGTTGTAGAGAGCAATAAGGTCTCCCCTGAGCCTCCTCTTCTTCAAGCTAAACAACCCCAGCTCCCTCAGTCGCTCCTCATAGGGCTTGTGCTCCAGTCCCTTCACCATCCTCGTCGCTCTCCTCTGGACGCACTCCAGCATCTCAACATCTTTCTCAAACTGAGGGGCCCAGAACTGGACACAGCACTCGAGGTGTGGCCTAACCAGTGCCGAGTATAAGGGAATGATAACTTCCCTAGTCCTGCTGGCCACACTATTCCTGATGCAGGCCAAGATACCATTGGCCTTCTTTGCCACTTGAGAACACTTTTTTTATTTGTAGAGGTATTAAGATATCAAAGATACAATTAAGTTATGTATTTCTGAAAATACCACTATGCTCAAGGCATCTACCCACTCCCACAAATCTCTCCCACAGTCTCAGTGGTGCTAAGCTTTCACTTGAGAACATTTTCTCTATCAGGGTTCCACAATCCTCCTGCCACAAGGGTATATAACATATTTTAGGACAGGCAGGAAAGTTATGATGTGACTAAGAGGCATGTGATTGTATTTTTAAGGTTATGGACTTCCTTGTCTTCTCATTGTAGTTGCTTAAGAATGGCTTCAAAGAGAGAAAAAAAATGAGTCCAGCATAAAAAGAAATTTGTCAGGAAGAACAAAATTATTATGCCAGCTGGTCTTTACCTTATGTTCTTCTGCTATTAGACCTGAAGTTTTTGAAACTAAAAATTCCTATCGTAATTATCCAGTTGTAGTCTTGGAAAAGATTTTATGCTGATTTTATTTAGACACAGTCAAGAAAATATTTCTTGACTGATTCTTTTCAGCTCTCATAAAAAAGCCACCTCACAATTTAGTTTCCTCAGATTTTTTCCAACAAATGCATTTTAATATAGTAAGATTATTCATCATAGGTAAACAGACACCTTCTCCTCCAATAGGTGGTACTATACTTTCTTCCTTTACTACTGCTGTTTCCCTCCTAGACTTTATTTCCCAGGAATTTTGATATCATTTAACTGTTGGTCCCTTAACTCAGTACTACTATTTCAGCCTAATTAAATGAGACCATAGTTGAACATTAATATTATTATTTCCATCCTGCCTACAGTCAATAATCTCTCATAGGTTAAGTGCTTCAGACAGAAAACTTGCTGTAGATTTCAAGGAAAACATTCCTTGAAAGTTCCAAAGACCCAGTTTGATAGGATTTCTACTTATCCTATACAATTTCTCACTTCAGCAGATATTGTGCTTGGGAAACACAAAGGAAGAATATGGTGAGAACATGCATAACATTGGATTTACATTCCTTGCTGATTCTCAGCAAGCAACACAAAGACAACTGATGAAATCTGACCAGGAAGCTGACACTGTACGACAACTCATCAGAGGTGCAAAACTTCAGTTAAGCCTCTAATGGATTTGCTATTCAAGATGAAAAATAACCCAGTCAGTAACTATAAAGATCTATCGATTTTAAGTTAGCATAAACCAGATGGCAGATGACATTTAAGTGAAAGCTTTATTTTGGCCTCTGCCTAGTGGTAACGGTATAAAACTAAGTCAGCTAGAACAGAACTGTATGTTAGACAAAAAGGCTAACAACATCACTTGAGTCCACTCATTTGATAAGAAAGGATGGTAAAACTCTCTCTTTACTAGAAATTTTGTTGTAACATACTTCAGTGTTTAAATTCATGTCATTTCAATGGCATCTTAAAAAAGTATTAAATTTATTTAATTAAGGTTGCACTATTTCCTAAAAACTGTTCAGACAGTAACTCTATAGCTCCTTTCAAAAATCCTTACTTTTATGAAGTAGCCTAATATTTCTACATCTTTCCTGTTTATTTTTCACATTTAACACACCTTATACTAGAGCTGTGACTACCTGGAACATTTCTTTGAAAGTTTGCTATCAAAAATCCAATTATTAAATATACTTTCTATGACGCATACATAGAACCACAAGCCTTAAGAAGAATAATATCCTGCATTTGTTCTTCAAGAACAGCAACCAGACGCTGAAGTAACCTATCTGTTCACCAGCATTTATTTAAATAAAAAACCCATAATGACAGTAATTAACTAATTTACTCATTCTTTTACCAACTTCAATTCACGCCAAAGTGTATCTCATCAGTATTTTTGAAAATTAAATAAAAAAATTTAAATGAAAACACACAATTTAAAAAGAAAGAAATCTAGTGATACATATGTACATTTCCCCTGTGAGAATATCAGCCGTTAAATTCTGGCTTAAATTCCCTAAAATTAATTTGTTCAAAAAGTGCATCAAAGGTATTAGTAAAACAGGAGTTCTGTGAAGCAAACATCTTTTAATTCTATTTTTACTGTTCACTGTTATACAGCTCTTAACATTTCTAACATTTTACAAGCTATGTAAAATCAACCACTCCTCAATTCAAGGAGTTCACAACAATCCTGGGGCGGGGGGGGGGGGTGTGTGTAATTTATGACAGTGAAGCTTTACTAGACATATAACACAGGAAAAGCTATATATATCTTAGAGTTACAATACACCTAGCAGTAATAATGCAGTAAACATGAATTGTCTCCTCTACTTATTTGGCCAGTGTGGCACCGTTTTAATTATCTGGCTTCACAGCACACGAGCAATGCTGCAGATTTTGTCAAAGCAATGAGGATCTTGGGAATGTGCTCCTGTAAAGACACTGAGTTACCTTACCTAGAAAGTGAAGAAGAGAATAGCAATTTGTCAACACCATGAAACAGAGATATTATATTTTTCTATTTTGTATAACCTTAGACCAAAACACTAGGTACGCTTAATTCATTCTTGTGTGTGTTCCATATTATGCCATGTGAAGATACTTCTTGAAGTGCCTAATTAACTGAAACATCTAAAAACATCAGTATTTTATCTTTTTAATTTATTAATGAAATATTTTCAGTTTAGTCTTTATTTTTCCTCTGGCATACTTGTGCACATCATGATTGATTTTTATTCTGTGTGATACGGTTCTGTATTTACAGGTTTCTAGAATATGGCAATTTTTCTTTGATCTTTTTTTTCCTTTTGATCTTTTTCCCACCAGTAAAAGTCATTCTTTACTCCATTTTTCCCACACAAGACTTTAAAACTACCCACTTCTGGTTTGTTCTCACCCCATTTATTTATTTCTTGACTGCTTTATCCTTTTATTTCACAACAGCGCTTCACAAAGTTAATTTACTACTCACTGTTCTTTGAATTTTTCTTTTGTAATAATACCAATAACAAAACTGTACAGTTCTCTGGGTTGCTGTAACATTTGCTTTCTTTCCACTACATCGCATGTACTCCCTATACTCACTCACTTCTGCCTATTCAAACTCTTGAACACTTATATTATGCTGTTATGATACTGTGCTCGGCCTTGTCTAGTGCACCGCACTTGATAAACTTAGGGCTACTGTCATTAAAATTTTACATTTCTAATCAGCTATTATATCAATAATTTGCATGTCCAAGATGGTTCCCACCTTTGCTTGAAATCTCTGTTGTTTGGGTCATGATATACGGTCTCAAGCTTCGCCAGGGGAGGTTTAGGGTTGACATTAGGAAGAAATTCTTCACTGAGAGGGTAATTGTTCATTGGAATGTGCTGCCTAGGGAGGCAGTCGAGTCACCATCCCTGGAGGTGTTCAAAGAGAATTTGGATGAGGCACTTAGTGCCATGGTGTAGTTGACAAGTAGGAGTAGGAGTAGGTGTAGGTGTGGGTCATAGGTTGGACTCAATGATCTCAAAGGTCTTTTCCAACCTTATGATACTGTGATACTGTGATACTGTGATATAACCCCTCTCTACACCTAAATAAAGGCCTGATTTTCCACGTTTAAGTAATCCAACAAGTAGCCATGCACTGTAAACCCCATTTATGAGATTCTCTATGGTTCCTACGTAACTGTAGGTAATCTGAGCACTTGAAACTCTTTTTTAATTTCAAATCTGTAGAAATAATGTCGTTCTCCACATTTTGACATATGATTTTCCACATTTTTTTCTTCTATCCTTAATTATGTTCAAGGTGATTATTTGCAAAAGGTATCTAAAGGAAGAAGATGATGGGAGCACAGGATACTTCACGTAGGAAGGGACGTGAGGAAGTCTCTAGCCCAACCTTCTGCTCAAAGCAAGATCAGCTCTGAGACAAGTTGCTCCAGTTGGGTCTCAAAAAACCATCAAGGATGGACACAGCACAACCTCTCTGGGCAACTTAACTCCAGCGCCCAGCTATTCTCATGGTGGAGAAGTTTTCCCTGCCACCGAGGCTGAAACTCTCACCTCCTGTTGTCGCTTATCTTCCTGCCATGCACCTAAGAGTTGCCTGCTGTAGGTCCCCCCCTGACACCAAGACATGCTGTGTCGTCCTGTCCAGCTTACTGCACCAATCCCCAGGGCCTTTCCCACAGAGCTGCTCCCCAGCCAGGCAGCCCCCACACTGTGCCCTGCCAGGGGCTTGGACCGTGCCAGGGACACGGAGAGGAAGGTGGGTTTATGTGGATTGAAAATCAGAAAGTACAGTTCCTACTTGTAAAGAGATAACAGAATCGTACAGATGCTATGCATGCAGATGAGACAGCGAATCGGAAGTTTGCCCTCTTCACACACCCCCACTCCCATATTTATTATAGGTTCCGGTACAAATAATTTTAAAAAAAAATATTTTAAAAAAGAGCAGGAGTTTCATTTCTGAGTTTGCAGCTTCAATTCTTGAAGAAAAAGACATGGACAGAAGAGAACCCTGAATGTGGCATCTACAGGATTTGCCACTGAGCTCCGGTCCCACACTGAGGCAGCCTGAAGCTCACTAATCATGGTGTTTTCCAGCCAAGAATAGCACTGTTATCAGCCACATGCAGGCTTTGACCCCCAAAGGCTGCCTATTGTGCAGCAGGCCAGCAGCGTCTTGGGCCGCCAGCAAGGACAATAGATTGACCTGCTCAGCCTTCGCAAATTGAAGCTGACTGGAAAGGAAAAAAAAAAAAAAGGCTTAATACCACTAGCTAGCTAGAAGAACAAAAAAACCCCCTAAACCTCGAATCTTTAACTGTCACTGGGCAGAAGCAGATACCCGCAATGAATCTGATCTACAGAGCAAAGAACAGTGTTTCAGGACAAAACAACTGAATGTATTTAGCCAATTAAGAACGCTGCAGGTTTAGAATACGTATTTTATTTTCAGATAAATAGGAAGATGAGACAATAAACTGCAGAAACAGTGGAATGAAACACAGGTATTGCAATGAATATGTAGCAAAATGCAAAACCAAGAGAAAATCTAAATCGTGTTAGAAGAAATGGAAAAGTAGTTCTATTTTATTATGGTTATCAGTAAAACAAAGAAAAAGCATTAATCACAAAGAGATTTGCTTTGCATAAGGCCATTTTCCTTATGCAAAGCAAATCTCTTTGTGATTAATGCTTTTTTCTGGAATGTTCTGTTAAATAGGTTAAAAGATTAGTGACACTAAGAAAACAAATTTTCAATAACACAGAAGCTAAATGTTTTCCACTGGTCTATGAACACTATATATGTTAGTCTGCAATAAGGGTAATTGTTTATACTCCTCTAACACACAACTCCACCCCCCAATAATAGCAATTATACACATACAGAGAGCAGACTATAGAAAAAGCATAAGGTAAGAGTATTAATTTAATTTCTACCCAGTAAGAGTTTCAATGGCGTGTATCTCTCCCATTTTTAGTAGTGATGCACTGCATTATGATAACAGACTGGTATTTGAGCCTTAATAAATTAATTAGTACATAATAATAACAAAAAAAAAATTGTTTCTGCATAGAGGTGAATTCATTCCTGCACAAGGAAAACTACAACCAACTTCGGTAGTTGTCCAGTGCCTCCCAAATGCAAACTTCCACACTTTGTAGGCCTTGAAGACGGAAGAACTCAACTGAAAGGTCTTAGCAGAAAAATACATATTTAGACAACCAGTCCATGAGATGCAAATGTAGATTCATTAATTGTTAATAATGCTTAGTAAATGATAGCAAGTACCATTTGGCTTTAAAATTATTTATCTCTGTGTATTTAAATGGCCTGACACAAAATTGAAGTTGGAGAGGAACCCTTCTGGCCTGCACTATATATATTATTTCTTAACCATCTTTTCTTACTCTTACCACCGGAAAATATCTTGACTAATTAGAGCAAGATTCTCAAAACAAAGTAAATATTTCTTTTCTAAAACTAAAACAGCACATCCCACAGATTTCAAGCTAATAGAAAGAAATATGCCCGATGCCATACCACTTCACTTTTTCAGTTAAAAATTAGCGTCAGTCAAAATCCACAACCATTTCTAGCCTCTGTTGTAGCTTAGTTATTGACTTTGGAAAAACGGTGAGTCATGTCACACCTAAAATGCAGCCAGAGGTGTGATTCAGATCATCCGTTCTAAACCCCAGGTGAAGCATTTGCATTTAACAGAAATAAGTATCTGTAATAGTTATATTCCTGATATTGCAAAATCAACTTTCAAAACGCCTAACATTTGCTTTTAAACAACATTACACACTGCAGGTTTCAAAGTTACAAAGCATGTTATTGATCATTCAAGCAGAAAGATCTTTGATGTAGAACTTAAAATCAAGTTCACTATTCTATCATAAACATATATAAAAAAAAGGAGCAGTTCAGGTTGTTATGCTTTGTACTGATAATTACATGATTATGTATGCTAGAATTTACAAGCGTGCATTTATCTTCCTTTCTGGGACTCACCTGGATAAATACATTAGAAAGTAAATCACTGTGATTTCGCAATAAGATGAGGATCAATTTTTGACAGGTCACTACAGACAACAATTAAGAGCAGCTGCTTCTAGCAGTTGGGGTTATACCGGTATGTTAGTTTAATGCAAACTATACAATCAATCCATAATGTAAATATCTTTTGAGGACTGAAATAATGTTTGGTTGAATGAACGCAGCCATTTTACAAATCAGAACAAGCAAAGTAGTCAGAATTATCAGAAAAAAAATACTAATTTAAATATTGGCAAGGATGTGAATCGGAAGGTGAAATAAGAAAGGTAGTTGGAAGGAAAGGTGGCACGCTTATCTTCAGCTCACATCAAATTTGCCTTTTTAAATGAAAAGCCACACATGGTAGATGATAGCAGAGAGAAGCAATAGTTGAGCACTGCTGCTCAGAGCACGGCCCCAGCCTAACAGAAGGCTGGCTGGGCAGCTGTTGAGCTACTGCCTTCTGCTCTGGGGTCCTGGGACCCTGCACTCCAGCTGACAGACCCAGGATATCTGAGGGCCTACTGAGAAAGCACATGAATCTAGGGTAATCGCTGTGGGAAAAGTTGGACCACACGCTTTTTGAGCTGAACTTCTGCACTGCAGCCACTTCTCCAGGAGTCTTGCAGCAAGCATGGCTGGGTACCTGCAGACATTGGACTTGCTCAGATTCTGGCTCGGCTGGCAAAGGCCTCTTCTGGACAGAGAAATGTCAGCCATCCATAGGCAAAAGTTTGCCTAAAAACCTCACGTCAGCAAACTCATTAGTTAAAGGCAAGCCCTCAGTCTGCTGCCCCAGTCTTGAGCACTAAGGCTAGTAACGCTGACCGACCTCTCAGAGAACGAAAGGAGTGAGGGCACAACTGAAAAACAATTCACTTTCACCTTCACTGATGTTTCACCAGTTTCCTAAGACAGCTGAAATTTAGTAAATCACCAGATTTAGTCCAGATCCCTCAAACTTGTAGTGTTGGAACACATTCAACTTTAATCTAAACTCAATCACCTAGACTTAGTAAAAGATTTATGTTTTGAGGAAGAAGAATGTGCAATGCTTCAGGCAGAGCTGGATGCAGACTGACATGTTAATCTGTTGTCTGAAACAGGTACATTTGGATTTACTTCTAATCTGTGCCTTTTCTCCTCAAACAGGAAAAGATATAAGACAAGTGGCCATTTAGATTCAAACTACCTTGTACAGTACTCTGAAGAAAATTAACTCGCTCAGGCATTTTATCCAAGGTCATCCATTTTATTTGCCCACAATGAAGCAGACAAAGACAAGAATACATTTTCACACTAATGCTAAGCATCTGACGTCAGAAGTATCCCACAAGAGGTATAAGAGATCCTCAGAAAAACACCAGTGGCATAAAAACCCTTCCTTAAAGTTCATGGCTTATCAAAGCCTCAGTCTTTATATTCCTGAAGGAAATAACATAGGGTAAGACAGAAGGGGAAAAAAAGTCTTGTTCGGAGGAGAAAACCTCATCTTCATATTAAATATCTGAAAAATTAATTCCACCAGGTACCACAGCATAGTTAAGACAAGTATTGGGTGGAAGGGGCACCTGAGTAGAAATACAATTGTATCGCTGTTATTACACATGTAGTTTGTATAAAACGTAAGTTAGAGCTATAGTATGTGCAGTTTAGACATATGAAACTACTGAATTTCTGTATCAGTAATTCACCAAGGATCAATCTTTCTGACAGCCCTGGAAGATGGACTTCGCTAAATGTAGACATGGAGGTAGAAAGCCATCTATCTTTCTTATACCTGCAGGTGTTTCCTTATACTTAGGGTTAATTTCATGAGATATACACGGAGATTGAAGTCCAGTGGTTCAAGCATCATCTCTGGCCTGAGATTAACAGCAGGTGTTTGCAGCCAGTGTTCCAACAACTCAACAAGAAGTGAATGCAATCAGAAAATGTGGGAGAGAGAAGAGAGAAATAAAGAAATCCAACCTCAGTAATATGAAAGGCATATGCAGATACACAAAGAACACTATTCAGTTGTTACCAACTGTTAAAATTTAAGCAAGGTGTTGATGAGCACAATTTGAATAGGAAAAAAAAAAAATCATTCCTCCTGCGGTTCCAAAGGATTTGTCAACACAAAAAGGGTTAAATGTTCAGTACACTTAACTAAATATCTCCTTCCGAATTTCAATTATTAATGCTTTTACATTTATGTTAAAAATAAATGAATAACAGGAAAAAAAGGATTATTTAGTGGCCTATATTGCAGAGGGAGACAATGAAAATTGTCTGTCTTTTACTATGCCAAAATGTTCCTGTGTCATACAGGATTAACGGCAACAGCTATCACAGAACAAAGCAAAACTTTCATCCAGAAAAGTCTTTTTGTGCAATTTTTGAGGGTTTTCATTGGTTTTTTTATTCAGTACATGACCACCTGCTCAGAGCACTGGTCATTTTCCAGAGTGGTATTTATTTTTATGCTATTTGCAAAAGCTGGCTGTCCAACCCCAAAACCAGAAGTATCACTTCAGTCAGACTGCCTTCTGTGAATACATTATAGAAGTCTTCATATCACAGCATATTTAAAAATCTTCCATTCATCCCCCTGTTTTGGTGCTTAAGGGGTGTCTCATGCAGTGTCTACTGTATGATTCGTTTAAATTCTAGTGCCGTCATCTAGGCCAAGAATCTCAGCTTTGGGATTCTTTGCCCGTCATCTTCAATATGTGTTACTATGGGTACTGGAAAGCCTATTACTGTACACAGAGAAAAGTCACAAGAAAGAAAAGGCACATAGATTTGTAGCATTAACAAAAAAAAAAGAAAAAAGGCAAAGCGGAATAAAATTCAACACCACTAGTAGGATATAATTTTGTACAATATCGTTTTCTTAAAGCTGAAAATCTTAATGTAGTTAGTAGCAAAGAAAAATTGAAGGAGAAATTAACATTTCCTACCCCATAGTGTCACACAGAACATATATTGCACACTGTGTCTTTCCTATACTTCTCACCTCTGTTGGAATACTCTGGGAAGTAAATATCATTCACATAAGAACAGCACTCTGTCAACAAGTCTTTTTTACCATTGAAATAATCAATGAAGAAACAGTAATCTTCCCTGCAGCTTTCTGCACTCTCTAACATCTACAATAAGATTTCTACATGTTGGTAGTCAATACAGTTCAATTAATGTTTAATTCATGCTTTCTTCCTGAAGCAAGATGAAAAGACAGAAAATTTATCAATAGCACAGCTACAGCAAAAACAAACACTTTTTGTTCTGATATTACCATCTTTTTGAGATGCAAGGCACTATATCTGAAAAAAGGCAAAATGTCATCTGCCATTTATTTTCCAGAGCTGAATTAAGTTCTGCAGATCAAATAAAATATTAGTGCAAAAACACAGGGTGAAAGGAATTCCTTAGCAACTGCATCAGACAAAATAAAGTGGAACATAGTCATTTTTGTCACTTTCAGTGAAGATATTCTGGAAACTATACACAATCTCATCTTATTTAAGTGAAAGTCAGCTGAAACCTAAATCTCACTAAATATCAGCTGTGATAGCTTAGTACAAAATATGCTCTGCCCTCATAAAAAAACACTGGAGATTTCAAAAAGGCAGAATGACAAATCCTTTGTATTAAGCACTGGACCAATGGAAAGACAGAAGAAAGGCAGGTGGCATATTCACATATTTCTCAGAGTACCACAGTATTTTACACAACGATCATCATTCTGTACTGAAAACATAGTTTACAGAATGTGCCAAGAGGTCAAAATGCCACTGATTAAAAGGTTGATTAAAGCAGGAGATACCACATGAAGTCTTGCTTCGTTAGCACCACCCTGGAAAGGAAATTATTTTAGAGCAGCATAGCAGCAGCAGTTTTGTGCTGAGATACACAACAAGAACAAGCAACAAGCATTCCGTAACTTCCATGCTGGCTAGGGTTTGGAAAGCCCACTGGAGACAGCTGCAAACATTAATAAACACATTGGTCTTTTTAATCTCTTCCTGAAGACATAACTAAATCCGGGCATATATTGTGAAAATTTATTGACAAAATTCTGAGAATACTGACCTGTATCAGCAAGTAACTAATTCATGGAACAGGATATGATATTTTGGATGAGACTAATGAAAACATCAGAATGTCTAGAAAACAGGACACAGAAAGAAAGGCCAAAGGAGTGGGTGTTGTTTAGTCTATATAAGAAAATACTTTGAAAGAGAAAACATCAGTCTTCAAACACACTAAATGTGTAAAAGGCAGGCAGAAAGTGGAAAAGAGTAACGTTTTGCTTCATCCACACTAAGTTTGACGCGGTGGATTTCGGTTCAGTTCCGCAGAACAGTTCAACTGGGAGCAAGATGCATGGGGAACAGGAGGCCTGAAGGCTTCTCTTTCTCTTTAATAAGTTGGCCCAGCATTGTTCAGAAATGGCATTGACACCAAGTGATGCTACCCTCAAGCAAGGGGATGGGCCAGGTGATCTGTCAAGATCCTTTCCAGATTACTCTAGCTGTAGGATTACATAGATCATTAGCAAAAACAGATGACATCCAGAGTAGGCATCCATCCATAGATGACACGTACAGTGTATATCTGACGCAGTGGAAGCCTCTAGATAAAAAAACACTTGGTGAAGGTGGAAGATCATAGGATTCAGTATGTTGTCTGGATAATCAGAATGAATCTACTAATAAAAGGGAAAACATTGAAGGAAATCGCTGTATATGTAAAGAGCATGATCACATGACTGATTTACCAGAGGCCCATCACAGGCCTAACAAATCTGTTCCTCATGGAATAGTGTGGATGACTAGGCATTAACCGTCCACATACAGAGGAATGAACCTGGCATGTCAGGCCAAAACAACAAAAAAAAAAACCCAAAACCCAACCAAAACAAAAAAAACACAAACAAAAAAACCCCCCAAAAACCCCCAAAGCACAAACAAACCAAAAAACAAACCCTGCCCATGTACATAAAAGTAGGAATGTGTAGAAGACCACTATCTCCACATCAAACAGTATGGGACAGCTCTCATCTTGAGGGAAAAGACCAGGCAGACTCAAGTAAAAAACTCCTAAGGAAAAACCTGCCTAGGCAGCTGCAAAAATGAGAGCTCAATAAGGCGGTAAACGATACTTCTTCACATCAGGTGATGGATTTTGATTCTTTCACTTTTATCAGATTATGCTGAGTACATGAGAAAATAAAAGCAGAAAGGATGTTTCTTGTTTCATAAGCACAATTGAGATAAGGATAAGAAGGAAAGTTGTACTTCCCTTTCAAAAGGCAATGGACTGAGGAGGTATTGTTATCCAGCTGCCAAGAGCTCTCTCCCTTATGTATAGACATCAGTGTTTTTTCTGAGATATTGTCTGATATCTTAATTGGAGGCTACCTTTCACATATGCCCACAGAGAAGTGAGGTGGTGATTGGCTTTCTTGCAGGAAGAAAGTGTGCCATAGGACCTAGCAGGGCTCATATTGCCCAGATGACGGTGTCACAGTGTTAATACACACAGCCTCATCCACTGATGGGCTGAGCTTTATATTGTCCTGGATTGTTACAGCATGAAAATTAGCCCCTGTTCCAAGGGAAGCCTAGTGCAACTTCCATCTCTTCGGATTTCTTAGAACAGAAGGGCCTGCAATAACTGCAGGAGTCAAACCTGCCGAAGTGATAACAGAATAAAACAAACTAAAAAGAACCTCACTGAACTGTGAGCAGGCAAGTAGATCTAGTAATTCTCCAGTAAAGCATCACACAGAAAAAAAGAGTCCTGTACTCATCTACTGTGAAAACGGTCACTGCAATTACATTTTTTTTAATGCCATATCTACAATCCCAAAATTATCCAGCTCTGCTTATGGGAAAGTTAAAGTATTTTGTATTAACTGTGAACTTAGCATGTTCCACTTACTCCGTAACCCCATCATTTCAATTTTGGTTTTCTGCACAACTTTCTGCACAATATAAAAATAATAACAGAATTTTTACAGCACTAACAAATAGCTCATCTGTACAGGGAACTTTCAGTGAAAATTAGTTGAGTTCAGGCAAAAAAAGTCACATATGATTCACCATATTTCACCTACCTCTGTCCATGTCTATGCTTATCTAACTTGTGAAGTAAGCACCTTATAAGCAGCCAGCTGAAATTACTCAAACATTTGGCTTATAGAAGCAGTATGAGATCCCACTCAACTGGTAAGTCCCCATCACAAACCTCACTTCGACTCTAGTCAGCAGTGTGCACACAAGTAAGTGTGCATTTAAACAGTGTTAAGCATAGGATTCACTTGATAAATTAAAATTCCAATAAATACTCGAGAGTCTTACCAATAGTTCTGTAGTTGTGGTTAGTTAAATCTACTGGTATCCAACATTTCGCCATACCACTTCCCTTTAAATTGATCAGTCACTAAGTTTAGCATAGTTATTCTTGTATCTCTGTCTGGTTTTCCCCTGAAAGGTGTAAAATGACATTTGTAACTGCTGCAGATGGAGAATGATATTTTTATAAGGGAAAAGATTGCCATAGAAAGGATGATCAAGAAAAATATTTGCTGGTTTCTTTCATTTGTAATAAAACAAAGTAATCCTATTTGCCTTTAATCTTGACCAACCAAATGGCTGTTAAGCAACTGCAAGGTAAAATGATTTTTCCCTTCCTAAAGAAAGGATTTCAGAATTTAGCTCACTGATTCAGCTAATGTTTAATTCATTTCCTTGTCTGCCACCTAGATTAAAAGAAAGAACTTCTGTCAACAGGAGGGAGGGAGCAAAACTCCAGCTTTGCACTCCAATCCTGATTTATAAGAGTACCAAGTTCCAATTTTGAGATAAAAGATGTCTTAGGAGGGAGGCTGAAATTTAGATTGTAAACCATAAAGATACTACCAGGACACAGACATCAGTGATGATAAATCCTTTAGGCAAAGTCAAATTTATGATCTAGTTAAAATGGAATATCCTGGCATCACAACACTAACGGGACATATCTGTTGCAACAAACTACCTTCTCCCACAAAATACACTATTTTCTTTATTTGTTGTTGCTCGGTTTGACTCTAGTTTTATGCTAGGCAGGGAGTACTAACCAAGCATACTGCGGGTGAGGTTTTTTCCCCAGGCGCTCTGCAGCATTTGTGAATTCACTACCACTGTAAAATGGCACTGGTGTTAAGCAACAGAAAACACAGTACTGATAAAAAAGCAGACTTACATGTTCTGCGAAGACGTAAAGAGAAAGGGGAAATGTAGAGGAAAACAGCTTTTATTTTTCAGACATTTGTATTTCTTTTTCAGTCACGAGAAAAGCAGTGATTAATCATAGCCTGGTGTCATGGAACAAGACACACAGTGTGTGAAAGGTAGACATTATCAATGGAAATACAAATCCCACCTTTCCTAATTGGAGATCATCTTCAACCGAAATAGAGAGAATACTGAATATGCTCATTTTAAGACCCATGACTTCTACTGCAATAATTCAGAGTTTTGACAGCACTATAAGAAGCTGAGAATCCCCAGATTCTGGTTTATTCCTGATATGTCTACCCTCTCCAAAAATACATTGATTTTTATAGGTATGACAAGCTGGTTCAATTCATCTCTATGTGAAGCAATCTTTCATATCTGTACACAAATACTAGAAGATATTTTGAGAACACCAGAAAGGGTAACAAATGCAAACTGCTGTAGGCTCACATATCTGGCAAGATGACATCTAGAAAATGGTAGAACTGCTGCAGTTTCTACAATATAATGACACTGCATCAGATAATATCCTACCTGATGGAAATTGCTAAAAAATACATAAAGGAAGCATAAGGAGAGAGAGAAACAAGCCCTAAATGTGTGCAGGAATAAATATAACTACTAACCTTCTGTTCCTTTTTCTCTATTCCCCCTACTCCAACTGCTTTGATTTTAGTGTAGTGGCGTCTTTGTTGATACTGCAGCATGAAAATGAAAGGAGGGGAAGAGGGGAATTAACCCTAAGAGCAAAGAGAAACCTTTGCAGATTTTATTTATTTCTAGATCTTCAAACTAATCCATTTGCAAGTCTTATCAAAGATTTAACAAAAAGAAGAGAGGCCTCTTATTGCAATGTTCCGGGGAAAAGAAAAAACCTAAACCAGCTCACATTGAGCAGCCTCTAGAATCAGAAGAATTCAACAGAAGAGTTTTTTTCTCCCTGCATCCTCCACAGCACAGTTACTGGTTGCAGCCTGCACAGCATTCATTTCCAAAAGAACCTTCTGATTCAACTAAATGCTAAACATTTGAGCATTAACTAAAAAAGAAGCCTGTGCAAGTTCAACCCCTAACAGAAGTATGGAAGACAGACAAAGGAGTTCTTTTTAGTCTCTATACTATCCATCTCTTCCCACACCTCCATGCTTCCCAAAAATTAAGCGTAAGCTCAAAAGTATTGTATATTCTGACCCCACAACTGCAGAATTTGCTGCTAAATCTTTCACCTAGAGTACTGCCTCTAAAGCTAATGCTTCACTATCTAATTATTCTCTACTGCGTTAAGACAGGCTTAAAAATAAACATGAATATAAACTCAATGAGTGTCATTTCTGAGACTATTGCAGAATAGAAGCAAGGCTGTAATATTGTAGACAAAAATAATAATGAAATCATAAAGTTCGTATGCTAACATGAATCTTGGTCCTCTCAGTTTTGCATTGTATTAATACGAACAGCCACATGGTTGTTTATTGAGGTGCTAAATCTAAACATCAAACCTGATAGTGAAATGTGAAGAGATCTGCTGGAGTATCTCTGATAACCTGTTTTCACAAAAGCATGGGTAACACGCTTATTCAGGTCTTCTCTGTCATCAAAAGCCTATCTTCACCCTTCCCTATCTCCACATTTCTTTATAGGAGTCAGTTATGTATTCTCAACAGAAAAAAATCATTAGAGTGTTGAGACCTGAAACTATGAGACCCTATCTGGAGTACTGTGTCCAGTGCTGGAGCCCTCAGCACAAGAAAGACATGGACTTGGACTCCATGTCTTTTATGGCACCATAGGAGGGCCACAAAAATGATCAGAGGGATGGAACACATCTCCTATGAAAAAAGGCTGAGAGAGTTAGGGTTGCTCAGCCTGGAGAACAGAAGGCTCCAGGAAAACCTTTTGATACTCAAAGGAGGCCTACAAGAATGATGAGGACAAAGTTTTTAGAAAGGCCTGTTGCTCTTCTTAAAGGGTAATGGTTTAGGACAAAGGGACAAGGGCTAACGGTTTTAAACGAAGAGAGGGTAGATTTAGAATGGATACAAGTAAGAAGATAAAACACTGGAACAGGTTGCCTTCAGAGATATCAGATGCCCCATCCCTGGAAACATTCAAGGCCAGGTTAGATGGGGCTCTGAGCAACCTGCTCATGTTGGAGATGTCCTTGCTTACTGCAGTGAGGTTGGACTAGATGACCTTTAAAGGTCCCTTACAACTCAAAATCATTCTACAATTCTATGATAATACTGGAGCTGAACGTACAGGCTACTCCATGGGACTGCAGGCAAGATGTTGCTGCTTACTTTCATGTACAACTTTCCTTCACTCCCCATTTTGCTTAAGGTAAAATAAACTGCTTGCAAAAATCTACAGCTGAAAATCACACAATACAAACTGGTTTTATGAGGGTCCCAGGTCCAGCTCATTGTGTACCAGAGAAACTGCTTTCTCCCCTTTCCTGTCAGGATGCAATGGCATTAAAAAGCTAAATGGGTTGATATTCCACTGCCACCCATGCAGGTCTTAATTGCAGCAAGGGCAGTTTCTAACAGCTTTCCAGAACTAAGGCTTCGTATATCAGCTTCATGAATCTTATTCTCACAGTACAACATTTCCGTGCTTACAATCAGCTCTTCTTGTAATGAAATGCCAACCCAAATACTGGCTCACGTTAAGAACGTTAAGAACGTTAAGAACGTTAAGGCCATCCATATGCAGAATGCCATGGTACTGGTGATTGCTCTGAAATTCGCAGCTATCAGGAGGTGTTTGTGATCACCCAAAAAGACTTTTCTGTTGGGTTTAATTTTACGTCTTTCATTTTCTCATTCAGGAGGGGGTGATCAAGATTTTTTTAAAATGTGTCAATAAATAAACTTGAGGAGGAAAGAATGAGCATCCAACTGATTTATTACTGCCTACTGATGCTGCAAAATTGGCAGCAAACTGTGGGTAGCTTTTTCTGTATAAGCTTAGGTTTTTTCCTTGTATTTTGTAAGCACCAACTTTGTGCCATTTTGAATGATAGTTCTTTTTGTCTCTTTTTCCCTCCAATATAATACCTGTCACAACCAACACACAATCAAGAGCCTTCTCATAGGCTTTAGTTAACTCACTGATCCATGGGAAAGCAGAATCTGGAGCCTGCAGAAGTGTTTGCTTATCAAAACCTGTATTTGCTTATAGCTTGCCTATGTTTGTGTGTATTTTGAATCCTTTACTTGCTTTACCTCTTGACAAAGAAAGCAGTGAAGTACAGGCATAGCTGAGGTAGTGGGTTAACAACATCTAAATTTGAGTAATTGAGTAATAAAATATCTCTGGAGATTTGAGAGGGTGGAAGGGAGGACTCAAATGCATATCAAATTAAGCATCTTCAAGTCCTCAGGGGCAGAGTGAGAGGGGGGAGGGAAAAGCTGTCATCTCATTTCTTCAGTCAGTACTGCCTGCAGATGCAGGTTAGGAAACAAACCTTCTGAGGAGAATAAGGATCCATTTGTAGAAATGCTCTTCCCCCCATATTCCTTTCCTCTCTCTTTCTTAGTGCTATATATCAGCATTTCTTCCATTTTTATATTAAGACCAATGTTTTGTGGGTATTTTCTTTTTTCTGAATGAAGTCCTCTTAAATATTTATTCAAATGCTTCACAAAAAAACCCAAAACTGAATAACAGGCTTGATTAATAAAAGCTCTTTTTATCCCTCTTTTTTTCAAATAAACCACTGCATTCAACCAATAATTAATTAAAATTAAATTTTAAAAATAAAAATAACAGAGATATCAGAATCTATCAATAATTAATTAAGGAATTAAATCAATCAGCTAGGAGTCATACATACGACAGCAAGAGTGTCCTACACTGGTGATTTATCACACTTTCTGATACCTTACAATCATGTGTTGGAAGGTCTGAAGGTTGAAACATTCGGGTTCTGCTCTCAATTATGGGTCTGCAGGAAAGCTACAGGCTATAGATTGGCTGGTTGTTAATTAAGTGGGAAAATGCAATTTCTGCCTCTTCCCACCTTTGTACCAGATGACCTTCTTTTTCCCTCCTTCTTTTGAAAATAAAATTAGTTTCTCTGGCAAGTGACATTGTTCATTTCCTCTAGGTTCTTCCCATCAATTTGATACAGTGTTTGTTGCTACAGTATGACTGCCATTCACAACTTTCAGTAAAGAAACAATGACATAATTTATCTCTTTTTTTAAAGACACAATGCAATAACATTTTCAGATTTTTTTCAGCTGCTGTAAACAGCACTACTATCTGCATCAACACCATTAACTCACCCTACCAAGTCATGAAGTCCCAATCTTTAACCCTTTCTAAGGGTGTGCAAAATGCACCACTACAGCTCTCTTTTAGTCTCCTCCATGTACCCAAAAGGCTTACAGCTAACACAACAGGAAACATGGTATTTGTAAAGAGCCCAGCTTTGTGGAGAGAAGCATTAAGTACAAACAGAGAAAACAAAAAAGGTAGACAAAATTAGTATCTGTTAATGGCTGCTCTGTTGCACAGCCTCCAACAAGCCCATGCCTTGTTGCTCTGGTTTAACGCTGTGCTGGAGCACACACCCGCAGTGCTTGCTGCAGCTGAGGGATTGTGATTCAGTCCTGTTGGGAGCTGTGGTTGTGGTGGCAGAGGTGAATAGAAGAGACAGAAGGGTGAAAGCTGCAGGAGTTTTGAATAGTCCTTAAAGGGAAGCTCCAAAGGTTGGATTTTTGATTTTTCCAATTGCGATTTTGGACCAGCACGGGGCGATGAGTCAGTGTTTGTCACTAATAGTGTTCTGTAATGGCGAAATCTACAGCAGTGTGACAGCCTGTCATCACCAGCAAACTAAGATGGCACTGCAGAGTTAATAAGCCGGGGAGACCGTAAACACAAAGAAACCAGAAACAGAGAGAGTAGGAGAAACAAGAAACAATAAACAACAAAATACACAGGATCCCAAGCACAAAGCCAGCATTTCTGCACATGGAACTGGCTTTGATTTTTTGTTTCCAAACTTTACAGTCCCAGAGATGCAGCTTTAAATTGTTCTCACCCACTAAAATAAAATAAATGTAACCACACACATACCCAATGGCACAATGCTCTCACTCCTGTCCATGCCAAAACTTAGACTTACAAAGTAGCTTGTGCAGCCTGCTAACAGTATGGGACATCCCACACGTTGACTTTCTTCTCCCTAGAGGTGGAGAGTCTCCCGCACAGACAGCAACACCCTTGCCCAACCAGAAAGCACACATGTATTTTTTGGCTCACAGCACATGGGAGAAAAGTGCTCTTGGCTGGCTGCTAGATGAGCTGACCGAAGCGTAAACAGATAAACAAAACCACCTTCAATGCAGAAAGCCCCAGAAGAAAGCCGTCTCTCTCCTCTTGATAAGTAAACTGGTACAGTTATGGATGACTGAAGACAGATCACATGAAGGTCAGTGGGGCAAGGCCTTGCCATAAGAGCATTACTGCAGGAGGGAAAGGACGGAGCAGACTTTGGTAACACATGGAAATTGTGGACTTGTCCTGACAACCTGGATTTTCTTTGGCCACCAGCTCTGTTGAGCTGGGCGTCCCTGACGTACATCACAGACAGAAGCTGACATTAACTACGTAACGCACTGCCAACACCCCCTAATGATCCCAGCTCAGAGGCCAGGCTGCACATGTGCTCTGCTCCCCTAACGCAATGTGGGCCTTTAGAATCTTCCTCAGGTCTCCCAGAAGCACAGTGGATATCGTATGCTGTTTTCCTGTTATTTGTAATAGCACAGTCCGTCATGTTCTTAACAGGCATCACCATTTTATTATTTGTTTGTATATTGTACAAAACTAGTAAAATGTAAAAAATGGTGAAACATGGAAAATACTGAAAAGATATTTGTCTGAAATTGCAAAAACTTTTTGGCCTCACTATGTGTCTATTTAAGGGTTCAAGATAAGTAAAAAGCCTATATTCAATGGCCCTTAGCAAAAAGACACCATTTAAATGCTTGGTCTATGTGTTCAGTTTCCTACGGATTCTTCTAAAACTAAATCCACACAGGTACAGCATCTCTTCCCTTCCTTCTTTCCCTAAACTCAGCTTTTAACCCAGTAACTTCTTTTCTTCCTACACTTCCTCCACATCTGGATTTTTAATTTTTAAATTTGGACATACCCAAGTTCTAGGTGTGTCCAGAAGAAAACAGCTAATTAAGTCATCCAAAGCCCTAAGCATAGTTAATGTTCATTTAGAGCATGAAAAGAGCAAAACACCTTCCTGGTGCTTGCCAATTATGTGCTGTTTTAGCCAAATGTATTCTATCATGCCAGAATGAAAATTCCAAAATGTGCATTATGTTCATCTCTAAACCTTGTTAACTTAATTAACTCTCAGTTAAATGTGCACTGATCTTAGACCTAAAGCATGTTTGATGAAGTACTTTTCATTAGGAAAAAGAAAGAATTTGAAATGTAGAAACCGTTTGTAACAACAGAGAAGGCTCTTTTCGTAAGATGATATACAATGCACACCCAGTTCCTGTTCAGTGAAGGTTTATATTCTATTTGTACTTTGTTATCCTCTTGTCAGTTTTACTTGGCTCACGAAACATCATTTGAGCAATACTATCCACCAAACATGAAAGATAATATTCTGCATTGTCAGTTTAAAATGCTATTAAAATGCAAGACTAAGTAATATGAAAAATGATTAAACCATCCAATAATGTCTGTATTTAACCTGTGTTGCCACTGCTAAATACATGCACTGAGTGGCTGGTTGGTGAAATTATTAGAGGCACAGTTCCAGATACTCAGATCCTGTAATCAGTAGGCATGCAGCCATTTCTAAAAATAAAGAAAGAAAAGCAGGAAAGGGGCTTATCATTCTTAGCAGAGCTGTAGCATTTTTTAATGAATGCAGATCACACCAGAAACAACTAGAAGACGGTGCACTTCACTAGCTGCTAATAACTTGGTTGCTTGCAAATTGATTAATATCTCAGAATCCTTTGCTGGTTTTCGAGAAATAAAATCTCATACCTGGACATGACACACAGTAAGTCAGAGGTTACAGTTGGCAATAGAAAAGTAATCTGGCTGCCTCCCAAAGCAGGTGCCAGAACAACAAATCGTTATTACCAGAGAATATAGGCATGCTCGGCTGTCAGAATAGGTAGTTAAATGCGATAATGACTCTCTGCTCTGTCCTAGAACTGAGGCTGCAGAAAGTTCGTTCCCCGCAGCATCCTGTGCACTGTAAGAGGCAGCTTCTAAAAATCACAGCTGGACGAGTTTGTCCTCCTTTCTCTGCACAAAGTGAATTTTGAGCACATTCTAGGCCAGCTGAAGGAGAAAAACACTGTCTTAAATTGATGTCACCCACATTGTTTGTGCCTTACATACGGCTTCAAAAGAAAACACAAGTGAATAGCGCTCATGTATAGGCACAGAATACATTATACTGACATACTGAAACACAGGCTCACAGGGCACTCTGCAGCCATTCTTCTGTCATTAGGAACATTAAAGCACAAGAAGAGGCAAGTACCACAACAGGCCCAAAAATAGCTTCACTGAGTTAAAGTTATGATCTGTGATTGTGGGCTATATTTCATGTAGCCAGTCAGTTCTGGCAAAATTTCCCAGCTTTCCTGAAAGTGTAACTAAGAGGAGATACTTCCCTGCCACTGTGAGAATAGAAATATTTAGACTCCAAAAGGTTACTCCCCTTCTGTCTTTTAGCATCAGCAAGGCCAGAAAAGCTCCAAAGAACGTTTGGATTTCTGTTTTGTTGGGGGTTTGGGGGAGGGGGGTGTGTGTGTGATTAAAGCTGTACATAAGCTCCTGTGCTTTCCTTTGATGTGCAATTTGTTCTATTCCATCTCTACATTCCCTGCTCATGAAGCTCCTTGTATACTTAGGATTCTCCATGTGCCCGAATGACCGCAACCCTATGCAACACCTTCTAAATACAGAGCTCCTCTTGCCACTCAAGCTAAAGTGCTACCTCTGTTGCTCATTCTATTTCTGCTCCCTTTGCTAAGGCCCTCTAGCTACGAAGACCTCTGGTGTAGTCACTCTGTAGATGTATTAGAACATTTTTATTCAGCATCTGGTTATCCATTCAAAAGTTACTCTTCTTTGCTTCTTTATATCATTGTATCCTACCTTCCCTGCAATACAGCACCAGCAGATGTTTGCTCTTTACTCTCCCATTGCCACTTCCATTCATACAATAAAGAGTACTTCAAAGTAACCCTTTGAACTTGAATAGGACTACAATGCCCACACATACAGTTTAATTTTGCCTATTAGAAGAGGTTTGGTTTAGCATGAAGTCAATTTGCATACTGATAGATCTCTTTCCCTTCCAGTCACAATATAAAAAGTTAACGCATTGCTATAATAATTCAGTGTATATCAAATCTGATTTCTTTTGATGCATTCAGCCACCTACTGCCACTTTTATGCATTTTCCTGGCACGTGCATGCACACTGTTTCATGTGAAAACATCTATGTTGGCACTCAATTCAATTAAGGTTTTCCTCAAAGCTCAAAAATTCAAACAGGGATGAATTCGCCTCTTCAAAAGAATTAACACTCTTGAAGTTAAGGGAGGAAGAGGAACTATTCAATTTCCCCAACATTTGAGTCAGCAATAGTTTTACACTGAAGCTGCAAATTAATCCATCATTTCTTTATTTATCTTGTGCTAGCATCTACTCAACATGGGGAAAAATACACAGCTCCTCAAAATTTACCCTAGAACGAATAAGACCAAGAGAAAGAAATGAAAAGTTTGGTAAATATACAGGTGATTTACCAGGGCCAGTGAAGCCTGCTCATTCACTTTTAATAGGAAACAATGAGAGTACAGAACCAGCAAGAGAAGAAAGTGGCACTGAGGGAAAAAATTAATACACAAAGTGCACGATGTTCATACACCATATTTTCCAGTCTCGTAGCCAATAACACACTACCATCATTTTCTTTAGGAAGTTAGACAGAATATTTATATGTATAAAAAAATCTATTTGACTTTTTAAAAACATATGTTTTCATCTTTCTGGCATTTAACAGGTTAATTTGTTAACACCATTTTCATCTTTCTCAAATAAAGTATTTGGTGTGTTTTCTATCTATTAAGTGCTGTGTTTACAGTACTGTCATGGGGATTGTATTTACAGTATCACAGTATCATAAGGTTGGAAAAGACCTTTGAGATCATCGAGTCCAACCTATGACCCAACACCTACACCTACACATACTCCTACTTGTCAACTACACCATGGCACTAAGTGCCTCATGCAAATTCTCTTTGAACACCTCCAGGAATGGTGACTCCACCACCTCTCTAGGCAACGCATTCCAATGAACAATTACCCTCTCAGTGAAGAATTTCTTCCTAATGTCAATCCTAAACCTCCCCTGGCGAAGCTTGAGACCGTGTCCTCTCGTTCTGTCACTGGTCGCCTGAGAGAAGAGTCCAACCCCTGCCTCACCACAACCTCCCTTTAGGCAGTTGTAGAGAGCTATAACGTCTCCCCTGAGCCTCCTCTTCTCCAGGCTAAACAACCCCAGCTCCCTCAGTCGCTCCTCATAGGGCTTGTGCTCCAGCCCCTTCACCATCCTCGTCGCCCTCCTCTGGACACACTCCAGCAACTCAACATCCTTCTCAAACTGAGGGGCCCAGAACTGGACGCAGTACTCAAGGTGCGGCCTGACCAGTGCCGAGTATAAGGGGATGATGACCTCTCTAGTCCTGCTGGCCACACTGTTCCTGATGCAGGCCAAGATACCATTGGCCTTCTTGGCCACTTGGGCACACTGCTGGCTCATGTTGAGTTTCCTGTCCACCAGCACTCCCAAGTCCCTTTCCGCCTGACTGCTCTTCAGCCACTCTGCACCCAGCCTATAGCTCTACATGGGGTTGTTGTGTCCAAAGTGTAGGACCTGGCATTTGGACTTGTTAAACCTCATGCTATTGGACTCAGCCCATCTCTCCAGCTTGTCAAGGTCCCTCTGTAGGGCCTTCCTAACTTCTAGCAGATCGACACTTCCTCCCAGCTTGGTGTCATCTGCGAACTTGCTGATGAAGGACTCGATCCCCTCATCCAGCCCCTCACCCAGATCATCAATAAAGATATTAAACAGGACCGGGCCCAGCACCGAACCCTGGGGGACACTACTAGTGACCGGCCGCCAGCTGGATGGGACACCATTCACCACCACCCTTTGGGCTCGGCTATCCAACCAATTCCTAACCCAGCACAGAACATTCCCATCCATGCCATGGGCTGCCAGCTTGTCCAGTAGTCTACTATGGGAGACAGTGTCAAAGGCCTTGCTGAAGTCCAGGTACACCACATCCACAGCCTGCCTCTCATCCACCAGGCGAGTCACACGGTCGTAAAAAGAAATCAGGTTGGTCAGGCAGGACCTGCCTCTCCTAAAACAATGCTGGCTGGGCCTGATCTCTCCCTCATTCCTCAGATGCCGCATGATCGCACCCAGGATTATCCGTTCCATAATTTTGCCTGGAACCGAGGTCAGGCTGTCAGGTCTGTAGTTACCTGGATCGTCCCTACGGCCCTTCTTGTGGATGGGCGTCACATTTACAATCTGCCACTTAACTGCTTACAGTTCTTCAGTATTTCTGGTATTATCTGATGACTTCTTGGCACTAGTCAAGCTTTGCTATACATGATACTACATTGCTTCTCACAGAAATGCTATTTTGAAAAGGTATGTTTTCAAAAAGATGCCCACGTATATGATGTAGGAGTCTTTCCACTTCGCAACTATCTGAATGCACATATGTGCTATATACATACATGTACGATATGCTCTGCTGTTCCCAAATCAATTGCATGGGAAAAAAACCCAAACCAAACCAAACCAAAACCAAAACCAACAACAAAAGCCAAAATAAAACACAAAACCTCCATAAAATGGAGAAAAACAGAGGACATGAAAAAGATGTTGAGAATGCTGCCACTTAATTTCACTGATCCTTCAAGCTATGAAGCACAGAGGCTGTTGTCTTCCTTTGACAAAGCTTCTGAGACAGAACAGCCAGATAAACTAGCACTAATAATTTTGTTTACCTAGATCTGTTTCCAGTGATTGCAGAACATGGGAAAAGAGCTGGCAAAGAAGCAACGTGCTCTTTCCAATTTTGTCTCCCTATTGGTGATATCATTAAGGTTGAACCTGCAAGTAGAGAACATCATCCATGCTAGCAGTGCTCAGAGGTCTGTCAGATTTACTGTCACTCACTGATTGATTTTGTTTCTCCCATTTCTGAGTCAGTGAATTCTCACATGTGGTTATTTTACAGGCAAGTATTAACTGCAGCAGAACACTGACTATTAATCCAGTGCACTTTAGCTTGGAAGAAGGGAACAGAATTTAGTAGAGTCTTTGTCATTAGCATATATATATATATATGTGTACATATGCATATACTCAGCTTCCAAAATTTCACCAAAAGAATAACTGTCTATGGGATAGTAAAATTGTATCAGATTCCCTGAGTCACTCTTTTAGTTTATTTCTTCTGGGACTTCTTTGTGGGTCTTTTCAAATTTTTTTAAATGAGGTAGTTCAGCTTCATCACTTGTCAAAAAAAAATTAATTTGGACAAGGCCTCATACGCCTTAAAAGATTAATCACACGTTGTCATGGCGAAGCCTTCCCCTGGCCAGATCAGCAACTAAATGTGGGCAGCTGTGGCCCTCCACCCACATAGACACACACACAGAAAGGGGAAAAGGAAATTTGAGACAGACTTGCGGGCTGGAAACAGCTTTAATGAAACAACAACAAAACCAATAATAATAATGATGATGATGATGAAAATACTATTAATAAGAAATTAAAAAAAATACACACAAAATCATACACATACACCCCAATGACTGTACGTCTCCACTGATGCTGCAGAGCAGACGTGGCGAAAAATCCCAAGCTGGACACAGAAACTGGATTCAGGAACACTGGGATCTGGGATCAGGGGCAAAAGAACAGATGGAGTACTTACTCGATGTCTAGTAGGAGTAGGTGTAGGTGTTGGGTCATAGGTTGGACTCGATGACTGCAAAGGTCTTTTCCAACCTTATGATGCTGTGATACCTTGAAGAAGATATCCCCCAGTTTTACACCAAGTATATGGGATAGAATACTCTTTAGGTCAGTTTTAGGTCACCTGTCCTGTTCGCTCCTCCCTGCAAAAGGAAATCTTTTTCGACACTTTGACTTTCGGCATTTCACCAACTTTAGAACGTCCTTGGTTTCCACAGGGATAAATGTAAGCAATGGCCTTTCTGCATACTAATGTCCTATTACTCTGGTGATAATCATAAATTTTAAGCATTATCACTTCTGAAGGCAGATGATGCCTAAAAACATGTAGTTTAATTTCCAAAAATGAAGTCACTTAGACGAGGCTTAGCTGAAAATTTAGAAAATTATTTCTGCTTTAGCTCAAACCAGAATACAGATACAATTGCAGTCTTTTGTAGTTACTGTTGTGACTGAAAAAGGGGCATCAACTCCACTGCTCACTGCTTCGGTGGTTGCTCAATTCTGCTGTTTAGAGAAATGGCATATTTTGCCTTTTTGCTTTAGTGCTGATTTCTAGAAAATCCACTTCAGATGGAAAAAAGGACCAAACAGAGAGAATAATGTTCAAATTGCTATAAGACAGCTATTAAAAGTACTTTGCAAGCCAAGAACATGCTAAACTGACTGCAGGTAATTCCTTTGAGTCATCATCAGGTTTTTCTCCCCAAAGACATACTTGTTTAGACTTCCATTCTTTCTCTAGTTCTTATCTGGCAAGGAATGAGTCCACGAGGAAATAAAGCGAGAACAATGCTGAACAAACACAAATATGCTATTTGCCTGTCTGCTTCCATGAACCAGCAGAGGCATCTCTATCAAAATGCCAACAGGCAAGCAGAGTCTGTAAATTTTACAGCACTGGACTGATACACTTACAGAGCTGCATCACCGCAGTACTTCAGGGAAGTGGAATAAACAGCCTTTTTTTCAGGTAGTGTGAGCAGCTGAGCACACTACGCTCCTGCAGGACTCAAATGCTGGGTTTGTACTACGTGCTACATACTAGGGAGAAGGAGAAAGCAGTTGCAAAAGGAAAAGCTACCTTTAAGAAGGCATTTCCTGTACGAGCACAATCGCGTTCCTTCATCAGCTGCCATTGGTTAACCTACGCATTAACAGTCAAAGGGATATTTCAAGAATCACTGTATGAAGGGCTAAACTGAGGCGAGGATTATGCCAGAACATACAAGCCTCATGGCCACAGCCACAGCTATTGGCAAGAGGCTTAGAAAAGAAGCCATTTTGACCATGGAATCACATACAAATGACAAAATGTGAAAACGGCATTGAAATAAAAACAGAGGACAAAGTCTGCTCCCTTCGAGCCTCTGGACGGCTGCAGTGTCAGAAATGTAACACTGTTGGTATATTTATGTTCACTCAGCAGGATGTGGTAAGGCTCATGAAGTAAACTGCTGCTATGCTGCCCACCAGCAGTGTTCCACCTGCTCTGGTGGCCATATCTAAATGTGCTTCCAGCCAAAATAATACAGGACTTACTGTTTCTTTAGTAAGCCTTTTCCATAATTTATTTTACTATTTAGGTTACAAATGATAAATGGGATTCTGTGAAACAAACGTAAAATGGGACTTCTCATATACTTTCTGAGTAGTTGTTATAGTTTCAGCTTGGTTTGTTTTTTGGGTTTTTTTCCCTCCTCTTTCAGAGAATTTTTTTTTCCTTTGCTGTCGGGGGGGGGGCGGGGGGGCAGGGGCCGTTTCCGGGGAGATCGGGGCAGAGGTTGTGTCCCATTTGCCCGGACATTCCTTTCACTGGCTACTTCCCGGTCTCCGTCTCTTTCTCCATCTCGCTACCTAGAGAATAGTCGCGCTTTGCTACCTCTGCTTGCGTTGCTGTATTCTCTATCTCTCCATCTTTATTTCCTTTCCCTCTGTGTGTGTGTGAGTGCAAGTGTGACCGATAACCATCTGGATCGGCGCTGGGGAGGAGGCTGCCCGGAGCGGAGCTGCGGCCTGGGAGAAGCTGTGCGCCCCACGCCAGGGCTGCCCGGAGCGGAGCTGCGGCCTGGGAGAAGCTGTGCGCCCCGCGCCAGGGCTGCCCGGAGCGGAGCTGCGGCCTGGGAGAAGCTGTGCGCCCCGCGCCAGGGCTGCCCGGAGTGGAGCTGCAGCTTAAAGTGACGGCACCACCAGAGCTCGGGTACGGGACTCGATCCATATTCACAACTTAATCGCACTTGTTGTTGACTTTGTTCTGTTCTGTGCACACATACGCTTACAGCAAAGAACTGTTATCTGTTCTGCACAATCTCACAATCTCTGATTAAAATCACTGAGCATACTTTGGTTCGTTTGGTTGTTTTTTTTCATCCAAACCAAGACAGTAGTACCAGAGGTCCACCAGTTCAAATGCCATCCACACACATGGTAAGATGGTGGGAGCCATCCCTGATTCAGTCTTGTCCATACTACCAGCTTGTCTCCTCTGAGCCATAGTATCTGGCCGACACTGGTTAAAAGCATGCCCGAGAGCTTGCTAACAACTAGGCAGTGTTCGCACAATCAGCCCGGCACTCAAGCTCACTCCCTACTCCTGTTTTATTTATCAGTAGAGATGTGGCCACTGAGCCCTATCTAACAACCATTTAAGTTAGCTGCAATCATTCTGTTCACTCTAATGCATCTTTGGCTACTCTAAGCAAACTGGAAAGAGGCCAGGTGGAGTAAGAAACATTCTTCCCCTTGTTTTAAGGAAGAGATTAATCTACGTAAGAACAATTCTCAGGAATGTGATCAACATCTAAACTCATCCCTCCTATCACAGGGTACAGAAATTTTGCCTCAGTGATTTCTGTATTCCCTTCAGTACACCTTAGCTGTTCCATACTTATCTTTAGAAGACAAATCAAGGAGTGGACTGAAACACAAAAGAGCAAGGAAACATGACACTTCACGATGTGTTCCAATGGTTAAATTTCTCAAAGCTACTAGGAGATACTCTAAAAATTATCAAATATAAACACCCTAATGTAAATGTCCACAGTTTCCAGATTTTATTACACTTCCATGAAATTAGCAGTTTCTCCCTGAGTATATACTTGTATCATGGTACAATAATTTTTGAAAGCTAAACATATTTGATAAGTAAAACATGTCCTGCTCTTTAACTTACTCACAGTAAGATACAGTTTTTAAGGACATCAGATTGTTTGGGAGGTTTTTTTAGAGCTCTTATCTGAGCTCTAATTTTCAACATTATTTATCACAGAGATTGACTAAAACACAAATTCAGACATGATCTCACCAGTACTGCTTGTATGCTACTGGTGTTTGATATAGCTAGGAATAATTCAAGAACAATAGCAGTTCCTTCAGTCACAGGTTTGCAATAGAAATGCAGACATAATAAAACCTTTTGCTTGCAGAAAAATTAGTAGAGAGAGTTACAGAGTCTGAGAATAACAACAAAGTCCCTAGTTAAACCACCACTGTGATCTCGGTCTCATCCTCCTGAGCACTCACAGCATTGCAACCTTTGATATCCTGGAACTCTTGGGATTGCAGGTGCATTGCTGATCATGCCACCTTCCAGCTTCTTAGCTCATGTCCCATATCAGGCAGAGTAGCTAACTTTTCCTTGCACTCTTCCTCCTTCCTAACCCTCTGATGGTTAACATACACACTTCAAACTCTATTTAGCATTCTCATTGTATTTCCAAGTCAGAGCACGCATTCATAAACATTTCTTGGTGTTTATAACCTCAACAGAAACATCACAATTTTCAATTATCAGAGCAAAAATGAGAGTATTTTTATCAAAACCAAGATAATATCACCTTATCTCATCACTAATTCCAATTAGAAATGCACAGTATTTCCTGCATAGTTCAAACAGTGAATAAACAAGATGATAAAGTAGCAGCTGTACAAAACCTAAAAAGAAACGCTATTATACAGCTAGATTGTGAGCACTGTTTGGCTTCTGAATACAGTGGTCGATTCATTATATACTGAATGAGTTTATTTCCAAAGGCAATGAACCCCTTTGCCTTGAACCACTGGTTCAAAAACATCCCAGTGTGGATATTACCCAGTTCATGCAAGAGAGAAATAGATTGTCTCTTGGGTTGTCACATCCACCTCAGGATCAAATACTTCCCCTTACACTCATGACACACCTGCGGCAAGAAAAACAACTGTTTATATGGAAAAGTTCACTAGGTATATTCACATTAGGTATATTCCAAAATATATTAATACCTTTTTATATACCAAATGACACATAGCAACCGAGAGCAAAGCTTGCAACACAGAACGGAAGCCCTATGCAGACCACTAAGCATTCAAAGGACAAAATGGTCTAAAAAGTAATGCAGGGAAATGAGATTGACAAATGATCAAGGGATAAAAATATCAAATATAAAAGTGATGATTCAGTAAAAACAGAACTACTGCACACCACATAGGTATACCATGCATTTTTTAAAAGTACACCCATAAACCTTCTCATAAACTATCCTGGTTTAATATAAAAATCCAGGAAAGTAATTATTACAACTGAACATTAATTTGAGGAGGTTTTGTTGCTTTTTTTTTTTGTCTTTATATGAGAGCTAACCTGAAATTAGATTGATGATGGGTAACACACTGGACTAGGTTAGATAGATGGATTTTAATGGTGTAAAGCAATAGGCAGCATTTTCAGCGTAAGTGTTTAAGAGACTTTGAAAGACATTTCAGCAGCTGCCATTTCAGCGGGTTAAACAGAATCTAAAAACCATATCACTGTCTTAAAATATTAAGGAATAAACAATCATTAGATAATTATGTCTAGATCAATACTGATTTGATAGAACTAAATTACTGGTGAGCATACATAGGGTTAGTGTGAGTGATTTTATCTTGTATTTGATGCCTCCACATTTCCTTATTTCCATTTCCAAAATGGCAGCTGTCTAAAGCACTCACCAGTGTTTGCACACAAAACTCATACCCACTTGGTCTCCTTTAAGTATCTCTTACCAAACTAATTGCAGGAATACGTGTCTTCAATGAAAACAGAGAAAGATAAACCATTACATCCAAAACCACCAACAACTTGAAGAAGGGAGAATAGTCATCTGCAGAGATCTGGAATCAGGTAACGAGATGCACCTCCCTGCTAGCCTTGCATTGACAAGAGGATAAAATTTAAAGACGGATTGGCAAAAGCCATTCACTAGCCCAGAAGACAAGTCCTATTTTTTTTTCCACAAAGCTTTAAAATACAGCTCCTGAGATTAATGAAAATTTATATGCTGTCAAATAAAGAAAAACTCTACTACTTAAAAAGTTCCACAAGTCCAGAAATAAAACCCCTCCCTCTGAAACAACAGTGGGTTTCTTCATTCTGTCTATACATCTAAATCTAGTTAACTAAAGGAGCATCCTAGAGGAAAGCAAATATTAATTACTTTTAGAAGAAAAAGAATAAACAAAGGGACAGAAACTGTCAACATTTTTCACTGAAAAATACTGACTTGCTGACATCAATGGATTGCATTTATCGGGCCAGATTTTCCTCAAATTAAAGAATAAGTAAATGGCCAATTTTAAAATTGTACAGATTTTGACAAGTCACTATTAACATAAAAACTTTAAGATTTTACATATTAAAGGAACAAAGAATCAAGCTCAGTCCTGTATGGCTTGCTACACCTTTTCAAGAATTGAAAGTACGTTCTTGTTGTCTAACTGGCTGCCAAAGAAATAAAATAAAAATATACTTGCTTAATGAGCTTTAAGAGTCACCCTTTATATTTTCCAAGATCAGATACCTACTTATTATATTGAGAAAGGAAAGATTTGCTGGTCCTGCTTTGAGTAGGGACTTGGACCAGAAGAACTCTACAGGTCCCTTACATCCTTAATGTTTCTCGGAGTCTATGTATAAAACTTCTGCCTCTTCAGAAATTGTTCCCAGCTATCTTAGTTGGACATATGGTAACAATAACCATAATACTCCAGTTCTTTGCAACCTGTAGTATATTTATTTTCACAATCCTTTTGAGAGGCAAGAAAGTCTATTATCCTTATTTTATAGATACAGGAGTCAGGTACTAAAATATAAATATTTTTTGTTATTTATTCTACACCTCATACTCAAGATTCCTTGGATGCTGTATATACACAGACATTTATGCATAAGTTACTAAAAACATTCTTAAATTACTGAAAACATTATGAAATTTTCATTTTCATAATTTCATACCTGATAAATTCAACAACATCACAACACTAGCAAGCTCCTGTTTGGGCATTTTAATTTAAGCACTTGAACAAACTTAGAGCTCAAGTCAAGACTTGATATGCTACCCTGGACACAGCCAAAGCCAAGCACTTAAATGAGTAGCATGTTTATTTGAATGGCCTGCTAAACACGTAGTCATGTTGTAGATGATATTTCATAGACCTCACAGGGGTGTAAAAGCTTGCTGCTAACACTAGCATCACATTGATATGAAATACAGGATAGGAACTATACTCAGAGAGATGAGAGGAAGTTACAACTTCTGCAATGTTCCTTAGCCAGGCAAATTACAAGACAGCAGCTAAAACAGTTCCTTAAGTCTTCCATTCACAAGGCTCATTGAAATAATGCAAGAACAGCATCTCAGATTTGTGATCACAAAAGGACATTAATAGGTAGTAAACGAAATTGAGGGAAAGAAGGAAAGAAGGAAGTGAACAAGGGAGGGAAGAAGGGAAGGAAAAATAGCTTAAAACTTTATCAAACAGAATTTTTGATCCACACTTCAATGCAATAACCTACTTCAAAAACTGTGATCCAAGAGAGATCCTAGGTCAACTGAGTCATGACATTTAAGTTTAAGATATTTTGCATAGTTGTAGTAATTTATATATAGAGGCATATGTTTCATCGTTAACACTTAGTGTCTCAAAAGTCTACTGCTGATACATCATAAAATCAACAAAGTGGAAACAGTTAGCAGGAAAGAATAGCTGCACTGAGTCTGTACAAGCTCAGTACTCTTTTCTCATCTGGACTCACTGAGATCTTAACCCCAGCCCCTCACTATGTTTATATCCCCAGGAGCCATATTCTTTTGCTTTACTGTATGCTGTTTTCTTTGTGGCAGATTGTTTTAAAAATATTTTAAAGGAGACACTCAGTGTGGAGCTAAGATTCTTTCTATCAAAGGTTGAACAACAGAGTTCTCCACAGAAAAGGTTCACTCCATTTGGTGTTCAATCTCCTGAGTAGCGTGAATTTATTAACCACTTTGAAGTGATAAAAATGTGATGTGTGTGTGTGTACAGATGATCCAAACAGTATAAAAACCAGCCAGGAAATCAATAAAGCAGCTTCTTAACAAATGCATTTCCAACCGATCAAAAGAATAGCCTAACGGCTACATATGGCTGATCTAACACTCATTACATTATCATTTCAAGGAAACATCTTTTGCAACTGAAAGGTGAAGTCTTTCTGTAATGAGCTCCTTCTGAGTCAGCAACAAGACCCTTTTTTATAGTGCTGAGACAAAATAAATATGTGGCAAACACCAGGGAGGAATTATTCTCTAAAAACAAATGTTTTCCTGCATGTGAGGGCTCTTGCTTTGAATTGGTTTGCTGCTTAAAAGCAAGAAAATAAAAAGAGAAGAGGGTCTTTAATGTAGGACCTTTTCATTAAAAGTGGAAAAATGTATCTCATTGGTGGTTGCCTCTGAGGCACAGGTAAGAGGGGGAAAATGCATTCTGTCAGGCATTAGCAGATTCAAATATATGCTGAATGCAAAATGGGATTTGAGCTGGCCCCAGAGAAGTTCTCTGATGTTTTCTACAAGTCTCACACTTGGAGGAATATTTCCTTTACTAGTAGTATCAAAGCTGAACATATTTTTTAAATTAAGGAGATGTTAAATCTGAAATAAAAGGCTTTGTTTAGGTTTTCAGGGGCTATAAAAGGTGCAGGTCACATCCTCAGATAGGATAAATTACCAAAGGTCTGCCAAGCCACTATACTAACTATAGTGGTGTACTAACTATACTAGTGTATCTTTTTTGTATGCCATTTGTATGCCATTTTGTTTAGAAGAAGGAAAGTAAGAAGCAGAAGTGGTTCATTTCTGTAGTAAGCATTTAGTTGGTTGACCCAGAAATAACTGACAGCAATGACAGATTAGGACATGGGACATTCCTTTTCTCTCCCCCTTTACTTGAAAGATTTTCTTACAAATAAAACCATGTCTCAGAAATTACTGCTAAGGAAACAAGCAGCTGCTATAAAGAACCACAATGCATTACAATTTTCTGAAAATTGGAATTTCATTTTTTTTTTAAGTGGCTTGGGGCCACCACCTTGCTCTGTAGTCCATTCTAAAGTAGCAAGAAAATTCAGTATCCTCAAACCGTCTTTGGATTACATGATAAAATTACACTTTCAAAGGAAATTTCTGGCTCACGAAGCATCACTGTCTCTGTCCTCATCAGTTAAAATCACCTGTAGGCATTGCTGAAACTTGTGCAATCAGTGTAGCCTTGCGCATCTCCAAACAAAACTGCAGTATGGGAGACAAAATAGTTTTCCACAGCATTCATTAGGGGACCAATAATAAAGCAAGTTATTGATGTAACAGTAGGTAGGCTGAGGCTGACTCCTCTGTTTTCCACAGTGCCTTGTTTGTCTGGCGCAATACAGTTTGCCATATAAACCTTATCGGCATGAATGCACAGGAGGGTTCCCACAGGGACCGGAAAGTGAATCAGAAATTCTTGTCCCTTTATCTATCCTCACAATGCTTCAATGAGAGCCAGAAGATCCTTTATTTATGTGGTAATCATGACTCCTCAGAACCAAACGCAAAAATAGGATTCATCTCCTCTAATGTTACATGTCTTTGCTGTTAATACCCATGTCTGAAGCTCTTCAGTCTAAGCTTACTTGAAACCAAATGGATAAAACCAGACGCTTTCAGGGCACAATTTGACTAACCAAACAGAAACGTCTTACTCTTGAAAAGATAAATCACGCCCTAGAAACGTCTGTTTCTCTTGTCTTAATGAGAAGATAAGATGACTAGCTCAGAGATAGGCATTTACACCATAGATGTTTGTACTTGATGAGCTAAATCCCACGCTGACAGTCCAGAGAGGTATCCGGCTTTGCAGATTGCTGTATTTTGGTGACATGACATCTGTGCACCAGCTCCTGCAATTCCCTGTAGAATCTAACAGCTTAAAAAGGAAAAGAAAACAGCACCCTTCTCATGAATTTATAAATCAAGAGGGAAAAAGAAATCTCTTTAAAACTGTCCTTTTTTTTCCCCTCCCCTGTCTGTCCAAAAAAATGGCTTTTGCTTCACCTTGCATATGTCTGCACATACACAGTTCTCTCTTGTCTACACCAAACTTCCCATCAGCTTGCAGTTGGAACTGGATACTTTTCTCTGCTATAGTAGTATCGACCTTCATGCTTTTTTTGACACATTGACATGGCGAGCCAGCTTATGGGTTCATTTCTTTTTTATATCATCACTTTTAAACCTTTGTTACACACTCCTCCTCCTTTTTTTCTATTGCCTCCTCTTTACCATACGCCTTCAGCTGCCCTAAAGTGTGTCAGAGGATGCTGAATCAGAGAATCACAGAATGGTAAGGGTTGGAAGGGACCTCTGGAGATTGTCTGGGCCAAACCTCTTACTAAAGCAGGTTCAGTTGAAGCAGACTGAACAGGAATGTATTCAGGTGGGTTCTGAATATCTCCACAGACTCCCCTGGGCAGCCTGTTCCAGTGCTCCGTCACCCTCACAATAAAAAAGATTTTCCTCATGTTCAGGTGGAAATTCCTGTGCTCCAATTTTTGTGCTCATTGCCCTTGTCCTGTCACTGACTACTATTGAGAAGAGTCTGGCCCCGTCGTCTTGACATCCTCCCCTCAGATATTTATAAGCACTGATAAGGTCCGCTATCAGTCTTCTCTCCTCCAGGCTAAATAGACCGAGCTCACTCAGCCTGTCCTCATAAGAGAGATGTGTCTGTCCCCTAATCACCTTCATGGTCCTCCGCTGGACTCTCTCCAGTAGTTCCTTATCTTTCCTGAACTGGGCAGCCCAGAACTGCACACAGTACTCCAGATGCGGCCTCACTAGGGCAGAGTGGGAGGATAACCTCCCTCAACCTGCTTACTATACTCTTCCAATGCACCCCAAGATACCATTGTCCTTCTTAACAAGGAGGGCACATTGCTGGCTCATTGTCCACTTGTTGTCTACCAGGACTCCTAGAAAAAAATGTGGAGAGAGGTCGGAGAAGGAGGAAAAAACGTGACAGTTTTATATTGCTGCTGTTCCTAAAGCACAAGGTTGTATGTCTACCTTTTTCTAGAGGTTTGGAGCATTTCTGTTTCTTTGACAAAGATATGGCAAAAATAAAGCAAACAAACCAAGTGAGTAGTTGGAAATTTCCTTACACTCATAACTGAAAATTAATGTTGTGGGCACAAAATTGCGCATGAAGTTTGCTGTGGATCCCAGGGAACTGAGGGAAATCTTTTGGCCACCAGATGTTTTGTTGCAAAATAGAAGCAGTCCTTCTGTGGAAGGCAAAAATATTTCACTTTAATAGTCACAAACAGAGGAGCAAACTGATGGTGATGTAGGCACTGCATTTTCCTTCCGTACCTTATTTCTTTTTGAGGTTTTTGATAGAGGAGTACAACCCTCTCCCAAAAACCCAGTTCAGATTATTCTAAATAAGGTTAGACCTCCATACTGAAAATTGCAATTTAAGTGTTACAACTTGTGTAGCTGATAAGTTTTCCATAAAGTGCATGACATTTCTGCTGTTCTCCTTGCTTGCAGTATGAGCTGCTGAAATGGACTTTTTTCATTTTCACATTTCATATTCTTAATTGTTGCACTTAGATTACTCTTGCTTTGCTACAAAGAAGAAAGACTGTACTTTTCAATATTTTGTAATTTATAGCATGGGCCTGCAATGGCTAAATATCTATTAGATTTTTATTCTTGACCTATCACCGAGGCATTTGAATGTGCCTCAACATGTACATTTACTCTCATTTTCTGCTACAGATGGTAGCTAATGTTAAAATGTTAACAGCTCAGTAAAATATCCAAAACCTTTACAATTTCACCCTCCAACACAATCCTTCCCAAAAGTATAGCTAATTCAGGTGATAATTAAAAGGAAATTGGAAAATTTTGACTTTTCTTGAAAGAATCTCTGAGGTGAATATATTGGCTAATACAATTTTTGAAAGACTGGAACCATAGTAAGTCTATTTTAATATACTTTGTTTGGGTTACAATAGCACTTTTTGTGGTTTTAGTAACCTAAAATATATGAATGTGTTAAACCAGTCAATGTACGGCAATAAGCAATAACTTATACAATAGTAAATAAATTCTCAATATACAGATTAAGTTGCATGATTTGAAAGGTAATACAAGCCGGTGATAAACACTGACTTACTTCTAAATAAAAATATAACAGCAGTATAAAAGAAATAGATCATTAATAAAGAACACTGTGTTCTCAGCCTAGCATTTCTCATATTATGCTGTTTTTTTACAAGGTGGACATTTTATTTTAACCAATGCTATAAACCAGTAGTAACACAATGAGTCTCACTTCTTCCTTTACAGTCAAGTTTCCAAGACTGAAACTTCCTGAGCACATCTGCTGTTGACAAACACTGGGGAAAGTAAAGCAAACACAACTGAAAGGTCATAGCTGCTGCTCCTGCTGCTAAGAGTATATGCTCTTCCCTCACTGATCACCTGCCATCTAACTTTTTGCAGATGGCATCCCAGCTGCTATGTGACCATACAAAAATGGTCAGTTTGCACACAGGTAACATATCAGCACAGCCGAAAACAGGCCTTCTCCTCTGGCTTTAAAGAAAGGGTCCTCAAACTGGCTCAATGTGAACTGCACAGTGAACCCTTTCTATAAAACCCCCTGTGACAAGTCAATGTAAATTTCCCAGGTCACCAAGTTTTGTGTGTTATCCTGTATTTTCATCCTATACTCATTTTACATTTATTATATTAATAAAGTATTTAAACTGCAGGTTTAAAAAGTATCTATTCACACGTAGCTTGCATGCATCATCAATGTGATTCTATATGTTATTACCCCACATGCAGTTAGTACTGGCAGCTGGGGAGCAAAACCGTTATATCTGGTGCTTAATGGTGCAACATCACCGTTGATGTATGATCAAAATCAGTCAGAGATAACAGAGGTGAGCAAAGAAGGGGTAAAACACTGTCATTTTCCTGCTGTGTTTGCAGGGGGCACTCACAAGCACGTTTCAGTCTTTTTGATGCATGGACAACCTGGACAACAGAGGCGGCAAGGACACATGTCCCGCTCGAAGTGGAGTACCAGAGGTATACACATACAGCTGGTTTCTGGGGTTTTCTTGACTTTGACTCCTTGATAGTGAAATTCAGGAACTACCCTCAATCATAGGGAGCTCAGGGAGTGCAAGTCAGTAGTTCCTCCAATAGCAACGAGCTTCCAGGTGGCTCTCAGGTCAGAAAGGGAACATGACTCATCCTCTCCAGCAACGTTCACCTGGCAATACTAAACTCCTGACTAATCCAGGCAGATCAGCCTTCCTGGCCTAGAACGAATTACTTAATAGCAATGCAGTGCATATTTATTATTTTCTTTCTTTTCAAGGCACCAGGTAAACTACTTCAGGGAGATCGCACCACACTACCTGTGTCTCTCGGGTATCACGAACTGAAGAAAATCTAGCTCCACTGCTAGCTGTACTCAGGGAAACTCAACAAAACCAACAGATATGGAGATATAAATAGTGAGATCATTTATTATTTTGCAGTGTTGGCAGAATTTCAAATCAACAATAAAACGAATACATACTTTGAATGGTAAGAGAAAGAACATCTCTCCTGTATTCTGTTACAAGATTGCAGTTCAGACAGACAAAGCAACTTCTATCTTCACAAAACCCCTTCCTAATTTTATTTTTTGCCATTAAAATAAGCAAAAAAATTTGCCTGTGATGTTGAGAACTGGTACTTCAAAACATCATTTTTTCTTAACATATGAAATTTGCTCTTTACTGTAATATTTTCTATTTTACCTAGAAGAAAAGTGAGAAAATAAGCCCTGAAAGTTTCTTAACAGAAATAATTTATCAGAGTAAATAATGAATATGAAGTGTATTTTTCAACAATAAGAGATGCCTAGAGATTTAGAGAAACATAAGAGAAACTGCAAGGTACAGATAATTGTAGAGTTTGCTAGAAGATAGCACTTTTCCATTTATCTAGTAGTTAAAGCAGCTAAAAGTTAATGTTTATGTACTGTATATATTTCATAATTCTTTGCATTACTTTGAAATAAAACTAACACTCCAACTTTCTGGAAAACTGATTTGAACAAAGAAGGAGTTAAGAGAGGCTTTATCTACAACAAATAAATTATATCTTCCAAGGAAATTTTAGAGTTTAAAAATATTATAGATAGAACTCAAAATAAAAAAATTAAGTTCTTGGAAGTAAAGCCTTTTAATCTTGCTTTAATCTAAAACATAACTGGGCTGTATCTCTATATCTCTGGTGCTCTGCTTTGAGGATGGCACATGTCAGTGCTGCAAAAATGTGAATCTCAAAATGCTTCCAGGTTGTGCCAAGCCAAACTGTCATTTGTGCATGAGTGGTGTTGCTCCCATCAACACCTGCTCATCCTCCTTTCCAGTATTAACCTTCAAGCATATGATTTACTGAAGGTAAATATGCAGTCCTCACTATTTCTAAATTAGTTTTGTGCAAGTAAACTTCGTCTCCAGTGCACACAGGTATAAGTACTTGATAATCAGACACACAGGTGCCAGCAAGTGCTAACTCTGGGTGTACAAACAAACCATCTTTTGAATATTCGACACTCACCTAATCAACCAATGTAACACATCTCTGAGGCTGACAATGCCTAAAGCTGTAGTTCTCACTACAACTTTGAATTCTATACCACGAGGCTCACTTAAAAGTATGCCTTCTCCTCAGACTTCCAGCTGCCAATACAAGACACCTGCAAGTCAGTCATTTAAAGTGTTTGCTTTATCTTCACTGGCTTCTGCCATCAGTTCAGGGCCTTAGGTATTGCCTTATGTGCTACAGGTTTACGGCACTGAGCTGGGAAGAATTTGGACACCGAGAACTGTGTTCTATAATTTCATGGTAACAATGCCACCATCAGATAGTATTTCCACTGTATCACTAAAATTCAGGTTTTTTAAGTGAGAGTACCAGAGATGTCTTCAACAGTTTCCCTATGATTCAGTAGAATTTTTTTTGTGGCAAGAAGAGTAACATTTATCAGTACTCTTCCAGTGAGGATGACGGTGGCAACATCCTCTGCATAGAACAGAGTGACAACGACACAAGGTGCACAATTCAGGCAAAGTTACAGATTTAGGTAAGTCTCGTCACCAGTTGGGCTGGAATAACAGGCACAAACAATATTTTATTATTGGCACAATTATTCACCTCTAGCTTACAGGGACATCTGTTGCTTTCTCAACTGGCTATTTAATTCAAATGTAAGAAACATCACTCAATGGTGGAAGAAAGAGAAAGAAATCTACTTTATGTTGAAAACATCTACTTAACACAAAGTAAATTATTTCCTTAAATTAGAAGAAAGTGAAAATAAATCTAAGTACTCATCTTCTCCTTCCTCTTTCCAATTTGCTTATCAAACTATGGTCAGGTAGGAATTACTTATTTTGTCACTCTGCTTCTGATCAGTAAGCAGAAAAGTCCAACAAGCAGACTTTCAAAAGGATTAGCTCTGCATATACAATCCGTTCTGTTCTGCAATAAAAAATTCATTAAAATGGCAAGCATGAAGACTGCATAAAAATGCTTATTTCGCAACAGTTTAAAAACCTGTGATGCAACTGTACATGATAATGGCCTGGCACTATTCATTTAATTCTTTTGCTCTGGGTCCTTGCTGGACCCTCATTCATTTTGCTGGAAGCTCCTTCTAAGTTTATATGCCCTACATAGTGTATGCAGCAGCTACTTATCTGCAGCAATCCAGCTCGGGGTTCTTCTGGATTTTATGACAGCACTGCTTCAGATTAACGGCTCTCTATTTTTCTATGAGCCAGTTAATCACTGTACTGCTTGTTCTATTACTGGGTAATCAAAAAATTAACAGCAATCATCCTATAATGGCAATTCCATGGCATTACATTAGTCAACTTCCTCTGTACCAAGCTGTTCTTACACAAATTATTCCTTTTTTAATAATTTAATCTATTTTTTTATACTCTGAAGTATTTCTCACATTTTGATCCTGACCTATAATGATTACTTCAGGTAAATTATTTTCATAGCTATTCACATAAAAAATAAAAAATCTCATATCTGAAGTGGTTTCTTCTACTTAGATAATTTGATTCTCATTAAAACTTTGTGTTGGGCACCAAGGCACTTTCTTTGGTAGTTGATTTGGGGTAATTTATATTTGCTTTCCCCAAAATAGTCTCAAGCACTCTCAAACCAGAGGTATGGACATTACCATTATAAAGCTTTTGCACACAGTTATCTCAGCAATGACAAACTTCCCATAGCAGACAAGAGACTCCATATCTGTACTTCTAAACAGTTGCAGCTAATTATATGACAGGGCCCAATTAGAACAACGTGGTGACCTTCTGTATATAGTAAGTTGATGTTCACAGACCTACAACTGAATTCAAACAGAAGTTAGAGAAGCGTGCTATCTCAAAAGATTTCTGCCCATATGATACAAGCACACTCCACCTCCTTTGGGATGTCTCAAGCAAATTCCATACATGACATACTACTGATATCCGTCCTTGTATCTTTGTCCAAGACATCAACTAAATTCTTATATTATGCTAATAAGACAGTCACAGAAATTTTTTGTAGACATCACCCAGTAGAGCAGATCCTCAATTGTTGGCTCCAAACCATTCTACCACACACATAAATTAAAAGGTTGTAGCTGATTTTCCCACAGACTCCACAAACAATCGGCTCCATGCTCCACAAATGATCAGCTCAGTGCCAAAGGTTATCCCACTGCCAGGGTTTAGCTTGTGCAATAAATGGCCTCCATGCTTCAAAAGCAGCGCCACACTTTGCAGTGCAGCATCCCTCAGAAACCAGTGATGAAAAACCAAAGCAGGCAGCTTTGCCTCAAAGGCAGTGCTGAATCTCCCTGTACCGCCAGCAGTCATCACAAGCCTTGTTCAAAATATGTCTGCTCTCTTAAAGCTCTTTCTGTGAAGTAAGCCAGTAGCAATCAATACTTACCCAATACCCAGACTAGGCACTCATCAGACCAGCTGGATATGGCCAGTGAGCATCCACAGGGTACAGGAAACAGGGAATTTCATGTCCTCCACCAGACACTAGAAAACAACCTAATATCTTAAAGTAAACAGACATCTTACTACCCAGTTCCTGGTGTGCTTTCTATTGCAAAAGGAAGAGACGACACTGCTGCACACCAGCAAGCAACTCAAATTCACCTGACATTAAGATGTACCCCAAATGAAGGGAAAAGCTTAAGTTAAGAGCAGCATTGACTAAAATCACATCAAGGGTGCATCTAAACAGACAAAATCTCTGCTAATTAGTCCTCTAAAAATGCAAACTCACACTACCACTACAGCAGTTACTGAAAGGTAGCAATGGTTACTTTCCTCTACTGTTGTGTCTTGTTTAGAAGGGTGTATAGTTTTTGTTGTTGAAAAAATTCACTGCATTGTGGTGTGTATTTTTCATTACTTTGTGAATTAAGTAATTGAAGTATCTAGCCAACATGAAGTTGACTAAATCTCACTGAAAGTATGTTCATGTTTCTATTAGCAGAAACAGAGAACAGGTGTTTAGCATGATATAGTAAGGTGACTGAGTATTTTAAAGACAGACATTCCTTGGAAACTTCAAGAAAAGAAGGGACTTCAAGAACAATGTTCCCACGCTGTTCATTTCTACCATGAGTAATATTAAACCACCACAACCTGAAGCAAATACGCTTTAACTCTTGACAAAGGTGCTTATTTTACTATTCAGAGTTTCTTTTTAAAGATGCAGAGTAGATGAAAGTATTTACAGTAGTTCATAAAAGTGAAGGTGAATTAAAGAATGAAGGCTCCAGTGCAGAAAAGACATTTAAACATGCACTTAGTGGTCTGCAGTGGTTAGGGCTGCTCCCCTTAATAAGATTGTATGTCTTGAATAACAGCATCTTTTTTTTTTTTTCTCTACTTAAAGCATATGAATAGACAGAAAGAACACAAATCTCACTGTATACCTGACAGCCATTTCCAAATTGCATTTAATGATGAGACAAGCGGTGTGTAATATCTGTGAGAATTATCTTAAGTGTTTGCTTAGTACCTCCATTATCTTGATTAGGGTTCTGTGATACACATCTTTTAAAACAATCTTACTGGCTTCTGGTTTTTCCTTTGTAGTTTCACTGCTCTCGTTTATTCTGAATTGAATTGCACGCGTCATCTTTCTGCCTCAGCCTCCTGCTTTATTCTGGTAATTTTGAATGTTATTGTTCCCTTGCCATCCCTAGATGTGTACTTGCAGATTTCACTGCCTTGTTGGGTATGCTTTCCCCTAGGTCATTGTTGCATGAGGACAGATTCACTATAGGAATAAAATGGACACATTCTAGCTCTTCCAGTCTTTAAAAAAAATGTCGTCTGTCTGTAGTCAGGTACAAAAATAGAATTAAATTAAGAAGTATACTTCTGGTGTTACTCTCCAAGGATAGGTTTGATCCTTCCTTCTTAAACCCCCTTGGTAAAGAGCAGTCTCTACTTCTGTTGTAACTAGGTAATGCATAGCCATGTATCATTGTGCACCACACTTCTGAGGAATCGTGAAATCACCCAGGACCTGTAAGCTCACGAGCCTGTGTCTGAAGAATCCTGACAGGAGCATGTTCATGCAGATTGCAATAGTTACAGCGACAGTAAAAGAGTTTTAGCATAGAAGTTATTTTGGCAAGATAGTCAGACACACCTCTATAAAAGCTTTGTGACCTGGAAAGGGACATGAGAGCCTTCCTGCTGAGCGTACCAGGCGTGAAATAATGTGTCTTACAATTGGACAGGCACACATCTGTGAGCACAACTGCACCCTATTCACTGCACTTTACTTATTCTAAGGAAAGGGGAAAAAACAGACACACTGTTTCCAAATTACCGGCAAAACATCCTTATTCCTGAACCCTAGTTCACAATTACAAAGCAGCTCCATGGTCCTGACCTTTAATTCCATCTGCATCTTGCATATCAATATTCACTCCCGAAGGCAAGACTGTAGCAATGACTGGCACTAGTGGATTGCTATAGTGACCACGGTGGGGAGCAGGGGGAGAGCAAACATATCAACTTACATCAACTCGTTGAAGTGTACCAAGGGACTTCTAAAAGACAGCAAATAACTACACCAACAAACCACCATGTTTGAGGAACCTGAGCAAGTATTCAGAGCTACTCTAAGTGGCCATGCACAGGACTATGGTGCATGAACAGCAGTCCTTAGCTGAACAACAAGAAAAAAGGGGGGAGTTGGAAAAGAGAAATCACCACAGGGAAAAGCCCTAGAAATTCTCAGGCTATCATACATCTCTGTGGTTATTTAAGATGCCACAGATGAAAGAGGTAAATCTGCATCACATACAGAAATCAAACACTTGACATCTTCTTAACTAGCTAAAATGGCTAGTTGTGTGATTTTATCTTAGTTACTGAGACATTAAAATGTGGATAAGATGTGGAAATGCCAACATAACTCTCCGGGAATAATCAGTAGCAACAGAGATTCAGTCTTCTCCTGCTGAGAGCAATGAACATTCACCTTTTGGAAAAAATGTGATGTTACTTAGGGTCCAGGTGGATGCTTTCAGTGCCAAGCTCCTCCAGGAAATCTAGTCCATAGGATTTATATTTCAGAGGAGAACCACTATATACTTTGCAATACTAGTTAATTTTCAAAATTAAGTTTACTGAAAGTGGAAACATTGAAAAGAAAAGGAAAACTAAAAATCACCTACAGATCTCCTGAGGCCAAAGCAGTATGTCCTGAAAACCCCACTCTCTCTGATGTATAACCATTACCACACGGGCTCAGAGCTCAGAACGAGGATGTTTCTAAGTTACACACAACTTCCCAAGAGTGGTTTATATTATAACCAAGTCAGCAGCTGAGATGAGGATGACCTTTCGACTATAACCACTGCTCCTCTCACAAGTAATTTCTTCAGAGCTATATTTCTCTGTTATCATAGCAGATGATACTATTGCTGCTGCCAATGCTACTCTAAAATTCCTTTTATCTATTTTTGAGCTGTTATGTGCCTAATAATTATAATGTAAATGTGCTTTCATAGCTACTGGGCAATTCTTGTTTTTTCTCTCTTCATAATAAATTACTCACATTAAATTACAAACAGCAGCCTGAGGCTCTAGATTTGATACCTAGAGGCTATTAAAAAACTTTCAACCTCATGTCTGACAACTGGGGAATTAAACAAACATTCTCACATATGTTACAGTTAAAATGAAAGTGATAGTTATCTTTGTATTATAAAGGACGTTAACTATACCACAAATTTATTTTTCTTAACATTTTATGAAGACACAAAGCTACATTTTATAGCTTTTATTACTGTTTTTTACACTGTATGGCTTGTAACACCACCCCAAATTAACATTTTTTTTAATGTTGGCAAAAGAAATATCCATTACCTTGTAATTCCTCACTGTTTCTCAGTCTCCAACAGTGCTGAAATATCTGCAATAGTTGTTTTTGAAGTTTGCTTCTTAGTGAATGATACATCATAGAATTGTACTATCATTCTTATTTTTATTCTTTCATACTGGTTTATTTAAAGCAAGGGTTGTGAGGTTGCATACAAGACACATTTTGGTTTAATTCAAAGTGATCGAGAATCACTTCAAGTTAGAATACAAATTTATACATTGCAAATGGTTTTAAACACCAGACAAGATTAAAATGGCTTAAAATGCTTGATGTTAAGATAATGTAACTTTCTTAGGCAAACAAAACTACAGCCTATGAGCAGATTAAATGGCAAATCAACCAGGTGCAAGATAGCTGTGGAAAACACGATGTAGCTCCTTTGTTCACAAATGCTGCGGTGCCATTTACAACAGATCTGTGCATTCAGTTCCAGCCTTCCATTTAAATGTTCATAGCTGCAAAGCCATGAGATATGAAATGCATTTAATTTGTGAAAGCAGGATAGTTCGAAAGTAAATCTATTCTGATAGCAAGTGATATTTTATGAATGGCCAAATAAGCTTAAGCCCATTGCAGTAGTCCTTTTAAAGCAACGAATGTAATGGCTATTAAAAAGCTGTTTGATTTGTAGCATACAGAGATGATTAAAAAGCATCTACAAGCCCTTTTAATTCTTATTTTCATGGGAACATTCAAATATAATGCCACATCATAAAGTTCAAGAGCACAACAATTTAAAGTGAAGGTGTTCTGTGGAAAGCCATGCAAAATATTTTGTGTTTATTTATCCATAATGCAGTTTTATCAATGCATCATAAAAGCGTTTGAACGCCTTTTTATTAAAAAAATCCTGTAAGCTAAATGTTTTGATTTTGTATGGATATTTACATTGCTGTACTGGACATTTATACTGTAAATACTACATATCTACATTGTAAGCACAAAAGCAGACTCTAAATGTTAGAAAAGGTGCTGTGGTTGGGGTTTTTTGTGTGTTTTGGGGAGGGTTTTTTATTATTTTTCTGGAAGAACAGCTGTTCTCTCTAGCTCTGACCCAAAACGATGCAGGGATCTGAATATCTCAGAGAAAAATATTTACCTTTCCCCTGTGACTTAATATTAATCTCAATTGCTGCAAGGAAGGAAGAAAAAAGACAGAACGACATGGCACAAAATTATGTTTGAGACAGGCAACAAATAATGAAGACCTTTATAAAAACAGTCCTTTCTGTATGAAAGTACACCAGCTAAATATAACGGAGATTAAATATCTGCATAACATTCACATAGTCCTATCTTTCTTCCTGAGATTTGGCAGAGGTATGGCTATTTTCTTTTAGGTAAAACATCACAAACAGTTCAACAAAGAACAAAAGGTCATATATACTGAGTGGAAAAGAAAAACTATTGGGAAGCACAATGCCTATAGTAAAATAAGTTGCTGTGAGCTCATTTTGAAGAAAAACTTAATCTTTCCCTGTTGTTCTGCAAGAGGAGAACGAACCTACAGTATTTTAAATAGCAGCTATTCTTATGAAATAAAATGTTCTTAAAATGAGTATAAAGCAGTTTAAATCTGTTAGACCAAGAAAGAAAAGTCAAAATGCATTTGGTCAGAAGGAAAAGGGAGTATTTTTTTCCCTTAATATTTCCCTAATAGATTATTCCAAACACGTTAAGCTGCTTTCAAGAAACCTAGGTGACTCTAGAAAGATTATGCAAATAATTATTTCATTTCTGCTCTTTTTTGGTCAAGTATCTCCACCATTTTTAACATAGCAAAGTCCCAGCAGCCCCTATCTCTTCCACACAGCTGGCAAGCATATCTAAAGGATTATGCATAATATGCATGTGAGCCCATGAAGCAAATGCGTTTATTCAGAACTGAAAAGAGGTAGGAAAGCTTCAGTTCTCTAGCCATAGAGCAAAAAGGCTTAAATAAATTTTTATTTTTATTCTGTCCTTTTCCTCAAATCCCAACCTCTTGCTACCTGCACCTCCATTCTCACCGCAAGGTTAAAGCGCCACCAAAACCAACCTGCTCCCTGTCAAACCACTGCATAATTGTAAAAGATCTTTTTGTGTTTTCTGGATGCTTTTTTTAAAATTAAAACTAGATGGATATACATAATCTTTTCTTTCCTCCTCCTTAGGTAAGCATTTGTCGCTGACATTTGTGAGAGTTACAGACGCCCATTAAGATAAGGCTGCTGTGCATTTACATCTGCCAGTATCCAAGAGAATTAATTCATTCTCCTCGAACTTATACATGGGCAAGAAAATGTGCAAATGCTATTCTAAACCCAGAAGGTTTAAAATCCCAGGTAACGAAAAAAATTTAAAAAAAAAAAAAAAAAAAAAGCTGCTGACTTTTTCAATGACTGTTTATCACAAGCAAGTAATACTTTGCATCGTCCACCACTGTTTTTAAAATACTATTACCACAGAGATGGGATAATCCCTTAAATAAAGTGCCTAAATTCCAAATTTTATGATGTGTAGATTCGCTTAAGTATTTCACTCCATTGTCAAAACTTATCAAGGAATGTGGATGTGGATGGGTTTGCTATAAGAGCCTTGCACAACACTTTTCAATCTTTGCTCATTTGTGAACCTCTAAGTATCCCTCAGTAAAAGTGTGGAACCCACACTGTGAACTTCAGTCTACTGCTAGTAAGTCTGCTTGTTTTGCTGTCCTGCTCAGATCCCTTTGAGGTGTAATCCCAGAAATTGCTAGGTTGACAACTTTGTCGTTTGGCCTTCTGAATCGTCCTCAGTCGTACTGCTGTTCTCATTCTGAATTTTCTACCATTATTTTTAAGAATCAAAATTAGATGCATTAAGAGTACCTCCAAGCTTTTGAAAAATAATGAACTGCCTCTGTTCTCTGTCCTTAACATCTTACATTGAACTGGCCATGGACGACGTAAGTCAACCCTCACAGACTTCAAAGTACCTGTGGCAGGATGGATTCTGACACCTGACAGAGGCAGAGATGGCACATGATTGTGTGGCTACATCTCTATCACCGCAGGCACAGTATGGCTCTAACAGAGTCAGCCTAGGGAGAGTAGATAAAGATGGCTTAGCTATCCTGGTGCTAAAGAGCAGACTGAAGCACAGACATACCCTCATTTGACCCATTTGAAGATAATCAGATAAAGAAAAAGAAGCACATAGTGAAGCAAGTATTGCTAACTCATGACTATCATAACCTTTGCTTCCGCATTGGAATTATTTCCCTTGACCTACCATCCATTTCAGAGCATTCTTTAATCTTCTTTAATTAGAAATTAAAATGTCGGCTTGAAAAAGAAGAAAAAAAGAGAGAGGTGATAATTCTACTGACAGACAAACCTTCAGCTGATATAATTAGACACTGACTTCTGTCAGCTAAGGATCTGACCTGTGAGGCCAAAACTGAAAAGATGCTTTTACCAAAGGGGTTAATTCAGACAACTCTTTTAAAATGCAAATTTTCTGCTTTTTGCTTTTCTTGATTTCAAGCACAGCAAAGCAGGGACTATAATTAGAGAATGGGTAGTCGGCACTGTTCACCAGTTGTGCATAAGCTTTAAACTAATAACTCAGCAATTAGAAGAAAAATGAGCAGTAATTACACACATTTTACTCAATGCTAGACAGATGGAACATTTTCTGCTCGTTATTGGCAAACTGTCACTGCGTTTATTTCATTTTTAGTGTTTACTGTTTCTTCTAGTTTGATTAGGAATAATTACAGGCTAGGAAAAATCTGATAGAAATGAACAGCCTTTTCATTTTTACATCCTTAAAGCAATCCAACCATTTCTTCCCCCAGTTTCTCCAAAATAAAAAGGCCTTCTTTTTAAACCTTTATTGAAATCAGGCTGCACTTCACAGAGCTTGGTAAGAAAGTGGGGTAAGACAGCACAGGAAAGGCTGCCTTCTCCAGAATGGCTGGCTCAAATACTGTTCAGCTCATGGGCAGTCTCCCCAGTGGGCACTGCTCCATATTGCTAAGCTATTGCACAAATTGGTTTATATTTATTGCAGTTACTAGGCTTTAGTCAAAAGGGCATCTGAGCTGGATCACAGCCAGCAGGGTGGGAGAGGCGTACAATTGTCAGTGTCGTTACTCCAGGTAAGCGGGTATGGAAGAGGCAAGACTTTCTTTAGACCAAGTGGTTGGAGCTTTCTTGCCTCTCCTCTCCTCTCCCATCTAATTCTGGATTACCAAGACTTCACCTTATACAAGTATTTCCTTGCTCCCAGTCTTAGGGGAAGGGAACAGGTGGGTGCCATCTGTGGACAGACTCAGCTGCAGAGCAAACTATCCAGAGTGGAAGCCAAGCACTTGGAGAGATTTCTAGATATTGTTATCCCTTGTGCAAAGCATCAGCTTCCTATTTTAATTCTGGTCACAAGAAAACTTTCTAAGACCTTAACTGAAACGCATACAGAAAACCGCAGTGAAGTATTTAGGTCACAGCTCCCTTGCTTTCTCACAGAGATCCAACATCACTGAGATGCTTGCATAGCCCTTGCTTTCCCTGCACCAGTCTCCTGGATATTGCTAATAATGATGGTTTTTTACAGAGCAGTGGATTTGGAAAAAAGCAATACAAACTTTCATATCAATATATCCTTCTGACATTATAGATACTGCAACTTGTAACAAGGTTTGAGGTAGATCAAGTCTGCTTTGCCTCAGGAATGTATTTGGTGATTTAATAGGTCTAAAGGTCCAAATAGCCAGCATGTGAAATATCTTCTGTTTTTCTTCAACTATTTCCAGCACAGTTTTCTTCATCAACCTTCTAACCATCCCTTCTTTCCTTACGTTGTTTTTTTTTCTTTTTTAAATAAAGAAACAAAGCAACAATCCTGAAAAACAGGCTGAAGAATTTTCCAGCAATTATGAAGATATTTGAATGTTGAAGAAAGATGCATCACCGATAAATCTATTTATATTCACTGGTACTGATATATATAACCCCACACCAGTTGAAAGAATCACAATGCAAACGAAGACCTAAGAAAATCAGAACAAATCTTATGATAAACTATGACTGGGATAACCTCCCATTTACTTTAGATATGTAATATCTGAGAAAAGTCTCTTCTCTTTATGGTAGCATCATTAACGCAACAAAATTTTATCATTAGTAAATCCAGTATTAGCCAGGTGGCACGGACAACCCTGTTGTGGGGAGGGTCTTCTACTGCCAGCCCTTTTGTACGAAATAGAGCTGCTCGGCTCTGTATCCATCTCTCCCTCTCACAATTCATAGCCAGTAGTTTTGTCAGCAATAAATGAAAAGGTGAATTCTCAATCACACCATAGGAACATGAATAAACTCCACAGCACACGGCATCACATGAAACAGCATATGCAAGGCCTGAAACATATGGTCACCATCAGACAGGTTTCAGCCAAAAAAGGTAAGATTAGCTTTGAATATATATCATTTTTAAATATTTTTTCTTCTGAACACCCATTAATTGCATCTTCAAGTCCTTCTGCAGAGTAATGAGCACTGGATATTTACCTTTTCTATTGCCATCTAAGACCAAACAGAGGCTCTAAAAACCCCGGAGGCAGAGATGGTAAGGAAAAAAAAAAGCCAGCATTCCAAGATTTGCAATGTCACTATAGTAATAATGCAGAGTAATAGCTTGCTGCAGCAGGGGAAAGCAACAAACAGGAACAGTAAAGTAATGGAATGCATGAAAAACAACTAAAGAGCAAAGCGTGAGCAATAACAGAGGACTTCAAATGATACAGCAAAATCATAACTGCAAGGCACTGGCACCTTTGCATATTTAGGCAAGTGCTATGTATGCAGCTATTATGGAAATTTCTTAAAAAAAAAAAAAAAAAAAAAGGGTGTAGCATCAAGGTTGTATTTATTCCATTTTATGATGGAAAGCTGTTTTAAACAAGTAGGGAAGTGGAAGCTGTCACTTATTTCTGTAGTTGGAACCAATGTGATCCAACAGAGCAGAGACACTGCATCAAGCTAAGCTTCTGCCCTGCAAACAGCACCTGGAAATTGTCCTTGCAATCTTATTCACTACCTGAACACCTGGGACCACACGTGCACAAACTACAAGGTCCAGGCACTGTATTTTTGTTATGCTGAATTCATAATAACTACAGTTGATATTTCACTGTATCTGTTTTCAAAAAGGAATAAAATAAAACCACTAGCAGCTTCACTTTTCTCATGTCCAACAAAATCAGGGGAAAAAAGCATTTTCCTCATAGTAACAAATGAAAAAGAATTTCTGTCTAATTTTAAAGTTGTGCTTTTAATGATATTTAATTACACACACTTAATTACACCTGACACCCCCCATCTTTGGCTCCTAAGGATTTTCCTAGTCCGATGATTAGTGTGTCAGTGAGTGTGGAAAATTTCAAAGCTAAGGCTTTGAGATTTTCTTAGCCTTGTTACTAATGTATGGCAAACTCAAGCATCTGTAGATCTATACCTGGGCTTGATTTCTTTATAGTACTGTATCAGTACAACTGCATGATGATAATGCATATACATTACAAAGAGTGGTAAAAAAAGCTCTAATTACTTTTGTGTCCTGTTACACTAGCTTCAGGTTTCTATTTTTTCCCTAATTAAAGTTTTGCACCAGGACCCAGAGCCGTAGCACAGAGTTCAGACACGTCAGTAGATCTACACAGGGATAGTTTAATAGAAAGGGCATTTTTTATAAATGTGCTATAATAATTGAGAGCTGTAAATAGCATTCAATAAACCTCTAACAAGTATGACAAACTCCTCGTTAGCTGGCAGACTCCAAAGACAACTCTTTTATCTATGTTTTCAGACTGCTCCACTAGGTAGTAGTTTTGCAACGGGAGATGCTCAGAGCATCCAATTTGTGTTTCATCAGGGAGCCCACAGGAGCCTGCATTATTAGTTACAGGCTATATAATGTCTGAAGAGTATTCCTGGATGGCTTTCAGAGTAATTTTTAGAATGTCCCACTTCTGTCCTGGAGGATAAACTTGAATATTAGAAGCCCATAAGAAGTGACCTGTTTTGACCAGATGATTTTGTTCTAAAAACAGTACTATGAGGATGAAAAAGTTTATATGTATACATATATACACACACACATATACATATAAGACAAACGCAACAATAAGACAGTCTTAAAAGACTTTGCAGCAATAGCACTGAGAGATGTATCAGAAAGTCAAAATTTGATTCAAGAGTAAAGATTTTTTGTTTGAGTTGCATGGGATTTGTGCTGCTCAATTCTTTACACTCTAGCATTGGAGTTCATCAAACAACATACTATGTTTTTATATAGATAATTTTATGTATGTTTTGAAACAAAATAATACCTAAAACTACTTTTCTACTTCCATCCTGTCTATACCTGTAGCAGCAGTCACAGAATCCCACTGGCTAGCAAAAGAAACAAACAAAAATCCAAACCTATCTGACATAATCTGTTCAGAAAGTCACCAACCAAGTAGTACTTTTTAAATAAGGTTTACTTCAGTGGAAGCACGACACAGTTAGTATTTATGAATTGGTTATTGCTGACTGTGCTAGAACACAAACTTCTTTGCTGAGCAAACTAAACAAATTGGTTCTCCGATATTAAAGCATCTATTCCTTTCCCCAGTCCTGACTTAGCTTTGAGTGAAATATTTTTTCCGATGATTAAACAGATAGATGACCAATATAATTTCACTGCCAACTTCTCTTCCTACAAAAATTGATCCAAGGTAACACTATTAACGGTTTGTTTTATTAATATGCTTTGTCAACTTTAATTATTAACCATTATCCATGAAGACTGTGTCCTAAGGGCATTCAAGTCAAAGGGATTCAAGTTAAAGGACATTCAAATTTTCCTCTTAAAATTAAAATGACGAAAATGAGAGAAAAATCATCCCACAGCCACTTGTGCATTCAGTATATGAAGGTGGTTATTAAAAACTTTTGGTAGATCCAGTAATTCAATCTCAGCTCTCCCTCCTGACTTTCCTAGGTGCCAAGATAGCTCCGCTTGGTGGGATTAGCTTAGTTTCATCCTGTTTATGTGACCTGGGGATATGAAAAATTGAGCATGAGCTGGAAATGTGTGCTTCCAGCCTAGAGAGCCAGCTGTATCCTGGACTATGTAAAATGAAGAATGGCTAGCAGGTTGTGGGAAGTAATTCTCCCTTCTCTATTCCACTCTCGTGAGACAACACCTTGACTACTGCATCCAGTTCTGGGGTCCCCAGTATGAGACAGGTATGGACCTGTTGGGGTGGGCCCAGAGGACCACCACAAAAATGGTTAGAAGTCTGGAACATCTCTCCTGTGCAGAAAGGCTGACAGTTCGTGTTATTCAGGCTGGAGAAGAGGAAAACCAGGGAAAACTGTATTGCTACCTTTCACGATGATCAGGAGGCTTATGAGAAAGACAGAGACAAAGACAGGTCCTTTTTACCAGGACCTGTAGCAACAGGAAAAGGGGTAATGAACTGAAAGAAGTTAGATTTAGATTTAACATAAGGCAGATTTTTCTTTTCTTTTTTTTTTTTTTTTTTTTTTTTTTTATGATGAGTAGTGAGACACTGGAACAGGTTTTCCAAAGAAGCTGATGTCCCATCACTGGAAGAGTTCAAAGCCAGGTTGGATGGGACTCAGAGTAACCTGACCAAGTGAAATATGCACCTGCCCATGGCAGGGAGGATTGGACTGTATGATCTTTACTGGCCCTTTCCAAACCAAACCAACAACATTTAACTACCAACAACATAAAAAAAAACAGAAATCATTTTTTAAGACATTAATATACATCTCAATGGTCTGGGTAATGATCTGGTATGACTTATTGGTTGAGGACATTGCCATTCTTTTATAGTTATTTCGCCCATTTTATGCCAAGGCATTAAAGTAAAGAAGGATCTTTCAAAACCTGTACATAATTGCTAGTGCTACAATGAGTTATTCAGCTTTGCTTTAGTTTTTACTGATAGTCTTAACTTTCAAATTCTGTTGATCATCCCAAATAAAAGTGCTAGCCTTAAATACTTCAATATGTGGTTAAAGTAGTTTGTAAAGGGTCCCGACACCTTTAAGCTCAGACTGTGCTGTAGACATGTCGGTACGCATGTATTTTTATTTTCCTCAAAGAAGCCAACTCATCTCAGTTGAAATATATGCAAGAATGCAGGGCACTACTAGCACAGAGAGCTTCCAGGGTTCAAGTGGACTCCTTGTGAAGCAATAGCCATGTTTAACTAACAAAAATACAATGGAATTATGCCCCTACCGAAGTCAAAGGACATTTATAACTCACTTCCATCTCCACACTCAGAAAGAAAAGGCACTTACCTACCTATGGATCTGATGTAACTCCTTTTCCCTCGTACCTCCTCCTGTAATATTTCTCTCTCACACTACATGGAGAAACACTAGGGTTTGACTGTTCCGATTTTCCCTTCCCTTGAGCACTGACCATTACAGACCTTCACTGCAATTGAAGGAAGAGCAGGAGAGGACACTTTTAACTGCTTACACCCACTTCCTGTCTGACCAGCCATAGTGAGTCTTGACCAATTACTCAACGTAGCTTCATTAGTGACCTCTAGTTTTTATTACAAGGACGAACCAAAGGAAAATCTTTTCCAGTCTCTTCTACAGTTTTTTTAGAAAATGCACATTTAGAAATGAACAGAGTGAAGCCAAGAAATAAAACAAACAAGAAAAAGAGTTTTACAGAGACTGTTAACACTGGGGAGGAGGGAAGGGTTAGCAAAGGAAAGCTGTCTTTTTAACTTTTTTATTTTTTTAATATGAAAAGAGTCTCTGATAGAGTTGAGATATGTAAACCCGATGTTCTCTAAGTATAACCACTTAAAGGCCTTTCCTTCATAAAGAATTAATCAGCTTGCTTCCCTCGTCCTTTTCAACATTTTCTCCCCTTTTCACCTTCCACTTAAAGCTTTAGTAACAGTGAAGAACAGAGAGGTGCTAGACAATGGTGAAAACAGAGGCAAATACGCTTGTTTCTACGGCCTACAAAAATTGTGCACGGGTAAATACTGAAACAGGTACAAGTTATACTAATAGGTGTCATACAAAAATAATGGGAGCAGGAAATATTACTTAAAACAGAAAAAACCAAAACCAAACCAAAAACAGAAGAGAGAATTTTACCATCGAGACAACTGGAGGAAGGTGAACATTAAACTGAACACATGCTGCCTTTCCAACTGACTCTTGTAATAGCTGCTCTAATCCAGACACCAGTATAACAGCTAATATAAAATTATTGATGTTACTAATTGTACTACGTCACGTATTGTACCATTGTTCTGTCAGGTCCCTGAAGAAAATTCTGACAAATACAGTACTTACACTTTTCAGCCAGCTAGTAGAATTTTAACATGCCATTCTCTGGAAAAACTGTCAAATTCTAAGGTATTTTGAAAAACTGGTTTCAGTATGAACTAGTCCGCTGTCACATAAAAGAGCATTTAATTCCCCTGTCTGTTATCAGAAAAGAAAAGGAAATAATTCGACATAGGAAAAAAAGTGTAGAACAGAGGCATTTTTCATTCCACTTAGTAGTAACTAACTCATGCATGACAGAAAGAGACAGAAATCTCAAAGAGAAATCAAGCACATAGTGGTGGCCAACATTTTCAGAAACATTATCCTATCTTGCACCTGGAGACACAGGCCAGCACTCAGTAAGGTTTTCAAAATAGCTGGAGGGGAGTTACACACTTGTGTCCCATTTATTTAACTGCCTACCTAAAGGTCACAGAGAAGACCTGCAGAAAAGCTGGGAACCAAACCCAGATCTTCTGAGATGTTCTGAACCAGATGATGACTTTTTGTACATTTTCCCTGAGATCAGCATTTCACACTATTCACTGCTATGAAATATAGCTGGGTATTAAAGGTCATTTCATTTTTTTGGCTGCATTATAAGCAGAAGTGTTCTTAGATAAAGAAAAACAACTACCTACTTTTGCCCTGGAGTACAAAAAGCAACCTGAGAAATTTCCAGCATGATTAAATAAAATAAGGTCCTTTGTCAAAGGTGCAGCATCTATTCCAGGAAGTGCTGAAGAAGGCTTTTGCTGATTCACTTACTGCCTATCAAGACTGAATTATGAGCTCTGACTCAGAAAAGAAAAAGAAATTATCATCAAATGTTTTTTTCATAGAGATTTTTCATGAAGATATATATATTTTTGGCTCAATTTGGTCTTCAAGGTTAAAAAAGAATAATTGTGGATGAACATATACTTTCCCTGGCAAGTACAGAGTTTTAGTCACACTTTCTAGGCAGAAGTGTTGGAAGGCGGGGTCAGAGTAAAGCTCAAATTAAGATTTAACCTTTGATTTCATAGTGTCATCCTCTAAATAAGAATGCATTAGAAACAGTCACAACCATAGCTTTTGTTGACTAGCTTCTAAGCCTTATTTCCAAAACTCATCCATACAATCAGGAGAGTTTGTCTGGGGGGCAAGGAGACAAAGGGAGAAGATACTTCTGCCTAGGTTATATTGCTTGTAACTGATTTGGTAAGGTTGCAGTGAAAAAAAAATTATGGCGGCAAAATTCGGTAACACAGACCACATCTGCAGTAGAAAAAGTTGTGAGATATCGTCCCTCTTTCAGACTTTAACAGAAAAAAGAAAGCATGGTGGTATTCTTGAGTGACTCACAGTGTTCTCCTTTCAGCATTTGGAAATGAGTAAGTTAATGCCTTACCTAGTATATATGGCATTTCTGGGCATAATCTGATGTCATATTAATTAACTGGGGTAAATACAAATATGCACCTGAAGAAACATAGCCAAGCTAAGCAGATTCAGTTTTAAAGGGCAAATTGTATTCTGTATTTTACATAGTGCTGTGGAGAAGGAGAAAGGTTGATATTAGATAAAGATGCAAAACTAGGAAAAGATTCCTAGTTTCAAAGGCAATGGCTGCCTGTGAAATTGAACACAAAGACTGTATTACATAGCAGTCCACAGAATTGGAAAATTGTCTTTCGTTTGATTATTGGTGCATATGGCTGATTTAATAAAAAGAATCTAGATGACGCATAGAACCGGAGCCCTTGTGTACTCCTTACTCAGTAAAAAATAAATCAGCTTTCGAATATACTTCATATGGAAAGAGTTGAGTAGGACGGACAAGGTTAACTGGGGGGGGGGAGGGAGAAGGCTGACTATCAGGTAAATAATGTGCACTGACTGAACTGATGGTAGAAAATAAGAGTTGTGGATTTATGGAAGAATTTATGTAAGTATTTGTCAGCAGGAATGAAACTAGCTGACTTCCCAGAAATCTTAAAATACAAATAGGAGATCTATTAAACTCGTCTGCTAACATTAATATCCCATTAGGGTCAATTATGTGTGATACTATTATTCTAGGCATAGGAAAAAATAAAAGGCCCTAGTACCACATACATATACACAGAGACACCCAAGCCATGATCTCTAGAAGACCTTTCAAAATTTTATCTGAGTTAGCCCTCTCTACAACCTCTTGATATATCTTCCCAAGAGTCCCAAACCACACTCTTCATCCAGTGTGCCTTACCCCCTTCCCACTGCACACCAATATTGTATCACTCCAAAGCAAGACCTCAGCCCAAGGACCCTCCCTCCCACTTTCCTATTATACCTCCCAGTGCCAAGGATCTCATCTTCCTTCCCTCTTTCCCTCTCTGCCATTCTAAACTCACCTCAGTGCCAGTTCTGTGACAGCAGCAGAGGGGAGCCACACACTAACAACTACCTCACATTTCAGTAGCAAGTGAGCCATTGACCCCACTCCTTCCCAGCCCAGGGTGTTTGGCATAAAACAGCTCTCCCTGGCACCAAAGAAAAAAAAATGATTTGGATATTAAGGAACCACATTTATGAATCTCAGTTTTTATAAAAACTCAGCATACTTCAAGTTTTCTCCAGAAGGGTGCAGGCATTTATTCATTATAATAAAGTCTGATGAAAGTGAAGATACTTGAAGCGACTACAAATACTGAAAAACTCCTCATTTCCCTGTGGTAGATGCTACCTCTTTGAAAAAATGCATTTTGTTAAGGCAGTTGCCTTTAGCCAAGCTTTTTCAAGACCATCAGACATTTTCTATCAACATTGTATCTTACCAAGAACATAGTAAAAAAATGGATAGTTATAGTTCCAGTGGTGGCCATTTGAAGAACAGGTAGAGTAGTCATTTAAGCCTATTGATTAAATGCTACTGAACCCCCACCAGCACACAACTTGTATTTCACACTTATATTATATAAGAACATCTACAGGCAGTTCAGGGACAAAAGCTTGAATATGGTTCTATAAGCAAATTTAAAGCTTCTATCACTTCAGCGACCTTACGTATTTAATTGGTAATGCAAAAAACAAAAAGGTTTGGCACAATGCATAAAAATTATAATTCCCAGCAAAGAATGAGGATTCATTTTGTCTAGGGACTCTGCAGCTTCTGCAGATTTTTAGGGAGTAATTATGCATTCCTAACACTGAGCAGTGCAAAATGTTCTTTAATGCAATTCAGAGATCTGTTAGGGTTGTAACCAGATCATAGCAGTTATTCAATTTCAAATTCCATGGCAATGTGTTGAGAACATGTCAGAGTGGAGATACGGTTAGGAATGAACTGAAACTACGTTTTGCTTCCTGATCAGAGTTACTGCAAAACATCTACAAAAGCTCTCTAGTCCTATCCACATAAATTTCAAATACACTGGAAAATTCAACAAGTATAAGATTTGCTTTTGGTCTGTGAGGTATTCCTATCCAGTCTAAATCTTATTTTTAGAAAAGCTAAGCTGTCTCCATACTGTATCAAGCCTGCTCATCCAATTCTTCCATTTTGATGGATGTATTTAGGTCTATGTGAATAAACTTTGTCCCTTTCCATCCAAGGAGGAGGGAAAATAACATCATTTACATACCCGAGGTGACACAAACTGTCACATTCACATATCAAGTCTTGTAATAGAACTCCATGAATATTTGCATACCGAGTTTAATAAATAACATAAAACTTGGAAAGTTTTGAAATTTAACTACCTCACAGCCCTGAAAAGTTACCCTGAACACCAAAATCCCTTGAAACAATTCTGTCAGAATTCTAGGGATGCAATTTGTAGCAATCATTTTTAAATTTCGTTCCCTATCCTTTTCAGATAAAATGTCTATTTTCTTTAAACCCTTACCCATAAAACCCCCATACCTGTAATATAAGGAAAATACCTTCATTAAGCTATAGGCTCATAAGCTGAGCAGCTATGCAGTCAGCCTACCTGTTTATTAATTTATTTTATCACTATTCTGAACTGCATTCACAGATACTGACTGCCTAAACCGGTTATATCAAACTTGGGCCACTACATTGTGTTCTAATAGTTTGTCATCGGAACCAAAAACCATTGCTATTTTTTGGCTTAATTACTTTTGGTTTCATTGTTTCACAGTCTTAATTCCAGTTATTTCCCAGAGACACCATCACCTTCCTTAGCTCTCCCATCCACTCAATATCACCACATTTTTGTCTATTTTCACAAAGTTTCTAGGCACTCCCTGGTGTGCAATGAGCAAAAAAGCTTTTGTCACTTACTCTTATCAGTCACTGGGCTGTCAAACAAGCTAGAGGTGCATTATTTTTTTAATACTTTCTCAAGCTGACAAGATTGAACTAAATTGCGTTATTATGTACTTCAGTGGAAAAAGATGGCCTGAATAGTTCCTGCAGTTTTCTACACACACTTTTTTCAGAGAACAGGGCAGTTTACTTTACAATATCACTACCACAATTGTCTGTATCTTTCTTCCAGCATGATTGCTATAGGAAAGCTAATTATGATATTAAATATGGTCTTTCTGCCTGTCTGTCCTCAGGATGAAGAGAAGTTGAGAATGAAGTGCGGTATCACAATCAGCCCGACATATCTACACAGCATGACCTTCATTGGGCTTTCAGACATTGCCAAGCCAAAGAGAGATAGCAAAATTAAAGGGCAAATATAAGCTGTGTGGAATAATGCTTGACATGACTCCAACTCAGGAAAAGAACAAAATTATTACTTTCCAAAAAAGGTAAGGCAAATTGACTGCAGGACTGCAGAATACTTGTACTCTGTGACATTCTGCACAGTTGATTCTGCATTCCAACTTGCATGCAGAAACTACTGTCTGAGAATGATCTTTTCAAAGGTTGGCACTACTTCTGAAATCCAGTTTAGAATTTACAGAGGAACAGAGTAAGTGGAACAGTTTAAGCTCCAACCCTCCAGAATACTAGTGCACATCACAAAAGAACTATTTTTACATAACATGACTGACAAGGCTTTCTTTACATCTCATATTGAGAATATATCAAAATCATCCCTTGAGAAGTTGTACACTCCAGGTCAGAGGTAATGCCATCATTTTTAAATTAATTTTTTTTCACAATTTATACATCTTTCCATGCTTTACTAATGATTGGATAAATGGTTACACAGAAGCAAATATACTAATCCATGGAGAAATGTGGGAAGGCAGGGCTAAGTGGGAAATGGTGGGGGGTGTTTTGTAACAAACAAAAAAAACCCCAAACCCAAAAACCAAATACTCACAGAAGCAATTATACTAAACCATGGAAGGGTAATAGGCCTATAAATATTTATTTTTTCAGTGTGAACTTCTCCTATATAAAACCAACACTATATTTTGAGTTTTGCACATTTTCCTATCACATGAGAAAAAAAGGCTTTTACATTCAGTACCCTGGACAGTGCACACATAACATCAGGTTTCTGTCTGATTTTCTTTAGAGAGCCATTGCTCTGAAGAGCAGAAATAATAACATGCAAAGACATAGCTCATAGTTTTACCCCAGTGATTCAGGCTCATACCTTCCAGTTGTGCGAGAGCACATCTTTCTGAAAGTCATACCACATTGAGATATATACTAATTGTTAAAGAACTGCTTTTATTGAGAAATCTTTACATTTTTTCTTACTGTCATTGTAGCTAGCTTCAGCTTTTGCATTTTATCATCATAGACCTAGCCATTGGCAGAACTCACCAGCTGCAAATAAATAATTTCTGCCTAGATAATCAGAAAGAAGCTGAAGAGTAAACTCCTTCAGCAAGTCTCTCATTTTGGAATAGTTTTTCTAGAATCCAGACCACTTTCTAAACTCTCTCGGATATTTCATCACTCAAAATACAGAACTCAGCTGCATTTTTCACTAAAGCTAAAAGCAAAAACCTTATCTCCTCAATTCTACTTAATATTCACTTGATCTCATGGAAGTTTCATTGTTTCACTACAGTAGTGCAGGGCAGACCGCACGCACACCACTCCAGAAGACCTTTCAAGTGAAACCCCATTCCAGCCTGTGCTTGACATACATCCTTTGCTCCTAACAGCATGATCACATGTTCAGTTATGTTAAAAAAGCCAAAGCATTCAAAGAAGCCTGTTTTACTGAGATGAACATAATTATTTTGCCTAATTTGGATTACCATTGTTATTCCTTCTTCCAGACATCGTCAGTTCCATGGCTGGGAGCATGGCAAATCCTCTCTAGCTTCCATTCATTTGACTATCCTAAGACATGGAGTAGGAAGCAGACACCTAAGTTCTGCCCCTCCCTATCCGACCCTTAATGTTGTCCTCACAGATGAAAGAATATTGTAATGCCTATTGAACTAATGCTCATTTTCTTTAGGGATAATGCTTGTGTGATGCATGTCCCATGTTATCAAGTACCACCTTTTCAGGACAAGATTTCTCCACTGCCTCGCATAAAGGACCTTATGCTGCCTAAACAATTTACCAAGAACCATTTAATGTTTCCTTCTAGATGACAGACAAAAATATTGACAGGCAATAAGCCAAGAAGAGACCCACAGAGCATATTACTTTTATGGTATGTCATGTGGCCTGGGAGTTGGTTTTGTAAGTTATTTAATAAGTTCCATGTAGATTTTGTATGACAATGTCCTTAATTACTTCCATGACAGTAAGTCAACTACTTAATGTTACAGTCCATTATCACAAGAAAGAAAAAAAGATAATAGAGCAAGATCAAGTTTTCTGACAAGACCTAGTTTCCATAAAACTGAGAATAATATGGTCATCCTTCAGGATTAGCAGTTTTTTTCCAAAAAAAATCCTGGATCAGCCTTTCTGAGATTCAGAATGGAATTGGCAGTTGGCTAATATATTTTGAAGTAGCATGAAATTAATGTTCTATACTATATTTTGATGAAATAAGCAAATCTGATTAGTATGAGATCTGCCTATCATACATTGCAATTGCACTTTGCTGAAAGCTAAAACTGTATCTGTAATACAATCTATTCAAAAGTTATAAAAGTGATCATTAAGTTATGCGGAACTATACATAATTACCTGTTAACTACTTATAGCAATATTTAGTGTTCAGAAACATTACTGAAGGGGGAAAAAGCAGGTTGTCTCAAGGGTGGGAGAGGGTCCCTGTTCTTACTCTATTTAATTTGGAGGGTTGAAAGGAATTTATGAAGGTCAAATTTTGAAGTCTTTAAGTCTATCTGGAAAAGTAAAATTTTTTAAAAAAATATACATAGCTATGTATATGTGGATTTTAAACATGCAAGAATGTTTCTTCAGTTTTACACGACACAATATTTTAAGAGTATTTGTCAATCCCTTCCTTCTTTATTGGTCCATCTTCATGAAAACTAGGTACCAAAGCAGTCTTTTGCTTGGGATTGGGTTCATTCCTGTTCAGATGACAAATTTACAGTCAACATTCAGAAATGTCCCTTGACTTTAACAAAGGAATCTCACTCTCAATAAAACAAATAAAACTGACCTTTAATCACAAAAATAATTTGCTCTAGGAAAGTTTAAATGTCATACATAGTCCAGGTTACAGCCAACTTTAATGTGAGGATCATTTTCCAAGGAACTATGTATTGCAAAGCTTTAATTTTCAAGTCAGAGCTTACAATAATCACTAATACATGACAAGGAATGTAAAATGTAAAGCAAACAGTTATAGAGACAAAGAAATAGAGCAAAGAACAATGATAAGCTTGTATTTCATAATCAACGAGCATCCAGCAAGACTTCTGTTGGAACTCACAGGTCTTCAGTCAACCTTAAGTACTGTTTCCACTTTGCTTAGATTGAACTACTGACCAATCTATCACCAAAAAAAATTCACTTTTACAAAGATACTTATGTGGTTTTGTTATCAGCAGTATTTGCATGACACTGCTGCTTGAAAACAAGCTGAGTTTGGTGCCCTGTGTACTGCATGCTGTACACACACGTAATGAAAGGTGTTACCTGGTCTGAAAATCTTATACTTTTTAAAAAGAAAAAAAAATAGAAAGGAAATAGAGAAAGAGAGCAAGGTGGAATTAGGACCAAAGGAAGAGACATAAAGGGCTTCTTTGCAAAACAAACACGTACACAAAAGCCAAGAATAGTCCTAAGAATATAATCAAGTCAATGGCTTTGTTCAGTAAAATACACTATTTACCACTAGAGGTTTTATTAAATTCCAATCCCATGATACATTTGAAAATAAAACTACTTCAAGCTTTCATCAACACTTTTTTTCCCTCTTTCTCTCTCCCAGCAAACTTCTCTCCCAACTCTCCAGTAATCATCACAGTCCATCTACCTAGGTTTAAAAATAAAAACAAAAATTAGCAAGTACATACTCTGCATTTCCTAAGAATCAGTATGGTGTTACAATTTAGAAAAAGTGATATGATGATGGGTTACAGTGAGATGAGATTAAACCCTATTGTTAAACCTAACTGTAAGACATCATGGGAATACCACATGAATCTTCATATTCATGAAGCTTAATTATAGCAAAATAGCCAATCTGTAAAATACAGCTACGTTCAAGTACTAAAACATGAACAAAGAGAAGATGTTCCCCAGGAGATGCCTCTACAAGATGTGCAGAGGCACAAATGTAAGCAAAAATCAAAACAGACAGATCAACAGATACTATAACATGGAACAACTAGAGCAGCAACCAAGGAAAGAATTAGCATACATTTGGGAATTAAGAGAGTTTAAAATATAGTATAACTGTATGACATAAGAGGTCTACAGAAGATGCACTGCATGTTACCTGGCTATCACAAAAAACACCAAGTAAAGCACAAACCAGAAAAACTGCAAAGTGTTATGGGTCAAAGAAAATTAGTTTCTTTGCCAGGAAAAAATAGTAAGTAAAAAAAATAGTAAGTAAGTCAAATACTCCAAAATCGTAGTCAAACAGGGCATATTATGTCATTCCTGGTGATTCATCAGGTTTTACCACTGCTTCAGATGCTGCCAATGTTATCCAGGACATAGGAATTAATCTAAAAGGGGCCGATATGAAAGCCCCAGACAGGGTGCATCATTTCAGTCCGAAGACAGAGCAATTAAACCTGGTGTGCAGATACAATGTTCGTATATGTTATAGGAGGGTGGGAGACAAATGTCTTTGACACTTATTTGTCACTGAAGACTGTGGAAAGGCAGCAGAGCGTAGACTGAGGACTTGCTGGGGGATAGCTTCAGAGTAACACACTTGAATGTGAACATGCAATCACGAAGGGCAGAAAGCTTAACCCAGGATTCGGGCACTGGATCTGAAGTAACACAGTAAAAGAGAAACTTGAGAGATAAATAGTGATATGAGCTAAATCAGTGTGACCAAAATGGACAGATATTGGTGGTACTGAAGAGTACTTACATTCCTAAATTCAACCTATAAAACTTTAATAAAGACAGACAATAATCAAATAGTCTGAAGAGTAATTGCAGGAAGGTGGGGAAAGGAAGCAGAAGAGGAAGTGAGTAGATCAATAATGCTTCCTGTTTGACCCATTACTGGACAATAACCTAGGAAGATGACAGAAAAGAGTATTTCCCTCTCTTTCAGTTGGAACAGAAAAATATTGTCACTGTAGAAGTGATTTCAAGGCAAAAGCACTTGGCAAGGATGGACAGCTATCTGCAAGGGTTGGCAACTAGCCCACAGTCCAAAAGGTTTAGGCTCAATTTCTCCCACAGTAACCAGTAAAAATGGTATATCCAGTACTATCTTCATGACTCATACTTCTCCAAACAACAATGCTTTTAAATAGTAAATATCTAAATAATGTCTTTGAAGCACTTCAGATCCTAGAAAGAGACAGGAACTATAAGATTTCTCTATTTCAGTAACCTGTGGTTAACAACCAGAATTTGTTGTTCCCCTAAGGGACTAATTCTACCTTACTTATTTTGAAGCACGCCATTCTTTACCCATCTTCCCAAGGAAATCCTTCAAGCAGATTAATATAAAATGTGATTGACTATACAAGAACTAAGACATATTTAGAGCTACTTTTCTATTCCCATGAATATCACTCAAACTGTTTTATTTAGAATGTAACTAACAAACTATTTCCTAAACTATTATAGATAAGGAAATTTTAGAAAATAATTACATACCAGATCACATCTCTGAATGAACAAAAATTCCAGCAAACGGCTACACATCAGAGAGAAGACTTGTAAAAACTAGCCATAAATTGTGTCATTTCAGAAGGGACTAGCACTAAGTCCAGCAAGATTTAGCTGCTGGCAAGGTGTCTGTGAGGTACATCCTTGCACTCTCCTATTTCAAGAAGGATATAAACAGGAACAAGAGAATAGAACATTAGCACAGAGGAAAATAACGCAGAAGAAAACTTTCTTTGGAGATCATTTGTTCTACAAGTTTAAAATACAAAACATATGCTATGTTATCAGTAATTCTTAAAATATAACAGTAGAGGTGCAAGGGAGAAAAATGATGGGTGTTGTCTCAGCATTAGCTCAAGCAGGAGGGGAAGAATTGTTTCACAAGGTAAAATGAGGGATCTCCACCTTCAGTCCTCTACAGAGCACTAAGCTTTTTCATAAAACTTGCTTTCTATTGTGCACGTTGGAACTTTTCCTAATAAACGGTAGTTCCTTTCAGGCTTCCTACACACATACAGAAAAAAAATGTTGTTTCCTAGCTCCAGAAAGCTTTTGTTGCACAAAGACCTTCAGAACTACCTTCACTAAAAATTCAGAGATTTAAAAGCTTAAATGTGTTCTTGTATTTCTTGGCTTACATTTGCACTTAGTAGTAAACCATAAGCAAGGAGCAATATTTGTTTCCATGAACATTTCTGAAGATACAAACTTCAGTGTAGTAACAACCCTCAGAAAAGTGTGCCAAATTTAAGTCTGTGAGCACACTCCTTATTATCTGTATCGTACACTTCCTTTTTTTGGTTACTGCCTCCATCAAAACAAGCAGAACTGATAGGCTTTGGCATCAGCATTCTGTGTTAAAAGGAGGCCTGTATTAAGGCCATCTGCATTACTACTCTTTGCATATCTATTTTACTGTGGTGATCCTACCACAGCAGTATAACTTACCCCACAATGCTATAATTTCAAACACAGAAGCAATAATCTCTTAAGTCAGAAATGAGAAATCAACTAATTGCCTGCAACTGCAACAACGTAGAAGGGATTTTACAAAGCATAACCCCCCCACTGAATCTTGTGAATGTAAAGTAACAAAAACTTTACTGTTATTATGTTGAATGCACTAAAATATCCACCCTCTGCCCATCTTTGTGGGAGCACAAGCTCACCTTTTAAAATTATAGTTAATTACCTATACCCTCATCATGTCACTTACCATTTTAGTAAACTTCACAACCCAGTGCTCTCTCCATCTACCGACAACCACACAGTCCTATATTCCACTATTTAACTCAGCATCAACTTTTTATACTTTAGTAACATCCTGAGCAATGTAAAAGCTGTACTTTCAGCAGCTTAAACCTGAAAGTGAAAAAAAAATGAACTACATATATTTTGAAACACATTGTATTCCAAAAGAAATATTCTTTCCCAAATTATGAATCAGAAAGCTTATGACTTCATTACATACATGGTGTAGTAATGTTTTTGGATGCTTCCAATATCTATTTTCTAACCTTCAAGATTTCAGTTCTGTTAACTTTAAACACTGGAAAAAGGAAAGCCCAGCTTCCCAAGCGACAAAAACTGCTATTGAAAAGCTAATTTTCATTTAAATATAAAATAAATTAAAACATTTGCATTTAAAGTGTAGTGATTAAGCTCTGAAGGGCCATAAATTAAGTTACTTATCTTTTAGGGGGATTTTATAAATCCCTGTTTCAGTACCAAGTACTGAATAGAAACCAAACAGTATCTCTGGTCTTTGCTTATTATAATTTTTACATCTTCAATAGAAGACCATAGTATTTATGATTATAAAATTGCTCCCAGAGAAGACAGTGCTAGGTACTCACTACGATACAAATGGAAAAGTATGAATGGTTCTATCAGTGCTACAAAAAAAAAAAAAAAAAAAAAAAGACAGACAAAAATCTGCCCAAGGAGCTTGTCACCTAGTGCAGAGAAACTAGGTTTCAAAATGGATCCGAGGTAAAAGAAGAACTGCAGGTCTGAAGAATTAATACATTCTCTGTCTTAGATACTGAGATCAATCAGTTGTTTTCAAATTTAATCCTTTATAGTTTATTGCTTTAGCTAAACATAACACTGATACGGCAAACTAAGGTTTTCCTTCAGTGTGATAAATACTTTGTGATACTCACAGAAAGCATTCTACCTTTCCTATCTCCCAGTCAGGGTTAAAATTGGGAAAAAGCCATTTTGTTTACTGAGGGGATGGGGGACGAGGAAGTGCTTATTTGCCTACGTAGCTAAACTGAACAAAATTTAATTATTCATGCAGTTGTAACAGAAGCCCTGGTTACAGACTTGTTTTACCTATTGCAAAGAACCAGTAATTGTCGCAGACAGTTCTATTAAATTTCATGGGTACAAACTTGTATGTTCCCTTTCCACCAAGATACAGAAAAAACCCAAATTTTAGCTGTAAAAAACTGAGTTACCTTTAAACAAGATTATCTTCAAAAATGCATCTGTCATGAGCTAGACAGATTTTGGCACTGAAGGTTTTAGTTTCCAAAGAAAATTTTCACTTATATATGCAGACATGCTTTTACAGCCAAAATTCTATAATAAAGTATCTCTCAAAACCAATATCATCCATTTCTGATGCAACCTTCCACAAATATGAACATAATAGATTTTCAACACTGGCATCCTCTTTCCCTGATATGAACCACCTGCAGAGGCATTACATGCAAGAAATTTGCTCATATCACGTACTTGATGCTATCTCTAACCGTAGATCATCATGCAGAAAAAGTTTCTTCTTGAGTTCAGTAATACCAGTCACTATGTCAGAAGAACAATTTCTGATAGTCCCTTGCTGATATGACATAGACGCTCTGGGCAATAACATGGAAAGTAAAGAACTTATCCAGAGCTTCAGCGTTGCAAATTTCTTGGTTTTCAGTATGACATATGCCTCTTTAGCAATGCCTAATGAACACACAAAATAAAGCATGTTTTATATTGATACTTTTTCTTTCAATCTAAAAAGACAGCAAAAGCTGTACCAATGGAAATATTCTGAATGGAACAGACCTCTCACTTCCTTTATAAGACAGACTGCTGTATGACTGAATGTAGCTGGCACTTGCCCATGGAGTAAGTGACACCATATTCTTCTCTGGTGGCTCCACAATGGTGGCTGCTTCTCCCATTCTTTTCCTGCCCTTGAGAGGGGTGGTGTCTAGTCTTTTTGGGTCCTGCTCTTCACAAAAGTTAGGGTTATGGAGCTTGGGCTTAATCGTTGGGAATAACTGCTCTAATTCTAATCTTTAACAGGCAGGATCTCCAATGGCAGAGCCATTTTTGGTTTATAAATAATTCATACGATCTTAAAAGCAAAGCAAAGGAAAAAAAAAATCCACCACTTTCTTCTTTGGAAGGATCAATTTCTTTCTGGTGTTCATCTTCACAAAAATAACTACTCCTTCTATATTTTTCCTCTCTCAAATATTTAATCCCAACAGTAAATCTACTTAAATTTTCCTGAAAGACTTATTTCAGACTTCACACACAGAAATAAAACTTCATACTTCAAGTTCAATAACTGGAAAAATATAAAATTTTTACTCTAAATAAAAACCCCTACTTACACAAATTCATTATGTATCAGAGTTTGAAAGTAAGAAGAGTCAAACTTTACAAGGCCACCTCTATCTTTGCCCAAATTCTAGTTACTTATAACCATACCACAATAATCTGACCAACTATCTGTTCACCTAAGGGACCATATAGACAAGTATAAGTCTAAAATCAAAAAAGGATCAAAGGAAGTTATCACCTGTTCTTCACATACTAAAAACATTTCCTTTCTAGGAGGTCACTTTCAAAGTACGCAAAGCAGACTGTAATAAGCCACTCCATAATATAAATCAGGAGCATTCAAAGAGATTTAGATATGAAATGTAGCACACTACCTGTATATTTTGTGAAGGAAAAAGAAAAAAACCCAAATATCGAACAAACCTCAAACACAAACACTGAACTAGAAGAAAAGACTACTCAATATTCATTTTCCACTTAAAAAATTAAAAATATTTATGAAATAATTGCACGGCAAATGCCAGAAATACCAGAAAATAATGTATTTTAGCAATATACAATACTAAAGAAACCATTAACTATTTTTTAATTCTCAGGGGTCCTCATTTTCATTGGAATTAGCACTATGATATGCATATTGTGAATTAATCAATAATATCAAAGTGAATATAAACCATAAGCAAGCCATTGTGACCCATACTGAAATCTAGAGCACTGCCAATTTTAATTTAATATTATCTTTTGGGAAGTGTTACATGGTCATCTTTGTGGACAGCATCCACAAACACTGAACACAGTAAACACAATTAAAAGTGATTCAGAGGCCAAAAAAAGGCAAAAAGAAAAAGCCAACAACTTCAGCTCCTGCATTTTGACAAAGCAATCCGCTGCCTCTCCCTCTCTTCTGTCCCCCTCCCAGAACAGACATGTCAAACTTGAACATCTCTTGCTCTAGGCGATAGAATGATGGATGGTATAACCAGATGTCCTTTGCTTATCATTAGACAAGACACACACTTCTCTGACCTCCACACTGAGATATGCTCCAAATTTTGTTTGCTTTGCTTAAAAGCCAAATTCAAAGATAGTGTTTTACAAAGCCATCATCTACCTTCGTATATGTTCCGTCCACATAAAAACAGCTAGCATCACAACAGAGGTTTTTCATTTTTAGACAATTGCTTGGAAGGCACAACATTCTGGTTACAAGCAGACCCTGCTAGTGACAGTAAACCACAGCCAGAAGGCAATAATCCATTTACAAAGGGCAACATAAAGACTATATTGTCCCCATTCGTATTCTGCTGCAGTCACCTATTGCTGATGCATCTCTCCAAGCAGATTTCTTTCAGCAAGAAGGAGCAGGAGCAATTAATGGGAAGACTCTCTCATCCATCTTTCTTTCCACTGTCTTCCCTTTACCCATATGCATATGCACACAGAGGCACGCATAGGTCACAGTCTCATGGTACTCAATCTTCAGTAAGAACTGCTTCGTAATGCTTCTGAAGGTCTGCTTAATAGAGAACAATACAACAGCTCCCTTCCCAAAGGGCAGGCAGTGCTGAGCTGAGAGACGCAACAGCACGCTGCGTTTGCTCCTTAGAGCAGTTCCCCAAGGAACTGCAGAACACATTCAAGACCTTGGGGGAGTCCAGAGAAATATCTTTTATGGTCCTGATCCAGACAATCCTGTACTGCAGCAACACCTCAATTGACCACTGATACGTTGCACAATAAAACGTAAAATCGTGCATTGTAGATCCCTGGTGCTACATATGATGGTGGAATAAAAAAATGTTGCTAACCCCTCCCCAGACTAACCAGTGCTGCGGTAAAACAGGGAATATGGCCAAGGACTTTTAGGCCCTTCTGGCAGTCTCTGCCCTAGGCATTTGCCTCATTTGCTGAAGTCTAGAGACTGGCTTGTCTCATCAAGACACTGTGGTGAATAATAATACATGTCGCCACGGTTACTAAGGAAGAATATAGTGCAGGAATTATTTTCATTGCACAACAAAATTATCAAAAAGCTTTGCAAAAGGAGGTCAGTATTCATTTTGACTCTGATTAATAACCATGTTTTTAACACAAATTTTAAGCAGCTGTGGAGGTTTTCTAATAAACAATTTTTGATGAAATTGAGTAAACCAAAAATAAGTAACCCAACTTTTACAAAGGAAAAAATGTTTGACGTTTCCATTAAGAAGGAGGCTACATGGGGTTCATCAACAAGGTTATATTAGCACAAAATTGCATACAGACAAGTCAGGTACTTGTCTGCTGCGATGTTCAATATACGTAATCCTGTTGTTCTATTCTGCCCTCCTCTTTCCTCATATGCAACTAATGTGAATTTTCCCATCAATGTCAAGTTTGGTTGTGCACAAACTAAAATACAGCACACACCGTAAAATGGGAGAAAAGCATGCATTTGTGAAATAGGAAGCAGTAGTAGCAGCTCTACATCTGGGTTATTCAGTCTTTCCAACACAAAACGATTACAGAGATCAAGTGTATCCTTTCCTTTTAAAACAGAAATTATCCATCCTTTGAGGCAAAAAAAAGAACTACGCCTTTGCATAAAATAGGACTCTACAATAGCTGTTTTAGTTTGCAAAGTCAGTTAGCACATTGTGTAACAGCTACAACATTATTCCAAATTTTCATAGTTTCATTTTTTTTAACTATCATTCTTCAGAAGAAGTCATATTTATTGAAATGTATAATAATTGAAAGCACAATACAGCAGTCAGTGGTGACAGTCCAATGAAAAGAGGATTCCATTACAGAGCAACTCGCTTTTCAAAACATCCATAGATAGCAGAATATCTACCTGCTTTACATCGCAGCCTTGAATACACTTTTTCAGTGACCTCTGACACATACTTAGGTATTTACTTTCCTCTGTTTTCAGTCTTAATCAACTCTGTCAACAGGTATTATATTAGAGTGCTTTTTATAATCCTGTCTAGTCACAATATCTTCAGAAATAAGGTGAGAAATCAAGATAACTAAATCTATTTGGTTGGGAACAATATAGACAAAAATGTTAGGTTCCCTAATTGACATCAGCAGAGCTTTTCTAAAAGCTTTACCAAACAATGGTAATAGAAAACCTACAGTTAAGCAAATATAACACCATCGCACTTCCTATGTGCGATATTACTTGAGGAATAAACTGCCTCCTATTACGTTCAGGCCCACTTTTCTGAATGGGTATTTTCCACATCTTTATTTTTGTAAGGAAAAAATATTCCTTCCTCATTTAGAAGCATCTTTTTTTCTTTTTCTTTTTCTTTTTTTTTTTTTTTGAACATCTTCCAGACAGTCAGCTTACAACAAGGTACATAGAGAGTAAAATCCAACTCAACCAAGCAATTTTCCTCACCACAGCTTTCTGATCTACTATGTGCTTTCAACTTGAGTGAGATGAGACAGGTTTCAGAATTTCTCTTCACAGAAGTGAGCATCATCTGTCATCACAGAAATTTCTGAAGAAGAGACTTGCACTTGTCTACAGGGGCACATTTTGACTTCAGTTATGGAAGTATCCCCCAAAGGATCCTTACTCTTCACTGAAGGAATATGCTTCTTTTTCTCAGATAGGCAAGTAATCATAAAAAAGAATTCCACATACCTCAAAGCAAGCAGCCATGCCATCCCTTCAGGATATGGGGGCAACAGCTATAGCAGTAAAAATTGCCATTTGCTGATCTATCCATTGCTAGATCTTCAACCTCCAACCAGAATAGCTCTATATAGGACGTTTAACAGATAGAAGACTAATCAAAAGATCTGATTCATTGTCTTCATTTACAGGTTAAGGTTCTTCCAAGAGCATCTGCACTCATAATAATTTAATCTAAACTGGATGGCATTGTTCATGTCACATATAATGTCAAAAACTATGCAATGTTCTTTATTAAATTTTTTTAAAAAAACAGCAACATTTTATTTACTACCTTGAAAAGGTTTAATCATAGCTTTCTGTTTCTGCTACAGCTCTTCCAATTAGTATTATAAAGTGTTTAAGTTCTTTATATCTTTGGTGTCTGTCGCCTTTCACAGGTCCTCCTTCTCTCAGTTATAGAGAGGCAATTCAAAAGGTCAGTGCTGATTAAAAAAAAAAATATATATACGGACTTTTTTTAGACTGCAAGTCACTCTTAAGTCTTCTGAAATAATCTCTCTCATTTATTTTGGGTGTTATAGGTATTTAAAAAAGAATAATGAAAGTGTGATATGAGGTGCTTCCTGCCAGAAGTTCAAATTCAAATACTTTGGCTAAATCAACCTACCGCTTCCTAAAACAGGTTTCAGGCTGCAGCCAAATGGAGCTATCAGAAACAGGTACTCAGGATTTTTCTGCTGTGTTCACAAGACCTTGAAATGTAGATTTAAAGTTTCACATTTTTCAAGTCAAATAAGAAAATGACAAAATTAGTAAGCCTCCATTTTTTCCTTAATTTACCCTCTTCTTTCTCCCCTCAGTTAAGCTGCTTTTTTATAATTCCTTACTTTGCTTGTATTGCATTTTGCACTGTTTAAGTAGATTGATCAATCTTATAAAAATTTATAGGTGGGAAAAAATGAGTATAAAGGTAAAATGGGAGATTTCTTACTTGTTCATGTCTTAAAGTATTCAAGTATTCAAAGTAAAATTCCCAAAAGCCAAAATCAAAAGCATTTTATAGAATGAAACATAAAACACAGACTTATTGAAATAAAGATTTTGAACATGTGGCCTAAAGTTTGTACAATGTGGACCAAGAGGATGTCTACATACAGAACTTTAAATTTATCAAAAACTTTGATTTGATATTTTCCCCGTGCTCATGAGGTAGATCAGTTTCTGTATGTGCAAAAACGGGAGTGGAGAGAGCACTTACTGAATTACTACTTACTGTATAAGAGTAGATTTATGTAGGAAAAGTGCAAAGCCTTATGTGAGAGATAAATATCATTAATTGCTCACTGCGGTAAAGCAATATTCTGACTCTTCAAATTCCTAGACATAATTATGTATTTCTTCTATAGTTTGCATATTGTATCCTCAAAGATAGGCATAAAGAATGAGAATGCTAATTTGCTTCACTGTGACATTTTAATATCCTTTGAGCCACTGAAAGATGTTTGTGATTTACCAAAACAACATTTTTCTGCTAAGTCAACATTTTATACATCCAAGGACTTATCTGCATTGGTGTCCAGGAAGGAGGGCTAAGTGTACTGACTACTTTTTATCTTTAAGTGTTCTAACGTAGCTTTAAAGAAGATAATTACAATGGATCAAATGGAAAAGTCCATTTATTTTTAGAAAAACTGAGTCACGCCCAGTGCTATTACATGGGGACCCAAGTGTGGAGGCATCTGAGACAGCTCATTCAATATGAAAGCAGCACCAGAGTTTGTAGCCCTCTAATTATTCTGGATCTTGAAAAGTGGCCTCAGAAAAACAGGCATAGGAGCTCACCTGGCAGCGACATCTAACAGATCTATCCAACCTACCACTAAGCAGAGGAACACCGATGTTTTGGCTAACAGAGGCCACTTGAGGACCCTGCCAGGTGATGTGCTTCATTGAGCTACAGCTGGTGTGTTGCAAGGCCCTTCAGCCAATAGGGCATTCAATCACTAGCACTGGTAAACCTCCTAACTAAACTTTAGTCCACTGCTTTGCTCGCCGTATTACAAAGGCATTACTCAAAGTTTAGCCAGATGTTCTAAGATGCAGGTTTCAACTGAACCCATCAGCAAGAAACCAATGAAAAGGATTCCTTTGAAACAACTTGATACTTACAGACGCAACTCCATCTACCACCAGGGTAAGAATAAGTTACGGGGCAGGAATGCAGGAAGCAAGTAGCTGGCTACAAAAATAACAAACCATGTCCAGCTCAACGTCCATTTTCTACCCCAGTGCATGATTGTTATGGAAGTTCTTGAGGGGCTGTGTCACAGATAAGAACTCCTCCTAGGATGGTGCACCCTTATCAAGGCTGCAAAATAAATGCTACGGTATCCATAAACTAACTCCATATTCAAGTATAACGCTGCTGTCATAGCCACTACCCTAGATGACAAATTAGAACGCAAATGCTATATTTTATCACGTGCTAGGTCCGTAAAGACAGCAGGCCATGAGCTTTTTAAGGATGTGTTCTTACCAGTCACTTCAGCTCCCTGTTTGCAAGAGCTGGAATTTGTCTAGGGTAAACAAACATAAACCAGAAAATAGTTCTGTACAAGGCCCTAGTCCTATGTACTCTTTGTGCTCACATGTCCATATGCAGCTCCTGCTCAGGAGTCCTGGGTCTGATCTTTCCAAAGGCTATTCACAGAGCTTCCAGGAGGCAGATGAAGACACCTTTTGGACACTCCTGTGTCCTTTCTGAAGGGTTTGGGAGCAGAAGTGTATATAGGGTGGAATGATAGTTGGAATATGCTTTTATCCAACTATGCTGGTTCTTGGTTTACAATGATGAATAGGTAGAGCTTGACATGAGTATCTGGTACATTTCTTATACTTAATGATGTTAAACACCTTTTCCCCTAAATGCTAATGATGATTTCCACTGCTTGGCTAACTAGAGCCCTATGAATAGCAGTACTATCAATTCTCTCCATTTGATAGAGGTCATAACGACCTGAGGAATATGAAACCAAAATACTTTATCAGTTTGAGCCCTACTGATGAAATATGTTGTTTCAACAAAGCAGCAAGCAATAAAGACTTGAATCAGTTTTTAAAGTGCTTTAACACAGCTCATGTCTCAATTGGTTGAGTCTATACTTTTTCAGCAATACAGTATTTTGAGTAGACATGATAGTTTCTGCTTTTTTTTCTTAACCGAATATTAGTATTTTAGGAATTTTTAATTACATTACATTTTTAATTTAGGAATTTTTAAACACAGGCATGCTGACGACTTTAGATTAAAAGCAGCCAAAAAATGGGACAGAACATCATGTTTATCTCCTCTTTTTCCATCTCATGATGATTGAGGATGACATCCTAATCCCTTTGCATGGCAAAACTAACATAGGTGTGGAAGTCAAAGATTTCCCAAGACCATCAGGCAACACCACAGCACTAGCAAAGTTCAGTGAAAGAAATAAATCACAGGAAGGTCTCCTCAGCTGCTGTCCAGCACTGTTCGCCACTGTTTCTCCTCAAGCTGCAACCCACACCTACAGGGGGAGATAATTTGGATAACTTCGTGATTGTGTCTCAACTTTCCCCTCCAGCTTTCAGTTGCTGAATGCAACAGAAAACGTACGCGGTCTCTTCTTCCCAACCTTCACAAATTTTTTCTTCTTATTTACAGACATTATGCAATTACTTAAAATTTCCTCAGCTGGGGGGGTGAGGAAAATATTTTTGTTTAAATTCAGACTTTCATGCTAACAAAAAAAAAGATGAATGACATTGTAGGAGAGGAAAGAAAAAGCAAGTAGATACTTCAAAAAAAAAAGTGTGAAAATGTGAAAGTTTAAACATGAAAGTTTTCAATGAGAAGTTTGTAAAGAAAGAATACTCTCATTCTATACCCTGCTTCTCTGAGACCCCAACAACTCGTGCTTTGACCTTTCCCCTGATGTTCTGAAAGTGGAGACAAGCATTCTCTCTTCTTTTGGGAACAGGTGGACACATTTGGACTGCATCAGAGGCAGCTGAGATCTGGCCTAACCACTTTCTAGTCAGTGTCTTTCCAGGGTGACATTACAAAAAACTATCAAGATACCTATTGCAGTGCTAGAAGCACAAAGTCGTTTTATTTTTGCTGGCAGTATATTGGCTTTTATCTTTTCTACACACTGTTCAATTCCTTGTTCTAAAAAGCCTCTTCCCAATTCGGAGTAAGTCTAACTCATTTTTTCTTCCCCCGTTCTTCTAGTTTTCTGCTCCACTCCCTTCACATGGTGTACACTCAAAAAACCCAGTCTTTCCTAGCCTGGTTTGAAGTTCCCATCCCTATTGATTGTATAGCCAGTAAGTCTTCAATGGCCTAATAGATCATTTGTTACTAAAATTAAAATAATTTGGAGCCAAGTTTCAAGTTTCTTTTTAATGGGCATCCATGAACTCCAGAAGGCAAGAATTCTGAACAGAAACATTAGAAGATGCTCCATAATAACTGTCAATTATGCAAATACCATGTGGAGTATTAGAGAGGGAAGGGTTTAAATTATCTTTAGATTAGAAACTCATTGTATCACAGTGCATCAACAAAGCACTTCCAAATGCAGTAACCAAGCTGTACAGACACAGGATCATGTATTTCAATGCTCCTCATTAATATACTGGATTGAGTCCAGTACTGACTTGCCCCTGCGACACATCTGAGGTTAAAAATGCTTGTGTACTTAGCTTAATAGATTCCCATTAGGGAAATGCAAAAATAGCATTGATTTTATTTAAGAAGAGTATCTCCGATAAATACTGCAGTTAAATGGATACACACAAAATTTGTCTGAACTCTGACAATTTTGTTTCACAGAAAGTATCCTATCTGGATGTTATGGAGGAGTTTGTTAATATCTGTATGTTAATTAACTTAAATAGTCACTACTCCTTTTCCTGAACAAGGAATACATGGAGGGAAAGTGGAAAATGAGCAGTACATCAACAAAACACTGCTACAATTGATAATGAAACCAGCGATTTATAATTAGGCATTAAATGTAGTAAGAAAATAAATCTAAATGAAAGTGACACAGCAAAAGTAAAACATTTCAGCTTCCTTTAGCTGGCTACAATTATAAGCAATGCTTTCCAACCCCATTTCTCCCATTGGGCTTCACCTTCTACATCCTCACAATGCAATAAAGGTTCCATAAACAGAAATCTGAAGCACAGAGTATATGCAGTACTGGGTTTAGTAATGAAAATTATAAGATATTCCCATTAAATCACCAAGGGTTCCTAAACATCCTTTGCATTCAATCTATACCTTTTCCTATTCCAGTACTTCAGAAAACACAGAAAACCTAGATCAAAGTAAAGAACTATGTTTTAGGGGATCCTGCCTGAGTGTTTGTAGGAGTCAATGAGAAAGAGAGGAAATCTTCAAGCCTCTTTGTTTTTCAGTTTCCCTCTATGTAAAATGAGAGTAATAGTTCTAATTAATTGAAAGGGACTTTGGGATTGTCCTAAGGGAAAAGAGAAGTCAAAATAGGCAAGAATAAAGGTTTCCCTGATTTTCTACAGTTTTTAATGGATAATTTTTTTAGTACTTAGTCGGCTTGAGAAAGTCCTATGAATTACCATTGATAAGTATACAAAGAATTGCTATCAATAAATAGAGCTCATGTAAGAAAGCAGAAGATGCATGAAAGAAAAGCAAAATCCTGTGAATAACTTTTTTCTGAAACGCCTTTTGAAAAAACACATCAACACATCCAGCAGCTCACAAAATCTTGTTGGGCCACTGACTTTTAGAGGGGTTCTCTTTCTCACTCACACTATACAAGTGCTGAATGGATGCTGTGACACTGCACGTGTTATCCTATCACTTCTTATTTATGGGTGCACTTTTGTTTCCCAGCCCTGAAATTGCTTTTCAGCAAGTCAAAAGCATCCACTTTGAAAAGATGATCAGCTTTCAGTTGAATTTTTCCAAGAAAATGCATAGCTTTTTTTTTTTTCTAAAACCAAATAATTCAAGATGTGCAGCACATTCATGAGTTCAAAAAATATTTAAGTAGAACAAAAAAAACTAAGTGGATTATTCATGCCCTTATTTTTCTGGATTCATCCATAAAACTTCTACATTTAAATAAAGCATGATGTTAATATTTGTTTTTTCGTGGTTTTTTTTTTCCACTATTTTCTTTTTCCTAAGCAATCCTTTCATATCAGCAGCTGTTTATATCTTTTATTCTAATTCAGAAAGAACTGCAAAATATTTCAGATAAATACATTACAATGTCAAAATATTTTAAATTATGTTGCACATACAATTAAAAATGGTTATGCTTGTTCAGAATCCTGCACTCCCATGAAATTTCATTATTAACTATTTTAGGTAAATGTTTTGGTTTCAGAACACACTTACTATAATAAGTATTTCTTTGTACAGAATATATCTATACAGGTCTATCGTTTAAAAAATCTGCATAGTATTTTGTACATTCAAGGGGTCAGTTTTACTTACAGCATAGTTGTGTACTTCCACATAGTGATTTTTAGCATTTCAGTAAGTGCCTTTTTTTTTTTCCCCTCTTATAAATGCCTTTTTTTTTTTTTTTGATCAAATGCCTTTCTTCTCAGCGTTGTGTGAAAATCAGTTATAAATCAGAAGAGAATATGGAGTACATAGAAGGATTCTCAGTCCTCAGTACAGACAACACACTTTTACAGGTGCAAAACAAATTTAAGTCTAAAAAACAGAGATAAGTATTTTTTTCCATCATTATCACTCAGGTATTGCCTGAAGGATCACTAGCAAGAAAATACCAGGAGGAAAAAGATGCTAGTTTTGTATGGGTAACGTCTCTTTAAAGAATAAAATATGGGTTTACTAAACAATGGTATTTAACTAGATACAGCGGGGCAGGCTGTTTTACAAAGGGAAAGCAGTAAAAAAAATTCTATGACCCTAGAAAATCTTAGTCTATTTGTCTCTTTGTTAGTCCAAAAATTAACACATCAGCTCCACAGCTGAACCCAAATGCATTTTCTGAGTTTGTCAGGAATTTGGTTCTGTGTTTTAATGGAGACGGGGAAAAAACACACAGGAAAAGATTTCCCTAGGCATGCAATTGAAAAACAGGAGTGCTGTATGTCAGCTCTATTTTCCCTGCTGGAACACATAATCCCTGAACAGAGCTTGCCCTGACCTTCCACAAGTAGCAGGGTAATTGTTCTCGGGGATTTTATAATATCACTAGCTATTTGAAAAGAAAGCCACAGATAAAAGAGGAAAATGAATTTGAATTTGCAGTGAAAGTGAGCATCCAGTACTGGGCTGTTCCCCAACTGGAAGACAGCCAGACTCGATCCCCAGGCAGACAGCCAAGGTGACATCCTTGCTGTGGTGCAAGTTCTGCAGCTGGAGAGTTAAGCTGGGCACAAAGGAGGGACCTCTGCATCGTCTTCAGAGCAGACAAAAATTTAAAGACACCGGGGCATTAATTTTACCATCCTTCCTCACTATCAGACCCAGAGGCAAGGCAGCAGTAAAACACTCAAGTTTTGTATGGGGAAGCTATTCAGAACAATGCCTCCAGGGCTCTGCAACAAAGGATAAATCCTTCAGAGAAGGAGGAGAGAACAAAACCAAACCATAGTGCTGAAACCATGAAGATATACACAAGATGCATGTCTTCATTCACAATTCTTCACAGCCCTCTCAAGCATGTCCCTAATGTCAAATTACTCCCTCTTGGCCTGCCCTTTTAGTTCTCCATGGTTGCATCCGACTGCTGCCCAGCTTTGGAGAGCATGGTGTGAAACGTTCGCTCTTGTTAATGATGTTTATTGACCTGAGTTGTCTGTGAGGGAGAGGTGCAAGCCAGCCCTGGGGAGGGGGTTCTGGCCCAGGTTGGGGGAGTTTAGCTCTGTCCAGGTCAGGGCTCGTCCCCTAGCCATGCTGCTGCAGAAGGGCTCAACTAGGACGGCACCGGCATGAATTTTTAACTCCTCTGTTCACCGAAGCAGCAGTTGCTTTTGGTCCAACTCACTGCACAAGATGTGCAATCTTAGTTTTACGTGGAGGTGAAATTCCTGTATTAATTCATACTGAGTGCGCACAACAGTCAGCAAGAAAAGTGGCAGTATTGAGACAGGTAAGTAAGAAGAATTTCTGTGATCCACATTGAATTAGTTACTTTAAAATGAACAGCAAGTATTCCATGAAGGTAGTCAAATAAATATAGAGGTGTTCAGACAGCAGCAGGGGAAAGAAAATTTGCCAGCGTCGATAAGAAAAGGACACAATGTGGTAAGAAAGAATAAGTTGCCATAGATATATACCTACATCTTTCATTTCATGCACCCATAATTCTCTCTGGCAGCTGCATGATTAATTCAAAGATTTATTGATTTTTTTTCTTCTTGCTCTATCCTGCTGACCTGCTTTTGTTGACAGGTCTGTGTGGATCACAGTCCTCCGTCAGCTGAAAGCATGGCATCATGTCGGTTTCCATGGCCTGCAGTAAACATTTCAACTCATTCAACATGAACTGTGTTTGAGTGCATGGTAAAAACATGCAGAGCTTACTTCAAATTAAACAAACGTGAAATAACAAACTGGTAGGTTATATTCTCCATTAAAAATACCTGTAATTGCAATTATAACACTATTTTGATGGTGGGAAAGAACACCTAAACAGTCCAACCTTTCTTTTCCTGTACTCTCACTTCGCCAGAAACTCAGCAGCTTTGTTTTCTAGCAAAACTAAAGGCACTTTTGATATGGATGCTGCTTACAATAAAAAAAAATGTTTAGCCTTTGCATCCACCATCTTTCTGCAGCAGTACAGAGCATCTGCCTCTGCGTCACTCCAGTACAGTTAGACAGCTTGAGCTCACCTACCAGACCACAGGCTTTAAAAATCCACTTGATTCTATCTAAAAGGTCTCCAGGCCTTCCTTGTAACTTTCCTCCATACAGAAAGCATGCATACTATTAGAATATGCCTTTACACTTTAGCAACCCCGGTGAAGCAACAGAGATATTACACTGATGTCATAGCAAATGAAAAGAAGCTCTACCAGATAGGTACATCCAATTCTTTCTAACACATCATTCTTCTAATGAGCCTTTCAATTAAAACTGGATTCTCAACAGGGAAGACAAAACAAATGAGCATCTGTATGGCCATCCACAGCCCTAAAAACCTGAAGGTTTATCTACTAAATAGCACTGTGCTCTACAATGATGTTTTATTTGAAATGTTACCTTGTACCACATACAACACTGGGAAATACTGTTTGTGTTACTTCCAGATGTCACCAGTAGCTATGTCCTTGATATATTATAAATAACAAAACCAAAAATCACAGCTGGTGGTATTTTTGACATTCTACCCCTCTCAGCATGCAGCTAAATGATGTACACACGCAAAAGCTATACAGTATAAAGTATTCTGGGTAGTAAGGCTTGCACTCATTAAAATGAATCTCATACATCAATTTTGTCCCTTACATCAAAACTGTCAAAGTTCATTGGCTGTTTGCTCAGGTTAGACAGAATTTTGATGGGAAATCCCAAGCATGCAGTGCTTAATATGGTCATCTACTTATCCACTGCCATTCAGGAAGGTGACAAGATCACAAGCTATTAGCAAAGCAGATTTATTAGAAAGAAAACAATGCTACGATCATTATTTGAAAAAACAGAAATGAAAATAAATAATAAGATTAGACCTAAAACCATCATACTGATTCACCCAAGTATGTTCCTGCTCCTAGCTCTTTGATTCCAAATCTGCTAGCACCGAGTCTTGCAGTCTACAAATCAGACACCTAAGAATCCTGCATATATAAACAAGTCACTAAAAATATTACTTCAAAAACTCAATTCAAGAAAATATATATGAACCAAAAACTACCTGAAGCATTATAAACGAAGAAAGACCAAATGGAAACATGTTGAGTGAACACCTGTGAAGGTTACTAGACAGTCTGCTCTTTTTTCACCTTTAATAAAGATCTAGTAAACATTAAGTTAATTAAAATGCAGGCCATATTTATTTGAAGCTTTTGCAAACCCCAGAGGGAATTAATATTACAGGAGCTGAGGGGGCTAGAAAAACTTAGCCAGATGAGAAAATGGGGTTCAACCCATGAAAATGAAAGAGATTTCAAGTACATCTGGAAAGAAAACAACGTGACACAGATATTTCCAGTGAGAGACTAACTGTGCCACTGAATTCAATCATGCTGAAAGAAACCTTTTCATGACTAGCAACACAAATAGCAAGGTGATAAAACAGAAAAGTTAGGGCATCAGATTGGATAATGTTATGCATGGTCCAACAGACCCTGGGGCCCATAGAGAGACATGATAGGTGCATACATATAGATCCACAAGCTAAATACACCACACGCATATTTTTGTATCTATATGCACACTCATGGATACAAAGAGGAAAAGACACAGTTTTCTGTGGTTTACGCATATATTAAAAAAAAAAAATATCCTAATATTTGAAGCCTTAACACATAAAGCAGAGTTACAACCTCCCTCTCTCTTTCTTCAAGAATCCTGAAGTGTGCCTGAAAAAAACCAACATGGGACTCTGCACACAGGACCACTCCCAATAAAGAGAGATTTTTTTTTCTTTTCCCACTATGTACAAACCTCATGGCTGAAAAAACAGCGATCACTCTGTGTAAACTGAACTACTGCTGTAATCTCCAAACCCCAGCACAAAAGAAAACTGCAGTGCTGTATTTTAGATACCACCACGTGATAACTACTGGCAAACATTGACTGCTCACTGTCAACCACAGCAGTTCAGAAAAGCCCTTTGTGCAGAAAGAGATCCAAGAGCCCCTGTGTCTTTTAAAGACAAGGCTTGAGGAACCGTGTGTAAATAAATAATGCAATTCATTGCATCAAATGTAGGTCATTGTACATCGGTGACACTTCTCAAGCCGTGGTCCAGTGTGTCTAATTTCTGGCCGATGAAAAGTATGCTGGCTAGAAGGCTTCCCATCTGTCAGCTGCACGTCAATCACAGCCCTTCAGGGAACTGTGTTCCATTCATGCTTACACACCTTTCCGTCAAAGCTGCTATTCTTTCGGTGCAGATTTAAATATACCATTGTGCACAGTCATTATCTGTCTCTCTTCTACCTTTTCTAAGCAGTCATACTCTATGTATAAATCAGAAAGATTCTTACATGGTATGTCATTAGACAAGAAAATGAAAATTCAGAAAGGTCAGGGCATCAACCTATTCATGATCCTGCTCTTGGCACTAAGCTATTCAAATACATGGAAAAACTCAAAATCCCTCGTAGTTATCAGCATCAGGATAGGAGGCATTCAGAACAGAGGTACAGTATGTAGCAACAGACCAAATGTCATTCTTCAGCCTTTCTCTTTGTTTCCACCTGCTCTTCATTCTCCTCTTTTCTGTCTCTTTGCTGATTTCTTACACTGACCTTTATTTTTAATAACACCTTTCTGCTCTCCTTTCCCTGGAAACACAAACAGGCTTTGCTCTCTCTGGGGCTAATTAACACATGAACGGACTTTGCTTTTAGCTTTCACCTAAGCAGAGCAGAATCAGCAGCTATTTTGTCTTTATCTTCCCTTCTAGTCCAGCTTCACCGTTCAGCATGTGAAGAAGAAATACTACAAGTCAAGCACTAGTCTCCCATCTACCTTGCAGCTGCTCAGCAGGAGCAGAAGCATAATCTGTGCTGTGGCACTTTTCTATACTATCGCTCCTTGGGTTTATGCTTGTTATTACAAAAAGATACTTTGCTGCACTCTTTGGTCCTGAGGGCCTAGGCTACAAGGTCAACAAAAAGTTGATTTCAAAAGTCTCTTGCTTTGGAAATGGTTTGTGAAGGAAAGGAAACTTGACCGTTGAGCAAGTCATACACAGCTATCAGTTATACAGCCTTCCAGGATTATTTAAGCTTCTCTGTTTAGTGTCATCTAATGAAAATGCAAAAAAGCTGGTTACTGATACAAAAGAAAACTGCACTTCAATACGCTACTTATAATTTAAATGAATTTCAGATTCAGTTTCAAATCAACTGACAGTATATGATTTTCCAGAAAAGAGATCTAGAAATTACAGATGTAGAGCTTAGTACAGCAGATTGTTAGCCCTTTAAGAGTTACCACTGGTCCTTCTATTCTGTTAACATCTAAGAGATTGTTAGGCAAGACACACACCACTAGCAAGTCTGCTTGCTTTTGCTAGAAGACACAGATGGGCAAATAAGATACATTTTATGCATTTGAGGCACATTAACAATTGCAGAGGTCTGCTGCTATCCTTGTCTATCCATGAGACTTTGTAATGTAGCTGTATCTAGTGCAGATTAATGAATATTTCATGTAACAGTTGTTATTCAAAGTTGATCTTTCAGGATGGGAAGATTTCTGTATATTTATTGTTAGAAGTTGGAGTTTTCTACTTTGCCCTGGAACAGATTCATCCAAATAATTGGGTTTGCCTTGCTTTAAAAAGTAATTTTCCTGCTATCTTGGCCCCTAGAGGACACCCTGAAAAAGCCTTTTGGCCTCAGATTTGCTATCACATTGAAAAACAAAGTGTAGGAGCAAATCCCCAATTATTTAGCTGTTCCTCCCACACACAGACAAGCACATGCATACACTTTCAGTTCTCAGCTGTTTTCACACATGGAAACTTCATGGAATTCAGTATTTCTGGCTCCAAGCAGGGGCACCTTCCCCTTTATTGAGCTGAAAGTCTGACCTACCTGGACACTCCTTTGAAACACTCTAGCAATATGTCTTAATATGTTTCAACTCACAATTACTTTACAACAACCTAGAGGCATGGCATAAGCTTGCAGTCAGAAAACGGAACACGCTTTAGTCCAGCCATATTTATTACGGACTTTAATTACTATGGACAACACTGTGCTCTTTGAGAACTAAGTATACAGACAAAATGGAACAGTACACTGTTCCAAGAGCAAAAAAAACCTCACCATCTTAATCAAGGAATACACCTCTTAAACACTCTTTCTAAAAAAGCCAGACTTTCTTTTACATTATGAAAGTAAAAACACTTCGCTTTTTTCTTTAAAAGGCTGAATTTATACAAAAGGAGAATCGGTACCTAGAACAGTAAGTAACATCTGAAATACAGGATTCTGGTTCATCTATAGATCTCTCACTCCTGGTAGTCAGAATGGGACTACAGATAGACAGATATATGAAATAGGTGTTCTAAATTTTCCTTGGAAGTATTTCAGTGTGGTTTAAGCCTGTCAGGTAAAAAAAAAAAAATAAAAAATAAAAAAAAAAAAAAAATTAGCTTCTCTGTTGGACTCCTTGCATGTGGAGCTTGACCACTGAAAATCTTCCTTTCACAGGGGGTCTTCCATTCCCTCCTGTAAAGTGTAAGGTTGCTGGGCTACTTGTGTCTTCTATTTTAAATGGATAGATCTTCTTAGTGAAAATGTTAATCTCTTTTTTTTCCTCTCCCCCTTCCTTCTTCTCTTTTCTTTTTCTTTCTTTTCAAGTAAACCCTATATAGTTTTCCCACAAAAGCCTTGTCCACCTCAAACCATGATAACCATCCCTCTGTGAGCGTATCTTTTTATAACACTGCTCTTTCACAGCAGAGTTTTCCCCTTAAGATGGCTCTCCTTTTTGCTAATGTTAATGAGTAACCAGTTATATTAACCAACAAGAACAAAACACACCAGAACTTAATGTTTTTGAGTATTAAATGGTGAGAAAAAAGCACAGCAATCAATCTGGTCTCGTACACAGAAAAAAACCCATGCTAGCAGTAGCTGTATAAGCAAGCATATGCATTTCCTCAGGTTATTGACCATTAGTGGAAAACAGCTCAATAGTCGTGTTATGTCTTTCATCCTATTCATCAGCATTGGCATTCTAAGAAGACAGGCTTGATCGATATCTATCATTTGAGTTCATGGGCAGATTATTGCAAAATTGATTATAGGTAAAACGCAAGGCAGTTGTTTGATAAAATATGTGTGGGTTCTGGTTTTCAAATGCTTTCACTATTAAGCTGCAGTTAGACAGTATAAATGGTGAACCAACAAATCTTGCAATCATTACGGTTAAACTGGAGCGATGTTTCCCTGTCTCACTTTTGCCCTTGCACGACAGCCAGCATTGAGCTGAAATCTAACCTGCGATTTCGTATCTGAAACTAAATCTTTTCTGTGATGTGAGCCAATATCATAGACTTTTAAAAGCATCAGTTTTAATGAATTATGTTTTAGTTCTATTTAGACTTCCAATTGCTGAATTTAGGGATTGAGAAATAATTAGAAACTAGGGTTTAAGTGTTGAAATTTGTAACAGATTTTTGATGACTGCAGCCTAGTCAACCAGTCAGAAGTTGCATGCAAGAAAGAAAAAACAAAGATTAAATTAGCTCCATACAGTTAAATATTATTACACATTTTTATACCCAAAAGTTTGGGGTTAAAATCAGTATAGGCTAACCAGAATGAAATAATCTTAAAATAGCAGCCCTGATGGCCTGCAGAACTGTCGCACTTTCTTCCCTAAAGAAGGGGTTACAGAGACCTGTGTGCCCTATTCTTGATTCCAGAGCAAAGGGCATGACTAGGCCACTCAAAGATACTGCATAGGTATGGGGTACTAATTCTCAAGTAAAAAAAAAAAAACAAAAATAAATAAAAAATTGAGAGCATACAATCTATGTTGACAGAGAAAATATGCCTTTTTTCTTATAATACAGAATTAATACACTTTTTAAGAAATTAAGGTGTATATAAAGGCATGTCAAAATAATATATAATAATAATATGGATATTAATAAATAAATATACAATAAATCACAATTAACATCTATTAAAATTATGTATTGCATTATTATATATTGCATATTATATTATTATAATATGCATAATAAAAATAGAGATATATAGTCATGCAGGTATATACTTTATCTTGCTCCAGCCAATATTCACCCATACAGATGTACAGGCATCATGTAGTAGCCTATTTTTATCCATCCTTTGCTGCATTAGATAATAATACAGTTCTGTATTATTATATACAGACTGATGGAAAGCTTATTTGCATATTTAAATACAACTCTGATCTAACTATATTGGCTGAAGTGTTGGTGAGTTCTATAGCTCCGATATTACAGACCTCTTCATGGAAACACATGAAATCACATTTGCCCAATGACAAAAATAATAAGACACATCAAAATCCAAAAGCATAATAAGGAAGTGGATTTACCAAGCTTAAATACTACACCCGTAGTAGAGACCAACTGATCAATTACATGTCTATCAGATATCTATCAGATCCTTAGAAAGCTATTTGAAATGTATTTTCTATTAAAAAAAAAAAAAAAGCTTATGTAAGGAATCAATAAAACACAGAGAAATAAAATCTATAATATGATTCATATAGAAACATAGCTATTTCCAGCAATGCCATCTTTCCCAGAAAGATTATTAATATATTGAGAAGTGCAAAAATATTTATGCACATTGTAGGATCATAAACATAAACACATTTTTAAATACGCTGTGCAGCAACATTCAAATCAAACTATTTTTTTCCATTCTGCCTTACCCTGGAACAGTATATTTCAAATTCCTTCACATATTAATCATTTGTATGTGCAACAATAGCTGCACTGTGTGTCATATATAATTTAGATATATTCCATACTAAAAATATTTTCCCACATATCCCTCCTCCTATGAATTTCTTTCAATGTTTATGCTTTAAAATGTTGGAAATTCTTTGCTTGAATTCTCTGCACTTACTGAACAATGCCTCACATCTCCTCACTTTGTCAATAAATAGATGAGCGTGTATAACTGCTTTAGAATAGACTGTTTCACTTCAATATGTTCATCTTACAGCACAGTTTATATCATGCTTAAGATTCCAATGTTATCTATGAAGATACGAGATTTAAATGTTATGAAAATATAAATATCGATTACATACCTCATTTAAACATAACCAAACAAATTTAGACTCGAGATTTCTTCTAATCCATGAGTAACATTACTACTGAAAAATAATTACAACCCAACACCTGCTTTATGACACTCAAGTTTCTTTGGCACATAGGAGTTCCTTATCAAAGTTAAAATGTGAACCCATTGCCACAGCACCAGAAAGCTGATTTTCTGTCTGGTATAAAACAAAAACCATGTTATTTCCCCCTCAAGCATGCTAGAAAATGTAGGGCTGTCTAAAACCTTCATGTCACACACAGTCATAGGGATGCAGCAATGCTAATGTGAAATACGTTACTGGAAGGATGACATACCATTCAGCTATAATTGACTCAAAGTAAACATCAGGCATTTGGGGGGAAAAAACAGGAACCATAGCTGCCATTGTCAATTGGAAAAGAAATCTGTAACAGCCTACCTGAGACAAGCGAGACTGTGTCTTTCTCCCATGAGACAACAGTGATGTATGCCTCCACAGAGGAGGGGATAATGCACTTGAACACTGCTACATTGCCTCTCATGGCTTTCTGGTCCTCCACACGGACTGTATAGGGTTCCCGTAAAACTAAAGAAAAGGTAGAAGAGGAGGTTTTATGAAACAAGTCATAATCGCACATCCCATCCAATTCCTCGATTAGCCTTGCAAAGTTCTCCCAAGAAGGTTACTCAGATTAATTCTTTTGTCTCAGTAAGTGACACAGTTTTGCAAGGCTGATTGCAAATTAATATGAATGCATTCCTAGATCTTTTTGTTTCCTCAAAATGTGCCTTTCATCATATTTGTGTGTTCTTGCCCTACCTAATTCTGAGGGCAAGGAGAGAGACTTTTGTAAGAATTGCCTTTTATATGGGTAAATAATGTTATACCTTCTGTTACTTGTCTAGTTTCTTATGCCATGCCTCTCATCACAAATTGTCTTCTGCTCTATCAAAAGGTACAGAGTACATACAAGTACTGTATGCGAATTAGAAATCTGGAGGGCAGAAGGTCAGTGTCATTTAGGATTTTGAAGAAATGAGAACCGAAGGAGAAAAATGGAGGTGACATGCAGAGAAAAAGAGAGAAATTATAGTAGGTAAGGAAGGAGGTACATTCAATTAATCAGCACAGAAAGAAATAGGTTAATGGTAAGAAAACAGAAACTACGATTCAGAATTGTATTATATACCATGGAGGCACTTAGATACAAGATATGATTTATCTAGCATCTGGAAGAATTAATTTAATGGACAAAGAGAAAAAAAGAACAACTAGAGAAATCCTTCACACCAAACTAACGTTGCTGGGATGAGATGAAGTTGCATTGTGTAAGAGAATGAAAAGAAGGAAAATCCTGGCACTGAAACAATTCAATGAAGAATGAGAGGTGAAAAGTTCTGCGAGCAACAGTTAATGGAGAAAGTGGTAGATCAGAGAAGAAACATCTGTTTTCTACTGCAAGAAGTAAATGGGTAAGACAGGAAGGACAAGCAGCAGCATAGACTCTCCACAGGACCATAAGGTGTAAAAAAAGAAATCACCAGAGCCAACAGTTACATATCTCGAGGTGGCAAAGTTGTATATCTTGAAGCGACAAACAGTTTCAATGAAAATTGGATGAAAATGACGTGTGTGGCTGAGGCATGTACATGCCTGAGGGTAAAAGTTATTGGAAAGAACAATCCCAGTGCAGCAGTGTAACCAAGTCAGCAATGCTGAACTGCCACATTACAATGACATTTCTTGACTGCATGTCCTGCCAACAAACATATACCAACCCATAGCAATTACATTTAACCACATTGAATCTAGACTGAAGAGTCGGTAAATCCTTGGCAGAGTTTACAAAAGTGTTTCTATATGCCAGCAGCACTGGAATATCTAAATGTCAGTCCCACTTAAAATGTATCTAAAGAAAAAAGGCAAAGTACTGAAAATGTAACCGTACTTTTCACAAATGCAAACAGCATCAAATTTTCAGGTCTTGTGCTACCAATGCAAAAAGGCAGACTAAAGTTCTCCACCCCAAACAAGACTGCAGCACTATACCAGTTAGGAACTCCAACCAAAGGTAAATCAATTTAATTATAAATTAAATAACTTCTAAAAAGTAAAAAAAATATATCCATCTTTTGTGATAAGACAGACACCCCTAGTTTTTAAAATGTCAATAACTTATTTTTAATCAAAAGTTAAGTTTCTTAACCTTGTTATAAGTGCTGAACTGATGTAATAAGCATCTTCAATGCAATGACTTCACAGCGCTGGCTGCCCTGTGATGAAGCAGCCCCCTAATCTTGTTCTACACTAGAGGGAATGGCACATAGATCATCTTAATGATGCTCACTTTTGTCTAATGCTCATGGTCCAACCATCGTTTACAGAAAAGGCTTGTTTAGCAGCAATACTGCAACACACTGTGAAGGGTATTCGTATTTTTCAGAACAGTTGGCCATTTTGAAAATCTGCCTAGTTGATAATTTCATTAGAATCAAACTCATAAATCATATGTAGGGCACAAAAAATGGGAATAGGTTTATTCATTTCCTTGCTTAAAATGTTTACATTATTGCGATTTCAAAGGCTCCTCAATTATTTCCAGATAGTAGTTTTGCCAGTTCCTGTGAATGCTTTCTGATTTTTTTAAATTTTTTTTTTTTTAAATCCCAGGTTTCCAAGTCATGAATTTATATGAGAATTTCAGCCTTTCCTAAAAAGATTTATTTTTCCTTGTCATCATTGCATAGGAAAGCCTGAAGATGAAATAGAGCTATGCACCTTAACTTACGTGGAGGACTGGTCTGGAAGAGGACTGGGTTTGGGTGTCTAGGTGTGGGGAGTATGATTTTTGAGGGGTTAGGGGAGTGTGTTGCATTATATGCAAAATCACATGGAAAACCTCAATTACAACCATCTGTGGGCTTGAACCCTTATATCTGCTACCCATGTTCTTGGGGAAGCAGCTAAATGAGCTGCAGACTTCCTCAAGACTTTGAGAATAGGCAGGGCTTTATTAGTCTTTGCATGACTGTGTTACGATCAGATGCTCCACTGATTGCTTCTGCATCCCTGGGAAATCCTATTGCTGTTGGAGGGCACTGGAAGGAGGAGGAGATGGAGAAGAAAATCGATTAGAAAAGGCACCCCAAAAATTGTGCTAATTAGGGCCAACCTGAATCTGAGTACAGATTTCACATGAACAGAAACGTAATTGAAAGTAATACACAAACACATGAAGCTTTTCACTTCATATTTGAGTAACACAGGGTTTATCATCTGAACATAAAATAAACTTACTGCTACACCCAGAAGACTATCTCAAAATAGTATTTTCCTCTGATTGGAGAATTATACAAGCCTTTGGATAAGATACTTACTAATAGCTATTGTCTGCCATCAGGTACAGTGACAAATCTGACACAAAATAGCAGTTCACAGGAAGGAAGGAGACTGGTTTAATTTGTTATACAAACCTCAGATTGAGAACTTGAATCATATGTGAACATATAGATATGAGACAAAAGGTTAAAAAGAAAAAAAAAAAAGGGGTAAAAGGGGCATTGGTCAGAAAGGCTTGTAAGTTTACAAGTCAAGTAGCTACAGCTACCTACTGCAAAGCCTTTTTTCCAGACCTTTCTTCTCTTTGGGAGGTTTATTTCTAAGCAGAGGAAAAAGATTTCTTTGGGGGTTCCATGGATTAATGAGCAAATGCCGACCAATGGATATAGCCAAATCCTGTCATCCACATCATATGCTTTTACAACTAAGTGAAAAACAGTTCAGAGCCTCAGCTTGCAATGCTGCAAGTTATAGCCTCCTCTACACGACCACATTAGTTTATCTGAGAAACCGAAAAAAATGGAAACTAATAATGCAAAAAATACTGCCCGAAAGTTGCTCAAAATTCAGATAAGTTAGCAGATCCACAAAGAACAAAAGAATATATTATGTTCTGTCTAAATA